>JAGIQG010000007.1:122496194-124896194 GCA_024679065.1 Sphyrna mokarran
GGTCCATTCAAAAGTCTTGACAGCAAGAAGCTGTTATTGAGTTACTTGGTACAGTGACTCAATACCAAGTCACTGGTATTGAGTGACTTGGTATTCACTCAATACCAAGTGAATTTTGTATCTTTTTCCTGAGGGGAGAAGAGAGAACCTCTGGGGGCTCTTTGATCAGCTTAATAAAAGTTGGGAGTTAAAGAATTGAAGCTTTTCCTCACCAGTTCTGTCCGGATCCAGGTGATGGCTCCGTCGATTTTGGCTCTGCGGAGTTCCTCGTCCACTCGTGGGTTCCTGCTGAGGGTGCAGGAGCCGGGGTGCTGGCACTGAGCAGAGGGTGCCCTGAAGGCGCTCAGCAACCTGTTCTTGATATCCTCCAGCAGCATGCTGGACAGACAATCCTCCTCCGGGCTCTCATTGCTCATCTTTTTTTACAGAGTGACGGGCGGAGACTGCAGCTGGAGCTGGCCATGCAGACAGTTTGCAAACAGATAACCTCCCCGGGCCAGTGCAAGGGATAAAGCGGCTCGCAAGATGCAGCATGGCATTGGAGTCACTCTCCGGAGTCTCCCCTCCCCCCCTCCCCGCTGCCAAGACAGTACAAGTCTTCAGCTTTAACTCTGGTTTGCACCCAGAGGAAAGGGTTTGTTTGATCTGTTCCCACTGTTGCAATCCGCTTTGTAAATGGTTACTATGGGAAAGCTGCGAGAGGACAGGGAACAAAACCTATTGTACTCACTGCCCAGATGGTCCGCTGCACTCACCCAGAGGGGGAGAGAAAAGAGTTGGCAGCTTCAAATACAGAGAGGCGTGGGGGGCGGAAAACGACTGCGGGGAGCGCTATGAGTGACAAGGTGGGATCGAGGGAGGGGGGGATCGAGGGAGGGGGGGGGGGGAAGAGGTGGTGGGGGAGGCGGGGGGGGTGGGGGGGGGGGGGGGGAGGGGGGTCGCACGGGGGGGGGGTGGGGGGTGGCGAGGGGGGGGGGGTTTTGAGGGGGGGGGGGGGGGGGGGCGGGAGGGGTGGGGGGGGTGGGGGGGGGGCGGGGGGGGGGGGGGTGTGGGAGGCGGCGGGGGGTGGGGGGGGGGGGGGGGGGGTGGGGGGGGGTTTGGGGGGGAGGGGGGGGGCGGGGGGGGGGGGGGGGGGGGAGGGGGATTCGTGGGGGGGGAGGGGCGGGGGGGGGGGGGGCGGGTGGGAGGTGGGGGGGGGGGGGGGGGGGTGGGGGGGATGGCGTGTGGTGCGGGCGGGTCGGGGGGGGGGGGGGGGGGAGGGGGGGGGCGGCCGGGGGGGGGGGGGGGGGGTGGGGGGTTCGGGGGGGAGGGGTGGGGGGCGGGGGGTGGGGGCGGGGGGGGGGGGGGGGGCGGGGGGGGGGGGGGTGTTTGGGGGGCGGGGGGGCGGGGGGGCGCGGGGAGCGGGGCGGGGGGGGGCGCGGGGGGGAGGGGGGGGGGGTGGGGTGGGGAGGGGGGGGGGGGGCGGGGCTGGGGGGGGGGCGCCCGGGGGGGGGGGGTTGGGGGGCGGGGGGAGGGGTGGGCGGGGGGCGGTTCGGTGGGGGGGGGGCGGTGGGAGGGGCGGGGGCGGGGGGGTGAGAGGGAGAGGGGAGGGGGTGGGCGTGTTCTTGTCTCCAATCACAATGGACAAGGCACAGTGAGCACTGAGACAAAACTCCCAACCCAGCTCCCAGTTACTTAACAGACAGACACCAGTGGATGGGAACCAAACACTGGGAATGATTGGGGAGCTTACATAGGAACCACATAATCAGAAATACATCAAATCCAGCCAAGTCTTAAATTCTGAGACTTGTATCTTGTTGCTGGGGGGAAGCAAGTTAATGGTTCAGATTCTAAGCAGGGGTTTGGTGGGTATATTTGAGTGATTGCTTCGAGCTGCTGATTAGTTTTTTTCTCTCTGTGTGTGTGTAGAAAGCGCAGCCTGATGTCCAGCTCTCTCTCTGTTTGCTGCTGCTAATCTTTAAGCGGTCACTGATGCGCACAGGCAGGCGTGCAGAGTGGAAGGGAATGGCAATCCCTGCGGTGCATCACAATCGTCTAGCAGCTCAGCCCAGCAACAATATCCTTATCTCATTTACACAAGAAAGGAAACCAGTACATTCCTGGCCGTCCTTCAGTCCCCACACTGATTTCACACTGCTGGATTTTAATGAGACGTTATTGCTTCCCCCCCACACACACACTGTCTACTTCCATCCTGATGATATCTGTTGATTGTTGTTACACCGAATACAAGTTCAATTGTTTGAAATCTTCAGAATCACAGAACTGTTACCTTGTAGAAGGAGGCCACTCGGCCCATCGAGCCTGCACTCTCTGAAACAGCATCTTATCTAGAATGTACCAGCAATCTTTGATTGCAGTTCGAATAGTGGCTATAATTCATGCTGTTATTTCCTGGCAAAGTTGAAGTTAATTTATTAGTCGCAAGCATTAAACTGCAATGAAGTTACTATGAAAATCCCCCTAGTCAGCACACTCTGATGCCTGTTAGAGTATGCCAAAGGAGAATTTAGCGTGACCAATGCACCTAATGTGTACATCTTTGGAGTGTGGGAGGAAACCCACACAGACATGGGGAGGATGTGCAAACTCCACACAAATAGTGACCTAAGCTGAGTATCGAACACAGGTCCCAGTGCTAACCACTGTGCCAGCGAACTGCCCCATTTTTAGATATCAATAAGGTTAATCTACAGATAGTATCATGCAATCTTTCAGCAAATGTAAACCCAGCATTATTTCAGGATTGTGGAGACTGTCCTCATTCAGAAAGTCCTAGATTGGATTTGGGGCATTGGTATGAACCTTAGCCACTATACCTGGCAGTAAATAATGATAACCCTCTTTCAAATGGTGACAACAGTAAATAAATCACTTATTGTTTTTTCTTTTTGTAGCCCTGGGAAACAAACTGAAATGAGATGACATGTTTACCCTTCAGATTTGAAATATTTTTAGATCTCTGGATCATTTGAAGAGGATGAGTCAAGATGTGATTTTGATTGTTGTGGATTATGGCCTGAAGTGAAGAGCCTAAAACTGGTTTAAAAACATAATTGAACTCACACTTCCAGTGCGCTGTCCTGCTGTCAGGGTGACATTATGTTTCATAGTCCTATCCTACCCACCCATCAATAAATTTCCTTTAAATTTGAATGTATGAACAAGGAGCAGGAGTAAGCTATTCAGCCTTTGAGCCTGCTTCATCATTTAATAAGATTCTGGCTGATCTGATAGGAATCTGAAATCTCCACTCTGCCCTCCCCTGCTAACTATCAGCCCTTTGCTTACCAAGTGTCTATAAGCTGTGCCTTAAAAATATTCAAAGACCCTGCTTCCTACGTCTTTGCTGAAAGAAAAGTCTAAAGACCCATAACCCTTTGAGAGGAGTAATTTTTCCTCATCTCCCTGTTAAATGGGCAGTCTCTTATTTTTAAACAGTGACTTCTAATTCCAGCTTCTCCCTCAAGAGGAAGAATCGATTGTACATCCATCCTGATCTCATATGTTTCCGTTAAGCCATTTCTTATTCTTCTAAACTCCAGTGGATACAAACCTAGTGTGTTCAATCTTTCCTCATAAGACAATACAATCATTCCAACTATTAGTCTGGTAAATCTTCTTTGAATCGTTTCCAACACATTGACATTCTTCCTTAAAAAAGGTGACCAATGCTGTCCATGGTACTCTGAATATGATCTTACTAGTACGCTGTATAACTGAAGCGTGACTTCCCTACCTTTGTAGTCAATTCCTCTCACAATAAATGATAACATTCTATTAGCTTCCTAATAATTTGCTGTACCTAATACCAACCTTTTGTGAGTTATACACTAAGACACTCAGAGCTCCCAATCTCTCACCATTTAGACAGTATGCTTCTCTTTTATTCTTCCTGCCAAAATGGGCAATTTCATATTTTCCCACACAGCACTCCACTTGCCAGATTTTTTATAACCTCCTTATGTCCTCATTACAGCTTAATTTCTTATCTATCTTTGTGTCATCAGCAAATTTGACAGTCATCTTATCCAATTCTTCATCCAAGTCATTTAGATAAATTATAAACAGTTGGGATCGCAGTACTGATTCCTGTGGCAAACCTCTCATTGACCTGAAACTCACTGTCTATTTGATGTTTCCACATGAATTATTTCCTTTTATCTTTACAACTGCAGCAAGACTTCCATATTCCCGTAATAAAAACCCCTGGTAATAAAAGCTAACAAATGATTTATGTTCCTAATTGCTTGTTGCACCTACATGTTAGCTTTCAGTGACTTATGAGCAAGAACTTCCCTTTGGACATAAACACTCCCCAATCCATTTAAAAAATACTCTGCAATATTATTTTTCCAATCAGTATGTGGATAACTTTACATTTTTCCCACATTGTATTCAACCTGCCATGTTCTAGCCCATTCACTTAGTTTGTTTAAATCATCTGAAGCTTCTTTGCATCTTATTCACAGTTCACATCCTCACTAAGTTTTGTATCATCAGTAAACTTGGGAATATTGCATTTGGTCCCCGCATCCAAATTACTTTTATAGATTGTAAACAGCCAGGGCCCAAGCACTGATAGAACATAGAACATAGAACACTACAGCACAAACAGGCCCTTCGGCCCACGAGTTGCACTGATCACATCTACCAATCCACAGACCTATCTATAACCCCCTATCCTATTCTTTTCCATATACTCATCCAGAAGTCTCTTAAAAGACCCCAGTGAGTTTGCCTCAACAACCTCTGACGGCAGTCGGTTCCATTCACTCACCACCCTCTGAGTGAAAAACCTACCCCTGACATCTCCTTTGTATTTGCTTCCCTGCACCTTAAATCTGTGTCCTCTCGTAGTGACCATTTCAGCTCGGGGAAATAGTCTCTGAGAGTCCACCCTATCTATTCCTCTCAACATTTTATAAACCTCTATCAGGTCGCCTCTCAACCTACATCTCTCCAGTGAGAAGAGTCCCAGCTCCCTCAACCTATCTTCATAAGGCCTGCCTCCCAATCCAGGCAGCATTCTTGTAAATCTCCTCTGAACTCTCTCAATAGCCTCTACATCCTTCCTATAATGAGGCGACCAGAACTGCGCACAATACTCCAACTGGGGTCTGACAAGAGTCTTATAGAGCTGCATCATTACCTCCTGACTCCTAAACTCTATTCCTCGATTAATGAAGGCCAGTACACCGTACGCCTTCTTGACCACTTCCTCCACCTGCGAGGCCGATTTAAGAGTACTATGGACCCGGACCCCGAGATCAAAGAACAACAAAGAACAAAGAACAACACAGCACGGGAAACAGGCCCTTCGGCCCAACGAGCCTGCGCCGCCGTCCTAACGTCTTAATGACATATATAGAGACCAATATAGGGACAATTTGTTACCCAATCAGCCTAAGAGCACATTTTTGGGATGTGGGAGGAAACCGGAGCACCCGGAGAAAACCCACGCAACCACGGGGAGAACGCGCAAACTCCCGCAGACACAGGCCCAAATCCATGTGTCTGCACAGCAACAGCGATAGTCTCTGAGCTGTCATGTTGCCCATCTGATGGTCCAGTTTAAGCATACACTAACGACGTGAAGCACTAGGCCACTCCTGAAGTAACCTCCAGGAGCAGCCCTTGCACGACCTGCCGAATGCATGCACCTTGTTGGTCAACAAGGTGGACCGAATAGCCTGTGGAAACAATTAAAGTATTTAAACAGTCCTCCTATATCCCTCTATCTGCAGACTGCTCATGTGGCTGTCCAAGAGACCCTTAAACAACCTAGTGTGCCTGCTCCCACCACCTTACTCGGTAGTGCATTCCACACCCCCACTACCCTTTGTGTGAAAAAATGCCCTCTAATATTCGTCTTATACGTAGCCCCCTCACCCTAAGGCCGTGACCCCTCATTCTATCCAAATCTAATGGTGGAAAAAGCTTACCACCATTTACTCTATCTATACCCCTCATAATCTTATATACCTCTAATAGATCCCCTCTCAGCCGACGTCTTTCAAGGGAAAACAACCCCAGTGTGTTCAACCTTTCCTCGTAAGACAGCCCTTCCATACCAGGCAGCATCCTGGTAAATCTCCTCTGCACTCTCTCCAGGGACTCCACATCCTTCCGGTAGTACAGCGACCAGAACTGGACGCAGTACTCCAAGTGAGGCCTAACCAATTTCTATACACTTGCAACATCAAACTCCTACTCTTGTATTCTATACCCCTTCCTATGAAGGCTAACATACCATACGCTTTCTTTATCACCTTTTCCACCTGTACTGACACCTTCAGAGACTTGTGAACCTGCACCCCCAGGTCTCTCTGCGTCTCTATACTCCGGATAGTTTTACCTTTTATCCTATAACTCCCATCTACAGTATTCCGGCCAAAATGCATCACCTCGCATTTATCCGGTTAAATTCCATTTGCCATCTATCTGCCCAATCTACCAGCCTATCTATGTCTTGTTGTATTGCCTGGCACTGCTCCTCAGTTCCTGCCAATCCAAGTATCTTAGTGTCATCAGCAAATTTGCTGATCACACCACCTACCCCCTCTTCCAAGTCATTTATATAAATCACAAATAGAAGAGGTCCTAGTACTGAGCCCTGTGGCACACCACTAGTGACTGACCTCCAGTTGGAAAAAGAGCCTTCCACTACTACCCGCTGTCTCCTCCTCCCAAGCCAGTTCTCAACCCATCTACATACCTGGCCCTGTATCCCATGCGCCTTCACCTTTTTATCAGCCTACCATGGGGAACCTTGTCAAACGCCTTACTGAAATCCATGTAGACGACATCAACGGCTTGTCCTTCATCAACCGTTTTTGTCACCTCTTCAAAAAATTCCACTAGATTCGTAAGGCACGACCTCCCCTTAACGAAGCCATGCTGCGTATCCCTGATCAGATCGCAGCGCTCCAGATGCTCATACATCCTGTCCCTGAGGATCCTCTCCATTAGCTTACCTATAACTGAAGTCAAGCTCACCGGCCTATAGTTCCCTGGGTTATCCCTCTGACCCTTTTTAAACAACGGTACTACATTTGCAATCCTCCAGTCCTCTGGGACCTCACCTGTGTCCAAAGAAGAGACAAAGATTTGCGTCAGAGGCCCAGCATCCTTCTGCTCTACAACACAGCTAAGACTCCTACCCCTTATATTGTACTCCTTCATCCCATTATTCCTGCCAAAATGGACCACTACACATTTATCTGCGTTGAAGTCCATCTGCCACTTCTCCGCCCAGTCTTGCATCCTGTCTATGTCCCGCTGCAACTTTTGGCATCCCTCCAGACCATCCACAACACCACTGATCTTTGTATCATCGGCGAACTTGTTAACCCATCCCTCAACTTCCTCATCCAGGTCATTTATGAAAATGACAAACAGCAGGGGTCCCAGAACAGATCCACTGCTTACCAACCTCCATGCAGAACAAGACCCATCCACAACCACTCTCTGCCTTCTGCCGGCAAGCCAGTTCTGGATCCATGAGGCCAAAGCCCCTTGGATCCCGTGCCCTCTCACCTTCTCCAGAAGCCTTGCATGTGGGACCTTATCAAACACCTTACTAAAGTCCATGTACACTATGTCCACCGCCCTTCCTTTGTCAATGTGTTCAGTCATATTTTCGAAGAACTCAACTCGGCTCATAAGGCATAACCTGCCCTTGACAAAACCATGCTATTTCTAATCAGTCCAAACTTCTCCAAATGTTCATATATCTTATCCCTCAGAAGCCTCTCCATCAGCTTACCAACCACTGAAGTCAAACTCACTGGTCGGTAATTTCCTGGACAGTCACCCACTAGTCACAGCCTTCCAACCTGAGAATGATCTGTTTATCCTTATTCGCTGTTTTCTAACAGTTAACCAATCTTTAATATATTACCCTCAATCCCAAGTTCTCTAACTTTGCTAACCTCTTGTATGGAAGCTTATTGAGAGCCTCAAATACAACACATCCAGCGGTTCTCCTTTATCTCTGCTGCTGGTAACATCTTTAAAAAATCCCAACAGTTTTGTCAAACATGATATCACTTTGATGAATTCATATTGACACTGCTCAATCCTACTATTATTTTCAAAGTGTTCAGTCATCACACCTTTTATCATAGATTTCATAATTTTCCCTACTACTGATATCAGGCTAATATGTCTGAAATTCCTTGTTAACTCGCTCTCTTTCGCTTCTTTCTTAAATAGTAGTGTTACATTTGTTACTTTCCAATTTACAGGAACTATTCCAGAATCTATTGAATTCTGAAAGATGACCATCTATACGTCCACTCTGCAGCCACCTGTTTCAATACTCTGGGACGTAGGACCATTTGGTCCAGGAGATTTATCAACTTCCAGTCTCTTTCATTAATAGCAATTTCTTTCAGGTTCTCAATCTCAATATTTCAGAGAGATTTTTTATATCTTTCTCTGTGAAGACACACGAAGTACTTTTGTTTCTCTGCCATTTCCATATTGCCCATTATAAATCTACACTCTCTGTAATGGGCCCACATTCTTTTTCAGTAAGCTTTTTTTTATTACATAGCTAGAAAAGCTTTTGCTGTCAGTTTTTATTGTTTCTCACTAGTTTACTTTCATATTCTATTTCCTCTTTCCTTATCCATTTCTTGGTTCGCCTTGCAGAATTTTAAAATGCTCCCAATCCCTCAGGCTCTTTTGGCAACTATGTAGGCCCCTTTCTTTGATCTAATCAAATCTTTAACTTCTCTTGTTGGCCATGGTGAGATTACTTTTCTTGCTGGCTTTTTTGTGCATTAAAGGAATGTAAACTTGTTACAAACCATGTATTCATTATTGAAAAACTAGCCATCACCTGTCCACCATCATATCTTTTAATGCAGTTCTCCAATCTAACTCAACAAGGTTGCCCCTCATACCTTTGTGGTTTCCTTTCTTTAGATTAAAGACCCAAACACCTCATCCAGATGGCATTTGTTCCTATGTGAACCCGAACAAAGAAGTTGGCTGGGTGTTTGGGGAAGATATTTGCAAAATCCCATCCTGTCTTTTTGACATGGGTGGCACGGTGCCACAGTTGTTAGCACTGCTGCCTCACGGCACTGAGGACCTGGGTTCGAATTCCAGCTTGAGTCACTGTCTGTACACAGTCTGCACGTTCTCCCCATGTCTGCATGGGTTTCCTCTGAGCGCTCTGGTTCCCTCCCACAGCCTGAAAGACACGCTGGTTAGGTGCATTGACCCGAACAGGTGTCGGAGTGTGGTGAATAGGGGAATTCCACAGTAACTTCATTGCAGCGTTAATGTAAGCCTTACTTGTGACTAATAAATAAGCTTTAATTTTATTTTGCCAAGTAAATATCAAGTACCATATAAATCTGAAGTTTCTGGGACCTCCACAATGTACTTTCTTCATGTGAGTTGACTAGTTCTACACACTGTGGGGTATCAGTTACCCCTGGAGAAGCTGAAATGTCTGAAGACAATTCCACCTAATGACCTCCTCGACTAGCTTAACCCTCCTTACTGGTGGGTGTCCATTTACAGTGAAATTGCGAGAGGGAAAATCACAAAGAGGCAAGAATGCATGGGGAACCTGGCTCATCATATTTTTCTGTGATCTGCCAAACTCAGCACCTCAAATCTTGCCTCAAAGGGGCAGGGGAAATTCTCTGTCAGGGGCCTGGGACTCTCAAGTTTATGACCCATTCTTACGACAGTTGTCCATTCCTGCTGAAGGCCACTGCCAGTTGTTAATACGCCTGCTCCCTCCTCTAACAATCTTCCACTCCACCTCAATCAGACTATCATTATCTGCTTTATCCCCACTGCCATTCAATCTGACCACCTGCCTCACCCTGAACTGTTCCAACACTCCCTCACATTGAACACGTTTGGATTTTAACTTCAGCACAATCTCACTTTAAAAAGCCCATTCTGCTAAAAACCTAGGCTGACAGGTGTGAACTACTTAGATAATGGAAGGGAAGTATCTGATGGCCAGGGATGAGTTGATATAGGCACGGCAGTATCAATGCTGGTGAGATGGATCAAGACAAATTACTCTGTGTCTATCTGTCCTTCAACATTACTGGACTCCAGCCCAAAGTTGCATTCTCAGATTTCCCTCCCCAATTTCCCCTCCAGCATTTCCAGACTTTATAGCCCGTCTACCCAGTGTTCACAAATCCTTTCTATTGTACATTGATGCTTAAATATCTCATCAGTGCTTGTAAGTACTGGACATAAAGACCGCAGAGAGCCTGGCTTCAAAGTGCTTGGGCACCATTTTGTAAGGGTGCCTCGACCTCACCGTGCACTGGAAAATTCCTCCCTCCCTCCCATGAACATCAGGACCTCCCCCTTCAACCGACCTCATCGGCAGCATGTTTCCCAACTCTCATCCAACACAGATTGCCAGTATTAAGGCACTGGGATCCTCCCGATGAGTACCCCTTCATGACCTTTGATATGCAATCTCTTCATGACTCCCCCCCAACATGATCCCAATGATAGCCGCCATCATCACCCCCCTCCCTCCTCATCATAGCAATCCATTTTAGTCCTGGGATCTGCCTTTAGTTGAACACAACATATTTTCAGCAAAATAGATCTCACTGAAAAATGCCATATCTTGCAGTCATCATTCAGGCAATGATGCATTTATTAAGTTTCCATCATTTTCCTTCTGTATTTGATGCTTCTTTAGATCTGTTCTGGAAATATTTCTCTCTGAAAAGTATCATTGCAGAAATGTAGCTCTTACATTGCTTGATCTGCATTCTCATCAATATGTGACCAAATGAGATAAAAAGATTCTAGCTGTTGGAGAGTCTATTCTAAATCTGTATCACCCTGTCACTCTTCAAATCACCCAGCAACTCATTTCACCTGAGCTTTATAAATGTCAGCTGCAAAGACTTTTTTCAATACAAAACCATAATTGCGACAAAAATGGCTTAAAGAAAAAACCAAACAAAATGTTCATAGAACTTGATAAGGAGAAAGAAATGTTGTAGGACTGGTAGTTTCAGAGACCGAAACTTAACAGAATTTGAAGAAAGTAAGAGAACTAATGATAATGAAACAATTTTAAAATAACATCACAGTAACGATCAGGTCACATCTGAAGACCGCAAAGTTTTAAAAGTAAGGTGTGACAGTTCTGGAAGATGGATATGTAGGAGCTAGGGGGCAATAGATCACCTTTAAACCCACAGGAGTGTTTGAGGGATAGAAAAGAATTTTTCTTTGGGAAGAAGGCAGAATCTGTTCCAGGCAATGAAAAGTATAGCATGGGGATAAACGTGATATAAAGGAACTTTAACGCTTTTACTTTGAAAAGACAGGACACATAAAACCTAATTATGAAAATAAAATGATAAAGCAGTGGCATTACTGGCAATGTTTAAGCAGTTTTCAGAAAAGGTTGTACCAGAAAAAGGAATGGGAAGTAAATTACTAGCACTGGTGCAAGTACAGTCAGAAGTTTCATAATACCAGGTTAAAGTCCAACATGTTTACTTGGTAACACAAGCCACAAACTTCCAGAAACTTCTCCGAATGGTTGGAATTCCAACCATTATCTTGTAAATTGAGTTTGTGTCTTTATATGCCCTGTTTGTGAATAGAACTCCCACTCACCTTATGAAGGGACAAAGCTCTGAAAGCTTGTGGTTCAGAGGGTGGTCAGGAATCAGGGAGGTTGTGGGGGTTGGACATGAGGAATGTCTGCAGGAGGTTGAAGTGGGCCAGGGAGTGATCAGGTCAATGGATCAGCTCAGGGGTTTGGATCAGTGGGAAGGCCAGTCAGGCTGTAGGAGAATGGGGTGCCAGGGTGGGGGGATGCTGGGGTTGGCAGGCCTAAGCAGTTCCTGCCATCAGAGATCTCAACAAAGTTTTCAAGAACTCATAAGCTCGTAGGTGGATTCAAGTCTTGTCTTTCCAGTGAGTCATTATTTTCTGAGTCTATTATGGTCCAAAGTTATTCATATGAAACTAGGTATACAATTCAGCAGAATGTTGATGGACTCATGGCTTCCAATGGATAATGGGAGGATGATTATCACTGAGAATAGTTTTAAGACATATAACATACTATAAGTTGTTGCAATCTAAATGATAATGAAAACTTGGTGGCTCATGTTCATTTCTTTCTGGTGGGATGTGTGATGAATACTAAGTTTATGGTTCATGTTAATATTTTAGCAGTAATGTTTACTTCAGAAAAGATTGCTGCTTGGAGGTAAGATCATTAAAAAGCTGCGCTTTAGAGATTGCCAAAATATTTAACAGAAAAAGGCAGTTTGGAAGGTTGGCAATGTTTATTTAGCAGGATCAGAATAGAAGAGAGGGAGCCATAAAACAGCAGTAGGGCTTAAAGTACAGAATGGAGAAGTGATGTCAGCACTGCTTGCAAACAAGTGCCATCCAGAGAGAGATGTTTTGTTTGAGAGGTTGGAACAAAAATAATTTAACAGCTGAAATGCGTATTATTCTGGAGATGGGTGGAGCTTAAGAATGTTCTCTGGTTTCAATTTACCTGTGTGTTTGCTGGGAAAGGGGGGTTGATTTGGGACCTCGTGTAGTCTTACAGCTCATTGTCAAGCCCGAGGAGTTGTTAGCAGGCTCCGGGCAGTTGGAACTGAGAGAAGTGCTGGGAGCTGAGAAGGTGGAGAAAGTTATTGGTTCCACACCTGACAGTCAGGGCTCAGAGAAACCCTGGGAACTATATACAGATCAGCGCTGCCGGGAAATTGAAGTTTGGAGAAACCCTTGGATTGTGTAAGCTTAGTGAAGCTGATGGTTGGAATTGAACTGATAATCAGAGACGGGAGTGCAATTTTGTGAATCCTTTGCAGATTACTGAACCATATATATACTTTCCTGAAAGGTATCTGGTATAGTTAACTCAATCACAGGCGTAGAACCAAGGCAGCATGGTGCAAGCACTTGAAAAATGAAGATCCCAAGTGGCCAACCTGCTTTTTCTGAGAAATAACTACAATTCTTCAATCATATTGATGGAACTTCTCAAGAACTGAAGACATGCTAGTTAGTTGCTATTATTAACAAAATTGTTGTAGCAAACAATGAGTGTCTAGAATTCGTCAGAGTTGAGATGTCATTGAAGTCATCATTTAGAGAAGACAGTCTCAAGTCCAGCTGCTGAATTGTAAGTCAAGTTCTGCTTAGCATCTGCTGTGTGTTGATGTTAGGGCTGGCATCAATCTCTAGAGTTTCACACACAATATTTTAACTTCTAACAGATCTATTGTAATGATGGCTAGTTGTAATACCGTTGACAAAACTGCCATAACCAGTTTAGATGCAACAATGATGTCCTGAAACCTCTTGTGAGGGAGACAGAGTTTTAACAAGATTTTGTGAAATACTGTAGGTCCTGGTATCTGGGTTACTGAGAGATCCAGGTCATCATTCCTGGTCAAATCTGTAATTTAGTGTGCAATGTGGTGTTCAATCATAATTTGCCTGTTAATTCACATTTACCTCATGTTATTTCTGAATATTAGAGTATAAGATAGATGTTTTTTTTTACTTTGATTAGAAAAATTTATTTTATTTATTCACAAAGTGCGGAATCATGTGGCTTTATCGATATCAAACTTAATCTACTATAAACAAGAGTTATTTGTCCCTAATTGGATTATATATAAACTAAAGGAGTTTGCTGTAATCAGTTCAGATGCAGCAACAACACCAATAACTGCAAATCCTGTCTCGATGCAAACTAGAAATGCCATTGTAGTGTGAAACTCCCCCTTGTGGGGAATAAGCCTCTGCATGGAAGCATGCATTTTGTCAAAAATATTGTTATAAAATATGCAGAAATTGCATCAAAGTCATGAATGATTGGTTACTTTTTAGTCATTGACATCAGCCCAACTGAGATCAGTAGAGTGAACACAATCTTGTACTGTTATAGGTAAAGGTTATAGCAAAAACATTTTTGCATTGAGAAATTGAGGTGAATAATTAATTCCAATTCTTCAGGGCATCATCTATGTGAAGAAGGTTATTAGAGTGTCAGAAACATGTTGAAGTGATGCCAGGCTTGCATTTAAACCTCTGCTTTAGATGGAAATTGCAGTTGAAATACTCAAAATTCGAAACTATTAGTATGATAAATAATTATATTTCTGACAGCTGAAAAATGATCAGTAGATAAGATACAATGTGTTTCATATTAATTAATTTGGGTAAAATAAAATTATATTTTAACAAGTTAAGCTGATAAAAGGTTAATATACAAATAACATTGACAACTCTGTTATGAGCATCATTTTGCTTTTTGTTCGTATTGCTTTGACTAAATTATTTATAAACCAATATTTTCTGTATACAAATATCTCTTTGAGTCCATGACAGTTCCCATGACAGCACTGGGTATTGATGAAAGGCACCTTTTCAATGCAATGTCTTTGAATAACCTACCTTTCTATTAATCAAAGCGGATTCTTTCTCTGCTACTCCCACTATTACCTCTGAAACAAAGAAAGGATTGTACTGTTTGTGCCCCTAACTCTCAGATGAAGTGTCACTTTTCGCGGTACAAGCGGATTTATGAACACTGTTTCATGCATACTAAAATTCAAAAGGGTGGAATTTTCCAGACTGCCCTATGGAGGGCTGGGGGAGCAGGGAAATGCGATGGTGGGGGGGGGGGGGGGGGGGGGGGGGTTTGGTTTCCCAGTGGTGTGAAATGATGGTGAGAAGATGCGCTCCCACCAGAGATGGCAGGTCGCCAATCCTTCCAGAAGTTGGCATGAAGATCCCATTAGAACAATCTTCTCCCGTACAATCATCCACCCCGCTAATGTGTTTTTATGCACCAATGTCAGACTTATCTCTGAGAAGGCCCAGGCAACCAGTGAATATCAGAAAGGAAGATGGAAGCCTCGACACTGGAACACCACCTGCAGCAGTGGGTGAGTGGCGCATCTACAATATGGATGTTCCAGGGTGTGAATCTTCTGATTTTAATAGTGAGACAATTGATGCCTTTTGAAGATGACACCCGGATATGATGGTGTGGTGCAAGCCATCCAGTCTGTCCTACCTGGTTAAAGGTCAGGAAACTCTGACTGTATAATTAATTAGGCAAGCATCCTGCTCCGTGTTGCAAATTCCCAGCAGCCCTCTGTGGAGGGAAAGACTTTCCATTTCCAACCCACCATGAGATTTAGTCCTGGAATGGAAAATTCTATCCGAAGAACATTGACTTGATCAAATGGCCCTATGGTAGAGTGGTGCAAATCTTTATAATTTCAGATTCACACTTCTTTTTAATTTTTAGTCAACCTTCATCTCCTTATATTTATGTTCGTTGAATAGAGCACGATGGTTCATATTTATGTCTGATTTATATAATGTGACTCAAAGAATCACTCACATTGGTGAAACTATTGCAGTGATTGTCCCTTTAAGAATCAATCTGCAGAATAAGGGCCTCATGACTCAGGCACTAATTGGGCTGCAGGGTGGGGGAATCACTCTGGTGGACTCATGTTTCTGTTGGGAGCTGATTGACAACCAGAGGGCTGCAAGCCTTATAGATACATGTAAATAAACAGTGCAGTTGTCATTTACGTAACTGGTGAACATTGGCAACAAGGATAAAACAAAAGCTCCCAAGATTGTGATTGAAAGTCATGTTGAAGTTCAGTTTAAGTTGGATAGCAGAAGTGTTTACAGATATGACCCTATTCAGACAGGTGGATCCTTTTGATGATTATGTGGAGGATTAGACACAATATATTGAACATTTGGGTTACTATTTTGAGGCCAACAGAATAGAGGAGCAGGGAAGAGAAAGGCAATCCTACTGAGCGCATATAGGACCCAGGCCTACACTTTAATATCCAGCTTCTCATCCCCAAGCACATTGACTCCAAATGAATCACTGAGAGAGCTGAATTGCAGAAAACACATTACCATCTGAAATCAATAAGCGATTTAAGTCTAACTGAAGTGGAAGGGCCCCTGGGGAAACTTGCAACGTATATTGTCAAGCTAAGACAGATCTCAGAGAACTGCAACGTCAGAGTCCTTCTGAACAGTATGCCATAAGGCCCTTTTAGTCCGCGGGGTAAGCAATGAGACCATCCAAAGGAAGCTATCAACAGAGGCAGGTATAAATTTTAAGGCAGCACTGGAGATGGTACTGGTGATAGAGAGCACGGAGAAGGTGCACAGGAGTTTCACAGCAGACAAAATGGCCTGGTTTACCAGTTAGGGTGGGAAGCTGCAATCAGGAGTGACATCAAAAATGAAGATGTAATTTTAAAATAGGAAGCAAATGCAGCCACGAATAGATCGAGAAGATTTAAAAGAACCAATCAATTGCCTAGGATTGAAGTCGAGTGTTATGGGTGCGGGAGTAATCTCTCCCATGAAGCCTGCGGATATAAAGAGGCTGAATATGGGTCTTGCCACAGGAAAGGTCATGTAAGGCACCGATGTAAAAGTAATTTGAGTCTACCCAGTAACAGAGTTAGTGACTCATCGCAAGTACATAAGATGGAGGAGTCCAGTACACCTTTTCCCAATTTGGGTCTTCTCCTTTGCATGAGTGCCCATTTCTCCTGCAAGAACAAGAGAAAACATGATCAGACACTGTTGTTTTCTGTGGACAATGTCATCTGCTCCTGTTCCTTGGCATGTGCATGTCCTAGTGATGATAGATCCTCAGCAGCATTTTGGCTGTACATCAATGGTTAGCACTGCTGCATTATAGCATCAGGCACCCGGGTTCAATTCCAGCCTTGGGTGAATGTGTGGAGTTTGTACATTCATCCCATGACTACATAGGTTTCCTACAAGTGCTCCGGTTTCCTCCCACGCTCCAAAGATGTGCAGATTAGGTTGACTGGCTGTGGTAAATTGCCCCTTAGTATCAGGGGGATTAGCAAGGTAAATGTGTGGAATTGTTTTCAATGCAAGCCTGATCAGCTGCATTCTGCACTGTAGGGATTTAATGATTCCAAGGGGTTATTCAATATTCTGGGCACTCCTCCCATGTTCAGGAGCAGCGCGCACCCTCAGGAGTCTCAGCTGTTGTGTCTGCTGGAATCCTGAGAGTTAGGAGTGGGACTTTATCTTGTCAGAGTGAATATGAGCCCTGTAGCATCTGGTACTGAATTCACTCGAACCTAAGATGAAAATTCAGCCCAATGTTCCCATTACAACACAAAAGATTAGAAAAATTGTTAGTACGGGATCACCATTTTTATTAAATAGTGGGAAAACTTTTCTTTAAATTGACTTCTTTCTCTTCAGACACTTATACCATTCCCTGACAAAGAAGGACTGCAATAACCTGAATTCAGACAAAATTAATATATTATACTTTTGTTTTTGATCATATGTTATTTCACTTGGTCAAACTCAAATTTAATTAGATTTCCAGTTTTACCATATGCTTTCTGCTACTCAATCTCTATGCCCTCAGAATTACTCTCAAAATCCTCAAGATCAAAATCTACAGCTACATCCCTCGATGTTTGTTAACATTCTGAATATTTCAATGTCAGAATCCAGGGCAATACTTTCAGTGTCATTTTGCATTTTCAGTGTTTGCTGAAACATTAAATATTTCATAATATAAGTTCTTCTTTCTTGAACTAAATTAAAGAGGTTTCTTGGTGATCCTGTTCAGCTGTTATATTGTCTGACGTTTTTCAAGAAATATTTGATTTTGCTGTAGAAGGATCTTCAGTGAAGGTGGCAATCAGACTTTACCATTTGTGCAGCACATTGAAGTTGGCTTTTTTCCAACTTTATTGGAATATACTATTCACAAACCTCTGAACTACTGGTAATATCATTATCTGGATCTGCTTTGTAATTACAGCGAGGATGATAAATGAAAACTTCCTTAAAGAAACTTGGGGCCCTATTTTACCACTTTGATTCTAAGTGCTGGGCAGACTTGAAAGTGTTTCAGATCCGACTTTTAGACCCGTTCTTCTGCACCCCCACATGCACTCTGTCTGAAAAAATATCAGCAGGTCTGAATCGCGCTGCACAAGCCTGTGGGTGGGGTTAACATGTCCAATATCCTGCAGCTCTGATCGGCCCTCCAACTGCACAGGTGCAGAAAAAAAAGCTGCTCCCCTGCCATATTGCTCCTGAGCTGAATAACGCTTCCCCCTGGCCTCCACAGACATTGCCCCACTCCTGCACCATTACTCACCCCCTTATCCCCCCTCCCTTCTTCCCCTCTCAGGCAGAGACATTCACCCTCCCCACACCATCCTACAGATAACAGGTATGGTGATCCTCCTCACTTGCACCCCACACCCTCCCACACAAGGCCACCATCTCCTCCGGACTCCAATAGAGGTGTGACACCTCCCTCTCTCTTCTCCCCAATTTCTGCTCCACCACCCAGCCCTCTTCCCCAACAGCATACCTGCAAGTGCTCACTTGCCTTCCTCTGAATGCAAATCGGCAAATTGCATGGAACTTGTCTTCTAGCCAGGAGATTGTGGCTACGGCTACACCCTCTGACTCCCCGCTTCCTGACACCGAGGATCTCAGGAGCAGCGGGATGAAGAGGGTGTCATGGAAATATCCCAGACACCTAGAAGCAGACAAGGACCCTGAAGGTTCAGGGCCTCCAGAGGATGCCTGACAAGTGCATCACAGGCAATGGGTGAGATCAGTAGCTGGCCCCTTCCATCTCCGATGTGCATACTGGGGACTCACTGGGATGTAGTAGTAACCATGTAAGGTCAGGAAGTTGTAGTTGTACTGAGATGGTATGAAGGGCTGCACTAGTTAGAAAGATACTTAAGCACTTTTTTCTGTTTACAAGTTTTTATGTTAGAATATCTTATTTAAACACCTTTATTACAATTAAACCCTCAGACACAAGCCCCTACTGACTGAACTGCCTGGTGATCAGGGCCTTCCTTGCCGGCCTTATGCCGGTGTTGGTGTTCGGCCTGCTCTTCCTCCTCCTCCAGTATGTCACCTCTCTGTAGAATTAGGCTGTACAAAGCACGGTACATCACCACCATGTGGGAAGCGATCACTGGATTGTACTGGGGGGCCCTGTCAGGTTGATCCAGGCACCAGAATCGCATTTTGAGGAGCTCAATGCACCTCTCCACTATCGCATGGATGGCAACATTATAGCGGGTCTCCGTCTCTGTACAGGCGTCATCAACCACGTCCGAAGCAGGTAACCCATATCAACCAGGAGCCACTTCTGCAGAGTGGGCTCCATCTCAAATGCCTCCAGGATGTCCGAGCTCCTGACAATGAAACTGTTGTGCACGCTGGCTGGGAGTCTTGCACAGACATACACGATGGTCATATTATGATCACGCGAGTTGAAAATACAGGGAGTGGAACCCTTTTCTGTTGAGTCTCCACGGATTCTGTGGGGGAGAGGGAGGGTCGTTGAAGGGAATGTAGGTGCAGTCCATGGTCCCCTGTACATTAGGCATTCCTGCAATGGCTGCGAACCCTGCAGGCTTCCTGATGGGCCTGGTCCTGGTCCTGGTTAAATTCAATGTACTGCCCATTGACTTCAGTGACTTGCTTCACACAGGTGTGCACGGCTGATTGAGAGATACGATATACATCTCCACCAGAGATCTGGAAGGAGCCACCCGCATAAAAGTTCAGAGCAGCCACCAATTTGACAGTCACTGAGAGTGGATGCCCCCCTCCCCCGCCTCTCAGTGCCAAGTCCTGCAACAGGTTACACAGGTGTTGCCCTGTCTCTTCTTGGAAGTGGAGATATTGGCAGCACACAGTGTCTGACATCTGTTCAAGTAACACTCGTGCATGGAACTACTGGGGTCTCTGCTCCCTCCTTCTCCTGCACACCCCCACTTCTGGGTGAATGCTCCCTCTACTCTATGACATTCCTTTGGCCCAAGCAATAATCCCACAAAGTTTGGTTGATATTAGCCTAAGAAGCTCAGAGGTTTCCCACTCAGATGGGCATTTCACTTTTATATCAAGATATCATTGTATATGGACAGTAGATTTTAACAAGATATATCAACAATGCCCATTGATACTGTATTTTTGTTTCTTTAATAAAGTCTGATTCTGTTTTTTTTCCACTGTAATGTGCAACTTTTCATTTAACATCCATTACGGTTTTACTCCAATTTCGTTCATCTGATATGTAACATTTAATTTTAAACTTAAAATTGTTAGTTACTGTGTGACAGCTATTTAAAAGCATTAACACGTTAATAAATTTCCATTTGTTACAAATATATGAAGATGCAAACTATTCCTTCTTGTATTGATGAACACCACAGGGAAATCCAACGTTAAGTTAAAGAGCAGTTTATTGTTTATTACTAATGGTTATCTGAGTAAAATGGTAGAATATGATTATTTATATTTGTGTTAAAAATTGCAACAGCTCTTTTTATTTCTTTGCAGGACTGCATTCAATGTATAAAACACGGGCAGAATACAGGACATGTGGTGTTTTGCTGCTATCTGCTGGTAAAAGTGATTTATTGCAATAATTTTATTCTGTTTGAGCCAAGTCAAAGTAGAAATTGAAAGAGTTTGATCTTCAGCAAAGTTCATTATATTCCAAATTTGTTTTGTATTTTCTGCTTAAAATTAAAGAAATGTAATCTGCCTTATCCTGAGAAATGATGATATGTTGACTCATTGACTTGTGTTCACAGCTGCTACTTCATCTGCTGAGTATTTCTAGCTTTGTTTTAAGCTTTCCAGCATTTTGCATTCCTTACTGTTGGTTCATGCCTTCCCTTTGTTCTGTACTCAGTTTAACAGTCACTGAAGGATGTAGATTTCTACAGGTTTTATGGAGCCATTTGCTGACATTCATACTGTTAATTCACATTGATCTCTGTGCTGAGATAATGAAAGTTAAATCATCTACTTTCACAATGGTTATCTTCATCCTTTGATTGTGCAACATTTCTGACTCTCAGACTAATGCCACTCTAACGCTTTGGACTTTGGCCCAAGAATGGCCGTATTACTGTTGAAGCAGCTCCGTGGTAGCATTTTTGCCTCCGAGTCAAAAGAATGTGGGTTCAGTTCTTGTTCCATGACAGTTACTCACATAAGCTTGACCGACACTACAGTCCAGCACAGAGTGAAGCTTTCCTTGCAACTGGGCCCGATCTACTCACTCCAATGGATGTAAAATATCTCATGGCACTGTTTGAATTAGAGTAGTTGGATTCCATTGCTGGCACTTATTCTTCAACTGGCAACATTTAGACAGCTTATCTAGTTTTTGTCTCAGTTGCTGTTTATGAAATCTTTCTCATGTCAAGAAGATATCAAAGAAAGGATGCATTTATAATATATACTTTTATAATAAGACTGAACTGGACTATACTTACTACATTGTCATGTGTCGGAGAATGCTTACCTGAAGGTCAGAGGCCAAATGCCCGTGACCGCTGAAGTGTTCACCAACATGATGGGAACAGTCTTGACTGATGATTGTCGAGCGATGTTCATTCATCCATTGTCCTAGCGTCTGCATGGTCTCCCCAATATACCATGCTTTGGGACATCCTTTCCTGCAGCGTCCTTTCCTTTACAACACACGACAACACAGAATCGCTGAGCAGAAACTGATAGCCAAGTTCTGCACACACGAGGACGGTCTCAACCGAGATCTTGGGTTTATGTTGCTCTGTCAGTAACACCCATGATTTGCCTGGGTTCGTAAAATCTCACTTATTGTACTGTTTGGAGACAATACACATCTCTTTAACCTATGCATAATGCTCTTTCCACTCACACTGTCGGCATCATTAAGACTTGAATAACAGGTTAGTTGTAAAGACTCGCATTGTAAACAGTAATCTGTAAACTGTACTGTTATATGCTCTGTCTGAGGCCAGAACTCTCCATTTACCTGACGAAGGGACAAATCCTGAAAGCTTGTGAGTTTGCTATCAAATAAATTGGTTAGACTTAAATCTAGTGTTGTCAGACTTCTTACTGGAACAGCTCGGCCAGTTCTAGAACACAAGTTTTCGGTAATGTTGCCAGAATATTGTCAGAGCCCATAGCATTAAGTGCCTTCAGCTGTTTTTGACATCATGTGGAGTGAATTGAATTGACTGTGATGGATCATTCACTCTTCACTTCTGTTTGAAGATTCTTGTGAATGCTTCAGCCTGACCATTTGCTCTTCTTTGGGCTCCTCCATTATTAAGGAGGGAATATTTATGGAGCCGCCTCCTCCAGTAAATTAATTGCCTTCTCATTCACAACTGGATGTGGTAGGACTGCAGAACTTAGATCTGATCTGTTGGTTGTGGATCGCTTAGCTATTGTTTATTATGCTTTTGGCACGCAAGTAAGTCTTGTGTTGTAGCTTCATTGGGGTCACATTTCATTTTTAGATATACCTGGTTGCTCCAGGCATGCCTTTGGCTTGGTGGCAACTTTAGAGTGGGGATATTGCCAACCATGAGATTACACATGTGCCTCCTGTATGTCTGGTGTGGAATTGTCAAATCTATTCAAAGTCATTTAGCATGGCATTGCAACATAATGGAAGTTTTTCTCAATGTGAAGATGGGGCATTTTCTCCACAAAGTGAGGTAGTCACATTCACTGATGGACACATGCATCTCTAGCCAAAGGATAAGGCCAAATGTGTTCTTCCCCTTCTCAGTTCCCTCAACACATGCCACAGAGCCCAATCTATGAACTGTGTCCTTTAGGACTGAGACAGCTCGGTATATGGTTGTGTTACCAAGCTATTCTTGGTCTTGGACATTAAAACTCCCCCATTAGAAGTTCATATGTCTCTATGCTATCCCCCTTTTAATCTCCAGCAGATATTATCCTAATCAATTCAATCTCTTCTTATACATCAGTACCACCATCCTAGGAATCATTTTGGCAAACCTCTGCTGCACTCCCTCCATAGCAAAAACATCCTTCCTCAGAGGAGACTAAAACTGCATGCAATATTTTAAGTGTTGTCTCATCAAGGCTCCATACAACTGCAGCAACAGTATGAAGTCTGACAACACCAGGTTTAAGTCCAACCGATTTATTTGATAGTAAACTCACTAAACCTGGTGTTGTCAGGCTTCTAACTGGGTTTACCCCAGTCCAACAACAGCATTTCCACATCACAACTGCAGCAAAACATTTCTGCTGCTGCACTCGAAGTCCTCTTGCTACGAAGACCAAAATATCACTGGTGAACAAGGACACTCAAGTCTCGTTGCAGATTCCCCTTTCTCAATCTTTACCTATTCAAATAATAATCTGCCTTCCTGTTTTTGCTAACCTGAATGTTTGCCATTGCCTATCCACTATCATTCTCTTAAGTAATGTTTCCTAATCCATCATAGTCCAGACATGCTCATAATATCTTGGATCTCTGGATTACTAAGTCAGTGATAATATCACCGTGCCACAATCTCCCGAGCAATAGTTAAATCAATAGTTTTGACTACAGGGCTAAGGTCCCAGAAACTAACAATTAATTTTTAACCCACTGTACCACCAAATGCCAAACAAATATAGGGCAACAACAGCATTGCATGTGAGGTTCAATGATTCAGAAGAGGTTTCAACCATACTGACATGCTGCAATTGAGCCAAAATTTGAAAATCTGTTTGAATTTGTGGAGGGTGGGAAAAGAGACACCAATAAGCTAAATTTTATGTTGAAATCTTCATGCTAAAAAAGTAACAATGTTGGATTTTAAATTTAAATTTGTAGGAGAGAATTCACATTACCTTAATGTCAGTTTGCACAAAATATTTATATCACATTATTGATTTCCTTCAGTTAATATCTGCATTCTTCCCCTTGGTTATCTGAAAAAATTTGGTTTTTTAAAATCCATTCAGGGAATGTGGACGTCACTTGCTGGGCCAAGTTACTGCCCATCCCTAATTGCCCTCGAACTGAAGTGTACTTAAAAGTCAATCACACTGCTCTGGATCTGGAGTTACATACATGTAAGTCAGACGTAAGGGCGACAGAGCTCCTTCTGCAAAAAACATTAGTAAACCAGATGGATTTTTATAACAGTCAACTTTGTCATCATGAGACATTTCAGATTTTTATTAAGTTCAAATTTCACCAACTGTTGTGATGGGACTTGAGTCTGGATCCCCACAGCATTACCTTGGGTCTCTGGATTACTAGTCCAGTGACAATGCCATTACACCATCACCTCCCTGAATTTGACATAATAGCAGAAATGGTTCCCTGAAAGTAAAGTTTGGAAACTAAGATTTTTTTCAGACAGAAGATAGTAATCTGAATTACATTTAAGAAGAATGCCCAAAACCCAAGACGTAAATTTTCAAGATATGATTTTCTATATTCTCCAAATTTAAATCTTGCATGAAAAAAAATCAAGTTACACTGTTATCATAGAGGAAATATGTCCTTGGCACCCTTACTTCTAAACAAAAACAAGCTCAGGGCAAATATTCTGCAAGCTAGAGGTCCATATTGAATACTATTGAAGGTTTGGATATTCTATTAAGTTTTACGGGTAAAATTTAACATGGTCTATTAAGTATATATAAGGTATGATCAGATTTGGATAAATTTAGGGAGACTGAATGTTATTCCATCCAATAATACAGCATGGAATTTACCACATGCTACAAGTTTACAGGTATTTAATTTGGAAATTCCCATTCGTTGCTTGTTTTAAATAATTGAATTTGCTGAGTGGCATAGAGTTAAAACCAGTGAAAATGAGAATTCAGGGAGGTGAGGGCTGAGTGGGACTAAAGCCAGCGAAAGAGAGAATTCAGGGAGGGGTGCTGAATTGGAATAAAACTAGTGGAAGGGAGGATTCTGGGGAACTGAGTGGTTCTCTCTGTTACATAGTCTGTGGGCTCTCAGCTGTGTTTGGAAATTTGAACTGAGGAGCAAAATCATAGGAAAGTTGCAAGTTCATTGGCAGGTAAGTTTTGTTGCTTTTAATCAACGTTTAAGCAACTAGCAAATTAAAATGACAATATATTCAAAAGTAATAAATGAATAGCTGATAAGTCTTAAATAAGATTTATTATGGTTTGTAAGCTACTTTAAATATTAGTAGGATGAGCTGCAGCTGTCATCACTGTAATACATCCATGAGGTTGAGATATTCGTGGAAAGCACATTTAAAAATATGGACACCCCACAGCTCAAAAGTACTCAGGGAAAGAGAGAATGAATGACCACAAGGCCATCAAAAAAGGAATAGGCGGGTAGTGCAGGAATCCCTTGAGTGCATCCTATTCTCCAACCAGTATTCAGTTGGGATAGCGAATTGGTTCATCTAGGGAATGCAACCATAGCCAAGTCCGTGCTGTACTAGGGGGTACAAGGAAGTGTGTTTTGATTACTCAGCATTACTGGGGAGGGGGACACAAACATTTCATAATGGCATGTTGTCTCCTGATTAATGATGTTACTAAGTAGCTACAGAGCACTGAGGGAGGAGGGTGAACAAGCAAGAGTTGTGGTCCACATTGATACCAATGAGAGGGGCTGAAAGAAGAATGCAGTCAGAAAGGCGAGGACTAGGTAGAAAAATTAGCAAGAAGAACTTCAAGAATAGTTATCTTTGGATCACTCCCTGTACCAAGTACAAATCAATATAGAAACGGGTGGATAAGACACATGAATGTGTAGCTAGCAGGATGGTGCAGGGAGGAGGGCTAGAGAGTTTTGGAACACTTGGACAGACTCTGAGGAAGATGACACCTGCACAAGCAGAGAGTTTGGATGGAACTTGAATGGAATTCTGACAGGTATTTTGCTAGTTCTCTTAGGGAAGTTTAAACAAACTTGATAATAGGTATGGAAATCAGGAGGTGTCAAAGTTTTTTTTTCCACAGGTAATTTGGTCCATACTTGACCAACAAAGAGCATGCATTCGGCAGGTGGTGCGAGTACAGCTCTTGGATGTTAATTCATGGGTTGCCTGGTACTTCATGTCGTAAATGAGTGCTTTATCTGGACCATCTGAAGGGCACCATGACAGCTCAGAGACTATCGATGTGGCTGTGCAGACACTTGGAATTGGGCCGGTGTCTGCGGGAGTTTGCGCGTTCTCCCCGTGGTTGCGTGGGTTTTCTCCGGGCACTCCGGTTTCCTCCCACAACCCAAAAATTCGCTCTTAGGCTGATTGGGAAACAAATTGTCCCTATAGTGAGAGTCTTCCATATTAGGAATAACCTAAATCTATAATAGGATAATGGATTTGCTACTATATAGTTATGACAGTGGCGCGGGCTCGTTGGGCCGAAGGGCCTGTTTCCCGTGCTGTGTTGCTCTAAAAAAAAAGAATAACCAAGGTGTATGAAATACTGAAAGATAGCACTAGTAGAACAAGGAATGATAAGTTAATAGGTGGGGTCAGAAAAAGGGAGAAAGCAATAAAGTCGAAATCAGGGTTACTGTACATGTACGTGAATCCACTGAGAATGATAAATAAGACTGGCAAACTACAAGTGCAGATAGCCATATGAAAATATGCTTTTTTGGCTCAAGGAAGAGCAGGACTGAATGTTAAATATTCCCAGATACAAGTTGTACAAGAAGATAGTAAAGGAAGAAAGAGGAGGGCTGGCAGCGTTCTCCATCTGCAGTGCTGGAGAAAGAGAATGCCCTAGAGGGGTCAAGGTCAGAATCTATTTGGCTAGAGATAAGGAATGTAAAAGGTGAAACCTTGCTCAACAAAATATTCTGTACTATTATGTTTACAGATTATTCTGTCTTTAGAAAATTACAAAGAACAATTCACAGGAAGAATTATTAACTGCGAGTAACCTAACTTGAATGGGGCAAGAACAAATTTGGGCCAAATAAATTGGAATCAAAAGTAGGCAGGGAAACAGTAGTTGACAGTTGGTTATCTTCAAAAAATATTTAGATCAGGCACAGTCAAGGTATATTTCACAATGCTGGGAGAGAAAAGAGATAGAAATTAAGATAAAGCGCACTTATGAGTTTTTTTTGCAATGGAGGTTGATGAAGGCAATGCTATTGATGTGATGAGCACAGTAATAAGTCTCGCAACACTATGTTAAATTCTAACAGGTTTATTTGATAGCACAAGCCACAAGCTTTCGAAGCATTGCCCCTTTATCAGCTGAGTGGGAGTTCACAAACAGGGCATATATAGACACAAACTCAATTTAAAGATAACGGTTGGATTGTGAGTCTTTACACTTAATCAAGTCTTAAAGGTACAGACAACGTACAGAGAGAACGTTAAACACAGGTTAAAGGGATGTATATTGTCTCCAGTCAGGACAGTTACGAGATTTTGCAAGCCCAGGCAAGTCATGGGTGTTACAGATCGTGTGACATGAACCCAAGATCCAGGTTGAGGCCTGTTGGGGAACACTTCAGTAGTCACGGGCATTCAGCCTTTGATCTTCGGGTAAGCGTTCTCTAAGGTGACCTTCACGACACACGACTATGCAGAATTGCTGAGCAGAAACTGATAGCTAAGTTCCGCACACATGAGGACGGCCTCAACCGGATCTTGGGTTCACGTCACACTTTCTGTATTTCCCACAACTTGCTTGGGCTTGCAAAATCTCATTAACTATTTTGGCTGGAGACAACACACATCTCTTAACTGTGTCTATATATTTCCTGTTTGTGAACACAATTCCTATTCACCTGATGAAGGGGCAGTGTTCCAAAACTTGTGGCTTGTGCTATTGAATAAACCTATTGGACTTTAACTTGGTGTTGTGAGACTTCTTACTGTGCTTACCCCAGTTCACTGCCAGCATCTCCACATCATTGATGTGGATTTCAAAAAAGCCTTTGTTATGGTACTGCACAACAGATTTTTGAGCAAAGTTATAGCTCATGGAATAAAAGATACAGGACAACGTGAACATTAAATTGCTGAAAAACAGTAAACAGGGAGTAGGGATTCATGGATGTTTTTTGGGCTGGAGGAAGGTTGGTACTAGAGTTTTCCAGGGACAGTAATGGGGCCCTTACTTTTTCTGATGTGCATTAATGACTTAGACTTTGGTGAAGAGGATACAATTTCAAGGTATGCAAATGAAGTGAAACCTGGAAGCATTGTGAACTATGAAGAGGATCATTTCAAAAGGATACAGACCAATTAGTGGAATGGGTGGACAGGTGGCAGATGATGTTCAATGTGAAGAGACATGAAGTGATTCATTTTGGTAGGAAGAACATGGACAGACAGTATAAAACAAAGAGTTCAAAAGGGAGTGAAGGAGCAGAGGGACCTTGGTGCATATCTCATTGAGGATGGCAGACAGGTTGAAAAAGCCTCAATAAAGTGTATAGTATTCCAGGCTTTATTAAGAGGGCATAGAACATAAGTGCAAGGAGATTGTAGTGAACTATATTAGACACCAGTTTGACCTCAGCTGGAATACTGCACTCAATTCTGGGTTGGCATTTCAGGAAGAGTTGTGAAAATATTGGGGAGAGTGTAGAGAAGATTCATGGGAATGGTTGCAGGAATAAGGAACTTAAATTATGAGGAGAGATTGGAGAAGTTAGCATTGCTTGCTTTGAAGAAGGCTGAGAGGAGATTTGATGGAAATTTGCAAGACCATGAACACAGAGAAACTGTTCCCACCCAAATTGATTGAGAATGAGGGGGCAGATTTAAAATAATTGGCAAAGGAAACAAAAGTGATATGAGAAAGAGCTTTTCTTTTAAAACAAGTAAGTGACTAAGGACCAGAAGTGAGATGAAGACAGATTCAATCAAATTATTCAAAAAGGGAATTAGAATGCTATCTGGAAAGGAAGAATGTGCAAGGGAGAAGGTGGGAACTGTTCATCTGCAAAGTCAGTACAGACACGATAGACTGAATAGCAACTAAAGAGCATTGATGAGATTGCATCTGGAATACTGTGTACAGTTTTTGTCCAGCAGGATGTAAATGCATCACAGGCAGTTCAGAGAAGATTCACTAGATTCATTCCAAGGATGAAGAACTTGTCTGATTAAGAGAGATTGAGCAGTTTAGACCTATAATTACTGGAGTTTAGAAGACTGAATGGTCTACTGGGGTATATAACATGCTAAATGGGATTGACAGAGAAGACACAGAGCAAATGTTTTCCTTTGTTGGACATTCTAAGATGAAAAACCATGGTTTTAAGCTAAGGGATGGCTGAAATAAAACAGAAATGAGGAGGAATTATTTCACTCGAAGGATCACGAATCAGTGAAATTCTTTACCCCAGAGTGCAGTGTACACCAAATTTAAACAAATTTAAGGAGTTCATAGATTTTTAATAAGTTTTATTTATTAGTCACAAATGGGCTTACATTAATATTGCAATGAAGTTACTGTAAAAATCCCCTAGAAGCCACTTTCCAGTGCTTGTTCGGGTACATCGAGGAAGAATTTAGCATTGCCAATACACCTAAGCAGTACGTCTTTTGGACTGTGGGAGGAAACCTGAGCACTTGGAGAAAAATCAAACAGAGGGAGAACTGAACACAGAGTGATCCAAGCTGAGAATCAAACTCAAGTCCCTGGCGCTGCGAGGCGGCTGTGCTAATCACGGTGCCACCATGCCGCTGTAGAAGTAAATTAAGAAATGGGGAGGCGGGGGCATGATGAACCCCATCCCTGATAGCTTGGGTGTCCTGTAGTCATTGGCTAGAGCTATTCAAACAAGTGACTGACATAGGATAGATAACCAGTCCTTAGATATATTAATGAGTTCTCGAGCAATCTAAGTCAAGTATCTGCCTGATATTCAGATGGAGGAAGACCAAGGAAGATGGAGAAAGACTTAGGGGAGGGGAAGAGTTTCCTGGGGGCAAGAGAGCAGAGGGCTGCCATCACAAGATAAGGGATCAGTACATTGTTCTTATCTGTCATGGGTTTTATGCTGTTCCTTCCTATTTAGCCTTGGCTTCATATATAAACTCTCACTTTCTTAATAAACTAAATTAAAATCACTTTGGACTTCTCAATCTTGTATTTTGAGTAATCTGCGACTCCCAAACTTAAAACTTAGACAGTGACCCTTAAAGTACCTGGTATATCTTACTTTTAATTGTTTTTAGTGTGACCTACTCAGCTAATTCAAATGGTGTGATGCAAGCCAAAATTTATCAACAGAGGATGGGAAATATACAACAGTAAAATTTTAAAAAGGGGCAGGAAGCAGATGACTTAAAGATTCCAATAACCACATCTATAAAAGGACAAACTCATTTCTGAGCAACATTGACATTAAGGCAGCAGTTGACGATATGCAAACCAAGAAGCCTAGTAAAAGTGAAGTCAGAGTCATATTTAGCACAAAGATGACAGTCATCATTTGAAGACCAATCACCTCAGCTGTAGAGCATTGCAGCAAGAGTTCCTGCAGACGGTGTTCCTCAGCCCAACTATTTCAGCTGCTTCATTAATGACTCTCTCTCCATCATACGATTAGAAGTAGGGCTGTTTGCTGATGATAATATATATTCATCCCCATTAGCAATTACTCAGATAATAAAGCAATTGATGCCCACAAGACTGGACACCAGCAAGTCTGGGACTGACGTGTGCTATTAACATTATGTGCCACTTAAGTGAGTAGCTTACTTCTCAATTCTCCAAAGCTCCCATGAGATAGAAGTCAGGAAATACTCTCCACATGCCTGAATAGGTTCAGATCCAAAAACCTAATCCAGGAGAAAGCAGTAATTTGATCAGTACCCCTGCCACCTGTTTAAACATGCTCTCTGTGGCTGCAGTGTTTATTACCTCGATTCATAGCACCTCCCCAAGGCATTCCCAGCCAATTTTACAATCTTTACCACAAGGTCCTTGTCCATCTTTACCACAAGGTAAAGATGGACAAGGACAGAAAGTGCACAGCAACACAATCACCTAAAGTTTCCTTTCAAGTCACACATACTCCTGATTTGGAAATATGTTATTATTGCTACATTCCCACTTGATCAAAATCCTCAAATTACCAGCATTGTGTGGGAGTAAGTAACTTTACTAGGCAAATTGCAGCAGTATAAAAATGCTCACCACCATCTTCTTCAAGGACAACTAAGTTTGGCGATAAATGGTCTCAGAGTGATGGCTACATCCAAAGAATGAATAGTTGATAAACTGTATATAAAAGAAAGTATACAGTAGATTCTATGTTTTATAAAGTGGATCTTAAATACAAAAGCAAAGAAGTAATGCTAAAGCTAAACATAACGCTAGTTAAGTCACATTTTTAATTATATATTCGGTTTGTTTTGACTTACTGTGAGAGGGATATCAAGATCAAAGTCAGAGCACAGAACAGAGTCACTAAGATTATACCAAAGAGGAGATAATTTAGTTATGAGTACAGATCACAGATACTGATAGTACAACCAATATCATGAGGAGATCATATGCAGTATTCAAAATAAAAGTGTATTGATAAGGTTAAAAGGGGAAAACAATATCCAATTAACTGATGACTCAGTAAATGAAAGGGCTTAATTTTGTGTTATTAAGAACATCAAAAGGCTAAGAGTATTATGTATTTTTAAACTCAGCATTGTTAGGACCTGGAAACAAAATGTATAACAGGCTTTAAAGGCAAACTGATAAATATTTGAATTAAAAATAATAGATACAGGAACAGGGCAAAAAATGAAAAATAAGCCAACAGCTTTGAGGTGGCATAGTTGCAACAGACTCCTTCTGTAGAATTCTACAGAAATTTGCAGAATTATCTGTACATTCCATTGATTTAACAACGATATAAAACTTGACAGCTATACAGAAATTAATAGGAAAAGGCTTTCTATGGTACCATTCCATGTAAACAAATGAAGAGAACAAGCAGATTTCACTGTAATCAAGTAACAGTTACATACTATTAATAACCAGAATAGCCATGAACAGAGCTTTCTGATCATGCAAGACATTAGTTCCCACTAAATTATTCATAGATAAAGGTTTCAATCTCTTCCTTGATGGGTACTTCAGATCTCTCACAATGTGCATGAGTTTCACATTTTAATCCTATCTCACACTCACAGTTCCTAAATTTTGATATTTCTGCTTTGGCTTTTCGCCACTGCTTGTTAATGTCCATTATTTTTTCCCCAATGTATCGATTGACTTTATTTAGTCGCTTGTGGATCTCATTGTCATCTTTGGCATCTTGTCGTATTCTGTTCAGTAATTGTTCTGTAGGGAAAGCAGAATTTTATTTAGTTTCACTAAAATATTAATCTTGAGCCTTAAATTTTAAGAATTGATTTATTGTTGAAAACTGAAATGCACATCAGATGCCTCATTGATAGCCTTCATATACAATGACAAACAGCTAGGAGTTCAGGTCTGCTCCAGGATTATAGCACAGAATCTAGGTGACGATTCAGTGCAATTCTGAAGAAACCGAGCCCTGCATTGTCACAAGTGTTACTTTTCAGATCAACGTCAAGTCGAGACCCCTTCTGGCTGTTCACGTGGCAAAGATAGCATGTTTCAGTTTCAAAAGTAGGAAAATGCTCCTAGCATGTTGTCCAACATTTTATCTATCAATGATCTAAACAAATTCACTGTTTTGTGGGAAATTCTGTGTCAACTAGTTGCTTTGCCTATATAAGAATACGACCATGCTTCCAACTCTGAAGCATTCGGGACATGCTGAGGTAATGAAAGACGTTACAAAACATCATCAACCCCATGCCACTGTCCCAGTGTTGATGAACACAGGAATAACAAAGGATTTGTGCTTGTAACTAGCTTCTTTTCCACTGCTGCACTTAGTGACATAGCCAAAAGCTTAGATCTGGCCATTTATGAAACTGGAAGCTCATCAAGCCAAGTAAACCCTGACAAAAGGTCACACTGAGAACCTACATGACTCTGTGCTTAATCATGACTTGTGCTTGAGATAAAATATTGACTACTTATCATCTTATCTTAAGCCTGAAAACATAATGCCTTGTTTTGTTGAGGCTGATTGATACTGCTGCAGACTATCAAACATTAAATGCTGAATCAAATGTTGCCAATAATCACATCAGCATTGAATTGTTAAATGATGGATCAGTAGATGATAAATCTCTATCATAAAATCCACAATAAGGTCAAACATGTGTAATAGAGCAGTGTGTGTTCTGTCATCATCTCACGTCAATGAAGCATGATTGCACTGGACACATGAGTAGCATAATACTTGGCAATTTAACAAGTTCCATCTTCAAAACCTGAGCTCCATTATGTAAATCAAGAGATAGAAAAAAGTAACAAGCTATAAGAGTAGAAAACACATCAATGCCATTGGAATCACAGCTCTGCTAACACAACATAGTTATTCTGCATGGATGACTCCACAACGCCATACACTGCCAACTGAGACAAGCAGGAGGATTGGAAGCAACAGATAAAGGACATACTCAAGCACAAATAAACTGATAGCTAGTTAAACAAACTGGGGAGTGGCAACATCTGATGCTTTCAGCCATTCTGAACACTAGCAATCTGAGCTCCAGAAAAAAATACAAACCGACGAAACAGCACTAAATGAACTTTGAGACTGGAAATATACAGCACAGCATGATAGCCACACACATATTAATAATCACCAGGGCTGATTTTCATTCCAATAAGGGTTATCATGTTTGACTATTAGGGATAATCTTCAAAAGGAGTTTGTCATTACAGTGCTTTGTATGTAAAGTAATGCTGAAGTGTACATTTAAACTGCAAAAGCCCCTGAAGCACCTTGCCCAATAAGTTAATCTTCCTTATGTGAGCCAAATGAGTGTAGACAGGCTGTTCATCTAATGTCTACAAATACAACTTCCAATACGAATTAATGGATATCATTAAGGATCAGAAAATGTGACTGATTGCCCACTTTCTAACAGAGGCCAATTACATTCCTGACATTGCTCTGCTTGAAATCAGTGAACTCAATGCTTTATAGCAGTCAAACCTAACACCATACAATTTATTACACTGGTCTACCAACTAGGTCATCAAACAAGCAGAAATACATCATTTTTCCTCACTAGTTTTCTCTCCTTCAACGTGGAAGTTTTATGGATACTAGTCACACTCTAACTTCTCAACTTTCTTCCTGTGTTAACCTGGACAGGAAGGGGGGAATTTTCCCTTCCTGCCCACAACGGAAATTGTAGCGGGGGGAAGCAGACCATGCAAAGCTCCGTTTCCAATTTTGGGATGAGCACAGCTGGAAAATCCCACCAAGAATCAGCAGGATATTCTATTCACATTTCACATCAAGAGCAAATCTTGTCCTTTACTACTATCTCAGCTGAGAATAGATAGGCAAGCATAGGCAGGGAATGAAATCTGGAAATTTCTTGCTCTTTGTACCTTAACTGTTAGCTGTTTTCTTAACCATTAGGAAACTGCAGGAATATATTTCCTCATTGCATTTTGTATGAAATACACACTTGGATTTATTGGACACTGGAAAAAGAATACACTAGAAAATCATAGAACTCTACAATGCAGAAAGAAGCCCTTCAGCCCATCAAGACTGCACTGAACACAATCCCACACAAGCCCTATCCCCATATCCCTACATATCATACCCACTAATCCCTCTAACCTACACATCCCTGGACACTAAGGGGCAATTTCTCAGCATGGCCAATCAACCTAACCAGCAGATCTTTGGACTGTGGGAGGAAACCAGAGTACCCGGAGAAAACCCATGCAGACACGAGGAGAATGTGCCAAGTCCACACAGATAGTGATCCGTGTCGGGAATTGAACCCAGGACTCTGGAGCTGTGAAGCAGCAGTGCTAACCACTGTGCTACCATGCTGCCCCTTAAGAATACACTTAAGGTCTCTTTTTCACAGCAGGAATATAATCAGGGAAAACACTTGATTTTAATATTCAATGTATTCCATTAAGTGGTTATTAGTTATTGATATTGCTAAATTCATATTCGTAATAGTTATTACTCTACAAGTGACGTTTGCCACTAGGTGTTGCATACTATGATGCTGTTTTGCTTTACTAAAAAATTGAGAATTTAATTGCTTTTCAAAGATGCTTTAAATTTGAACAGGGAAGTAAAAATATTTTAAAGTGAATACAAAACATTGATTTTCTTCAAGTACAGCAGGATGTGGAAAAATGTATATAAACAAATAAGCAAGAGGGCAGGGATGATAAGAGGGGAGAGAAGGAAAAAATAAACTTTAAAAAAAAAAGGAAAAACATTTTACGAAAATTTCTTAAACTTACCTTTAATAATCTGTACTTTATAGGGGGAAAGAGGTGGTTTAGGTGATGATTTTGTGGAGTTGCATGCAATTCCAGTGACACTTCTGTCCTTCAGGGTATCCACACCCCAGACAGCCACAGCCAAGCACTTTGTAAATCTTGAATCACTTGGTTGACGTTTCACAGTTTCCCACTTGTCTTCATCAATCCATATATTAGCACCAATGTGTACCTATTAACAAATGGTGTTAGAATCTGCAGCTGGAAATTCAGCTCATATTTGCAAAATATGGGAAGTATTTCGAATACAAAAAGCTAATCTTACCTTTCCATCTTGAACTGAGTAAACATTAGGCTGAGCCATGGCAATAGCTTGCGTTGATGCCCACGGACATGGTATTACATTGTTCCCATTTTCAATTTGACTCTCCAGATGATCAGAGGTACTTGGAGTTGGAAGAAGAGCATGTGGACTTTTCTTGCTGGGATAAACTCTTTGTTGCATGTTCAAATGGTCTTGCAGAATGGAAGTTACTGGAGTACTTGAAATTAGTTGATGTGCTGATGTGTTATCTATTAGTTCTTCCTCAGGATTTGAGCCATGGTACTGTTCCGGTACTAAAAATGCAAAAATGTTGATTTACCATTCAGATTGCTTCCAAAACACTAGTTCAAAAATAATGTTCTTACAGATTACAAAATGATTTTTAAAATGTGAATTATCCATTTTATGTAAACTGTTATGGTCCATTTAAACTCCTGGTACCCTCAATTATGAACATCTATAAAAATAACAGCCAGTTCTCTAACATTAAGACTTTTAGCGAAGGTCAAGAGAATCACGAGCAAAAGACAATGAAACAGAGCAAAAAAAAAAATCAGGAAAACCCAAAAATTAATAAGTGACAAGTCCTTGCCAGAAAGTTAGACATCTTCAGCTAAACATACATGCATTAGCTATTTTGTTATGCTATCATTTTACAAAAAGTGACTCAAATTACAGTGGAATTTGTGGTGGAGAAATCACTCTGGCTAGCTTAAGAATTCATGCTTCATAACATGTTGTAAAGCTTCTTTCCCCTTGCATTCAGCTGTTGAATTCCTCTTAATGTAAAAAGGTCTTCAATGTATGGAATATTTCCCATATTTTAATTTGCATCTGGATCGACATCAATTAGTAACTGGTTAAACAAGATCTCCTTTTTTCCTGAAGAAACCCCATCATAATTATTTGATCTTGAAGGGACCATGGTTCTCATGAACTTTTTCATGGCAACAGTTATCAGTAGCTGCAGTTATAAAGCAAAAATCTTGACCTGTGGATGACTTTATATGTCCATATGGATTTTTACTAATAATACATGCACGTTTCAATGGAAGATAACTGAATATTGTACCCAAAAGAACATGTATAGCAAAGGAATGCCGTGGTCATTAAGTCTTTTCTTGAGGCTATGCTTTCTTCTTTGGAGGTCAGGCATAATGTCAACTCATTACAGTGTTCAAGAGACATTATATTCGTGTGAAATTGGCAGTACTGGCAGGTTTATATCCTATGCACTCACTAAGGATACACTTTGGCAAGAGCAAAACTTGGGGAACTTCTAGTACGTGAAGGGATACTTATGGTTTTTAAAACTATTAAAATTGGTTAAAACAATAAAATTTCATTTGTCCAGAAAAATATCACTTGAGCCATTAGGACAGTGGTTTCCAAGATCTGAAGCAAAGGAAAAATTCCAGTCTCCAAGTACATCAGCTCTATAGATCTAAGTCTTGTTACTGAGAAGAATTAAATGTTAGGTACTCATTAAATGCAGACTTAAGTTATTGAGTCTGCCAATGATTCATGTTTCCAAACTTCTATAAACAGGCACGTCATTTTGCAGCCACCTCAATCCAAAGATACTCCACAAATCCTTCCCTTTGGAGAATCTTCATAAGTAGATATTAAATAACTGATAGGTGTAAGATTAAGTCATGGCTACCTTTCCAGCAGGTACCAGAAATTACTCGATGACCACGGGAAGGACATCACAAGGCAATGTAAAAATCCAAACGCGCTGCAATCATTCTGCTGACCATAGGATGCACACACAGAAGACCTTCAAATATTGCAAGCCATAGTTGGTACCAAATCTTGAAAATATGAGTGCATGATCCATTGATTGAATGTAACTTTCATACAGAGATGTGTGCCCTTCTATACTTTGGAGGTATAATCTACCAAAAGCTTTAGAAATCATCCTCCTAGAAGAATAAGGGTTTTGTAGATTAACACAATTAACTGGAGGTTCCATTTTAAATTTGGTGATTAGTCACAATAAACATGTAAAATTCTCATTTATATTCTGATCAGCAATAGTGCTCTAATGCAAAATAAAAACGAAAAATGCTAGAAAAACTCAGGTCTGGCAGCATCTACAAAGAGAAATACAGTTAACGTTTCAAATTTGTGTGACTCATCTAATTATTAGGGTATGAGTTTGCTTTGCTTGCCTCTGCCAAATTATTATGCAAAGATGCCACATGGGGGTCACAAGATTTCTAACAGAAGCAAAACCATCCTGTGTCTATTTCTCCTGGAGCTGCCACATTATAGCAAAGTTACAGGTGCATGTTCCCCATTGTTTAGACTAATAGTGCATAGAAAGGTAGTATATTAAAGGATAATCATCCTCAAAAGTTTTCTTTTCACATTATACCCAACTCATCTCGTAATACCCAATATACACTTAGCAACATGGCCAAGAATAACCAATTGCCATCAGCTTAACAACTGGTAACGGCTTATTATTGCATTACTGGCACAATAAATGAGACGAGCCAGTCAAAATTACACTAAAACAATGGAATATGTTAGCACATTAATGCTGAGCCAGGGCATTAATGCTGAGTCAGCAATAACTTTACCCAATATCAGTTTCCGTCAGATCGTATGCCTGTTGCCTACTGCATGGGAACAGGAATGTACCATTTAACTCGCCATGCTTGATTAGCCTTGACACCACACTCTTTCCAGCCCAATAGCTTTGTACCACATCAATAAAATGGTGGAATAGACAAAAATGTGACAGATGAAATTAAATCAGTAAATTTGACAAAGTCGTTACAAAAATTCTACTTGCCACCCTTTTGCCCATTCTATCATTTTATTGACATGGAATAAACATAGGTTTGTAGTACAAGTGTGCAATACAAAGTATAATGGCCAGCTTAAGTCTTAGCATGACCACTGCTTAGAGTGAGGGGTGAGGGGTCATTTCTCGCGGGTGGATTGCACGATGTCGAAAAAGGGGTTATTAAAAATGATCCTCAAAAATCAGCTAATCATTGCTTTTCCATTTTCCCTTTAGGTAAATTCTCACTACAATAATGTTTGACCACATGAAGCAAGAATAAACTGGTCACTGAACCCTTTATGTGTATTTGGTGTCAAATTTCTTTCCCTTTCTGGGAAGCCAGTTGTAGATCATTTTATTGAGAGGGGAAGAGACACCAATAACTGATAAACCTACTGGCCAGGATTCGCATCTAAATTGTTGGAGAAAGCACAAGCTGCTCTGCTGAGTCCATGACAAGACAGAGCAGTGTTAACGTGAGCTATGAACAGAACACCAAGGTATAAAGTGAACAGCTGGCAAAGAAAGATGATTTTTTGAAGTGTGGTTTTGTCAATTGTGCCAAGGCAAATCAGAATGGAAAGCCCACGTGTGTTATACGCAGGAAATACTGGCTGACAAGAGTTTAAAACCCTCAAAATTGCAAAGACGTCAAAAGTATCCAGCAACCTGGAGCACAAATCTTTGTATTTTTTTCTAAAAGAACTTAAAACATCAGCTCAAGTTCTAAGCAGAAATGTACAATTCAATGACAACTAACCTTTTACATGGTAGCTTTACCACAAAACTAAACAATGATTTCTCTTTCAGCGTTAGACATGGTTTGCACAGTCTTCAATGAGAAGTCAGCTAAAAAACTGAAATGCCTCCCGTTTGGTGACAACACAATGTATTGTCAAATTTGTGATATCATTGAGAATTTAGAAGTACAGCTTATTTCTCGGTTCAAGTTAGTGGGGGATTTCTCAATACAACTGGGTGGAATATGAATGTTACAAATTGTGCAACCTTGCTATTTATGTTAGGCACATTTGGCACAATGAATTTGTTGAGGATTTGTTATGTGTTGCTTGACATTACAGACCTACATGGCTGCAGCACAGATCTTTGAAGCATTGAATAGCTACATAGTTGTAAACTGCAGGCTTGATTGGGTTAATTGCAGAAGAATCACAAGCAGTGGGGCAGCCAAACTGACTGGGAAAAACTGAGGATATGTAAGGATTAAAAAGGCAGCGGGTCAAGACATTGTTTAAATTCATTGCGAGGCACTAGCACAAGGGAACCGGCTAAACTTTGCACCTGATAACACTGCCCTCTCATTCTGTGAATCTGATTGGAGTGAAATGGTGAGGTCCGAGCAAGCTCACCTGTCACATTAAGTAGTAAGTGAATGTGGCATAGGTCACCAGGGACATCTGTCTGATTAAAGGGTTATGATGTGGAGATGCCGGCGTTGGACTGGGGAAAACACAGTAAGAAGTCTGACAACACCAGGTTTAGATCCAACCGATTTATTTGATAGTAAATTCACAAGCTTTCGACCTATGGCCTTCGTCAGGTGAATGAGGTGTTCAGGTCTACAACAGCGAGACCAGAACACCTCATTCACCTGACAAAGGCCATAGGTTGAAAGCTTGTGAGTTTACTATCAAATAAATAGGTTGGATTTAACCAGGTGTTGTCAGACTTCTTACTGATAAAAGGGTTACCATGTTAGAATACTGAGTATTTTTAGGCTTGAGACTAAGAAAAAGATAATAAAACAAGACTAATTCACTGGTATGCTGTGTTGAGGTAAGTACAAATATAAAGAAAGACTTGAAAAATTTAGCAGAAGAGATTAGGGGTCAATTTGATCAAGGTGTTTCAACTTATAAAGAGGCAGAACAGAGTAAATAGAAGCGTATTGCTTCCCACAACTGTAAGAACTATATTAAAGGCATACAGATAGAAGTGTGAATGTTAGAGATTTAAGACAGAGTAGGAGAAACTTCATGGAGTTTCTTCTAAATTAGCTCAAATTCTATTATTCAGCATGTTTTGGATTCTCCTCCATATTATGTGAAACAGTTCTATTAGATCACACCTTGACTTCATCTGTTTGAAACGTCTCAAGCATGAAATCCCTTTAAATTAATGCAGTCATACTAGATTCAGGGAAACTACCCCAAGAAACTAAATGGGTACAGTAAGTTGGTAAGTGAAGTGGAAAATTAGGAGCCAAAAGTGTTAATTTAAAAAGAATTATGGTATATTTTGTACAGGAAACAAATGCATCATCACGTCAGTCCAGAGCCTCTGATATAAAAAGGATTGAATAATGGACAACTAATCTTTAAATAATTAAGCACATCACGTATGTTTTAATTATATAATTTAACATGTTCCAATTTGAAAAAGTACTTGAATGGGCAAAGATAACTACATAGCCAATTTAAACAATTAAGTTAAATAATTAATTTTAATAAGGTTATTATAAGTTTGAAGGTGGTGTGAAAAATGAGATGTTCACCACTAAAATACATAGAATCATAGAAAAACCGCAGCACAAACAGCCCTTTGGCCCACAAGTTGGCCAATCATATCTCATTTGTTAGTTTACCATTCCTAGTTTTGCTACACTTTATTTTAGCTTGAGCTGGAACCCAACTCTGGAAAGATAAGACTTACATCTAAATAACTTCAAAAGCAAGGCATTCTGAAGATCCATATTTAGATCCCTCAGTCTCTGTAGTTCAGATGCCAAGTGTTCATATTCTTTTTGCTTTTCTTCAGCAAATCGGAGTTTTGTTGAAACTTTTTTAAGTTCTTGAATCAATCTTTTATTATTGGCCTTGGCCTGAGAATATTTATGTTTTAGTTCATCAAACATCTTTAGTGTTTGGTCGTCATCATCACTGCTGTCTTCAAAGCAGGAGACATCTTGTTCCTAAGAGAAATAGAATAATCACTTTCAGGTTTATTCAATTTGAGAAAGAGAGAAATAAATACTAACTGTTATTTCAAAGGAGGGAAAAGATTTTGTGTTCCAAGTGTAAATTCATTTGAGGAACAGAAGAATTCAACTACATTTCACAACTGATAAATTAGTACATCTTTTTACACAAACAGTATTACGTTAGCATTCCAAGAATAATATAATAACTGCTTATAGAATATGAATTAAAACACTATGGGTTCTTATTAGTACAATGTCATATTGCTGAGTTTTCATTTTTCATTTGTTGTAAGATTCTATTCATTTAACTTATTCACATGGCCTGAACACACAACTGTCTGTTATTAAAATCTACAGACATAGGGATATTGCTATTTTTTTTCCTTCGTTCCTGAACGTCAGCACATTTTTGGGCCCTGATTTTGAAAAAAAATAACTGAACACGCTACAATCTTTATACAGTAAGTGCAATCCATTATGTTGCGGAATCTGAACTCATCCATATTTAACTCTTTGCAATTAAGCAAGAGTGACAATTATAGCGCCTTCCCAGATTTAAAAAAAGTGGTGCAGGAATGAACAAACAACAGGTGAAAGTCTGAGGAGAAAGAATAATAAGAAAACAAACATATTGATGCTAGCACCCTAAAATATAAGCAAAGTACTATGGATGCTGGAGATTGAAATAAAACCAGAAAACTTTTGGCCAAATTCAGTAGGTCTGGCAACATCTGTGCAGATCAAAACAGTTAATATTTCTTGTCCAATTGAATGTTAACTCATTTCTCTCTCCTCAGATGCTGTCAGACCCGCTGTGTTTTTCCAGCAAAAACATTTTCTGGTTTTATTAATAATGCCAGGACCCAATTATTCAGCTGATTAAGGTAGCTGTAATTGAGGGACAGATTAGAAATCCCTAATCTGCTTCCTGGGCCGTGCTTTTGACCCACTATCAGAATAATCGGAGAGACATTAGATTCACCTTAAACCCCGATGAACCCAACATGGTAATTAGCAGCTAGGATTTCTACTCCTGATTGCTATTCAGTGATGCCTTCTGTTATTGAAGCCTGCATCAAGCGTTGCTCAGAAAGCTTGTTATGGTTGAATAGTTTGTGGATCCTCATAATCCTCAACCACAATGAATGATCACGTGGGCAAGTAACAGAGGGCCCCCAGCTCCAAGCACTTTAGAGGATGAAAGGAAAATGGCCTGAATGTAGAAATCATGAAATAAATGTGAATTCTTGGATGAGCTCTTGAAAATTCATAACATTCAAGGATGTGGGACAAGTGCTGGAAAATGGGACAAGCACGACTTTAGTGGTAGTTATTGTCGGTATAGACTTGATGAGCTGAAGGGCCTTTTCTGCACTATATGACTTTATTGGAGTAATGTGAAGTGTAAGTTTTTCGCATAACAAGCAATGTGTAATTAACTGATCAGAAACAAAAAAAGTAGCAAATTGCTTCTGTCAGATGATTGCAGGAGCAGTCAAGTGAAGTCAACATTTACTCCTCTAAATTGCAATCTTTTTCTCATTAAAAACGTATTTTCTCTCTTCTCAATATGATTACTGTGAAGCATTAGAACTATTCGAAGTTAAGAGAAAGCAGACCACACAGCTCGTTGAGTCTGCTCACCAGTCAACATCTGCCTTAACTTCAGTTACCTGCCCACTCCCATATCCCTTGATTTTCCAAGAGCTCAGAAAATCTGACTCTCATCCCTTTGGAGTAGAGAATTGTAAAAACTCATGCCCTTAAGTGAAGAAACTTGTATCTCCATCCTGAATGATGTTCTTAATCCTGGAACTATGCTCCATGTTCTAAATTCTTCAACTAGGGGAATCACCTTTTCAGTGTCACCCTCTCAAACCCCTTCATGTCTGTTTCAATTGGATTGCCTCACATTTTTCTAACCCCCAGAGAATATAGACTCAATTCACACAGTCTCTTACCTATCACAAAACAACTAGTGTCTTCATTTAAGTCATTAACATAGACTGTAAACAGTTGTGGCTCAGGACTGCTTCTACTAGTTAAAAACTGCTGATTTGAAAATGTCTCATTTCACCTTACTCTTTGCTTTCTGTTAATTAATCTTCTATCCTTGCTGACATATTACTCGAAATCCACGCGCCCTTATATTTTGTATTCACCTTTCACGTGGTAGTTTATTGGATGCCTTTAGGAAGTATGAGACAACATCTACTCATACCCCTTCATCTACCTGACTTGCTACATCCTCAAAAAACTTCAATAAGTTTCTCAAACAAATTTGCCATATATAAAATAAAGCTGATTTGATCTGATCAGTGATGAAATCCTAAATGCATTGTCAAGATTTGCTTAGTAAGAGGTTATAGCACTTATTCAACCGTTGATATCAGGCTAACTAGCCTGTAGTTCCCAGTTTTCATATTTCTTCCTTTTTGACTAGCATTGTTACATTTCCAATCTGCTGGAGCAGTCTGGAACCTTTAGATGTAGCCCATCAGGTCAATGAATTAATGAAATTCACTAAATTATTTATGTTTCTTCGCATTTACATTTCTTAGAATTACACCTATCTTTGTGCACATTGATTGGTTTGGAGTCATTATTGGGCCAGAGTTTGCAATAAGATCAAATCAGACAACAACTTCCAGCCTCTGCATTGTTTAAAGGTGGAAATTAAAAAGGCTGAACAACTTGTGCTACTACCCCAATTCGTATTAAATATATGAAGGTCGCGAAGTTGTAATAGTTATCGCTGATCGCATCACAAAATGTAAGGTTGTTCTTTCAAGCACAAGTGAATGCAGGATAGTGATAACTCAAATAGAATAAAACAATCCTTCTGGCGCTGAAAATTTACTTTTATAAACATGAAATCTCATTGCTTTGGATTTCAAATATTGCTGGCATTTGCAAGTTTAATTTTTTAAATAACTTTCTTAATTTTCTCCTTTTCAATCATACCATCCTTTCCCATGTTGTTATTTTTGAATGACTTTACGTTTCAGAAAAATTCTAACCTGTACTTCCTGCTTTACACTCTACGCTGCAAACGGTTTTGTGGTGGTTAGAATTAGTTTTTAACTAAAAGTCAGTCTTCATCAAAATAAATCAACTAACCCCAAAATACTAAGTTATGCATGCATTAACTTACAGTATTGATTAATCAGTTTTAATAAAGTTTGAAACATTCAGTTTATATATTGCAATGATATATTGTCTGTAAGATAAAGGCATCAACAAAACCAGTGGCCTCTTGTACAGTCTTAATACAACCATTTCATCAAAAGTATCAATGAGAATGAATGTCATAGCAAGACGTGAATAAGGTCGAGGAAGAGGTTGAAAACAAAGTTTCATAAGCCTTAAAATAAAGACAAAAACTGCAGATATTGCAATAAAAACAGGAATTGCTGAAAAAGTCAGGGGTTCTGATAGCATTTGTCGGGAGAGAGAGTTGACACTTCGAGTCTATAAGAGCATATTGTGCATATACAATTATAGACTCTAGAGACAGCAAATCATGACAGATAATATGACCTCAGCAGTAGAGATTCAACTGTTATGAGAAGTTCCCCGCAAGTATTTTCAACATTATCTGAGAGGGTATATATCTCATTTGTGACCTATACTCAACGAATGTGCAAATGATCAGAGCTGTACAATCATCACTGATTTCTATTAAGTATATTATTGTTTCTTATTTCACTTTCAAATCAGAATTATTAGGAATCCTGATTGCCAATTGATTAAAGTCTTGTACAAATATTAATTAACAAAGGCCTTCTCCAGACAAACGTCAAAATGATTTATGACCTATAATTTATTTATATTATGCAAGGATACCAGCATAAAGGGAAAACAACAATTTATTCTATACAACAACAGAATGTTGGATGATTGGCAAGTGGACTCTGGTTGACAAAGTCATTGCCATGAAGAATACACCAGCTAACTGTAACTGATAATAAACTGCCAACCTTGGCCTGAAATTTAAACCTGGTCGTTCGACCCTGATTGGTCAAGGCAATGCCCTGGGGAAGGTATCAGCAAATGGCTGTAACTTCATTTTGTCTAGGTGTAACAGGTGCAATGCGTACACGTGTTCTGCCTACAAAGAACAGGGCATTGTGTATTAATATACGCAGCTTCCAGTACACACAAAAACACCACACTATGAGCGCCACTGTCATCCTTAGCTGGTTGTCAAGAGTAATTCATAGCACGCTGAGCGTTATTTAGCAAACACTGTCCAATCACTGAACTACATCTAATGGTGAAAGCCAAGTAGAAGTTAAAGTTTAAAGTTTATTTATCAGTCAGAAATAAGATTTACATTAACATTGCAATGAAGTTACTGTGAAATTCCTCTAGTTGCCACAGTCTGGTGCCTGTTCAGGTTAATGCACCTAATCAGCATGTCTTTCAGAATGTGTGAGGAAACCCACGCAGACATGGGGAGAATGTGCAAACACTACACAGACAGTGACCCAAGCCAGGAATTCAATCCGAGCTCCTGTTGCTGTGAAGCAACAGTGCTAACAACTGTGCTACTGTGCCGTTGTATAACAAGTACAATTTATTCAAACACCTATTCCGTGCAAGTTTGAACTTAAAGCAGGATACAAAGAGGAAAAAATTAGCTCGACTAATGTCATCTGGTACGTTGACCATTCATTTATGTGTGTGATTATTTTTTCAATTTTTGTAGTTGACTGCAATTTTGTTCAATAAAATGTTAAAAATCTATTATTTGAATAAATACCCAACTACAAAACTACACATTTTTAAAACCAAACTTTTCAACCTTTTCGACTGAAAACTTCCTATGCTCACAGTTAAAATGACATCTGAGCTCGTCGACATTAAGGACAGTAATTCTGTGCAAATCATCATTTTGATTTCTGATTTACAATGCCACAAAGTTTAACGAGTACATTAGTATTCAGATAGCATATTTGTTTCGCAGAACGTGGAAATATTTAAAATTTTAGTTTTAAAGTACAAACGAGAATTAGAAGCATTTTTATATCTGCATTTGGAGAGCCTATTTACTCAACTGGGGCATGATGCAGAAGATGATGCTTTCATATGTGAAGACGACAAAGATTATAGTCATAAGTGTAAGAGAGTCAATAATAAATTCAATAAAGAAATCAAGAGAAAATTTGTTGCTCAGATTGGCAAATAGACTGTGTCTATAATATAAATTTTTGTGATGATAGTGTTGATGACTACAACAGAAATTCTTTTGTTTAGAATCACTTCAATGGCTAAATAAGCAACTCACCCATTTTTAGATGGTGCAATTCTCTTGCTTTGGTTATTTTCAGGTCATTTTTGAAACATTTTCACAAGAAGTCTTCCTAGATCTGCTTGGTGTTAGAATTAAAGTTTACTCTATCAGTTGTCTCCTGCCATGCTTTGTGTTCATATACTTGTACTTGACTGAAATATTCCAGCCTGCAAAACTAAAAGGCCCTGAATTAGGGTAACCAGGTGACTGGTTGGTAAACTACTTCACTGGAAGTTTTTTTTATTCTTTTCAATATAGTCTTTTGCATTTTCTTAAAATATTTTCCCCAAAGCTCCAAACATATGATACTATGACTGAAATTTTCCAGCTCCTCTGGCAGCAAGTTTTCCAGCAGCAGAAATGGCTTCCCATTGGCCACCAGCAGGCCTTCCCGGCTGAAAACAATGGCCATTTATAATGCTTGCATGCCCCACTGCCAGGAACCTTCCACAGATTTGGAAGAATCTGCCAGTGGGGAAAGGCAGAAAAATACCGGCCTACATGCTCCTTCTCTTTCCTGCATTTTGTTCATTTGAAAACATATGAATTTGGAGCAGAAGGCGGCCACTCAGCCTCTCAAACCTGCTCTGCCTTTCAATAAGATCATGGCTGATCTGACTGCAAACTCAACCTTGCTTTCCCACCATAGTCTTTCACCCCCTTGATAATAAAGAATCTATCTAGCTCTGTCTTAGAGATACTCGAAGAATTTGCTTCCACCACCTTTTGAGGAAGAAAGTTCAATCGCTTGAGAAAAAAACCTCCCCTCATCTCTGTATTAAAACGAATAAATAAGAAAATACTCAGCAGGTCAATCAGCATCTATGAAGAGAGACATAAAGTTCACATTTCAGGTTGATGATCTTTCACCACATGTATCAGTTCAGATGAAACATCAACCTTGAACATTAATTCTTGTTTTTATTTTTCTCTCTCTCTGTCCACAGATGTTGGCTGGCCTAGTAAGTATTTCCAGTATTTAATTTTTAATTCAGATTTCCAGCATTGGCAATATTTTGCTTTTACAATAATATTTCATAAAATGTGCACCACAAATGTTCTGGTTTATGTTCATCTTTTGAAAATTGGAAATAAATCGCAAAATATACGTTAAGAAAAAAAGTCTTTCGCTCTCCAGGTAGTTTAAACTGAAAACGCATCATGTTTTGTGCTACTAAGGGATGGGAGGAAGAAAACAAGGATGCTTGCAGAAATAGACTGCCTTTCTTGTCTTCAGGAAGCCCCAGTCTCCAATATTTATGTCAATTGTGATTGTGTGATGGGATTTTAAATATGTAGCAATATCAACTCTGCCCAGTGTCACTATTATCTTAGGTACTGGCAATACACCTCAAATTTTAGCATACTTTGTTCCATGGAAGTACTTGAAAGGGCTCTAATGACAGGCAGTTAATTAACAAGATACAAAGAACTGCCGACTTACATGCTACCTTTGTAATGGTCACCTATGGCAATGACAAATGTTTAGCACTGTTTGCATGATATAGATTACAGATCAGGCTAGATAAGGTAGGCATTTTTTAAACGGAAGTCACTGCTGTTTTGTTCTATCCCAGACTTTGTGAGCTAACTGATGTCAAACAGGGTGACAGGAAATATGATACAACTGGTCTCAGACTGGATGATGTTTTCGAACACATTTTGCAACCATGATTAGTGGTATGTTTATGGCGCGCAGTTCAAAATGTGATAAAACAACTTGCTGACACATTGGGCAGCTGGATGAAGTTCTGTAGGATTACACCCTAAGCCCTGGTCAGCCTCTTCCAATGGAGGGGTAAAAGGGAAGAAAATAGGAACAGAAAAGGAAAAATAATTTTAAAATGGTATCAGATTCTCAAACATTATTTAATACCTGGATATTGTTGAACTGATGTGGTTCATCTTCAGTGCTGTCACCATCTTCTGATTCAGACACTTCAATGAAACTTTCAATGGTTTTTGGCACTTTGCATTTTTTCAGTTTCAAAAACTTCTCCAGTTCTTGTCTGCTTTCTAAAAAAATTTAAAAATTGTTGAAGGAAATGTAATAAAAATCAAGAACTTTTACTCATGCAGTACTTATCCCACCAGATAACCCTTCACTATACTTAAAGATTCATTATGAAAGTACTGCTATTACATTGAAAATATCACCTGTATATTTATAAAAATACAAATCACACTTTCCAAATTTCAGATGTTAAAATGCAGAATTCTATCCCTCCCATAAAAAAGTGCATCATTAAGGTCCTTAAGTCTAAATTCATGTTACAATGAACATGGCAGAAAAAACTTTGTAAAGGCTTCAGAAAAATGCAGACTTTGAATGATTTGTAGGTTTTAGTTCTTTATAATGATATTTATTTTTAAATTCCTAATGTTAAAACATTTTTTGGGATTAGATTTCCTTTCAAATCATTTTGACAGGAAGAAGCTTTGCTAAAGTATTTTATGAAAAATGAGAATTAAGTTATAACAGAATTCCAAAATTGAGAATGATTTAAAAACTTTTAAAAGGCACATTGTTCTCCTTAAAGAAGAGATTTGAGAGGTGTTCAAAATCACAAAGAATTAGGACAGAGTAGAGAGAGATAAACTGTTCTCATTGGCAAAACAGAGGTGACTGATTTAAGATCAATGGTAAAAGGACCAAATGCAGTTTTGTGAGGTTGCCTGGAAGAGTGGAGGAGGAAAGTCCAAGTGTAGCTTTCAAATGAGAATTGGAAAAGCTCCTGAAGACAAAACATTTGCAGAGCTATGGAGAAAGCAGGGGAGTGGGACCAGTTGTGGGCTCTTGCAGAGAGCCACATGGCTTCTGTCTGTGCTTAACAACTCTATAGTGACCTACACGGAACAAAAAAAGACTTGCATTTATACAAAATCAGCAGGTCTGGCAGCAGAACTGAAGAAAGGTAGAAATACAAAGAATTATGTTGTTGAAAAGTGGGTAGAGGAAGTAGGGCAGAAACTATCCCACCTTTTGCCCCTATTAGCATTCCCCTTTGTCTTGTAATCAGGACAAATTTGTCAACATCTCCTTTGCTCTGACCTTCAGTATTCTTCTATTCTTTCCCATGTTCTCCACCCCCTTTCCAACTATATAATTACTTACATTTCTACCTTTCTTCAGTTTAGTAGGTTATTTAGATCCAAAACATTAACTTGGTTTCTTCCAGAGATACTGCTACATCTACAAAGTTTATCCAACATTTTCAGTTTTCATTTCAGGTTTCCAGCATCCACAATATTTTGCTTTTCCTTCCATTTATCTGGTGCATTTCATGACTGCTGGATATCTCAAAGGGCTTCACAGTACTTTTGAGATGTAGTCATTGTTGTAACAGCGGAAGATGATTCCTGAATCTGTGCTAAGTTAGTTCATCAAGGTGTGACAATACGACTTGTTTCAGCACCCTTGGTTTAGAGTGGAAAATCAGCTAGAGATCATGCTTCTGATAGTTACCCAGCAACTCTTGTTGGTACCTTGTGCATGTATGAGTAAAAAAACTCGATTTAGTTGAAATACCCTGTAGACTGTTTACATGTAGATCACTATTGTTGAACCTCACAAAGTAATGAGTATAGACTCAAAGAATCACTACAGTGCAGAAGGAAGCTATTTGCTCCATCAAGCCTGCACTGATAATACCACCCAGGCCCTATCCCTGTAACCCCACGTATTTACCCTGTTAATCCCCCTGGCATTAAGGGTCAATTTAGCATAGCCAATCCACCTACTCACACATCTTTGGACTGTGGGAGAAAACCAGAGTACCCAGAGAAAACCCACTGAGACATGGGGAGAATTTACAAACTCCACACAGACCGTCACCTGAGGCCAGAACTGTCCATGACGCTGTGGGGCAGCAATGCTAACCACTATGTCCTCTTGCCACCTATAGAAAGCACCTTATCTCAGAAACTAAGGAAAGCAAAAAAAATTAAAAAGCAAGCAATAGTTCAATCCAATTAATGATTAGTAACTATTCTGAACAAACAGACAGGATTGGGGGTTGGAAAGGTTATCTAATTTGTCTTTCTTCTACTGCTGCAAATTGATCTGATTTAATATAGTAAAATACTGTGAAGCTTGTAAGATTAGAGTGAATATAAAGTTGATTTTGATTTAAATAATCAAATACAGATAGCTATACATTGAATTTGGCAAAATTACAAAAAAATCAAGGAAGGAAAAGTGAGCAAAAAAAGTTAAAAATAATCAATCTTGCATCTTAATAAAGTAGAAAATTTGAGGTTAATACGCTAGAAAACTTCAGGTGACAATGTATTTCCAAATACTGTGTTTCTTTTTAATGGCCTGATATAAAGTGTTTTAATTCCAAAGATTTAAAACCCATTCAAAACCCCCCTAACTGCCCTACATATTTTTCTCGGTTGAGAGGTATATAAATGCAAGTTGTGGTATTTACATAAAACAGGATTACAAATTGTCCCATAGCAAATCATACAAACAAGACTATCTACATGATAATGCTATACATGTAAGATGCTCAGTTATTTGATGAAAATAAGCCTTATTTGAAATGCAAATCATACAGGAAAATAAAGTCCCCCGACCAAAAGCCAAGAAGTCGAAGATCGGCCTGCATAGACTATCAAAAGAATGCTTTGAGAAGTGAAGTTGGTGCTGACTGCAAGCTTGCACATTGTGATAAAATGGGATTCTATGGAAACTGTGTTTAGTTTCACCAGAGTTTCAGATAAAAGATTCTGAAAGGTCTCTCAAGAGTTTGTACACAGTAAATAGCCTAGTTAGAAATATGGTTTGGATTTTGCTGCTGAGGTAATGATGGCCAATGTGTCAGTCTTTGCTGTCAATACTCCAATGAAACTCCACGAGTTTCCACGTGTAGGAATGTTGAAGTGGCTCTCAGTGAGTCCATATATTGAGCTGTAAAGTTTCCACGTACCCTTATCTCCGTTATTATCATTACTTAGTGAGAACATCCATTTCTATGCTGTTTATTTCACTGTAAAAAAAACTCTTGAAAAAAATAACACCTTGTTAAATGAGGTTTAACTGGATTTTTATACTGTGTTCACCACTAAAGGCAGACATGCTGAACATGCTAATGTCCTCGAAAAGCTAAATTATATTTGCAGATTGCCCAATTTCTCCATCATAAAAATAAATTCTACATACTTAAAAATGTACAATTCTTTGTTTAATAAAGTTTATTTAAATTTTTTTCTTAATCCAATCATAATCATTTAAATCCAAAAATTTATATTAAAAGTGATGGTGGAAGAGGTTACCCAGGAGTTAGAGGTAGTTTTTAATTCTAACTTTTCCTGGGTAACTATTACAGTGAGGAATCATCCAAAGTTTGTGATATAAATCTTACTTTCAGATGGTTCTGATTACAGAGTTATTGCATAAAACTTAACTACGAGTTGGCCCCATTTTTGGGCGACCTGGTGCTAAATTTCTCCTCTTTATCCTAACTAGCTGAAGATATTTCTGTCAACCCTGGAGCAAGGTAAACTACATATGAAGAGATTAAATGGCAAGGTTGCAAAATTAGGTGGCGCTGTGGACTCTATGCTGTAATATATGGTCCAATTGCTCAAGGTGGTATCATAGCAGATGTTCTGGAGCATCGAGTGAAACCCTGTCACATCATATTACCTACACAGATGTTTTATGGTACATCCACGTCATTCTTGTGACAGTATGAATATATGAACTGTTTGAGTCAACCCAGATATTAGAACAGATTTCATTGTCTTTCACCCACCTTCAAGCCAATCCTCCCATGAGCCAATGTGCATGCAAGGAAAATTATACCAGTGAAGTTAAAATCAGATGAATAGGTAAATGCAAGTAAATCCAAAATGAAGCAAGCAAAAGCAACAAATTACTCCACTAGGACTCAAGCTGGCAAGATTAGCAGATAAAGCAGATTAACCCGGTCTGGCGACAGTCACTAATCCCAGAACGAGGCCTGAAAGACCTCAAAGTAGTTTGTGTAACAAGTGCTGATCACCTCCTGCCAGAGGACTCCCTGAAGCTCTGAACTGCCATGGTCTTAGAGGCATTGATATTGACACAGTTATATGGGAACTTCCCTTGGTGCCTTTATACGATAATCATTCAATTTTGCTGAGATTCTAAAACAAAGCAAGACAAAAACTAAAATACAGGAAAGATCAGAGCCACTTTTCAAATAGTTTGAAGTTAAACTTTTATCAAAGATTGTAAATATAAATTCGAATGGTATTTGATGGTAAGTAGCTCAATTAGACTTACTTATCAGCCAAGAAAACTTGACGTTATCATGAAAACAGAAACCAAACATGATGAAAATATGAACACCACCGAAGTATTTCCATAAGCTTTCATAACATACTGTAAGGATTGACCCACTAAAGGATGTGTCTTTACTGCAGTCAGGAACTCAATTCCCAGTTTTGCAAGAAATGGTTTGTCCTCAACATACACAGCATTAGTATGTGTCAACTGACCCTCCAAAGGGGTGATATTTTTGTTGGAACTTGTTATTGGAACCTAGCAGCCCAAGGATTCACCACATAACTTAGATGCAAGCCTAACAGCATTTTATAATACAACACTATTACTTCAACGTCCCTGATCACATTGAAATCAAGACATCCTCCAACATACAACAAACTCATTTCAAGAAGTCTTAAGTATAACGATGGATCACTTGTTAACACAGTTGGGCAACTCTGCCACTTGGAGACACCCAATGAAACTGAGAACATGTCAGGTGATCTTGTTACACCAGCTACTTTGATGAGATCTATCAGGCCTCATTCTGAGATAAGTGACCACTCAGCATTAGAGTGACTATTGCCTAAAGGCATCACTGCACCGACAATCATCGAGGATAGTGCATCCATATTGATGCCTTTAAAAGACAAGCTGCACAGATGTCAAAATAGTTTCTCAACAACTCTCCGGGGACCAACTCAGTGGACAACAACTAGAAGATGTGTGCCAAATATACAAAACATAGTATAAAATCACACAGTCCTCACAAAATCTATTCTGGAAAGAGTAGTACATGATTACAGGCTCTCTCAAAAAGAAAGTCAGCAAGAAGGTGAAACAATATTCCAGGTGAAATGATGATGCTTCGAAGTGGAAAGCTGTACAATTCCAAACTGTGGTCAACAGGGAAATTTGATGAACCAAGCAGAAATACAAATTGGAATTGGCCAGGACAGAAAACCCCAGCAAATTCTGTTGGTATACTAAATTAAAAAGAAAGGGTAAGGTGGGACATTGGGTCATGCCAATCACGCTCTCTTTGTTGAAGGTAATCTCATAATGCAAAAGATGAGGTATTGGTAAATTACTGACTGTTGATAGATTGAGGCACAAAGAGCGTCAACCAAAATTAGAGATATGCCATTGATTGATCACAGAGAGATTAACTAGAAGACACATTCTGCTTTTCTATGCTTAATTTTTAAGTTACCATGCACGTTCAATCATTTAGTTTTAACCTAACCATAACTAAGCATAAATATAATGATATAAAAGGCAAGGTGTTAGAAGAAAATCAAGTCTTCGCTAAATATTTCAATCTAAAAGTTCAGGCATAAAACTAGAAAATCACAAAAGTCTTTTCAAGGGCAGCACAGTGGCACAGTGGTTGGCGCTGCTGCCTCACAGCACCAGGGATCGCGTCACTGTCTGTGTGGAGTTTCCATGTTCTCCACGTGTCCGCAGGGTTTCCTCCGAGTGCTCTGGTTTCCTCCCACAGTCCAACAATATGCAAGTTAGAATGAATGGCCATGCCAAATTGTCCCTTAGTATCAGGGGAATTAGAAGGAGTTATGGGGATCGGGTGGGACTGTTGTCAGTGTAGGTTCGAAATGCCAAATGGACTCCTTCTGCACTGTAAGAATTCTATGATTTTATATGGTTCTCCAAATGACCCAATATAAGACACCATTCAATGAAACGGCCAGCAAGTTCAGCAGTTCCAAACTCAATTGTAAATTGGTCCTACATTTATTGATTTCAATTATGGCTGTACTGGAGCCTGAGCTCCCCAAGATTGGGAACAGGATAAAATTAGCCAGTATTCCTTCTACTGAACAGTACCCAATGATCTTTTTGGGGAGGTGCACAAGTATGGATGTCAAGTGAGAAAGAGTTTAGTTTTGCCACTGATTTCCTTCATGGACAAAGAGACTATTTATAAGAAATTGTAGTTGAATTAACTGCTACGTGTTCTAACAGTTTAATAACCAAATGAAAAATGTCATGCAAATTCATTGTGTAGTCAAGCAGTTCCTGGCTTACAAGTCTGAGACCTACTTCTTTAAACTGACCATAGCAAAGGATTCATAAAGGCCTCACTTTAGTTATTTGTTCCACAACTAAAATAATTGATTTCTATCTAGAGATAGGGTACAAACCAGAGTGAAGACAGTTGGATCTGTCACTAAATAAAAATTGGCTGTGTTTGAAAAAGTTCTTCCCGTTTATACGTCATCTGAAAGTAACACTTAGATTCCTTAAAGGAACTATCCCAATGGAACGTTGATACAAATAGCTAATTTTATGATTCATATGTTTTGAGACTAACATTTAGGATGGGAATTGAACATTTTAAATGCAAGACAAATTAAAACATCTGGTTTGAAAAGCTAGTAAACAGATAAAAGATAATTACAAGTCAAAGGCTAGCCTATGTTTACTTCTTAAAGGTCACAATGGAAGGTACTGCAAACAAAACAATGGATTGCCCGAGGTTCTTGATGGAGACGAGATGTCTACAGCTGCCCGAGAGGTTTAAATTATTCATATAGTTTCCCAAAAACAACGGGAGGTTTGGGGACCTATCAGGAGCTGCAAAGTGTGGAGCAGGAACAGCGGACTATCAGAAATCAAGGGCATTTCTGCTTCGGAGTCACTAAGCAAGAATGCAGTGAGGTCCATGTTTGAGTTGGAGAGTCAATAATTGTGGGGTGTTGAAGGAGAGTTGATTCTAGTGAAAAGACCCCAAAAAAATCTCATAATTCCGAATATTGGGAACCCTGAGAAGAATCAAAGTGAATCCTTGATTCACAGAAATGGCACACTTTGGTTTGGTGCCCAAAGAAATGAAGGAACTTTCAAAATTATAAGTATAGGGGAATAAATAAAAGTAGAATATGGAGTGGTCAATTGAAATGTTTGGACATGAAGTACAAGTGTTTATAAAATATAGTGTTAGGTTAGATATACTTTATGTAAAATAAAAATTCTATTTAAAACACAAAATTTTATGGAATAATTAATTATTCTATTTAATAACTCAGAGTTCAGTTTCATTTCAAAAAGTTGGTGGTCTCTAATAAGATCATAACAGTGCTTTGAGTCAACATTGGGTCAGCACATTTTTAAGTAGGGGTAATGAAAACATAAAGAGGGTTAACCTCTCTGCTTGATGACATTTCATCAGAACTAGTGAACTGTTAAGAGTAGTAATAGATTTTAAGCAAGAAAAGCAGGTAATGGAGGAAAGAGAACATAGAACATTACAGCGCAGTACAGACCCTTTGGCCCTCAATGTTGCACCGACCTGTGAAATGAATCTAAAGTCCATCTAATTTACATTATTCCAACGTCATCCACATGCTTATTCAATGATCTTTTAAATGCTTTTAATGTTGACAAGTCCACTACAATTGCAGAAAGAGCATTCCGCGCCCTTATTACTGAGTAAAGACCCTATCTCTGGCATCTGTCTTACACCTATCACCGTTCAATTTAAAGCTATGTCCCCTTGAAAAGGGAAGCCTTGTGATTGGGTGGAAGGCAGGAGAGGATAAATGGAAAATTGGATGATGGCACAAGACAAAAGAAGATAACAATGGAACAAATAAAGAAAAAAAAATGTGTTGAAAGGAAGTCACATGGAGATTCAGGATTTTTATCAACAATTGCTCTCTGAGTATTTTTGATATGAAATTGTTGAAATCAACTGTTGATTCTAGATGGCTGAAAACATGAATTTAAAAGATGCAATGCTGTTCCTTGAGCTTATGTTAAACATAATTAGAACAGTTTGGAAAACTAAGAATAGAGAGGTCAAAGTTGGAATGGGACTAAGAATCAAAATGACACACAACCAGAAACTCTAATGTTACCTTGTAGATGGACCAAAGATGATTTGCAAAGTGGTCACCCATTTGCATGCAGTCTCCCCAATATACAGGGGACCACATTGTGAGTAGTGAATACAGAATACTTAATTCACAGTACAAGTAAATTGCTGTTTTAGATGAAAGGATGCTTAGGACTCTGGACAGCGAAAAAGGAAGAAATAAAAAGGCAGATGTTGCCTCGTTTGTGTTTGCAAAGAATAAGCCATGGGATTCGAGCGGAGCAAGGTATTAAAGATGGAATAGTCTTTTTGAAATGCTGAAAAGGGCAAGTAGCATTTGATGGTGGCATCACTTTGGGGATGTTGAAACAGTGGAAAATGATCAATTGAACCTGGAGAGTGATTGGGTGGAAGGCGAGAAAAAGGAGATCCTATTGTGGTTCTGGGTGGGAGAGGAAGGAGATGAGAAGACAAAATTAAGGAAATAGAGTGGACACAATCAAGGATCCTCTCAGTGCAGGGGAATACGCAAGTTAAGTTAAAAGCAAAACAAATTAGAAGAATAGCATGAAAGGTGACATTATTAGAACAGATACAAAGGAGACAAGAGAAACTAGGAGAATGGAACAGAATATTCACAAAAGGGCAGCAGGCAAAAAGCTTAGTAAAAGAGCTAAGTGTCAATGGAATTATACTGCATGAGCCATTCTCAAAGTTGGAGACTAAAAAAATTAAGAGAAGGGGAGAGTCAGAGAGAGATCATGTGAAGTTAAGGAAGGGTAGAAGTTGGAAGCAAGAACAAGAAATGCATCAAATGAAAACACTAAGGAGGATCAAAATGAATTCTTGAGATGATACAGTCATCAATGAACTGTAGAAGAAAGGGGACATAAGGAGATAGTTAGATGCAGGAAAGTGGGATTTTGAAAAAAAATGCAGAGGCAATGCAACAGTTACAGATATAAGTAGAAAAGACTAGACAAGGGAGATTGGAAGAAACCAGTTCTGTGGGGCAAGAATAAGCCAAAATGATGAGTTTACTAGGGTAGTCTATCTGTGATTCTTGTGAATAAAAGCAGGCTACGTGGAGTTTGGAGACTTATGAGATTTGAAGCTGTGAAGGAAAGAACCCCAGAGATTGGGTCAATTAGATTCTTGGAAACAATGTCTGACATTCACTGGAAGGTCACATTATAGAAGGTTGTAGGAGGATGCATAATAAAAATTCTCATCGTTCAATTTCCGGAAGGTAGAGATCAACCGGGCAAACAACACCAGCGCCACTCTTGTCTGGAGGTTTAAAGAGAATATTAAGGTTAGTTCTGAGAATGTAATATTGCAGGTTTTCTGACAGTGACTTTGCAGTACAACTTTGTTCAGCCTGCATGAAGAACCTATAACTTTCTTATCACCTGCCATTTTAATTCTATATCTCACCCCACACTGACCTCATTCTCCTATAAGGTTTCAATAAAGTTTAACATAAGCCTGAAGCACAGCATTACAGCCTCTTGGATTCAAGTTCAACAATTTCACCTAAAAGCAACTGTTCTTTTTTTTCAGACAGCTGTTACTGATAATGATTCTGCTATTGCTATTTCTACCTGCTCTGGAATTGTCCTATCCACTGCTTTTTTTGTCTTGGAACATCATCTTTTTTGCCATTTAATCTCTTTGTTTTTAACCACTTTATCACTAACCTTCCATTTTATTCTTTCCTCCTCTCCTCATTCTCCTGCTTTGGGCTTGTTTAAAATATGATGTGGAGACACCGGCGTTGAATTGGGGTGGGCACAGTAAAGAAATCTTACAACATCAATTTAAAATCCAACAGGTGTATTTGGTATCACAAGCTTTCAGACCATCGCTCCTTCAAACAGCGCTCTGAAAACTTGTGATACCAAATAAATCTTGAAATTTAACCTGTTGTGAGATGTCTTACTGTGTTTAAAATGAGGCATCTTTAAATTGAATTCTGATAAATGTTCATCGACCTGAAGCATTAAACATCAAAAGAGAGATACAGAAAAACACAGAAAGAGGCAATTTGGCCCATCGTGTATGTGCCGGCCATGAGAACAATCCAGCCTAATCTTACTTTTCAGTTCTTATTCCATAGCCCTGTAGGTTCAAGCACCAAAAATGCAATCCAAGTATTGCAATGATGGTTTCTAACTCTATTACATTTACAAGCAGTGAGTATCAGTCACACCCACCCCCTCACCCCGCCACAATGAAAAACATTTCTCCTCAGCTCCCCTCTTTTGTCAATGACTTTGAACAGTAAGAGGTCTGACAACACCAATTTTAAATCTAACCGATTTATTTGATAGTAAACTTGCTAGCTTTTGGTGTTTGTGCCTTCGTCAGGCGAATGAAGTGTTCTGGTCTCCAAAAGCACACATATCAGCACAGACAATTTACAGATTGCTGATTAGAATGTGAATCCTTACACCTAGCCTGCTATTCAAGTCTTAAAGTGGCTAACAATGTGGGTGGAAGGAACACTGAGCACAGTTAGAGAGATGTGTATTGTCTCCAGACAGCACAATAAGTGCTGTCTGGTGACAATACACATCTTACTGAGCTTACCCCAGTCCAACGCCGGCATCTCTACACAATGACTTGGAAGACAGGTCCGCTGATTACTGAGCTAACTGTACTAAGGGAAATAGCTTCTCATCTACTCAATCTAAACATCTCATACTTTTACACCCCAAATAAATTTTTCTTCAGTTCCAAAGTGAACAACACCAGTCTTATGTTATAGCAAAGATTCATCGTTCCGACCACTAACACTCTCAGAAATTTCATCTCCACCTGTTCAAGTGTAATCTCATCCTCTGTATGAATAGCTATGGCATCATTAGTATTTTACAGAGTTCTGATATAAGCTCTCTTTTTTTATAATCAAGACCTCAACTAATAAACATGTCCCATATGCCTTCACAACAATCATAAATACCTGTCCTACTAACTCCAGGGAACTATAAGCATGCAATCTAAGATATCTCTGTTTCTTAACATTTCTCAGTATCATATCATTGGTCTCCTTTCCTTATCTGCACACCCCAATCACAAAGTCCATACTTTATCAGATTAAATTCTACTTGCCACTTTTCTGCCTAACCGACTAGTCCACTGATATCTTTCTCCAATCTGCAGCTTTCTCCCTCACTATCATTTTCTGTATTGTCTACAAATGTCTTAATCATGCCCCCTACAGAATGGGGCTGAAATCTTCACATTGTTGTCATGTTAAAGTAGATTTTCCAAGCTGAAAACTTACAAAATTATACTGTCAAGAAGGTGATCAAACCTTGGCCACGAAATTCCTAATGCAAACTGAAAAACGCATTCTCTCTGAGGAAACAAAACCGAGAAATAGGTGCCACAATGACCTCAATGTTGAAGACCTATTCTGGACAAAACATAGATTTCTTACAAAAAAATTCTCTGAGAAGAGAGTTGTATCCTGTGGGCCAGTTAAGCTGTCAAACCCAGATTCACAGGTATCGACTTACTACAAGTGAGGATAACAAGATCTACGGATTGATCAAAGAAATTCTTACCAAAGACATAGGAGACCTAAAATCAGATGACCCCTACACCATCCCCATGTTTATAAATGTCTACGAGTCACTAAATGACCTGTGGCCCAATATTATAACACAGTCTGCATCACACATTATCATCCACATCAGCTACTTCAACAGCCAAAATCACAAATGGGAAGACCTGAACAACAACAACACTGAGATGGCAGAATGGTCAGATTGGGCCTCTCTTTATGACCTAAAACTTGTGTATGATGCAAAGCACTATTCCACCAGCTGGATCACCTGAACTTTGCTTCATGACTCACAACAGCAGCAGCCAGCACTGAGGTGCTCCTGAACTTTCTCCGACTCTCTCAGCCTTTTGACTAAGATCAAGTGTAGTATCGACATGCCGTGCTTGGTTGAAGTCATTAGGTTACATATTAGTTTAAAGCAATTTTTAAAAGCAACATCTCGGCCTTTTGGCTAAGATGCCGACGAGTTCAAGCCTTGAAGGAGGTGCAATGCCTACTCCAATCAGCATGGATCATATAGATCAAGCCCAAGTCAGGAGGTGAAAGCCCTGTCTTGTCAGCTTGAATCAGGAATGTGTCAACTTGTTGAAACTCTGAATTGGACTTGATTTGATTGAATTGGAATTTAAAAAAAAAAATCACCCAACCCTCACTCTCATCACCCTCAATCTATCATCTGTAAACTGAAAACCAAAACCAGCCGGGAACCTGCAAAAGGGCAACTGGGATGCTTTCAGCAGATACTTAGAAACCACCATTATTCAGATTCAACTCTTCCCCAAAACTGCAACCATTTTATCAGACTCCTCAAACTGGCAGCCACCAAATCTGTTTACTGGGACTGTAGAAAAACTTTCACCTGTGACAGAACCCCAGAAAGTGAACATCTCCTGGAACAATACAGGAAAATGGAGACTTCTTTTGTGGCAACAGCACTCTCCCTCAATGAACGATGCCTCATACATAGGCAAAAAGCATCATAGCAGACTGATTTCAAGCACTGAAGGCAGGAAGATAAGCGGAGAGTAGTATTGTCTTTGTGCAATCTCTCAAGGCTGTCCCAGAACAGGGAACCCTCTCAAGCTCTTACACATAAGAGAAAGTACACAGTGTCCTGATAATAACAAAGTCAGACAAAGCAGCAAGAGTCAAAGAAATTTACCTATAATTTCTGAAGACCATTGAATCACAGGGGAAGAAATGGATAGCAAAGACATTTTAAAGATATCCACACACAGTCACCATTCTAAATATCTGGGGTGAATCCAACAAAATTGCCATTGCTAAGCCAGGAAAGACACTCAACAACTGTATAGCTACTGGCATATCACCCTTCTCTTAATAACATACAGAGTCCTGGAACATCTCCTGCTGTAAAGATGCCGGCGTTGGACTGGAGTGGTAAGAACTCAGTAAGAATTTAGCAACACCAATTTTCAATCCAACCAATTTATTTGATAGTAAATCTGCGAGCTTTCAACACTCTCTCTGCTAAACAGACTAGAGTTTCCCCTGGAAACAGCAATTTCCTCCTCTTCCTGCCCAGCACATCCAAACAGATAACCTTTCACACAGTTGCAACTGCACTGAGCTGCCCTGACACTGACCACATATTTTGTTGGACCAGTGTCCAAAAAGACTTGAAGACTGGAACCACCTTCATTGACTTATCCTGTGTTCAAGACACTGTATAGCACACAGACATGCTGCTGAAACTCTTCCCGTGTGTGAAAACTACAAGTAATCAACTCCATGACCAACAATCAACTGTTTCTTGTGCACCTTGGAAATCAAGACAGCTGCCCACTCATAACCATCTTTAGCACTGATAACAATAACTTCCCTCAAGTCACAGCTCCTCATATATGCTGAAATCTTGGCTTTGGCTTTCCAGACTAAATGACTTCAGGACATTGAGAAAACGCTCACTGGAGACCTATGTTGCCTGGAAGCTTACTTTGACCTAACAGCGCTGAGCCTGTTGTTTGAACCTTCCATCTGACCAACTCAAAGACCAGAGAAGAACTTCATGTCCACTTCGAAGGCTAACCACTGATTCACCACTTGGCATCACTCGGAACCAGACATTGACCTACCAGCAATACTTCCAGAACATTGGAACCAGCAATATCTCCAGGACACAGAAGCCAACATGAAGACAAGAGTGAATAGAACACGGAAACTGAAAGGTATCACCATTGGCAACAGAGCCAATACACTATGCACTGATTCACTAGCCTTGGTCTCCTCAACAGCAGAATACTGTTGCACAGCCTGGCTCACAAGCCACCGCACAAACATGGTATAGATATCCTCCTCTGGGAAGCCAGCAGGATTATTTTTGGAATGTTGGGACCAATGCAGTTTGAATCATTTACTGTGCTTCTTACATTAAACTCTTGATGTCTGCTGTGAAAACATCCCTCTCAAAGAATACCAGCAGCTGACAGTTAACAAAGCACCAGCCCACCAAACCCACAAACTGACAACAGCCCCAAACTCAGTTATTGCAAATATCACCAACTGCAACCTGATAACTGACCAGAGTAGTGAAGACCTAAGTTTCAAGAAAATCTAAACAACTCTCAGCAGCTTCAGAACGGGCCAAGGAAAATGTGGCAATTGCTCCACTAACAGAACACAAGGAACACCTCTAATTACAACTGTACCTATCTGACTCAGACAATCAGCCATATGCTGAACTTGTGCTGAGAGATAAATCACAACCATTCACACTGCATCAACTGAAGCCATTGAATGGGTTGTTAATCTCAACAAACTATAACTGTTTCCCCAAGCAAACAGACAAAGAAGTCAAAACCATTGACTCGAATCATGAAAACCAATGGAATGAGTCCTGAGCCCTAAGGAACCTCTACAGGAAACAGCATTCCAGTCATAAAAATACCCATCAACCATCGCCCTTTGCTTCCTGCTACCAAGCTAATTTTGGTTCCAATTTCCCTTTTACTCTTGGATCCCGCAAACTCTCACTTTACTGACCAGTCCGCATGTAGGTTATTGTCAAAAGCCTTGCCTAAATCCATTACTACAATAAAAATACTATTACTGACTCTCCTAGCAACATCAAAAAAAACAAATTAGTCAGACAAGAATTATACTGAAGAGTCACACAGATTGGAAATATTTCTTACTTCTCCATCCATTGATGTTGCCAGACCTCCCAAATTTTTCTAGCATTTCAAGTTTTTATTTTAGTCAGACAAGACGTCCGCTTAATAAATTTATGCTGATTGACTTTGATTAATCCATTTCTTTCTACATGGCAATTCATACTATCCCTCAGAACTTTTGACAGTAATTTATGCACCAATGGGGTTAGGCTGGCTTGCTGCTCTGTAATTACTCAGACAGCAACATGATATCAGTGGTCTTGAAGAGTCAAATCTGTAGTCAGACTGGATTGGAAAACAATGGTCTATTTCTTCCTTTGCTTCCCCAATAGCCTGGAATACAATGCATGAACTTAGTGATTTAACTTCTGAAGATGCTAAATCCACTAATATTTAGTCTTTCACTATGCTCATAATAACATTGAATATTTCATTTCTCCGATGTTTGCATTTTTCCTCTCTCGTGAATACAGGTGTAAAAACTTACAAACCATACCCAATGGTTTAAATCATGCTTTAAATATGATTCACTCTTCACAAATGCTATCTGACCTACTGAACGATTATAACATTTTGTATGTTTCTTTCAGATTTCTAGCATCTGCAGTGTTTTGTTAAACAAGGATAGATGTGCTTACCTTGCCTGTTATCAAAATTAGTAATGCTGGACAAGAGAGCAAACCTTACTGATTACTAGTAATAAGATACCAGTGAGTGGTTAATCCTGCTGCCTCACAGCACCAGAGACCCAAATTCAATTCCAGCCATGGGTCAGTGTCTGTGTGGAGTTTGCACGTTCTCCCTATGTCTGTGTCGGTTTCCACCCAAGTCCAGAGATGTACGGGGGGGTTAGGTTGATTGGCCATGCTAAATTGACCCTAGTGTGAGGGGATTAGCAAGATAAATGTGTATGTTATGGGAATATAGCCTGGGTGGGAAAGTGGTTGGTGCAGACTCAAGAGACCAAATAGTCTCTTTCTGCACTGTAGCGATTCTATGATTAGAGTCACATTTAAATTTACCATTTATTCAACTTGCTGGATGTTTGCAAAGAAGTAACATGCTCATAGTTCAGAAATTTGGGAAAATTCTTAAAAACGTTTTTCCACACCATTTAACATACCTTTGTCAAGCTACAATATCTTCGGTCATTACTATTATGTTAACTTAAAAGTGGCAAGGTCTTTCACATTAACTGCAATACAAATCTTCAAAATACAAGAGTAATCATTTAAACTCTGTATGTACAGATTGGAGCGGCTCCCGGTGTCAGAAAGTAGTAATTACGTGATGAAAAGGGAACAGAATAGAAACTCAAATTTAGCTCTTCCTCTGCACAAGAATTGATAAAAGGGGCGGGAGATGAAAGAGTTGGAAGGCACTGAAGGAAGTGGTGGCCGGAACAAACACACTCCCGGGCTGGGAGGGGGCAAGTTCCCCCCTCTCCTTACTCCAGCAGCCTGCGGCTGAGGAAGGGGGAAGAGCAGGGCCGTGTGTTTTCACTTACTGTGCTAATTCCTGGAGGGAAACTCCAGACCAGCAGCGGCCTTTGCTGCAGCTGAGAGAACAGTCAGAACCCAGGCACCATCACCACCATACACACCGCCTCGCCCCCCACTGCTTTCCGGCCTACCTACCTCCTAGAGCGAGTATCTGGGCCTTCCGGCAGTGGCCCCCCCTGACAGCAGCGCCTATTTCTGGTTCTCCCGGTCCAGGCCCCGATCCCGGAACCGGGGTCGCTCCCAGTCCCGCCGCCGGCAGCATCAGTCGGTAAACTTGTTTCTTGTTGAAGTCGCACTTGGAGGTGGGGTGGAAATTTTTAATGTGGGACACGGGCACGATGTGATGTACTTGGTCCTGCAGGAAGCGCACGCAGGCGAACATGTCTGTGGGTGAAGAGCGGGTAGCGGCAGCGGCAGCTTTCCCCAGCGGTCGGGCCCGGAGTGCAGAGAGAGAGCCGGCCTGAGAGAACGGGCGAATCGCAGGCTCCACCACCAGTCCCGGCCCCAGGCTGCCTGCGCCTGACGTCACCAGCAGAGGCGCACGGGCGACAAAGAGAGAGCAGCACAGTGACAGAGCTGGCACTCTCACTCTCACCCCACTGTATTACACGGGATTGGGCACAGAGAGAGAGCAGCACAGTGACAGAGCTGGCACTCTCACTCTCACCCCACTGTATTACACAGGATTGGGCAGAGAGAGAGAGCAGCACAGTGACAGAGCTGGCACTCTCACTCTCACCCCACTGTATTACACGGGATTGGGCAGAGAGAGAAGCACACAGTGACAGAGCTGGCACTCTCCTCTCACCCCACTGTATTACACGGGATTGGGCAGAGAAGAGCAGCACAGTGACAGAGCTGGCACTCACTCTCACCCCACTGTATTACACAGGATGGGCACAGAGAGAGCAGCACAGTGACAGAGCTGGCACTCTCACTCTCACCCCACTGTATTACACGGGATTGGGCACAGAGAGAGAGCAGCACAGTGACAGAGCTGGCACTCTCACTCTCACCCCACTGTATTACACAGGATTGGGCAGAGAGAGAGAGCAGCACAGTGACAGAGCTGGCACTCTCACTCTCACCCCACTGTATTACACAGGATTGGGCACAGAGAGAGAGAGCAGCACAGTGACAGAGCTGGCACTCTCACTCTCACCCCACTGTATTACACGGGATTGGGCAGAGAGAGAGCAGCACAGTGACAGAGCTGGCACTCTCACTCTCACCCCACTGTATTACACGGGATTGGGCACAGAGAGAGCAGCACAGTGACAGAGCTGGCACTCTCACCCCACTGTATTACACGGGATTGGGCAGAGAGAGAGAGCAGCACAGTGACAGAGCTGGCACTCTCACTCTCACCCCACTGTATTACACAGGATTGGGCACAGAGAGAGCAGCACAGTGACAGAGCTGGCACTCTCACTCTCACCCCACTGTATTACACAGGATTGGGCACAGAGAGAGAGCAGCACAGTGACAGAGCTGGCACTCTCACTCTCACCCCACTGTATTACACAGGATTGGGCAGAGAGAGAGAGCAGCACAGTGACAGAGCTGGCACTCTCACTCTCACCCCACTGTATTACACGGGATTGGCAGAGAGAGAGCAGCACTGTGACAGAGCTGGCACTCTCACTCTCACCCCACTGTATTACACGGGATTGGGCACAGAGAGAGCAGCACTGTGACAGAGCTGGCACTCTCCCCCACTGTATTACACGGGATTGGGCAGAGAGAGAGAGCAGCACTGTGACGAGCTGGCACTCTCACTCTCACCCCACTGTATTACACGGATTGGCACAGAGAGAGCAGCACAGTGACAGCTGGCCTCTCACTCACCCCACTGTATTACACAGGATTGGGCACAGAGAGAGAGAGCACACAGTGACAGAGCTGACACTCTCACCCCACTGTATTACACGGGATTGGGCACAGAGAGAGCAGCACTGTGACAGAGCTGGCACTCTCACTCCATTGTATTACACGGGATTGGGCAAAGAGAGAGCAGCACAGTGACAGAGCTGGCTCTCTCACCCCACTGTATTACACGGGATTGGGCAGAGAGAGAGCAGCACAGTGACAGAGCTGGCACTCTCACCCCACTGTATTACACAGGATTGGGCACAGAGAGAGCAGCACATTGACAGAGCTGGCACTCTCACCCCACTGTATTACACAGGATTGGGCACAAAGAGAGCAGCACAGTGACAGAGCTGGCACTCTCTCTCACCCCACTGTATTACACGGAATTGGGCACAGAGAGAGCAGCACAGTGACAGAGCTGGCACTCTCACCCCACTGTATTACATGGGATTGGGCACAGAGAGAGAGAGCAGCACAGTGACAGAGCTGGCACTCTCACTCTCACCCCACTGTATTACACAGGATAGTAAGAACTCAGTAAGAATTTAGCAACACCAATTTTAAATCCAACCGATTTATTTGATAGTAAAATTGCGAGCTTTCGACACTGTGTCTTCGTCAGGCAAATGCAGTGTTCTGGTCTGCAATAGCACACATCAGCACAGACAGTTACAGATTGCTGATTAGAATGCGAATCCTTACGTCTAACCTGCTATTCAAGTGTTAAAGTGGCTAAGAATGTGTGTGAAGGGAATCCTGAGCATTGGTTAGAGAATTGTGTATTTTCTCCAAACACCACAGTAAGTGAGGTTTTGATGACATCTTTTGATGACATTTTGATGACATTGATGACATCTTTTTCCTTTGAACTCATGGTGAACAATCATTGAAACAACTGTATGATGATATCAACAAGTTCCATCCCACCATCAGACTCACCATGGACTATTCTCCAGAATCAGTTGCATTCTTGGACACACGCATCTCCATCAAGGACGGTCACCTCAGCACCTCACTGTACCGCAAACCGACAGACAACCTCACAATGCTCCACTTCTCCAGCTTCCACTCTAGACACGTTAAAGAAGCCATTCCCTATGGACAAGCCCTCCGTATACACAGAATTTGCTCAGATGAGGAGGATCGTGACAGACACCTCCAGATGCTGAAGGATGCCCTCGTGAGAACAGGATACGGCGCTCGACTCATCGATCGACAGTTCCGACGTGCCACAGCGATAAACCGCACTGACCTCCTCAGAAGACCAACACGGGACACAGTGGACAGAGTACCCTTTGTTGTCCAGTACTTCCCCGGAGCGGAGAAGCTACGACATCTTCTCCGGAGTCTTCAACATATCATTGATGACGATGAACATCTCGCTAGGGCCATCCCCACCCCCCCACTTCTTGCTTTCAGACAACCGCACAACCTCAAACAGATCATTGTTCGCAGCAAACTACCCAACCTTCAGGAGAACAGTGACCACAATACCACACAACCCTGCCACAGCAACCTCTGCAAGACATGCCAGACCATAGACATGGACGACATCATCAAACGTGAGGATACCTTTCACCAGATACACGGTATATACTCTTGCAACTCTGCCAACGTTGTCTACCTAATACGTTGCAAGAAAGGATGTCCCGAAGCACGGTACATTGGGGAGACCATGCAGACACTACGACAGCGGATGAATGAACATCGCTCAACAATCACCAGGCAAAACAGTTCCCTTCCTGTGGGCGAACACTTCAGCAGTCATGGGCATTCGGCCTCCGACCTGCGAGTAAATGTTCTTCAAGGGGGCCTTCGTGACACACGACAGCGCAGAGTCGCTGAGCAGAGACTGATAGCCAAGTTCCGCACACATGAGGACGGCCTTAATAGGGATCTTGGCTTCATGACACACTATCTGTAACCCCCGTAACTTGCCTGGGTTAGCAAAAAACCTCACTTACTGTGTTGTCTGGAGAAAATACACAATTCTCTAACCAATGCTCAGGATTCCCTTCACACACATTGTTAGCCACTTTAACACTTGAATAGCAGGTTAGACGTAAGGATTCGCATTCTAATCAGCAATCTGTAACTGTCTGTGCTGATGTGTGCTATTGCAGACCAGAACACTGCATTTGCCTGACGAAGACAGTGTCGAAAGCTCGCAATTTTACTAACAAATAAATCGGTTGGATTTAAAATTGGTGTTGCTAAATTCTTACTGAGTTCTTACTGCCCCAGTCCAAAGTCTTTATATCATTACACAGGATAAGGCAGAGAGAGAGAGCAGCACAGTGACAGAGCTGGCACTCTCACTCTCACCCCATTTTCACTCAATCTCCTGAAAGAAATGGTGATGAGCCACCTTCTGCACCATGGCAGTCCTCCTGATGTAAAGATTTAAGCGATAATAAAGGAACAAAGACTTATTTCCAATCCAGTGTGAGATGAACAGAGGGGATCTTGAAGGTGGTGTTGTTCCCAGATGCCTGTAGCTCTTGTCTTTCTAGGTTTGGATTGTGTTGTTGAAGTTCCTGGTGAATGTTGTAGGGGACGTCATGCATAGTACACACTACTGCAATGGAGTGCAAGTAACAGAGGCTGGAGAGTTTGTGCAAACACATTTCACACAGGACTTTTACTAACAAAGGTTTTTGAAATACCACTCTGGGGCAAGCTCAAGCCAGGTCCCAGATCTACTAACAAAAATGGCACTCAATTTCCTTTTGTCATAATCTTCCACATAAACAATAAAATCTTTTACCAATCAGGTTGAGTACATTTTTGTTGTGCAGATATGGGATATTGTACATTTGTATACAATGTCCCCATTGGTGATTTGCTCAATGTAACAATGAAATTTTGGTGAGTGTAGTCAATAGTACAGATGGTGTGATTTTTAATTGAACATTTTCTTATTTTAAAGCCTTATTTTTAAACCACAAGTCCATTGGTTCTGTGACTGATGAGTACTAGAGTGCATCATTAATGCAGAAAAACAATATGATGATTTAGTTCTAATTTTTTATACAATTTGAAATAATTGTTTGTGCACCTTTAAAGGGATTTATTCCCAGGTAAGTTGAACAGTGACATGATGCAATCTAAATAACCATCTCAAAAGAGACCAGTAAATACAGCTCCCTTAATCATTGTACTGATTGAATGTTAATTGTTGTGGTTGATGAGTTGTAACTGGGGTGTTTGTAAAATATAAGAGGGATATCTGCTGTATACAGAGCTGGGACATTTTATAAATGAAAAAACTTGCTAAAAGCATGGCAATGGGAACTTGGTTAGTGCAAGTTCAGAGGAGGAAGGAGATGCTAATTATTTAAACCAAGGGAATAGCAGTAAATATAGAAATAGAATAATTAACTGGATTTAAAGGAATTCTTTAAGCGAAATTGTGGTATACCCGAGTCCCATTGCCTGCAAATCCCACGCTAAACTCATATCATGGATAATCACATGTTCAGTTGCTCAAACTATAGTTCAGGGCTACTGAGCTTGAGGATTAATTGGAATCCATAAGCTATAGGAGTAGAATTAGGCCATTCGCCCCACCATTTAATCATGATTGATATGTTTCTCAATCCCATTCTTTCGCCTTTTCTCTATAATTTTTGATCCCCTTACCAATCAAGAACGTATCTCTGTCTTAAATACACTCAATGACCTAGCCTCTACAGCCTTCTAATGGCAATGAATTCCACAGATTCACAACCCTTTGGCTGAAGAAATTATTCCTCATCTTGGTTCTAAAGGGTCGTCCCTTTTCTCTGAAGATGTGCCCTTGGATACGAGTCTTTCCTACTGTTAGAAACATCTTCTCAACATCCACTCCATCCAGGATTTTTAGTATTCTAAGTAAGTTTCAATGAGATCCTTCTAAATGCTATCGAGTACAAACCCAAAGTCCTCAAATGCTCCTACATCAAGCATTTAATTCCTGGGATAATTCTTGTGAACCTCCTCTGGACCTTTCCCAAGGTCAGTAGGTCCTTCCTTAGAAACAGGGTCCAAAAATGTTCACAATATTCCAGATATGACCAAATTGGTCTGACCAGAGCCTTATAGAAGCCTCGGCAGTACATCCCTGCTTTTGTGATCTAGTCTTCCTGAAATGAATGCTAACGTTGCATTTGCCTTCTTAACTACCACCTCAACTTGCAAGTTAATCTTAACAAAATCCTGGAGTAGGATACCCAAGTCCCTTTGTGCTTCTGATTTCTGAATTCTCTCCCCATTTGGAAAATAGTCTACACCTCAGTTCTTCCTACCAAAGTGCATAACCTCATACTTTCCCACATTGTATTCCATCTGCCACTTCTTTGTCATTGCAGGGCACATAGAAAGCTGAGAATTTTCTGTAGTGTACATTCTAGGAGATGATTATCCCAGATTCTTCAGGAAGAAGGGTGCATCCAGAACCATAGGATAAGGCAGGCATTACATGAATCCTCTTGAAATGTGGTATCAAACTGATTTTCAGTGCCGAATGCCAATGAAGGTGACAACACTTTGGAGTTCACTCCACAACATATCCACAACACAAGTAGAGTAAATAACTTCATAAGCAGGCATAGGAAAGGGTAAAAACAGTAGTCATGGTTTTTTTTTGTCAGACATTTCTGCAGCCACCAACATGAATCCTGCATATTACCTTGCTGGCCTTCTTCCAGATGAAAGGACATCACTTAGAGAGGTTGGAAAACATTTTGACACAGGCTAATGAATAGCCGGTAGGTGTCATCCATGTGGGAAATACTGACAGAAAAGTGTTGCGTCTAGGCAATCAGAATTTCAGGATCTAGGGAGGAAGTTAAAAAGTCTTTTAATTGCTCTCAGTACCAAGGGGCAAAGTAAAGTATAGTTTTGAAGTGGACTTTTCACTTGTGCTAACTTAAAAATGGCAAAGTTCGATTCTATTGTTGAAAGTATATGTTATCTACAAGTGTTTTAGCTTGCGACAGTAAAAGTCTTAAAACATGAAGTCTTATCATTATTTCAGCTATCAACCAAAGTTTGATTTTCTTATTTTTAAAATTATTGATCTCTACAGGAATCATAACAAGGACAGGATCGAGAACTTATTCCTTGCAACAATGTATTCAGGAAAGTAAGAGAAGGAGAAAAGGAAGCAGTACGGGTCAAAGAAACCGAATCAGTGGAGAGTGATGGTATAGTTGAGCGGCCAAAGACCTATACGGTTAGAATTAAGGAACAATGGATGAGTATTTATGCTGCTGGATATACATACTATAGAGGGCCAAATAGTTGGAACAACATAGAGAAAATAATTTTCAGACAAATAACAGAAATGTCTCATCTGCAGAATAGTGATAACAGAGATGTCCAGTTATCCGAATATAGACTGGGACAGTAACAATTTCTCATAAGAACTAGGAATATCGATTGGGGTCAGTGGTAATCTGGGGGAAAACCTTCTGCTGGTTGGAGTTGCACTTGACACAAAGAAAACTGGTTGTGGTGATTGTAGATCAGTCATTTCAGTTTCAGGTCATTACTGCAGGAGTTTCTCAGCATAGTGTCCTAGGCCCAACTACCTTCAGCTGCTTCACCAATGACCTTCCATTATAAGGTCAGAAGTGGGAATGTTTGGTGATGACTGCAGAACATCCAGATACTGAAACTGTCCCTGTCCAAATGCAGCACAACCTGGACAATATCCAGGCTTCGGTTGACAAGTGGCAAATATTATTTGCACCACACAATTGCCAGGCAATCGTCATCTTCAACAAGGGAGGATCTAACTTTCACCTATTGATATTGCTGAATCCTCAACTATCAACATCCTGATGGTTGCTATTGACCAGAAACTGAATTCGACTAGCCATATAAATATTACCAGAGCCGATCAAAGGCTAGGAATCTTACAGGAGCAACTCATCTTCTGCCACCAAATAAAAATGAGTTTGGCGTATAAAAGTTCAATAAATTGTTCTCCACTGTGAAATTCACACATATTGGTCTGAAACAGAGATGCCTTCAGGCCAAGATTGCACAATAGTCTGAAAGGATCTGGGGTTTTGAGGAGAGAGAAAAGAAAGTTTGCCCGGGGCAGCCTTATCTGGAAAACAAGTGTCAGCAGCACATAGAAAGAAGAAATAAAAGCTTCTGATGCTAGTGAACTGCGCTGTCTGGATATCAGCCACCAACTGCCCAATTTCCTTAGCTTCAGCAGCAATGTTCTGAGTGAATCAGCTACCTCATGCCTCAGGCCACGTGAAATTTTGGAAGCATTCCCTTTAGAACCATCCCACTTTGACTTTTACACAGCACACTCGATTCCTTCCTCCTCACCTGCAACTTTGGCAACACATCCAATGCAGTCACAGAGTCAATGCATCACAGAAGCAGCCAGGGACAGGTCCAGATGCACAGTGCATATAAAGCTCTGTGCCAGAATCAATAACAATTCTGTTTCCATTCTGTTGTTGCATTCATAAATGCAATGTATTTCAAACAAATCTCTTGCAAAGGCAGAGGCCAGAAAAATAAAGAGAATTCCATGATCCCAAAAGCAGAATTTCATCAAATAGTAGGAATTTCTCATCTCAAAATATGGGTGAAAGCTGATAAAGGAATTAAAGCACATTAAAGTTAATTTTCACAGCTATTCTCCATCGAATCCATCATATTTGCACCATAAAAACTGCAGAAACTCCTTTGAAGAATATTAGAAAGTCAACTCTATTGTTACAGAACAATAGAGGGCGTGGCATCCAACATCAAACCAATTGTCTCGTGAGAGTATTTAATGTTGGTGCTGGGTACAAAAAGTGAAAATTGTTCCACTCCACAATTGTGGCATTTGTAATATAGACAGGGAATCACTCTAATTAATATGCAGAAGTTTAGCACATCAATTGAAGAGCCTAGTGTGGGGAAAGTCTCAAAGCTTTGCATGTATAGTTCCTTGTGTAACATAATGAAATTGTGTGTAAATACCAGTGAGCTCCATTAGTGGCTTAGAACGATCAGCTAAAACTTCAAGTTGTCCAGTTTTAAATATACTTGGATCATAATATTGAAAGGGCTCTCTGGTGTTAGGGTTCTGAAGACAAACAGGAACATATATATATATATAAAAAATCGGATTCCTGACCTCCCAAAATCAAAAATTGATTTCAGGGCAAAAGTATTGTCAGCATGTGTGGTCTAATTTTAATATTAAAATACTAATGCTTCATCTCTCTGTTGTGCTGCCACATTTTCACCTTTATGGTAAGCAGCAGCCCTTTAGTAGCTGCTGCCTCATTAGATATTGCACGCTAGTCAAGCTCTTGGGGATAGCTTTTCGTGTGGCAATAATTTATTAAATTATGGAAGGGAGTAAACTAACGTTATAGTGAGCCAGCAGAAGATTTGTATTTCTCATAAAACTGAGGCCCAATACTGCTGCCTGTTTTAGTTATAGAATATTTCCAGAGGTTCCATTAAGTTTGTACATCCTTCCACAGAATTTTCCACAATACTCATCACAAATTAAAATAAGATTGCAGAACAAAGTAATTCATACTGACAAATAAGTAATATTCTGGTAAAATGAAATTCTTACTCATACTAATTGTGCCTCAGTAAAGAACGTAAAATTTATTTTTCATCCAATGATTTATATGTCTGGGCTGTATCCATTATTGACCAGGGACTTTGTTAGGACTGATGGCAGCTGCTTAAAGAGTATAAAATAATGGAACCTCACATTTTTAATGTGCTTTTAATAAATATTGCAGGTGTAGAAATTGACAATAGCAGTTGTAAAAGAAAATTAGAGGACATGACCAAAAGTTTTTTAAGAGGCTTTCAATGAATAAGAGATACACAAGTTGGAAAGGTTTACAGAGAGAACCTGCAGTAGGCTTCCCAGTGGAAACCGATAATGCTTACCTAATGAGAAGACTAATGCTGTTGTGTAGATGTCAAATGCTATATATCAAATTCCAAGGATGACAATCCTAATCAGAAATCTGGTTCAATGTTGTGTTTATTCCGATATTGAGTCATCAATGTAACAAGCCCTAAAAATCCAGTTTCACCAAGGCAGGTTGCAGGAAATGGCATCAGAAACTTTCCTGCCATGTTGGACAGTTCTGGGTATTCCAAAGCACGCTTAAGCCAAGAATCAGTCAGGCAGTGCTTAGAAAAATCCTGCTTTAAAGCACTGTCACATGACAATTCCACAAGACTCGCAAAGGTATTTCTGCATTCAAAGAACAAAGAACAAAACAGCACGGGAAACAGGCCCTTTGGCCCAACGAGCCCGCGCCACCACCCCGATGTTCCCACCTCTACCCGCAATGCCTGTCCATGTTTCTAGATCTATGGATTAAAAACCAAATTTGAGACAGTTGCATTTTGCATCAGGGATAGAGGAGTATTCATGTAGCTGTGTTTTCAAACTTTGCAAGTGCTCCTTGATGTCATGCTTCACACTGTTAGAAGTTGCCATGGCCAAAAAATCTGATATTCGCAAACGAGTCGTAATTTGATTTACCAAGTCGTTTGGCCCACAATTCTACTTTCTTGACTGATGCTTCTATTTTATAGAAGTATAAAATGCATTCCTGCATTTATAGAAGTTTACAGCATGGAAACAGGCCCTTTGACCCAACTTGTCTATGCTGCCCTTTTATTTTAAACCCCAAAGCTAATCCCAATTGCCTGCATGTGGCCCATATCCCTCTATACCCATCTTTCCCATGTAACTGTCTAAATGCTTTTTAAAGGACAAAGTTGCACTCGCCTTTACTACTATCTTTGGCAGCTCTCAACATCCTCCGTATGAAAACCTGTCACTGATTCTGTAATAAAATAATTCCTTAAGATTATCTGCAGATTGGAAATCACTGTGACTGCTCGGGGCTGATAATTTTGCACAGATTGATCTGGATTCTATTAGGTCCTTTCATTAGCATCTTCAAACTCTAAACAATGATGATTCAGATGACCAGATTTTGTTTCTATTGGAGGTGGAAGTTGTGACCAATGGTGTTGGGAATTGTGGCTTCTTCGCCAGTTCTGGACCTGCTTTCAGTTCATTCTCCTCAGATTTCACTATTCAATCTGAGCAACTAAGAAATCAAGTTAAAGGTCCGTTTTGTCCTGAACTTTATCTGTGTATTTACTTGAGGTGACTTTTTCCAGCTGAAAGTTGGAAAACAATCTGCAATTTAAGCAACATTTCTGTTCTCTCAGAGATCGCCTTTACAGTAAGCATCTTATCCCTATATGCAATCTCCACATTTTGATCAGGTGAGGGATCAACAGTGCAGAGGAAGTTGAGCTATGTTCATAGAATCCCTACAGTGCAGAAGGAGGCCATTTGGGTCTGCACCAACCACAATCCCACCCAGTGTCTATTCCCGTAATCTCTCATATTTACCCTGAGAATTCTCCAAACGCTAGGGTTGTTTCATGGCCAGCCAACCTAACCTGCACGTCTTTGGACTGTGGGAGGAAATTGGAGCTCCAGAGGAAACCAATGCGGACAAAAGGAGAACATGCAAACTCCACACAGACAGTGACCTGAGGCCAGAATTGCACCTGGATCCCTGGCGCTGTGAGGTCGCAGTGCTAACCACTGTGTCACCTCGTGTTAGAACATAGAACATTACAGTGCAGAACAGACCCTTTGGCCTTCGATGTTGCGCCGACCAATTATGAAAAAGCAATGACCTTCTAACCTAAACCATTCCCTTTTCGTCCATAAACTTATCTACTAACCTCTTCAACGCCACCAAACTTGGCGCATCTACAACTGCAGCAGGCAGGGCATTCCATACCCTTAACACCCTCTGGGCAAAGAACCTACCTCTGACATCCGTCCTATAGCTACCACCCCTTAATTTAAAGCTATGTCCCCTTGTGCTAGCTTTCTCCATCCTAGGAAAAAGGCTATCACTGTCCACCCTATCTAAACCTCTAATCATCTTATATGTTTCGATTAGGTCCCCTCTTAGCCACCTCCTTTCTAACGAAAACAACCTCAACTCCCTCAGCCTCTCTTCATAAGACCTGCCCTCCATACCAGGCAACATCCTGGTAAACCTCCTCTGTACCCTCTCCAACGCCTCCACATCTTTTTTATAATGCGGGGACCAGAACTGCACACAATAGTCCAAGTGCGGCCGCACTAGAGTTTTGTACAGTTGCAACATGACGTTGCGGCTTCGAAATTCAATCCCCCTACCAATAAAAGCTAAGACTCCATATGCCTTCTTAACAACCTTATCGACTTGATTGCCAACTTTCAGGGGTCTATGCACATATACACCAAGATCCCTCTGTTCATCAACACTATTAAGAGTCCTACCATTAGCCCTATACTCTACACATTTGTTATTCCTGCCAAAGTGAGTTACCTCACACTTTTCCACATTAATGTGCTCCTTGGAGGTCATGATGTAGAGATGCCGGCAATGGACTGGGGTAAACACAGTAAGAAGTCTGACAACACCAGTTTTAAATTCAACCGATTTATTTGATAGTAAACTCGTAAGCTTTTGGCTCTATGGCCTTCGTCAGGCGAATGAGGTGTTCTGGTCTCCAAAAGCGCACATATCAGCACAGTTTACAGATTACTGAATAGAATGCAAATCTTTACACCTAATAGCTGCTTATGTGTAAAGATTTGCGTTCTAATCAGTAATCTGTAAACTCTCTGTGCTGATATATGTGCTATTGGAGACCAGAACACCTCATTCGCCTGACGAAGGCCCTAGAGCCAAAAGCTTACGAGTTTACTATCAAATAAATCGGTTGGATTTAAAACTGGTGTTGTCAGACTTCTTACTCTCCTTGGAGGTAACAGACAGGAAGTCTATCTGTCTCTAGCATTTGGTAGCTACTCATGCATTTTCAACCATGCTCATTTCTTTATTATTAAAAGAGCTATTTTCCAACTGCATTGCCAATTCCCAGAACAATTTCTTCAGTCAGGTCAAATTTCTTTGTACTTATATCCTCTGCGCTGTGTAAGACCCCATCAGCAGCACAGCTTAAATCACATAACTGGTTGTTTGGCACTTCAGTGAAGCTCTACACATCTTCCATCCATTTATCATTCATCCCTTATGAATCAGATAGTGTAGTTTCAGTTTGTTTGTGTCCAAGATACAGCTAGCAGTGGCACTAAAGGTGGCTCAGTACTACAGCCAAAGGAACTATCTCCACATGAGAACATAGGAGCAGGACTTTGCAGCTCCATTTGCAGAACCAGGTGAGGTGAATGGATGACCAACATCATGAAATCTATGCAAGATGGAATGCAGCACTTGTAAATCCAAGCTCATTCCGGTATCTTTCATAGTATTTATCATATTTCTTAAGTCCGCTGTAGAAAACCTATCTGTCCTTAACTTCTTCAGTGACTGGATATTTGAGACTTTCTCCTTGTCACACAGCACTAAATACGCTGAATATGTTTCCAACTTTTCTTGTCACTTTTATATACTTTTATGTCTTCAAACAAATGTTTGTCTATACAAGATACGCATTATTGTATTTTTACCCCACCTGCAATACCCTCGCAGACCATAGGTTGGTAACCACTAAACTAGAAAGAATGCTTTTGTTCAGGCCAAGCCAGTCTATAAAATGTTGGCATCATCATCAAAGCAGACACTGGGAATCTGCCCAAACCAATTGCACTGAGATGGCTATATTCATTTTGAAAGCAATCTGGAATTGTTGCCATGGTTGACTGTCTGCAGGGACAATAGTCAGTATAATTGGTATATCAACTGACCAATCCGAGACAGCAAGGGATCAGAGATTAAACCTTCTTCAGCATGAACAGATCTGGCCACACTCAAAGCAAACTTTAGTTTGAGTCAATAAGAAGACTGACAAAAAGAAAATATTGCCTAATCCAAAAACCCGAAACATCACTTCTCGACCTTTTGGCTAGGATCTAGTATTGATATGCTGTTCTTTGTTGAGGTCATTAGGTTACATTTTAGCTTCATTTGAAGCAATTTTTAAAAGCAACATCTCAGTCTTCTGGCTAATATGCAAATGAGATCAAGTCTTGGAAGAGGAGCTCTGCCTACTCCAATCAGCTTGGATCATGTAGATCAAGCCCATGACAGGCGATGCGAGTTTTCTCATGTTCTTATTAATTCATTTTGAAGAATGTGCAAGAATAGATAAGGAGGTTTAAACTCAGGTATAAACAACATTTCCACATATGTGCATTAGTTTTCAAATCATAATACCATTGGCAATCTATTTATTTTACTGAGTTATCAGCATTACAATGGAAAATCTGGGTTCCACTGACTAACTTCCCACATGGGGAATGGTGATTTGGACAATGAGCTGGAATGCTCTTGCTTGCCGAAGGCGCTGTATTTCATTGGGAGAAGAAGAGAAAGCTATAGACATTTTGATTAATAAAGAAATTGTTCCATGTTATACCTTCATAGAAAGTACTTTCAAAATTCTGATTCTTTGATAAATAGCGAAGTTAATTATATTTTCAACTATTGTTTTCAAATAGTGGATAGAGCAAATTTGCAGGCAAATACAGAAAGATGCAAGAACTTTAAAGTACTAATAATAAGTGGAATTCAATTATCTTAATACAGGCCATGATAATAGTGTAAAGGGCAAAGACAGGGTCATAATTCCTTAAACGTGTATAAGAGAACTTTCTCAATGAGTATGTTTCCATTCCAAATAGGAAGGAAGCTGGGCTGAACTTAATTATAGGCAATGAAGTAGAAAAATTGGAACATGGTTTAGTAGGGGAGCATTTGGGTGAACAATAATCATACCATCAAATTCAGAATAATTATGGAAAACAGCAAGCCAGGAACAAGTGTAAAATCTGCAGGAGGGCTTATTTCAGTGACTTGATTGGCAGGTAGACCCATAATTATGGTGCTGGCTGCCACGAATTCAGTCGTTCCAGTAGGGCAATTGTTTTTAAATATTTAGGTACCAGATGCTGTGTAGCAAACAGCAGGCATACTCATCTTTTTGAAGCCTTTGAGTAAATACTTATTTTCTTAAAAGGATCATTAAAACATGCACTTTGATACTGATAGTAGATGTGATTTAGGGGATTTTCGCAATAACTTCATTGCATGTTAATGTAAGCCTGCTTGTGACACAAATAAATAAATTTTAAAAATTTAGATGGCGCAAGGGTCCAGAATAATGAATCTATTGAAAAAGGTTTGTGAACCACTGTGCTAGATAAGTGGAGGGTTGTAAATGGTTCACCCCTGTTCAAAATGGGGAGAAAGTTAAAAGCCATCTACAGGCTTGTCAGCTGAAAAGGGTGAAGGGAAACAGAGACAATAATGCAGATTATTAAACATTGAAAATTGGAGGAGTCAACAATTCAGCCCCTCAAACCTGTTCGTCTAATAGGATTAAGACTAATTCTCTATTTCAACATCATGGTCATGCTGTCTCCCCAATCCCCTTGATGCCATTAATGTCTAGAAAAGTATGTATTACTTTCTTAAATTTTTTTTTAGTTTTTATTTATTAATGTCACAAGTAGGCCCTCATTAACACTGCAATGAAGTTACTGTGAAAATCCCCTAGTTGCCACATTGTAGTGCCTGTTTGGATACATTGAGGGAAAAGTGCCTAATCAGCACATCTTTCTGTGGGACTGTGGGAGGAAACTGGAGCACCCGGAGGAAACCCGCACAGACAAGGAGAGAACATGCAGACTCCGCATAGATGGTAATCAATACTTTCAGTGACTTTGCCTCCGCAAAAGTCTGTGCTAAGGAATTCCAAAGTGAAGAAGTTTCTTCTCATATCAGATGGAAATGGTCTATCTTATATTCTGAGGCTATGACCCCTTGTTCTGTACCCCCCCCCCCAACAAAAGCCAGGGGGAAAATCATTTCAGTATCCAGTCTGTCCAACTTTGTCAGAATCTTCCGCAGAATCACAAAATTGTTTCGGTATAGAAGGCCATTCAGCCCAAATGAGCATTTTGACTTAATACCATTCTCCTCCCTTTCCTCCGTATCTTTGTATATTGTTTTTATTCAAATAATCATCTAATGTCCTCTTGAATGTTTTGATTGAACCGGTCTCAGTTAGACTTCGAGGCAGTGCATTCCCATTCATTTAATGACATTATTGAACAGTGGAGTTTTTACAGTGAACTTTTGAATTTTTCATCCTTGCAAATGGAATTGAAAATGTTAGAAAGGTGGCAACTTGTTATGGAACCTAAAACCTTTGGCTGATTAAGAAGCTTCGTGTAGCCTGTCAAAACCGGCACAAGATTTTACAAGAACATTGTGAAAGTCCTGGAGATCTTACAATACTAGATTAAAGTTCAACAAGTTTATTTGATAGCACAAGCTACAAGTTTTCAGAATGCTGCTCCTTCATCAGGTGAGTGTGAGTTCTGTTCACAAACAGGGCATATAAAGACACAAACTCAATTTACAAAATAATGGTTGGAATGCGAGTCTTTACAGGTAATCAAGTCTTAAAAGTACAGACAATGGAGAGAGGATTAGGCACAGGTTAAAGAGATGTGTATTGTCTCCAGCCAGGACAGTTGGTGAGATTTTGCAAGTCCAGGCAAGTCGTGGGGGTTACAAATAGTGCGATACGAGCCCAAGATCTTAGTTGAGGCCATCCTCGTGTGTGGAACTTGGCTATCAGTTTCTGCTCAGTGATTCTGCGTTGTTGTGTGTCGTGAAGGCCATTTTGGAGAATGCTTACCCGAAGATCAGAAGCTGAATGCCCGTGACTGCTCAAGTGTTCCCCAACAGGAAGAGAACACTTCTGTCTGGTGATTGTCAAGTGGTGTTCATTCAACCATTGTCATAGTATCTGCATGGTCTCTCCAATATACTGGCATACATTGGATAGGGTAAACATGGTATTTTTCACTTCAAGCATGATTAATAGGGCCAAAATAAAAAAAATTGAATCAGAAAAGCAAATCAGAGAAAAAGATTTTCAACAGTCTGATGCAAAAAAGTAGTATCTGCACAGCACACAGCAGCTACGGAAGGACCAGGGTAACACTGGGTCTAAAAATGAAGGGCCTCTCCACATCTTGTCAGTGGTAGGTAGTTCACAAGATGTTGGGGTAACACTGCTGTTGGCGAGCCAACCAATATGTATGGAACTGGATACAGTGACAGCTGCTTCTCTTTGTATGAGAAAAGCATAAACATAGTTTCTTGACACCAGCAAAAGTAGTTCTGAAAATATACATAGGGAATCTGTACCTATGATGGGTAGAACAGATACTAAAGTGGAAATAAATGGACAAATTGCTAAGCTACCATTGTTTGTGGTGATTGGCAACTCCCAGCATGGTGCAAGTGCTTAGCACTGCTGCTTCCCACCAGGGACTCAAGTTCAATTCCAGCTTTGGGTGACTGTAAGGAGTTTGCATGTTCTCCCTATGTCTACATAGGTTTCCTCCAGGTGCTCCAACTTTCTCCCACAGTCCAAAGATGTGTGGGTTAGGTTGATTGGCCAAGGTAGGTTGCCCCTTAATGCCAGAGAAATTAGCAGGGTAAATATGTGTGGTTAAGGAGATAGGGCCTGGCTGGAATGGGCCAAATGATTTCCTTCTGCACTGTCAGGATTCTATGATTTAGCTGGCTAACCATGGCTGGAGAAGATCTGGTTAAACTGGGCAAAAATACATAGCAATAGACAAAACTGATCAGACAGCTGTTGCAAAAAGAAACATGTCATTGTTTTCAAGAGATTTGGGAAGCATGGTGGGAATTACCATAAAATGTTATCAAAGCTGACTCAATAAACATTTCTGAACAGCAGAATTGTGCTTTTGCCATATGACCAAAGGTTGAGGCTAAGCTAGAGTGTCTAGTCTGAATAGAAGTCTTGAAAGCTGTCCCCCACTAATGAATGAGCAACACCCATTGTTTCAGTGTTCAAGAAAGATAACTGTGGAAATTTCAAGGTTACTGTTAACACTGTGTTGCCTGCTAAACAATGTCCACTTCCCGGATTGAAGCTCTTTTTGATAGCATGGCTAGTGGCCAGAAATTCAGCAAAATAGACTTATGCCAGACACATGCACATTAATGAGAAGTCACAAACTTAACTTAGCTTCACAACACATAAGGGCAAGTACTGATAATGCTCTTGGTCTTTTGGATTAACTTCAGCTCTATCCTTCTTTTGGATGGCCATGGACCAGCTCCTGAGTGACTTGCCTGGAGTTCAATGATGCATTTATGACATCTTGGTAACAAGCAAAACTGATGAGGATCATCTTAAAAAATCCAATGCCATCCCATATAGGCTCAAGGAATATGGCCACAAAGACAAATGTGTGTTTTTTCAGCCCTCTGTGGAATATTTGGGACAAGTCATTGGTGCTGCTGGGCTTCATAAAGAACCTTCTAAGGTCAAGGCTATTGTGGATGCTCCAGCTCCTCAGAATATCAGCAAGCTTTGCTCATTCTTAGGGTTGCAGAATTATTGCAGGAGATTTCATACTTGACAACTCTACTGAAACCCCTGCACGAGCCTGTGTGTCAGAACAAGCCTGTGAATCAAAAAGACTAAAGAAACACTGACAGATTCCAAGGCACTGATGAACTTTGAACCCCGCTTATCTGTGTAACTTGCATGTGATACATTACCTTATGGAATTGGGCCTGTTGTTTCAAACATAATGCCTTGTCAGGGATTTGCCTAGCAGCAACAGTAAGAAGAATTTAAAAAAGACTGAAAGGTAGAAATCTGCCTAACAACAATAACAAGAATTCAGAAAGGCCTGACTTTTTTTTGTTTATATGTCCAATTCAATCCAATCAAAGTCCAATTCAGAATCTCATCAAGTGAGACATTCCCAATCCAAGCTGACAAGACAGGGTTCTCACCTCCTGTCTTGGGCTTGATCGACATGATCCAAACAGATTGGAGCAAGAATTGCACCTCATCCAAGGTTTGATCTGATCTGCATCTTAGCCAAAAGGCTGAGATGCCGCATTTAAAAATAGCTTCAAATGAAGCCACAATGTAACCTTATGACTTCAACCAAGTACAGCATGTCAATACTACACTTGATAAACTTAGCAACAGTAAAATGAACCAGCATTTTCAGAGGCAGGCAAGCCTCTTAAAGTTGATCGAGGCATTCCAAAGGCATGAGAGCGTCTAAAGATGATCATGTGCGAATTGCTCTAGCAGTAGGAACAGATTACTTAAATGATTACTACAGAAACGTTAAGTTCCATAAGCAGAAAACATTTACCTAAATGACTGGGTGATTCAAGGCTACAGAAATGCTGAAAGGTTGGAATTTGAGATAGTCAATTCTCGAGTTTGAAATAACAAAGAGGAAACAGTGTAACTGTCCACTCCTTTCAGAAGCAGATAGGTGCATCCACACCTCACGGCCAGATTCCAATCCGCAACACACAGCCAAGGGGTTCTCTGACATATTTTACTTCTCAGAGATGCCACAGTATTGCAACAAAGTCTTACAGCCAAGGTATGTCAGGCGATGCAGCAGGACAAAGATAGGCTGGTAGCTTGGGCACTTAGATGACAGATGGAATTCAATCCTGATAAATGCGAGGTGATGCATTTCGGGAGAAAGAATGGAGGGGGGAGGTATATGATAAAGGGTAGACCTATTAAGAGTATAGAAACGCAGAGGGACCTGGGGGTGCAGGTGAACAAGTCTCTGAAGGTGGCAGAGCAAGTGGAGAAGGTTGTGAAGAAAGCATGTAGTATGCTAGCCTTTATAGGAAGGGGTATAGAGTACAAGAGCTGGCCTTTAATGTTGCAGTTGTATAAACGTTGGTTCGACCTCATTTGGAATACTGCGTCCAGTTCTGATCGCCTTACTACTGGAAGGACGTGGAGACTCTGGAGAGAGTGCAGAGGAGGTTTACCAGGATGCTGCCTGGTATGGAAGGTCTGAGTTACGAGGAGAGGTTAGGCAAATTGGGACTGTTTTTCTTAGAAAGACGTAGACTTAGAGGAGATCTAATAGAGGTGTACAAGATTATGAGGGGTATAGATAGAGTAAACAGGGTTAAGCTTTTTCCTAGGGTGGACTCGAATAGCACGAGGGGTCACGGACTTAGGGTGAAGGGGTAAGGTATAATTTAGATGCTAGAGGGAGTTTTTTTACACAGAGGGTGGTGGAGGTATGGAATGCGCTGCCAAGTAAAGTGGTGGAGGCAGGTACTCTGGAGTTATTTAAGAAATACTTAGATGGGCACATGAACAGAATGGGAATGGAGGGGTATAGAAAACTGATTTTAAATAGGGATCATGAGCCTTGGGAGTCCCTGGGAAGTGTGTAAATAGATGATGATATTGATGTACTTGTTTTTATCCTACAGGTGCCTTGGTCCACCTTGTTGTCTAACGAGGGGCATACACGCGATGAGTCGTGAGAGGGCTGCTCTTGGATTTTTTTTTCAAGAGTATCCTAGTGCTTCACGTCATTAGTGTACGCTTGACCTGAACCATTTGACGGGCAACATGACAGCTCAGTGACTATCACTGTGCTGTGCAGATACATGGATTTGGGCCTGTGTCTGTGGGAGTTTGCACATTCTCCCCGTGCTTGTGTGGGTTTTCTCCAGGTGCTCCAGTTTCTTCCCACATCCCAAAGATGTGCTCTTAGGCTAATTAGCAAAACAAATTCTCCCTAAATTGACTCAAATTTGGTTTTTAATCCATAGATCTATAAATATAGACAGGGATCACGGGTAGAGGTGAGAACATCGGGGTGGTGGCGTGGGCTCGATGGGCCGAAGGGTCTGTTTCCCGTGCTGTTTTGTTCTTTATATTTTGGAACAAAGGGTAGTTTCAACATAAATGGTAGGCTTGTTTAGTTACCCTATACATATGTCTTAAAGTATTGTCCTTTTTGTTGTGTATCTTTTCTTTCAAGTTAATTAATATTATTTAATGATTGGTTATATAATAACTGGACGGCTTCCTCACAGGGTTGTAAGTGACTTGTCACAATATTCCAAAAGAAGCTATATATCACTACAATCTGGTATTTCAAATTGGGACACTCTCGCAGGAACATCAGCATGGTTCATGACAGAAAATTGATGGATTTTGACCTTAAAGTTGATGGATCTTGATCTTAAGAAGCTTAATTTTGATAGCCTTATGGTATGGAGAGGCCCATATTATTCACCTCATGAGCTTTTAAGTAAAGCAGAGTGTAAGTACGCTCAAATCGAATGCAAAGCACTGTGGATCGTTTTTGGAATGTCATAATCCCTCGTTGTTTCTCCAGTATGTTTTTTCACCTTCCCTCTGAACTTTCTATATTCCTTTTGGTTCTCAATTGTATTTTATACCTGACACCTGTCATAGAATCACTACAGTGCAGGAGGACACCATTCAACCCATCAAATCTGCACCACCTCTCCAATAAAGTATTTTACTCAGGCCCTAACCCATTACCCTGACTTACAGGAGATCTAATAGAGGTGTACAAGATTATGAGGGGTATAGATAGAGTAAACAGAGTTGAGCTTTTTCCCTAGGATGGACTCGAATAGCACGTGAGGTCACGGGCTTAGGGTGAGGGGGGTAAGGTATAATTTGGATGTTAGAGGGAGTTTTTTCACACAGATGGTGGTGGGAGTATGGAATGCACTGCCAAGTAAACTGGTGGAGGCAGGCACTCTGGAGTTATTTAAGAAATACTTAGATGGGCACATGAACAGAATGGGAATGGAGGGGTATAGAAACTGATTTAAAATAGGGATCATGAGCCTTGGGAGTCCCTGGGAAGTGTGTAAATAGATGATGATATTGATGTACTTGTTTTTATCCTACAAGTGCTTTGGTCCACCGTGTTGTCCAACGAGGGGCATACACGCAATGGGTCGTGAGAGGGCTGCTCTTGGATTTTTTTTTGAGAGTATCCTAATGCTTCATGTCATTAGTGTACGCTTGACCTGAACCATTTGATGGGCAACATGACAGCTCAGTGACTATCACTGTGTTGTGCAGATACATGGATTTGGGCCTGTGTCTGTGGGAGTTTGCACATTCTCCCCGTGCTTGCGTGGGTTTTCTCCGGGTGCTCCGTTTCCTCCCACATTCCAAAGATGTGCTCTTAGGCTAATTGGCAAAACAAATTCTCCCTAAATTGTCTCAAATTTGGTTTTCAATCCATAGATCTATAAACATTGACAGGGTTCACAGGTAGAGGTGGTAACATCGGGGTGGCGGCACAGGCTCGTTGGGCCAAAGGGCCTGTTTCCTGTGCTGTTTTGTTCTTTGCTAATCCTCCTAAACTATACATCTTGGGACACTAAGGAGTAATTTAGCATGGCCAATCCACTTAACCTGCATATCTATGGACTGTGGGAGAAAACCCATGCAGGCATGGGGAGAACTTGCAAACTCCACACAGATGTTACCCAAGATTGGAATTGAACCTGGCACTGAGGTAGCAATGTTAATCATTATACCACCATGTTGCCGCCAGAAGCACACTTTTTATTCTCTATCTTAATTTCTATTTTTTTTTTCCAGGGAGCTGTAAATTTGTTTGTCTTCCCTTTCCAATTTGAGGAAATATACCTCATCTTGCACTGGGGTGTTAGGGGGTTTTCACAGTAGCTTCATTGCAGCCTACGTGCGATGCAAATAATCGGGTGGCCCGTTCACAAATCTGGCACAGCACCAGGGAAAGATGAAACATGCGAATGACCCAAAACAATGTATGTTTCAGAGCCGTGATTCGGAAACGATGAAGAGGTGCGGGTTTTGTGGTAAAGATAGTTTATGGGCCCGAAAAGATTTCTTAAAGACCGATATCAGTCTGATTAAAGACAATCGGGTTAAAGCACCCTGTGAAGGAGCGAGTTATGATAAAGATAGTTTATGGGAACGAAAAGATTTCATAAAGACCTATATCGCTCACTGATTAAAGACAATCGGGTTAAAACACCCTGAGCAGGAACGGGTTATGGTAAAGATAGTTTATGGGGACGAAAAGATTTCATAAAGACCTATATCACTCACTGATTAAAGACAGTCGGGTTAAAGCACCCTGAGAAGGAGCAGGTTATCCTCGCACCGCTCCCGGTCCGGCTCACTCTCACTCTGTCGGTTGGACGGTAAACATCCGGTACGTTTGAATAGTTTTGGGCGGGAAGCGGCTGCGGCGGCCGCCATCTTGTTTACAGTCTCTCTCCCTCTCTCTGTCCCGGGCGGGCAGTGTTTGTGTGCCGAGCCGAAGAGGGAACACCAGCCTCAGCACAGAAGTAAAGCTGCAGCCGACTGTAAGTGCAAGCTGTAAACGCGCGACTGCCTTCGTTAACGGGGACGTGGGGGAAGGTTAACCGGCTCTCGGTGGCTGCTGCACGGCTTTATTTATAGCCGGAGCGGTGGATGCGCACGTCAGCGCTGGGAGAGGAGGAGGGGTAAAGGGAGCGAGGCCCGGGCTCCGCTGTGGCCTTACTCTTTACCGGACCCGCCTGATTAAAGAGGATCGCCAACCCGACCCGCTCGCAGGACGAGCGGAAAGCAGGTCTCTGGAGAAGTTGGTGAGGAAAGTGCGGGGGAAAATGGCGAGGGGAGGAGTACAGGGGAAGCGGCCTATCCTCGGCCTCGAGTGACTAACTCGGCCGTTGTTGTCTGTCAGGGAGGCGGGAGGAACACGGAGGAAATTGCGGAGAAGCCGTGGGCCCTCGGCACGCTGCTTTCCTTTCTGTCCCTCGATTGCTTGGAGAATTGCTCCGGGCCCTGGACATCGCGGTTCCCCGCTATTCTCGGCTTTTCCGTGCAGACTTTAACTGCAAAGCCAGGTTCCTTTGGGCCTATATGCAGCTTTTATCGGAATTACAACCTTATAACTCCCAGATGTTTTAATCCACTGTTTGGTGCACTGTTGCTCTCCACTCCTTTCTAAATTTCACCTGGGGTCTTTTATTTCTGCATTTATTTGCAGCTTTTTCGTCTCATCCACCGCCTTGCAGAAATTCTGCGAGGCACTGACGCTTCATGTTTATCCCGCGCTTTAATCGATCCATTTCTGAACTCTGACAATGCATCACGAGCTCAAATCAGTTGCTAGATAATCTTTTGTCCATTTTTTTGTACTGAAAATCTCGTCCACGGTTTATATTGTATGTTATCCTATGAGTAACTGCTGAATTTGCAAAGTTTCTGATTGGTGATCTGTCTAAATCTGAGACATGATGTAGAGATGCCGGCGTTGGACTGGGGTAAGCACAGTAAGAAGTCTACAACACCAGTTTTAAATCCAACCGATTTATTGCAATAAATCGGTTTGATTTAAGACTGATGTTGCAGACTTCTTACTAAATCTGAGACATGCAAGATTCCCCATTCTCTTGATAAATTTGTTTTTGATCCCCTCCTCCAGCATTAGAAAAATGTTCAGATCTTTTGGTTTCTGTAATCTGTCTCGGCTGTATTTTTCCAGTCTTTTAATGCGAATGTAAAGTCTTTTTGTATTGCAGTTTTCTCTTGTGCTATGAGAAGAGGAGCATTTTGTTGTAAACTCTTCATTCTATTCGTCACCACCGTCTAAATTGTCACATTTTTAAAGTAGCTTGCATACATATTTTACTATTTAAACTGGAAAAAATAATTTGATGAGGCCTCGCCATGTTGCTATGAAAACTTTGGATTTTTAATTGAGTGCTTGACAATTCTGACCAATTAAAATATTTAATGTGAGGCACTGGGTTTACCTTTATAAAAGGAATGCAGGCGAGAACATTTTTGTAAGCAACTAACATTGCACAAATGTTGATTATATAAACAATTTGTGTGGTGGAAGAATGAAAATGTTGCTTGATAATAAGAGGAATAATTTCTGTTGCTCTTTTTCAAACAAATTTGTCTTAAAATGCAAAGGTTTTATATCTTAGATATTATAGACACATTAGAATAAGGTTTCTTGAATTTGAACATTCAATAAAAGCACACAATATTAGGTGAAATCTACCACTTGTGAGAAATATTCAACATTATTTACATGACACAAAGCTGTAGGGCTGGAAGTAAATCTATTATACTGGTATGCTTTGCACTGTTGTGAATGGTGATCGCAGTCCTGGAGAGAGTTTAGTGTGATCATGGGTCCGCAATGATCTAATTAGAGTGCTAATTTCAGCTTCTAGTCTTCATTTCTTAGGTATGTCATGGTATAAGATAGCAATACAGCACTTAAAATACAATTTAGACATCTGAGTTGTGGATTATAATGCATGTGTCCACTGTGATAATCTGGCACAGTAAGTAGTCTTTCAACACCAGGTTAAAGTCCAACAGGTTTATTTGGTAGCACAAGCTTATGAGCATTGCCCCTTCATCAGGTGAGTGAAGAGTTCAGTTCACAAACATATATAGACACAAATCCAATTACAAGATAATGATTGGAATGCGAGTTTTAACAAATCAAGTCTTTACAGGCGCAGATAATGAGGGTGGAGAGACGGTCAAGAACAGGTTAAAGAGGTGTGAATTGTCTTCAGCCAGGATAGTTAGTGAGACTTTGCAAACCCAGGCAAGATAGTGTGACATGAACCCAAGATCCCAATTGAGGCTGTCCTTGTGTGGAACCTAGCTATCAGTTTCTGCTCAGTGATTCTGCATTGTTGTGTGTCACGAAGGACGCATTGGAGAACACTACCCCAAGATCAGAGTCTGAATGCCCTTGATTGTTGGAACACTCCTGCCTGGTGATTATTGAGCGGTGTCCATTCATTCATTTTCGTAGTGTCTGCATGGTCTCGCCAATGCAACATGCCTCAGGACGTCCTTTTCTGCAGCGTTTCAGGTAGACAATGTTGGCTGAGTCATAAGGGTATGTATTGTGTATCTGGTGGATGGTGTTCTTGCGTGAGACAGTGGCATCATGTTGATGATCTGGCACGTCTTGCAGAGGTTGCTATGGCAAGGTTGTGTGGTGTTGTGGTCACTGTTCTCCTGAAGGTTGGGTAGTTTGTGTACAGTGGTCTGTTTGAGGTTGTGCGGTTGTTTGAAGGCCAGTAGTGGAGGTATGGTGACGGCTTTGGTGAGATGTTTGTCTTCATCAATGACATGTTGAAGACTCTAGAGAAGATGTCGTAGCTTCTCCATTCTGGGGAAATACTGGACGGTGAAGGGTACTCTGTCCACCATGTCTCATGTTTGTTTTCTGTGGATGTCTGTGCGCTTTTTCAGTGTGACGCATCGGAACTGTCAATTGATGAGTTGAGCATCATATCCTATTTTTACGAGGCATCTTTCACCATCTGTAGACGTTTATTGCAATCCTCCTCAAAATGATACTGAAAGATGTTCTTGCAAGAACAGGATATGGTGCTCAACACATCGATTGACAGTTCGGACATCACCACAGTGAAAAAACACACAGACCTCCTCAGAAGACAAACATGGGACACAGAGTACCCTTCATCATCCAGTACTTCCCTGGAGTGGAGAAGCTATGGCATCTTCTCCGGAGCCTTCAACGTGTCATCGATTGAACATTTAGCCAAGGCCATCACACCTCCACTACTTGTCTTCAAACAAATGCGCAACCTCAAACAGACTACTGTAAGCAGCAAACTACCCAGCCTTCTGGAGAACAGAGATCATGGCATCACACAATTATGCCACTGCAACCTCGGTGAGACATGCCTGATCGTTAACACTGATGCCATCATTTCACATGAGAACACCATCCACCAGGTACACGGTACGTACTCTTGCAACTCGGCCAACATTGTCCACCTGATAGACTGCAGGAAACGATGTCTCGAGGCATGGCATATTGGTGAAACCAAGCAGACGCTATGACAACGGATGAATGGACACTGCTCAACAATTACCAAGCTCTTACTATTCTCTTACTGTCAGGGAACACTTCAACAGTCAAAGGCCTTTCAGCCCCTGGTCTGCAGGTACGTGTTCTCCAAGGCGGCCTTCCTGACTCACGACAACAAAGAATTGCTGATCAGAAACTGATAGCCAAGTTCCGCACACGAGGACAATCTCAGCTAAGGTCTTGGATTCGTGTCATACTATCTGTAACTCCACAACTTTGCCTGGGTTTGCAAAGTCTCACTAACTGTCCTGACTGGAGATAGTTCACACCTCTTTAATCTGTGATTAACCTTCTCTCCACTTGCATTGTCTGCGACTGTAAAGACTTGATTACCTGTTAAGATTCACATTCTAACCGTTATCTTGTAATTGAATTTGTGTCTACATATGCCCTGTTTGTGAACTGAACTCTTCACTTGTCTGTTGAAGGGGTAACACTCTGAAAGCTCATGCTATCAAATAAACCTGGTGAACTTTAACCTGGTATTGTGAAATTACTTAATGTGCTTACCCCAGTTGAATGCCAGCAACTCCACATCGTAATCTGGCAGTAGATTTATACAATCGATTTATTAGTGTTCTACAATATCCATCTTACAAATGTGTTCCAAGAGCATTTTAAGAATACAAACCCAAAGATCAAACGTTTTGGGGGAAAACTAGCCTTTGATTTTGCTTATCAGCTGATTATGGGGATAGAAACATTCATGACAAATGAAGAAGGCACTCAAAACATACAACATCTGCCAAGCTGTGTTGACTCAATGTTATTACAGTTACACAGTTCTTCCTTGAGGCTTTTCCGTGTTTTTGGTTGATAACTTGATAACTACAATGCTTAAAAATACATTTTTAAGAGCTTCCATTTCACTGAGGAGGCTTCATGCCATCCACGACCAGCAACTTGTTCTGCAAACTTTGCTCACGTTTTTGACAGCAATGACAAATTTCATTACATTATAAAATAAGTCAAGTAATTCCATTTTTAAAAAAATCCTGGATCTGGAACTGTCATTTCCTTGGGACATAACCTGTCTATACATCAAGTGTTATTGAATTCCACCCTTTAGAACAAAAGAAATGCAGCACAGGAACAGGTTCTCCACCCTATCCCTCTGCTTTCCTTCCATTCATGTGTCTATCAAGATTGAATGTTGCTAATGCATATGCTTTCGCCACCCTCTGTGATAAACGTTTCCTGCATGTTTCTCCTAAACTTACCACACCTCACCTTAAATGTGTATTCTTTTGCAGTTGACCCTCCCACCCAGGGAAAAGCCTCTGACTATCCACCCTATCTGTGCCTCATAATTTTATAGACAGATTGCCCCTCAGCCTCTGTCTTTCTAGTGAAAACAATCAGATTATACAACCTCTTGTTTCTAAAACCCTCCAGACCAGGCAGTATCTTGGTAAACCTACTCGGAAGCCTCTCCAAAGCATCCATATCCTTCTCATAGTTTGGCAGTCAGGATAGCATGCAATATTCCAAATACAGCCTAACAAAGTTCTAAAGAACTTCTGATACTTGATGCCCCGACCGTTGAAGGAAAGCATGCTGTATGCCTTCTTGACTACCTTATCCATCTATGTTGCCACTTTCGGGGATCTGTAGACCTGTACACCCATGTTCCTCTCTGTCAATGCTCTTAGGGTTCAGCCATTCACTGTATAATTTGCACCTGAATTTCATCTTCCAAAATGCATCACCTCGTATTTGTTTGCATTAAACTCCATCTGCCATTTCTGTGCCCAAGTCTACAATCTGTCTATATCCTATGACAATCCTCATCACTGTTTGCAATCCTGCCAACTTTTGTCATCTGCAAACGTACTAATCATACCACCTATATTTTCTTACAGGTCATATATATCTACACACATATATGGTCCCAGCACTGATCCCTTTGGAACAGCACTAATTACTGATCTCTATTTTGAAAAGCACTGTTCCACAGCTACTCTGTCTTTTATGACCAAGCCAGTTCTGTATCTATCTAGCCAGCATATCGCAGATCCCATGAGACTTGAACATTTTGTACCAGCCTGCCATGAAGAACCTTGTCACGTGCCTTCCTAAAGTCCATGTAGACAACACCTATTGCCTTTCCATTATCAATCATTCTTGTTACCTCTTCAAAAACTCAATCAAGTTGCTGAGACGTGATCTTCCCTATACAAAACCATGCTGTCTATTTCTAACAAGTTCATTCACTTTCAAATGCAAATAAATCTTGTCTCAGAATATTCTCCAACAGCTTCCCCACCATGGACGTCAGGCTCATCAGCCTGTAATTACCTAGCTATCTCTGTTTTCCTTCTTAAGAAATGACATTGTCTGTTCTCCAATCCTCTGGAATCACGCCAGTGGCCAAAGAGGATGCGGAGATCTTGATTAAGGCCCTAGCTAATCCCTCCCATGCAACCTGAATAGATCCCATCAGACCAAGGGTCTTGTCAACCTTAACGCATTTTAGTTTTTGGAAGAGGTAATTTTTACAAACAGAACAAGTGGGACAAAACTCATAGCTTTTACTACTTTCAAAAGTAGAGGTGAAAATATAACTTGTGACCATATTAATGAGAATGTAAATCATATATAGTTACGACAGTAAGATTTAATTTTATATTGTGCTTTAGAAGGAGCTAAGTTGATGTAACGTTACCTGTTTTTATTCCCATACTTCATGCTACCATATCCAGAGTTTTGTACCATTTGTTATGTTTTATGAATTCTTTTCGTAGTTTCCAGATTTGCTGTAAGAAAGAGATTTATGCCACCAGTGCATTTTGCTTTTTTAAATTCTTAGATTTCTTGAGTTTTTGATTCTGCAGACTATTATAACCCAGGTCAGAAACTCCAAGGTGTTTTATGGAGTCAGCCTGGATCATAAGTTTTTTGCAACTTGAATTTTAGCATGGGTAAGCATAAGATGTTTCACTCCAGATATGATTCAAATGACCCATTAGGGAACTTTTACCAAATAGTTTATTTACGAATACAATTAACATGTGGAAAGAAGATTAGCAATAATTTTTACCAATTACAAACAAGAATGAGAACAATCATTACAAACGTCTTTAGTTAAAAAAAAAACAAACAAACATACATGCCCATTCCAGACTTAATACAGTAAGCAAATATGCTCATGTGATGTGGAACTTGCAGCTTTCCAAATCCCTCTGGTTTATTCCTTTGGATGGTGAGTTGAAAACACTGACGCTTTCTGACCCTGATAGTTTTAGCACAGTTCAAGAGACGGAGGCGCTCCTTGCTTCTAGTTACTAGCTAACTAGACATCAAGAGCTAAATATTCCATGTGTGGGAGAGATAGAAACACTGTTTACAGTCTGGAGTCTAGACATCTTCTCACAAACTGAAAGTAAAACCTTGGATTTCTCTGTGAAATCCAAGGTCATGGAGAGCTAGATCCTTCAATCAGGCTTCCCCAACAATTCGGAAGGTTCATAAACTCCAGAACACTACATTAGGCCCAAATTTAAAATAAACATTGCTGCAATAAAAGGACAGACAGCTGGGTGTCTATTTATAACTGCAGAGAATATGCTTAAAATACATTTTTAAAGGCACAGTAGCATCACAAAATCTGAATTGATTTTGAATGAGAAAAATCCTACCATTTAACTTTGTAAGTGCTTGTCATTAAGTTCATTTGTTTTGAATCAAGTTTTGAAAATTCTATTTTTCAAAAAAATTCGTAAAAACATTAAAAACACAATTTTTATAAATAGCTAGTAGAGTTACAACCTTTCAATTTAATATGGTGTACCTAAATAATTGAATTGCCATAGAATAATTTTAGGCTACTTTGTAACATTGGCTGCATTTTTGGAGACCAAGTTGTTTAAAAGTGAGCAGTATTTCAAGATCCGTTAATTTCGTGGGTAGGAGGGGGATCCTGAATGTTTCTGGACTTCATTTTGACTGAATAGAACTGCTCAGACACTTACATAAGTTTAAGAATATAGTAACTTATTCCATTTGTCTCCTGCCAATTCAAGATAGTGGCAAAGATGGCGACTAGTTATTTGTCTGAACATGAGCACTTCTCTGCATCTGCACAAAAAACACTGATCAATTTTGTCTTTCCATTTCAAGTTGTTAAGGACGATTAAATTATAGAATTCCAATGAATTGAGTACTGCAGTTATACAGGGAAGAAATTGGAATATAACAGGTCCACAGTGATTAGCTTACAGAAAGAATGACCTATAAACAGAAATATCTGGACTGAATGAGCAAGTCCTGCAGCATTTGTGTAGATTAAAGCTCACGTTAACAGGTCAGAACACTGAACCTTGTCTAGAACTGAAAGATAAATCTTAGATCCTCAACTAAAGATAATTGCCATTTACTTCTATCCAGGCCACTGTTGGCATCAAAATGAAATGGCTAATCTGTTGTTACTAATGACTTCATGGAATAAATGCATGAACTGAATTGGCAGAAAATGTGGCCTAACTTAATAGAGAAATTACTGTATCCTCCTCCTGCTATTTTATTGGCATCAGCATGAAAGTTTTAAGTGAATTCTTTTGATCAGTTGCTATAGTCAAGCATTTGGGTTTGATCTAATGTGAATTGATGTAAAATTGTGTTTTTATCATAAAATTTGCAAAACTGCAATGCATTGGAAATTAGTTAATTGAGATCTGTGAGAAGTTTATTACTTAATCTTTAAGTTGCTTATATTTTTAATGTGTATCTCCTCAGTGCTGTTTTGTATGTTTGTTCTGTGAAGTTTGTAGCTGCATTAATTCATCAACTGTGCAAACGATTTACCATCATTTCCATCTGTACTGTTGAATTACCATGTTTTATATACTCTGCATTTCCAGTGCTAGAAATCAATTAAGTTAACATTGATTTTATTTTTAAAAAGCAGTTCAATTCTTTTTAAAAATCACAACTGGAGGAGCAGTGCACTACGCTTCTGAAAATTAATACTCCGTGCCACAAAAGTTGTTTGGTAGTTAAAATGTATCATACTGATGAAAGGTTAGTTGCATTGGAATGGACAAGCCTGAAGCATTTCTGGTCTGGTTACTTCATATCTGAGCTAAATACAGCAAATAATGGCTAGTCTTTGGTATCATGCAGTTTTTGAAGGTGCAGGACTTATTGGACAGCAACCTCTTCATTTTCATGTTAATGTGCGTGTAGTTGCTGAAAATAGCCACATCCCATCATCCGAGTCATTGATATACATTGTAAATAGTTGAGGCCTCAGAACAGATCCCTGTGACACTCTTATTGACCAGGAAAAAAAATTTGTGCTTATTCTGTTTCCATGTTAGTTAACCAATCCTCTATCCATCCTAATATGTTAACCACATACATTATGAGCTCTTATTTTGTGTAGTAACCTTTGATGTGGCATCTTGTCAAATATCTTCTGAAATCTTAAATGCACCAGACCCACAGGATCCCCTTTTATTCATGTTACTTCCTCAAAGAACTCTGATAAATTAATCTAATAATAGAGTTCCTTGTCACAAAACTAAATTGATCCTGCCTGATTGTATTGATATTTTCTGAATGCCCTGCTATAATATCCTTAACAGATTCCAGCGTTTTCCCTATAACCAATGGTAAATCAATTTGGTTGTAGTTTCCTACTTTGTCTCTTTCCCATCTTGAATGGAAGAATTGCATTCTCTAATTTTTCAATCTGGTGGGATCTTTCCAGAATTTTGGTAAATTAAATCCAAGGCATTTACTATCTCAGTAGTTACCAGAGAATGAAGGCCATCATGAGTTGAGGTCTGGTCAGTTTTTAGTTTGATTTTTCTCAGTAATCTTTTCCTGGTGATAGTAATTGTTTTATGTTCCTTTCGCCTCTTTATGAACATTTATTTCTGGGATGTTATTTGTATTTTCTTATTTTCTATTATTAATTTCCCAAATTTTCTCTGTAGTGCACCATTGTTCATTACTTTTTTCCTTTGTAAATAGCTGTGAAATTTGATCATCAATTTTCATATTCTTCATTTAGATTTAAAGCACTAGTCTTAGACCCCATAGTTCTCACCTGAAACTGAATTGGAATTTAACCGTTAGTAACATCCAACGCTCCTGTATGATGAAGTCATTCATTAATCCTGTCTCGTTGCACGTTGTGGAGGTGCTGGCATTGGACTGAGGTAAACACGATAAGGAGTGTCTCAACCCTAGGTTAAAGTCTAGCCGGTTTATTTGGTAGCACAAGCCACTAGCTTTTGGAGCGCTGACCCTTCATCAGGTGAATTATAAAATTTGTAAATTGAGTTTGTCTTTATATGCCCTGTTTGTGAACAGAACTCTCACTCGCCTGATGAAGGGGCAGCCTCCGAGAGTTAGTGGCTTGTGCTTCCAAATAAATCTGTTGGACTTTAACCTGGTGTTGTGAAACGTCTTTCTGTCATTGCACATTACCAAGCCTAGCATAGCCTGCTGACTGGTTGGCCTTAGAACACGCTGTTTTATGAAAAAGGCTTGTAAAAGATGAGTTCACGAAATGTTTTAAGTTCTCTGGAGACCAAAGTCCCTGCTAGGATGCACTTGTGCCTGGCCTCAAAGCAACCTGAAATATTATGCAGATTCAGTAGTGAGTTAATTTAAAGTACTGGATATAGGAATAGCTGGCTGTACACAATAATAACATTTTGCAGGAGATATTGTTGGAGACCACCTGAAGTTGCTTCCATGGTTTTCTGAAGTATAGCCAGAGCAGATGTCATACCAAAGTGTAAGCTTTTCTAACAACAAAGACCTTTCTTTATTTTTGTTGCCGCACTGACTTCCTTGAGCAAGCCCCAATAGCAAGTAGACATGTAGAAAATTGTTGGCCATTGCTGAGTTCAAGAAATACCCTGCAGTTGGGCAGAGAATACTCATGATCACTCTGATTTGATGGATGCCATCAATCTTTGCACCATTGTAAAATTTTATTACAGCGATGTTTGGTTTTTTTCCCAGTCTCAGTTGTGTCCCAGCTCCATTTGATCCAATTCTACTGACATTTTCTCCTTTAGTGCACATGGTACTACTGTATGCTTAATTGCGTGATTTTGGCCTGCCTTCCATGTATGGTACCAAATTAGCAAGATACAAATGCTATATACATTGTAAGATTTATAAGATGTCTTGACAAGGGAGGACAGGAAGAGCTTAACTGTAATGTAATTTACAAAATTGGACAACTTAAGTGATCATTTTTGTGCAATCGGCTGTTTTTCTTTCCTGGCAATGTAATGGCGTCCAGTATAGGTGACAACAATACTTTGTTATTCTAAGGAAGAGTGTAAAATCCACTGCAGTATTAAAGTATAAGATTCTTTTTTTTCCAGAGTGCTTGTTGCTTTATTTGATTTCTTCACGCAAACTCACCAATCATATATACAGGATTGGTAAACAAAGTAGATTCTTTTTGTTTGGAGACCAGTTCTAACAAATACAAGTCACATGAGAGCTCAGCAAATGCATCCAATTGGAATTCAATACACACCAAACAGCCAGCTGGTCATAAGCATGTTTTACATCACTGTTCCAGCGATGACATATTTACGCTTGGTTCCATATTCTCTGAAAGCAATATCACTTGAAAGGAACAATATGTAATTTATTTGTTAGCTCAATACTCAACTTGATATTTTATTTATTCACTAAAACAACGTAGGGATATATTTTAAACATTATTTCAATTCATTGCTTCATGCCACAGGGTGAAAACTATACACTTTAATTAAGAAATTTAAGACAGATGGTGTATCTTTTTGAAATTAAACCCATAGGTTAAAATATGAGACATAATCTTCAAGCTTTGAGTACAAAGGATTTACTGTTATCAGAAATGCTTAACTGCAACTAATCTTGTTTGGTCAAATATAGTGGTTCCTAAATATTAAGTCTTAATGTGATGGCCAACGCACAACATTAAAATATTATGCATTAGCCATCACTGTCTTTCCTGTAACTACACTGCTTTGTGTGACATTTACCAATTGAAATGTTCTCTGTTTAAAACCTGTTCCTGCCATCCCCGGGCCTCGGGAGATCTTAATTTTTGTCATCTGCACACCCAGACTTGAAGATGTTTAAAATAAAAACAGGCAATAGTTCTATTTCTGGATTGAGAGCATGTGTGAATGTGAATGGCCAGAATGAGTTTTGATCTAGTGATTCGCTGACCAAATAATCCAGTGGTGCACTCACTGTCAAGGCTACAGTTGAAAAGTAGTTGATTACATGGACTGGTGTTCCAGTAAATTTCCACCTTCTAACAAGGAGAAAAGCATACTGAGAGATTAGGCCAAATCAAACCCAGGAGAAATGGAAAAAAGTGAAGTCAGACTGACATCACAATTAACACAGAGGGGCACAAAACACAAGGCATTTAAAGCAAGTACGTAGTCAAATATCTGTAAAACTCATTTAACCTGTTTAGTTCTTTAACATCTGATAGTTGAAGAATTGGGGACAAGAGTGTCAGGAAAAGAGATCCTCACATAAAAAATAAAAGAATTGATTGGAAAATTCTTCCAAATCATTGACAATCTTTGAGTCTATTTGTGGTAAGTTTAGGCTTGATAAAAAAGCAACCAACTAAAAGCTACATATTTGAAGCTAAGGTGCTACAGCAGGTTGTATGTCTGGAATGCAGAGCATGGGAGTTGGTGGATAGAGAGACTAGAGTGAACACCTGCAGTAGATGTCTGTGTCTCAAGTCTCTGGTTCAGAACAATTTAAATAAGAGTGTGAGTTGGATGTACTCATACATGGAAGGACGAAGATAGTGTAGTATCTGGATATTGCTCCAGACAGCTCATCGAGAGCTACAAGTCCAGAATGGGATCAGTGTGACCAATGGTATACAAATTATGAAGAACCTAGATGAGATGGAGAACAAAGAACTACAAACTGATCCTACCTAACTGTTCTGTTGTAACTGTCTGAAAGGAAACCAAAATGGACCATGCCTCAGGAAACTACTCAGAGCAAAGAGGAGAGAAAGCCTAACGTAACAGTAGGTAGGTAACTCAGTAATTAGAGGAACAGGCAGCATCCTTTGTAAACAGAATTTTGAGTCCCCTATTGTTTGTTCATCAGTTGGTGTCAGGAAGAAGAACATATCAAACTGGCTTGAAAGAATACTCAAGAGGAAGACTGCAATTTTTATAGTCAATATTGGGACCAGAAACATGAAGAGAATGAAAGTTTTCCTAGTTGGGGAAAAAAAAATGAGCTCAATTAAAGAATAGGATCTCGAGGATTATAATATTCAGATTATCACCATGATCCACATGCAAATTGTCAGTGGGATAAGTAAATTAAGGTGGTGTGATGTGGCTTCAGGATTGGTGCGGGAAAGAGGATTCTCTTTCATTGGATAATGGCTCCAGAAGTGGGACAGGAAAGCATTGTATCATTGGGATGGGCTCCAACTGAACCAGCTTGGAACCAGGAATTGAATGAAAAGAATAAATACTGGGCTTGTGGGTGAATGGCCATAAGGGCTTTAAATTTGTAAAGTGGGTAGGTCTGTGAAAACATTGGAAAAGGTGGTATTGATAATAATTCAAAAATATAAACAGAGAAGAATGTCGAATAAGGATCAGAAATTGTGCTTTAGGCACTGCAAGAGAAGAGAAAATTAAAGGTTGTAAATTAGGCCAGGAGAAATTAAAAGGAAACACAGCAGAAGAATAGGTTTAAGACAGTGCTTCTCAATTTATCTCCAATGTAGCCCCATTTTAAAACTTGAAAATTAATATGATCTGAGATGCCAAAACAGCAATAAAACAACAAATAAATTCAATAATGATTGAAGGTTACAGCTTATAAATCAATATATAATACAGCACATAAAGATGAAAATTGTGAGTCCTCTGGGCCGCCTTAGTCATCAAGTCCATTTGTGCTTTCATTGCCACCACTCTGAGAAACTGCTCCAGAAACCTCTAATGCATTAATCAGATATTTGATTGCATACTGCACACTTGATCGGAGATGCCACAGCCATTCACACTGTCCAACACTGGAAGTTTGTTGACTTCCTATTGTTGAGATAATGCAGTGGAGTGGGAGGTTAATGTGATTTTATTGCTTCTGCCTCAATTGGAGTTGTAACCCACAATTTGCAAACTGTTCTGTTTATATATGTGGCCCAAATTAGTTTTCTTTATACACCACAATGATTACAAACACAAATTGAATCTAATTTAAAAGATACTGTATAACATAGCCAACATGGACAGTAAGAAATCTCACAACATCAGGTTGAAGTCTAGCAGGTTTATTTGGCAGCATGAACTTTCGGAGTCTCAGGCTCCTTCATCAGGTGAGTGGGAGTTGTGTTCACAAATAGGCATATACAGACACAAACTCAATTTACAAGATAATGGTTGGAATGCAAGTCTTTACAGGTAATTAAAGGCACAGATAATGTGGGTGGAGAGAGGGCCAAGCACAAGTTAAAGAGATATGTGTTGTCTCCAGCCAGCACAGTTGGTGAGACTTTGCAACCCCAGGCAAGTTGTGGGGGTTACAGATAGTGTAACATGAACCCAAGATCCCAGTTGAGGTCGTTCTCGTGTGCGGAACTTGGCTATCAGTTTTTGTTCAACGACATTGTGTGTTGAAGGCCACCTTGGAGAACGCTTACCCAAAGAAGCTGAATGCCCATGACTGCTGAAGTGCCCTCCCAACTGGAAGGGAACCCTCCTGCCTAGTGATTGTTGAGCTATGTTCATTCATTTGTTGTGGTGTTTGCATGGTCTCCCCAATGTACTATGCGGCGTATCTGGTAGACAGTGTTGGACAAGTCGTGAGAGTATACACCGTGTACCTGGTGGATAGTGTTTTCACATGAGATGATGACAACAAGTTCCATCTCATCATCAGACTCACCATGAACTACTCTCAGGAATCGGTTGCATTCTTTGATACACGCATCTCCATCAAGGACGGTTATCTCAGTACTTCACTGTACCGCAAGCCCGTGGATAACCTCATGATGCTCCACTTCTCCAGCTTTCACCCTAAACATGTTAAAGAAGTCATCCCTACAGACAAGTCCTTTGTATACACAGGATCTGCTCAGATGAGGAGGATCACAACAGACGTACAGATGCTGAAAGATATCCTCATAAGAACAGGGTATGGCGCTCAACTCTTGATCAACAATTCTGATATGCCACAGCGAAAAACCACACTGACTTCCCCAAAAGACCAAGCATGGGATATAATGAACACGGTACCCTTCGTCACCCAGTATTTCCCTGGAGCAGAGAAGCTACAACATCTCCGGAGCCTTCAACATGTCGTTAATGACGACAAACATCTCGCCAAGGCCACCCCTACACCCCCACTTCTCGCCTTCAGACAACTGCATGACCTCAAACTGATCATTGTCTACAGTAAACTACCCAGCCTTCAGGAGAACTGCAACCACGACATTACACGACCCTGCCATAGCAACCTCTGCAAGACATTCCGGATCATCGACATGGATGCCATCACCTCGCATGAGAACACCATTCATCAGATACATAGTACATTCACTTGCAACTTGGCCAACATTGTTTATCTGATATGTTGCAGGAAAGGATGTCACAAGGCATGGTACAGTGGGGAGACCATGCAGATGCTATGACAGTAGATGAATGAACACCGCTCGACAATCACCAGGAGGAGTATTCCCTTCCAATTGGGGAACACTTCAGTTATGGGCATTCGGCCTCTGATCTTGAGGTAAGCATTCTCCAAGACAGCCTTCATAGACACGATAATGCAGAATCGCTGAGCAGAAGCTTAAACAAGTTCCGCATACATGAGGACAGTCTCAACTGGATCTTAGGTTCATGTCACACTACCTGTAACCCCAACGCCTAAATGTCCTGGCTAGAGACAATATATGTCTCTTTAACCTGAGTTTGGCCCTCTTTGCACTCACGTTATCTGAACCTTTAAGACTTGATTACTGGTAAAGATTCTCATTCCAACCATTCTCTTGTAAATTGAGTTTGTGTCTGTATATGCCCTATTTGCAAAGGAAGAAAACTCTCAACTCCGGGTTATAGTCCAAAGTTTATTTTGGTTTATCCCGTTATTCGGCCTTCAGGTTTATTCTGTTTCTGAACACAGTTTTTCACTCACCTGATGAAGGAGCCTGAGAGTCCAAAAGAGCTGCTAAAAAGAACTGTTGGACTTTAACCTGGTGTTGAGAGATTTCTTACTATGCTTCCCCCAGTACAATGTCGGCACCCTGCACATCATAGCTAATATGGAGACATGGTTTTAAAGTAGTCAGGACAGTGAATTAAATATATATCATGTATAATTCCCAGGAAAAATAGGGAAATTGGCGGGGAGCGTAGCCTTGATAGTAAGAAGCAAATCATTATCATGATAAGAGATATAATGAGTAATAAGCAGGCAGTGGAGGCTTTAATTTGAAGATTGAATTGTGAAGTAAGAAAGGATTTGTGACCAGGCAAAGGGAGTTGTGCCTGTAACAGCGTTGAAATGCCACCTGACGTCAGGTAAGCATGTAGGAAAGAGACTTTTAACTTTGATGTCGACTGGGATAAGTAAACTTGGTAACTAGCTCATGTCAGAAAGGTAATGATTTTCTGGTATGTGTTCAGGATAGTTTTCTAACAGAATGGGCTGAATTTTCATCCCATGACCTCAATCCAGGTGCTGAGATAAATCTGGAGCAAGAACTTGGAAATGACAGCAGTGACCTAAAGAAGTGGCCAATGACAGTCCTGTCCAGTTAAAAAAGTGGATGGATTATAAAAAGGGCAATAGTAGGACCTCTGATACTAAAAGATCTGAAACCCAACTGCCAAAGGTGGTTTGTGCTGAAGTAGTTGTAGGGTGCCATTTCCAATTGCTAGCAACAAATATGGGAAATAAGGGCCAAAAAGGGTTAGTTAAGACTATCTACTAGGATAGGCCTCCTGCCCTCACTGAAGTAAGAAACACTACAGTGGGTCCATTCCTCATTGTGACATGTCAATAAGAGCTCATGAACTGTATAAGTCAAACTTATTGTTTATTTTGTTTATTTAAAAATGGATTTGGTGAACCAAACAATGACTACAGCTTACACGATTTAAGATTGACCAGTTTCTGGAGATTTCCAACAGCATGGACAAGGATAAAAGAGTTTCAGACCTTGTAGAAATCTCACACCTCATTGTACGAACACGGAATTCACAAAACCAGTGGAACAGCAGACAATATCTTCCCTGGTTTGGACTATAACAATTGAGAGACATCTGAACTTGTTTTACCTGCAGAAGTTCAGACAGTTACCATCATGTTCCTAAGGGAAGCATGGATTTTGGCCAAAGAGAGACAGTGCTTGTTCGACTACAATTAACTCATTAGTTGGTGACATGGCAAAATCCAAGCTTTCAATCTTTGTACAGATATAGATTATATCTCTAGCTTCACAAGGCAGAATACTGATTTATCTCTAACCTGCAAACCTCTGATTGCCAAACTCCATGCTCACCAAACAACCTGCAACAAGCCCCTCCTCAAAGGCTGTTTACCTGAAAGCCTCAAGCCACTATCTGCCAAGCAGACCAAGTTTCTGAGTATCAAATACACCTCAGTATGGTACAACCGTAAAGGAATTCTGCAGTTCTCCCTTTAAGAAGTCTGACTAGGTTAAAGTACAACAGGTTTATTTGGTAGCAAAAGTCACTAGCTTTCGGAGTGCTGCTTGTTCATCATTACCTGGTTGTGAGACCTCTTGCTGCGTTTACCCCAGTCCAATGCTGGCATTTTCACATCACTTCTCTCTTTAGTCAGGAACCCACCTGAATTGGATTTTCTCAGTGAGGGACACCTTGCCTAGATTTGAACTTTCTATACTCTGAAAAGCGTATGAACTGATTTCTATTTCAGTGCGTCTTCTTGCAATTAAGCTATTCATAATTGTAAAACCTTTCTTTCCTATCATGAAGTTGCATGAATAAACTAAACTTTTGATTTCATCTTGAAAGTATGCTATGGATTATTTAAAAACTGATTACACAAAGCAAGGGATTTTAGAATAAATGCTGCAGTCAATTTTAAAACAAACACCTCTGCTTATGGCAAGAAAACAAGGGAGGTCAGTTTTACCTCTCCTGTCAAACAATTGAATGAAGCTTCTGGTTCTAACAGCCACCCAGTCTGCCATTAGAAGACTGCCGCCACTTCACAAGTAACATTTTGAAAGGTGCTCTGGTGCTTGGAAAGCCATTGATGGACAGGTAACATGTCCTGTCATTATCTCATCTCTTATAGATTTTCACAGAGACAGCAATGTGTCATGGAGCTTCAGACCAAATTGGTTTCCCTCTCCCTTTTCCAGACACCCTCCCCCACTCCACTTCCAGAACTGTATCCTATGATCTTTAAAAGTCTAGCCTCATATGTTCCAACAAGTTAGATCCATTGACGCTGTCTATACTTCTCGCTGCCTTGGCAAAGCAGCCAGCATACTTGATGAGCCCATGCAGCCAGACATTGTCTCGTCCATCTTTGATTTATTATTGTCACATGTATTAACTACAATGTACAGACAGGACATACTGTTCATAGAGAAGGAAACAAGCAGAATGTAGAGTTACAGTCATAGCTAGACTGTAGAGAAAGATCAATTTAATGCAAGGTAAGTCCATTCAAAAGTCAAGCTGTTCTTGATTAGGTTGAAACCAGATCTCAGACTTCTGTATCTTTTTCCTGAAGGAAGAAAGTGGAAGAGAGAATATCCGGGATGCATGGGGTCCTTAATTATGCTGGCTACTTTGCAGAGACAGCAGGAACTGTAGACAGTCAATGGATGAGAGGCTGATTTACATGATGGATTGGGCTACGTTCACGACGTTTTGTAGTTCCCTGCGGTTTTGGGCAGAGCAGGAGTCACACCAAGCTGTGATACAACCAGAAAGAATGCTTGCTATGATCTTCCATCAGGAAAAAAATACAAAACTCTGAGGTCACGTACTCACTGACTCAAAAACAGCTTCTTCCCTGCTGTTCAAACTTTTGAATGGACCTACCTTGAATTAAGTTGATCTTTCTCTCCACCCTAGCTATGACTGCAATATTACATTCTACTCTCTTTTCCCTCTCGGTAAATGGTATGCTTCATCTGTATAGCATTCAAGAAACAACACTTTTCGTGATATGCTAATACATGTGACAATAAACAAACATTTAGAAATAAGCCAGATTTAGTTAGCTGTCAACTGGTATGTGAATATTTACGTAGTAAGTATAATGTTGAATGTTGATGTAGTGTTTGAAAGGGAAAAACATGAAACAGCTATTCCAATCTAAATTTAGGTGGGACTGACATTAGTGAATAAGATGGACTAGCCACTGGCCAAATTTATTAATAGATAAAGCAACAAGTATAAGGAGAGTTGTTTAAAAAGTAATTTGGCATGATACAGAATCAGTTTACGTGAAAGGTCAAAATTTCCACTTGCCAAAAAAGGACTACAATGCACAATAGAGTTTAAAATAACAAAACTAAAATTAAAAAGCATTAGAAAATTGCAAAAAAGTATTATGGAATAAGGGAAAGGTACGAGTAGCAAGAGGTAATCTAGGCACTTAAATACCCAAGACCGGGTTTCTGTCCAAGGCTTGAAAAGAAGTAGTTAAGAACATTGTGGATGACCTGACTATAATCTTCTGAAATTCTCTTTATTCTGGACCATGTCTTTAAATTGGAAAATTTGAGATTGTTACATGCAGAAGTAATGGAGGAAAACAGAATTATAGAACAGTTAGCCAAATACCTATTATCAGGAAATTACTATTGACACCTTAAAATTTTTTAGTTGATCAGGAAGAGCTGATGCCAGTTTGTCATGAGTAGCTTATGCCTGATGAAATTGATTTGAATTTTTTAAAAAGAACATAAGAAATAGGAGCAGGAGTGGGCCATCTAGCCCCTCGAGCCTGCCCCGCCATTCAGCAAAATCTTGGCTGATCTGAAGTGGATCAGTTCCACTTTCTCACCTTCTCCCATAACCCTTAATTCCCTTGTCTATCAGAAACCTATCTACTCGTGACTTAAATACATTCAATGAGGTAGCCTCCACATTTCAGTATCAGAGAATTCCAGAGACTCATCACCTTTTGAGTGAAGAAGTTCCTTCGCAACTCTGATCTAAACTGCACCCCCTCCCCCCCATTTTGAGGCTCTGCCCTCTCGTCCCGCTATCCTTTCTAAGCAGGAAGAATCTCTCTACCTCTATCCTATCTAGCCCCTTTATTATATGTCTCTAAGGATCCCCCCTCAGCCTTCCAAACTTCAACGAGTACAGACCCAGTCTATTCAATCTCTCCTCACAGGCTAACCCCCTTATCTCTGGCATCAGCCTATTGAACCTTCTCTGCATTCCCTCCAAGGCCAATATATCCTTTCGCAAATGCAGTGATCAAATCTGCACACAGTACTTCAATTGCAGCCTCACCAGTGCCCTGTACAGTTGCAGCAAGACCTCCTAGCTTTTATATTCTATCCCCCTCGCTATAAAGGCCAACTTCTATTTGCCTTCTTGATCACCTGCACACTGGGTTTTTGCAATTCGTGCACGAGGACCCCCAGGTCCCTCTGCACCGTAGCATGCTGCAGCTTTTTGCCCTTTAAATAATAATCCCTTCTACTATTACTTCTACCAAAGTGGATAACCTCACATTTGCTAACATTATACTCCATCTGCCAGGTCCTAGCTGACTTACTCAGCTATCTAGATCTCTCTGCAGGTTTTCCATGCCTTCCACACAAATTTGCTTTTCCACTCATCTTCGTGTCATCAGCAAATTTTGTTACTCTACACTCAGCCCCCTCCTCCAGATCTTCTATGTAAATGGTAAACAGTTGAGGCCCCAGCACCGATCCCTGTGGCACTCCACTAGTCACCAACTGCTAACCAGAATAGCACCCATGGATTCCAGCTCTCTTTTCCTATTAGACAGCTAATCTTCTATCCACACCAACACCTTACTCCTAACTCCGTGCACCCTAACCTTTTGCAGCAACCTTCTGTGAGGCACCTTATCAAATGCTTTTTGGAAATCTAAAAACACCATGTCCACTGGTTCCCCTCTGTCTAATCACACTAGTCTCATCCTCATAGAAATCCAATAAATTCGTTAAACACAACTTCCCCTTCACGAATCCGTGCTGCGTCTGCCTGATCAAACCATTCTTTTCTAGGTGTCTCGCTATTTCTTCTTTGATGGATTCTAGCATTTTTCCAACTATGAATGTTAAACTAACCGACCTATAATTCCCTGCTTTTTGTCTGCTACCAGCTTAAGGTGGTAACAGAAGTAGAACAGAGCAAATGTCTAGTAATATTATTTATATGGACTTCCATAAGACATTTTGATTAAGCCTCCTCAGAGGAAACTGTTAACTGAAGTTGAAGCTCATGAAATTGAAGATAGGCATTGAACTAGTTTCAAAATTGGCTAAACTCAAGGAGACGAGAGCAGAAATAAAAAACAGGTATGCTCTATCGCGAAAGAAAGAGATTTGCATTTGTAGAGCATGACCATCGAACATCCCAAATATCTCTCCAACTAGTTAAGTTGTTTTTGTTTAGAAATGTAATCACTGTTGTAATGCAGGAAAGGCAGCACTGTTTGTTCACAACAAGCTCCAACAAAAGCAGTGTGATGCTGTTTGAGGAGTAAGTATTGGCAAGGGCACCAGGAATATAACCCCCCTGCTCCTCTTCAACATAGTGCCATGTGAAATTTGTATCTTATGAGATGCAGGACAGTGCTAAATGATGGAAGGCCAAAGGAACTTAATGTCCAGGTATACAGATCAGTACAATATCATGAACATTTACAAAAAATGATCAGAAAGATCAAATGAATGAAAAATCTAAATCTAGAAGTATCAAGTACATGGGAGGGAAGTTATGCTTCAGCAATATTAAGCACTTGTTAGACCACATCTGTAAAAAGTTGTGAGGACCTTGTCTTAGAATATGCTGGTCAGTGTGTTGGCAAGATAGACTTACAGGCGTGCTAATTGAATGTTTGGAAGTCCAGTTATCAGGCAAGGTTACACAGAATAAGGTTATAATCCCTAGAATTAAGGAATTATTTGATTGAAGCTTTCAAGATATTAAGGGAGGAGATGTATAATTTGGCAGAAGCCTTTTCTCTTTGTTGGGGAAACCCAGGTGAGAGGGTATAGGCTTAAAAATTAGAGCCAGTCCTCTGGGAGATTAAATTACAAAACAGTTCTTCACAAAAGGTTGGTGGACATTTGGAACGCTCTTCTCAAACATCAGTTGATGCTAGATCAATTGCTAATTAACGATGCACTGTCTTCAAACAGTGGAAATCGTCCATTGTGTTATGCACTATAACCACCATTTTAATTGAATAGATTGAGCACTCGCTGAGCATTCATGATACTTTGGGCCATCAGCAGCAAAATTGCATTTATCACAATCTGCAAACTTGGGGCCCAACATATGTGATATCCACCATCCCTTCACCGACATGTAGTGGAAGCAGTGTATACCATTTATAAAGTGCACTGCAATCACTAAGGGTTCTTCGATGCTACCTAGAAGAACAAGGAGAGCAGATGCATTGGGGATCACCATCTGCAAATTCCCCTCAACACTTTAAGTTGATGCGAATATTATCACCATTCGTTCCTTGCACTAGGTCAAAAACCTGGAACTCTTCTTGACTGCGTGGCCTATACTTTATGGGCTCCAATTCAAAAAGGCTGTTAGGGATAAGCAGCAAATGCTAGCCAGTGACACTTACAACCCATAAAAGAGAAGACAGTACTCCATCCATTTTGCCTGCATGTATTTAGAATGCCCAAATCATACTGTCTTGGATCCGTATTTAAACATAATAATCCATTCTTTTCCATATGAATGATGTATTTGCAATATTTTTGTTTTGATTTCAAGTTATTTTTATATGTCCCTCTGCATCTCGTTAAGTAAAATAGAGTTCCTCACTTAAAGTTCAGGAGCATCTGAGATATTTATTTGAATTAATATACCTATGCTGTTTTTTGTTTTTAGTCAATCTGAAAATATTTTCCTTAAGTGGTAACAATGCAGGCTGTATGTATACACATAACATACAACCTGGCCTTTTAGAAAATTGATGAAAACCTGGGATTTTCAGCAACGAATTGCATTCTTAAATAGATTATTGACAATTAATGGTTGGTTTGAGCAAATAGTTTAATTTTAGGCTTGCTTTATTTTCATGCCACTTCAAATTCTACTGGGAGCTGTAAAAGGTCTTTAATTTCTTTTGTTCATTTTTCTGTTTGTTTGACACATCATTAGGGAATGTCATGAGTCTGGTGTATGCCAGATCTATTATTTAATGTGATGTTTGTACTTTAAACTTTGTACTGCTTGGTTTGAATCAGCCTTTGAATCCCACTTAAACATCATTTTACACCTTTAGCTGATCCTTTCTCCAATAATAAATTGGCCTATACTCAGTGGTTTAAATGCAAAGCTGATGAATTTGTTTTTCATGTCTAACTTATATTCAGTCTTGAGAGTAAAACAGAATGGAAGTGTGAATTTGTGTATGAACAGTAGTTTCACTTTCCATTTACATATTTTTCAATGGCCCACAACCTTCCTCCGTGTCTCATTTTGGGTGATACCCCAAAGATATGCTGGGGAATCTCTCCAGGAAATTTCTATGAAAGAATTTACCCAGCAGTTGCTCAGAAGTGCTAAGTTTCTCTGGATGATTGCGCAGGGCTTCAAACCATCTGACGGATTTGGTGTAAATTGCTAAATTTTGATAGTTCTACCAGGTTTATGCTGAAAGTTATTCTGAGAAGGGAAAAAATATTTTTACCTTGTGGTAATTTAACAGCGAGAAATATCAATGCTGAACGTGGGAAAGGGATTTAAGCATGACGATTTTATTCTGAAATGTTCTATTATTTTATCAATTATTTATTGACTTTTTCAGTTAATTCAGTATATCTCCTCACTTCATGCACAGCAGTGTCCAGCACTACTCATTTCCATTTTTGGCAATGTGAACTTTTCTTTTCACACCCACATGATCACTTTGGGTGTATATCTGGGTTCCATCTTTGTCATTTATAGAAGTCTCTAGGTAAAATAATAAAGTTAAAGATTGTATTGGATTACAGGAAGAGGGTTTTGTTGCAAAGAATAGAAAAAAATCTGAGGATTGGGAATGTTATAGAAGCAAGGAGCTACCAAAAAGTTGATTACGAAAGAGAAAAAAGAATGAACAATTAGCCAGGAATATAAAAACAAGTTGTAGGAACTTTTACAAATATGTAAAAAGGAAATAGGGTAGAAGATAAATAGGTCCTTTGTAATGAATGTCAGGAGAAATTATAATAGGGGAGGAAATGGCAGAGATATGGAACAAATATTTTGTGTCTGTCCTCACAGTAGAAGAGACAAGTCAAGTTGCATGCCAGAAAATGGTGGGTAACCTACTGCTAAAGTGAGGAAATTGAGATAGTTAATATATTCAGAATAGAAATATTGGAGGGATGCAAGGGACTAAAATCCAATACATCCCCGGGACCTGATGGCCTATTTCCAAGAAGCCCAGGAAGATAGTTGCAATGATAGTGGATACACTGGCTATGATTTTTCCAAAATCGCCCAGATTCTGGATTGGTGCCAGCAGATATGAAATGAGGAAGTAAAACATTATTATTCAAGAAAGGAAGTTGAGAACTACAGGTTAGTTAATCAGGCATCAGTCATCAGGAAAGTGCGGGAATTTATATTATGAAGAAAGTCTAACAATGCACTAAGAAGAGTATTTATATGTTGAGAAAAACTTCATTGGTTGTATTAAAGGTATATTGTGTTTTAAAAAAGTTATTAGTGTTATTTAAGGATGCAACCAGCAGGATGAACAAAATGGTAGCTGGAGTTCTAAAAGATGCCAGACAAAAAGTTGCTTGGGAAGATAAAGACTCATGGAGTTGGAAGTAATTGTCAGCACGGATAAAGGATTGGCTAACAGACAAGAAGAAAGTATAGACATAAATGGGACATTTTCCAAATTTGGCAGGTTGTGACTAGTGGAGTGCTGCAAAGAGCAGTGTTGTTAGAATTTATATTAATAACTTGGATGAAAAGACAGTACATATTTAAATTTGTTGATGAAACAAAGCAAGATGAAAATGTAAGGAGGACAAAGGTTGAAAGTTATAAATAGGTTAAGTGTAGGCAAAAATTGGCAAGTATAAAATGGGGAAAGTTGCAGTTATTAATAGTTTAAAGAAGGTGGGGCAAGGCTCAATGAGGATATGCAAGTGGCCGTATTTTACAGAGAGGGTGGTTGTGTCCTGGAATGCACTACCAAGTGGTTGAGGCAAATACGATAGGATCATTTAAAACTGATTTAAATAGCCACATGAGCAGAGTGGGAATAGAGGGATACAAATGGATAGTCTAGTTAGGAACACATGATCAGTGCATGCTTGGAGGGCTGAAGGGCCTGTTCCTGTACTAAATTGTTTTTTTTTGTTCTTTCTATTATCTCATGTTAATTCTCTCATGATGTTACTTGTTATAGAAAATTGTTTACTATATTTCTTCCCATTCAGTTTCTGAAGTTTTTGCAGTGTTTTTTTACATTGTCATGTTATCTGTTGTCCACAGATTCTAAATTCTACTTCGTATGTCGAAGGCCAGTACATTTAAACATAACAAGAAGAGTAATCGTCCCAATACTGCCTTTGGGAATTCCCATTGTTTAGTCTTTCCAATCAAAAAAAATGATCCATTCTCTGGGGTGAGGAAATTGCAAAAGTATATTGTATAGAATGTCCAATCTCCCTGTTCTCTCCAAGATGATCTGAGACTCTCTGCTTCCTACTTGAGCAGAGATCTAAACAATCATCATCCATCGCCACACTTCTTCATCTGGCTAAACTCGTGCAGTCACTAAATTATCCACTAACTTGGCTCACTTCCTGCAAATGAAAGGTGTGATTTTACCTGCATGGCCTCTCTTTTTGTTGGTTTTGTAAAATACTTCTTATTCCAGTTCTAATCTTGGCATGCTCTCCCAACTTTTTTTCCACGTATCAATCATTGTATTGTTGCCACTTCGTGCTGTTGCCTCGACCTGGAAAATTTATCAATTTTGTGACCACTTTTCATTCGTCTCTCACGTTTACATGTTCCATCGTCTCCATTTCCAATGATAGACTGACCATCAATATTTATTACAAACCCATTGACTCCAACTCCTCATACCTTGCTCCTTGTAAGGACTCCATCCCGTTCTCCAAGTTTTCCTGCCTCCATTGCATCTGTTCTGATGATGTCACCTTTGAAAATGGTCTTTGCGACATATCTGCTTTTTTTCTTTAACTGCGTTTCCTAGGTAGACAGGGCACTCATCCAGGTTCAATGTATTTCCTGCACTTCTACTTTCACCTTTCCCTTTCCTCCCAGAACCATGACAGGGTCCCACTATCCTCACTTTCCACCCCACTAGCCTCTGCATTCAAATGACCATCTCTGCCATTTCTCCATTTCTGCCAGCATCAGCAGAGTATTATATTAAGCACATTTTCCCCTCATGCCCTCCCTGCATTCCACAGGGATTGGTCCCTTTATAACACCTTAGTCCACTCATCCCTCACTCCCAGCTCCATATCTCCTTCCTATGATATCTTCCATTGGCTATTTTACAAGGTGCAGTATCTCTTTCCTCATCATTTTAGGCCCCAACACTCCTTTCAGGTTAAGCAGCTTTCTCTTGTACTTCCTTCAATTATGCGTATTGTATTTGTTGCTCCCAAGGTGGCCTCCCCTACATAGGGGGAGACTAAATGCAGACTGGGTGACAAATTTGCAGAGCACCTTCACTTGGTCATTAAGTATGAACTCCGACCTTCCTTTTTCTTTTTGTGTCAACTTAGCAACTCGCTCTCATGATTACATGTCTGTCCTTGGCCTGCTGCAATGCTCCAATAAAGCCTGTTGCAAGCTGAAGGATCAGCCAGCCTATCATCTTCTGGTTGGCATGTTGTAGCCCCTGCACTCAACATTGAGTTCAGCAACTTTAGATTATGATCTTTTCCCTCCACTCTTATCCCCCTTTTTTAAATATCCAATACATGTCATACCTTAAACATGCCCCTCCCATACCAGGCCACTTGTATTTTGTTCTTAAAGTTACTAAATGTTATTGCAGTTTCTCACAGCTATGTTTAATATCTAACGCATTCGTTCTTTCTTTAGCTCTGATGAAGAGACATAAGGATTCAGAATGTTCACTATGCTTTTTTTTCCCTTACAAATGCTGTACACCTACTGAGTTTTTCCGCATCCGCTGTTTTTGTTTGAGCATTATACTGTATATGATGTAAAATTAATCTTTGTTGATTTTTGGCAATTTTTTTTCCTAGGTTTATGATCTTGGACTAAAAGATTACCACAGAAGATGTTTTACGCTCACTTTGTGTTGAGCAAACGTGGGCCGCTAGCCAAAATTTGGCTTGCGGCCCACTGGGACAAAAAGCTTACCAAAGCCCATGTGTTTGAATGTAATCTGGAGAGCAGCGTGGAAAGCATTATTTCTCCAAAGGTAAATTTTCTAATTTGGCCCCTTTACTTGCATCATGTATTTACTAACAAAATGAGTTCTACAAATTATATAGTTAATTTGTTTTAAAAATTGTCTTTCAAATATGTACATTGCCTCATATTGCTATCGCATTTTGTTTCGGGAATTTTCTTCTCTTATGCTATTCCTGAGTTGAGGATGATTTGCTTCAATACTAAAATTAATTCTCAGGTGACTGACGTGTCCAATATACAACCTACAGGCTCTGTTCCAGATGGGGAAGACAGTAGTTACAGGTTGCATGCATTCCTTTCACTTGTTGATGCTTAGCTCCAGCTTCCTCTTGGTGATGAAAATTGAGGTGTTCAGCTCCTTCCTGGATGTTTTTTCTCCATTTTGGAAAGTCTTAGGCCAGCCATTACCAGGTGTTGGTGTAAATGTTGCACTTTTTCAGGGAGGCTTTGAGGGTGCCCTTGAAGTGTTTCCTCATCCTGGACTGTGCTTTCCATGTCAAAACTTTGAATACAGCACTATCTCAGCAGTCTCACATCAGGCATGTGGATGATGTGGCCCACTCAGTGAAGCTGATTGACCATAGTCAATGCTTTGATGCTGGGGAAGTTGCCCTGAGGGAGAACACTGACGTTGGTGTGCTTATCCTGCCGATGGATTTGTAGAATCTTGCAAAGACAATGCTGGTGATGCTTCTCCAGGGCTTGAACTTACTATACGTAGTCCACTGAGCCATGTCAGAGGGCCGTTAACATTACTGCTGGGTAGACAATGGGCCTAATGTCAGGTCTGAGGTTACGGTCTTCCTCAAGAGACCAAATGCTGTGCTGGCAAACTGAAGGTAGTGTTTAATCATTTCTGTCCTTGTTGACAGTGGGCCTTTCTGAGGCATGGAAAGTAGTCCATGTTGTCCAAGGTTTCATTGCGGATTTAGATAATCAAGGGCAGTGCTATGTGGTGAGGACAGATTGGTAGAGGATCTTTGTCTTGTCGATGTTTAGTGTAAGGCTTATACTGTCATATGCCTTTCTGAACGTGTTGATGATGGCTTGGAATTTGACCTCCAAGTTTGTACAGATGCAAGCACCATCAGCATACTGTAGTTCAGTTACAGAGATGGCATGCTCTTGGATTTGAGCCTCAGTGGAGGTTGAACAGATTCCCTTTTGTTTTGAAAATTGCTCCATTGTAGCAGTGAGCTTGCTGAGGGTGAGATGGAGCATTGCAGCAAGGATGATCGAGGAGAATTATTGGTGTGATGACACAAATTTGTCTGCTCTCAGAGCAAACGTGAATTAGTTCTGTGGTGGATGCTTTGGTCAGGATACAGGTTGTATGTCATCATGGAGTGGGAGGAGTACAAACTTTTGAGGGCAGCCAAAGCAGAGGAGAACACTCCATAATCCCTTACATTTGACAGGTCTTTAGTCAGAGAAGGCCATCTGCAAGAGTTAGTGCTGTTCCTGACATTTGTCTTGCAATTACTACATGGTGGAGATCTTGTCTGTTGTGCCCCTCCAGTGGACAAAATTTGTGTTGGGACACTAGGAGGAGCTCTTCAACCACAGGGAGAAGGTGATTTAAGAAGGACTCTTGCGAAGACCTTTCTTGTGGCTGACAAAGGAAATTCTTCTGTTGTTAACTGCAGTCAGACTTATTGCCTCTCTTGAAGATGGTCACGATTGTGGCATCTGTGAGAACCTCTGAGGTGTTCTCCTCCTTCATGTATCCGTGCCAGCAGTGTTTCTCTGATAGGTTTTAGTACTTTGGTGAGATTCCATCAGCTCCAGTTGCCTTGCTCTTTAACTGTCAGATGGACTTTTCTACCTGTTGCTAGGTTAGGGTTGTGCTGGAATAATGGCAGGTAGCATGCTGTGGGATGGAGTCAAGGGCACTCGTGTTGAAGACAGTCTCTGTTAAAAGGGCTTCCAGCCAGTGCAGATGAGCACCTCCATTCTTGGTGAACGTTGGATTGAGCCATAGGTGATCTTGACTGCGCTAAGAAACAAGTCCTGATTGTTTGGAAATTTTATTCTGCAGTAACATCTATGCATGCTATTGTTACATGGCTGATCTCTTGTGTAGTTTTACTCAATAAATTGGATGGTCAGATATACCTGTCAATTACACTTTCACCATGCTATTTTTCACTTTCTCCTTCTCCATCTTTCTATTGTTTTCTTTGCTACTTCTATCATTGAACTTGCTTTACTTCGTGTTTTTTTTTTGGATGGTATGGGATAGTGCAGCAGGGCGAAAAGCTACTAATGGTTGCTGATCACCTTTAGGAAGACTTGATGCTTGATAGACAATTTTGAAACTTTTTTCATTGTGAATTTCAAATTGTTGTCTTTTCCAGGTCAAGATGGCTTTGCGAACCTCAGGGCACCTTTTGCTGGGTGTGGTGAGAATTTATCACAGAAAAGCAAAATACCTGCTGGCAGACTGTAATGAAGCCTTCATAAAGATTAAAATGGCTTTCCGTCCAGGTGGGATATGGGTATTTTGCTTCATAATTAATGTTTCTAATATTTTAAAAATTGGAGGAGGACAGTTCTGGTAGATATATTTTTCTTTGCTTCAGAATGAACCTCAGGAATGCTTAAAAAATTTGTCAGTGCTCTTGTTAACTTGCATAGTTCTTGATGCATGTATCAGCAGAAAGTTTTAGATAGTTTTAATGCAGAGCACAAAGAACAAATTATAGAAGTGTAAAACTGACATGAGTTGTCTGGATTTAATAGGCTTGACTGCTAAGATTCCAATATGTAATTTTGCCTTTCCTGCCACAGTGTTGATGTGGAATCTTTTGTATTAACTGGTTACTACTCTCAATAGAACTAGTTGCCAGATTTTTCCATACTTTACAGTTCATGAGTGTGAATACACAAAACAAATGAAGATGGTAAGCTGCAGGCACAAATGTCCACATGGGAATACATTGCTGTGGTGATAATGGCAAGAACAGGACTGGGTATTAAATATTTCTGGATTCAAAGCCTTTAGAAAAGCTAAGGAAGGAAAGAATAGAGGAGAATATTGTAGTGTTGAAGAGGGAATTGCTTTGCAGGTTCTTGGACATAATCTATTCAGTTTGACTCAAACAATTAAGATGCCATTAACTACCGGATGTGTTCTGTAAATGTGCTCAGGAGAATTTTTGTTTTGTAGGATTGGATATATGCTGGTCAAAGAAAGTGATGTTGTGGTTTCTGGTTCTTGAGATTTAGGTAGGGAGTCACTTAGGAACAGTGGTGATATGAGATTTAAATTAGATGTGGAAAAGGGCAATGAACAAATTAGCTTTTAAAAAAACACCTGATTGTAGAAGAGTCAAACTGTCCTGTGTAAATTGGGATCAAAGATTGGCAAGCAGAAGTGTAATTGAAGAATGGACTGCCAAGAGGATACTTTTTGGTTACAGGTGAGGTATGCCCCTATGAAGAAGGGGTATACAATGAAGTTCGGAGCTCCCTGTTTGGCAAAAAAAAACAGAAGGAACAGGAGAAATCTGGCATGAAAATGCATAGTATAGTAAAAAAAAAAGAAAGTTTAAAAAAAAGCAAGGCAAGAGTGAGAAGAGACTGATGGTTAGGGTAGTTTTGCCAAGACGTATACATAGTAAAAGTTATTAGGTAAAACTCTGGTTAAAATGGGGGGAGTTGACATTCTAAATGGGCAAAGATTGATGGTGAAGGAATATTAGGCTGGTTGTCTTAAATGTTGATATGTCCCCAAGATTGGATATGGGGTATTTCAGGATGTTAAGGAAATAAGGGTGGAAATGTAATTTCCCTGATGAGCTCAGTGCTTCCTTTGCCTGTTTGAGCAAGAGGTCGGCGCGAGCACTTCCTCCATTCTGGAAGCCTCGAGTGAACCTGTATCTGAGGTCACTATTGCCAACACCAGAACAGCCTTCTCAAAAGTCAGTCCATGGAAAGCAACTGCCCAGATGGGGTACCTGGCAAGCACTCAGATCCTGCGCAGAATAGCTGGTGGGGGTATTTGTAGATGTTTCAATCTCTCTTTACACCACTCTGAGGTCCCTATCTGTTTCAAGAAGATGACCATCCCAGTACCAAAGACAAACATGTCTTTAATGAATATCATCTGGTGGCTCTGACAGCCGTCATTATGAAGTGCTCCGAAAAGTTGGTCGTGGCACAAATCAATTTCTGCCTCCCAGAATGCTTGGGTCCACTACTGTTCACCTATTGCTGCAACAGGTCCACAGCAAACACCATCTCCCTGGCCCTACACTCCACTCTGGAACACGTAGATAACAAAGATTAAGATTGGGGTGGCACAGCGGTTAGCACTGCTGCCTCACAGTGCCAGGGACCTGGGTTTAATTCCTGCCTGGGTCACTCTGGAGTTTGCACGTTCTGTCTGTGTCTGTGTGGATTTACTGCAGATACTCTGGTTTCCTCCCACATTCCAAAGATGTGCAGGTTAGGTTGATTGGCCATACTAAATTACCACTTATTGTCAGGAGGATTAGCAGGGTAAACGCATGGGGTTACAGGATAGGACCTTGTTGGGTTTGTGGTCGGTGCAGACCTGATGGGCTGAATGGCTGCCCCCTGTATTTATTGGGGTTCTATGTCAGACTCCAATTCATAGACTACAGCTCAGCCTTTCACACCATTACTTCTTTGAGATTCATCTCCAAACTTCTGTGGCCTCAGACTTGGCTCCTTCCTCAAACTGGATCCTAAACTTATTAACCCACAAACCAAAATCAGTAACAACAGGCAGCAACACCACCTCCATGATCATCCTCAACATCAGTGCTCCACAAGGCTGTGTTCTCAAGCCCTTACTGTACTCCTCATACATCTCTGTGTGACTAAATTCCCCTCAAGTTTGCTGATGACACCACCAGTGTGGGTCAGATGTCAAACAATGACAAGATGGAGTACAGGAAAGAGAGGGAATCTGATGAACTGGTGTGACGACAATAATCTCTGTCAACAAAACAAAGGAGATCATCAACTTCAGGAAGCATATTGAAAGATATACTTCTGTCTCCATCAATGAGGACAAGGTAGAAATGGTCAAGAGCTTTTAGGCGTCCACATCACCAGCAATCACGCAGGCAGAGAATCCACCAACACCTCTACTTGGGAGATTAGGAAAATTTGGCATGTGCACTACAACTCTCTCCGACCTCTACAGATGCACCTTAGAAAACATTATTTTTGATTGTATTGCAGCTTGGTATGGCTCCTGCTCTGTCCAAGACTGCAAAAAGCTACAAAGGGTTGCAAACGAAGCTTAATCCATCACTCAAACCAGCCACCCATCCATTGACACTGTCTATACTTTCCACTGTCTCAGAAAAGCCGCCAGCATATTCAAGGACCGCACGCACCCTGGACATACATTCATCCACCTTCTTCAATCGGTCAAAAAAATACAAAAATCTGAGGATATGTACCAACCGATTCAAAAACAGCTTCTTCCCTGCTGCCATCAGATTTTTAAATAGAATCATCGCGCATTAAGTTCATCTTTCTCTACATCCTGGCAACACTAACACTACATTTTGTACTCACTCCTTTCCCTCCCTATGCTTTGTCTGTATAGTGCGCAAGAAACAATACTTTTCATGTATACTAATACCCATCGTAATAGATCAAATTAAAATGGCAGAAGCATTGGCATGACCTTCAGATTCCTCTTTGAAACAAGGATGATGCCAGACAACTGGAGAACTGTAAATGTTGCACTTTTCTTGAACAAGCATGTAAGGATAAATCCACCAATTGGAAAGCTGTGAGGACATAATTCAGGACAAAATTAAGTCACTTGAGCAAGCATGGATTCATACATTGATTAGTATCATGAACTTGATTGAGTCATTTGATGAGAATAGTACAGTTAAGGTGATGTATATGAATTTAAAATTTAAATTTGATAAAGTGGGATGTGGTAAGCTAAAAGTCCATGGAGCAAAATGGCAGTGGCAGTTTGGTTGCAAAGTTGGCTTAGTGATAAATTGTTGGTGAGTGGTTGATTGCTTTTCTGACTAAAGGATGGATAGTTTTTCTTTAAAGACTTCAAGGAGAGTGTAGAAAAATTGAGAGTATTTCCAGGGATAGAGAGTAGTTAGAGCCATGGAGTTTTACAGCAGAGAAAAGGCCCATCCAGACATCAATCATGTATCTGTTCTAATTGTCCAAATTCCAGTACTTGGTCTATAGCCTCATCCACAATGGTGTTTCGAGTGCTCATCTAAATGTTCTTAAATGTTGAGGGTTCCCACCTCTACTAGCCTTTCAGGCAGAATTTTCCACATTCTCACCATGCCCTGGGTGAAATAGTTTTTCCTCAAATCTTCTGGCCATTACCTTAAATCTAAAAAACCTGGTATTGATCTCTCTAATGAGGGAAAAATTTTCTTCCTATCTGTATCTACTCTGGCTGAGATGAACAAATATTTGTCTTGGGAAAACAAGGGCTATTGGGAACTGGTAGGAAAGTGAAGTTGAAGTCCAAGATTAGCTGCAATCAATTTTTTAAAAATATGTGATGTGGAGGTTTAGCAGGATGCTGCCTGGTATGGAAGGTCTGAGTTACAAGGAGAGGTTAGGCAAATTGGGACTGTTTTCCTTAGAAAGATGTAGACTTAGAGGAGATCTAATAGAGGTGTACAAGATTATGAGGGCTATAGATAGAGTAAACAGGGTTAAGCTTTTTCCTAGGATGGACTCTAATAGCACGAGGGGTCACGGGCTTAGGGTGAGGGGGGTAAGGTATAATTTGGATGTTAGAGGGAGTTTTTTCTCACAGAGAGTGGTGGGGTATGCAATGCGCTGCCGAGCAAAGTGGTGGAGGCAGGCACTCTGGAGTTATTTAAGAGATACTTTACATCGGCACATGAACAGAATGGGAATGGAGGGGTATAGAAGACTGATTTAAAATAGGGATCATGAGCCTTGGGAATCCCTGGGAAGTGTGTAAATAGACAATGTTATTGATGTACTTGTTTTTATCCTACAGGTGCTTTGGTCCGCCTTGTTGTCTAACGAGGGGCATACACGCGATGGGTCGTGAGAGGGCTGCTCTTGGATTTTGAGAGTATCCTAGTGCTTCACATCGTTAGTGTACGCTTGACCTGGAACATTTGATGGGCAACACAACAGCTCAGTGACTGTGCTGTGCAGATACATGGATTTGGGCCTGTATCTGTGGGAGTTTGCGCATTCTCCCCGTGCTTGCGTGGGTTTTCTCCAGGTGCTCCGGTTTCCTCCCACATTCCAAAAATGTGCTCTTAGGCTAATTGGCAAAACAAATTCTCCTTAAATTGTCTCAAATTTGGTTTTTATCCATTGATCTGTAAACATAGACAGGGATTACGGGTAGAGGTGGGAACATTGGGGTGGCGGTGCAGGCTCGTTGGGCCGAAGGGCCTGTTTCCTGTGCTGTTATTGTTCTTTGTTCTAATTCAGAATTGCAACATCTTTTATCATTTTGCTCCTATCTAAACAGTAAACAAATCTAACATCAATTTTCTGATTAAATTTGCAAAATCTATAATTAGATAAAATGTATTAGTTTATCTCTCAATGGAGATCAACAGTCTGAATATTTGCACACTTGTACTTAAGAAGTTCAAAGTATGGAATTACGAGAACAATATGTTGTAAATGCTATGGGCAAGAGTGATTTGGAAAACTTTGCAAATTCATAAGTCCTATTGTGCTTGTTCAAAATGAGTACTGTGAATTCATCATTCTGTGCAATTTTAAAGATATATAGACAGTATCCTAACACAACTGCACCAGGAAGCATGTTTAACCATTCGAGTGGAGCTCAGATATCATGCTCTAATCAGAAACTATTAATTGACTGTGCATGTGACTGACATCTCTATGGAAATTTGATTGCTGATTTCTAAATGAGTAACTGGTTAACAGTATGTTATCCCTATTATTAAATTGACTATTTTGTTACCTCCATTACAGGTGTTGTGGATCTCCCAGAGGAGAACCGAGAAGCTGCATACAATGCTATCACGTTGCCTGAGGAATTTCATGATTTTGACCAGCCGTTGCCTGACTTGGAGTAAGTGTTTTTAAATCATGTTTGAGGAAATGAATATTCTCGCACCACAAAAGAATTTCAGAACTGGTATCAAAGAACGCATAATTGCAGGGAGGGGGATAAGCTGGGGAAAACCTAATAATTGCCATACATGATCTGACTATTTTTTTTGAGAGAAAATATGGAGAGAGAGAGAAAAAATGAACCAATCTATTCACACAAACAACATAGAATTAGAATAAAGGATTCGCTTATCATTTTGGTAGTTAGGAAAAACAAATTGAAAGGTATTCTGAAGTTTTCAAGAGCCCACAAAATCAAATAGTTGGGAAATAATGTTGTGTTTTTCCTCCCCTTAGACGTACAGCTCAAAAATATAAACCTTTTCACCAAAATTTCTATTAATGGCATTGACTTCATTCTTGGATTTGATTCCTTGAAACTTAATAGCCCTCCAGTGTCTTGCCAAATATATCATTATCCCATGTGAAAAACTTGGACCAGCATCTCTCATATGAATCTGATTTTGTCCTTATTCAACACCTGTATCAAAGTACAGAGCTGCTTGACAATGATTAGGAGCAAACATCCTAGGTAACATATTTTTTCCCCTTTCCTATTTAATCCAGGGTGACAGAATCCAACTGGTTGCATAGTTGAGATTAGACTGTGTAGTATAAACTGAGCATTGAACAATGCATAGTTGTGATGGCTCAGTTATCTATGTTATAAATTTGTTGAGCCAATGTAGTGCTTTGTTTAATTTGTAATTCAGAGTGGATGACTTCAGTGATGTGCTTGGCTAAAACAGTCAGGTTTCCAAGGTGATCTTTGTTAATAATATTGTGAAATGCAGCTTTAAATAATTACTGGCCTGTAGAGAATAAATGCAAGGTCAGATCAAAAGGAATGCTGTGCAAATGTAACTCTTTGTGGAATTTAGTTTTCTAACCCTTTGTTTGACTGAAATTACATATTTTAGAAAAAGAATTATATTGTCAACCAAACAACACTTCCAATTTTGTGTTTATTATGACAAACAATGTGAATATAATTGACCTTTGCATCTTCACATCATTATTAACTCAACTCAGATTTCAATATGGAAATAGAAGGTCCCAAATTGGAGTATCCAAAGAGAAATCATATTTTTTAAAAACATACAAAGGATAAAGTTATGTACCATGGATTTGGTATAATTTAAAAAAAATTGATTGAGAACACATTGAACTTCTAAATAAAATAATGATTAGCTGCAGCACTCCCTATTATTGACATTATTGAAAAAGACTAACTCTGGAGAAAGTTCTTAATATTTAGTACAATTATGATGCGAGCAATTTTCGTTAGCTTTACTATTACATAGCCACTTTCAGAGCAAATATCTGAATGATACTTTAATGTAGCAGCAGTTAATTTCGTAACATTTATAAATTTGACATTTTATTGGAATTAACTTTACTTCTCTACTTATTATTCAATACCTTTTTGAGCCTAAACCTTAATGGGGAAAGGTGGATGTTTGTCTACAATTCTTAATCTCTCTGCAATTGTAATGTGTGTGTTTCTACTGACTATGTTTTACATGGGACTTCTTAAAAGTTTTGTAATTTAGTAATTTCTAGCTCTTGTCTAATCAGTTTAATTTGTGTAATTTAAAATCTTGGTTTAACCGAATCAATATTCCATTTTCTAGTGATATTGATGTGGCTCAACAGTTTACCTTGAACCAGAGTAGAGTGGAAGAGATCACTATGAGAGAGGAAGTGGGCAACATAACTTTACTTCAGGACAATGACTTTGGTGAGAATTGAGATTTTCTCCTGTACACAGACGCAAACCTGATTTTCTTCATGCTTCCAATGATTTCTGAATTTATTCTTTAGCATTACTTCTGTTTGAAGTAAAATTCACTGACATTATAACTGCTTGCGTAAAACTATTTAACCTGTTAATATTTAATATCAATTATATTTTAATGGCTTCATTACTTTGCTACAAATAGGAATTTTAATCTTTGTCGTTAAAACTAGCATTGAATAATTTTGCCACAGCATTTAAGAATTTGAATCTATATTGAATTTGTAAATAAAAATGCCATTTTGGATAGAATTCTAGTAATTCCAGTGGTGTGGCAAGCTAAGGAATTGGTTCTCTTTCAGGAAATTTTATAAGTTAGTACGTAAAAATATATGACAGACTTAGTGGACAAGCTAGTCTTTATTCTGTCCTATATATGTGTATGTCTGAAAACTAGTATTTTCGCTCCCAAATGGCAATGGTGCTGAGGATGTGCATTTGTGTTGCTCAAACAATAGAGTGGGAAGAATAGATACTTTGACTTTGATTTTCACACCCTTTGCTCAGCAAAAATATCACAAGAGATAGAGTTGAATTAGGCTATTCAGCCCATTGAGTCTGCTCCACCATTCAGTCATGACTGATATTTTTCTCAACCCCATTCACCATTTTGACTTGTGGAATGGTCACAAAAGTAGGACTTCTTTGCCTTTTTACATAAACCTTATGGCTTAAATATAGAACACCTTTGGCTTGTTTTGGGTTTGGTCGATCACCCCATTAGCAGAGATAGGAGGATTTCCTCAGCAAAATTTTGCTTTATTTGAATTGAGCGAAAAATATCAGCTTGCCTAGTTAAACTTGTGTGTGTTTGTACTTGGAGGTTCGATTATCAAATGAATAGGTATGTGGACTCGAGTTGATTGTATCATTCACTGAACCTGGAACATTCTGAGTGTAGGTTTTGCACCTTTGGAAAAGAAATGCCTAATCTGATGACATGTCCTATATTATGGTTCTGTGGAACTGTGATAGCGCAATATAGTCTGGTGTGCTTCAGGCAATTAAAAAAAAGATATTGGGACACAAAATCATTGTTTCTTTTTTAGTTTAGGTCAATGATTTGTCATTGTATTTTCCACTGACTAAAATACAAATCATCAATGTATCTTGATCCAGTTTCTGTGAGCCAAGAAAAGATATAATTTTGTTCAAAGTAATCAGCCATTGATTATTGTGATTTCTAATGTTTTTAATGAATTATTGCATAAACTATGCTGTTTTGACATAGGTGATTACTAAGTAATGCTCTTATAATGAAGACTTGCTTTCAATCATTGTTAAAAGCTTTAATCTGTGTATGGGAACCGTTACGCTTTGAACCATTCTAGGAACATTATTGGTCATAGCAAAATTGAGTATGTTTTCTTTAGGGTTGGTTTAAAAAGTATGGCCTCTGTATTCATTAACAAAGTGGCTATCATGGTTTGATTTTGCAGTTATACAAAAGTGCCAATATTCGATATTCTATTAAATGAATAGTGGTTGATGCATGTAACTAATGTATGTAAATATTGACCCACTTATCTGGGGTCATATGTAGCACTGTGAACTTCAATTTGTTGATTATTTGGTCCAAAATTTGACCATTAAAAATTAAACACAGAACTCTCCAGATCTGGTTAACTTTAGGACTTTTCCATTGACTTTCAAGTTGAGATAATTTTCTAATTTGTCCAGAAACAGCAAAATATTAAAATTCATGCATTATGTGGAATTTTCATCCTCTATTAAGGTGATTTTGGTGTTGATGATCGTGAGATTATGCGTGAAGGCAGCACATTTGAAGAGGACATAATGGGAAGCACCAGCGATTCTAATCTGTTGTTGGAGCCAGTTCAAAACACTACAGCTCAGCTGGCTGAGAAAAGTAACCATCTGGCGTATGATGACCCTCTCAAAAACGATGGATTTGGAGATGGAATTGATGGTGGAATACTTGGTATGTTGCTACCTCTTTGCTTGATACACATTCCTATGGAAGCAAATTAATAAATTGAGGAATGTTGCTCAGGCATCTTTAGTTTTAAATTTAGTTTAATTGGTCCTTGTATATTCCTAATGTTATTTGCAGTTCAATTGTTCTCACTTGTGAAATTGCACCACATTATATCCTCTGAATAACTAGTTGTCCGGTGCCAAGTTCAGGCAAGCCATCCTGCTTTGTTTAAAACATAAAATCAATGTGTTGCCTAATATCAAATCTTTCAAGTATAATTTTGGCACTTTAATACATTGATTTTAAAGAACCATATAGGACAAAGTGGCCTTTCGTCTCTTGCGGCATAAGTTTTTATAAAATCATTGTTAATCATCTTAAATCTGAGTCCTTTGGTTCCAGATCCTGCTGCCAGTCACCTTTAATTTCCTTATTTACTCAAAGCTCTTTATGATTTTGAATATCTTCATTAAATCAGCTCTTTTGCTTTTCTGTTCAAAAGAGAACAATTCCAGATTCTGAGCTCTTTTATCATTCAAGTAAATGTTGTGTGCTAGACCATGGCATCCTTCCCTTCCTAAAATGCTGTGCCCTGCTTAGCAAGGCTCTCTGAAGTTTATTATAACTTTTGTCCTCTTACTCATAAAAACCATGGATCCCATTTTTTCTCTTTTTTTTTAAACCAATTCATCAATGTGTCCTCCCACCTTCAAAGATATGTGAACATGAACGACCCCCTCACCCCTCCCAGCCAGGTTCCTCTCTTCCTGTACTGTTGCATTGTTAGTTTGGCAAAATCCCCTTTTACATCAATTTTTTTTAATTTTCTCAAATTGACTGTAAAATATTTTATTTGCTAGATGATAAACTTTTAAGTCATGATGATGGTGGTATCTTTGATGATCCACCGGTGTTACCAGATGGAGGAGTTTTGATGCCAGAAGAACCTATTCATAATGATGATGAAGATGATGTTATGTCTAGTGAGTATATAGAATTTTTATTGCATCATTTAATCCTTATCAAGTGTATAAGCCGAACCTGAAGTTTCTATATTTCTGTTAATATTGCATTATTTTGAAACAGTGGGTGGTCCTGACAGTCCAGACTCTGATGATCCAGTTGAACCTCTGCCAACGATGACTGATCAGACAACATTAGTACCAAATGAAGAGGAAGCATTTGCTTTGGAACCAATCGATATAACTGGTAAGTTGTTTCATTAGAGGCTATGATCAGATAAGGTGGGTAAAATATCAAAGGCAAAGAAACAAATCCCAAGATTTCTGTTTCCCACTATAAATTGTTATGTACGATTTTGTTGTAATTCTGAATCATGTTTGCATTGATGTAGAATATGAAAACCAAAAATGATATGGGTTCTTTACTCAGCAATGTTTGCTGTATGCATGTGATATATCTCCATGTCTAAAATTTAACTATAAAGTTGAAGCAAACATCGAATACAAATGCTGGAAACTATCATAGCTTTTGGTTTCTTTTGTATTTATATTTGTAGGGTGAGGAGAGATAGTGGCTGCTTTCGATTTAAAAATCCTGAGAAGTGGTGTTTTGTTGACTTAATGTTTTAGGGTTTTATTTTACAGAATCATACATTGTTAAATTGGGGATGATTTCTTGCAGTTAAGGAAACAAAAGCAAAAAGGAAGAGGAAACTCATTGTGGATAGTGTAAAAGAATTGGACAGCAAAACAATTCGGGCACAGTTGAGTGACTACTCCGACATTGTAACCACGTTGGATCTTGCGCCACCTACCAAGAAACTTATGATGTGGAAAGAGACAGGTGGTGTGGAGAAACTGTTCTCACTTCCAGCTCAACCTCTTTGGAACAACAGGTTATTGAAGGTAATTGAACTGTTCAAATGTGTATGTTCTGCTCACGGAGGAGATTATACATGACATGCGGAGATGGTTCTGGGTGCATAGAATGACCAGTACATTTTCATTGGTTTATAAATAAAATGATTTTACCATGGTAAACAAAAACGTTCCTTTTAATAAGTTATTTAGTTCCATTTATTTAAAAAAATCTTTTTTCTTCAGTTCAGGCTATTAAACAGTCTCTGTCTACTGTATTTAACAAGGGAGGCAATTGTAGTTATAAAAGTTCGTGTAACTCTATACATATTTCGAACCAGACTCAAAATAACGTAAATAGTGAACTTGTACTTTATTTCTGTCTAGCTTTTTACACGCTGCCTCACACCAATTGTCCCAGATGAACTAAGGAAAAAGAGAAAGGGAGGTGAAGCAGACAACTTGGAACAATTCCTAAAAGAAATTGAAAATCCAGAAGTACCCAGGGAGGAGCAGCAACCTCAACAGCAACAGCGTGATGTCATTGGTAGGAATACTGTGGTTCATTTCTCATGTTGTAGTTTCCATTTTGTCTTTTTTGTTTTCCCTCATTTGATACAAGATGATTGCTATTGTCCATGAAAATCTGATTTCTCTTCATACATCATCCCCAAACTAGCCATTTCTCCTTTGAATTCTCTTCAACATGACAGTGCCTTTCTGAAGGCAATCAGTCCAGAGTTGTGCACAGTATTAAAATTTAGCCTTGTATTTGGAATAATTTGGTTTCAATGGTAACCAAATCAATTTTGAAGTGCATCCAAACACTTGATTAACTTGTTGATAACATCTTTTCCAGTTGGAGTATAAGTGAATGATTAGAAGTCACCAAATTTTATTTTTTCTACATGCTCCTATAGAATGTTCATTCTGTAAACATGATTTATGCTTCATTGCATGCAATTTATTTCACTGGTTCAGATTACTTTGAAGGAAAAAGAGAGTTTATACTGTCTTTACACCCTCAGCACATACCAAAGAATGACACATTCAATCAGTTAATTTTGAAATGTGATGTATATGCATGTAGCAAGATCCCTCAAACAGCTGTAATGTTTATGACCAATCTTTCTAGCAATTGTAGTTAAGGTTAGAACCCCCTCTCCACAATGCTGAAGCTTTTGCAACTATCTTCAGCAAAAGTGAGTGGATGACACATGCCAGCTACTTCGACGTGATGCCAAGAAATGGCTGTGTATAGTGGATGCAACAAAGTCTAGTGGCTCTGACAGCATTTTGTCAAGAGTGCTGAAGGCTTGTGCTCCAGAATTAGCCATGCCTCTAGCCAAGCTGTTCCTGCACAGTTGATCGTCTCCAGTAAAAGAGTGTCAAGAGCAGATTAGACAATCATTAATCAGAAACTTCATTGGGTGCATGACACCAATGCAGCAGCATCAAGAACAGGTCAGATCTTGGATATTCTGCAGTAAATAATTTGCCTTCTGACTTTCAGAAGCCTTTCCACCTTTCAGAAGATAGAAATCAGGAATGTAATGGAAAATTCTCCAGTTGCCTGGATAAGTGCAACTCAAATAACATTCAAGAAATTTGATATCTTGCAAGACAAAAGTAATTAGCATATATGGCACCCAATCCTCAGCCTTAATTAGTTAAACAAGACCTGGATTGGAACTACGTCTATGAATTGGGTAAGAAGCCTAAGCTAAAAAAAAGCTTATATTTCAGTGACTTTATGCAAATCTTACAATTTGAGCTTGCAACTATAAAGCAGTAGAATTCATCACTCTCCTAATCAGTTTTTGAGTTGCTGAAAAAGCTTATTAACTGACAGTTGAAACCCTAGTTCTCATTCACGTCAATTTTGCCAAGGTTTGATTGTCTGAAAAGGTGCATTTGCATCGTTTTACTTAGGAGAACATCATCTGTGGTTTTGTTTTTAATCATGAAATTCATCTAAAATTTAAATACAAAATTATGACTTATCTCTCAAGTTGCTGTTCAGATTCTGAATAAACTTATGTTGTTGGTTATCCACCATCATCGATGAGGACCTCAATGCCGTTAGTCATTTTGAGGCTGGTTGCCCTGTGTCCAATGATGATTGATCAGGCCAGTTTGGGCATGGAATGTCCTGGCACGTATTGGACAGACTTGTGCAGACACTGTAGTTGTTGTGGTGGTGGTTCTGGACTTGCACAGCTTGTGCTTAAGCTGTGCTTCAGTAATACACCTTGCCTCGTAAGCTTGACAACCTTTGTGGATGAGGAGCGCCAGGTAGGGTGGTTTTGTGCAAGTGTTTCCCACGTGGTCATGTCTATGTCAGGCGACTTCAGGGAGGCCTTGTGTCTTTGGAACATTTCTTCTGCCCTTCATGCAACTGCCTTCCAGCAGAGAGTTCCCCAAAAAGGAGCTGCTTGAGTACGCGCTCGATATATGGGTGACATGACCTGCCCCAGTGGGTCTGCACTCTCGTCAGCAGCGTGTGGACTGCTTTCGGTAGACTACGCAGAGATTTACCAAACAGCTGGTCCTGTACTTATCAAGAAACTCACCAAGTCGTTCCAGTCCTTTTGGAAGCAAGGATCTATTCCTCAGGAGCTTAAAGATGCTTCCATCGCACACCTCTACAAGATGAAGGGCAATCGCCAAGTATGCAGCAACCAGTCTAGAGAGAACTTCAATGTCTGATATTTTGTCTTGCCATTTGCCGTGTAATATACTGCGAAGACAAGTCATTTGGAAATGATTGAGCTGTCTTGCATGCCTTTGATATCCAGTCCACGTTTCACAGGCATACAGGAAGGTACTGAGTACCACGGCGCTGTAGACCTTCAGTTGCTGGACTGATTCCTTGACGTTCCCATATAACAGAGCTCAGTCTACTGAAAGCAGAACTAGCCTTTGCTATTCTACAGTTAACATCTGTATCAATAGTCACTGCTTGGGAGAGGGTGCTGCCAGGATAAGTGAACTGGTCTATTGTTTGTAGTTTCTTCCCTTTGATTGTGATAATGGGTTCTGTGTACGGTGCGTGAGGAGCAGTCTGTTGTATGACTTTGGTCTTTTTAATGTTGATGGTGAGTCCAAAGTTGTCACAAGCCATGGAAAATTTGTCCATACTGACTTGCATCTCTGGCTCTGAGCCAGTATACAGGGTGCAGTCATTGGCAAAAAGGAGATCTATCAGAACAGTCTCCTCAGGTTGAAGAGCTTCCCAGCCACTCTGTACTTGAGGCTGATTCCAGCAACACTGTCCTGGAAGGCATTATTGAGCATGGCAGTAAACGTTATGCCGAACAGTGTGGCTGCGAGCACACAGCCCTGTTTGACACATCGGTGACTAGAAATGCCTCAGGATTTTTCGCCATCCAGTACTCTGGCCATCATGCCATTTTGGAACTGGCATAGCCTCTGAATGAATTTGGGGAGGTGGCCAAACTTTGACAAGACTCCATGGGCCTTGTCGGCTTAGGGTCGAAGGCTTTCACGAGGTCAACAAAGGTTGTCTAGAGCTCACGATTCTGCTCTTGGCATTTCTGAAACTGGTGCAAGAATCATGTCAATAGTCCTGCGACCTTTACGGAAGCCACTTTGTGATTCAGGAAGCAGGCCTAGCTCCAGATGAATGACCAGATGATTTAGCAGGACTCTTGCAAGGGTTTTTCCTGTGATGGAGAGCAGCAAGGTTCCTTAGTGGTTGTCGCATACTTGCTGATTGCCCTTACTCTTGTAGAGGTGTACGATGGAAGCATCTTTAAGTTCCTAAGGATTGGACCCTTGCCTCCAAAAGGACTGGAACAACTTGGTGAGCTTCTCAATAAGTACAGAACCAACAGTTTTATAGATCTCTGCAGGTATGGCATCTGCCTCTGGAGCTTTGCCACTGCATAGTTGACTGACAGCTTTTGTGACTTCACCTAATACCGGTGGGTCATCCATGGCACTATTGATATCCTGTCTATTGCCTCATTGTTAATAAATGACGGTGAGGACGGCTTCAAAGTGTTCAGCCCATCTCTGCAGGATCTGAGCCCTCTCTGTAATGAGAGTTGTACTTGGGAGGTGGGAACTACCGAGAGATTGAGGTCCGTAGAGACTGCTGAGGGCTTCATAGGACCGTTCCAATTCATTTCTATCAGCATATCCCTGTATTTCATCTGCCTTGGCTCAGCCAGACATCCTGCATTTTACACAGTTTATCCTGGACTGTCCTGCGAGCACTCGTAAAAGCATTCTTCTTGGCAGCTGATGATGGATCATTCTTACAGGCCCAATGAAGACGGTGCTTTTCAACATGTAGAGCCTGTTCTCCTCATTGTTCTCATCGAACCAATCATGCTGCTTGCGAGTAGAGGGCACGAGTATCTTCAGTGCAGATATATGGATAGCATCCCTGAAGCGTTCCCAGACGTTCTCAGCTGTGCCTGCGAGCTGTAGGTCAGCAAGCTAGGTTTCTAAGTCTTTAGTCAGTGCTGAAGCTATGCTGGGGTTCTTTAGCTTAGCGGCATTGATTCTTTTCATAACCTTGCTTCCTTGTGGTCGCCTCTTGGGCCTAATGCAGAGCCTCATTTTGGAGACCATGAGCCTGTGATCTGTCCAGCAGTCAGTACCACACATGGCCTTGGTCACTCTGACAACCTGTCTGTCTTTTCTCCTGACAATGACATAGTGGATAAGATGCCAATACTTGAAGCAGGGATGCATCCAAGAAGTCTTGCTGCAGGTAGGCAGAATGTTGTGTTGGTGATGAAGAGTTTGTGTGCTGTGCTGGTCTTGATTAAAAATAGGCCATTACTGTTACACTTGCCCACTCCATACCTCCCAATGACTCTCTGCCAGATTGCAGAATCACACCCTACTCTTGCATTGAAATTGCCAAAATCAGCTTCTCGATACTGCTCGCTGCTGATAGAACATTACAGTGCAGTATAGGCCCTTCGGCCCTCAGTGGTTCCACTGGTAGGCGCAACAATCTAATGACCCTGTAACCTAAACTCTGGTGCGGCTGCACTTGGGGTATTGCGTACAGTTCTGGTTGCTGCATGATGAGAAAGATGTGGAGGCGTTGTAAAGGGTGCAGAGGAGATTTACCAGGATGTTCCCTGGTATGGTGGGAAGGTCTTGAGGAAAGGCTGAGGGACTTCAGGTTATTTTCGTTAGAGAGAAGAAGCTTAAGAGGTGACCTAATTGAGGCATACAAAATGATCAGAGGTTGGATAGGGTGGACAATGAGAGCCTAACACTCGGGGACATACCTTTAAATTGAGGGATGGTAATTGTAGGATGGATGTCAGAGGTATGCTCTTTACTCAGAGGGTAGTAAGGGCATGGAATGCCCTGCCTGCAGCAGTTGTGGACTCGCCAACTTGAAGGGTGTTCAAATGGTCAGTGGATAGGCACATGGATAACATTGGAATAGATAGATGAAGTGAGTGGATAAAGATCTGGCAAATAGAGTTTAATGTGGAAAAATATGAAATTATCCAATTTGGCAAGAAGAATAACAAAGAACAAATGATGAGAGATTGCACAACTCTGAAGTGCAGAGGAATCTGGTTGAATGTGTGCATGAATCATAAAAGGCTGGTATGCAGATACAGCAAATAATTAAGAAACTTAATTGAATGTTATCATTTATTGTGGTGAGAATTGAATACAAAAGTAGGGACATCATGCCTCCGTTGTACAGGGCAACAGTGAGACCTCATTTTGTGTATAGTGTATGGAAGAATGCAAAAGTGTTGAAAGCAGTGCAAAGAAGGTTTACCAGACCAATACCTCAAATGAATAGGTTGACATATGAGAAGAGGTTACACCAGCTAGCCTTAAATCCGTTGGAGTTTGGAGTAAGAGGTGGCATGATTGAAATACACAAGTTTCTTTGAGGCTTTGACAAGGTAGATGTGAAGAGGATATTTCTTATGGGAGAATGTACTACTATGAGTCACTGCTTAAAAATAAGAGGTCGCCCATTTAAAATGGAGATGAGGTGAAAATTTTTCACTCGGAACTTTAGAACTTTCTTTGTGAAAATGTTGTGAAAGCAGAGCCATTGAATGTTTTAGAAGCTGAAATGGATAGATTCTTTGTGAGCAAGGGGCTGGCTCATTAGGGGTAGACAGAATGCAGATTTGAAGTTGCTATCAGATCACTATGATATTGAATGGATTGAGAAGCTGAATGGCCTTTCTTGCTGCTTGTTCATATAGCTGCTGGACTGTTTGTAAAAGATGGTGAAGGAACCAAGAGGAGGGAAAAACATACCAGATCTCATCCTTGCCAAGCTCCCCGTTACAGATGCAAATGTCTCTGATAGTATTGGTAGAAATAACCACCCTGTGGAGATAAAGTCTATCTTCACATTGGGATTTCCCTTCATGTTGTTTGACTGCAGCAACGCTGAGTGGGATAGATTTTAAACTGATGAAATAATTCAAAACTGGGCATCCAGCAGGTTCTGTGGGCCATCAACAGCAGTAGAATTGTATTCAAGCACAATCTACAACCTCATGGCCCAGCGTATCCCCCATCCTACATTTATCATGAAAGCCAGTGCAGTAAAAGTCCAGGAGGGCATACTAGAAGCAGTACCAGGAATAGCTAAAAATGAGTTATCAATCTAGAGAAGCTGCGACACATGCAACTTGCATGCCTTAATAGTGAAAGCAATGTGAAATAGGCAGAGCTAAGTGATCCCACAACCAAAAGATCAGATCTAGGTTCTGCAATTGGAAAATTAACCAGACAACTGGATGAGGAGACTCTGTGAATGTTCCTGTCTTCAAAGCAGAGGAGCTTAGCAGTGCAAAGGACAAAGCTGAAATATTTGCAATCATCTTCAGCCAGAAATGCAAAGTGAATAAGCCATCTTGGCTTCCTTTGGAAGTGCTCAGCTCACAGATGTCCAGCCTTCAACCAGTTTGGTTCACTCCGGGATGTTAAGAAACAGCTGAAGGCTCTGTTTGCTACAAAGTCTATAGACCTTGAGAGTATTCTGGCAATAGTATTGAAGGTCTGTGCTCCAGCATTAGGTGTGGCTCTAGCCAAGCTTTGCCAATACAGTTACAACACTGGTATTTAACATACAATGTGGATAGTGGCCTGGGTATGTCCTGTGCAGAAAAAAAAAGCAGAACAAATCCAATCTAGCCAATTGGTAATAATCCAGAGATTATCATCTTTGTGGCTTTGTTTCTTAATTTGGTACCTAGCTTTTCAGATTGACTACATAGAACATCATTCATTGTCCTTCATGTCTTTGATATCTAAATGGACTTGATACTGGATCCTCCCACCGAAAGGTTCCTCTCCAGCCCTGAGCAGATAACCCAAATCCTGGCACTGAGTAAGCAACATAATTTCTGGACTCTCACTCTTAGATGCAGAGAACAATATCCTCCTCAGTTATATTGTCCCCTATTACCACTACATTCCTGTTGCCTCTCTCACTGGAAAGCTTCCTGTATCATTTTGCCATGGCCAGTCTTCCCTTCCACCTTACAGACTTAACTCTCATCGACATATCTCAAATGAATATCTCAAACCTGTTTAAAAATTGTAAATTCTGAGACTTCTCTATTCTTGCCCCAGTCACAGTCTCAGCCTCCTGTCTTTCATGTCTGATCAAAATGGACAATAATTTTCTAAGTGCATGACTAACAAAGGATCCCCCTTCCTTTATGTTGCGCACTGTCTCTGGAGTTCAGCTTCTAAATCAATAACACTGATCTGAAATTCCCCTAGCTGCTTACAATTTTTCCAGGCCTGTTAGTAATAGATTGCCTTGTCCAAAAACTCTGATTCAATGGTTTCAACATAACACCTGTCTTCCATCATAAATTTATTTAGTTAATTTAATTATTCAGTTACTCAACTTGGAATCATTCCTCTATATGTCACACTTCTTTCCCTGTGTATCAAATTACCATGTGAACCTAACTTGTCACTCAATCTCATCTCTCCAATGCTGTAATCTATTTCCTTGTGTGTCTGTTGCTAACATTGCGATCTGAAAAGACTGTCATTTTTATAGACCCTTTTATGTGTCACTATAGTTTAACTTCCTGCTACATTAATGAATACTCTTCAACCAACTGCTTTCAGGTGATTAACAGATAACTGCCACTCCAGGCAGTTCTCTGCTTAACAAGTTACCTTAATTTTCTTGAAGGTTAATACAATGTGAGATCTTGGTCTTTAATCAATAGTTAAAACTGAAAAGGACTTGCTAGAACCTGCCATGTGAACCTAATTTGCTACTCATTCAGTCTCTAACTCACTTTAGCATACCCACCTGTCTCTTCATGGGCTCCTGAATCTAGATTACTCGTAAAATGGAAGACATCCCTTTAAAAATAGAGCAGGAGTAAATTCAGGGATGTGAGTACGAGTTGAGTAGTTCTACTAGTAGGTCTGGGTATGTGCACTACAATAATAATTAACTACTTTATCTAGATCAACCTGCCATGATCCGAGTGGAAAGAGTACTTACCAAACATTAGGCCCTGGTTCCCTTTTTTGGCTAATATTCATGTCTGGTGGCAGTTTGGGTATTACAAAGAATTATGTGGAGATTTTCCATGCTGTACTTTCAGCATTCTACATCATATAGACTTTTTTTCCATTTGAGGGAAACCTTATGAAATGGCAAAGAACAAAACAGCATGGGAAACAGCCCCTTCGGCCCAACAAGCCCGTGCTGCCACCCCGATGTTCCCATCTCTACCCGCGATCCCTGTCTATGTTTATAGATCTATGGATTAAAAACCAAGTTTGAGACAATTTAGGGAGAATTTGTTTTGCCAATTAGCCTAAGAGCACATCTTTGGGATGTGGGAGGAAACCGGAGCTCCCGGAGAAAACCCACGCAAGCACGGGGAGAATGCGCAAACTCCCACAGACGCAGGCCCAAATCCATGTATCTGCACAGCACAGCGATAGTCACTGAGCTGTCGTGTTGCCCATCAAATGGTCCAGGTCAAGCGTACACTAACGACGTGAAGCACTAGGATACTCTCGAAAAAAATCCAAGAGCAGCCCTCTCACGACCCATCGCGTGTATGCCCCTCGTTAGACAACAAGGTGGACCAAAGCACCTGTAGGATAAAAACAAGTACATCAATATCATCATCTATTTACACACTTCCCAGGGACTCCCAAGGCTCATGATCCCTATTTTAAATCAGTTTTCTATACCCCTCCATTCCCATTCTGTTCATGTGCTCATCTAAGTATTTCTTAAATAACTCCAGAGTACCTGCCTCCACCACTTTACTTGGCAGTGCATTCCATACCCCCACCACCCTCTGTGTGAAAAACTCCCTCTAGCATCCAAATTATACCTTACCCGCCTCACCCTAAGCCCATGACCCCTCGTGCTGTTAGAGTTCATCTTAGGAAAAAGCTTAACCCTGTTTACTCTATCTATCCCCTTCGTAATCTTGTACACCTCAATTAGATCTCCTCTAAGTCTACGTCTTTCTGAGGAAAACAGTCCCAATTTGCCTAATCTCTCCTCGTAACTCAGACCTTCCATACCAGGCAGCATGCTGGTAAACCTCCTCTGCACTCTCTCCAGAGTCTCCACGTCCTTCCGGTAGTAAGGTGACCAGAACTGGACGCTGTATTCCAAATGAGGTCTAACCAACGTTTTATACAACTGCAACATTAAAGGCCAGCTCTTGTACTCTATACCCCTTCCTATAAAGGCTAACATACTATATGCTTTCTTCACAACCTTCTCCACTTGCTCTGCCACCTTCAGAGACTTGTTCACCTGCACCCCAGGTCCCTCTGCGTTTCTATACTCTTAATAGGTCTACCCTTTATCATATACCTCCCCCCTACATTCTTTCTCCCAAAATGCATCACCTCACATTTATCAGGATTGAATTCCATCTGCCATCTGTCTGCCCAAGCTACCAGCCTATTTATGTCCTGCTGCATCACCTTTCAATGCTCCTCACTATCTGCAAGTCCAGCTATCTTTGTATCGTCTGCAAACTTGCTGATCACTCCACTTACTCTCTCTTCCAACTCATTTATATATATTACAAATAGAAGAGGTCCCAGTACCGAGCCCTGCGGCACACCAATAGTGACCGACCTCCAGCTAGAGAAACACCCACTATTACTCTCTGTCTTCTATTACCAGGCCAGTTACTTATCCATCTAGCTACCTGTCCTTGTATCCCATTAGCCTTGACCTTCTCAACTAACCTCCCATGAGGGACTTTGTCAAATGCCTTACTAAAATCCATATAGGCAACGTCAACGGCTCGCCCTTCGTCCACCATTTTCGTCACCTCCTCAAAAAATTCTACCAGATTTGTAAGGCATGACCTCCCCTTAACAAATCCATGCTGCGTATCCCTGATCAGATCGCAACGTCCTAAGTGCCTATACATCCTATCTCTAAGAATCCCCTCCAACAGCTTCCCTACCACTGATGTCAAACTCACCGGCCTATAATTTCCAGGGTTATCCCTACTACCCTTTTTAAACAACGGTACAACATTAGCTATTCTCCAGTCCTCTGGGACCTCACCTGTGTCCAAGGAAGAGACTAAGATTTGCGTCAGAGGCTCAGCAATTTCACCTCGCACCTCCCTAAGCAGCCTGGGATAAATGCCATCAGGCCCCGGAGATTTATGTTTTAATGCTACCTAGAAGCTCTAACATTGAATTTGTTTAAAGTAAGTATATAACTAAATTTTAAATTTTTTTGAATTTAAGATGAACCCATATTAGAGGAGCCCAGTCGTCTACAGGAATCTATATTGGAGAGTAGCAGGACCGCATTGGATGAGTCAATTATGCCCCCGCCATCAAGACTGGTTAAGCGTAAATCAAAGGAAATGGAACCAGAGCCTACAGTACCTGTGAGAATCATAAATATTTTTGTTCTCTTTTTAAAAACTTGTTTTATATATCATATTTTATTGCAAAATTTTAAATGAAATCAGGTTGCATAATGCCTACCAGTACATACTTGATACTGCAGCTCTTTATGTCAGCTAGATAATGATTTTTATGGTATTTTGTATTCATAAGTACTTGCTTCCTAATTTAAAAATTGCAGAAGTTCAGCAAGATGAGAGGAATGTTTCTGTTTTTGTCCCCTGGTGAAACAGTAATGATAGACAATAGAAATAACTACTTTGAGTAAAAATAAGGTCGGATGGCCTATTTGGTACCGCTTTTGGGAAACTGCATCTTTTCCAATTCTTAAATGTGATGTTGGTGCCTCAATTTTTTACACATGAATGTTGCTGGTTAGTCAGCATTTATTGCCCATCTCTGGTTGCTGTTGAGAAGGCAGTGGTGAGCTGCTGCCTTGAGTCCACTTTCTGTGAGTTCAGCAATATTTAAGTACATTTCTTCTCATGGTGGAGTTAAGCAGAAGCTATTTCCACTCAGTATTGTGACTTAGTTTGATGAAGACCTTCATTCTTTCTTTTTTGGTTTTGTTGGAGAAACATATTTATTCTTTACTGGTTAATTTCCTTCAGCAGCAAGATGAGCAACAGCAGCCACAACAGCAAGAACAGGAACTGCAGATTCCACCAGTGGAGCTTCCTCCAGAGGAGCAACTGCACATTACTGATCTTGTTCCAGAACTTGCTGTTCTGCCAGAGAAGAAAGAAAAAGATGAAGAGGAAGAAGAGGAGGTGAGCACACACTTGTTTAAAAATAGTTTTTTGCGAGTTTATCTGAATAAATGGGCTTCAAATACATTAGAACTTTTGCAAAAAGCATTTTTAACAAGAGTTTACGTGATGCTTTATCCCCTTATTTGTCTTCCCTTATTCTACCTGAGGCCACTGATTAACATTGGATTACAAATCAGTAAGTGGCCTATCCTCCTGATGCAACACAGAATGTTCTTGTATGAGCCTGATGGTGAGCATCTGTGAGTTATTCAAACTTAGGTCATTATTGATGATGCCTGTCCTTTCTGCATAAACTACTTCCACTTCCTTTATATGGAAGTCAAATACCAATCTTGATGACTCAACTAATTTGAGGAAAATGGATAAGCCTTACAGATGAGGAAAATCCCAGTTTTGATTCCTATTCTTTTGAGCTTGTTAACCTTGTGAGAAGTAGAAATACGGTCACTATAATTAATTCTAGCACACTGTTATCAGTGATGGGACATTTGTCCTGTGTTCCCATTTCTTGTATCTTATGCAGCACACTGGCATCAAATGACAGAGGATTCCATTCAAAACTGGTAATGGGATAAAGCATTATAGGTAGCACAGTGGTTAGCATTGGTGCTTCACAGTTCCACGGTCCTGGGTTCGATTCCTGGCTCGGGCCATTGTCTGTGTGGAGTTTGATGCTGAGATGCCGGCGTTGCTCTGGATAAACAGTAAGAAGTCTGATAACACCAGGTTTAAATCCAACCGATTTATTTGATAGTAAACTCACAAGCTTTCAAGGTTCCTCTCCATCAGGTGAATGAAGAGTTCTGGCCACAGAATATAACAGCACAGACAATTTACAGATTACTGATTAGAATGCAAATCTTTACACCTAACCTGCTATTCAAGTGACTAACAATGTGAGTGGAAGGAGCACTGAGCACAGGTTAGAGATGTGTATTGAATAGCCATTGTTAGCCGCTTTAAGATTTGAATAGCAAATTAGATGTAAAGATTTGCATTCTAATCAGTAATCTGTAAACTGTCTGTGCTATTATATGTACTGTCTGAGGCCAGAACTCTTCATTCACCTGACAAAGAGGCAAACCTCAAAAGCTTGTGAGTTTACTATCAAATAAATCAGCTGGACTTAAATCTGGTGTTGTCAGACTTCTTACTGTGTGAAGTTTGCACATTCTTCTCATGTCTGTGTGGGTTTCCTCCGGGTACTCCGGTTTCCTCCCACAATCCAAAAATGTGCGGGTTAGGTTGATTGGCCATGCTAAGAAATTGCCCTACTGTCCAGGGATGCATGGATTAGTGGGCATAATATGTAGGGATATGAGATTAGGGCCTGGGTGGAATTGTGTTCGGTGCAGACTCAATGGGTCGAAGGGCCTGTTCCTGTACTGTAGCGTTCTATGTAGTGCTCTCTTTGTCAAATTATTAATGGCTGCTTAGGTGAGACAAGGGTGCTCAGGAACTGTGTCCCATTGAGGGTTAGTACTACACCAGATTTTACTAATTCCAGCAAGAGTTCTATTTGAAAGATTGTTTAGCTTCTGTTTTGTGAAATATTAAAATTCTTATTAAGCAATCAAAATAGTTAAATTTCACCATTTTGGCTTAATATTTTGTCCACTAAAATTGCATTTCTCATCGGCTGTAAAATAATAACAGTATTTGATCAACAAAGTGACATTGTTATTTTGATCAACTTTACTTTGAAAAAATGTGTTCTGGGAAGATTCCTACAGGTTGTTTAGTCAAGAACACCTGAATTGATTTGTAGACTTACCTAATGCCAAATGCGAAAAATGTCAGAGATAAGAAAAGCAGTTGTGAAGACAAGGAATAGTAACACCACTTGGGTAAAATGTAACAATCTTGTCTGCTAAATTAGCTTTTTCTTCAAAATATTTTTTCGATAATATATTCTTTCATAATGGGAATACTGGAAAAATTGAGACAACTGATGAAGTTCTCATTTTTATTACACTAATTGATTTTGTTTCTTCCATCCTTGGAATGGTTTTAACTGTATTTGCCCTTATTTTGAGGAGGAGGAGACGGTAGGCGGTGATCAGGATCAGGAGGAGAGGCGGTGGAACAAGAGAACTCAGCAAATGCTTCATGGTCTACAGGTAAGATACCTTAAATAATGTCTGTATCTGAAGATTTGTGCACCTGAATTACATCACATTTTGCCATGCTGTGATTTGATGAGTCTTTAATTGCATTATGAGTAAGCCTAAATTTAATATTTGTAGGTGATAGTTTCAATGTTTTCTTCAGAAATATGTATAGGTGATTAACGTAGTTCTAATTCTGGGCAGAAAATGGGGGTTTTGTTCTAAATCTTCAGGTTACCAGAAAAGCTAAAGAACACTGACTGTATAAAGAAGTTATACATGTCAGCCCAATTTAGCAGAGTACCTTGGGTCACCTGGTGTTAGTTACAATTTTATTGTTGAATAATATGAAGTAAAATTTACTTGACTTTTTTTGCTTTATCTCAAGAACATTATTTATAATGTTCTCAGTTGAATCAACAGTGTAGGTGCATCAGTTGTTTAAAAACCAAATTTTTTTTTAAGTGCTGGAAGTAAACGATTTTAAAAAGTTATGAAAATTTGTAAGATTTGTTTGGAAACAAATCACACTCTGCCTGTGATCGATTGGTCTGGGTGATGAGGTGGGTAGGATGAGGGGGCTGAGGGTCAGTAATTTTGGGGAGAGGGGTGATGGAATGTCTGTGGAAGCCAGGAGGAGGCATTATCAAGCCCAGGAGCGATGTGGCAGGGGATCTTTTTTTGTTTGCGCATGTGCAGTTGGAGATGCTGATTGGAACTGCAAGGTTTTGGGTGGATTAAGCCCTGCCTACAGACATCTACAACACAGTTCAAAATCAAGCAGGCAGCGTGTGTATGAGAACGGGCCTAAAAGTCGGTTCTAAAGCATTCCCATTTCAGGTCAAGCAGGTGCTGGGGCAAAGATGTTGCCATGAAGCCTTGTACTTGCCTCTGACAGAACAAGGTGTTAATTACAACAGGGCTGTTTCCTCGGTGTATTTTCAGGAAAAGAGTACTATGTTGTTTCATTTCTCTTCGCCCCTCTCAAAGGTTTCTGCCCTTTGCAATTCTTTTTCCATTGAAATCGCCAAAGAGGATCAGCCTCATCTGTTGAGACTCAGGCCAGTGATTGTTCAAAGCTGCAATAAAATTGTTCTTTGGACTCGTTTCTGATGTTGGGACACCCTTACTGAGGACTATAGTGCACTGTCCTGGTCTAGGGTGAGATGAGAGGTCATGAGGCGCTTGATTATTCTGCAAAGGAAGTCTTTGAGGCAACTAACCAGTTTGTTTTGAATAGCAATGCCAACCCTGTGAGGAGCAGTCTTCTTTTGGTTTACCTTTTGCAGAAAAAGATGAAATTGCCACCTTGTCCCTTGAACTGGTCTTCCCTTGCTTAGGGCACTGATGTCGATGTCAAAATGCCTGAGCTCCCTAGCAACAATAACAGTAAACTGTTCCAGTCTGTTGCTGTTGGGATTGTCCATGACAGTCCTGATGCTCCAGGTTCCAACTTAATGTTAAAGGGTAGAGGATGCCTGTACCTGAGTTATTTTAATGTGGTGGCTGCTGCACACTAACTACTATAGGAGATTGTCAGAACAAAGTCTTGATCCATTGGAAAGAGAGTCCAGGATGACTGGAGACCAGGCTCTGCTGCATATGCTGAGGGCATACTCTTTCCTACAGAAGATCCCCTTCCTGGGATTGATAAAATGCAATGGTGACTTAATGAGCTTATGAGGATGGCACTGGCCTCTCACTGCAAATGGCTTGCCTGCCTCCCTCTGGCTGTGAATGGTCCCGCACCCCCATTTCTTGAATAGCTCTGGAACTTCTCTATTTTAGAGAGTGGTTACTGCCTTTGGGTCCTTCTGCATCTGCTCTCGACCAGCCATGTAAATACTCCGGCACAGGTCCATAATGGATTATCTTTTGTGGTTCTGGTTTTTAATTGCTCATGTCTTGACAGTTCATACTGTCCTAGTTTAAAGAAAGAAAAATGTAAAACTCAATAATCACTAAACTCACTTGCCTACTGACCTACTTATTACCTGGAGTTCTGAGATCTCGGCTTTCCTCAGGCCTCTGACAGACTGCTTCGTATTTTGTAAAATAGCAGAATAGCATCTCTTACCTCACTGTATAAAATTCCTGCACTCAATTAAATTCTCGAGTTCTGTCAAATGTGCACTTGGTTAACGTGTCAACTGTACATTTGCAAAAGCTTTCTGCTTTTGGTAACTAGTTCTAACTGGTCATTTAATTAAATATGCAGCTTCCACTAACAGGCAACTTGCTTACCAATGGCTAACATTTAAAGAAACTACTTATTTAATGTTAAGTGCTAACTGCAAAATTTGACTAGGTTTTAGAAAGAGGTCACATCTTAAAACAAAATTCCCCCTCTCCAAATTCCTGTGTTAAGTCTTCTGTAGAAGCTGTATTCTTATCATATTCACTTCTGTTATTATCAAGTATGAGAATATGGAAAGTTAGTGGATAGTGGTGGTGTTGAGAAATTTTTTCAGTAGGGATAATGTAGCCTGTAAATATTCTTAAGGGAGTTTATCTCGTACACACAAGTTGGAGAATATGCAAATATTTGGCAAATTAACTGAGAGGATGTGTCGGGTATGTAAAAAGCTTGAGGGATGGTTACATCCTTTTTTGTTTTGGGAGGACAGTCATTTGATTTTGATTTATTATTGTCATGTGTTGGGATACAGTAGAAAGTATTGTTTCTTGCACTATACAGTCAAAACATACCATTCATAGAGTACATGGGGAAGAAGAAAAGGATAGGATGCAGGATATAGTGTTGCAGTTACAGGTCGGGTGAAGAGAAAGATCAGCTCAATTTAGGATAAGACCATTCAAAAGTTAAATGACTGCAGGAAAGACGGTGTTCTTGAATCTGTTAAGTGTTTTCAGACTCTTCTATCATTTTCCTGATGGGAGAAATGGAAGTCTGGTTTGAAAGTTAAATAAAGCAATATATGTTTACAGAAATTTAGGTTTCTGACTTTATTTCGACCTGCGTCATGTTTAGAATTTGTCTTGAGCAGTTAGTGCAATCATCTGATGCTCCTAATTGGAGCAGCATACACACTAAAGCAAATAACTCTGCAATCCTGCCACCCAATCTCAGCAGCCGATCACCTATATAACATATATATTGCATATATACCCCTGATAGGCTACTGTCTACCGCCTTCATCTTTTGTACAAGCAGTTTCAGTGATGTCGCTCAGAGCATTATAAATCATCATCATTGACAGCAATAGAAGTACGATTTTAAGTAAGCATTTAAGCTGACTGAGAACAGCACTATCCTAGTGACCACACTTCTGCCTCCCCAGCAGAACAGATTTGATTTCATTAAGTCCCGAGGTTATGTAGCAGCTGAACCGGGTAACCTGAAATTGCAGCTGCCATTAATTTTTTTTTTTTGTGAATTTACTAGTGATTGCTATCAATGTCAACTAGCAAGGTAGAAACCAATTATCCTGGTGTCCGTGTGGATAATGATAGGTGTAAGATGATTTTCATACTTTTTTTCTCTTTTTAAAAAAAAGCATTCTGGACAATAATTGAATTTCTCCATAAATCTAGCACATCACTCTCCTTTTAAAATCTCAAATCAGTAGTTATTAACTTTTGATAACATCTTTTTGTTTCTCCTTTGGTTTAGAGTCTGCTTTTCTTTATTCTGTGAAACATCTCGGGATGGTTTTCTATTTGTACTGTTTAAATTCAGCTGTTCTTGACTTCTCTTTTTTTTGAAGTATGTGATTGTGTTCAAAGTGCATTGATTTACATGCATTAAAAATGATCCTTTATGCAGCTTCCTGTCTTCAATATATTTCAGTTTTGTTTCAGGTCACGACTTAATCACTTTTGTTTTTTTCAGAGGGCTTTGGCTAAAACAGGAGCTGAATCTATAAGCCTGGCAGATTTATGTCGAAAGAACAACCGGAAACAGGCAGCTGCAAAATTCTACAGTTTCTTGGTACTTAAAAAGCAACAGGCAATTGAGCTTACGCAAACTGAGCCTTACAGCGACATTATTGCAACCCCAGGACCAAGATTCAACATTGTCTGATCGGGTTGATGTTGAATGACTAGTGTGTATTCACTAGATATGTATTGCCCCGTATGGGGAATTGAGACCATTACAATACTTTAATAAATTGGTTTTAATGTATATTGAGTTAAAAGATTATTTTGGACAGAGAAACTTTTCAATTTTTTTGGGATTAGGTGTGTTATTCCAGTGTTTATGGTGAATACAAGTAACTTACACTCCTTGACAGATTTTATACTGAATCATGATTGGAGAAATGCATAATGTTTCAGATATATTATGAATACATTTTGTGCAGACATAATTATGGCTTTGTTGATTGCATTATTTGGAAATGTCACCTGTGTAACACCACTGCTGCTGATAGATTGTCTCAATAAGATGTCAATTGGTGAAATTCCTGTTCTGCAGCATAGTAGTAGAGAAGTTGATATTCAACACTTGCACTTAATTTAACTTTTAGATTGTGTGCTGGTTCCTCTACATTGACACATTTTTGGAACAGTCTAGCAGCACCCATGTCCACTGGAATTACAAACTATTAAAATGCAACCAAGGATATATGAGATTAATTTTGAAAACATACTCATAATTTTAGGATGCTTTTCAGTCTGGAGTGTTACAATGCTGTTTTATTTTAAACATAATGTGCCTGTAAGCCTATATTCCCCTTTTTGTATAAAATGTGTAGATAATTTTTAATGAATGTTTAATTATGGAAAGGTGAAAGCTTTCATTTTAAGCAGCATTTTGCTTATGCTACTGAGTCTCTAGTTTGTTGCTTAATTAGGTCATTAAATGTTGAACGCTGATGTTCATGCTGTTATACATAACTTTTCTAATAAAATACTTGTTACAGTCTTCTCGTTTCTTGAAATAAATTCTAAGCCCATGTTCTGACTTGTTTTCATATCATGGTAACTTGACTTATTATTTTCTTTTAAACAATTTCACCTTGAAAATGCTGCACATGAATTATTCTTTGTAGGATCACTTTTGGCCTAACTTATTGGGGAAGTGGAATTTCCATTAATGATTTGAGCAAGTCCGGAAACTTGAAAAAGAATGAGGAATGTAATTCAAGTATGTGTAGCTGAAATAAAATTGACAGGGACGTGTAAATGAAGTATTTACTGATTCCTGTCAACTTTGTAGAATGTTTAATAGAAAAAAAAAATTTTGTTTTATATGGAATTTTATTCTTTTACTTTTTAAACATTCTAACATCTATTTAAGGATAATGGCCAAGATCTTCCTGTTCCATTGATACTGCCAATGAAGAGTTTATAGACCTGATCCTGGTGCCCGTTTCTCCTGGGTTCTTCCAGCCCCAGGTAACAGGAAAATGGGCAGCACATCTTCTTCCGTCTAGGCTCAGCGGATTGTAGTGGAATCCTGGGGTGGAAGAGAGGACCTACCCCCTTTTTATGACACTAGCCCCTGTCTTTAGGTAATTTTTAAAGATTCAGTCTCTAAATAGAAGAGTGAGTGGGGAGATGGATGGTCGGGTCAATGGGGGAGATTGGGGTTAGTTGGTTGAGTGGGATAGTTGGGGCTGAGTGATTGGAGAATGGGCAGAACTTGTGGAGTTAGCTATTTGACTAGATGCTAAACTGTCTTGCCATGTACTTTGTAAAAGTTTAATTCTGTATATCTACCTTAAGCTCCGGGTCAGAGACATGGAGGGATCAGAGCAGAAGGAATCAGCCTGTTGCAAGTTTAGACCTTTCAGGCAATAATGTCTGTAAAGGCCTTCTATAAGGCTAATGTGAACCCTTAACATACATTCAATCTCCAATCTGAAGATTCAGATTTAATTGGACTGTTTCACTCAATTGCTCTGATCAAAAATCTGTGGTGGAGGCAAGTTCAAATAAGGCATTGAAGAAGAAATTGGTTTGTCATCCAAGAATGTGCAGGTCTGTGGAGAGAATGTGGGGAAGTTCCATTTGGTATAAAACTGCTTCACAGAACCTGTGTAGTCATGACAGGCTGGCTGGTTGTGTTATGTACCAATTCTGTGAACTCAAATCAGAATTGAAATTCTACATTCAGTTTTTATAATGTGAACTTGTGAAACTTGCCGTCTGTTTTAAAGCTGAAGTATTCAATCATTCTGTTTCGGACTGTGGAGTATACTGTCAAATTGGCTTTATATAAAATTAATCCGATTGCATGTGTCCAAAGCCTCAGATACAGCTTCGTGTTTTGATTTGTAGTTTACCATGAGGGACTTGTGTAATAGATGCCTTCAAACTCAAGCACATGAAATTCAAATAGGTTAAACTAGTGACTAAAGTATGTTTCAATGCTGCTAATTAACTTTCTCCAGAGCATACTTGGCCAAATTTTGTTCGTTGAGACAAACTTAATATCTTACATCAAACTTTTTAGAATTCCATATTTAGATGACCCCTTTTCTATTGTTTTGAAAGCTCTTTAATGTAGTAGTTAGTGTTACTTGCACTGCTCTATTGAATCAGTACATGGCAAAAGGAAGCTATACAGCTCATGGAGTGTGCATTAACTCTCTGAAGGTCCACCTCCCTGCCCTATCCCCGTGACCCAGCACATTTTACTATGGCCAATCTACATAACTTGCATATCTTTGGACTGAGGGGGGAAACTCCCACAGATGCTACAAGAACATGCAAACTGCACACTGTCTTGCAAGACTGGAATCAAACCTGAGTGCTGTGAGGCAGCAGAGCTAATTACGTGTCACTATGCTGCTTGATTTCTCCCCACCTACCTCAAAAGATTGGGAAATGAAATTGTCCCAGGTAAGGAGCCAAAAGATCTGTTTCATTAAAATATTAAGTCAAATTCTCTTTGCTAAAACTGATTACTATTCCAAGACTATCCAGGGATGCAAATAATCTGTAGTTTCTCCTCCTGTATAAACTATTGTCTTAAATCTTTCTTCACTGCCTTCTCCATCTGTTACCTCAACAAATTTTAGAGTGGCACGGTAGCACAGGTAGTTAGCATTGCTGCTTCACAGCTCCAGGTTGGATTCCTGGCTTGGGTCACTATGGAGTTTGCACGTTCTTTTTGTGTCTGTGTGGATTTCCTCAGGTACTCTGTTTCCTTCCACGGTCCAAAGATGTGCGGGTTAGGTTGATTGGCCATGTTAAAATTGCCTGTTAGTGTCCTGAGATGCGCAGGTTAGAGGGGTTATTGGGTAAAATATGTAGAGATATGGGAGGGGTAGATCCTGGGTAGGATTGGGGTCGGTGCATACTTGATGGGCTGAATGGCCTCCTGTACTGTAGGGTTTCTGTGATTTCAATGAGGAGATCGTGCATTTTTTGTCATAAGTTTGAGACCTATTCAATTATCTTGCTTCCCTTAGCCCACCAGATCAAATTCTAACAAAGATTTACTCAGTTGCCAGGAAAAGGGGTTGATTTAGTAGCTTAGGGAGATTGGCTTTGGCCTTCCCAATATTTTGGAGAATGTATCTGCTCATTTAGATGTCAGTTAAGCAACATGGCAAGTTAAAGCTGGGTGGAATAGTCAGGAAAGATTGTTGCAGGCAGTAGACTGATGACATCTTGTCCTGGGTGGAATCTAAAAATGTCTTCAATGATGTCACGAAGGGAAAGCTTGTAGATGAGAAATTGAAAGTCAAGGATCGGTTCTTGGGTTAAAGCAGAAGCAATAGTGCACAAGTTGAAAGAGAAAACAGCCAGTGATTCTCTGGCTATGACTGGATGAAGTCTCACAACGCCAGGTTAAAGTCCAACAGGTTTATATGGCAGCATGAGCTTTCGGGGAAGCTAGTGTTGGACTTTAACCTGCCAGTGTGAGACTTAGTGTGCTTACCCCAGTCCAACACCAGCATCTCCACATCATGACTGGATGGACAGGAATAAAACCAGACAAAGAAAATCCCATCCACCTGGATGACAAATGAGAGGCATTGGATCTGTGGTCAACGTTGCAAAAGCTTACAGCTGATTCCAAAGAATGAAGGTAAAATTCATTATGATCACAGTATCACTTATGTCAGGCTCCTCTTTGACTATAACTCAACACCATTATTTCTACAAAACTCATCTCCAAACTCTGTGGTTTAGGGCTCAGCTCCTCCATCTATAATTCGATCCTAGACTTCCTAACCCACAGACTGTAATCAGTAAGGACAAACTTCAATATTTCCATGCTTACCCATGTTACAATCAAGGCCTAGTTTTAAGACTGATTAAATTGAATATTCTAAATTTAAAGAATTGGGCATATTAAAATCAAAAGCAGCCTATTGTTAGAAGCCCAGATTTGTCACCTAGAGTTCCTGCAGTTATGTTATCTGGCAACAGGTTACATGTAAGCAACACCATGAAAATGGGGGTGACCTCCACTGTCCTGTCAGGCAGAATTCATGAAACCCACTGAGTATTAGATTCCCCCCACTGCCCCCATCCTCCTTCCTGGGACCTTATTGACTAGAATCTAGAGAAATTTCTGAAAAGGCAGATGGGGATAAAGGTACGCATCTCAGACACACTAGCAGTGAAGACTCGACAATGGAAGACTTGACCATCCAGAAGACTGACCAGAGAAGGAAGGAAGAAACTACTATCAAAATTGAGTAGGACACAGAATCAAGCCTGCAGTTTAACCAAACCATCTTTGCAAGTAGTATACTTGAATCTGCCTGCCTCTATTACTACCTTTGGCAGCTTGTTCCAGTCATCACCCTCTGTGTGGAAAAAATTGCCCCTCTGGATCCTTTTGTATCTCTCCCCTCTCACCTTAAACCATGCCCTCTAGTTTACTACACTGCCTATTTAGCATTTAGTTGGGTCGAAATGTCCATCAATTAATTGTTGGGGAGACTAAAGCCATTGTCTTTGGTCAGTTCCACAAAACTCATTCGTTTGATACTAAATCCATTCCTTTCCTTGACAAATGTTTGAAGCTTAAATAGACAAGTCACAGACATTGCTGTCATGTTTAACTCAGGATAAACTTGCAATTACATAGGGTGACACAGTGGTTAGCACTGCTAGCACATAGCACCTGGACTCAGGTTCAATTCCAGCCTTGGGTCACTGTCTGTGAAGTTTGCACATTCTCCCTGTGTCTGCATGAGTTTCCTCTGGGTGCTCTGGTTTCCTCCCACAGTCCAAAGATGTGTGGGTTAGGTTAACTGCTATACTAAATTAACCCCAGTGTCAGGGGAATTAGCAGGGTAAATATGAGGGACTATGGAAATGGGGCCTGGATGGGCTTATGGCTGATGCAGATTCAGTGGGTTGAATGCCTCCTTCTGCAATCTAGATTCTATATGATTAATTACCAAATACAGTTACTTCAACCTCTGTAAAAAAAGCACACTTACTGTTGAAGCCCTCATATATACCTTTGTCACCTCTGGTTTTGATGATTCCAAAACTATCCCAAGTGGCCTGTCTCATACTCTTATTAAACTCCACTGACTTCATCCTAACTTATGCCAAGTCCCAATCGCCTACAATCTGGGCTTTTTTAAAAAATTCATTTGTGGGACATGGGTGTCACTGGCTGGTCAGCATTTATTGTCCATCTCTAGTTGCCCTCGAGAAGGAGGTGGGCGGCCTCCTTGAAATACAGCAGCTGTGGGTTGACCCACAATGCCGTTGGGTAAAGAATTGCAGGAGTTTGACCCAGCAATTGCATAGGATCAGCGATATATTTCAAAGTCAAGATGGCTTGGAGGGGAACTTGCAGGTGATGGTGTTCTATGTATCCAGAGTCCTTGTCCTTCCAGATGGAAGTAGTCAGCAGTTTAGAAGGTACTGTCTGAAGATCTTTAGTGAATTACTGCAGCGCACACTGCTGCTGCTGAGTGTCAGTGGTGGAGGGAGTGGATATTTGTGGACGTGATGCCAAATAAGTGTGCTGCTTTGTCCCGGATGGTATCAAGCTGCTTCAGCGAATTTGGAGCTGCACCCAGGCAAGTGAAGAGTATTCCATCACACTCCTGACTTGTAATGTACAGACTTTGGGGAATCAAGAGGTGAGTTATTCACCACAGTATTCCTAGCCTCTGACCTGTTCTTGTAGCCACTGTGTTTATTTGACGAGGTTAGTTGAGTTTCTGGTCAATGGTAATTCCAAAAATGTTAATAGTGGAGAAATCTGGTGATGGGGACACCATTGAATGTCAAGGGGCTGTGGTTCAAGTGCCTCTTATTGATGATGATCATTGCCTGGCATTTGCATGGCACGAATGTTACTCACCATTTGTCAGCTCAAGCCTAAATATTGTCCAGAGCTTGTTGCTTTTGAATATGGACTGCTTTATTTGAGGGATCACAAATCATACTGAACACTGTGCAATCTAACATTCTCATTTCTGACCTTCTGACTAAGGTCATTGATGAAGCAGCTAACGATGGTTGGACGAGGACACTATACCAAAGGACTCCTGCAGAGATGTCCTGCAGTTGAGATGACTGATCCTCCTCCTCCACAACCACCTTCCTATATACCAGGGATGACTCTAATCAGTGGAGAGTTTGTCCTGAAACTCATTGATTCCAATTATGCTAGGGCTTCTTGATGCCATACTCAGTCGAATGAGGCCTTGATGTCAAAGGCAGTCACTTCCATCTTACCAGGGTTACTGGCCTACATTATTTTTTATTCCAGTAACGTCTCTTAAAATTTTCATCTTTGTTTTCAAATTGCTGCACAGCCTCACCCTACCCTATCTATCACTTCTTCCTCGGAGATTTTTACAGTCTCCAATTCTGGACTTCTGCATAACTCTCTTAATCACCCCTGCCATTGGTGTCCCCTGATGTTTAGTGTAGACGAATACGTAAGAATTCCCTCTCTAAAATCTCTGCCCCCAAAGAGTGATATTCTTGTGGAGGAGGTTGGAGCATTTTACAATATTAAAGGTGCTATATAAATCCAAGTTGTGTGCAACATTTCAACCAAAGCAGTTCATTGTCCTAACACCACCCTCGCCCACCTCCAACCTCGACCTTTATCTCCAATCTACAAAGCATCCCCTTTCTTAATTCAAGGACCAAGTAAGTTTCTGCAGTAGATCTCACGCATTCTGGACAGAAGATCATTGCATTACAGGAGAAACCTTTACAACAGTGATAACATCAGACTCCTCTGCATTCAAGAGCTTTAAAACAAGCGGAGAAAAAAAAAACGACTTTTGGGCACTCAAATGCATAGATTTCAAAAGATTCAACAGTAATGCTGTGAAGCATTAGGCACAATAGTAAGTGCTATTTAAGGGACAAATGATTAAGTATATTATTTGTCCATATACAATACCTTGGTCAAGCTTCAGCTCTGTCCAGTTTTGTCCTCCTCTCATGGTTGGTAATACTGAGGCTTTGGAAAGACGTAAAGGAAAACCACCACTGAATTATTGGTTTAAAACATCTGTTATCAAGATTACCAAAAAATGCTGGTACTCTACACTTTGAAAAGGCATAGACTTAGGGTGAGCTGGTAAAGGTTTATAAGATGAAGGAAATAGATTGGAATGATCTGTCATCTGGAACACAATTAATAGGTGAGGGTTGAGCGGGGGTGGGGGGGGTGGGTGGTGGTCACAATTTTAAGTTGTACGTGACGAGATCTAGGTAAGATATTGGGAAGTAGTTATTTTCCTGGAAATCACTGAACATCTGGAATAGACTGCTAGTTTGTGCATTAAATAAAAACTTGTCAAATTCCTTCGAGGCTTTTTCCACTGAGCCGAGGGGAGAAAAAAAGCAGATGGATGGGTTAGGGTGAAAGGAGAAAAGTTTAAAGGGAATATTTGAGGGAGGGGCTTCACACAGAGTGGTACAAGTGTGGAATGAGCTGCTGGATAAATTGGTAAATATAGAGTCACTTTTAATATTCAACAAAAACAGACAGGTTCATGGATGAGAGGGATGTGGAGGGATATGGTTCAAATGCAGGTCAGAGGGACTAGGCAAAAAAATGGTTTGGCACAGACAAGAAGGGTCAAAGGTCTGTTTCTGCGCTGTAATTTTCTATGGTTATATGGAGGGAGAGCTTCATCTGTTTCTGCCTTGGACAGATATCAATCATCTTGAACTAAAATTAGATACAATAACCAGGAGAGCTGATAGCATAGTTGTATGGTCACTGGGTTAGTAATTCAGAACCTAGAGCACTTTGGGCACTTGTGTTCAAATCCCACTACAGCAGATGGCAAAATATGAATGCAATAAAAATCTGAAAAATTGATCTGATTCACTAATGTCCTTTAGGAAAGGAAATTTGCTGTCCTTACCCAGTCGAGCTTATGTACGATCTACAACAAATTGGTTAACTCTTAAATGGTCTAGCAAGCCACTCAAGTCAAAGGCAAATAAGGATAATAGATGTTGGCTCACAGGAATTAAAAAAAATAGAAATATCATATTCACTAGTTTGGATCACTGCGATAAAGGGCGCGATGAAGATTTAGAGAATCACCCACAAATCACGTGGCGATCATATCACGCCTTTGGCCATTTATCACCTTCTTAAGAACTTTTTGCGAGACTGTCAATAATTGATCAAGAAAAATAGTAACGTGGGAAGAATAATTTTCAATCATTATTTACCTAATATAGTAGGGCCAGAATGTAGTGAATCGGCAAATAAAGAAAATAATCCACTCATTTTGGTCAGCATCCAAACCTTATACACAAAAGGTGATTGTCTAGGTAATCACGCATTCATATGTGCTCTTTTATCTCCAAAATGAGGTGCAGAATATAGGACGCATTTCAAATTTTAATGAAGTAGCTCCAAATTACTCAGACATTCCTCTTACAGTAGGTTAATTTTTTTAAAGCCAATGTCCTGTTGCTATTTCATACAAACTGGAAAAGCTCCTTTCAAATGTGAAGTGATAGTTAATACTGATATAAGAATCTTAATTTGTATCAACAATGATTTTGAAAGGGAGATTGTTCTCTCTGGCAGAGATCTAGAACACTGGGGCACATCCTCAGGATAAAGGGTCAACCTTTTACAAGCAGAGATGACAAGAAACACATTCATTCAAAGGGTTTTGAATCTTTGAACTTCTCTGCCTCCAGACAATTGTGGATGCACTATTGTTGAACACATTTAAGACTGCAATGGACAGATTTTCAGCTTCAAAAAATAATGGGATGTCAGGAGCAGGCAGAAAAGTGACTTTGAGGCTGAAGATCAGCCATGGTCAGACTGAATAATACAGCAGGCTCAAAGGGTTGAAAAGTCAAGTCTTGTTCCAATCTATTACATTCTTGCTATAAACACACTTCCAGTATTTAGGAACAAAATGTTTCATGTGATTATGAAGATTCTTTCTGTTCAAATAGCTATGCAGTTTGGTTCATGTTCTGACAAAGTCTCTGGTTGTACTTCTACATTGTAGATTCTACTTTGATACTTGATGCAATTCTTTTTCTTTTTCTTGCTCTCCTTCGCTTTTTCTCTTTACTTGGTTGCTGTGGTGGTTGTACCTTCTTTTTCAAACAACTGAGAGGATTAGGGCCCCCTTTTCTTTTGCGTTTTTTACGTCTGGGTTCGGATTCCTTCACCAGGCCTTGCTCTTCTTTCAACTGCTGGAGAGTTTGTTGCTGATATACAGGGACAAACTGATTACTTTGCAAAGACTGTTGTTGTGCAATTGATTGGGAAGAAGGTTTTTCCAGGACCATAGTGTTCTGTACAATATACATGAGAGGGACTCCTGACATTTTTTTAATTTTCTCAGTTAAGTCTTGATCCTGTTGAAACAATTGAGAGACACTTAATAGACATATTAATTAAAACCACAACAAACATGCAATCATGCGTAAAAATTAATCGATTGCCAGTTGACTCCCCACCCACAGCATCCTAGTTTTCTCACTCTTTGGCCCTGCCACTCTGGTTCTCACACCATCGCATTCTGGTTCTCACTCCCTGGGTTCTAGCATCCTGGTTTTCTGCTTCCCAGTACAGATTCTCCACTGCTGTACCCTGGCACTTGTCTCTTGCTCCTCAGGCTATTGTGTTCTTCTATTGCCTCCCCTGAAAGAAAGCCTCTTTCTTCCCAGCATGAGCAGCAGTGCTAGTGTTCACTGCTCCTCCCATCACAGACTGTTTATCTCCCACAGTTGCCGTTAGGCTCAGTTTATAAGCAGCAAATGTTGGGTGAGGAACAGCTTACGGTTGGAGGAAGAATCTTCCGCTCCAACTTCTCTTACTCAAGATGTTTTAAAAAAGTACCTGCGTAGCCACAAAGTAATGATGAGGATTATTGTTTCCAACCATCGACAGCAGGCATTTTGATGCACCTATAGGCATTTTCAGATGTGAACAATTTCTAGTTTGAAATCGTTGAGCAATCAATTTTGCACCGTACAATTCTTTTCCAAGTGACTGCAGCTCCTTCAGGACACAACTGGAAAATTAAAACAAAGAACAAGACTTGACATTTCACTTTCTGTCGCAATGCAGCTCCAGCAATGAGCAAAATTGGAAGATGGGCTAACTTCAAAGGACATACAAATTAGAGGAAGCATGGCTTTGTGAAATCATGCCTGACAAATTTATTAGAATTCTCTGAAGTGACGAGTAGGATAAATAAAGGGAAACCAGTCAATGTAATGTACTTGGATTTCCAAAAAGGCTCACACAAAAGGCTACTTAAAAATATAAGAGCCCATGGTGATGTGGCTAATAACATTAGCATGGATAAAGGATTGGCTAACTAATAGAAAGAACGAATATGGAGAAGAGAGGCATTTTCAGGATGGTAACCTGTAACTAGTGGAATGACAGAGTGCTGGAGCTACAATTATTTCCACTGTACTAATGACTTGGATAGGAAATAGTGAGAATGACACTAAGTGACTAAAGGGAATATAGGCAGGTTAAGTGGGGGGCAAAACTTGGCAGATGAAACATAACATAGGAACGTGAGAAGTCACGCATTTTGGTAGGAAGAATAAAAGAGCTAAATATTATTTAAATGGAGAAAGATTTCTGAAATGCAGCACAGAGGGACTTGGTGGCCCTTGTGCAGAAATCACAAAAAGCTAGCATTTAAGTTCAGCAAGTAAAATGGAATATGGCCTTTATTTCAAAGGGAATGGTGCATAAAAATTGGGAAGTCTCGCTAAAACTATACAAGGCAATAGTTACACCTCACCTGGAATACTGTGAAGAGTTTTGGTCCTTATCTAAGGAAAGATATACTGGCATTGGACACAGTCCAGCTCAAAATGTTGAGAAGGTTGATTCTGGGTAGGGAGGGGTTTTCTTCCATATATGAGGAGAGGCTGAATAGGTCAGGCCACTATTCATTGGAATTTAGAAGAATCAGAGATGACTTTCTTGGAGGTATACAAGGTTCTGAGGGGGCTTGACAGGTAGATACTGAGAGAATTTTTCTCCTTGTGGGAGAGAGACCATAATTTCAGAGTAAGAGATTGCTCATTTAAGACAAAAATTAGGAACGTCTTCTCTCAGAGGGCAGAGAATCTGTGGAATTCTTTACCACTGAAGACTATGGCAGCTGGAACATTTTGTTCAAGGCTGAGATAAACAAATTTTTAATCAATAACTAATAAGATGGAAAAGTGAAAACTTAAAATTATTGTATCTGATCAGCTATGATCTCTCAGAATGGTGGAGCAGACTCCAGGAGCTCCTGCACCTGATTGGAGGAGCAGGCCACTCGGCCCCTTCAGCCTGTTCTGCCAGCCAAAAAAACATGGCTGATTTCACCGTAACCTCAATCCTACCGATCCCGATAACCTTCCACGCGTCACATTCACGAAGGATCTATCTAATTCTGCCTTATTCGGAGTCTCCAGGAAGGACAAAGCCGATTGGAAACCGAGATGTCGCGGTCTTGAGGACAGAGCATAGTGGCACGACTGCCTCGCAGTGCCAGGGGACCTGGGTTCAATTCCTGGCTTGGGTCATGGTCTACACCCGCCCCACACCCCTCACCCCCCCCCGCCCCTCACCCCCTGCCTCCCCCCCACACCTCCCCTATTCCCCCCCCAAGCCCCACCCCCGCCTCAAGCCCCCACCCCGCCTCAAGCCCCCCACCCCCGCCAGTTTGAGTGGTTTCCCCCAGGGTGCTCCACTTTCCTCCCACAATCTGAAAGACGTGCTGGTTAGGGTGCGTTGGCCTCGTGCTAAATTCTTTCTCAGTGTTACCCGAACAGGGGCCGGATTGTGGCGACTAAAGAGGGCGGTGGATTTTCACAGTAACTTCGCTGCGGCGTTCAGGCTGTGAGTCTGATTAAATAAAGAAGTAACGTGCGGCCGAGGCGGGGAACTCACGCTGTGGTGCAGAGCTGAACTTCCCCCATCAGGTACTTGGGCAGCTGCTCCTTGATCTGGATCTTATTCCTGAGCGCCGCCTGACAGAACGTGCCGTCCACCAAGACCTGGAAAGGCTCGCGGAAGCCGTGGTTGTACTTGTAGAAGGCCAGGAGCCTCTTGGCCGTTTTCTGCCGCTTGATTTTCATCCCGGCGGCGGCGGAGGCCCGGCTGCCAGTGCGCAGGCGCGGCACCACCACCATCAGCCGTCCCCTCCCCCGGGCAACCGGCGCCGCGCCGACCGTTCCGCCGCTTCCAACCACCACCAACACATTCCGGGCACTGAGTTAGACCGTGTGGAACCAGTCAGACGCCACTGGAGTCAATAGAACCAGTCAGAATCATCGTCAATAAGACCGCGTGGAGTCAATAGAACCAGATTGCACATCGTCTCTCTGGCATTATAAAAACGGGGTATGAATTTGGTAATATGGAGGGCCCATGTCGACACGGACCGTGACCTCGGGCGGGGTGAACGAGGCCGGAAAATCCCCCATTAGTTTTTTTTTAAATTTTTTTTTAAAAGTCGGTCCCCCCCCTCCCCTCCAATCCGCTTGTTGGGTGTCACTCCATTTCTCCCCCCTCCCCGGCGGTTGTTTTGCCCTCTGCCCTCCCAGTTTCCGGCGGACACATTTGGCCGGCGCTCCCATTTCCGCTCCTTTCTGCGGGAGGATGGCGTCTCGGAGGGATGGCGGTGCCGGTGGGGCCGCGGGCGGGAGCGGGAGCGGGAGCGGGGCCGGGGCCGGGGCCGGGGCTGGGGCGCTCGGCTCTCCCGTCAAACAGGTTCAGATCGACGGCCTGGTGAGTGGAGAGAGAGTCCCTCCCAACCCCCTTCCCCGCCGAGAGCTCAGCTCGATTGCTGGCGGTCAGAGGCAGGAGAGTCTTAACCTGGCAATAGGGAGAGAGAGAGAAACCGTTTGAAATCCCCCCTCCTCCTTTCTCTCTTCACCTTCTCAACGTCCTGACTGCTCGGGTACGGCTTGGCTGCTTCACGCACACAACAAAAAAGGAGCTGATCACCTGAGGCTGTCTCTCTGGTCCAAACACGTGTGTCTCTCCAGCTGATTATTTCTCCTCCTAAATCGGGAAAGGCAGTTAAGTTGGTAATTTCCCTCTGGCTGTGATCAACCAGCCCCGCTTCCATTAGGGGTTTGCGGCACCGTTTGGTCAAAGTGACGGGTGGGTTAGCGCTGCTGCTGCTTCACAGCTCCTGGGTTCGATTCCCCGGCTCGGGTCACTTGTCTGTGTGGAGTTTGCACCTTCTCCTCGTGTCTGCGTGGGTTTTCTCCGGGTGCTCCGCCCACATCCCAAAGATGTGCTCTTAGGCTAATTGGCAAAACAAATTCTCCCTAAATTGTCTCAAATTTGGTTTTGAATCCATGGATCTATAAACATAGACAGGGATCGCGGGTAGAGGTGGGAATGTCGGGATGGCGGCACGGGCTCGTTGGGCCGAAGGGCCTGTTTCCCGTGCTGTTTTGTTCTTTGACTCCGGTTTCCTCTTACAGTCCAAAGATGTAGGATGGATCAGTTGTGCGCAAGAGCAATATGATTGAATCTGAAATATAGAAGTCATTTTGCAATATAACTTATGAATGTTCTGTTTCCTTTTCTTGCTCACTAGCAAGATAAGGCATGGGGATTGCTGTAGGGAGGTTTGCTACAGCTCCATATGTCTAGTCTTTATAATGTAAATACAGGGTACTAGCAGGGGCATGATTTCAAATTAGGAGCAACCATATTGGGAATTCAGGATCTGGAGTTGCCATTTGGTTAAGCAATTCACTTGGAAAAGGCAACACCAATGCAAAAAGAATTTTAAACATGAATCTTCTGTGCAAATCAAGGTTGATTGGCCATGCTAAGAAATTGCCCCTTAGTGTCTAGAGATGTGTAGGTTAGAGGGATTAGTGGGTATACTATATAGGGATATGAGGGTAGAGCCTGGGTGGGATTGTGTTCGGGGCAAACTCTATGGGCCGAAGGGCCTCTTCCTGCACCGTAGGGTTCTATGGTTCTATGAAGGAACTGTTCAATACAATATTTTCTAATTGACATTTTTAAATGTATGACAGCTGATATGTTCACAGTGATCAGTATTCGAATCAGAAAGTAAGGAGTTCACTGTCAGACAGGAACAAAGAAATTCGAAGCAGGAGTAGGGCATTTGGCCCTTTGAACCTGCTGTGACATTCATTTTGAACATGGCTGATCATCAAATTCAATATCCTGATTTCTACCACCCCTCCCCCTATCCCTCGATCCCTTTAACCCCAAGAGCTAATTCGTAGACACCATTCTCTGGGTAAAGAATTTTTTCCTCGTCTCAAATCTAAAAGGCTTACTCCTTACTTTCAAACTCTGACCCTAGTTCTGGACTTCCCCAGGAACATTTTTTCTGAATCTACCCTGTCTAATTCTGTTAGAATTTTATAAGTTTCTATGACACCTCCTCTCGTTCTTCTACACTCCAATGATTACAATCCTGACTGACATAGTCTCTCCTCATATGTCACACTTGCCGTCTCAGGAATCAAGCTGGTAAACCTTCACTGCACTCCCTCTATAGGAAGGACATCCTTAGATAAAAACATCAAAACTGCACACAGTACTCTAGGTGTGGTCTCACCAATGACCTCTACAATTGCTATAAAACATTCCTGTTCACATCCTCAAATCCTCTCGCTATGAAGGCGGATATACTCTTTGCCTTCTTTACTGCCTGCTTGCTTTCAGTGACTGATGAATGAGGACACCAAGATCTCTTGCACCACTGATGAAGGGCTCTGTTTCCATTTGAATTTGTGTCTTGAAACTCATATGAAATTCATCTAGAACTTGGTAGGGCACCTCGGACTCATTATATTGTTTGCCCCTTATCAGATTGGGTAAATGGGCAGTTTAGTTGGCCCTTAGTGTAACTACTTTTACTGTGTGGTGAATATCCAGTGCAGTTATATATCTTTAACTTCCTCCATACTGTTGGAATGTCTATTTAATGTTGACACTTGGGTAATCCACAGCTTTCTGTAAAACCAGCTTTCTCTTTTCATATCGGTATAATTTTTCCTCCTCTAAGGTTTTGTATTAGTCCGTGACTCATATGAAGATACAAATTTGGAGTGAAAGTAAATTATTTGGTCCACTGATCCTGCTTTGCCATTCTGTAATATCATGGCTGATTTGTTTGTGTTAAGTTTCCATTCCCACCAATCCCAAAGACCTTTGATTACCTTGCCAAACAAAAACCTTATCTACTTCTGCCTTAAAAATATTCAGTGACCCCATTCCACCAGACATTTAAGTCATAGAGGTCCAAAGTTGCACAATCATGAGAAAGATTCTCTTAATTTCTATTCTAATTTTAAAATAATGTCTGTCACTCTGGACTTACACAGCAGACAAAGCATCCTATCACAATCCACCTTGTTAAGACCATTCAGGATATTATATACTTTAATCAAGTCACCATTCAGTCTTCTAAATTCCAGTTCAAACAAGCCCAGCCTGTCCCAAGTATTCTCATAAGAAAAACCTGCTAATTACAGGAATCTACTTAGTAAATGTCCTCTGAACCACCTCCAAGACATGTATATCCTTCCTTAAAGGAGACCAAATCTGCGCACAGTAATCGAGATGTGGTCTCACCACATAGCTGAAGCATAATATCCTTACTTATGTGTTCAATTCCTCTTGTAATAAAAGATAGCATTTCATTAGCCTCCTTGCTTACAAGCGGTACTGCATATTAATGTTTTCTGATTTGCATGAGAACATCTAAATCCCTCTATGCTTCAGAATTCTGCAATCGTTTTCCATTTAAGTAATACTGTACTTTTGTATACTCTTTGCCAAAGTGAACAACTTCACGTTTCTCAAATAAATGTTATTTGCCAGAATTGTGCCCACTTACTCAACCTATCTGTGCTTACGTGCTCCTTATGCCTGCTTTGCAACATAGTTTCTGATCTATCTTTGTGTCATGCGTTCGCTCCTCTCATCTAACTCATTTTATATAAATTCTAAAAAGTTGAGGCCCCAGCATAGATAGCTGTGGGACTCTATCATCGCATTCTGCCAATCAAACAAAGACCCATTTACGCATACTTAGTTTTCTGAAATGAGCTTTTATTTTCCACAACAACCTTTGATGTGGCACCTTATCGAATAGCTTCTGGAAACCCAAGTACAACATGTCTACACCAGGATGTCTAATATTTTCATGAATGGGGGATTATTTCATTTTCTCCCCACTTAAGGGGCCATTGAGTAAACCTTGACAACACTTGATACATTAAATGTGAATTAAGAAAAAGACAACATCAAAATAATAAGATATTTGATATTTAGGAGAAAAGGTACTTAATAATAATGACCATTAAAAAGCTTTGAGCAGCAGAGTTAACCAGTTAAATTTTTTTTGGCTTGTTGCTTAAGAATAGAGTTAGAGAGATCAGGTCCTGATTCCTGATGACCTGGAAAGGATAATCCTTTTTAAATATTTGTAGAAACTTGAGATGTTTTTACATTTCTAGCTAGCTTTCTCTCATAACTTTTTAGTCATTCTCTGCCATTCTTTATATTCTGACCAGTGATCCATAGGACCAGAAGAAATAGGAACAGAGTAGGTCATTCAGTCCCTCAAGTCTGCTTCACCATTCAATATCTGACCTGAATTCTCATGTCCACTTTCCTATCCTTTCACTGTATTCCCGTGATGATCAAAAATCTATCTATCTCAATCTTAAATTTACACAAGGACTTTGCCCCCTCCCACCCCCCAAGCTCTCTGTGGCAAGGAGTTCCAAAGAGACTCAATCCTCAGAAGAAATTGCTCCTCATCTTGGTCATATGCTGGCATCCTTTTATTTTAAGATGATGCATGCTGGTCCTAGCCTCTCCCATGAGGGGCTACATTTGCTCAACATTTATTCTGTCAAGCGCCTTAACAACCCTATATGTTTTAATGAGTTTAACCCTCATTCTTTTGCATTCCAATGAGCTGAGTCCCAACCTGTTTAATCTTTCCTCATAAAACAATCTTCCAAACTAGGGATAATCCTAGTGAACTTTCTCTGAACTGCCTGCAGTGAAATAATAGCTTTTTTTAAATAAGGAACCAGGTTGCTATCAGTACACCAGATGTGTTCTTACCAGTACCTTGTACAGTTGCAGCAAGACTTTTCTTTTAGATTCCAACGAGAATGGGTCAAACCTGCTCAATCTTTCCTTGTAAGCTAACATCTTCATCTCAGGAATCAATCGCATGCACCTTTTTTGAATTGCTTTCACTGAAGGTATATCTCTACTTAAGTAAAGGTTTAAAGTTTACTTATTAGTGTCACAAGTAGATTTACAATAGCACCACAATGAAGTCACTGTGAAAACCTCCTAGTCACCTCACTCTGGCACCTGTTCGGGTTCACTGAGGGAGAATTTGGCATGGCACTTAACCAGCATGTCTTTCGTACTGTGGGAGAAAACTAGAGCACCCTGAAGAAACCCATGCAGAAAGGGGAGAATGTGCAGATTCTGCACAGACAGTGACCCAAGCCAGGAATTGAGCCTGGGTCCTAGGCACTGAGAAGCAGCAGTGCTAACCATTGTGCCGTGATGCTGCCCAAAAGGGAGAAAAACTTCACGCTATACTCCAGTTGAAGTTTTTCTCATACCCTGTACAGTTGTAGCAAGACTTCAGATTAATAGCAAGAATAAGCCATCTGGCCCCTCGAGCCTGCTGCACCATTCAATAAGATCACGGCTGATGTTTTAGTGGACTCAGTTCCACTTATCCGTCTACTCACCGTAACACTACATTCAAAACCCTACATTATGCTATCAAAAGTTTCAGAAGTATTAGCATCACATAATATTCACACAATCATCAGTTGAATGTTCTGTACTTTTTAGGTCAGCTATTGTTAAAGTATATACAAACCTGCAATTTGCTGTTCTTGTTCACTGCTGTCAGAATGAGGTGGAGGTTGAAGAGACAGTTTTCAGTGTAGTGGTCTGAAAACATAAACATGTTGCTTCAAACAATCCCATTTGAGTATACCTGCTCTCACGAACAGCGTGTTTGTCTTGATGGAAAAACCTATATAAATGAATACTTTCAAGTTGATATTAAGTCAATGCTCAGTTATTGCTTGTTAGAATAGACTTTTTCCAATGAAAGAAGACATTTAAATCTATTCTTAATGCCATTAATGTTATATCCCTGATGAGTTGCATCACAAAGACCAACTAGATCAATATCAATTTCAGGGCAGTTGATACTGCCCTGAAATTTATTATAACATATGTAGTAATTCCTTTTTTAGCATTGCAGTTACATTTTTTTGAAAAGTGCAACTCTAAATGAAACCAAGTTGAATGAATCACATTTGGAAAATATGTTAAAAACTTATTTAGGTTCTGTAGAATCTTGTCAGAAAAACATAATTAAGTTTAATTTACCAATATACTATATCTGTAACTACACTTTTAAAATGAAATAAAAAATCTAAAAGAAATATGCAAATTCTTTCTGTGCATCTCTTCCCCATCTCTCCCATTCTCTGCCAAACTTCCCACTTCCCTACTCTTCCATCCATCCCAAATTTCCCACTTGCTGCCTGTTTTGAACCCTCACAGTGGTGAGAGGCAGGAAACAACCTATCGAGTGAGAGCAGCTTTGAATTGCAGAGTTGTGAAGGTAAACCACAAGCTTCAAGGTTAACACTGAGTGGAGGGCTTGGTGGTTCAGTAAACAGGGAATCCTGACGACAACCTGGAGTGCTGGGAGAGTAAGAAAGGCTGATCCAAAATGTTAAATCAAAATGACTTGAATTGTGGTGACTTAAAGTGAGAACTTTCTGTAGGTAATTAACTCTTATTAATATATTACTTATTCTCTACATATTCCCTGCATTAACTTTTATGCTCTGAGAAGAATATTGATGTTACCTCAGGCTTCAGTGCGTGATTTGATTGGATCAGGCATGGAGCAACCGTATTTTGTTTGTCAACGATAACCAATATTATAATTGTTAATAGGAGCAGAATAACTAAAACACCAAATTTTCATAGATTATTAGGGTAATGAAAATTAAGTTTAAAATGATTTTTGATTACTTACAACTGAAATTAGTGAACACGTAACTAAAACCAAACAGGATCTTAATATTTCTCAAATTCAAATTTTGCTTTTAGCAACATTTAGCAAGTTGGTGGCACAGTTGTTAGCACTGTTGCCTCAGCGCCAAGGACCTGGGTTTGATTCCCGGCTTGGGTCACTGTCTCTGTGTAAGCATGGTTTCCTTTGGATGCTCTGGTTTTCTCCCACGATTTGAAAGATGTGTTGGTTAAGTACATTGGCTGTGCTAAATTCTCCCTCAGTATGCCTGAACAGGGGCGGAGTGTGGCAACTAGGGGATTTTCACAGTGACTTCACTGCAGTGTTACTGTAAGCCTATATGTGACATTAATAAATAAACTTTAAACTTAAAGTTGAAATGCGGTATTCCATGTGAGGGAACAGGGGATTGGGATTGTCATTATCTGCCAATATAGCAGAGTGATTTTGGAAAAACATTACTCCAACTTTTCATATTTAAAATTATGAGTTGCAATAGCTTTGAGGTTTGTCTTCCTCAAGAACATTGATTCAAATCAATGATTAGGGATCCAAGGGGTTTTGACCTTGTGGATCCAGAACTGCTTGCCTTCAGAAGGCAGAGAGTTGTTTTGGTTGGGTCTTTTTCTACATGGAGATTGGTCATTAGTGGAGTGCCTCAGGGATCTGTTCTAGGACCCTTGCTGTTTGTTATTTTCATAAATGACCTGGATGAGGAAGTGGAAGGATGGGTTAGTAAGTTTGCCGATGATATGAAGGTTAGTGGTGTTATGGATAGTCTGAAGGGATGTCAGAGGTTGCAGCAAGACATAGATAGGATGCAGGAATGGGCAGAGAAGTGGCAGATGGACTTCAACGCAGATAAATGTGTAGTGGTCCATTTTGGCAGGAACAATGGGATGAAGGAGCACGATATCAAGGGTAGGAGTCTTAGCAATGTTGAGGAGTAGACGAATCTTGGGGTCCAAGTCCATAGGACTCAAATCGGCCTCTCAGGTCGACGATGTCAAGAAGGCATATGGTGTACTGGCTTTCATTAATCGAGGGATTGAGTTTAGGAGTTGGGAGATAATGCTGCAACTTTTTAAGATCCCTGTCAGACTCCACTTGGGGTACTGTGTGCAATTCTGGTCACCTCACTATAGGAAAGATGTGGAAGCTATTGAGAGAGTGCAGAGGAGATTTACAAGGATGTTGCCTGGATTGGGAGGTATGGCCTATGAAGATAGGTTGAGGGAGCTAGGTCTCTTCTCCCTGGAGAGACGAAGGTTGAGAGGCGACCTGATAGAGGTTTATAAAATGTTGAGAGGAATAGAGGATTGAATTCTCGGAGGCTATTTCCCAGAGCTGAAATAGTCGCTGTGAGAGGACACAGGTTTAAGGTGCTGGAGAGCAAGTACAGAGGGGATGTTAGGGGTAAGTTTTTCACTCAGAGGGTGGTGAGTGAATGGAATCGGCTGCCGTAGGTGGTGGTGGAGGTGAACTTGTTGGGGTCTTTTAAAAGACTTCTGGATGAGTACATGGGATTGGGAGTTACAGATACCTCCTAGGCCAAGGAACTAAGGGTATGATCACCGCAACTTATAGGCTGAAGGGCCTGTTTGTGCTGTAATGTTCTATGTTCAAATCCAATCCGAAGTGTTGGAATAAAAGCCCTGTCTTTCAGCTGGCTATATGAGTTCTATGTGAAATAATTTAGGCAGTCTCAACTCAGTTCATAATTTGCCACTAATTGACAATCTCTCCTGGAAAGAGAGATACAAAAGATACAAATTGATTGTATCTCAGTTGGAAGTACTTAATGTTGACACTATCTATCTGAAATAAGAACACTTACATTAACCCATACTAACATTCCTCTTTTTGAGCACAATATAAAATATAGTTTCTGGCAAAACCTGCACCAGACCACATTGTGCTTCATATAGTTATTTTGCAATATCATTGAATTTATTTTTGTTGCACATCTCAAAATTCTCTTCATATTACTGCAGTTATTTAACTGAGTAAAGTCTAAATCTTGTAAAGTAGCTTCAGTGTTCAAATAAATTAGAATGGCAGAGGTTGTAGTGTATTATTTAAGCAGTTAATGACTCCATTCAGTTTTACCCCAATTTATTGAGGTTAAAAATGCAATACTATCATGCAATACTATCACCATCTAGTGTTGCGAAGAGGTAAAGTAAATGTAAGCATGTTGATAATGCTTGCCATGCCTATCTGTATTTGTATGCAAGATTAAAATGAGTTTATTTTATGTGGTGGCACGACATAGGAAGTAAGTGATATTTTCAGGAACACATGAACACGAAGAGCAAGAAAAATAGTTTTGAAAATAAAAATATTGAACAATAATACTGTTACAAGCGAGGTAGGAAACGGCTTTGAGGAGTAGGGTGCACTTTTGTGAGCAAGTTGAATTGACAAGCATTTGAATGATGAGTTTTCCACTGGTAGTTTGAATCCTTTTTACTCTTGCTCTTTATTTTCTCCCAGTCAATGCTATGAGTATGTTTTCAATAAAACATATATAGAACTACTTATCTTTAAGTAGTGTAACAAGAATAAAGTAGTTTGAGACTCATTCTTCTCATTTAGACACTGAAGTGTAAATGTCTTGCCTTTGTTTAACTGTAATTGATGACAGGAACCTTCAGAACAACACAATCGTTGTTGAGGCACTTCCAATCAATTTTACATTTGTCTGATTTTGGTGGTCCAATAAGTACAATAAGACAAAGTAGCCATTTAAAAAATAACCTAATTATGATTAGCATCAAAATGAAGGGCATTGTTCCTTTTGCTACTTTTATATTGATTTATTTTAGTTTGGATTAGAAATGCACCAGTTTTCCACATTTAAATGCAGTTCCTTACCCTGGTGACAAATATATAATGCTCTCAAATAACATGTTTGTATACTACTGAAATAGTGAGCTAAGTTTATAAATTGTTAATCTGGCATTTAGTTGGCTGAAGCAACGTTGAAGACAGCACAAATCAGTGTTGGAGTGTGATGTGTGGAGCAGCAATTTGTTTAGATTTAGCACTGTCTCTTGAGAAGCATTGATGTAATACGCTAAATTGGAAGAAACCTGGAACATTTTCAAAGTGCAGACTGAAAATTCAATCTGAGGTGAACTATACAAATGGATCTTTTGAAAGCCCTTATTAAGGGGAAGAATATCAATGTCAGGATATTAAGTGTCCTTGTAATTTTTGCTGCTTATCTGGTTATCAGATGCTCAAAAAGATGGAAAGTAAAACTTAATTCATCCCTCTCTATCTTGACCAATCTGAAGCTTTTAATTTCACACACCCATCTGCTTTGGCCTTGAATTGATATGAGTGATACAATAGCATTTCATGTGCTCACTAGCAATTGGGCCAACATTACACATAAAAGGTCAGGCAGTGCAGGTAGGAGTTATTAAAAAGGAAACAACTTGTCCACAGCTTCCCTGACCATTTATAATTTAAGCATAAAAGGCAAAGGAGGATGATACTGTACAGTTGTTGAAGATACAAGAGTCCACACAATCACAGGAGATATTTTACTACATTAAAAGTTGCTATACACATGCAAATCATGGCATCGTAGAAAAATCAAGAATCCTTTCACAGCAGAACGAGGCCATTCAGTCCATCAAGCCTGTACTGACAACAAGTTGAATTGACAAGCATTTGAATGATGAGTTTTCCACTGGTAGTTTGAATCCTTTTTACTCTTGCTCTTTATTTTCTCCCAGTCAATGCTATGAGTATGTTTTCAGTAGAACATATATAGAACTATTTATCTTTAGGTAGTGTAACAAGAATAAAGTAGTTTCAGACTCATTCTTCTCATTTAGACACTGAAGTGTAAATGTCTTGCCTTTGTTTAACTGTAATTGATGACAGGAACCTTCAGAACAACACAATTTTCCACCCAGCCTCTATCCTCATAACCCCATGTATTTAATTTGAAAAATTTAGGATCTGACAGGCGGAGCTTTGTGTTTTAATTTCAAATCCAGGTTACAGTGCTGAAAGACATGTAAATGCTCATGCAGTGCACCTCCAATCTTCCTAATTTTTAAAAATCTTCAACTTTTGCAATAACATTATTGTCAGTTTGTGTACGTGGGGATTGGTTACTCACGTGCTCTGATTGTTTAGAGTAAATTGTTTTAAAAGATGCCATGCTGTCCACAATAATAATTATTGTGGATGATGGCATAATTGAACAGTGGTTAGCATTGCTGAATCACAGTTTGAAGGCCCTGGGTTCAATTCCAGCTTTAGGTGACTGTGTGGACTTTGTACATTTACCGTTTCTTTGTGTGTTTCCTCCCACACTCCAACCATGTGTGGATAGGTTCATTAGCCACTCTAAATGGACCCTTAGTGTCAGGGAAATTAGCAAAGTAAATACATGGGGTTATGAGGATAAGAGGTTGGGTGGGATTGTTGTCAGTACAGGCTTGATGGACTGAATGGCCTCCTTCTGCTGTGAAAGGATTCTTGATTTTTCTACGATGCCATGATTTGCATGTGTACAGCAACTTTTAATGTAGTAAAATATCTCCTGCGATTGTGTGGACTCTTGTATCTTCAACAACTGTACAGTATCATCCTCCTTTGCCTTTTATACTTAAATTATAAGTGGTCAGGGAAGCTGCAGACGAGTTGTTTCCTTTTTAATAACTTCAACCTGCAGTGCCTGACCTTTGATGATTTTTATCAACTTTGGCCATGATTTGCCACTTGCATTGCTTTTTGTAGTTGTAGTGCTGTATTTGTTTGTTTGCTATTAGTGGAATTAGCTATTGCTGTATAGCACTAAGTAAGCCTGAAAGTTAATTTTAGTAGAATGTTAAGTCAGTTCTCAGGATGCTTTTCTATAAAACAGTGATGCAATTGTTGATTGAGTGGAGATGATACAAACAATGACGTACATCATTTCTACAGCCTATATATTTGTGCCATGGGCATCATAACTTGCACTATGTGGACTGCAGCAGTTCAAGCAGACAGCTCATCACCAAGGCAATTTGGGATAAGCAATAAATCCTACCTAGCCAGCGATATCCACATCTCGTGAAAGAATTTTTTAAAAGCTGTAGTTCATAAAAAGCACCATTTTGTACATGTTCTACTGTATTAAAATTAAGTGCAATTTGCAAACCTTCTATGCTCGTACATTTAACAGAAAGTTTTATCTGTAATATATTAAATGATAAGAGGGAGTCAACATTCTGTTCCAAAATGCATTGAGATTTTTTTTGTCTGACTGTCTATGGAAAGATCCATTTTCAAATATCACAATTTGGATGCAGTATCAGTGTTGACTCTCCATGATAGACTTTTCCCTTGTTAAATATGAAAGGTGGCATTATTTTGAAAAGCAGGTGTTGATACAGTAACCTCATGGTTAAGAGTTGAGCTCAGAATTCTGGCTTTCACATGGTTATACACTGATATTTCAGTTGTTATGATAGTGCCCACAAGCTACACTTCAGTGTGAATCAAAGCAGATGAGTAAAATATCCACTCTACACTTGCCTCAAGCCAATTTGGAATGTTCCCCAATGAGAAATATGCCATGTTGATTTTAACGTTTATTAATCTACAGAATTCTTCAATACTATGTCAGTGAAAATGTCAGAAGTCGTTCCTGACCTGAATCTCTTCTAGTCTGCTGTACAATTTGGTTGTAGGATACATGCACCTTTGCTGTGGCTAGTCTTATCCTTTTCAGTTTTTCGATCATGTCCCCACATTCTGAACTGTAATATTGATAGAACTTGCGACCTCTCTGACTGCAGTGAAAATGTAACTTGACTCATTGCACTGAAGCTGATCTATTCACACAAATGAGATTTAAAAGCAGGGCTTCAACATAAATGGAAAGAGAAATGTGCTTGTGAATGAGGCAATCCCTGCTCAAATCTTAAAGAGGAATGTCCCAAATTCAAAATTACTTCAGCATTTAAACGGAAATAACACATCTACAAAGAAAGCCCTGACTGTAGATGGGAGGTGAAACTGACTGTTGCACACCTGCACACCTCGCTGAGTAGGAGTGAACAGGTTTATGTAAAGAAAGGTCATCTCTTTCATCCTCTGCATCCCTTCATTTCCTCACCAGGCCTATATCCCCTCTGCTCTCTGTCTCTTCTTCACCTCCAGCCCCCACCTCTGCCTGCTCTCTGCCAATCTCTATGCATGCTGTCTGCCCTATGCATCTCCAGAGAGTAAACATGCCTCGTCCCTTTGCCCATCTATCTCCCAAACCGGGTAACTTGAGTTGTCCTAACCTGCAATGGAAGCTATAAGTTAACGATCCTAATCTCATCAAGAACGTAAAGCATTCAGGTAGGAGGGAATAGAAGTTTAGTTTAATGTTTAGTTCCTGTGTGTATGCTGGTCTTTGCCGGGATGCTGCCTGGTATGGAAAGTCTGAATTATGAGGAGAGATTAGGCAAATTGGGACTGTTTTTCTTAGAAAGACGTAGACTTAGAGGAGATCTGATAGAGGTGTACAAGATTTTGAAGGGGATTGATAGAGTAAACAGGGTTAAGCTTTTTCTTAGGATGGACTCAAATAGCACGAGGGGTCACGGGCTTAGGGTGAGGGGGGTAAGGTATAATTTGGATGCTAGAGGGAGTTTTTTCACACAGAGGGTGGTGGGGGTATGGAATGCGCTGCCAAGTAAAGTGGTGGAGGCAGGTACTCTGGAGTTATTTAAGAAATACTTAGATGGGCACATGAACAGAATGGGAATGGAGGGGTATAGAAAACTGATTTAAAATAGGGATCATGAGCCTTGGGAGTCCCTGGGAAGTGTGTAAATAGATGATGATATTGATGTACTTGTTTTTATCCTACAGGTGCTTTGGTCCACCTTGTCTAACGAGGGGCATACAGACTGCTCTTGGATCTTTTTCGAGAGTATCCTACTGCTTCACGTTGTTACTGTATGCTTGACCTGGACCATCTGATGGGCAACACGACAGCTCAGTGACTATCGCTGTGCTGTGCAGATACATGGATTTGGGCCTGTGTCTGTGGGAGTTTGCGCATTCTCCCCGTGCTTGCGTGGGTTTTCTCCGGGTGCTCCGGTTTCCTCCACATCCCAAAGATGTGCTCTTAGGCTAATTGGCAAAACAAATTCTCCCTAAATTGTCTCAAATTTGGTTTTTAATCCATAGATCTATAAACATGGACAGGGATCGCGGGTAGAGATGGAAACATCGGGGAGGCGGCGCGGGCTCGTTGGGCCGAAGGGCCTGTTTCCCGTGCTGTTTTGTTCTTTGTTCTTTGTCTCCACCCCTCCTCCTTCTCACCATCTTGCTCAAGAGAATTTCTCTGCCTTTGTTTCTCCTGACCCAATAACACATATCGATTCTACATTTATCCTACCCCATACCTCATTATCCCTTGCTCTTTTCTCTTGATTGTGTATCAATGCATAAATATATATTGGATTCTAAATGTTTGGATATTGAGTTTTCGCGGGCTTATCATGTTTGTTTGAACTGTAGGTTGTGCTGAAGATCATCAAACATTTCCAGGAGGAAGGTCAAGGCAATGAAGTGGTCCAAGGGGTTTTGCTGGGCCTTGTGGTTGATGACCGCCTTGAAATTACCAACTGTTTCCCCTTCCCTCAACATACAGAGGAGGATGCTGACTTTGATGAAGGTACGTATGAATGGCACCTTTGAAAATTCAAATTTTGTTTCAAGCTGTGAATTGTTGCACAGCTCTGCATATGTGAATATTTTGGGTCTGTGTCGTGCAGTTTATATTCAAATTTGAGTGTTGAAATAGGCTTCCAGTCAGACGATGAGGAAGTTTTCTGAATTCTTGCATTGTCATACTTTTATTGCCACTGAATTTGTGCTTGTACCACTTGATAACAACCATCAGTTCGGTTATGTAATGGCTGCCACTGACAGATTGCTGATTGGAAAGTAAAAACTTATTGGCAATTCCAAAATTGAAAATTGAGCTTTGAACAATTAATAGTTATTTAAATCTTGTCTCGACATTATGAATGCAGTGCCTATGCTGCTAACACAAGCCACTTTTCAAGTTTTTTTGAATAATCGAGAAATTAGTTTTGCAACAATTTTGTTTGTGTTTTGTTTGGAGTGGCATTAAAAACAATTCATTAACTTACTTGTGACACATTTATTTGAAATTAAAATAGTACAATACAATGATATTGTGAGTGTCAATTGCATTATCTTGTCATAGTTTACTAATTAATAGGATTAATAATGTTTCAGGATGTATAGCAAAGTTTAGAGGGTTTGTTTAAGTGGTTTGTGTTTGTCAATTGATATTTTGTGTGGTCTCGTAATACAAAAGAGTGGAGCAACTAAGTCACACGTAACAGCCGCAGCTTTTAACCTGTGGCCCAATGCACACTGAACTGCTGATTTCATCTGCACAGTCAGGAACTATTGTATACAAAAGAGAAAATGAATGGCAAATCTTTTTGAGAGGCCATACTTTTGTTTCTTCTTTCCTCCTACACTGGGGTACTCAGTAGAGGCTTGCAAAGTGGTTCCTTGTTCCCTTGAGTGGAGCAGGCTATGAGATGGGATGTTATGGTTATATTATAGATGTTTCACCTTCAAATTAAAATCCTTTTCTCATATTTTAACAAGTTATAACAAAGATGGACTTGCAACTTGAATTGATTTGTCTTAGGGCATTCTAGAGTGCACTTTGCACACAGTAAATTCTCACCAACAGCAGTGGGATTAATAACCAGTTAATTATTTTTGATGGTGTTGGATGAGGGATAAACCTTGGGCAGGACAGTGAAGTTCTTAAAATATTTTTATGCTTGCCTGTTTAATTTCTCATTTGAAAATTACCTCTGAGAATATAGAAATTCACGAATGCTGCAAAATTTCGACATAAATTTTGGAATGAAGCTTGAACCTGCTACCTCTTGATTTTGCTATTTAATTCCAAAGTTGGTGAAGCTCGTGAGCAGCAGAATGTTAGCATGCAACTAAAGGTAAAAAGTTGTTAATATATTTTCAGAGTGGAATGCTGTTAGGAGCGGTTTTAATATTTCAATTAGAAATGGTTTAATATACATATTATTAATAATCAGGCATTTTTTTGAATGAAGTTAACATTGTGATTTTGCACAATGAATTAAACTATCCATGTTTAGTTCAAATGATTTCATTGTGAATTATAATGAATTCAAGTAGCTTATAGGGTTCTTGAACTAAGATTATGTGGGGGGCTGAAAAATCATTTTGTGCAAAATTGCTTTGCTTTCAAATACATTAACTTTTCAGGAGATTTTAAGCTTAAGTTCCTTTAATATAATCCACTATTAATTTGGCGCATGGAATTGTAACTTTTTTCAGCAAACATTTCTCAATTCTTCTCAAAGTTTCAGTTATATTAACTTTTTTTGATGAAGCTGACAACAAATGACTGAATTAAACAAGAGTTCTTGAGAAAAATTTATCCGAGTTATTTTATGTTTGGAGACCAGTTTTTAAGCTCATGTTTGTGTTGCGAAACTTTGCGTTGTTGTCATATTAATTTTGTCACTCAGCTCTAATTTGCTGGAAAAAGGGACGAGATTTTAGTCCAGCCTGCTGTGAGATCAAGAATTTGATCACAAAAGTTAACAGATCTTTTGTTGGTCCATCACATTTTCCGTCCCGCCTGCTACGATCCCACCCAACCTCTTGTATAGCATCTTATTGAATGCCATTCAAAATACACTACATCCACTGATCCCCTCTTGTGTATCCTGCCAGTTAGAGCATTAAAAATACTTTCTAACAGATATCTCAAACACTGTTTCCTTTTCGTAAATCCTTATTGATTTTGTTTAACCATTTTATTATTTTCTCAGTGCCCTGCTATTACATCTATAGGCATAGATTCTACGATTTTTCCTACTACTGATGGCAGTTTAACTTGTTTATGATTCTGTGCTTTCTCGCTCCCTCCCTTTTTTGAATACTAGAATTGTGTTTGCTATCTTCCATTGCATGGAATCTGTTCGAGAACCTAGGAAATTTTGGAAGATCAAAGCCAGTGCATCTATCATCTCAGCAATCAATTTGTTCAAAATGCAACGATGTAGGCCATCAGGTCCATGAGTTTGTCAGCCTTTAATTTCATTAATTTTTCTAGTATTTTGTTAAAATTAAAAATAAATCAGTGTTAATTTATCATTCACACCAGACCCATGGTTCCTTACCATTTCCAGAATGCTTTTTATCATGAAGAGACATGCAAGGTATTTGTTTGATGTCTGTGATTTCCTTATTCCCCATTTTGACTTCTGCCTTGAAGTAGTCAGTGTTTACTTTTGCTAATCGCTAATCTCTTCCTATTTATTTACCTATAGTTTGGGGGATGTATGAAATACACTTTGTAATTATTGCTTTTAAACATTTCAGAATTGATAAAGTACATATCTAGTACATATTTACATTTTAATCTTGTATATAAGTAATAAATATTATGTATATATACACGTTTGTGTAGTTCTTGGTTTAAAAATATATTTTGACAAGTATAATGGTCAAGTATTATGGACTCAGAGCTAAATCAAGCAATGGTTTCTTTCTCGTTGCCGTGGTAGTATATTGGCCTTAATTGTTCTTTCAGTGGCAAGGGGATAGCTTTAGCAGTTCACCTTGTTGACAGTTGCCACAGACTGGTTTGCAAACTTGTCATGGATGTTTCCACAAATCTGTTGTCTATTTCAGGGAAACATCATCTTCAGGGAATTTGTGAACCTTTGGACAGGCCAGGCAGCAATGAGGCTCTTCAATTAATCAGATTGAAGAATCCTCACTGAGAGCCACAGAGCCAAGACGTAAGAGGAAGAAAATATGAATTGGATTTAAATCATGTTTAAAAAGGGAAACAAAGTTTAGAAAATACAGATGAAATTAAGAGAGTGAGCTAAGGAAACAAAAAATATATTAAGGTCACGGGAGTGTGGTGATTTCTTGTGATCTGTTGCCAGCATACCCTTTATAGAACATAGAACATTACAGCACAGAACAGGCCCTTCGGCCTTTGATGTTGCGCCGACCAATATAAAAAGCAATGCCCCTCCAAACTAAACCATTCCCTTCTCTTCCATATACTTATCAACTAACCTCTTAAACGCCACCAAACTTGGCGCATCTACAACCGCTGCAGCAGGGCATTCCACTCCCGAACCACCCTTTGGGTAAAGAACCTGCCTCTGATATCCATCCTATAACTATCACCCCTTAATTTAAAGCTGTATCCCCTCGTGCTAGCTTTTTCCAACCTAGGAAAAAGGCTATCACTGTCCAACCTATCTAAACCTCTAATCATCTTAAATGTTTCGATCAGGTCCCCTCTTAGCCTCCTCCTTTCTAACGAAAACAACCTCAAATCCCTCAGCCTCTCCTCATAAGACCTGCCCTCCATACCAGGCAACATCTGGTAAACCTCCTCTGTACCCTCTCCAATGCCTCCACATCTTTCTTATAATGTGGGGACCAGAACTGCACACAATACTCCAAGTGCGGCCGCACTAAAGTTTTGTACAGTTGCAACATGACGTTGCGGCTCCGAAATTCAATCCCTCTACCAATAAAAGCCAAGACTCCGTATGCCTTCCTAACAACTTTCTCGACCTGACTGCCTACTTTTAGGGATCTATGCACATACACACCAAGATCCCTCTGTTCATCTAGACTACTAAGAATCCTACCATTTGCCCTTTACTCTACACATTTATTATTTCTGCCATAGTGCATTACCTCACACTTTTCCACATTAAACTCCATTTGCCACATCTCGGCCCAGCTCTGCAACTTGTCCAAGTCCCTCTGCAAACTATAACACCCCTCTTCACTATCTACCACTCCACCGACTTTAGTGTCAGCTGCAAATTTACTAATCCATCCTTCAATACCCTCATCCAGATCATTTATATAAATTACAAACAGCAGGGGCCCCAAAACAGACCCCTGAGGTACACCACTTGTCACCGTACTCCAAGATGAATATCTCCCATCAACCACCACCCTCTGTCTTCTACCTGCTAGCCAATTATTACAATTTTTACTCTTGTTCTATCTCTACACCTATCTGTGATTGTAATATTATATTCCATACTCTCTCCTTTCCTTCTCCCCAATGTATTTTGAATGAAATGTTTGTATAATGTGCAAGAAACAATGCTTTTCATTGTATACCAAACATGGGACAACAGTAAATCCAATCAAAAAATGTTTTTTTATTCAGTTTGCAGTGTTAACTTTCTTAAGAAATAATGCTCCATTGTAAATATTTTCTGTGCAAGCGAGGTTGTTTAACAGGAATTATACTTACTATGCCATAGAAACTTGTTTAGTCCTGAATTTTGTTTTCAGTCTTTAATGCAATACCAGCAGACAAATACAAGTTCATGTGTCGTGATTTCAGTGCCATGTATATTAATGAGGTTTGCAACTGTACAACTTGTGGAGATGCAGGAGATTTGTGACAAGATTTCTGTGCGTATGTGCTCACTCCAGAAGTTTTTCAAGATTTATCCTATAATAACCATGCTCACTGTCATTGTGTCAATGAAATCTGAGCCATTGACTCAAAACAACCTTAAACACAGTGGAACACCATTACCTTCACCCACTCCTTTTGCAGTATAAATATTTCCCTATCTCAGCACTTTTCTGGATGACTAAAATCAATTTCACCAATTGTCAATATTTGGAATTAATTTATCTACACATTTCATCTTCACTTTCCTGCCCCTAGGGGTAATCTGTAAAAGTAGCTCAACTGAATCCTTGCTGTATCTGCGCACTAGTTATTCAATTTTGTACTTGATTTTTCCTTTAAGAGTTCCCCATCTTTCCCATCTCTCCTGAATTTTTTGTATCCAAGAATTTATAATTAGCAGTGTGACTTAACTGCAGGCATGTTTTAACAATTGTAATCAAAACCACTAATTTCTACTTTTGTATTTTGTAATCTGCACATTAATATACATTTTAATTTGCATGTGTTTAGATTCAGTTAACTTTGTCCTTTTCAGTTAACCCACATACTTTTTCACAATTTTGACCTATTTAATCTCTGTCAACTATTACGAGGAAACCCAAAGTTAATTAGCTATTAAAAGGAGCAAAAATAAATTATTTGATAAGCACAGGAAAAAATCAGTTGTGCAAGGATGTGTATGTATTTGCGATCCTTTTCAACTGATGTGAAATTCAGTACTACAATTTAACATTAGGATTCAGTATAACTGGTCACACTCTATCGATTTTCTTTTTGTTAAGCCTGTGATATTCTTTGACTGGAACTGAACTTATGTATAAAAAGAAAGGGTAATTATAGATTTTTATGTGAAATCACACGTGCATGACCATTTGCTGGATTTAATACTGAAAATCCAAAATGCCTGGTCGAGTTTCTGATACATATCAACCGACACAAATAAAAGATCATTTATCTGCAGGCAAATTGGTTTCATTGAATGTTTTTTAAAGCTCAAATGTGGCTCAGTAAACAAAATACTGTGAAAGCCCACTAATGCAGCCACAGAGAAAAAATGTTTAAGTTAGAATTTCTTTGATAATTGTTTTAAAATTATAATTTTTTGTGCTGTTATGTTAATCAGGAATAGGAAAATATATTTAAATGTAATTGCATAGATGAAAGAAAGAAAAAAAGAAATGAGTTTGATGTTAAGAAGTTGAGTAAGTGACCAAATTAACAAATACATAGTTTAGCCAAGGACACCAGGAAGTTATTCACAGGTCCTGATTGAATTGATTTTGTATTTGTTTCTGAGGTATGGACTACATTGTCACGGCTTAATTTATTTTACTTTTGATTTGATTTATTATTGTCACATGTTTTAACATATAGTAAAAGTATTGTTTCTTGCATGCTGTACAGACAAAACATACTGTTCGTAGAGAAGGAAACAAGAGAGTGCAGAATGTAGTGTTATAGTCATAGCTGGGGTGTGGAGAGCGAATAACTTAATGCAAGTCCGTTTAAAAGTCTGACAGCAACAGGGAAGAAGCTCTTGAGTCAGTTGATATATAACCTAGACATTTGTATCTTTCTCCTGAAGGAAGAAGGTGGACGAGAGAATGTCTAGGTGCGTGGGGTCATTAATTATATTGGCTGCTTTGCAGAAGCAGTGGGAAGTTTAGACCGAGTCAACGGATGGGCGGTTGGTTTGTGTGATGGATTGGGATACATTCATGACCTTTTGTAGTTCCTTGTGGTCTGGGGCAGAGCAGGAGCCCACACCAAGCTGTGATACAACCAAAAAGAAGGCTTTCTATAATGCACCTGTAAAAGTTGATGACAGCGTAATTGACATGCCAAATTTCCTTAGTCTTCTGAGAAAATAGAGGAGTTGGTGGGCTTTCTTAATGATAGTGTCATCATGGGGGGACCAGGACAGGTAATCCAGACATCTAAAAACTTGAAACTCTTGACCCTTTCTACTTCGTACCCATTGATGTAGATAGGGACATGTTCTCCTTTATGCTTCCTGAAGTCGATGACAATCTCCTTCGTTTTGTTGATATTGATGGAGAAATTATTGTATTGAGTTAGAAAGAAGATAATGGACCTTTTGCTTGAGTTGCTAGGGCCCTTTTAGTGGTGGTGCTTCCTAACGTTGAGCCAGTCCTTCCAAGATAATGATGAAAGATCATAAAAGAATAGTGATATATGTTCCAATCAAGATAACGCATGAATTGGAGAGAAATGTTGGAGAGAGCTGGTATTCCTGCAATATTGCTGATCTTGTCCATTCGTCTGTAAAGGCACAGAGAAAGGATGTGCTTCTGAAGTAAACTTCTACCAGGCAATCTGTAGATTAGGCTTTCTCAGCCTGGGGGGCATGAGTACGTTTCAGGGAAGGTTCTTTCAAGCGCCTTCTCCTAACATCGTCAGACTGGCTTTGAGTTGACTCAACTCTTACGAACTATTCACATCTTAGTCCGGAATAGTCATGTTACACCTGACCGCCCACCTCTGCCATGAGATAGCACTTAATGTACAAAGTTCAAAATTAAACCCAAACTGTTATCAGTATTTCTGATACATTTTTCACTCTTGTGATCTAATAACAGATGTCATTCAATGACTGTGATGTTTGATTTTTTTTAACCATTGTTTCCCAGTGCTTCTCCCCTACTCTGAACTTCTAGATGTTGTGAACCAACAGTTCTATTTGAATTATTGCAAGAGCAGAAATTTTGAAAGAGCTAGGTCTCTGGTTATTGAAACTGTGCTGCAACAATCCTAGAGTTTGTAGCCGAATTAAGGAACTATTTAGTCGAGAGAGAACAAGATGGCCTGGAGAGAGGAAAACAAATAGCAGAAAGAGCCAGCAACATTCGACTTGCCTAGTTTGAATTTAAACAATAACTTGTTGCCTGGTGCATTCACCGTGACAGCACCTGGACCAGTCTGAGTCCACTTGCCAACCAATCAGCACCCTTTCGTCATGTAATATAATTTGTTCTCCATACAATTTGAAGTCCTTGCGATTCTGTCTTGCTGAGGTGACTTGTCATTTTTATCCAGCAGGTAGCATCTCAGACCCTAAATTGTCTCAAATTTGGTTTTTAATCCATAGATCTATAAACATGGACAGGGATCACAGGTAGAGGTGGGAACATCAGGGTGGCGGCACGGCTTGTTGGGCCAAAGGGCCTGTTTCCCGTGCTGTTTTGTTCTTTGAGTCTAAAATGTTGCCTGATATGTTTCTATGAAGAAGCCTGTCAGACTGTTTACTAGTCTGTAGGACAGTTCCCCTGTCTTGGGCATACTGGTCCCCAGATGCTATTGAGTAGGAATTTGCAAGGATGACTGATAGGATTGGGTTACATACTGGTAAGTCGCTGCTGACCAGTTCGTCCAGTTCCTTTTCTGTGTTTTGAACTTCTTAGTGATTGTTCACTGAAGTTATTTCAGTGGCTATTAAAAGTCAATTAGTGTGTGGAACTGGAATTCTGTATACTCTGGTAACTTGAATTTAATTAAGGTTTATATGATTGCATTTTCAGAGCCCTCTTGGTGTGTTACTTAGGTTTTGAATTTAAAATTAAAATGTATAAGTATAGATTTTATTAACTTTCATATTAAGCAATTTTGTTACACTGGAATAGGAAGTGTTTAAACCTTTTATTAATGTTTCATGAAGATCTTGTAATAGATTTTATCAAATAATGTAAATTAGTAACAATAACTGCAGATCTTTTGAGAGACTGGATAATCTGTTGGGTCTACATAAAGTATAATTTTCATGTTTAAAAAAAAAAGCACGTCTTCATGTGAAGAAGGTGGAGCGTTAAACACAAGTTGCTGCTTGATCTGTATTAAAGGCATAAGTGTTTCAACTGGCCCTTTTGGGTCATATGAGCTACTGTCTATTTCAGTGACTGCTCTGCCAGCCATATTTTTAAAATTTTCTATTAGAATGTATCTATTCTTTTTACTCTGAAATAGCCCCTTAAATGTCTACTACTGCATCTCTATTGGCCCACCTCTTAACTTAATTTGCCAGTTCACTTGAGCTACCTCGACTTCCGTGCTCTCATAATTGCATTTATTTAATTTTAAAACATTAGTTTTGACCCACTCTTCTCACCCTTAAACTGAATGTAAAAATTAATCATATTATAATTTTGCCTCCTAGGGTGCTTTCACTGAAGTACTTAATCCTATCTCGTTGCACAATACCAGGTCTAGTATAGCTTGTTTTCTGACTGGCAACAGCGCATGCTGTTCCAAGAAATTTTCCAAAAACATTCTCTGATTGTCTTATCTAAGCCACTTTTGCCTGTTTATATGTGAGTTAAAATCTCCTGTGGTTATCACCATATCTTTCAGACATGCTCCCATTATTTTTAATCTTTATATTAGGTCCCAATATGTCATCCTGTAACTATGTCTCTGTGATGGCAATCGGATCATACTGATTTGTTTCTATTATCATAATCTGTTCACCTGTTTTGTGTCGACTGCTGAATGAATTCAGAAACTGAGCTTTCATTTTGTCTTTATTTTTGTGACCTTCAACCTTATCTGTTGATTTATTATTTTTACACTCTGTCCCTTCCTGTCATGGTGTATTTATCACTTTCCACATGAATAGTTTTCTCTCTTGCCTTATCTCATCCCTTTAACACATCTTCCCAACCTGACAACTTACCATCTAAGGGTAGCCAGCCTTCCTGTGCAACTTGCCTGTCAATTTCACCCCATTCATTCCCTCTGCCATTTCCATCTCTGATATTTTGTCTGCATCCGCACCCTGATTAAACGTTGATAGAAAGGATTCATTAAGTGTTCACACATTGATCTGTGTCTCCAATCATATGTCACCCTATTTGTCCCTAATAGGACCCAGTGGGCCTTATCTGAAGTTTGTGGTGCAATGATCAGTGTTTGCCTGGACAGGCAATTAGTCCACTTGGCCCCCCTGCTTTCCCTTCACTATAGCTATCCTAACTTCACTTATGGACTCAGGAGTATTATTCGTATGTTTTTTGAGGTTTTTTATTTAAGGTATTGGTAAATTGAGTGTATTTTCTCAAGCTGTAGAAGAGGTGAAATATTAATAGGTTTTTGTTTAATGATGGTGATGAAAGTTATCTGTAAATAGAAATAATTAGGCGCCTGGTACCTTTCAAAGAATATTTTATGATTAACTATGGGTGTGGAAGAAAGTAGCCAATTCAGATGAAGTGGAGGAAAAACAAATTGGAAGTTCCCAATTTTTAGGCACATTTAAGCCTTGTGAGCACATGTAAAATTTAATCCACATTTCTATTAATTTGCAAGTATTTCTGACTCAGGTAAAAATTATTCTTGGCGTCCTCCTTTCGAATTCATCCATTTAAGGAGCACTAATGCTAAGGCAGCCTTTCTCATGCCTTTAGGCCTAGACAATTTAGTAGGAAAAATCATCAAATAAATAAGTGAAATAGAATTGAGTTTCCTGGGCATTGAGACAGATTAAGAATTGTGTATGGTCCAGTAGTTTGGAAATAGTTGATGCGGGATACTGGCTGACATCTTTAAGTAAAAATATAGATGTTCTGTTGGCTTGTGATGAATTTTAGACTTATTGTAATTAGGAAATAGATCTTTTTCCACAGTGGGATAATTTTTTCTATTTTGTTTTTCATTATTTTATCTTCCAGTGTCTTCTTTGTACTCTAAGAACCTGCTGGGCACAAAGTAGGCAGAATGCTGTTGGGTCACTTATGGCAGTATAATAATTCCTGTCGTTATTGCACAACCCTAAAGCTGGTGTTGTTACCAAAAGTTGTTCAAGTAATGGTGAAGTTAGTTTCGTGCTCCCCTGCCCATTCTATCTTTTGTAACTCCTCACTAGATGCTCTTTCTTTCTCTGTCTTGCTAGATTTTGATTCAGGTTGATAATTTCTACTATATTGAAAACTACAAATAAATTCCCAAATGTCTTGAAGTTACTGCAGATCTTGAAACACACAGATCCATCCTGGCTGGAACAAATGGGTTAATTCTCTACTAGTTTCAAAACGGGGTAAAGTTTTCAAATGGATGTCTTAATGTCATCACTCTTTTCCCTGACAAGCGTTTGAAACCCAGTACTAATTTTTTTTCTCAGAATTTAATTCTAGAATTATCTTTTCATTGCCAATTGTATCAGAAACATATCCTTAAACCTAACAAGAAATTTTGATCCATGATTAATCCAAAACAAGATTTATCATAGCCATTTCAAATATCCCAACTTTTACTTGTCCCTATTACATTAAGGTTATCACATTTTCACATCTCTCCAGCCTATGTGTAAAAGTTGCATAGTTTCTCACAAACCTACTTTTATAAACTAATGCTGGCACAAGTTTCGGAGCAATGTAAAATCAAATCAACTGTTTGCTCAAATAGTTAAACTATTCCTGCAGCTTTCAAGTGGAATGTAACACGTAATATAGAGATTGCTGCAGCTCATCAGATTTAAACAAGTCACTTTCTACTTCCAGTTTCTTAAAGTGTAGAGTTGGAAATCTCTGTTGAATTCCTATATTTTCTTGAGGATCACCGTGATCATTGATTAAATTCAAGACGATGGAATTTCAAAAACTTATCTTCTTTTGGTTTATACTTTAATCTAATCCATTTCTCATTTGATTTTAAGCTCTGTGTTGTAAAATCTCGATTGGGGAAAAGTAACTTTAAAACCTTAAAGCAAACAGCATAACAATAACATCCATACAAGTACTTTATTAAACACAATCAGACACAAATGAAAACTTCCAGTTCATTCTTTCTACAACAATCTCAATTTCTAAACTGGAATAAAAATAAAACATTAATTGAAATTAAACCAAAGTGTAAAGTATGGCATTTATTGCCTATTATCCTCTGCAAGAACAAATGATGGCGTAATAAGTGCTGTTTGATGACAATCAGACCATGCAAACATGCTGAAATACAAACTCAACTTTAGATTCACAATATTTGCTCTGTCTGTCTGATTCTCTCTCTCTTGAATCTCTCCCTGGAGACTCATAGTACCTGGAATGACCACCTTCCTTTTGAGTGGCCCTTATCTCACAACCTTTTCTCTGCACTGTTCTCAAATCCCTCACTGGAGACCCCTAGTGCCTAGAGTGACCATCATAGCACTTTCCTGGTTCTTCACTCCACTGCTCAGGGTCTCTTCCTCTAACATCATCTTCTATTGCTTGGCTTTTCGCTCAGGCAGATAGATTATGCGCGATTTCTTTACGCAGTGATGCTGTGTTCACTCTTGTTGGGATCACTCAACGGCCCGGCAACTTAACACATAACTCTTGTAACTACTGTTGGCAAAAAGAATGTATCACTCGCTTTTAGGAGGTGTGTCTTGCTGTCAGAATCCGATGAATAGCCCTGCTTAGCAGGGCTAATTCTGTAGGGGATTTTTCAGAGGCTAAGTATTGAGCTTAACTTTAGCTAATACAAAGACCCACAACTACAGTACCCAGGTGAAAGACATTTCATTGCTGACTCTGTGAGAGAAGGGCTAGGCAATCCAAATCTTCTGTGAAGTTACATCACAGTGACAATACAACTTCCAAAAGACGTTTTACCTGATTTCTGGCTCATCATGAGCCAATATTTATATTGAAACATATAAGATGATTAGAGGTTTAGATAGGGTGGACAGTGATAGCTTTTTTCCTAGGATGGAGAAAGCTAGCACGAGGGGACACAGCTTTAAATTAAGGGGTAGTGGTTATAGGACGGATGTCAGAGGTAAGCTCTTTACCCAGAGGGTGGTAAGGGTATGGAATGCCCTGCCTGCGTCAGTTGTAGATGCGCCAAGTTTGGTGGCGTTTAAGAGGTTAGTAGATAAGTGTATGGACGAAAAGGGAATGGTTTAGGTTAGAGGGTCATTGCTTTTTCCTAATTGGTCGGCGCAACATCGAAGGCCGAAGGGCCTGTTCTGCGCTGTTATGTTCTATGTTCTAATCATCATTATTCCAAGTCAGTCATCATTAGTAAGTGTCATATTCCTTGACCAATTACAGATATTCCCTGACAGGATGGAAACTAAGTTCTGGTGGTTTCTGTCTGACTTCCCCATGGCCATATCGTCTAAACTCTTATCATAGAAACCATAGAATCCCTACAGTGCAGAAGGAGGCCATTTGGCTCAATTTGAGATCAAGTCTGCACCGACCACAATCTCAGCCAGGCTCTATTCCTATAATCCACATATGTACCCTCCCAACTCCTCTGATACTAGAGTTAATTTAGTATGGCCAATCAACCTATCTTGGGACTGTGGGAGGAACTTGGAGCACCCAGAGGAAACCCACACAGACCCTGGGAGAATGTGCAAACTCCACACAGATAGTGATCTGAGGCCGGAATTGAACCCGAGTCCCTGGTGCTGAGAGATAGCAGTGCTAACTGCTGTGTCACCGTGCTGCCCGTAATTATTTGGTATAATACTCGACCTATTCATTAACTGTCTGGAATCACTAGCTTGTTCTTCTTCAGTGAATGCATCATTCACTGAGCTGTCTGGTACTCATGCTGATAAAAGTTATTCTTTTATGGGTATGTTATTATAAGGAATTAGGACTTAGAGGAGATCTGATAGAGGTGTACAAGATTTTGAAGGGGATAGATAGAGTAAACAGGGCTAAGCTTTTTCCTAGGATGGACTCAAATAGCACGAGGGGTCACAGGCTTAGAGTGAGGGGGGTAAGGTATAATTTGGACGCTAGAGGGTGTTTTTTCACACAGAGGGTGGTGGGGGTATGGAATGCACTGCCAAGTAAAGTGGTGGAGGCAGGCACTGGAGTTATTTAAGAAATACTTAGATGGGCAAATGAACAGAATAGGAATGGAGGGGTATAGAAAACTGATTTAAAATAGGGATCATGAGCCTTGGGAGTCCCTGGGAAGTGTGTAAATAGATGATGATATTGATGTACTTGTTTTTATCCTGTAGGTGCTTTGGTCCACCTTGTTGTCTAACAAGGGGCATACACGCGATGGGTCGTGAGAGGACTGCTCTTGGACCTTTTTCGAGAATATCCTACTGCTTCACATCGTTAGTGTATGCTTGACCTGGACCATTTGATGGGCAACACGACAGTGCAGTGACTATCGCTGTGCTGTGCAGATACATGGATTTGGGCCTATGTCTGTGGGAGTTTGCGCATTCTCCCTGTGCTTGCATGGGTTTTCTCCGGGAGCTCCGTTTCCTCCCACATCCCAAAGATGTGCTCTTAGGCTAATTGGCAAAACAAATTCTCCCTAAATTGTCTCAAATTTGGTTTTTAATCCATAGATCTATAAACATGGACAGAGATCGCGTGTAGAAGTGGAAACATCGAGGTGGCGGCGCGGACTCGTTGGGCCGAAGGGCCTGTTTCCCGTGCTGTTTTGTTCTTTGTTCTTTGAATGTGATTCACTTAACTGGCCTATTTCCCATTATGCTTTGGAATCCTGTGCCATTTGCCAAGATATATACCTGTTCAATAATATATTATTATACACTAATACACTTAAAACTACATGTTTAAATTCTCTAACTGTGATTATATATGTTTCTATGCAGACAGTTCCTCTGTAAAATATATATAAGGCTGTCTGTGATGCTTATCCTAAACCAGATACTGTGTTCTAATATTCTTTATTAGTGTTTTAAATTCTAGAGTATTTTGAAGTCCTGTAATACTGCTTAAGATAATTGGGCCTGAGACACCACCTTGACAAACTCCTGCAGCAATTACTGAGATTACTGGCCTTCAACAAGCATAACCACCACCTTTTGTGCTAGGTATGACTCCAAAAAATGAACCGTTTCCGTAATTCCAACTGACGTCTTGGATCATTTCATAGATTACTGAAGGTTTAGTGGTTTAATTGTTGATCATGCCCTCTGCAAGTTTTGCTGAAAAGCTATGGATTAAGAACTTTGATGAGAATTTGCAACCATTCCTACAATATGCAGATTGTACACATTGAAACTTCTTGTATTTGGAAGCCTGCCCTTTCCCAAAATCCTTATTCAATATTGTTCATTATGGTTTTCCTTCATAGTGCTATATATGTATTTGATATAAAAAGAAAATTTGTGCTTTGTGTACACTATTTTTGGTTAGTTTGTGGGACTGCTGTGTTGATAGCTATTTTAAGGAATGTATCTACTGAAATGGTATTGCTTAATTACAGTAAAATTGTGATGAGTCAAAGTCTGAATACACAGGATTGTGCTGATATCAAAGTCTTCAACCATTTCCATCAGCAAAATAGCAAACCGTATAGAACAATGCCCAGGAAAAGCTGAGATTCTGTATTAGAAGCTCCAGATTAGCAGAATTAATTTAAGTTTGTCAAGTGACTTTGCTGAGCAATCAGAGCAGAGTTAGACCATGCAAGAGTACAAAATCATAGTGCTCAGAAAACAAAATTACAGCACAGGAACAAGCCCTTCAGCCCTCCAAGCCTGCACAAACCACGCTGTCAAACTGAACTAAAACCCCCTATCTTCCAGGGACCATATCCCTCTGTTGCCATTTCATTCATGTACTTGTCAAGATGCCCCATAAAAGTCACTACTGTTTCCACTTCCACTACCACCCTTGGCAAGGAGTTCCAGGCACCCATTATCCCTGTGTAAAAAAAAATCTGCCTCGTACATCTCCTTTAAACCTTGCCTCTCATAACTTAAACCTATGCCGCTATGCTCAGTAAGCCAACACTTAAGATGGTTTCTCATCTGAAAAAATATGCAATCCCTGCCAGTATAGCTATATCTGTGAGAAAGTTAAATGTTGTCAATTTGAGAGAAGGTTAAGTTGATTCAGCAAGTGTAGAATCACGAAGCAGAGTGGAAAGTGGACATTGACAGTGAAAACGTATTTGATTATATTGATTACATGGTGGACTGTATCGTGGATGTGCAAAGACATTACACCAAGCATCAAGAAATTAGAATTCATGCGATGTTAACTCTTAATGTTTTTGCAGTGCAAACTCCAGCCTTTTACAAGATCAGGCCATGTAAGATGTGAACAGACTGACTAATTGCATTACTGTGTTTTCGTTTCACATTTGAATCAGTTGTGTTTGACTTGGATCACTTCTTAAGCATACCGGGTTGCATAGAAATGCACCTATGTGGGAATGGGCCTCCTCGGCTTTCACTTACTTCCGCTTAACACAGTTTGTGGTTGCATACCCTGAGCTTTGGTTCATTGGTATTTTACAGTGGTAGTAACTTACTGGTGGTCATGTAGACTTGATTGCATTGTTAACCTCATAGACTTTGCTCCAAAAATGATACAGTTGTGTTAGTATGTTAAATGTTAAGTTGGTTTTATTGGGCAATAAGGAATTGATATTAAATTATTAGTGTAGTGTGAAGTAGAACAAAATTACATGAAAGCTTACATTTAAGAAAGTGATTCTGCACAATAGAAGAAGTATTGCCAGTGAAGTGAAGTCCAATGAGAGTTAGACTGAGAGTATTATAGTAAAGTAATATTTTGGTGCATTCTTTGGTGAAAAAGGATATATACTTAGATATGATTCCCATTTTATTAATTGTAAATTGTGTGGTCCTTTCAAGTATTGAGCGTGGCTAGTAAATGAAAACCTGCACACTCAGATAAAAGCACGTTACTGAAGCCTTTGTATTATAGTTGTCTTAATGGAGAAGACCAGAGGAGGTCACTACATGCTGCAAAATGAACGCTACAGACCTTGAATGACCATGTATATTTGAAATGTTCACTTTTTAAAATTACATTTTGGATTGTTGCTTAAGTTTAATCAGGCAGTGTTCATTTTGTCTTGTGTAAATAATGATCTTGGAACAATTCCAAAATTGGCCCCAGCTCCTGGTTGAACAAAGAGAACAAAGAAAGTTAGAGCACAGGAACGGGTTCTGCCCTCCAAACCTGCACTGACCATGCTGCTTGACTGAACTAAAACCCCCTACTCTTCTGGGGGCCATATCCTTCCATTCTGATCATATTCATGTATTTATCAAGATGCCCCTTAAAAGTCATGATTGCAGCTGCTTCCAAAACCACCACTGGCAGCAAGTTCCAGGCACCCACCACCCTCTGTGTAAAAAAAAAAACTTGCCTTGTACATCTCCTTTAAGCATTGCCCCTCGCATCTTAAATCTATGCCCCCTCGTAATTGACTTTTCCATTCTGGGGAAGAGCTTCTGACTATCCACTCTGTCCATGCCCTTCATAATCTTGTAGACTCCTATGAGGTCACTCCTTAACCTCTGTTGTTCCAGTGACAACAAACCAAGTTGCTCCAACTTCTCATAGCTAATGCTCTACATACCAGGCAACATCCTGGTAAATCTTTTCTGCACTCTCTCCAAAGCCTCCAAATCTTTCTGGTAGATGCAGTCCAACTAAGGTTTTATAAAGCTGTAACATATCTTGCCAATTTTTAAATGCAGTGCCCAAGCTGATGAAAGCAAGCATGCCATATGCTTTCTCGATTACCTTCCCCACCTGCATTGTCACTTTCAGTGACCTGTGTACCTCTACATTCAGATTCCTCTGCCTATCAGTACTCGTAAGGGTTCTGCCACTTACTGTATATTTCCTATTTTTATTAGACCTTCCAAAATGTATTACCTCACGTCTGTCTGGAGTAAGTTTCATCTGCCATTTCTCCGCCCAAGGCTCCAACTGATCAATATCTTCATCACTGTCCGCAAATCCACCAACCTTTGTGTCATCCATAAATCAAACCAGTTTCATTTTCCGATATTTATATTACAAAATCAAAGATCCCAACACTAATCCCTGAGGAATGCCATTTGTCACAGCCCTCCCTTCAGAAATACACCTTTCCACCCTGTAGCAGTGCCAGATATAGTTCTGTATCTGGCTCGGCCATAGATGGCCTCACATTTTTAGTATGTAAACGTGAGGTCATCCATTTTGGTAAGAATATCAGCAAAATGGACTATTATTGAAATGGTAAAAAATTGCAGCATGTTGCTGTGCAGAGGGATCTGGATGTCCTTGTATAGGAATCTCAAGGAATTGGTTTGTAGGTGCAGCAGCTAATGAAGAAGGCAAATAGAGTTTTGTCCTTCAATGCTAGAGAGATGGAGTTTAAAAGCAGCGAGATTATGCTGCAGCTGTATAAGGTGCTGATGAAGCCATACCTGGAGTACTGTGTACAGTTTTGGTCTCCTTACTTGAGAAAGGATATACTGGCACTGGAGGCAGTGCAGAGGAGATTCACGAGGTTGATTCTGAAGTTGAGAGGGTTGGCTTACGAGGAGAGACTAAGTAGACTGTGGCTACACTCATTGCAATTCAGAAGAATGAGAGGAGCTCTTATGAAAACACGTAAGATTATGAAGGGAATAGATAAGATAGAAGTAGGCATGTTGCTTCCACTGACAGGTGAAACTAGATCTAGGGGGCATAGCCTCAAAATAAAGGGGCAGCAGAGACTGAATTGAGGAGGAACGTCTTCACACGAAGGTTTGTGAATCTGTGGAATTCCCTGCCCAGTGAAGTAGTTGAGGCTTCCTCATTGAATGTTTTTAAGGCAAGGATGGATACATTTTTGAAGAGAAAAGGAATTAAGGGTTGTGGTGAGTGGGAGCCCAAGTGCAGCTGAGTCCATAAAAAGATCAGCCATGATCTTATTGAATGGCGGAGCAGGCTCAAAGGGCCAGATGGCCTACTCCTGCTCTTAGTTCTAATGTTCTTATGTATCCACATTGCCAGCTCACCTCTGATCCCAAGCAGTTTCACCTTCTGCATCAGTCTGTCATAAGGAACCTTGTCAAAGGCCTTACTGAAGTCCATGTAGACAACATCCACTGTCCTGCCCTCATTAATCATCTTCGTCACTTCCTCGAAAAACTCGATCAAGTTAATGAGACGTGACCTCCCTTTCACAAAATCATGTTGCCTCTCACTAATGGGTCCACTTATTTCCAAGTGGGAATAAGTCCTGTCTTGAAGAATCCTCTCCAATACTTTCCCTATCACTGACGTGAGGCTCTGTGATTATCTGGATTATTCTTGCAACCCTTTTTAAACAAAGGCACGACATTGCCTACAGGAGAGGTCCCAGAGGACTGGAGAATAGCCAATGAGGATTCAAAGATTTCTCTCAAGGCCCCAACAGGTTCCTCCCTTGCCTCTCTCAGTTTTGTGGGGTATATCCCATCAGGTCCTGGTGACTTGTCTAGCTTAATGTTTTTCAAGAACCCCAATACCACCACCTTTTTGATCTCAATATGATTCAAACGACACAGCCTTTCCCTGACTCCTTGTCCACCAAGTCCTTCTCTTTGGTGAATATTCATGCAAAGTACTAATTTAATACCTCATCCATTTTCTCTGGTTCCATGCATAGATTACCTCCCCAGTCCTTGAGTGGGCCAGCTCTTTCCCTGGCCACCCTCTTGCTCTTTAGATATGTATAAAAATTGGGATTTTTCTTTATCCTGTTGGCCAGTGACTTCTCGTGACCCTTTTTGGCCATCCTTATTCCTTGCTTCAGTTGGATACAGTCCCAATTGGTGTGTGATCCAAAGCCAGCGTACCACCTAGATCAAAATCGTTTCCTGATTAATACACCTACTACCTGTGACAAAAAGGTAATCTGGTGCCTTAGGTGAATTCCTTCCTAATTTCACCAATGCTCTTGTCTTCTGCCACCTCCTCCCCTTCCGTTGTAAAATACAGAAATGTGAGAGAAACTGAGAAAAATGAGAGCAGTCGATGAAAATTTTAAAAATGAAAAGGAAGCAATAGGGTGGCACAAAATTGTAAAAATGAACAAATGCAGCAGAACTACAGAAAAGAGCAGATAGGAACAGAGTGGTAAAACTTGAGGGCAATCATGAAAAATAGAACAGCTCAGAAAAACACGAAAGGGAAAGAATTCCATGGCAGGGAATCATAAGGGAAGGCGTAAATACACAAATGCTGCTTACAGTAGAAAGTTGATAACCTCAAGCAGAAAAGAGAGAACATCTCATCCAATTCCAACTCCTTGACCTCTGCCACGAGAGACTGATAGGTGACAGTGTGTTGGTGGATATTATTATTCATCAATAATCAAACTTCATGATAAGAAAAATCTTCATTTGTTGCTTTAGATTTCATTGTACATGGTCAACTACTGCTGTCAAATAAAACAACATCAATCTTCAAAATTAATTGAAATCATTACTGAGGAAGGATTTTATGTACATTTCAAATCAGTTGCATAGCTGGAAACCTATTTGGTAATATTTAATTAGTTTTGAGCTTAACCATATGACTTAGTTGCTACCTGAACAAATAAATAAAATTTTTTCCTGTGCATCCAGGTACTCTAATGATACCTAATCCATTATTTCCCATTCAATGAAAAATATTTTACTGCTACAGCCAGCATTCAACAAGTTTGAAATAAAAACTGAAAATGCTGATAATTTTCAGCAGATCTTTCAGCACCTGTGAAGAGGGAAACAGAGCTAACATGTCAGGGACAGCCTTTCATCAGAACTGTTCAATACTTTGATAAAAAGAAACCCAATTTAAGTCTTGAGTGGAATTTGTGGTTGAATGGAGCTCAGAATGGTGAGAGTACAGTTTGTAAAAGTGCTAAAACAATAGCCTGCTCTACCTGATATTCACGAAAGTAAGTTGTGACTTGTTATGGCTGAAGGTCAGACAATGAGACTGTGGTGGTTTCAAGGCCAAATTAAATAGTGGCATGTGTTGTCAGCATACATGTAGAAATTGATGCGTGCCTGTAGGTGATATCACCAAGAAGCAGCATATAGATCTTTTAAAAAAAAGGAAGCTGCACTAGAACTTTGGGGAATTCTAGTGGTGGTGTAACGAAGGGAAGATAAGCTGCTGTGGTCATGGCTATGGATGGATATGAGTGGAAGTATGCACCTGGAGTCTCTGGAGCTAAATTGTGGGGGAGAGCAATATGATCAAGAGTGAAAAATTCCACAGGAAAATTTAGGAGAGCCAGGAGACCTAACAAACCAGAGTCACAGAAAAATGCCATTCTTGACTGTCCAGGCTGGAGAGATTTAAGTGGTACATTTTGGGAGAGATGTATAGAACTGGGAGGCACACTAAAACTGAAAGTGCAGGAGTTGTGCAGACACGAAATTGGCAAAAGGACAAGGAGCAGTAGTAAATTGTTGTTTTTCAGAGTGGAGAAAAATATGCAGAGAAGTCCCTCGGGATCAGTGTTGAATTCACCACGCATATTTTAGAAGTGTGAACTTAGTTATGCAGAGTATAATTTCAAAGTTTGCAGATGACTCAAAATACAAATGTAATACAACAGTAAGGAGGAAAGTAACCCACTTTAGGAAGTCATAAATAGAAGGGTGAAATCGATGGGAGATGACATTTAATGCAGGTAAGTGTGAAACTGTTTATCTTGGTAGGAAAAATGAGCTGAGGCCACATAAACTGAATGGTACAATTTTAAATGGATTGCAGGAACAGTGTGTTTGGCTGGACATACCAAAGTCTTTGGAAGTGGCAGGACAAATTGAGAAGGCCATTTAAAAAGGTGTGTGGGATATTTAGTTTTGTACTCTCATAATTTATAAAGAGTTAACACAAATTCCTTGATCTCATAAAACCAAGGAATTTATATTAACTCTTTATAAATTGCCAGTAAGAACCCGTCTGGGCCTCATACTTCGGAAACTGTGTCAAGACCTCAGATTGGAGAGATTTGCTGGAATGATGCCAGGGGTGACAGACCACAGTCACACAGAAACCAAAGACATGCAGATTGATCTTTTTCATGCAGGGAACGTTAAGAGGATATTTGATGTAGCTATTTAGAATCTGGAAGGAGTAAATAGGAATAATTTGTTTATCGTGGCAGAAGTGTTGGTAACCAGAGAACACAGAAATGAGGTGATTGGCAGAAAAACCAGAGATGGTGTGAAGAAAAATATTTTTATGCAGTGAGTTACTTTGATCTAAAATGCACTAGTTGAAAAGCTGTGGAAGCTGTTTCAGTAATGGAATAGCTTTTTGCAGTCAGTGAAGAAGGGATACCACCTGACCTGAAAGAATCTGCCTGCAATTTTTAGTGAGCTTAAGGGTGCAAATTTCTTCTTTTTCTATGTCAATTCCAATTTGGTGCCTTCAACAGGGATCTGTGATGTCCAACGATCAGGGGGGTGGATTGAGCAGCCAGTCAGATTGAAGAACTCACAAAAACAACAAAGCAGAAATGAAAAGCAAGAAACTTAAATTGTACAGAAAGTATACATTTCTTCTGTCAAAAGCTGGTGAAATTTTGAATTCTTTACCCAGGGGACTGTGGAAGCTTATTTATTGAGCATGTTCAAGACAGAAATGGTTAGATTTCTGGAATATGAATAGCATCAAGAGATATGTGGATTGTGGGGAAAATGGAGTCGAGATAGAGAGTCAGGAGTGATCTATAGGAATGGCAAAGCAGGCTCGATAGTTGAATGGCCTTATTCCTGCTCCTGTGTTCCTAAAGTGGAACAATAATGGGGACTGAGACTGAGGGAGAAAATGAACATCAGGAAACAAAAAATGATTTTAATTAAAAATATGTAATTTTACTTATTTTTCTCGGGGAATAGGATTCTACATTTATAAATGTAGTTTTATGGGCCAGAGAGATTGTTTAGCTGTGGCCACCATGAAGTACATTCTTAAAATTTCAGTTATTTCTGATTGAATAAGGTTTAACATTTACATTGTTTGCAAAGTAAGAATAATTTGCAAATAGTTGATGTTCAAAGCAAACCAGTGACTTCAAATTATTCCACAATTTAAAAAAATTATTTTCAGCATGTGGGTATTGTTGACAGGGCCTGCATTTATTGGCCATCACCAACTGCCCTCCATTTCGGAGGTCATTTAAGAATCAATCACATTGCTGTGAGTCTGAGTTACATGTAGGCCATCGAGGCAAGGACTGCACATCTCCTGCACTAAAGAACATTAGTGAAGTAAATGGGTTTGTAAAACAGTCGACAATGGTTTCATGATCACCGCTAATTCTTCTAATTCCAAATTTTTTCATTAAATTCATATTTCTCCATCCGTTGTGGTAGGAGTTGAACCCAAGTCCTCAGATCTTGCCTTGAGTTTCTGGATTACTACTCCAAGACAATACCACTGCTTCCATGAACACTGCAACAGTGTCCCCTGTGCAAAATATCACAGATTGTAAATTTTTGATTTCCGTGGCTAACTGTGAACATGTGAACAATAGAAGTTACTGTCAGTTTTACACAATAATGGTGAGTACTGACAGTCTCACCATTATTACTACTGTAAATTCTGGACCATAAACTTTCTAAAGGGATTTTGGGACATAAACTGAAATAATTTAAAGAGTAGCGGAATGAGACCACTTGGGAAGCTCTGTCAGAGAACTCTCAGAGACATAATGCTTTGAATGACATTATTTTGTTCTGCATCATTCTGTGATTCTATCAAAGGATTAATAAGATGTTTTAAAGGAATATTTATGGTGGCCGAGCAATGGGAACTGGTAATAGTGTCAGTTAGCATAGAGGCCAGGAATGATGCAAGTGATTGCAAGTTGAATCCTGAGAACAAGAGGTCAGTTTCATACAAGAGTCAAGTTTGGAAGAAACAAGGTTCTTGCTTCTGTGAAAGTATGAAAAAGGAGCAGCACTCCGAAAGCTCGTGATACCAGATAAACCTGTTGGATGTTAACCTGGTGTAGTGAGACTTTTTACTGCACCCTTCCGAGTCCAAATGTCAGCATCTCCATAACATGAAAATACTGTTATAGTCAGTTGCACTGAGATGTTTCCTAGAAACGTGAAGATGCCTCCTTAACTTAAATTTAGTTTTGGGTGTAATTTAAAAGCACTGTACTCATTGGTGAAGTGGAATTCCAATGTAGTCTGGTTCCAATAACACTTCTAGGTTTGAAGTCTAAGCTATTAAATATCAGAATTTATTTTTGTAGGCTGCAGGTTTATTACTGTGTAATTAATGTTAATCACAGGCTAGTCATGACATTCATGGTAGTGTTTCAAAGGGGCATTTGACAGGAGTAAGTTTTCATTGTGTTTGTTCTCATAGTTTTTATGTATACAAGAATTTGCAAAAGGATGGGAAGATTTCGCAGCCAAATTTTACTTGAAGTTACATTTCCTTTGATCCTCCAGCTGTATGTGATTTCTTTAAAAATACATTAAAATAGTGTGCTAATCAAATATCGTAATTGGAATTTCACAACAAAATCAGTGGAAAATGTCCTGAAGGCCAAACATCTATATTTTGTGTTAACATCAGGATAAAGACTGCAATGTCAGAGCTTTTATTGAGCAGTTTTGGATTGAACAGTGCAAGACGATTTTAATGAGAGTAGCAGAATTAATTGTCCATCATCGAGTCCCGACAGCGCAGGATGTCATTTGACTCGTTGAGCATATATCGGCTCTCCAAAAGAGCATTGTACCAAGTCCTATCCCCGTAACCCCATGTATTTAGCCCACTAATTCCCACATCTTAGGACAATTTACAATAAATTGGAAATTTACTACAGCCAATCCATCTAATCATTGGTAGCTATTATCTATCATGTTCATTTTTTTCAAATCTTGTTCTTTATTTTATATTCCCTTGTCTTTGTGTTTATTGTTTTTCCTAGCAGCTTCTATTTTCATCTTTGTAAGCCTTTTGGTACCCAAATGTTCAATATCTTTGTAGTTTCCTCCAGTTTTTGACCCCAGTTTGATTTATTATTTCTTGTTTCCTCTGCCTACAAAGTAATTTTGTTGGCTTTTTTTATAAAATGTCATAATAAGCTAGCCAAATTTAAGAATAACCTGTAATCAAATCAGCTGCTTTATTTTCTTTGATGGATAACATTCTCTTCTGTTATAGCACTTTGCAGCTAAGACTCTTATCCTGATTAAAATTATTCCCTGTGAAGCAAAATTGTACCTGCACAATGTCTTTGATAATTTATTTCCCCATCTCTTAATAAAATTGGATAGAAGTTGAGAAGGTTTATATTGAGCAGGCAATTGAAATGCATCATAGCATCATTATTTTTAGTTAATATGTTGAAGAACACAACTGCTTATATAGTATTTTCTATTATTCACCCTTCAAACTTCACTTTATCAGCTCAAGTTCTGGAATTTGGATCCTTGGGGCCCGATTAAAATCCAAGAAAATGTAACTTCACGATGAGATTCACAATAACTTTAGGAAGAAACTAGGAAAACCCCAACAACTTTATGTTGGGTGTACTCATGATTATTTGTAGTGGTATTTACATCATAAGACTTAAGCCATGGTATGAGTGATCTGTGTGATCACACAGTTGGTATGCTGTGACATTTTGTAATTTGCAGATGAAAAGCTTCATGTGATCTGAGCGTGCTTAATTTTGCTGCACAAAGTACAAATAATATCCTTTGCCAGCAGAGGTTTCTAATCTTAATGAGCAAAAAATTCAAATGTGGAGGAGAGAAAGATTACGAAAGCTAATGAAAATTGCATTTTAATGCGATCACTGAAGTTGGTTATTGGATCTTTTCCCTTGTTTGGAAACTTGTTGTGCAGTGATCTGCATTGAGGTGTAAGCAGAGAGCTTCCCCCCTAAGCTTACAACTTTGGATGAGTTGTCCATGCATTCATTAATACACAAGAAATGTTGATCACACAGCTTTTCAGTGTGCTACTTATCACATAAAGTTATCTGCTCCCTGAATGGATAGAAAGCATTCTGAAGGAAGAGGGTGAACAGCCAGATGTCATTGTACATATTGGTATTAACGACATAGGCAGGAAGAGTGATGAGGTCCTGCAGCAGCAGTTTAGGGAGTTAGATAAAAGTTAAAAAGCAGGACTTGTAGGGTTGCGATCTCAGGATTACTCTCTGTGCCACGTGCTAGTGAGGCTGGGAATAGGAAGATAGTGCAGCTCAACATGTGGCTAAACAGCTGGTGTAGGAGGGAGGGTTTCAGGTATCTGGACCATTGGGGTGTCTTCCGGGGCAGATGGGACCTGTACAAGAAGGACTAGAACTATGATGCAATTGCCATTATAGAGACTTGGTTCTAAACTGGAGGGCCACAAATATTCTGGCTGGGAGGTTTGCTAGTGTCACACGGGAAGATTTAAACTAGTTTGGCAGAGGGGTAGGATTCACAGCAAAGGTGAATTAGCTGAAGGGGAGCGTTAGAGTAGACTCAGAAAAACAATAGGCAAGGTGAGATTGCAAATCAGAGAGGGTCTGGTGCACTAAAGTGCATTTGTTTCAATATGAGAAGTGTAACAGGTAAGGTAGATGAACTTAGAGCTTGGATTAGTTCTAGAAACTATGATGGTATTGGTTAAAGGAAGGACAGGATTGGCAGCTTAACATTTCAGGATATTGATGTTTCAAACGTGATAGAGGGGGATGTAAAAGAGATGGGGTAGTTGCACTATTAGTTAAGAACTCTGGGAGGACACCTCGGAGCCTCATACAGCAAGGCAATATGGGTAGGGCTCAGGAATAGGAAAGGTGTAGTCAGTGTTGGGGGTTTACTATAGGCCATTCAACTGCCAGTGGAAGTTTGAGGAACAGATATATAGGCAGATTTTGGCAAGATGTAAAAGTAACAGGGTTGTTGTGGTGGGAGATTTTAATTTCTCCTATATTGACTGGAACTCACTTAGTGCTAAAGGCGTGGATGGGGCAGAATTTGTAAGGAGAGCTTCCTGAAACAGTATGTAAATAGTCCAACAAAGGAAGGGGTCATACTGGACCTGGTATTGGGTAATGAGCCCAGCCCGGTGGTCGATGTTTCAGCAAGGGAGCAGCTTGGGAACAGTGACCACAATTCAATAAGCTTTAAGGTACTGATATAAAGCTAAGTGTAGTCCTCAAGTTAAGGCACTAAATTGGGGGAAGGCTAATTACAACAATATTAGGCAGGAACTAAAGAATATAGATTGGGGGCAGATACTTGAGGACAAATCAACATCTGGCATGTGGAAGGCTTTCAAGTGCAAGTTGATAGAGATTCAGGACACTCACATTCCTGTAAGGATGAAGAATAAGTATGGCAAGTTTTGGGAACCTTGGATAACGAGAGACATAGTGAGCCTAGTCAAACAGAAAAAGGAAGCATTTGTCAGCTCGAAGGCTGGGAACACATGAAGCAACTGTGGAATACAAGGAAAGTAGAAAGAAACTTAAGCAAAGAGTAAGAAGAGCTAAAAAGGGGTCATAAAAAAAACATTGGCAGAATGATTAAGGAAAATCCCAAGGCTTTTTACACACATAAAGAGCAAGTGGGTAGCCAGGAAGAGGGTTTGTCCACTCAAGAACGAGGGAGGGAATCTACATGGAGCCAGAGGAAATGGGCAAAGTATAAAATGAGTACTTGATGAGTAAAGGAGTATGCACCAAAGAGAAAGACTTGGTGAATGATATGTCTGGGAAAGGATGTATAGATAGTTTAAGTCATGTTGAGATCAAAAAGGAGATGATATTGGGGTTCTTGAGAAACATTAAGGTAGACAAGTCTCCAGGTCCTGATGGGACATACCCCAAAATACTGAGAGAGACAAGAGAGGAATTTGCTGGGGCCTTAAGAGAAATCATATCTTCACTCGCTGCAGAAGAGGTCCCAAAGGATTGGAGAATAGCCAATGTTGTTCCTTTATTTAAGAAGAGTAGGAAGAATAATCCAGATAATTACAGGCTGGTGAGCTTCACATCAGTGGTAAGGAAATTATTGGAGAGGATTCTTCAAGACAGGATTTATTCCCACTTGGAAATAAGTGGACGTTTTAATGAGAAGCAACATGATTTTGTGAAGGGGGGGGTGGTTGTTTCACGAACTTGATCGAGTTTTTCGAGAAAATGGCAAAGATGATTGCATGTTGTCTACATGGATTTCAGTAAGGCCTTTGACGAGTTCTCTCATGGCAGACTGGTGAAGAAGATGAAGTTGTATGGGTCACAGGTGAAATAAAATTGCCTCAATCAAGAAGACAGAGGGTAGCAGTAGAAGAGTGTGTTTCTGAATGGAGGGCTGTGACAAGTAGTGTTCCTCAAGGATCAGTTCTGGGACCTTTGCTGTTTGTAATGTATAAAAATGATTTGGAGGAAAATGTGACTGGATTGATTAGTAAGTTTGCAGACATCACAAAGGTTGGTGGATTTGCGGATAGCAATAAGGACCATCAGATGATGCAGAAGGATATAGATCAGTTTGGAAAGTTGGGGGGAGAGATGGCAGATGGAGTTTAATCCAGCCAAATGTGAGGTAATACATTTTGGAAGGTCTAATACACAATAAATAGCAGAACCCTTAGCAGTATGGATAGGATGTACAGGTACACAAGTCACTGAAAATGGCAATGCAGGTGGAGAAGTAGTCAAGAAGATGTATGGCATGCTTGCCCTCATCAGCTGTGGTATTGAGTTTAAAAATACTACAGTCACGTTGCAGCTTTATAGAACCTTACTAAGGCTGCACTTGGAATATAGTGTTCAGTTCTGGTCGCCACACTACCAGGATGATGTGGAGGCTTTGGAGAGCGTACAGAAAAGATCTACCAGGATGTTGCTTGTTATGGAGGGCATTAGCTATAATGAGAGGTTGGAGAAACTTGGTTTGTTCTCACTGGAGTGATGGAGGTTGAGCGGAGACCTGGTAGAAGCTTGCAAGATTATGAGAGGCATGGACAGAGTGGATAGTCAAAAGCTTTTTCCCAGAGTGGAAGAGTCGATTACAAGGGAGCACTGGTTTAAGGGGCAAATTTTAAAAGAGATGTATGAGGCAGATTTTTTACACAGAGTAGTGGGTGCCTGGAACTCGTTGCCGGGGGAGTAGTGGAAGTGGATATGGTAGTAACTTTTAAGGGGCATCTTGACAAGAACATGAATGAGATGGGAATAGAAAGATATAATCCTTGGAAGCGTAGGGGAGTTTTAGTTAAGTTGGGCAGCATGGCCGGCGTAGGCTTGGAGGGCTGAAGGGCCTGTCCCTGTACTGTAATTTTCTTTGTTCTTTGTTCTCTCCTTGATTTTGACTTCTGGTTCATTTTTTTGCCTCTTAATCATATCATACTTACTTTTGAGTCAGACCTCGAAATCTGTGATTAATTAGTTTAATATTTCTTGCAAGCATTTATAACAACTTGAAAGAAAGAATTGTGATGATGGTGTAAGTGGGGGACAATGAAAGACGTGGGAGTATTGTATTTTGTTTTTTTGCAGATAATGCGAGGTGACACTCTTAAGGTTGTTGGTCAGTGTGCTTGGAAAGAGAAAAAGAGGATGAGGCTACTAAGATGCAAACTTAGTTTAAGCTTGAGGATTGGAGGAGGAAAGAAAGACTGAGGATTCTATAGACCTGATGAGGATAATGTTTGATGCTTGTCCACAATAATGGAGTTGAATAAATGGTGTTACTGAGAAAGATGGACAACATTAATTAGAAACAAAAACTGAGATAAATACTCACTTGTAGACTTAGAAATAAAAAGTGAGATTCTTTTATAAAATATTACATATTGAATGTACTGTTAATGTAATATTACCAAGAAATTTGAAAAGGAGAATGTTATTGAATGATTCTCATTGCCTCAGAATGGTAGCATATTTTGAGAAACGTAAAGTCTCTTTTAGTCTGATTTGTGTTTGACTTTGAAATATGTTCTAATTATCTTTACAGATTAGGCCATCTCTTCCAAACCTTCTGTGTCTATAGTGGGTTTATTCTCCTAATGATAAAATATTGTTTGATATACTAAAATATGGCAACTTTTTGTGATCAATATCTTCAGATTTTGTGGTACGGCAAAGTTGAGTTGGAGTTTAATCACAATAAAATGTTCCATTTTGAGCAAATTGAACGCACAAACCTTTGCAGTTGTCACTTATCTCTTAATAATGAAATATTTTCTCATGCTAATACTAGATGTCTGAAAACAGCTATTCTCAGGCCAAATATTGGTGGTTGAAGAGTAAGACAGCGATGTGCTATAAACGCCAACTGCAATTTATCTGATCCTACAAAGCTCTTATTTCTCTGCCTCCAAACCCCATCTACATTTCAGCAAATTCCTGAGGACATAACTGTTTCTGTAATAGCATGCATTACACAAACAACTGGTTTGAGATTTTTCACCTTTGCTTTATGTAGAGATCATGGAGCAGAAAAAGAAGATTTTTCAGTTTCAGGTGGATTCAAAATCCAAAGTTAATCCACCCTGAAACTACTTTTAAAACTAGGTATTTGAATTCATTAGTAGAGAACTGCTGTCTTGAAATTATCAGAAATATTAGTAAATGTTTAGCATTTTTGGACATTTGGGTGTGATGTGGTAATCCATATACAGTGATTTTTGAGTCAGATAAACAGCACAGATCTTTAAAAATGGTTATTATTTTATTTACTGTTTTTCTGTTTGTTGTATAACTTTTTGAAGAACACTTATTGGAATAGATACTATTTAAGGACATATGGTCATGCAAGAAGGAAAACTGCTATTTTGCTTGATAAGTTTGATGTAAGCTTGAAAAATAAGTCATGCATCATGTTTTGGGTTTGTTGTGAAAATAGGAAGTTATACACTTGACAACCTCATAGGTGCTAAATCACAGTAGCTATTTCTTCCAATCTTATAAAAAAATCAATTTGATAGACTAAATCTAGCAGTTTCTTCAAAAATATGCACTTGTCTTGATGTGGTTTCTGTATTTGCTTTACATTCTTTCAAAACAAACGTTCTGCTTAAGTAGTTTAATTGTGAGGCCTTCAAAAGAAATGTGAAATTTTAGATTCAAAACTAAGTTTGCTGTTTTGGTCTAATTGATTCCCAATGGGAATACTTATATTAAATAATGAAAGATGAATTTCTTTTGAAGAATTGCCAAATATATGTGGCATCATAATTTGTCATAGTGGGATTTTAGAGTGAATATACTTAAAAATTACATCCTTGTAAAGAACACTTTTTTTTTGTGAATATATATATTTATATATATAAATATAGGCTCTGGAATAATTTCCGGAGTATTCCAGAAGGTGATGGTGGCAAAGAAGGGGGAAAACGAATAACCTTGTTTTGGATATGATTAGATAAGTAAGGGTGGACTGAATTGAGAATAGTTCAATTCTATTGGACTAGATTAATAAGTTGACATGTCAAAGGCTGTAGAGAGATTGAGGAGCAATAATGCTTGAAGGACTAGCTTTGATTAAAGCTGGTGGGGCTGGATTACAAAGGTTCAAGCAAGAAATTACAAGAAAAATGAATATAGATTTGGAAGTGACTATGGAGAGAAAAGAAAACTTGGGATAGGATAGTAGTTTTGAAAGATTAAGATGTTGGGGGTATGATTTTTATGGAAGGGGAATGAGGAGTTCTTGAGTGGAAGGGGAACATTTAAATTCCCACTGGTACTGGAGTAAAAATTGGGTGACTTGTCATTCACTGGGGGACAGGAGAGTCATGGAAGTAGGAGCTGGATTTTGTAGACTGGATAAGCTCGGACTGGACGCGAGCAATGGCTGATAAATGTGGGGAACTGGAAAGGAGGGTACAAATGGATGTGGAATTCATGTGCAGGCATTAAGAGGGATGTCTCCGGTTTGCAAAGAGGAAAGAGATTCCAAGTTAATATGCTGTGGTGGGATGAAGTTGCGTTGTAGGTCAGGTGAATTCACCTGAAAGCATCCAAAAATCAGTGTCCATGTTTGGAAGTAACTAGGGAAAGTAATTGGATCTGGGACCTGTTCAAGGGGAAGATTATCAGACAGTGCACTGCTGAACGTTGTCCAATGGAATTAGATACTTGAGGAGGAGTGAAAATTTCATCATGTGGCAACAGAACTCAATCTAGGATTAAATGTGACCTGGTTTTATACTATTGTTTGGATCCACTGAGTGTTGAATGCTGAGACTGGTTGGCTTTTTTAACTTTGTGAATTTAACAGATTTCATTGTGAGGAGATCGTCATATACTTTCAACTAGACTTCCAAGAAACTCAGCCACCATACAAGCTCACCACAAGTAATCCTGTTCACGAATGTCTATGCTGTCTGCATTAACCTGTTTGACCTTTTGCTAGAATCTGAAAAATGAACAAAACTTTTTTTCCCTAATAATTTTAGGAACTTGGATCTTCTCCATGGAATGTGCTTCGACATTTCCATAGCATTGACCATTAAAATTAACTGTTAAATGTGATAAAACTTCTTAAAATAATTCTGACAGAAGCTGTAACTTGCTCATATGGTGATGTTTTTATGATAATTCCGCATTGCAGCTTCTGTTCCTATATTTATGAATTCTGAAAGATAATCAGGATAAACACACTTAAGTTGAAACATAATTTTTTATAATGTTTTTAATAACAACATGAGAGTTATTGATTGCTGCTAAAATTACTGGTACTATTCAAAAGAGTCTGTTGAATGTTATTAGAATATTATTTTTCATTCTTTGAGGAAATCCAAGTATCTATTAAAACAATAAAAGCAAAATACTGCAGTTGCTGAAAATCTGAAAGGAAAGCAGGAAATGTTAGAAATGCTCAGGTTTGGCAACCTATGTAGAGAGAAAGTGACTTAATGTTTTGAGTCAAGTATGACTGTGCTTCTGAACTAATATTAAATCAATATGTCATACTAAAACAGTGTTCTATGGGCTGGTGGTACAAGTATTCCTAGAAGCAGCACTTTTGTCAGTTCACAAATAAATATGAAGATTTCAAAATGGTCAGTCGAGTCATGTGACCTTTTGTTGCAGTGATTTCAAATGAAATGCTTATCTGGTGTCTGCGTGTGGCCTTTGTTTTATGGGTTATAATGTTCCAGTCATTACCTTCTGAAAGGGTCACCACTTTGAGAATCTTGCTTCAGGGAACCATTGTCTGGAAATACTCAGTGACTTTGCAAGAGAAATAAGCTTATTAATGGTACCCTTTTGAAATGGACCTGGATAGTCCCAGGTGTGAGATGGGTATGTTAATAAATCTTCCTGCATAACAAGTTACAACCTCTGTGCATCCCCAGGCTTCATGGTTACAGTGCCCTTACAATGCAGCGTGAGATTCCACAAGGAACTCTGTTTGTTCTTGTAACTCCTTTCGGAAGCATGCAAGAAGGATGGCCAGTCCTGTGAGCCATGCGACCTGTAGCAGCCATCTTTTTGGCTCAGCCAAAGTCCATTTCAGAAAAGTAGTGACAAAAATATAAATTTGATATGACCAGTTGTTTTTCATGTGTTATTGACTTGCCATATAAGTAATAACACGAGGGAGACTATTAAGTCCATCTTTGATCACCATCCAGAATTTTAACTAATCACAACTGTCATGTTATTTTACTATATTTTGCATGTATCTATATCATCAATTTGCATGGGGGGCTGGAAGAGCTGGTTAGGAAAGGCTTTTAATGGGAATGTGGCTTAAAGGGACAGAAATCATTCTTGATTACAAGAGGATAAGATGGGTTGAAAATAGAGATTCACGGTTGCCCTTGTGCTGGGATGAACTTGCTTTCTTCCTATTCCCCCCACAACCCCCACCCTTTCCACTGAACAAGTTGACAACATTTTGTGTATATTGGGAGGAACAAAGGTTAAGCAGTTAGGAGATAGAAAGCACAACTGAAAGTTAACTGGCAAACTTATTTTGTCCTGAGACAGAAAGGAATGGATGTAGAAAGATATGGTGGCCGTGGGTAATGACGGATACAAGGAAGCATCAGACGTGGCATTCTCAGTGATCAAGACAATGAGAATGGAAGGACAGGGGTGAACAGATAAAAGAGTTTATAAAATGGGAGAAATTTGAAAAGGACGAAAAATTCAATTAATTCAGGAGAGAGAGAGAGACACCAAGAAGAACTGAAATGGAGATTGAAGTGATTGCTGATGGCTTTTCGCTCAGTGCAGAGGCTGAGGCAGGAAAGATGCAGGTGAGAAATTTTGGGTAGGTGGGGAGCAGACAGCTTTAGACACAGAATATTTTATCGAAGAAATTTGGTGCAAGTGGGTTTCATGGATGAAGAAGTGGTGGATAGACTGATGATGTCCACATGGTCATTGCAGCAAGGATACTGAATTCAGTTTGCTTATATAGTTTGGAGAGATTAGCCATAAACTGAAAAGAGAGAAGATGAGAGTCCAAAGTTTTGTTGGCAACCTTCTAGAGCTGACACTCCAGCCTAAAATTTTGTTATCTATCTGATGGCATATGTATTTGTATCTTTAAAATTTATATTCTGTGTTTCTATGGAGGTTTTCTGTATTTTTTTTCAATTCTCTCATATATTGCACTGTAATCTTTAGTTTTACCTCCTTTTTAATTTTTTTCATGGAGTTTTGCTACTAGTGGTTGTTCTATTGCCTATTATCATTTCTTCCTAGTGTACACAATTGTATTTGCATAGGAGCTTAGACGAAATAGTGTGGTTTATAAATCTGTGTGGTGCAACACTGAAGCCCATTGACCATGGAATATGCATTCATTTATACAAATGGGGCCATTGTATAACTGAGGTTTCTGATTTTTGGGTATAATTAATCATGTCTCGTAAAACAAGACTGGAATTTAGAGACTATTTATTTTGGTAAGCATGTTATAAGAGGCACAGAACTAAGAGAAATAAAATATTGAAGGAAAGGTTGATATTTGCGATCTCTGGCTGGAACAATTTGACATTATTATTATCCGCTGGTTAACCAACTTGAATTTAAACTGTAAGCTAACCCCTGCCTGCATGTTTGCATCAGTGCACTTGTTACTATACTTTCTTTGCCTGAGTTATTGAATTTAATACTTTTTAAACAATACCTTACATTCTGCAAAAATGCAATGAGAAAAATTCTGAAAATTGAAAGCAGAAATGAACAAATGGGGCAGTCCTCTGCTATGCTAACTCAACATTAATACAACTTTAGAGCTTATCTCTGAGGCTTTTCCTTGCCATGTTGATGGTCTTTAAGTTAAGCTGAAAAAATAAATAATTTTTATTAAGAGCTTCCTTCTCACTGAGGACATTTCAGGCTAATCCAGGTCCAAGAACTTGCTCTGAAAACTCTGCTCATGTTTTGACAGCTGTGGACATCTTCCACCACAACTATCTAAAACAATTGACAACATTCTAAATAAAACACCCCACAAGATTCTTTTTTTTAAAATAAGTTTGCCCTATCTCCCAATTTTAACAGCTCCTTTAAGAAATTCTGGGATCTGGATTCACACCACAAAAACAAATCAGCTCCTGAGACATATCTTTTCTATGAACCAAGTTTCATTGAAATTCATCCATTAGTTTTTGAGATGTATTCTTTACAGATTAACAGAAGAAAACATTATCTCTGCCACCGTAAATATGAAGAGAAGTATTTTAGTATCATAGTGATTTTTGCTGGTGATTATTGCTAGACAAATCATTGATGACTTTTCCTGAGTTATTTTCGCTGTGAGAAATGAAAATACTTCAGTATTTTTAACAGTGTTCACAATTATTTTTAAAAGCTAATGTATTTTGGTATAGGTATGGAAGTTGAGCGGTACCCACTACAGTCTAGTATTATTCTCAGACTTGTTTTTGCTTTGTCAACTATGGTCCTCATCAATCTATTTGAATATGTTTGAAATGTGATTGCACTACATTAATATCACAATTGAAGTACCTGACACAGTTTGGGTCACCAAATCTAAGGAAAGATATTGCTGTAGTTCAAAAAGGCAGATGAGCATCATCTTCTGAAGAGCAAGTAGGCCACTTCCCATGAATGAATTAAAAAATGACTAATATTCTGCGCCAAGAATTACTTTGGGATGTGCACCACTTCTATCTTCTTCAAACGATAAGTACTGTATTAGATCAATATGGTATATTGGTAATAAATTAATAGATTTATAATATATGGAAACTATGAGTCAGCAAGAAATTAAAACAGTAAGAATGAAATCAATCCAGAAATGTTAAATATCTTTCTAGAATGTGTTTATTGCAATGCTAGACAGGTTTTTGAAACCATGTAGTGTAATATATGAGTGCTGTCATTCCCAAGTTGATTTGTGGAATCCAGACATTGATCTAAAGATATTGGGAATAGTATCTAGTGTTCAGATCAAAGGCTGTTAGAAACAGCACTGTCCGTCAACCATAATCAAAAGTGCAGTGGAGAATATTATTGTGTTGTCATTGTTGTGGACCCCAACTCTTAACAGTTCCACAGCTTTAATTCAAACTCAAACAAGTCCTTGTATTTTATGTTGACTAATTTAAGACCAAATATCTTGGCTCTCATTTGACACAGTAAGAAGTCTCACAACACCAGGTTAAAGTCCAACAGGTTTATTTGGTAGCACAAGCCACAACTTTTAGAGCATTTATCAGGTGAGTGGGAGTTGTGTTCACAAACAGGACATACATAGACAGAAACTCAGTTTACAAAATAATGGTTGGAATGCGAGTCTTCCCAGGTAATCAAGTCTTAAAGGTATAGACAGTGGAGTGGAATGAGTGAAAAGAGGGTTAAGCACAGGTTAATGTGTATTGTCTCCAGCCAGGACAATTAGTGAGATTTTGCAAGCCCAGGCAAGTCATGGGGTCACAGATAGTGTGACATGAATGCAAGATCCTGGTTGAGGCCATTCTCATGAATGTGGAACTTGGCTATCAGTTTCTGCTCTGCAATCCTGCATTGTGTGTTGTGAAGGATGCCTTGAAGAACGGTTACCCAAAGATCAGAGGCTGAATGCCCCTGACTGCTGAAGTGTTCCCCGACTGGAAGAGGGCATGCCTGCCTGGTGATTGTCGAGTGGAAGTCACAACTCCTACTTACCTCCCTCATGAAGGGGCAGTGCTTCCAAAGCTTGTGTCTTGTGCTACCAAATAAACCTGTTGCACTTTAACCTGGTTTGTGAGGTTTCTTACTGTGCCACGCCGGCATCTCCACATCTTGTTTGACAGACAGCTGGGCTTCCATTTTTATTTTGACATTTGGTCAAGAAAGTTTTTATTTTGAGAATACATTTATTCTGTCTGTCTATTCTTTCAAGTAAACCCAGATAAATTCCCCATTTATAATGCATTATTTTGAGGTTATTGGAAGAAAAATGATGCAGTTTTAGAATGCTGAGTATTTGTTCCAGTTGGAAGGTTAACTGATAAAGGATAAGTCATTTAGCACAGCATGGGCTATTACTGTACTGGATTTTACTGTACAAGTTACTTGTTGAATTTCTACTTTTAGTTGCTGGGGTACGGGAGTGCTGATATTTTAAATTGTGGGGTTATGAGGCTTTATGATGGGGATGGAGCATCAGTGATAACACCGAGAACACAAGAATAATCAGGATCATTTTTTTTATTTTGTTAACATTGATCAGAAACTTTGACCACCTTCCAAAACCTTATTGTCTTAAAGGCCTGGCCACATTTATTTAGCATTGGGTAACCTAGATAAAATTTGGATCAGCATTTATTCATAAACCTTATGGTCATTATGAATATTTCAATGGTATAATTTTTCACCAAATTATTGCTGAAGACTTGTACATTAGACATAGCTTGATTATTGCTGCAAAGAGAGACATTGCTTTTCATCTTGTAGTCATCAAGGCAGCATGGGAATGGCAAATTTCAAACACTTACATTCCAGGAGTAAATAGTGTTGATTAGCTGACAAGTTGATTGACTGAGGCATTGCCATGGCAAAAGCAATGGGGAAATTATATGGTTCCCAAGCCCCCGGATAATTCAAAGGTTGCCACACTGTTGTTCGGGGAGGGGCTTTTGGTTATTTTATTGCAGGAAGCTTGCGTGAATTAAGAAGCTTTTTTATACTTGTGATGGAGCTGCCAATACTCAGATGCCCTAAAAGGAAGCTCTTTTTCTGATTAAAGTAGCAGCAATTGGATAAATTTGATTTTGAATACTACTCAATATTTGAATGTATTTTCGAGTTTGTCTTACTTTTCCAATGAGTTTAGTAAATTCAGCCAAAACATGACATTGTGTCTTCATAGCGTCAGAGTTGTACAGTGCAGAAAAAGCATTTGGCCCATTGAGCCTGCACCAACAATAACTACCACTAAAGTTGAGCTAATCCCATTCTCCGATAACCTTGAATGTTATGATGTTTCAAGTGCTCATTCAAATACTTTTTAAAGGTTGTAAGGTTTCTGACTTCCACTATCTTCCCAACCTCTGAAAGATTCTAAGAATATTAATTATCTCCACCAATCAAATAATTCATAATTGAGTGTTTTTCAGGTGTCTCGAGTATAGTTGGTAAAACATGATTGAACGGGCCTGGATTGGGGCTTGAATTGCCTGTCTGTGTTAAATTTTGCCTGGGGTATGTCTAAGGCCTACTAAATGGCATTCACTTTTACAGAGTTTGGAGGAGAAAATCAACTCCTAATTTGTTGTTCATAAAATAAAGTGCTGAAAATACCCAGGAGTTCTGGCAGCATTTGTGGAGAAGAATAGACTTCGATTTCGAGTTGAATACGACTAAAGCCGAGTCGTATTCGACTCAAAATATCCATCCTGTTTCTATCTCCTCAGATTCTGCCAGATTTGCTGATTATTTTCAGCACATTCTGCTGTTACTGCAGATGCTGGAAATCTGGAAAATTTTGCTTTAATCATATCCATGGACTGCCTGCTGTTTGTAGATGAATGTCAGGTGAGTACAGGATCAAGCTAAGCTGCATTGCTTCTTGCTGTGAATGACAGCTGTTAGGCAAGTCACTGACAGTCGACAGAATAATCATATATCTGGTTTGTGGGGGATCGTGAAAATTAAGACCTTTAACAAGCAGGCAGAAAAACGATTGTTTTTTCAAGAAACTAGAACCTTGAGGAAATAGTGGAAAAAATTGTATGCTAGGTTATATTTGTTATATTTATACATGGCTTAAAGTGAAACTGTTTGAATTATGCTCTTAATTAAGAGTTATGAATAAATCACTTTATATTTATGCAGCAATTTCTCACCGCTTTATTATTAATAGTTAAAGTAATCCAATAGGTTCATGATTGATGGTTTAACTCTTAAGAAAATCAGAATCTGTTCCCTGTAGATGCTTTTTCCCAACTTCTTTCTGACATTTGGCTTTTGCTGCTTTTTTCATGATTTCTATTAGTCTTGCTAATTTCTGCATTATTCTCGTGGCAAGTATGGAAATTAAACTTATCCATATTGGAGGTAGTAACAAAGGCTGCTGTTTTCCATATTATTCAAAATATTCTATTTCTAGCACAGGTTGTTCTGGATTATGGAAAAATCTACTCAACCCACTATCAAATATTTCCTTAACTACTACACCATTGCCAACAACATCTTGCATTTATAAAGTGCCTTTCAGGTTGTAAACTATTCCAGCATACTTCACAGATATTTTATCAATCAGAGTTCGGTGCTGAGCCACGTAAGAACTTTATGGGGGCAAATGATCAAAAACTTGGTCAAAGAAATAGGCTTTAGGCAGCCTCTCAAAGGAAGGAAGAGAGGGCGAAAGGTTTTGGAAACTAATTCCAGATCTTAGGGCCTCAGCAACTGAAGACATGGCACCCATTGGTGACGTGAGTAAAATCAGGAACGCACAGGAGGTCAGAATTGGAGAAATGCAGATATCTTGGTGTGTTGTTGGGCAACAGGAGATTTCAAAACTATAGAGCATTAATCCATGGATGAGAATTTGAAAATCGAATCACTGAGTGTTGTGAAAAATAACATTGAGAAAAATAATTCAAGGGAAATGAAAAAGATAGCAATAGATGCTGAGTGGCCAAAGATCAATGGAAATGATTGAAAGGAGAAACTGATTGAAAGGTGGCATGGTGGCACAGTGGTTAGCACTGCTGCCTGATAGCGCCAGGGACCCAGGTTCAATTCCAGCCTTCGGTAAGTGTCTGTGTGGAGTCTGCATGTTCTCCCTGTGTTTGTGTGGGTTTCCTCCTGGTATTCTGGTTTCCTCAGTCCAAAGGTGTGCAGGTAAGGTGGATTTGCTGTGCTAAATTGCCCATTAGTGAATCAGAATGTGTAGGTTAGGGGGATTAGTTTAAGTTCAAAGTTAATTTATCAGTGTCACAATCAGGCTTACATTAACACTGCAGTGCAGTTACTATCAGATTATATTAATACTGCAATGAAAATCCCCTTTATTTAGTGGGTTAAGTAAGTAGGGTTATGGGAATAGGGTCTGGTGCGAAGGTCTGTTGGAGAGTTGGTGCAGACTGGATGGACTGAATGACCACCTTCTGCACTGTAAGAATTCTATAATAGAGGCAAAATTCAAGGCAATAAGTTAGAAAGTAGCACGGTTATAGGACAGAAAAAAAAATAAGGGACAGAACAGTGTCCTTCTATTTATGGTCTATTGTTTTCTTCCTAGAGGAATTGTCTGGCACTTCATTTTGGCATATTTTCAATGTATAACTGCCAACATTTATCAACTTGACAATATATCCTAATGTAGAAAGATTAGGAACCAATATTAGACAAAAATTGAAGATAAGGCAATACAAACTTTTTGGGAATCTATATAATGATTATCTTTAAAGTCAATTCTGAACTATGTATTGCAGTTTGTTCTTTCTAAAAATATAGAAGATATAATTTGTTACTGATATTTTTAGTCCTTAGAATTTTAGGAGACATGCAGATCATAACAGAGTTGATATATTTATGGCTTGGGCAGTTACCATTAGTGATATATACTTGGACTTGATAGGGTGATTTAATAGATTTCAACCAGTATGGTTATTTGGTGCAACATCGTATAATTTTATAGGAAATTAGCATTTTTTTCAAATTGACATTTGTTTGAATGTTAAATTGGCCAGCCAAGTTCTCTTTGGCATATTAGTAGCACTCAATCATGTGTGCATCAAGGCTAATGAAAGTTGCTTTTTAAACGATAGACTTCTGATGTAAAAATGGAGTGAACCAGAAGGACATGGAGACTCTGGAGAGAGTTCAGAGGAGGTTTACCAGGATGTTGCCTGGTATGGAAGGTCTGAGTTACGAGGAGAGGTTAGGCAAATTTGGACTGTTTTCCTTCGAAAGACGTAGACTTAGAGGAGATCTAATAGAGTGTACAAGATTGAGGGGTATAGCTAGAGTAAACAAGGTTAAAAAGCTTTTTCCTAGGATGAACTCGAATAGCACGAGGGCTCACGGGCTTAGGGTGAGGGGGGTAAGGTATAATTTGGATGCGAGAGGGAGTTTTTTCACACAGAGGGTGGTGGGGGTATGGAATGCGCTGCCAAGTAAAGTGGTGGAGGCAGGTACTCTGGAGTTATTTAAGAAATACTTAGATGGGCACATGAACAGAATGGGAATGGAGGGGTATAGAAAACTGATTTAAAATAGGGATCATGAGCCTTGGGAGTCCCTGGGAAGTGTGTAAATAGATGATGATATTGATGTACTTGTTTTTATCCTACAGGTGCTTTGGTCCACCTTGTTGTCTAACAAGGGGCATACACGCGATGGGTCGTGAGAGGGCTGCTCTTGGATTTTTTTCGAGAGTATCCTAGTGCTTCACGTCGTTAGTGTACGCTTGACCTGGACCATTTGATGGGCAACACGACAGCTCAGTGACTATCGCTGTGCTGTGCAGATACATGGATTTGGGCCTGTGTCTGTGGGAGTTTGCGCATTCTCCCCGTGCTTGCGTGGGTTTTCTCCGGGTGCTCCGGTTTCCTCCCACATCCCAAAGATGTGCTCTTAGGCTAATTGGCAAAACAAATTCTCCCTAAATTGTCTCAAATTTGGTTTTTAATCCATAGATCTATAAACATAGACAGGGATCACAGGTAGAGGTGGTAACATCGAGGTGGCGGTACGGGCTCGTTGGGCCGAAGGGCCTGTTTCCCGTGCTGTTTTGTTCTTTGTTCTTTGAAAGTGGACCAGTGATCAAGTTAAGACATTTTTTTTAATGCCAAAGGCTTTCATTATCCTCTGGAAAAATGATGGAATAAAGCAAAATTATTCCTTTCAAGCATTCTTTTTATTGCAGCAGCACAAAAATGCAAACAAGTAGATATGGTGGGACCAATTGATTTGCTGAAGTTCTGACTATTGTAAAATAAGAATGTTCAGTTTAGAAATCTGTTCCTGAATTCAAAACTGGACGATTTGTTAGATTATCAGCATAATTTTTAATCAGTTATAGTAAATTCAGTGTTTCATAATTCAAATTTTATGTTTCTGTTCATGTTCTAACCATACCTTCTGTAATTTAAATTATTGGGTAGGGGGACTAATTTTCTTTAAATATTTACTGTACCAGGTTTACTACAGTGGTCAAAACTCGATTATTCTACATCGAAACATATAGATTTCTCATGTAATTGGGAAAATTCAAAACATTGCTGTCTCCTTTGCGTTTGACAAGGTTCCTCATGGTAGGCTGATAGGAAAGGTGAGGGCGCATGGGATACAGGGCCAGATATGTAGATGGGTTGAGAACTGGCTTGGGAGGAGGAGACAGCGGGTAGTAGTGGAAGGCTCTTTTTCCAACTGGAGGTGTGTCACTAGTGGTGTGCCACAGGGCTTAGTACTAGGACCTCTTCTATTTGTGGTTTATATAAATGACTTGGAAGAGGGGGTAGTTGGTGTGATCAGCAAATTTGCTGATGACACTAAGATGCTTGGATTGGCAGGAACTGAGGAGCAGTGCCAGGCAATACAACAGGACATAGATAGGCTGGTAGATTGGGCAGATAGAATTGGGCAAATGGAATTTAATCCGGATAAATGCGAGGTGATGCATTTTGGCCGGAAAAATGTAGCGGGGAGTTATAGGATAAAAGGTAAAACTATCCGGAGTATAGAGATGCAGAGAGACCTGGGGGTGCAGGTTCACAAGTCTCTAAAGGTGTCAGTACAGGTGGAGAATGTGATAAAGAAAGCGTATGGTATGTTAGCCTTCATAGGAAGAGGTATAGAATACAAGAGTAGGAGTTTGATGTTGCAAGTGTATAGAACGTTGGTTAGGCCTCACTTGGAGTACTGCGTCCAGTTCTGGTCGCCTTACTACCGGAAGGATGTGGAGTCCCTGGAGAGAGTGCAGAGGAGATTTACCAGGATGCTGCCTGGTATGGAAAGGCTGTCTTACGAGGAAAGATTGAACGTACTGGGGTTGTTTTCCCTTGAAAGACGTCGGCTGAGAGGGGATCTATTAGAGGTATATAAGATTATGAGGGGTATAGATAGAGTAAATGGTGGTAAGCTTTTTCCACCATTAGAAAAGGATAGAACGAGGGGTCACGGCCTTAGGGTGAGGGGGGCTATGTATAAGACGAATATTAGAGGGCAGTTTTTCACACAAAGGGTAGTGGGGGTGTGGAATGCACTACCGAGTAAGGTGGTGGGAGCAGGCACTCTAGGGTTGTTTAAGGGTCTCTTGGACAGCCACATGAGCGGTCTGCAGATAGAGGGATATAGTAGGACTGTTTAAATATCCTATTTGTTTCCACAGGATGTTTGGTCCACCTTGTTGACCAACAAGGGCATGCATTCGGCAGGTCGTGCGAGAGCTGCTCTTGGATGTTGCTTCAGGAGTGGCCTAGTGCTTCACGTCGTTAGTGTATGCTTAAACTGGACCATCTGATGGGCAACATGACAGCTCAGGACTATCGCTGTTGCTGTGCAGACACGTGGATTTGGGCCTGTGTCTGCGGGAGTTTGCGCGTTCTCCCCGTGGTTGCGTGGGTTTTCTCCGGGTGCTCCGGTTTCCTCCCACATCCCAAAAATGTGCTCTTAGGCTGATTGGGTAACAAATTGTTCCCTATATGTCATTAAGACGTTAGGACGGCGGCGCGGGCTCGTTGGGCCGAAGGGCCTGTTTCCCGTGCTGCGTTGTTCTTTGTTCTATCTCTTAAGAGTCACGTGGTTTTCCCTATTCTTAACACATCAAAGCAACTATACTTATTTTCCCCTCTTTAGTAATTGGGTCATTGCCCTTTAGCTGTTTTGATCTTGTATAGTGGACTGACATTACAATATATTTCAAATTGGGTATATTTTATGTTAAGTACATTGAAAGAATATTGTATGTATATAGCACTTTTTATGTACTCATAATTCTAGCCAATTGATTGCTGTTAATTTGTTAGCAATCAGTTTGTACGTATTTTGGCCCACAGGCAGTAATGAAATAATGATCAGTTACACTGTTTTTATAGTGTCGATTGATGAATTGGCATTCAGCATGATTGTAGGAAAATGCCACTACTCTCCAAGTCGTAACATGGTATATTTGAAGCAAATAGGGAAGCAAAGCCTTAGTTAAAAACCTTTTTGAAAAATTCCTCTGATGCAGCAATCCTGTAATATGGCACTAAAGTGATTTTAAATTATGTGCACAGGCCCTAGGAAAAGTTGTAAACTTGCAGCAATCTAATTTGCATGCAAGAGATTCTACTAGTGATTCAAACTAACTAACCACTGTTGATCGGCAATTTGGGATGAGCAACAAATATTGGTTTTGCCAGCAAAGCACACGTTCCATGACGGAATTTTAAAAAAAGTTGAAATTTACATTTTAATTTGAGCTGTTTCTTAGCTGTGTTGTTTTGTACTTTTTATTAAGTTAAAATTTTCCTGTAATATCATTTCAGTTTTAGAAATGGGTGGCAGGAAAAAGTTCAAAAGGAACTAGTTTGTTGAAGCTGAGCTTTGTGATGCCACAACTGTAGAGGGTGCATTTTCAGCACACGTAGTTGTACTGCCTGTGATTTCAGATTTAGGGACTGAAGAGATCAGATTATTAGAACAGCAGATCTGTAGAAAAAGCTTAAATGGATGTGTGCAATTCTTTCTGGCTTAGAGGTCTATTTTAACCCCAGTAGAATCAAACTAAATGGCAGTCAGTAAACATTGGTTACAAAGTTGCATTTTGCTCCACACTAGTTTCCAGACTGCAGCCATGCTCATGTATAGTTATGCTGTATAATTTATTTCCTTAGAACTTTGCAAAGACTGATTGTGTTACGAAAGATGAATTTCTGTTCTTCCATGGGATGTGGCATCACTGAGAAGGCCAGCATTTGTAGCCCATCTTTAATTGCCCTTGAACTAAGTAGCCATTTCAGAGGATAGGTAAGAGCCAAGCACATTGCTCTGGGTCTGGAGTCAGATCAGATAGGGCATGGCAGATTTCCTTCCCTCAAGTACATTATGGAAGCCACATGGGTTTTTACAACAATGACAATTGTCACGATCGCCTTTACTAAGAGTAGCTTTATATTCCAAATTGATTAATAGAATTTAAATTCCACTGAATGCCCTGGTGGAATTTGAACGCATGTCTTCAGACCAAAAGCCTGGCATCTGGATTTCGAGCCCAGTGGCATTACTACTACATCACTGCTTCCCCTTGATTGCTATGCATAGTAAAATACAGTGTTGTTTCGGCACTATACCATCAATATTGCCAGTTACATTGATCATCAGCATTGCCAATTACACTGCAGCTTTGGAGTAGCCAGAGGCAGGATCATTGTATGGCAAGGGCTTCGAACAAGGATGGAGAGGGCCGGTGAAAGGTCACAGAGGTGGGAATTAATAGGCCAGTGGCAGACAGGACGTATCGGAGAAAGTGAATGAGAGAATGTCTCTATTCAGGCAACCACAAACCAGCATTGCCTGACAGACACACGTCAGTGATGTCAGCCCTGGAGAATACAGGAGGGCCGAGTGCATATGCACCATTGTTCCTTATGTCTGGCTGATGACCATCACGGTTTACATGTTAAATGAGGAACAACAAACCTCTGCAAGAATTTGATTGAATCATGGATTCTATTTCTGTTTTTGTTATAATTCTTTCATAGGGTGTTACTGGCTAGGTTAACATTTGTTGCTCATTTCTAATTGCCTTGAGAAGTTGTTGACAAGTTATTACCTTAAACTGTTATAGCCCATGTACTGTAGATGCACACAGTACTGTTTACAGAGAAAAATCACTGAATTTTGACTCATGTCAGTGAAGGACTAGTGATATAGCTCCAAATCAGGATGATATGTGGCTTGGAGGGGAACTTTCAGCGGGTGATGTTCCATGCATCTGCTACCCATCTTTCCAGGAGGTAGAGGCCATGGGTTTGCTGGTGCTTCAAAGGAGGCTTTGCATTTCGATGCACTGCGTCTTGTACGTAGTACACTGTTCCACTTGGCATTGTGGAGAGAGTGAACTTTAAGGAATGTTGCCAATCAAGCAGGGACTTGCTTTGTAGGTGTTGCGTTTCTTGTGTGTTGTTGGAGCTGCACTCAACCAGCAAGCGTAGTGTAATCCATCTTCTGACTTGTGCCGTCTAGATGATCAACAGTCTTTGCGGAGTCAGGAAGTGAGTTATTCGCTGCACAATTACCAGCCTCTGAGCTTTTTGTAGCTACAATAATTATATGAGTTGCATAGCCAATTTTTCCAGTCAGTGGTCATTTATAGCATGTTGATAGGAGAATTCAGCAATGGTAATTTCATATTACTCGTCACTTAAAAGCCCAAGCCTAAATGTTGACCAGGTCTCCTTGCTTTATGTGGATATGAAATGGTTTACTATCGAGGAGTTGCAAATGACACTGAACAGTATGCAGTCATCAGTGAATATCTCCACCTCTGACCTTAATGATGGAGAGAAAATCATTGATGAAGCAATAAAAATGGTTGTGCCTTGGTTTTGGTAGAAATTAGAAAATATACTCGATGTGACTGAATGGGAATGTGGATGCTTGGAACTTAATCTTCAGCAGTGGAAGCAAACTTTTCTTTATGGATTTGCAAAGCCTTCTGTTTAAAATCCCTGAGACGTGCCTGTACTCCATAATGGTACAGTTATACAATGTGAAAGTAAATGAACATAAATTATTCTTAAACTTGCATTGCTGACAGAAAAGTAAACAGTACAGCAACATCTTGCTGAAAATGAGACCTTTGGAAACTCAAAAGTTATTCTGCAAGGGATTTTTCTTCTAAGTGTGAATTTACTAATGGCCCACAGTTTAGTTCATGGTCCTAAGTGCACACATTTGGTTCAATGTTGTTCCGACACATCAGCATTACGTTGTACTTTGCTTTTGCCTTCAGTTATGAACTAATTTTTATAAATCTTAGTGTTAAGAAAGGAGCATGATTAGGAATAATGTTTATGGAACATGAATTCTGACCTTTATCTGCCCATGTGCACCTCTTTACCTCAACTAATAAAGTGAATTTCCCAAGTCTAAATTATAGACTTGGGTTTTAGATAAAAGTGTTATAGTGAAGTTTTCTTTTAGACTTCATTTTTCTTTTCTTGGTTTTTACTTCTCTTTTAAACATGGTGAACATGCTGAGGTTCAGACCAAATTGCTGATGCAATTTGCATTAGCAGCGTTCCAGTTCTTAAGTTGCTATTCATATAGGAGGTTATACAGATATCAACAACAGTATTTTCCATTTATGTTGTACTTCCCATGTTCAGAAAAACGTATCAGAAAAACCAACAGGCATCACAATTAACTTGGCATGTTTATACTGTTATCAGGGATTATTGTATAGTGAATGACAATTTTGGAAAGGACACTAATTGTTTTAGGTTTCCAATATCACTACGGCAGCAATCAAATTTTGGATCTCAGTCCTTCCTGATTAAAATCGCTTTTTTATGAATTTTATTCACCACAGAGCCATGGGGGAATTTCTGAAGTGTATGAACATTAACAAGTTCATAATGTTTCATTTCACTATGATTTTATGTATTTAGCTGTGGATGTCTTTGGGAAAGGCCTTCAATTGTTCCCACTAACCAGAAAAATTTACCATTATTTTGGTAACTTCAGTTTGCCAAACTCCAGGGTTATTACTCTATATTTAAAATATACTTTTTAAACAATCTTTTTGGGGGAAAATGTAATTGAATCCACCTTGACCTCTTCTCATCTGTTTCCTGACCTGACTGTTCAAAAAAATTTCCATCGAAACCAGTATCCATTTGTTCTTCAAAATTTTATCTAAATGACCTGAATAAATTCACTATCTCCTGCAGGTGGCAGTCTATTTCATAACTTGATCAGCGTGAAGAGTATAGTCAGCATTATAGTTTAGCTCAGTTCTCAAACTTCTACTGTGCCCCAGTCTCTGGCTTAATCAAACTGGACCCCACCAAGAAAAAAATCATATTTTCTCAAGCTTCTCCAGTGTAGTGGATCTACTCAGTGCAGAAGTAGCTACAAAGCACCTAATGCTGCCACCCTCACCCTCCCCATTTACATCTGTTTGTTTGTTTTGTCTACTTATATGTTTTATAATTAAGTGCACAAACCTGGTTTATCTTGGCCTAACAAGATAAAGTAGTTATCTAGTCTGCTACCTTTTGGTTTGGCAAAGGAGACTATCAACCTTCTTGATTGTTTTGTTAAGCACAAACCAGTGCCTTTTCTTAATTTCTTTATCTCTTCCCCTGCCCTCTTCATCTACATCTGCCGTCTCCCCCAAATCCAAAAAAATACTTGTAATGTTTTATTCTACGAATAAAGAAATGTTCTGGTTTCTTCTCCATTAACTGGCTATCAGTTCTTGCTATTTTGTTTATACAGTATAGAGTGCAAGCTTCCTGAAATAAACTGACCACCTCCTACTTGTCTGTATTGTGAGATTGCAATTTTTAAAAGTTTTAAGAGGTGTTTACTTTACAGCTGCTCTGTTTGCATAAAGCTTTGCATTGTGTATTCTTTAATACTGCACATAGCCTCTTTCTATTAATAATGTTAGTTTGAAATGCTCTGGTATCTTTAAGAGCCTTAGCAGAAAACCTTTTCAAAGGCAATTTCTCACTTCTGTTAAATCTGATGAAACAAACAAACGTTGTCTACAGTTAAAAATGTTTTGCTAGCTCTGTTGGTTTTTTCAGAAATTCAAGATCCTTTACTCTAGGCACCCATGGAAATTTTGAATTGTGAAATGTTGAATTCCTTTATAACTTGTTCGTGTTGTAATGGTTTTTCTTTTGAATTTGAACCATGCCACTCTTCCAAATTAGTACTTCCAAGAAACTATGTCACCCTTCCAGTATCTAATGCGTCTCTCTACAAAGAGCACATTCAGAATGATAATGGTGGCAGCTCACTCAGATAATTCATTCCAATTCAACATCTTATGTAGGTAATTAAAAAATGGATGCAATCAGGCCCCATGTGATTTAATTTTAATGCATTGTTTAGCAGCACTGTATAGTAATTTTATCTTTTATGCGTTTATGTACAATTGCAGCATTGGTGCAGACTGATTTTGTCTCTCGTCAATTCTTTAGTTACTATGTAAATGCAGTATGCATCTTAAAATCTGACCCAATACACTAGAGCAAAACAATGCGAGACTCCACCTGCAAGAAAGTCAGTTTGGTTGTCAGTTTTGGAACGGCTTCCTTTTTCCCACACCTTGTTTAACCACAGCAGTTTTAAAAAAAATCTGCTCGTCAATCTAGTGGGTTTTTAACTGTTTACATGCTGTAGCTGTAGAAGACACAAACACACAGATTTTCTTGAGCTTTTTTTAAGGGACAGAGTTCTTTATCGCACTTACCTAGAAAAATACATCTTTCATGTATGCTCATTAAATCCAGGAAAGATTCAAGTGAAATGGTTCTTGAAGGTTGAAGGATCCCAATTGAGCTCGTGATCTTTTTGATTTGGTGTTTAAGGGTGTAGACAAATGTTGATCTATTCCTCTGGAGTTAACAGCTATTCAGGTGAGTTCTTTAAAAACATCTCTGTATGCAGCACATATATAGTTAAAAGCAGCAGGCATGGTTCAAGCTTATGAAAGTAGATAGGGACAGAGAGAGATCCGCAAAAGAATCTTCAATGCTTTTTGTTTCGAGATTGGCTCATTTCTCCATAATGTGTATTCTGAAGTCAATTGGTCATTTCAATGCTTTAAATGTCCACATAAATAATTCAAAGTTCTGAAGTCATTGCTACATTATGGGGATGGATGGTGGTTATTCACTCCTTCTTATGATGAACTCATTTCTGTACAGCTCTCCTTGTTAGGTATTGAGTTTGGAGGCACAGAGTATGGGTACCCAGGCATTTTAATTTTTGGTAAGCCCATTGGCAGTAGAAAGTGTGGATTACAGAGATGATTTCATCTGAGTATGTCCATTCAAACGGGATACACCACTCATTTGGTAAGAATTTTGCAGAGACTTGAGGTCATTTGAGTCTCAAATGCCATGCTCAGCAGCTATCTTTACAGCTTTTTTTTCAGTCTTTAAAACTTGTTGATTTTCAGCCTAACACATTTACATCATTTTTTGATAAAACATAATTCATAACAATACAATTATACTTTACAAGTGGGTGAAAAGCTGAAATCATGAAATGCTGACATTAAACTAGTAGTATAAGTACACCCTTAATCATAGAATCTCACTGATTGAAGAAGACAATTCAGCCCATCATGTCCATGTCAACTCTCTGAAAAAGTCAATCAGATAGTCCCACTGCACTTTGCCCATAGCCTTTCTAAGCATTTATCCAAATCCCCTAATAAATTTGTTATTGGATTTGCTTCCACTCCCCTTTCAATTTGTGCATTTCAGATCATAATCTTAAAAAAAAATTCCCCACATCTCCGTCTCGTTATTTTGCCAACTATCTTAAATCTGTGTCCTTTGGCTATTAAGCATCCTGCTAGTTGAAGCAATTTCTCCTTATCTACTCTTAATAATCTTGGATACCGCTATTAAATTATCCCTCAACCTTCTCCACCATCTGAAAATAATCCCAATTTCTCTAATCTCTGTGTACAATTCTAAATCACAACGCTGCAAGTATAAAATTAATTTTGTATGTATTTATACAGTTATTAAAGTCACCATGCATTGTTATGGGGATAGACACAGCCTCTGCAGCCATGAGTGAGAGTCCAAAAAACTGTGTTGCTGATGTGCTGGGATATCTTCTCTGGGTCGGAGCGGAAGGAGGAGGATTCAGGAGCCATAATCTACATGGGTGTCAATAGCATAGGTAGGACTATGAAGAAGATTCTGCTTAGAGAGGGAGTTAGGATATAAATTAAAAAGCAGAACCTCAAAAGTAAGCCACAAGTAAATGGGCATAGGGATAAATAAGATTAGAGATTTAAATGTGTGGATCAGAAGATTGCTGTGGAAGAAATAGGTTTTGATTTCTGGGGCAATGCATCAGAATTGGTGAATATCGGAAATGTAAATTTGAGACATTGTTCACCTCAAACCATGCTGGGACTTGTGTTCTGACAAGTTGTCTAACTGGGGCAGTGGAGAAGGCTAAAAACAAAATAGTGTTGTTGAGGTAAGGTGTGATAAACTGAAAAGAGAGAAGGAGGTAAGAGAACAGGATAGCAATAAGGGAGATGGTTATCAGATTGTGGCAGGAAGGGACAGAGTGTACAAATATAATGCGCCAGCTATTAAGGTTAGAGATTTCAAAAATAATACGATGAAATTAAAGGCATTCTGTCTAAATGATGCAGCATTTGAAACAAGATGGAGGAATTGAAAGTGCAAATAGTAGTAAACAGATAAAACTAACTGCCATTACAGAAACATATCTGCAGTATGTGCTGAGTTTGGAGATTGAAGGTTGAAGCATATTTATCGTTTAGGAAGGAGAGGTAAAAAAGAAAAATAGGTGATGCTGCACTGATAATAAAGGATGAGATCAGTGCATTAGTGAGAGAGGATCTTAGATCAAAAAAATCAAGATGTAGAATCAGTTTGCTTGGAGCAACCAAACAGCATGGGACAGCAAACTTTGATAGGACTGTTTATAGGTCACCATGTTTTGGTAGTAATGTATGTATGGTATAAATCAGGAAGTGAAAGATGCATATAACAAGGACAACACAATATCCATGGGTGACTTTGATTTACATGCAGAATGGGTAAACCTAATTCGCAGTAATGCTGAGGACAAATTCCTAGAACATATACACAGTGATTTTTTTAACAATAGTACGTTGAGGGGCCACTTTAGATCTAATATTGTGCAGTGAGAAAGGAATAATTCATAATCTTGTAAAGAAGCCTGTAGGGTAGAATGATCATAATATGCAAAAAATTTCATGCAGTTTGAAACTGATGCCAAAGAAACGTTGATAGCATGAAAATATCAGGGAAAGCCAATAAATTGGAATGTTCCACGTTAGTTTTTTTAAAAAAAACTATTAGAAAACGTAAGCTGTTTTAAGACAAGGGAAGTTTGTTATGCTAATGGAACTAGTGCTTTTGATGTGTTGACGAGCCTAGCAACACTGCAAACAGATAGTTCCCTAAGGTAAGCTGGTATCAATGGGGAACAGAACGTAACGGGTTTAGATAAGGTGTTAAAAGTGCAAAGGAAGACACAAGACGTTAACTTTACATTTTCACAAAATGATGATAATTAAATGACTTCCGAAGAGGTTGGCTCAGATAAGGAAAGACACAAATTTTTCCTTTTGATATCAGGTGATGATTAAACCTATTCAATTGTAGATGCTTTAGACCTCAGCCAGAGTAAGAGTGGCTGATAACTCCCAGCAGGTCTGTGAACAGAGCCTGTCTTGAGAAACCAGTTGTTGGTTTTACCTCAGAAACAAAGCCTACAGAGATATAACTGTCCAGTGTGGTAGCTGTTCTAGATTTTGGTTATCATTTTAAAAAAATCTATATGATGTTGTGAAATGCTCGGGGAGTGTTAGTTCTGAAGATAATGAAGTAAAGTTGTTTGGAACATTCCTTGTTTCAGTACTACTCAGGCCTGCTCCTTCAATTCTTTTTCTTTTGCATTGATGACTATATTGGTGCCGTTTCATTCTCTCACCTTGACCTGGAAAAATTTTCAATTTCCACCTTTCACGTGCTCCATTTGACAATTTCCTTCCCTGATCTTTCTCTCTCAGTTTCTGGTGATAGATTGACCGTCTGTATTCATTACAAACACACTGACTCCCACAGCTACCTCAACTTCAGCTCCGAATACTCTGATTCCTGTAAACGCTCCATTCCATTTTCCCAGTTCCTCTGCCTTCCTATTCTGATGATGCCCCCTTTGATTTCTGACATGTGTGCCTGTTTCCTTAACTGAGTTTTCCTTCTATCCCTGTGATTGACATGACACGACACTCAACAAGGTTGATCCTGCATCTTTGCCCTTAACCCTCCCTTTCAGAATTGTATTAGGGTCCTGCTCCTGCTCCTCCTCCCCCCCCCCCCCCCCCCCCCCCCCCCCCCCCCTCCCGCCAGTTTCCAAATTCAAAGTATCATCCTCTGTCATTTCCATCACTCCATGGCCAACAAGAGAAGGTCAACATTCTCTTAGATCAAAAGAAGAGGCCTATAAAGTTACCAAAAAAAGTAATGAGTCTGAGGGATTGGGAGATTCAGGTGCTCCGGTTAGTGAAGAGATAAGTGCTGACTACCACTCTGCCTGAGATCAATGATGGGGAAGGGGGGGGCAAATCTGCTGCTACTCTGCCTGAAATTGGTGGGGGTTGGGAAAGGGGAAAGGAGCCTGCGATTGGTCTGGGTGGCAGAGGGGGTGGGGAAATAAGGGTGTCAGTAAAGTGAGGGCCAGAGGAAGGTATTATCTGGCCCTAGAGCAATGTATGAGGGGAGCCGCATTCTGGTTTTTTATTCTGTGCATATGTGTTTGGAGATGCCGATCAGAGCTGCAGGATTTTGGATCCGTTAAGCCCCACCCACAGACTTCTGTAGCGCAATTCGGAATTGCTGATATTTTTTCAGGCAGTGCGTATGGCGGTGCCTGAGAATGGGTCTAAAAGTTGGATCTGAAACATTCCCAGTTTCAACTCCACACAGCACTTAGAATCAGAATGGTAAAATAGGGCATTGAGAATGGGGATAAACTAACCATTATAAAGTTAGTGAATGGAAACGAGAGAGTAGAAATAAAAGGGTCACTTGGAGGATGGTAGGCTGTGACTAGTTGGTTCCAGCAAAGTTCAATAGGCTCCAGCTATTCACAATCAATATGAATGATTTAGATGTGGGGTCCAAATGTAATATTTCCAATTCTGCTGATGAAGCAAAACTAGGTGGGAATGAGAGTTGTGAGGAGGATGCAAGGGGAATTAGGTAAGTTAAGTGAATGGGAAAGAACATGGCAAATCTTATATATTTTGATAGGAAAAATAAAAATCTTATATATTTCTTAAATAGGAAGTAATTGGGGAATGTTGAAGTCTAAAGTGAGTTCTTGTTCATAGGTCACTAAAAGCTAACATATAGATGCAAGAAGAAATTAGGAATGCAAATGGTATGTTACCTTTTATTGCAAGGTGATTAGAGTACATGAGTGAGGCAGTCATGCTGCAGTTTTGAGTAGAGCCTTGGTGAGACCATACCTGGAGTATTGTGCATAATTTCAGTCTGCTCATCTAGAGAAGGATATACAGATTACAGAGGGAATACATCAAAGGTTCATCAGTCTAATCCTTTGGATGGAAAGAGTTTCCTGTGAGGGTAGATTGAGGACATTCTGGAATAGGTTGTAGTATTTGCAGGAGTTATAAGAGTGAGAGGTGACCTCACTGAATCTTATGGAGTTTTGCAGGGTGGATGCAGGAAGGAAATTTCCCTTGTTTGGGGGCAGGGAAGTTGATTTTGAAAGCATAAGAGTCTCAGAATAAGTAATAGGCTGGATAAGACTCAGGTGATATGGAATTTCTTCACTCAGGATGGTGAATGTTTGGATACCTGTAATCCAGAGGGTTGAGGTACTTATTCATTGAGTATATTCGAGCAAAAGTCAATAGGTTTCTAAATATCAATGTGGACCTAGTGCGTGAAGATGTCATTGAGGTAGAAGATCAGCCATGATCTAGTTGAATGGCAGAACAGACTTGAGGGGCCAAATGGCCTGTTCCTGCCCTGGTATGTAGTTTCTGTTATATAAGCTGGAAAATAAGAAAATGGATTGAACGGTTGTTTTTTTTTTATGAAAATCATACCTGGGAAAATTTCATGTTTGAATATTTTCTCGTAAAAATGCTAAATCAATTGGCTGAAGTCCCATATCTGAACTTATATTTTGAATATTGTATTTTCAATACTGTTGCCACTTTTTTCTAAAGTCAGATCTCTTTCCAGTAAATTCTCAATTTACATTTGAATGTGTATTGGCATTTTTCAGTTTCTTACATCATTTTATACAAAGTGCCCATCACCAAGTACTTTATCTGACATATACTTTGTGATTTGATGAAAATAACTCGCAAAGAAAATAAATAACCTTTCGATGACCCAAGAATTTACTGATAGATATTGTGTATGCTTATTATTTAGCTGATTCTTTTTTTAATAAAGTTTGGGACATTTATTAAAAGCAAACCAGCTGAAATTATCAAAGCCATGCTGAAGCAAAGGATTTTAGTCAGTATTAAGAGTCATAGATTGTCTTGCCAATACAAATGTCAGAAAGTGTAATGAGCATTCATTGATTAACGAATGAATGCAAATGCAATTTGCTGCCTGCTTTTACAATGGATATGGCGTCCCCATAAAAATACTAGACTCTTGTTTTAAATAGAAGAAAAGTGCATGGGACCAGCACCCATATTGACTTCACTAAAGCAGCTGGGTGGATTAGTGAACCTATTTGTTTAAGTTATTGAAAGCCTCCAACAGAGGGTGTGACAATTGTCTTCATCAGCCACACCTGCATTCTACATGCACTTGTCAACATTTTTGCATTATAAATTCTTAAGCACCTATTTATCATAGAAACAGCCTGTGCAAGGTAATACTGTAATTACAGTTTTCTGCCTGTTGAGGTGCTATCACACCATTATTGTCAGGATGTTCTAATTGTATCATAACTAGTTTACATTGGCAGTTTGTGCTGATTTATAAATGTAAACTAAACTAGTGGAAATGTAGACATAAGGACACAATGTGCGACTCTGAAATGGAAACTGAATCAATCATACAGTTCAATTATCATCAGTCTTTTATCTCAGTAGAGCACTGCACTTGATCTTGGCTCCAGTTTGCAATGACATGAAAAGTTGATTCGTAATGTTAGTGTGATAAGATAATGAATTGGACCAAGTCAGATGATGTCGGTCTCAGATTGGCTTGTTTAAACGGTTTTTGTTCCGTTTTCAGTCAGACACCAACAGATGAAATATATGTGAGTGATTTTACCTCTTCTGCTTTCTGACACGATTTCAACACTATGAACTTGATTTTACAGTTACGTACATGGAGAAGCTTATGATTTTTAAATAAATATTTTGCCAAGCAGGAATTCTTAATATTTTATGGTGTCATTTCTTTTGTCTCCAGGGCTTTTTTATTGTATGTATTAATTTGATGTGAGCAATACTACAAGATGCCTCATTTGTCGAGATTCCATGTGAGCCTGGACAGCGCATGCAAGTGGGCATCTCAACTAAACCCAGCTCTGTTTTTATCCAATGTATATATTTGCAGGGAGATCACTAAATGCTGATTAGATCTGAGCAACTTAATTTTTTCCCCCATAACTCAAGCGTGCTGAGGCAAGTTCCAATTTCTCTGTCAGGGCAGATAGTTCACTCTGCAGGTAGAGATGTGGCTCACCTACTCAATGAACAAATTCATGAGTCATCATATAAACGTTTCCATATTCTTCACCTGAGCTTTTCTGGCAAGGAGGATTGATTTATTTTATTCCCTACTGTCATCAGTCCCACTATTATTTCAGATAACTTTGACTAAAAGAGTCCAATCTCCTCATTTTTGTCTTGGCACCAACTCTGTTTCATTAAATGACAAGATAAAAAACTGTTGCAAGTTGTTGAAGTAGAACAAGTCAGTTGAAAGACTAGAGTTAATAAGAGACATGGCTATTGTGTTTGAGACTTTAAGTTACCAGTGAAATTAATTGACGACAGGGATGATAACTAGATTGGACTTGCCACAGGACAGGATATAGGATGAGATTTGATGATCAGAAATTATGAAGAGTGGGATGTTGACCAGGAGAGCATTGGGATAGCTGTTTCTCAAGGTGCCAGAAGCAGAGATGAGTGTATCATGGGCAGATAAATGAAAGCAGAAGCATAGGCACAGTTACTGAGGTGAAAGTAGGTTCATGTTGGCTAACCTGTGGGTCAGATGAACGACAGCGATTCAAGAAAGTGGATCACTTCTATCTTCTTAAGGGTGATTAGGGTGAGCAAAAATTGCTCACCTTTCCTGTAATGTGCACATCCCATGATTTTTCTCTTAAGCCCTCCACTGTCTTTTATCAGACTGTTTTTTGCAGTATTTCATCTTCCATGAATCTCGCTTTTCTCTAGTTAAACAGTACATAGACTGTTTAACGAGAGCATCTATTGCAAACTTTCTGTGCATCCCACTGACACTACTCTCCTCGCTGATTGTCTTAAGGTGGACAGACAGGTTGGATCTCAGTACTCCACTTAATTCAAGCTGTGGTTTTAAAAATCGTTTTGTGGGATGTCAGTGTTAGTGGCAAGACGTGCGATTTTGATCATCTTAATTACACTTAGGAATCTTGGTAGTAAGTCTGATATTGTCGTGGTTTTGTTGCTGGGAATTCCACATGACAATTTGGAATTTGAATTCAGTTTACATTTTGAAAGTTGGCAATAAAAACACTAGTACCAAACTTGTTTTGAATTTACGGATTACTTGAAAGTGAAACAGGGACTTAAATTTCCAAGCCCCAGCATTGGCAAAGGAGAGAGGAATTTCCACGGTGATGGCAAATGGCAGGCAGCGGAGCTCCATACGTGGACATGTATGTCAGAAGCTGGACCAAGAGGAATCCACGGCTGCAGTTCCCAATGCTGGCAAGGAAAGGATTCATTCACCAGGGGAGGAGAAAGGAGAGTAGCCCAGAGATTCAGAAAGCGGTGTCTCGAACATTGCATTTCCTTTCTAAAGCTGGGGCTTGGAGTGGGCCCCATGCAATCTCTGACCCCTAGTATTTCTGCAGCAGGTTGCAGCACAGTTCTCAGGCCACACTGATGGAAAACCATTGATCAGGAGAGCACAGGCGACCAAGGAGAACTGACATCTGTGGAACATAGATCTGTGGCTTCAGGAGATTAAGAGAATAAAAGAAATACACAAATAATTTTGAGAAATGTGGCGTGTTGTATTACTTTGATCCGTACGTTGAATTTTGTTGCTTTAAGTTTTGTTTCACAGCGAACTGAATTCTTGGGTCTGAATCCTTGCCATAGTATTGAAACAAAGTAGTTGTCATGGCAACATTGGCATTTTCTGGAATGGCTGACAATTTCATTGCTTAATCGATTTTCAGATCAACTCATTCTCAGCCTGTTCATGGCCATAGATTTGCATAAGCATTAATTATGTTTTCTCGTTGCTTCAATCCTTTCTTTATAATTTACGCTGAACGAGAAAACTAAAACTGCTTTCATTCATACCTAGCAAAATTGAGGTGATGTTTGTGTAAATGTAGCTTCATTCCTGAACAATTGACAATTTTTCATTAATTTCAGGTAATTGTAATTGAAGGATATTCTATACTTGTTGAGGATTCTGCAGGGGTCACAGAGATGACTTGATTCAGAATCTTTCTATAAATGTACAATATTTTAAAATGATAGCAAGAGCCATGTAGTTTACAAGCTAACCAAAACTAATTTAGGATTATAATCACCATTGGTTCTCAACACATGCCACAAAGGTTATTCCTTATTATATGAATTCAGTTTCACAAGATAGCATAAATATTGATCAAAATAAGCATTACTAGTAAAGTTTGTAATAACATGAGATCAGAACATGGAATTTATCAAAATAATTGAGGGAACCGAAAGATCAACTTTCTAAAAATCATGATTTATTATTATGAATATATTGCTTATTTTTAAAGATCAAGGAAACAGATGTCTTAATTGTATGAACAGTGCATAATATTTTACAAAAAAAATAGAGAAAATGGTATGGAAAATATGGAGTGAGGTAACAAGGCATTGCTGATGGCTTCACTATAAAAGCAATGTTTACGCCTTCATTGAATCTTGCATGAGTATTATCTTGAAAAATGTTGCTGTAAGATATGAAGCAGATGTTTAATCAGTTGCAACAGTGTTTTGTACAAGTTGTTTTATAGGATTTATTTTGAGCATGAAAGAAGTAATTTATAAGTGCTACAGCTGCAAGTCAATCAAACTATTTTCCCAAGTGAAAACTGGTATTGGACCACTGCTGATGTGTTATTCAAATGTGTATTTCAGTCTTCTATGAGCATGATAAACATTTGTGTGAGATTTTGCAAATTGTCTTGGTTTCCATGGTAGTAAAGCTTGATCTATCTTTTAATAACCATCTTCTTCCAATGATGATGCAAATTTGGTACTTTTGAACTTCGTTAATGCTGTGTACCTTTGGTTCCAAAATGTGTTTGAAGTGATGTGAAATAAGCCAGAAATACTCTGAAAATATTGCAAGTATATGATTGTTGCACTTCTCTTGTTTCCTTTGTGTTTTGATTTGTAAGAGAGAGATGCAGAAGTCATCCATTTCATATTCTCTTTCAAAAGCATAGGTGATCTGAATCATAGCTATTACTTTACAGATACAGAGTTTTGAGGCTGGCGATTAAATTAAAATCTTATCCTTTTAGTGTTCTGATTTATTTTAGAGATTTAAATTCTGATGAGTAAGTTAATTGTAAATGTACAAGTAAAAACACTAAAATTATCATCATTTAGCCTGAGAGCAGGTAATGTGTTTTCACTTAAGAGTACAGGGAATAACAAACACAATACAGAGGCTGCCACTATCTCTCAGAGGATTTCAAACTAAAATTGGGCAACAACGCTTAACTGGGATCTGTTTAACCAATAATGAAAATAATGGTGTTGAACAGAATGCCAATGGAACTGATTATTTTAGAACTCTTGACAGATTAGTTTGATTTTAACAAAAACAAATGCTATCTCTGGTGTCAAATGTCACCCTCTTAAAACAATTTAGAAGTAATTATTTTTATATCTATTGTTGAGATGAACAATGTTGTAATTCTTGATACATTAGAGAATAATTTGCATTCAATTTTCACCTGTTATGCTTATTGTATTATGTTGTATTTATTTTGGTAAATACTGAAATTATTATCTGGTGTAGACTTTGACAGTGTTCCTGAGATGTTGACTTCTTTCCTCTGCAGAGAATTTTGCTCTATTAGGATTCGATGTTGCCACATTTCCCACATGCTCTCACTCCTCCTCCTCCCTCTCAGAATCACAGTAGGGTTCCCTTTGTTTCCACCTTCCACCTTCCACCTCACCAGTCTCCATATTCAGTGTATTATTTTCCATCCCCTTCAGTGTGATGTGACCACCAAACACATCTTCCCCTTTTCAGCAATCCCAGCATACTACCGTGTCCACACCTTACACACCCCCAAAACTCTGTGCTCTTTCCATGTACCCTTTCATGCAAGTACAGGGGATGTAGCACCTGCAGTTTTATCTCTCTCATCTTACCATCCAAGGTAGCAAATAACTGCTTCCAAGTAAAGCAGTGATTGATGTGTACTTATCTCAATTTAATCTGCTGTTTACAATGTGTTCTCTACATTAAGAGACGAAATGTAGATCGTGTGATCATTTTGAGGAAATCCATTCAGTCCACAAACGTGATCCCAAGCTTCCTGTGGCCTGTCATTTTCGTCCTCCATCTTGTTTTCACAGTGATATCTTTGTCCTTGTCCAGTAGTACTGTTCCAATGAAGCTCCTCGTAAGCTGGAAGAACAGTATCACATACTTTGATTAGGCACCTTAAAGCCTTCCGGGTTCAACATTGAATAAAACAATTTTAGATCATAAGCTCTATCCCCTTATTTTGTTTCATTTCATTTGTTTCATTTTTTCTTCGCTGTCAAACAGTAGTACACCTGCTCAGGGCATTCTTTTGTTCCTGTTTTTATTCTCCAGCAAGATTCAATTTCTATCGTTGAATCCCTCCTTCCTTCTTCTACAGACCTTTCCTTTTGTCCCCGCCTTATCTACTTCTTGCTCAAACCTATTACATCTCCAACTTTTCCCAGTTGTGATGTCAGGTTTTTTCTATAGATACTGCAAAAGTTGCTGAGTATTTCCAGTGTTTTCTATTTTATTTTGGTGTGGTTTTCAACATCTGGAGTATTCTGCTTCCTAACCATTCCTAGCCTCAATCGTTTTAATTATGTATTTTCTATACCATCTTTTACATGCATAATGCCCAATTCCTGTTTCTCTAATCCCCTCTAGCTTCAATTCCTGGTCTTTCATTTTCTATTCCCCGATCTATGCATATTCCTATGACATTTTGTCAAATTTCTGTGCTCTTTCTTTGATTCACTTCCTGCAATCTTCAGCCTTCTGCTTTTGATCTTCTTTTCATTCTTTCTTTCCTTTACTCAGTAATGGTAATAGCCTTTATTTGCTTAAGCCCTGATCCTGGAATTTCTTTCCTATGTCCTTTCAAGGCCTAACTTCAAGAATCAATGTAGATCCTTGCAGTCAACAAATATGCCTCCTTAACGCAATTCCCGTAGTTTGGCCTTTCATTTCTCTTATTATTATCACTATTCTTTAAAATGCCTTGGAAAATGCTGTAAATTCAAATTACCATATTAATGCAGATTATTGCAGTCTTGCCTTTCCAATTGTCACTCTGGGGTGTAGAGTTAAAATTTAAAAATGAGTTAAATTTCAAACCCAACCTGAACGAGTGAGGTAGTTCTCTCATTTAAATATAGGCTGCATGTCTCTGATATTATCTGTCTCCTGGTTTTAGCACAGTTATTTGAACCATTGCTCACATTTTCTGGGGGCAGAGGTACTGCTGCTACTTATGGTTATGCTGTTACAATGTAGTGGTCCTCTAGACTTTTGTTTTCTTTATTTTATGACCCCCTATTGCCTTAATTCATTTTTGTCATTTAATCATTCCTATCTTCATCCTATCATAGATCTGCCCATTTGTTCGTTTTTTACTTTCCAACCCTTCCCCAACCTCTGTATTTGCTTATGTCATGTTACATCATTAACCTTTGCTAGTGCTGATCAAAGGCTAGTGATTTGATTTGCCAGCTGTGTTTTATTTCCCCCCTTCGTGGATGCTGTTTGATCTTTTTTTTAGAGCAACACAGCACGGGAAACAGGCCCTTCAGCCCAACGAGCCCGCGCCGCCATCATAACTATATAGTAACAATTCCATTATCCTATTCTAATTTTAGGTTATTCCTAATATGGAAGAGTCTCAATGTAGGGACAATTTGTTTCCCAATCAGCCTAAGAGCGAATTTTTGGGATGTGGGAGGAAACCGGAGCGCCCGGAGAAAACCCACGCAACCACGGGGAGAACGCGCAAACTCCCGCAGACACCGGCCCAATTCCAAGTGTCTGCACAGCTACAGCGATAGTCACTGAGCTGTCATGGTGCCCTTCAGATGGTCCAGATAAAGCACTCATTTACGACATGAAGCACCAGGCAACCCATGAATCAACATCCAAGAGCTGTCCTCGCACCACCTGCCGAATGCATGCTCCTTGTTGGTCAAGTATGGAGCGAATTACCTGTGGAAAAAAAAGCCATAGTTAAACAGTCCTACTATATCCCTCTATCTGCATACTGCTCATGTGGCTGTCCAAGAGACCCTTAAACAGCCCTAGCGTGCCTGCTCCCACCACCTTACTCGGCAGTGCATTCCACACCCCCACTACCCTTTGTGTGAAAAACTGCCCTCTAATATTCGTCTTATACATAGCCCCCCTCACCCTAAGGCCATGACCCCTCGTCCTATCCATTTCTGAAGGTGGAAAAAGTTTACCTCCATTTACTCTATCTATACCCCTTATAATCTTATACACCTCTATGAGATCCCCTCTAAGCCGACGTCTTTCAAGGGAAAACAACCCCAGTCTATTTAATCGTTCCTCATAAGACAGTCCTTCCATACCAGGCAGCATCCTGGTAAACCTCCTCTGCACTCTCTCCAAGGACTCCACATCCTTCCGATAGTACGGCGACCAGAACTGGACGCAGTATTCCAAGTGAGGCCTAACCAACGTTCTATACAATTGCAACATCAAACTCCTACTCTTGTATTCTATACCCTTTTCTATGAAAGCTAACATACTATACGCTTTCTTTATCACCTTCTCCACCTGTGAGGACACCTTCAGAGACTTGTGAACCTGCACCCCCAAGTCTCTCTGCGTCTCTATGCTCCGTATAGTTTTACCTTTTATCCTATAACTCTCTTCTACATTTTTCCGGCCAAAATGCATCACCTCGCATTTATCCGGATTAAATTCCATTTGCCATCTATCTGCCCAGTCTACCAACCTATCTATGTCCTGTTGTATTGTCTGGCACTGCTCCTCTGTACCCGCCAATCCAAGCATCTTAGTGTCATCAGCAAATTTGCTGATCTCACCACCTACCCCAACTTCCAAGTCGTTTATGTAGACCACAAATAGAAGAGGATCTAGTACTGAGCCTTGTGGCACTCCACTAGTGACAGGCTTCCAGCCGGAAAAAGAGCCTTCCGCTACTACCCTCTGTCTCCTCCTCCCGAGCCAGTTCTCAACCCATCTACATACCCGGCCCTGTATCCCACGCGCCTTCACCTTCTCTATCAGTCTACCATGAGGAACCTTGTCAAACGCCTTACTGAAATCCATGTAGACGACATCAACAGCCTGTCCTTCATCAACTGTTTTTGTCACTTCTTCAAAAAATTCCACTAGATTTGTAAGACAAGACTTCCCCTTGACGAAGCCATGCTGCGTATCCCTGATCAGATCGCAGCGCTCCAGATGCTCATACATCCTGTCCCTAAGGATCCTCTCCATTAGCTTACCTATAACTGAAGTCAAGCTCACCGGCCTATAGTTCCCTGGGTGATCCCTCTGACCTTTTTTAAACAACGGTACTACGTTTGCTATCCTCCAGTCCTCTGGGACCTCACCTGTGTCCAAGGAAGAGACAAAGATTTGCGTCAGAGGCCCAGCCAAGTCTTCCCTCAACTCCCTTAGCAGCCTGGGGTAAATGCCATCAGGCCCCGGAGCTTTATATGTCTTTAAGCTGCCTAACAGCCCCAACACCTCTTTCCTCGTAATCTTTATTTCCCTCAACCGATCCTCAACTTTGTCAACATCAGCAACAGACATCTGGCCAGTCTCCTGCGTGAATACCGACGCAAAGTATTCATTCAGGATCTCCCCCATTCCCTCAGGCTCTAAGCATAGATCCCCTCCTCTGTCCCTGAGAGGTCCAATCTTGCCTCTAACCATCCTTTTGCTCCTTACATAGGAGTAAAATGCCTTAGGATTTTCCTTAATCCTACCTGCCAGAGCCACTTCGTGGCCCCTTTTTGCCTTTCTAACACCCCTTTTAAGATCCCGTCTACACTCTCTATAAGCTTCCAGCGCTGTCTCAGTCCCCAGTTGCCTAGATCTAATGTAAGCCTCTCGCTTCTTCCTGATCAAGTCCTCAATATCCCTGGTAAGCCATGGTTCTCTAATCCTACCTTTCCCATCCTTCCTCCTTGCCGGCACGTATCTTTCCTGCAGAGAGTTTAGTTTTCCCTTGAAAGACTCCCACATGTACCTCGTCGACCTGCCCTCGAAAAGCTTATCCCAGTCGGTATCTTTAAGATCTTGCCTAAATCTTCTGAACATTCTCAGCAGATTTAGTTTTGGTTTCGGTGATAAAGCAATCAGCACATGTGTGTACAAATTAGGGTGACAATAGGGGTTAGCACTGCTGCCTGTCAGTGCCAGGTCAGTTCCTGCTTCGATCACTATCTGTGCAGAGTCTGTACATTCTCCCTGTGTCTGCATGGTTTCCTCCAGGTGCTCCGGTTTCCCCCCACAGTCCGAAAGACACACTGGTTAGGTGCATGGTCGTGCTTAATTCTCCCTCAGTGTACCCAAACAGGTGCCAGAGTGTGCGACCTAGGGGATTTTCACAGTAACCTCACTGTAGTGTTAATGTAAGTCCACTTGTGACACTAATAAATTTTAAAGAAAGATGCTCACAGGTGTCACTTCTTGAATGGCTATTTTTTAATACAACAAAAGGTAAAACGTGTTCCTCTTATATTATTTCACAGATTTTAAAAGTCAATTTGCAAGTTTTCTAGGAGCCCCAGTGCAATTACACTGCACTTGGGATAGACTGTTTACTATAGATGATCTTGCGTCTTGCTGAACTACATTAGAATGCCAGGTTGCAAACATGATATCATAACTTCATACAACTTGCGGTTGAAATCACTTCTCCATAACTTGCGAGCTACGTCTGAGTTTTAGATCATATACTCTTACTTCCAAACTTTTCAAAATTAAATGAAAATTAAGAATTATTATCTAATTTTGTGAAAATGTTCTCTTCTCACAATTGAGTTAGTTGAGCATTACAAATAGTTAATCCTTTCCCTGATGAAGATATTTGATTTTTATGTTTTTGGGAATATAGTAAAGCTGCAGTTCCCTGAAACAATTGAAATGTTAATGCATTACAATAGTATTTGCCAACTGCTGTAGACTGTTTAAAGTATTTTAATAAGCATGACTGTCTCTTGGCACAACAAAGAACGTTGAGTTTTTTTTTCTGGAGATCATTATAATATTGTTCGCCGAGTTTCATTGAATCTAACTTCCAGGCATGTGAATTATAATATGCCAGCTCTTCACTGCCAGAAAGTATCCAAAGTTGCAGATAAAGCTGAAAAATACTTTTGCAGTTGCTTTACTTCCTCATTTATCTACGTTTTATCCAGCTGCTGGAAGTTTGTTGAATGAAGCCAAGGTGACTCACTGACTTCAATGCTTGCATTAAGGTTTTAGCTTAATGAACAATGTGAAATTTTTGTATTTGCCCATATTATCTAAGGAGAAATGCCCTTTTTCCCTCCAAACCTGGTATGAATCTATAGTGTACAATTTGAGTTCTTTTAACGCAAGGGTGAAGTGCTGGGTGATCACAAGCCTGGTTGTTATCACGGTAATTCAAGATGATGAATTCAGAGAATTGCACAAGTGTATTGCTGCGTTGGGGTATTGGCTCAAGAGTGTTTTTTATTAGTTTATCCTGAAGCATATTGGCATCAATAGGCTAAACGAGATTAATGAAAACCCTATGATTGATTTTCCTCCCTGTGGGAAGTGGCTAGCACCTCCCTCCTGGCATGTCATAATTAGTAACTTACCATGTGGGGATTTGCAGATATGATGCCACGTCTTATCACTTTGCTGTATGATTCCATCATATTGCAAACAATCTTTTGCTTTTTCTGAGTTGTGGGCTATAATGGTGCTTTGTCAGCAGTCTTGGCTAGAGTTTAGGAAACAGAGTTGTTCCTTGCAATATGAGCCTGTTCAAGGGGAAGAACTGGAAAATGGGAACTTGACCCATAGAAGTAAAAGCCGCTGCAGCTTTCTCCTGGCTTTTCTCATCAATTTCCTTTACTCTGTTCCTGACTGCTTTTCCCACTCTTCACTACTGTTGCTATGTACCAAGCTGTTCTGTCTAACCTTCAGCTTGAGGATTCCAGTTCTTTGCTGTTCCTGTGTGCTGACAAGTTACAGAATAAAGGGTTGGGGGATGGGGTGGTGGGAATAGTGATTTGGCTATGCAGTGGTAGATTCAAAATAGAGAGCCAGCTACAAGTTGAATCAGTTATAAAGGTTTCTTTAAAAAGGGGAAACTGAACAAGTGTAAAATTTTTGAGCTGTAGTTTGATTACACCATACAATTGTATCTATGGGAACAGATAAGAAATTGTTCTGAAAAATTTGAGAGCTGCACAGGGATCAGCATTGTATCACTGGCAACATTATTAGGTTATTGACATTTAATAATTCTATATTTTGTAGTTATATTGGTATTATTCTGTTTAAAAAAAAACCATACTGACAACCTTGTGATTAACTTTCCCTATGTAGGGAGTAGCTAGAATCTCTCACCAATCATATGCTATTTTACACTCCGCTTCCTCATCTGTGCATTTTGCATTCTAGTAAAAATTGTTTCGAATGCTAATTGTTACAAAGCATGATTACGGAGTGGCTAGTGTGCTCTTAATAGGCCTTAAAAATCTCTGCGATTCCCCCGCCCCCATTTTGATGTAGAAATGTTGATGCATTTCTCAAAGGTTCAAAGACTATTCAACTTGTAAAGCTGTCAATCATTGATTATATTGCTGCAAGGATTTGATTTTGCTTGAGTGATCACAAATGGAAAAAGCAGGATCCAACCTGGGAGGTGATTTAAACGTGCAGAGATGACAGCTACTTTTAGTGGTGCAGATCTGATGTTGCCACAAAAGTACTCTAATTCTGAAGAGGTGAAAGCACTGCAAATTTATCTTAAATGTCAAAACAAGTTTTCAGGAGATTTTTTGTGCTATTTGAGTTATTTGCTTTGGTATTAGCTAGACCCAATTTTTCCCTGTGTAATTACTATAAAAGATCATGTAACTAAGTTTCTATCTTGATGGATCGTGAATTGTTAAATGTAAATGACATACTTAAAAAAAATGAGACTAAGTTTCAATATGTGGTCAAATTGAAAAGATTTTCTTGTGTTCCTAATAACCATTATTGATGAAAATCCTCTAAATCTTTGGAGTGAATTTTTGGACTGGCTTCAGGTCACTATTTCTGTGGAGTTTGCACATTCTTCCCATATCTGCGGAGTTTCCTCCACAGTCTTCAAAGATGTGCAGATTAGGTTGATTGGCCACGCTAAATTGACCCTACTGTCAGGAAGATTAGCAGGGTAAATGAGGGTCATGGGAATAGGGCCTGGGGTGGCATTGTGGTTAGTACAGACTTAATGGACCAAATGGCCTCTATCTGCACTGTAGGGATTCTTTGATTCCGTGAAAACTATAGGGGGAGATGGAATTTGAGCCACAATTCCTTTGTACTGGAATCACTTCTTCCATAATGCAATGTTCCCCATTAAAATCCATATGTTGAGCGGCAGAAATTTCCTGTCTGGCTAGCATTCTTGATGTTCCAAAATCTTCTGCATTTTTAATTTTTTTAGCAGCGTTCATCATCATGTCGTGTTTCACTCCCAACTTGGATTTTCAACTTCTTAAGTCAATGAGAATAATAAATAAAAATGTTCTTTAAAGTAGGAAAAAATGGTCCATCACGTGTACTTTTTAAAAACTTGCTCCTGGAATGTGGGAGTGGTTGATGAGTTGCATTTGTAGATGATACATAATCTCCTGATTGGTGCCTTTTAGATGGTGGGTAAGCTTTGGGGAATCTAGAGGTGAGTTATTCGCTGCAGAATTCCTAGCTTCTGACTCTTGTAACCACCTGGTTGGTCCGGTTCATTTTCTGGTCAATAGTCACCCCCAGGATTTTGTTGTTGGGGGGGGTTCAGCGATGGCAATACCATTGAATCTCAGGGGCAGATGGTTAGATTTTCTCTTGTTGGCATGGTCGTTGTCTGGCACTTGTGTGGTGTGAATGCCACTTGCCACTTATCATCCCAAACCTGAATGTTGTTCTGATCTTACTGCATATGATTATGAACTGTTTCAGCATTTTGAGGAATTGTGAATGGTGTTGAACAAGGTGCAACCATCAGCAAACATTCCCACCTCCAGTCTTATGATAGAAGAAGTTAGTTAGGTCTTGGACACAACCTCAAAGAACTCCTGGAAAGTGTCACAGGACTGAAATCACTGAACTTCAATAACCACAACCATCTTCCTTTGTGATAGGTATGACTCCAACTAATGGAGTGTTTTCTCCCAATTTCTGTTGACTTTGGTAGGGCCCATGATGCCACATTTGGTCAAATGCTGCCTTGGTGTCAAAGGCAATCACTGTCACCTTACCTCTGGAGGCCAGTTTTTTAGTCCATGTCTGGGCAAAGCTGTAGTGAGGTCCAGAATGGAGTGGCCTAAGTGGAACCCAAACTGAGCATTTGTGAGTAAGTTATTGCTGAGTTAGCACTGCTTGATAGCACTATTGACAATACCTTCCATCACTTTGCTGATGATCGAAAAGAGACTGACGGGATGGAGTTAGATTTGTTCTGCTTTCTGTGTACATGACATGCTTGGGCAATTTTCCACGTTGCCGGGTAGATGCCAAGTACAGTGTCTCAAATCTGGCTGTTCACAAACCGGAGTTGCCAAAAAAACAGACACTTGTATAATCCATACATCAATTTTAGCTGAATAATTTAAGAAGTAACTTAGACGGATAACTTGGCTAGATGCTGTACTGGTATAATGTGGCCCCTGACCAGTTATCAGTTTTGCCGCTTTGAATGCTGTTCTACCGTGTGCTCCAAGTAATACTTTACTCCATCTGACCTAAAATCCAGCAACATCCCAAAAACCCAGCAGAGTCTTGGTCCGGTGATTGCTGGATTTCGAATACTGTACTTGTATTTGACCCATACAGTTTCATTTAGGCGAAACATAACTGTATATTTTACCAAACAGTCTTGCTTGCAAGAAATATTTTTAAAAAAACAAAGTCTATAAAAATGAAATCATGTATCAAGAAAACATTTGGCAACTGATCAATTTTAAAAAAACACTTAAATTTTACCCAGCCAAATTCAAAAGACATATATCAATGCATGTCAAGTGCAAGGAATCTTCATTTATGTAGGCAAGATGCTGCATGCTTTAATACTGTTGAAAATATAATTGAGATAAAATTTACAGCCATTTTGAAGTTAGTGTTTTCATGAACACAGTGACTCCCCTGCATTTTTATTTCAATTAAATGGTGCTTCAACAATGAAAAGTGATTAGTAAGTATTATCATATTCATTTCAACTAAGATGAATTACAATGTTGACTGAAATCATAATGATAGTTTCTGTTATCAGATTCGTGGGATACTAATTTTTAGTTTGTGGGATGTGAATGAAACTGGCAAGGCCTGCATTTGTTGCCCATCTCTATTGGATCTCAAATCCTCTAGTTATTTGGAATTGGTATAAGTCACATGGCACATTTCCAATTAGGAAAAGTAACAGAAGATTATTTTGAAGTTCAAGTAGTTGTCAAGTTTGGTCAATTTTGGATCTCATTTAATTTTGACATCTGGGATGTGGCTGGCCATTTTATTGTGTGCTATTGAGCATTTTAGACTTTCTGTCAATATTTTAAGGAAATGGGATAAAATTGATTTTTCTATTGGTGGTTGCAAGCCTAAATAATGGCTATCATTATACCAAATTTGAGAGATATTTGTGGACATTTAGGGGCTTTTCAAATTTATTATTATAATTCTGCACAGGCCAAAGTATACGGAGCTAGGTTATATTATTGCATGTTGCCTATTTCCCACTATCTGCAATAGTTGCTGATTGTTTAAGTTGGTAATCTATGACTGTAGCTAAAATATTTTTAACATATTTTGCCTTGCAACAGTTTTTACATGCAGTGTGAACCACAAAATCCCTGATTAGAAGTAGATTTTCTGAGAGGATGATTAAATTATTTGTGCTTCATCACAGATTTTTAGCATGCGTTGAAAACGTTTAACTTCGATCAACAATTTCAATCATTTCCAGGACCAATTTAACTATGCTTCATACAACATTAGTGTTTTCTATCTAGTCTTAGAGATTTGACAGTTAAACCTTTAAGCCTTTGAGGACCTTTTATGGTGAAGGGTAACATCATACAACGGAAACCACTGTTATACTATAGAACAAGCTTAAATAAATCCATAAAAGTATTTAAGTGGGAAATGTAAAATTCTGAATAGTAGCTAGTGGATTCACATTGTTGGATTTTTTTTTCCTGATTCTCCACATCAAAGTAATTCAGCCAGCATTTTACATATCTATAAAAGAATCAATAATCCATGGGCCAAACTGGGAGATAATTATGAAATGCTGGCTTTAAAACCAGCATTTTTAATATCAGATATATGGAGTTGTACTTCTATGATGTATTAAAAGTTGATGGTTGGGAACAGTGTTTAATTTTTTTTTGTTTTAGTAGTGAAGTTTATTGAGCAATGAATCCTCTACATCATAAGATATATCAGCAGATTACATTGCTTGAATTGTTTTTTTTTTAAATGGAAAATGATGATTTCTTTCTGGTTTGTTTTTCAGTTCAGTACCAAATGGAAATGATGAGAAGTTTGCGTCATGTTAATATTGACCACCTCCACGTCGGCTGGTACCAGTCAACTTGCTATGGTTCTTTTGTCAGCCGAGCTCTGTTGGACTCCCAGTTTAGTTACCAACACGCAATTGAAGAGTCTGTGGTCCTCATCTACGGTCAGTGACGTTTTCCTATTCATTTCTTCTACTTTACTGTTTACCTGGCAGTGCTGCCTGGCAGCCCCTCTCAGTAAATACCAACCCAGTGTCTGCCTCAGCCCCAGCAGCAGCTCAGTCTAGACAGGGTTTCCTTCTTTCTGTTTATTTTTCTTGCTATCAGAGCCCTGATGTGTACATTCTGGAATGTTAAAGTTGCTGCTTCATTTTTTTTTCATTCCTCTTCCCCCTTGTTGATGGCGGGTGGAACAGGACCAGATGTCTAACAAAAACTGATTGCTTGAGTCTGGCTCAGTACGTGACCTTACAGTTATGACACATTTTGCCAGATTTCTCCTTTGACAGGCGCTCACAAAACGTAGACTGTTCTTAGCACAAAGATTTTCTTCTTTCTGCCCATTTAGTGGCGTTTCCTTTACTCACTAAACCAGATGTTCTGTGCAGTATCATAGCTGTAGGTAAAACATCTTTATTGCCTTCCCCAAGCTCACTATTTGCCATAGCTGGCAGCGTGTTACAAAGTTTCCAACTGAGAAGTAAATGTTACATCCTGAATATCTGTCAGAAAAAATACTAATGAACACGATTAATCTTTGGGTAACACAAAAATTGTTTCAGTATGTTAACAATCGGATTACAGTAGAAAAGCTGTTAAAATATACTTTATTCGTTGGAATTTTTTTAAACATTTCCTCCTGAATTTTCCATTTGTATCAAATTCTCTGTTCTACATCATTACTTATACATAGGAATTTGTTTTGTTTCTCTTTCTATTCAGGTTTTTTTTTAAATTAATTTTGCATGGTTCCTCCCAAGTTTAGCAAATATAACTAAAAGGGAAATAAAACCTGTGCACCTTGAAAATGGTTTGTAGAAAATGTGACTAAATCCAACTGTATTTTATCGGAAGAAAATGTGAAGAAATGCATCTGTTTAAGCACAAAGTTGAGATTACATTAAAATAAATTGATAATGGATCTGAGATAAATTGATTTCACTGTAAACGTATAGATTTACAGTCTTCAGGTTAGGTGTATGGATTAAATCTATACATGATGGTGCAGTGGCAGATTGTGTTATTATGCCAGTGCGGTTTAACATAGAAGGTACAATAATTTTCCACACCATGCATTTTATGAGAAAGATAGAGAAACTGAAGCAGCTACAAATAGGTTTTCTGTATCTCCCTGTGGACTTTCTGTCCAGTCCTTCCTTTTCAGAGAATAGTCTTCATGCTGATGGGACAAAAGCCAAATTTGTCACTTATAAGACAATTGTGAATTATATACCCTTGTGAATATTTGATACTGCTGGATACTTTTATTTCAATTTCTGGATGCTGTATCATCTTTAAGCATTCCCAGATCTGTCTGGTTTAGTATGATTTAACTATAACGTTAAGTTCCTTTTACTCTGCCTCAGTATGCCTCAGACTGTCCTCAGAAGAACACGTTTCCCATTTCCCCCCAAATATAGATGTTTGAGAATCAGATTCTCTTTACCGATTTGTAGCTTTTACTCCCCAAGGCAGATTTTGTTTCAGATGCATTTCAGTTCATGGTTCAAGAGGATTTCTGGAGTTTGATAGATCTGACCAGGAATATAAAATAGAACAGTGGATATTTGGTTTCCTATCAAAGCAATTCACCCCATCAGTGCAAGCGCTCTCATTATGGAGAAAAGGTTTTCCCCCCACCAAGTATAGAAATGTCACTTTATCAATCGTAGATACCATTTAGGCAGCTTTTCATTTATTCATGGGCTGTGAGTGTTGCTGGTAATGGTTATTACCCATGAGAAGTTGATGGTGAGCCACCTTCTTGAACCACTGCAGCCCACCTGATGAATATACTTCTATAATGCTATTAAAGAGGGAGTTCCAGAATTTCAGACCAGCAACAGTGAAAGGATAATGGTATATTTTCAATTGAGGGTGGTATGTCCAAAGACGTGAAGATTAGCCTTGATAAATTGCCAAATAATTTATTGTCCAAAGGTGTGCTGGTTAGGTTGATTGACCATGATAAATTGCCCCTTAATGTCAGGGAGATTAGGAGGGTAAATATGTGGGGTTACAGGGATAGGATTGCTGTCGGTGCAGGCGAGATTGGCTAAATTACCTCCGCCTGCACTGTAGATTCTGAGAGACTTGGAGAAGAACTTGGAATTGGTTGTGTTCCCATGCACCTGTTGCCCTTGTTTTAGACCATAACAGTCGTATATTTGAGCAATGCTGTTGAATGAAGATATCTTGCTGAGTTACTGCAATGCGTATTATAAGTTAGAGCAGCACTGTGGCATAGTGGTTAGAGCTGCTGCCTCACAGCACTAGGGGCCCAGGTTCACTTCCAGCTGCGGGTCACTGTGTGAAGTTTGCATGACCTTCTGGTGTGAGTTTGTTCCAGATGTTCTAGTTTCTTCCAGCTGTCCAAAAATGTGCAGGTTAGATGTATTTGCCATGCTAAATTGCCCCTTAGTGTGCTGGTGGTGGAGGGAATGAAGTTTAAAGTGGTGAATTGGATGCCAGTCAAATGGGCTGTTTTGTCCTGGAAGTTATTGGGTTTCTTGATTCGCACCATGGTATCCTGGCCAATAGTTATCCATTATTCAACACACAACAGATTAGCTGAAAGTTATCATGTTATTGTTCATGGTATTTTACTGTGTGCAGATTGCCTAGATTATAACAGTGACTGCACTTCCAAAGTATTTCAAAAGCCAATAAGCATTGGGATGTCCTGAGATAATGAAAAGCATTATATGAATGAGCGTTTTTCCAGACTTGTGCCTTGTAGGTGGATGGAAAGTATTGGAAGTCAGGAGGTGAGTCAGTTGCCGGCATCCAGCTTCTCAGAACTACAAAGCTTATGTGACTGGTCTGGTTAAATTTCTGATTAATACTGAACCACGCCAGGATGTTGATGGCAGGGATTTCATGCTAGAAATGCTGTTGAAGGTCAAGAGAAGTTGGTTAGATTCTCTGTTGTTGGAGATGGTTGTTGCTTGGTACTTGGTATATCATGTATGTTATTTGCTATTTATCAGCCACATGTTATGAGATGTGAATGGTACTGCACAATGATTAGCATACATCTTAACCACCACCCTGGAGGGTGTGTGTGTGTGTATGTGTGGAACAGATTGATGAAGCAGCTAAAGGTGGTTGGGCTAAGGATACTGAAATCTATAATACCTGCAGGGATGTCTTGTGGCTGAAACAATTGGCCTGTAACAGCGACAACTGTCTGTCATTGTGCCAGACATGACTCCAGCCAGTGGAAAGTTTTCTCTCTGATTCTGATCAGTTTCAATTTTGTTAGGTGCCACACTCAGTAAAATCCTGCCTTGATGACAAGGAAAGTCACTCTCGCCTCACTGCCTGTTCAGCTCTTTAGTCTTGGGATATTGGGTGAAAGGTCTGATTCTGAGACTGTATTGCTCAACTAGTCTGTGGCCAGCTCTTCTTTTGTTGGCATATACCCTCAGATGTTAATAAGGAGACCTTTCAGGACTGACTGAGCTGGGTGTGCCTTTGTCATCACCCAAACTAAAGACTGGGTGGATGCAGGGTGGTCTATTTGATTTTATTCCTATACCTGTCATAGTGGTTTAATACAACTGAGTGACTCAAATCCATAACAGAGGGCAGTCAGTTACATTGCAATGGGTTTGGAATCACGTACAAGCCAGTAAGTGCAGTAGATTTTTCCTAAAGAAATTTAGTATATACAATTTTTTTCTTTCATGGGATATGTGCATCTCTGGCATGGTCAGCATCTGTTGCTCAATCCTAATTACCTTGAGAGAGTATTGGTGAATTGCCTCCTTCAATCACTGCAGCCCATCTGTTGTAGATATATCTCTTTGAGGAAGTAAGTTATCTTGATTCACAGAATCCCTTCAGTATGGAAGGAGGCCATTCAGCCCATTGAGTCTGTACTGCCACAACTCACCCAGGCCCAATTCCTGTAATCCCACACATTTACCCTGCTAATCCCCTACACATTAAGTCAATTTATCGTGGCTAGTCAACTTAACGAGGTATTTCAACTTGTGATCTTTCACCAGAAAGGGATAGAATCTTTCTCTTCTCTAACTTATTCGTAGATATTTGGAGCTGCATCTAATTTCTACAGTGTGCACTGTTTAGAGCTACTAATATTATATTTGGATATCACATGTATATGAGGATGTGCAGTCATCCAACACTTTTCTGTAGTTCTGACTTTGGACTGTGGGAAGAAACCCACACAGACATGAGGAAACTCCACACAGTGACTGAGGTCAGAATTCAACATGGGTTACTGGTGCTGTGAGGCAGCAGTGCTAACCACCGTGCACCATGCTGCCCAGTGACAGTGAAGGAACATTGATAAAGTTCCAAGCCAGCATAGTGTGTGGCGTGGAGGAGAACTTGCACACGATGGAATTCCCATGCATCTGATATCTTTGTTTTTCTATATGATAGAAATCAGAGATTTGGTGAGTTGTTGCATGCTGTTGCCACTGTGTGCCAGTAGTGGAGCTGGTGTATTTTTAAGATGATGATATGATGCCAACCAAGCGGACTGTTTAGTCCTCGATTGTATCGAGCTGCTTGTGTTACTGGAGTTGTGTCAGTCCGCGCAAGTGAAAAGTAGTGCATCACAGACCTCAGTTTTGCCTTGTCAATGGTGTGCAGGCTTCGGGTAGTTAGGAGATAAGTTACTAATTCCCGCCCTTATAGGCACAATATCAATATGATTGACTGAGCTATGTTTCTGATCAATAGTAACACCAAGGATGTTGATAACGAAGTATTCAGTGGTAGTAATGCCACTGAACATCAGGGGGAGATGGTTAGATTCTGTCTTGTTGAAGATACCATTATTTGACATCCGTATTATTTGCCACTTAACCCAAGCCTGAAAGTTATCCAGATCTTGCTGCAAAAGAATGTGAACTGCTCAGTATCTTGGGGAGTTGCAAATGATACTGAAAACTGAAGTCATCAGCAGCAAACACTCCCCCATTCCTCCTGGGATGTCCTGGGGCTGGAATGATTGGCCTGCAACAACGACAGCCATTAACCAGTGGAGTTTTCTTATAATTCCTATCAACTTCAATTTTGGTTGGGCTCCTGGAGGCCACAATCTGTTAACTTGTTGCCTTGATGAATACTTTTTATTATATCTTCATTCCTAATCAAAAAAACTAATTCAAATTAAGTCAAATCATGGTCCCCACATGAGGGATAAACGACATCCAAGCTGATAAGACATAGCATCCCAACTTGGGCTCGATCAGACAAGGTCCATGCTGAAGGGATGAGGCATTGCACTCCTCCTGGGCTTGATGTAATACTTCATCTTAGCCAAAAGGCTGAGATGGCTTTGAAAAATTGCACCAGATAAAGTCTCGGTTTAACCTCATTGGCTACCTTGAACCTTTGCTCTATCCTAGCTTAGGCAAACTATGATCTCAGGCGTGATATCTTTCTTCATTTTGTTGATGATTGAGAGTAAACTAATGAGATGGTAATTGGCCATATTGGATTTGTCCTGCTTTTGTAGATAGGAAATGCCTGGCCAGTTTTCCACACTGTTAGGTAGATGCCAGTGTTTGAGCTGTACTTGAACAGCTTGGCTAAGGGTCTGGCTAATTTAGGAGCAGATCTCTTCAGTCTTACCTGTTAGATTGTTCGCATGGCCCATAGCCGTTTCTGTATTCAGTTCATTCAGCTGATTCTTGATATCAACAGTTTATGTTCATTATATGATCACTGTTATTGATTAAAAATATACAGATTTATTGCTTAATTCGGATTCACCAACCACTGTAGTAGGATCTGAATTCACGTCTCAAGATCATTGGTAAAGTAACATAACCAGTATGCAACTATTCCTGGGAACAGGACCACAGAAAAATGTTGGACAACTGCATATCCTCCTTTTATATGTGATATCAAAATATAATATTAATCATTCTAATTAGTGCATACTGCAGAAATTAGATGCAGCTCAAATGCCTAAAATAAAAGACAGATGAAAAAGATTTCATCCATTTCTCGTGAGAGACCACAGGCTGAAACGCCAACTCTGCGTCATCTGAGAATTTCCACCATTTTTTGTTTATAAATTTTCCTCTACCTTACAACATTGGGACAATCTAAGTCTGTTTTTTCATGCGTCTTCGTCAGGTATCCTGTAACTAGAGAAGTGTAATCATCGTGAAGATCCAATATGACCAACACAACCATAACTTTTTCTCTGATAGAATTATATAATTTGAATCATTATTTTTCTGCTGATGTATGTGTGATTTAAAGAATAAACATACTCTTTTTTTTCTGTTCTTCATTTTTCTAGATCCAATTAAAACTGCACAAGGTTCTCTGTCACTGAAGGCATACAGACTGACTCCAAAATTAATGGAAGTTTGTAAGGAGAAGGATTTCACTCCTGAAGGGTAAGTTTGTCCACAGGGAAAAGTTAAAGAAAAGCCTATTACCTAAAACTTAACACCGGTTTGAAATCCATTTAACAAGCTATTCTGGAAACACCCATTCTGGCACTATATAGCTTGATTTAGAAATTGCAGTCAAATTGCTCAGTGTAGTAATGCAATTTGTTTGTATTGACTATTCTAAAATTGGTTTTATGAACCGTGAAAACATAGCCTGTGACCTCTCTGGGTTCACATGCTGCAGTTTTATTATCTGCATTCTTCATTTACAGTTTGTGTTGCTTTTACGCTTTTTTTTTCTGAAAACCTACAAAATATCAGGTTTAAACATCAACTCAAATACTAGTTCTCTATTTTCCACACATTGGCCAAACTTAAAATGCCACGATGACTTCTATCTCTGCCAATCAATATTTTGCAAATAATTGAACAATTTATGTCAACTGCTGCTGTCACCCCTCCTCAAACACTCCAGATTAAACCATTCATAGATAAATCATTCTTATCTAATCTGCAAATTGTTGAAAGACATATGCATTCAGTCTAGGCTTTGAGGCATGAAGAAAGGCATTGCTAGCTCAAAACCTTTTTTACCTTGTCAGCAGCATATATAATGCTGCCACTATGCTATCAACATTGCAGTTAAACTAAAATATTGTAAATAATTAATAAAAAGAAAATCAAGTAAAGAACCTTTCTTCTATCACACCAGGTCTAATGCATCTAACTTGCCAGGCTAAAGAAACTGCATTTGTGCAGTGCAATCCTTTTAATGATGAGCAGCTTCTCTCAAAGTTAATAGTTCTATTACTATGTCATCTATTGGTAGAGCTGATTGAAAGGAAAGGCTGTATCCCCTGGATTTGTATTGTGCCATATTGAGGTATATTACAATATATATTTAAATTACATTTTATTCCACAAACCACATTTGTAGATAAATTTAGTTATAAACAATTGCTGGTATTAATTTATCTTACACAAAATTATTCCTACTTTAGCATTTTATATTTCAATCAAAAGCAGTTTATTTTAATATATTAGCTTCAATCAACCAGTATTGCATTGGCACATTCATAAATCTCTTAATCTTAGCATAACAGAAGAATTCACACACAACTTTTATGGTTAATCCTAATCAAATTGAAAAATGTTTACATAACTGCGTCACAACAGAATACCTCACAGATGCAAGAACACTGCTTAATCCATCCAGTCTTTTTGACTGAACAGTTCATTCCTGAAACTTCGTAATTTTTTTTAATTAAGTATTTGTTTGTCAGTGATATTGTCAAATGTGTGTATGGAGTTGGTGCAAGAATTTCTCAATGTTTAACTAAATGCCAGCTGTAAAGTCTCAGGAAGAAATGCTATTGAACTCTGATTCGCCAGTACGCGGGTTAAATGCAGTGCCATATCTGGTTCTGAATAATGCAGCAAGCCAAACAAGTATCTGAAGTTAGGACTACGCTTGGGAAATAGTGACCATAACCTAATCAGTTTATATTCATTCAATGGAAGAAGAGAAAGAGGATTCAAAGATGCATTGACTAATTTCAGCTGAATGAAAAGGCACGTTGCCACAGATTGGTCAGAAAGAAGAGCAAATCAAACAGCAGGCCAACAGTGAACTCCTTAGAAATGAAACGAATCAAGTTAAACACTAAAATTAAGATTTTTGAAGATGCATCAGAGACTGAAATTCAAAGAATAAATCAAAAGGTTAGGATAACAATGAGATTTCAAAAAAGGTATGAAATGCAAGGAGTATGTAATACAGGAAAATTGAGCGACATAAGAAGTATGGGTGCGAAGCAAAAAGATCAGTTAGGAAAATTAGGAGGAAGTGTGAAAATATTGAGTCACTGAAGGGACGTAACATGAACATTTTGTATGTATACAAATAAAAGGATCATCAAAGAAAGGTTATAGTCACAGAGTTGAAGTTTATGGGGTTAAATGTACAAAATACTACTGGTGCAATGTGGCCACAGAGCTCAGAATAATGAAGGAAATTGAAGGCGAGACAATTGTTATAGTTTTCTTAAAATTCTTGGAAACAAGAACTATGCTGAGGAACAAGAGAACTGGAATGGAAGCTTTGATAGTTAAAATAACTGGCTAATTAGAAGTGTTCTATGGGTTTTCTAGACAAATTCAGTTAAATTTTTCAAAATAGTCACAAATGTATTGGAAAAAGATTTATACATTTTTTTTATTTCAAAAAGCATTAATAAGGTGATTAAGAAGATTAAGGGATATAATGTTAAAGAGAATGTAATGGCTTGACTAAGAAATATACAAAAATGGAATATCGAAATATACAAAAATGAGAAGTTTTTAAAATTTTTACATATATTGGTTAGGGCACAGTTGGAGTATTGTACATACTTATAGCAAAAGGTACGTCACAAATTTGCTGGAATTATAGCACAAATAAGAGGCCATAATTATGGGCAAAGACTTATTAAGTTGGATCTCTTCCTATGAACAGAGAAAACCAAAGATGGATCAAAAAATATTTAAAAAATTGAGAGGTTTTGTTAGGATGTGCAGTAAGATCATTTTTACTAGTTGGGGAATTGATAATAAGAACATAGACTTAGGTTATACTGGACCAACAAAGAGCAAATTGAAATAAATTTCTGCCAGAGCTGTTGAAAGAATACGTGGAAAGATTTAAAATCTTGCATCTATATTTTTTAAACAAAACTCATTTTGTCTCGGAGGCTACTTTGGATTATGTGGTGCAATATTTGTTTTTGTCAGAGGAGGGAGCTCAGATGTTTGCTGAGCTCACCAGGCCCCCTCGTGTCTGAACTTTGGTAGTGTTATAGTTTGATATTGAGAAAATCTGTATACACCACTAAACCAAAATACACACACTTCACACTTGCAACTGTGTAAAATGTAATAACACATTTCATTTGATGAGCGACCCAGACTTGTAGAATCATCTAATGTGATATTCTAAATAGTTTGTGGCCCATCAAAACTAGATAATGAATGCAAATATGAAATAAAATATGGCTTCTTTCAAGATGGTTGAAAACGCATCTTGACTTTGTTGTGTAAAAGTGAGTGTCGAAAGCTTTTCTTGACGCATACATGCTTCAAGGTGTGAGGGATCAGTGGTGGGAAATTGAACTATTTGTCATTTCCCAGCACAGTGAAAGTTGGCTGCAAAGTAGGTGTAATTTTTCCTGAATCATAGAATATTGTCTGTTTCATATTCTGTGGCTTTTTATCTCTAAGTTTTTCCTTAGCCTATCCTTTCTTCCCATACTGTGATAATTCATGCTGGGCAACAACAGTATAGATGACAAACATTTGTCACTTTTAACAGTATCTCTGATTTATACAACTACATTAACATAGCAAAATATTCCTAGGTGCTTCCTCGGCAAGTTTTTTTTTTAAATAGAGTCCCTACAGTGCAGAAGAAGGCCATTTGGCCCATTGACTTGGGTTGGGGGAAGCTGGGTGTAATCAACCATGTCAAAAGTGGCAGACAAATCAAGGATAAGGAGGAATACTTTACCTTTGTCATAGTCATATAGGATATAATTTGTGACTTTGAGAGCCATTTTTGCACGGTGGCAAGGACAGAAATCTAACTGGGAGGATTCAAATTTGGATGAACACAAATTTGAAGGTGTCAACAGGTTCGGGGACTTTGGAGAAAGAAGGACAGTTGGAGATGAGAATTTTGGAGAAGGAAGGATGGTTGAATGATAGTTTGCAAGGATGGAGCGATTAGCGGTTAGTTTTTTGAGAAGTGGCAATAACAGCAGGAGAGAAGAACAGTCCTGGGGGAGAGAGGGGGAACCTTTCCAAGTAGCCCGTTTTCCATGTAAGCTCAAATTCTGTCTTTGAGCTGTTTGACGGCAAGAACTAACCTGCTCCTGAATTAATAATCATACGACATAATTTGCTGATTTGTGTTCATTTGTGGCCAGTTTTATGCATCTACTTTGAAATGGGTTCAGGATGGTCAAATATGCTACTTAAATATCCTTACAACTTGCAGGAAAGAGTTAAAGACTTGTATCTCATCAATCTTGTGTTAAAAGGTCAGCACGCTTAACTCACTGATCTCTGCATCAGTGTTCCCTCTAATTTTTCTTTGTATGCAGCATATTCATTGTTCTGTACATTAAAGTTGCTGGATGGCCATATGCACACCTTAGAGGTAACATTGCTCCACACATCATTTTCAATTTATAATTTGTAACTCTCATAGACTTTTTTTTAATTCTTGAGATGTGGGCATTGCTGGCAAGGCCAGCATTTATTACCCATCCCTAATTACTCATGAGAAGGCAGTAGTAAACTGCCTTCTTAAACTCCTGCAGTCCATGTGCTGCAGGTATACTTACAGTGCTCTTCAGATGGGGTATTCCAGGATTTTGTCCCAACAACAGTGACAGAACGGTGATTATAATTTCAAGTCAGGATGATGTGTTACTTACAGGTGATGGTGTTTTCATGTGCTTCGCTACCTTGTTCTTATAGTAGAGATCAGAAGCTTCTGCCGAAGATGTCTTGGTGAGTTGCCGTAGTGCTTCTTGTTGATGGTACATGTTGCTGCCACTGTGCACTGGCAGCAGAGACTATGAATATTTAAGGTAGTAGATGGGGGCAACTAGTCAGCTGCTATTCCCTGAATGGTGTCAAGTTTATTAAACTGTTGTTGAAACTGCAATCATCCAGGTCAGTGGGAAGTATTTTGTCAACTCCTGACTTGTGAACATGCTCTAGGGAATGAGGAGATGTATTACTTGGACAAGCTGATTCCGTTAAGTTTCTGGTCGATGGTGAGTTTTGCAATATCAAACAATGGTAGCGCTGTTAAATGTCATGTGGTGTGGTTAGACACTCTTTTGTTGCGGGCATTCATTGTTTGGCATAACAACTACTTGCCACTTGTCAGTGCAAACCTGAATATTATCCAGGTTTTGCCTCACACAGCCACTGTTGTTTCATTATCTGAGGAGTTGTAAATGGAACTTTAATACTGAGTATTCCTTTTCTGACTTTGTGATGGAGAGATGGTCAATAATGAAGCAGGTGAAGAAAGTTGGGCCTATCTTCAGGAACTCCTGGAGCTACAATGATTGACTCAACAACTATATTCATCTTCCTTTGTGCTAGTGATGACTCAAACCAACAGAGAACTTTTCCTCCTCATTCCCATCAACTTCAGTTTTTGGGCTCCTTGATGCCACACTCATGCCTTGATGTTTAGGTTAGTCATTCTCACTTCCCTTCACCTCTGGAATTCAACTCGTAATGTCCACGTAGCACTAAGGCTATGATGAGGTCTGAATATGAATGATGCTGGCAGAACCCAAACTGATCAGTTTATTAATGAGTAATTGTCAGTTGATATCACTGTCAGCAACGTTCCCCATTACTTTACTGATGACTGTGAGTAGGCTGATTGGCCAGATTAAATGTATTCTGCATTTTGCGGACAGAACATAACCTGGGCAATATTTCACATTGCCATGTAGATGCCAGTATCGCAACTGTATTGGAACACCTTATAGCATGCTTTAATCATTTTAAATTTTGTTTTGGATAGTGATTTCATACTGGTGATTTTTTTGTCATAAATTTCTTTCTCAAAGACATTGAATACTAGCTGGGATAGAATTCTATGGATACCTGTCACGTCTCAATGTCTTGCTAAAGTAGCAATTTTTTTTGCAGTGGTATTTCTCTAACAGGATTAACCGAATAATAGCTGATAGTGGAAAACTTGGATATTCCTATCTATTGCCTAATCCACTTCAGTTGTAACATTCCTATTCCTATCACACTGAACTTCAGGTCGAACCTGGAAATTCCTTGGTTGCAAAGCTCAACCACTTACTCGATAAAGTTACTAACTGTCTGAACATTTGAGCAACATTTTAAATTGATACACCAGTAACATAAAATCTTTAAATTGTTGAAATGTTGTAAAAGTGAAATCTTGAGATGCTTTGAATAAAGATATGAACAGCCATCCAGAGCTGTCATTAAATTGAGTGATGCCGATTACAAACCCATACAAACAAATGCAGCTGTGGTTATTTTAAGAATGAAATGAGTCCAAATATGTAACTTCAAAATCAAAGTGAGTTGATCTCACTCTAAATGAGTGATGGCTGATTTTTGAGGACTAATCATCTTTATAAACAAATCCAAGTAAATACCCCCATTATTCTCAAGAATTTTCATCTTGTCTTTATCAACTAGAATAAAGAAGGCACTCATTACTTCTGAGAATATGTTTGAAGAAGTGCCCATTATTATCAAGAATTCTCACCTCGTCAATGTGCTGTTGTGGGAACTGGAAGAAAAATCGAATGTAGCTGAAAAACAGGAACTCCTCAATCTGGCAAGTGGGTAAGTCAGCTTTCTTTCATCTACTTGTTTTTTAAGAACTTGTGTTTTTGTAAATTAAAACTGCCTAGTAAAAGTTTCTATCTTATTGGTATTTGTAACAATATTGGTAGATAAATTGCTCATTATTTAGGCTTGTTTGGTCGATATTACTGAAGGTGAATAAGTCTTCATTAGTGTTGTTATGTTTTTGACCAGTTACCACCATGGTGGCTTTTGCAGCACCAGCTGTTTGCTTAACAAGGGGTTTTGCAATGAACGTTTTCCTTTTTTCCTTTCCTGTTTGCAAGAGTATGAGCCTCAAGCAGTGGTTGTTCTCCATTACCTAACCCATAGGGCCATTCCTGTGTACGAATCTTGACACTAAGTTGATAGGGACGTCACAGCCAAGTGCAATTGTGACCTCGCTCAGTGTCCATTTACAAAGTCTAGAAGGGATGTTTGCAAAGAGTTCAGAAGTGGAAAGCTTAGGTGATTTTTCCTTGCCTCCAGTACAGTGCAGCAGAAGTTGTATGTAGTACCTATTCTAATATCCAGCATGGCTTTAAGTAAGGATTAAATCTTGAATATGTGTTTTACGTTGTTCAAGAGTTTTCCAAACGTCTTTTCCCTCAATTGTTTTAGTACTTTTCTCCACATGCGTGCTTTCCTTAGTCAAACTTGAATTTGTGAACAGCATTGCTATTTGTGCTAAAATATAATGTATCTTTCCCATTATATTTCATATTTTGTTTGAAACCAGTATTCTTTTAGATCTTTTTTGTACTGAAAGCAGTACTTGCAGGTTTCATTAATTTTTTTTTATCAGTGGAGCAGCCTCTGTTGTTTACACAGCACTAAATAATAGAACCATAGAAAGGTTACAGCAGAGAAAGAGGCCATTCAGCCTACTGTGTCTGTGCTGGTTGAAAGAATTCCAGCTGCACCGAGTTCATAGGTTACAGTACCTCAGATGCAAATCCAGACATCTTTTAAATGGGTTGAGGGTTTTGTCTCAGCCATTAATGCAGACTATGAATTCCAGATGTCCACCATCCTCTAGGTGAAAAAGCTCTTCTAATAGTTCCTTTAATATTTCTACCAATCATCTTAAATCTGTGTCCCTTAGTAACTGACCTTTCTGATAGAGGAAACAGATCCCTCCTGTCTAATCTTATCTAGCCCTTCATTATTTTGTACACCTCAATCAAATTAAACCCTCAGCCTCCTCTATTCCAATGAAAACAACTCTTGAAAATCCAATCCTTCCTCATAGCTGCAATTTTTCAGCCCTAGCAATATTCTTGTAAGTTTTTTCTGTGCCTTCTCTCCAGAGTACTTATGTTCCTCCTGCAGTGTAGTGATCAGAACTGTATGCAAAACTCAAGCTATGGCCTAAGTGTTTCAGTAAGAGGTCTGACAACATCAATTTTAAATCCAATCGATTTATTTGATAGTAAACTTGCTAGCTTTCGGCCTTTGTAGCCTTCGTCGTTCGCCTGACAAAGGCACAAAGGCTGAAAGCTAGCAGGTTTACTATCAAATAAATTGGTTGGATTTAAAATTGGTGTTGCCAGACCTCTTACTAAGTTTACCCCAGTCCAACGCCGGCATCTCTACATCATGACTACTAAGTGTTTCGTACAGTTCCAGCATTACGTTCTTGCTTTTATATTGAATGTGTCATCCAATAATGAAAAGCATTCCAAATGCTATCTCTACTGCCTTATCTACTTCAGCGACCCATGGACATGCACTCCAAGGTCCTTCATTTCCTGTAACCGTCTCAATAACTTCCCATTTATTGAGGATTCCCTTGCTTTGTTTACTCTCTCAAAATTCTTCACCTCACTCTTTCCAGATTGAATTCCATCTGCCACTTCCCTACCTGCTCATTGATATCATTGTAGAATCCACCGCTATGCTCTTCATTATCAATTACATGGCCAATTTTTGTGTCATCAGCCAATTTCCCAGTCTGTCAATTTAGCATGACCTGATCTACGCATCTTTGGTCTGTGAGAGGAAACCCATACAGACATGGAGAGAATGTGCAAGCTCTGCACAGATTGTGACCCAAGCTGGGAATTGAACCTGGGTCCCTAGTGCTGTGAACCACTATGCCACTGTACTGCCTGTGTTCTTTTGTTCCTTTAACTTCAGTTTCCTGGAATTTATTTTTACATTCCCTAGTTTCTAGAACTAAATGCCCTTTAGTTTCTGGGACTTGTGTTCTTACCCATTACTCCATTCTTCTACTTCTGCTTCTGGAGGGCTGAGAGTGCTGATTTCTCTCTAACTGACAAACTCCTGCTGTCTGACTCCAATTGAACTAATAACACATGATCTTTTACTAAAAAATGGTCAATGGTTGCTAAGCAACAGCACATTCTTTTTCCAGGCTTTTGTTTACTTCTCATGTTGTACATGCTCCATGCACAATAGAGAGAGAGAGAGAGAGCTTAAAATGAAACTAGAAAGCTCATACATGCCTTCACTTCTGTTTGACATGAATTTAAGTAGAGTTTTACCCTTTCTTATACAGAAATACTGAATTAAACCCACTTAAATCTCTACTTATTTCTAATACCCAATGCTGCTAGCATAGATCACTTAAAATTATTCTGCTTCTTGACATTGGCTTACACATCACACCATTTTTAATCAATTGTTAAAATTTTGCAGACCTCCAATATCTAGTGAGGATTGAAAAATGATCCTCAGGGCATCCACTATTTCCCCCTGGCTTCCAGTAATAGCCTGAGATGAAGTCCATCCAACCCTGGTGATATATCCACTTTCGAGGATGTCAGTCTCTCCAGCGCTTTCTTTATTGTTATGCTTATTGCATCTAATATTTCATACTCCTCCTCATTAACTAAAGTGCCTGCAGAAATCACGTGACCAGTGTGATCAGATGAAAGTACCCTCTCCATTCCACTAGCCATGACTGCAAGTACCTATGGAAATTTTGTCAATCAGGATGCTCAAAAGTTGTTGGATATACAACCAAAGGGCAAAAAAATGAGACTAGAATATACAGCTCCCAAATAGAGCTAGCATGACCCCAGGTTTGTAATTATCAAAATTAGATTTAGAGACTGAGGAAATGTTTTAGTGCTAGGATTTTGAAGCACTGAAATATACTGTTGGCCTAAGCAGTATCCACGCAGATGAGAAACAAAAACTTCCCATCTCTGCTCTGACAGGAGTGGGAGTGTTGGTGGTCCAGGAGTGTGGGATTGCTATGTTTTCCTGTAACCAAAGTTGCACTTAAGCATTCAGTGAATTACTTGTGTGGAAAATGTGGGTGAAAAATATAACCTGGCTCAGTTGCAAAGGTATTAAAAAATGAAGATTGGATTAGAAAACATGATTTAGATTACAAAGGATGGATAATTTTGAATTCAGGTGCGTGAATCACAGTCCCAGAGTTCAGTTGGAATATAAGCAATCTGTACCTAGTAATGATTCATTTCCTGTTGAACCATTCTGCTATAGAAATCACCCTTTCCAGATAATAGAAACAATTTTGATAGGCAAGATGGTCTTTAAAGTAATTGAGGTGTGTGACTTTTTGATGGTACCTTTATCTAAGTTTATCATCTATTAAAAGCCTTTTGGCTATGCTGTCTGCACTTAATGTTTTAAAAATTGCCAGCCCAATTTTAATATTTGAAAGCAACTTAAACTGATGAAGTGTGTCAAGTCTGAACGACCTATAGACACATCCCTTTATCAATTAAAGATTAACATATAATTCTCAGGAATGTAATTATGCAGTGAACATTTTAAACCTAGAATTTTGAGTTTAGCAGCCAAATGACGACCCTGGATAGTTGTCTGAAATACTCAAAATAATTGCACTACCACACTGAAAGTAACTGAAAAATTGAAATCTATAACAGATTTTTATCATGCAAAAAAAACTTCTTTACACAATGCACTTTTTTTAATCTGTTGAATGCCTGATATAGGATAATACTGTCATAATCTGGATCGAAATACAAATGAGCTGTCACTGTATAAATGGGACATTTTGCATATTATTTGTGTTAATTCTTCATTCTGCCTGAATCAATGTTAAAACTTTGGTGCCTTTCATAAATGTATGTGTGTAAGAGAGAGATTGGACAGTGAGTATCAACAAGCAGCTTGATTGCAGGGATGATTGCATTTCAGCCTCAACCGTAGGTTGTTTCACTTGATATCCACAATAATTTGCGCAGGAATCAGTGAGCAATAGTAAGGTGAAAAAGCCTGCCTTTCTTAGCTTGAGACCAGGGAAGAATTTAAAACCTAAAATTGTTCAAACCTCGGACTCTGCTTGTCTGATTTGCTCAACTACTGTGTACTTTAACCAGCTAAGCCTTGAGGGAATCTGAAGAGCACTGGAAAGCATGTACCCAGGAAACACCAACTTGGTTCATCACACATTCCAGAATTCAAAACACATATATAATTCTCTTCTGTACTGATAGAACTGGATCTCTTAATTTGATTTGCTGGCTTGCTTTTCCAACTGCTCCTTAAATTGCTAACATTATTGACTTCAGTCGCTTGGGCATTACACCATAACTATTCTCTTGTTAAACTAATTTCTCATTCATTTTCCCTCAATAGCATTTTTCAGGCTTTAGTAAGCAGCTTCTTAGTTTCCCACTTTACAATATTTTTAAGAATCTTAAATACTTCAACAGTGTTACATCAGTCTTCTCTGATGTCAAAAAATGTAGCTTAAGCAGTTTCTCTATCATCTGTGTCAACTTACAGTTCAGACAGGCCAACTTTCTCCAACGTTTTCCAAAGCTACAATGAGTGTTATGTAATATTGCAAACCAGAACGGAACATTGGTTCACATCAGTGCATTAACATAGGTTTGGTATCATATCCTGTGTACATTTTGTTCCAGAATCCTGTACGACCCAGATCCTATTTGCCTATTATTTGAACTGCTGCCACGCACTGATGCAAATAGTTTCTATGAGTTGCCTGTCAATAATCCTTTTCCTGGCTCCATCATGCAGACTAATACTGTTTAGGCCCAATATTTATTCTGCTTCTCTATTGTCATGATTTTGCATTTGCTCACTTTGAAGCTCGGTTGCCATTCACCTAATCTTATTTTCCCAATCCTAGATTTTTTTTCTACACCTGATTAGTGTGCTTTAATTGTTTACAATCCATCAGACCTTGTCAGCATTGGCAGTTGTTATCAATCATCTCTCACTACCCATTTTCAGATCATTGATAAACAATATGAGTAGCAAAGGATCCAGCACTATTTAAGCATTGACATTAATATGCAATGAATATTTAAATTAAATTGAGTGAGTTTCTTCGTGAACTCAGTGACACAATTCAGTTTTTATGAAGTGTTGTACATGTGTATCATGCAATGTAAAACTCCTTCTCTTTGCCCTAACAGAATGTACCTGAGTAGCATGCTGATTTTATTTTGGAACGTCTGCCTATAAAGAAAGGTTGAACTGAAAAGGATTCAAACCAGTTAAGCACATAACTGAATTCAGGTTGCAGTTATGCATTGTATTCCAGGTGAATTGAGATGTACAACACTGTTAAATGGAGCAGTTTTAATTGGATGGTATCCACATTAAATCTGATTTTGGTTATTAGATTTTTTCGTAGCACCTAACTGAATCATCATTGTCCTCTCACTGTTGTTGCAGAACTTGGTGCAGTCTTTCACTCATTCTCTGGCCTGTATTCCTCATGTTAATTTAGGTTTTCACTTTGCTGTGCCAGCTGCCACAGTTACTGTGCCTGGGGAGAATAATCTTGCCTCTTGGCAACGTGTGCACCTTTAAACCTTAATAGTAATTTTTCCCAGTCAAGCTATTTTGGAATTATTTAATAAAGCTAGCTCATCTCATCATCTCCAGTGGGGCTTTCTAAATCATTGACCTATTTATTGCACTCCGAGTAGATTTAATATTTGTTTCTGACAGTATTCTTGTTTTGTGCTCAGTAAAATATCCTGAAATTTGTCTTCTGTTGTTGAAGCCAATGCAAGCAGTTTGAGATTCTAACATTGTTCTTGGCATGTTGAAAGCGTGTCCAGTTAAATGTGAGCTTTAATCTTTTTTAAAATGCTGTCAGTGGGAGACACAGTCTTCACCAAAATTTTTGTGGATATAGTTCTGGTGGTAGACACAAATTAAAAGGTTGGAGATGGGTGGTGACGAGAGAAAGGGAGAGACCTTTTGATTACAGTCTTTTTCCCAAGCAATTAAAAAAAGGCTTGTGGATTAGAAATTGATATTGCTGCTGCTTACAGTCTACATAAAATTTGAAGAATGAATTTATAAAAAGAGCAATTTTGCCTCTGGTTCATTTTTGACAATGCCTATCTTGAGATTTTGTAAATGTGCATAGATAATTAAATTGGGGTCTCCTTTTTTTAATGGAAAATTCAGTCTTTTCAAATCATATGCAAAGTTCATGGATATTTTAAATTGCCAGTAAGTAGACTGAATGAAAAAATACATGGTGCTGTTTATTTAATCTGCTGAGCTTTGGTTATTTTCCACTGCCCATAAAGAGACTACTGAAGAGGACTACTGAATTGCTGATGAAGCTGCACATAGGTCACCCTGTCCCAACATCAATCTTCTTGGATCTGTTGCTTGTGTGCGGTTGTTGAGGAGAGACTCCAAGGTTCACAACCCTGTCAACAAGTTTCCATCACCACAAGACTTAGCAAATGTGACCTGCACGTGATTTTGTTTCAAATTGTTACCTTGGAGTGCGGACATTATAACATGATCTTGATGGGTTGGTAGCCAAATTATGATGAACTGAACCACGAAGATCAGGACTACCTTATTGCTAGAACCACCTTCTGCTTTTGCTGTTGGTGAAATATGCAGTCTTCCTTCACGTTTTCTGCCATTGAGAACATTCTGCTCACATCAGAATTCCATGCATTCATCCTATGACTTTGTGATTAAAAATTAACTTCAGGAAATGACAATTGATAACTGTCTTCAAAGCCAGAAATAAATCATGCTTTATGATTATCAAGTAATTTCTCTCTTGTCCAAAGCAGGAAAACATACATGCTGCTGAATCAACTGCTGCTTGTGGCTGAGGTAATCCTCCCAGAGACATAATTTGGCGTTGTATGTCTTTGTTGCTGGACAAATCCAAGAAAAATGTCAAGGATAATACTAGGAACTCTTGTTGCATTTATCAACGCGGCCAACCTGGATTATGCTACAAAGGATTGGATAATCAAGAAACTTCTTTACAATCCTCCAAATGCTTCAAGATGATATGATTGCTGCTGCTTTGAATTGGCAATCTGAAAGAAACGCCATCAAAATTTGGACAGAGTTCAAGCAAGGCTCTGTGATAGCCCCTGTATTATTTACTATCTACTTGACAATACCTATTCACCTCATAGATAAACTGATCTCTAATAGCTAGGTGGAAAACACTTTGAGCTCCATCGCCTCTGTGGTAAAACTGAAGTGACCACCATAGGCAAATATGATCTACTGTTATCAGATGATTGCAGTGTCAAGCTCTCTCCCTCTCAATCTGAATTCTGAGTACAAAACTCAGCCAAAACAAAACTCTCAGATCAGCCCATGCCTAGCCAGCCAAGAATTTCACCTCCCCTATATGTTGAACGAGAGACTCTAGAATATATAGAGCTCTTCCCACACCTTGGCAGCCATCTCTCTCAGAAGGCCACGATTAATGAGGAGATCAAACTGGGCCAGGTCAGCCTTCTATAAACTATGGTTGCAAGTGTTTGACAACAAAGACTGTGAGTCAACAGCAGCTTTTGAGCAGCTACCATCATCAAACCCCTACATTTGCAGTTGCAGTGAGCACAGGATTGTATCAGTGAAACATAAGAGAGTGAGAGAAATTCCACCAGCAATGCTTCAGTCGGAGAACTGTCAAACAAATCCTGGTGTCAATCTCAAAATCAGCTCTACAAGCATTGAAGCAAAACTCCTGCAACACCAACTTTGACGGGCTGATCAGTGTCTGAATGGCTGAAGGGTAAGTAGCCCCAAGCCTCCATGTCCTGCTTTCTCAAAAGGCCAGCATTCCAGGGGCAGACAAAGAAAATGCTTCAAAGATATTCTGAAGCTCTCCCTGAAATGCAAAAGCATTGATATTAATAACTGGGAAACTTGCTGCCATTTGTTCAAAATGGGGACAACTTGTCAGTCAAGCTGCATCACGTTTTGATTCATAACTTCTTAATGATGAGTCAGAGTAGTAACAGAGAAAGAAAAGGAAATGAGTTTTGCACACTGGATCCCACTACATCATGGGATATTCCATCCCACGTGTCCAAGATTCATGGCTTGAAATTGGTCTGTTCGATCACGTGAAGACAGCAGAATCTTGCGAACCGCAGTAGATATCCTCTTTGAATCGCAAGACAGCCGATAATAATGAAAATACACTCGTTTCCACAATGTTCAGGGAGGTGATCTATGTCTAGGTTTCTGCAATTTTACTTTGCAGCTGCTAAGCAGGTTATGCATGAGAGAATCCTTCAGTTTTGGCAGAAAGTATTTTGCCTTCAAAAGGAAAATTTAATGTAGTCCAGAAGTTCTAATGAAAAGCCATGATCATTATACTGATAATTTAATAGTGTTATGTTCTTAAGTAGCTTGTTATGAATGCGAGACTTTAAAACGTTTCAAACTATGTCATAATTGGAAGCAAAAGAGCATGTCTTGGAATGGGGCATGGTGTGAAATCATGCTAACGTCTGCCCAGAGACATGTGATTCAGTTATGGGAACAGAGCCTCAGATTGAAACTCATAGAAACTCCTAGTGCTAGCTTTCATACTTTGACACAAAAGAGGGACAGCTGGTCTTGATGACAGACTGAGGGGATGGAAGACTGAAAGTAATTGATGCTTTTCATTGATCACCTGTGTTTTAACCATCAAGTGGGATACTGGTGAGAATGGATTCCCTGTTTGAAGGAATTGAATTTATAGAAGTTTAAAGACAAATAAGTTGCCAGAGAGTGCCTTGATGATTGAAAAGGGCACAGGAAGACTTGCCCTAGTGTAGCATGGATAAATGAACCAGTTGAATAGTCAGAAAGAATTTGGAATTTGAACTATAAATATATGCTGAGAGTATTGTGTAATATGTAAAGATGCCATGCGGTTTCTAGCTGTGTTAATTAGTTCATGGGGAGATGACCTTTTCTGTCATTTAGTGTATTAGCTGCTTACTATGTAATGTTTAGTCTATGTTGATTTTATTTGGTTTTTTACAGTGAGAGGCTTAAAGCATGAAACCATGTGCAATTCTCTCTATTTGTTGCTGGGAAGTTCATATCTTTTTAAAAATTACTTGTCAATGGGAATTTTAGCAAACTGCATTTCTTACTCCTCAACTGTATCTATTTTATGATACAACAGTTTACATTATTATTAATAGTTCATTTGTAAAAAATCATAAATCATGATTGCTTCAAAATTAAATTTAAAACTCAGATTAGTGGGAACTTTAGCTTTCAAGGATCTGGCTTATATTTGAACAAATAGCTCTGGAAAAAGAGCCCAATTTGTGACTATTATACTTCAGAACTGATATTCTAAGAAGCATGCTATTTTAATGTTCTTTAAATTCTATTGAAGGTCATGCTTAATATACTTAGTGTACTTTATCTTTACATATGTTTGCTTGCTTTGCTGATAGTAGGTACACAAATGATAGGCACTGTATTGGCACTAATGCATCCTGTCAGGATCAACTGCTTCTCAGTTTCTGCATAAAATCCACGCATGATTAGTGTTGTACCTGACAATATTAGCTGCTCGTTCTGGAAAATTCAATTTATATGTGTCTGATTTGTAATACAAATGGAGCCATCAATCTTTTTAAATTAGGCACAGCATTTTTCTCAGTAAAATCATACCCATCCTGCCAGTTTAAATTGTCTTTAGATTTTGTTTGACCATCTGTGAGCCCATAGCAACTGACAGTTCTATCCTTTGCAGTTATTAAACCAGCTTTCCCTTGAAAATTATTAGCAGGGAACAAATAATCCAGGAGGGGCCAGTAACATGATACTTTGCTGGTTGGATAGCAGATTTCTGTGCTGTTATCGACCAGATTTTACATTATAACATTAGCGTGTTTCCACTCTTGTCTGCAGGATTAGCATGACCAGTTACACATACCTTAATATTGAGCCATTTGAAATTTTGATGAATAATATTGTCCATTATTTGGGAATTTTATATCAATTTTGACTTGTTATTGAGACAAACAACATAGAGTAATAGCTGCAATTTCTCAAGAGATGCATTCTCACATCATTGGGATAATCATTGAGCAAATAGGTTGACTTTCCCTAAAATGGAGAAAGGGATGTATAATTGAATTTAGTTATAAAGGAGAATTATTGGGGCTTTTTGGAGAAAGTTGCCTAGATGTACATCAAAAAATAAGAGAGAGTCATAAAAAGGGAGAGCAAAGCACTTTTCTTTCAAGAGAAATGTCTTTAGATTATTTATTTGTTTTTCCTGTACCTGAACTCTATTGAAATTTCATTTAAAGGGGAGCATTGCTATTCAGTGAAATGGTGTATCAGGATTCACTGAGATTTCTCCCACATGTGGAGTTGCAATTGTTAGTATTGTGAAGTGAAGGCCAAGCTCTTCCTTGCAGAGGAGGAAGAGGGAAAGTTAAGCTTAGCCAATCTTGAACACCTTGTAACTAATCTTAAAATTAAGATTGGAGGAGGCTTATGAGCAGATCTTTCACCCTGAAAGATTTAGTTGGTGTGCAGAGCAGGGTAAAATAAATAGCAGGTTCTCTTACCAAAATAACCCCTGTAGGTGCTTCACCAAAAGTAAAAACATTGGTAAGTTTCCTGCCTCTCTCTCTTTCTCCCTCCCCTCACCGAACATTGTAGTTGCGTTCATGAAAAGTGCAATGTTAAATGAAACAACATTAAGTGAATAAGATGTTCTCATCAGAAATAAGCAAAAGCTGCAGTTAGATTCTATAGGACCTTTTTTTGTCAGAGGAAAGCATTACAGCATTATACCTTGTAAGTTGAAATACTTTATATTGACAAATTCCTATATTCCTAAATTAAATAGCCTGTTTTTTTTATGCTAGCTCTTTCCACTTGAATTCTGCCTACTGCCTCTCCCATCCATTGCCTCTGTGGCCTGTCCTGCTCCCTAGCTCTCCAGGGCACCACCAGTTGTGCTTGCTGCACCTCCTGCTTGCCATGTGTCTCGCTCCCTGATCCTTCCATTCGATGTTGATCCCTTTTGGCCAGACCTGCAGGTAACTGCCAGCTTTCTCTCTCACCGAACTTCCCGTTCCCCACCTTTCCTACTCGCTGTTTCCCTCACCTAAACCATCACCATGAGTGAGGGTTCAGAACTTAGTGGTGCGAAGCTGGAAGAGTAGCTTCAGAGCCAGCATTACTACGCGTTGCAGGTTTATGGAGGCAGGCTGTATACTGGAGATGCACCAACAGGGAATGTCAGAGCGCCTGAAAGAACCAACAATCTCGAGGGTTGCTGAACAGGAAGTGCCATTGGTAAGAGGGAGGGTCAACAGGGAGAGAGACTGCTCCAAAAGACCATTTAGTATAACTGAGAAAATAAGCTGAATGTGAAGGGGAGATTTTGAATTTTTCTACAAATATTGAGAAAAGAAGAAAGAACCTACATTTTTGTTCTCTGTCATGCACTGAAGACACCCCAAAGTGATTTCCAGCTAATGAAGTGCAGTCACTGTTGTAACATTATTAAGTTATTGGGGAGGCGATAGTGTAGTGATATTGTCACTAGATTAGTTATCCACAGACCCAAGGTAACGTTCATGGAACTTGAATGAAATTTAAAATAAATTGGAATTAGAAGTCTAAATGGTGACCATTAAACCGTTGTCAATTATTGTAAAATCAATCTGATTCACTCATGTCATTTATGTAAGGAAATTTACCTTGCCTTGTCTGGCCTACATGTGATTCCAGAGCTACAGCAATGTGGTTTACTTGGAAATGGATTAGCAAGCCACTCGGTTCAAGGGCTATTAGAGATGGGCATTAAATACTGGTGCAGCTAGTGACATCCCATGAATGAATAAAAAAAACTGCCAATAAAAAAAATGACTGCCAATATGTACACAACCAAGTTCTTCAAACTGTTATGAAACGAGCATCAGATATTTTCATGACAATTTTGGTTTAAACACTAGTGAAGTTGCTGTAAGAACACTCTATTCTTTGAATAATATCATGGATATTTTGAGTTGCAGAGAGGGGAGATGTAAAAGTATGTTTAATATTTCATCAAAAGGTGGCGTGCCTATGGTGCAGAACTCCCTTAGTATATTACTAAAGTGTAGCCTAGGTTTTGTACTCAAGTCTGTGGAGTGGTACTTGAACTGAGTGACAGGTGAAAGTGCTTTCATTGAGCAAAGGCTAGCATTTTGGCAGTAGGAGTAAATGGAAAACAATTGAGATAACAATTTGATTTAAGGTAAGTTAATTATTGGAGCTGTAACAAACACTTACGTGATGGCTTGTACCTAACTTTCCACCAGGTAAAGTCTTAATTTGTTATGGAGAAGCAGCACATATTTACCTACAAGGAGGAAGAACTTGAGTTTGCAGAGTAGAAGATTACCTACTACTTTAAATTAATCTATGGATAGTTTTTAAATTCTAGTTTTTAAAATTAAACAATTGCATTTCTTAATTTTAAACCTCAACTTTTGTTTAATAGAATCACACATGTTTACATTCAGTATTGCAAAATCTATTAAAATAAAAGCAAAATACTGTGGATACTGGAGGTCTGAAATAAAAACAGGAAGTGCTGGAAATGCCCAGCTTGTCTTTGGAGAAACATACAGAATCCATTTGACTCTTCAAGGAGAGCCATATTAGATTCAATTAACTCTTTTGGACTCGACCTTCATTCTGTTTCTCTCTCTACAGATGCTACCAGATCTGCTGAGTTTTTCCAGCACTTAATTTTATCCACTGTAATGTGCCCCAATTAGGTGCATGAAAACCTTTGAAATCGTTTGTAAACAATTGCAATTTCTTAGCTTGTGCTCTACTTGGAACTCGTTGCAGCCTCAGATACTTTGGCATTTTTGAATGCAGTCCCTAAAAAATAAACTCCAAAGAGTATTCTATATCGGAATTGTGGAAAATGTATTAGTCAGAATTTGAACAAAAATGTTAATGTTCCAGGAAGCATGTTGTGAAGCATATTTTCTTCAATTCAGTCTCTGTGGTCTTATGTTTCAGATCCAAGTTGTGGGATATAATGAAAAAGATTTTTTTTCCTTTAAAAATATAACCATGACATTTATTTTGTACATGACATAAAAGGGATTACAAACCAGATTGCAGTAAATGTGATCATATATTGTAGTAAAATTGAACACTTTTCTATTGAGCAGTTGCCTTTCAAGAAATCTTAAAAGTTGTAGTTTGATTTTGAAAGTGGATTTTCAAATAGTGTGAAATTAATCGTTTTCCAATTTGTGCATGGTTCAAATTTGCTTTACTGGAAGGGTGTAACTGCTAAAGGCTTGTGGATAGTTGAGAATCTGTGTATTGAATTGTTATCACTGGAAGCTCACTGTGCCTAATGTAAGAATGGTGTCAAACATTTAATCTTTTAATAAGGGCAATGTTTATATGAGCACCGATCAAACAAACTTTGAGACATCTTCTTCTAGTATAGATACTTGAATAGATACAATATTTAAACTCCATTTTATCTTTTCTATATCAGTTACGAAGTGTGACAAACTCCTAGTTGTTTCAGCATGTAAAATATCAGCATCCTTTACAGAAAAAAGAATGCATAGAAATTGGTCATTTTTTTGATGTTGTAACAAATCGTCGGAATGTTCGTTTTTCTCTTCTTCAACCTATTCAGTGCATGTGGAACTGCTGACTTTCAATAAACACTGTTGTTTGACACTCTGTTTTCATGGTAATGTAACCTAGACAATGTAGATAGTGAAATTAATGCTGACACCGCTGAATCAAAGGTTGTGGGCTCAAATGTCACATCAGAGACTTCACATGATGAGGTTGACACTTCAGTACAGTGCTGCAACGTGAAATTGAAATATTGAACTGTCCTGGCTGATGACATACAAAGATCTCATGATATCATCTGAAGAAGGGTTGGGAAGTTCTCCTTATGTCATAGCTAACATTTCTCCCTCAGCCAGTACCTCTGAAACGTTATTTGATAATGGGTAACCTTACACTTCTGACATTAAAACAGAGACTGCATTTGAATTGTTATTTCACCCTTGTTTTTGTGAAGCATGTTAAGTGAACATTTGTTTACTGAAATATTTAGTGTTGATGTATAGGTATTTAATGAAGGGAAAAGCCTGTTTGGTCCCGAAGAAAGGAGATAGCAGCTATATATATTCTGGATTAAGTTCAGAAGAGATATTAGAAACTGCAGGCCTGCTATTAATTTTTCAACTCATATTGTTTCCTTAGGGATTTTCACAGTCAGGGGCAGGTTCAAATAAAATTTACTTCATTTGGCTGTGATGTGTTTTGGGAAGTTTTGATGTTGTGATGCAAGTCCAAGTTCTTTCTTTAGCTTTAAAATAATTCATTATAAATGTTCAGATTCAGATAGGTTCAGGTTTTAATCAAACATTGCATATTCCAATAACATTTAAAATCATGGCAGTAGAAATAAATTGGAAGTTCCCTAATGGGCCACAATGAAGGGAAACCAAATAGTGTAATTTTTTTTTGTTGTAAAACCAGAAAACTCTGAAGATTGAATTCCTGGTCTTTGCTGAGATGGGGTGTTGGCCAAACAGAGTGGAAAATTTGGAAAGGTCTCGCTTCTGATTGCGAGAAATGTATCACACGGATGCTGGTTGAGGATGAGGTTGAGCGCAATTTAACTGCTACTGTAGTTGAATGACCCATTGATGCCCACTGTCTAGACATGAGCAATAGCCACCTGGGCAAGGTATAGCAGTGTTACTAACTGCAATATCATACCCAACTTTAAAATTCCTATATGCACATTTTTACTCACTAACTCATAAAATTACATCAGGAATTTTATGAGTTTTTTTAAAGTGCAAGCGAAAACTTTTTTAAAGAACTTGAACCTTCAAAGAAAAGGAAGTGAAATGAAACGTTTCATTCTCATTCAGTAATTTTGCTATGCATGTTAAGCAAATATTTCATCTGGACAGCAAAATATTCACTGGTGCCACATTGGTACCTAAATAAAGAAAGGTCTATTTGGTTAAGAAAGAAGAGCAGAAACCAGCCGTCTATATTGTAAATGTACATTCGGAATAAGATATCAAAAACTGAATCTGGCATTAATTGTTCAACCCATTCTGTTTCATGGGGCTTTCAGGGTGGAGATTTCAAATAAATTCATTAATCTACTACTAGGTATCTGTTTGTTGCTGCTGTCTCCATTGTGTGTGTGTGCTCATAATACATTTGGCAGTCTTTATTTTTGCTCAGATGTGCTTTAGTTTCTATGATACGTGGTACAGATTTCAAGAGAATTCCTGTCTGGTGAGAAGATTTGTATACTAACTGGTGTTCAATGGTCAGGTACTGATGAATACTTGGATGACTGTACCGGCCGTGTGAAGGCTAATGCAGCACTGAATAGATTGTTATAAAGCTCCTGGTGTGATTGTACAATAAGATCCAGATGGCAAAATTTTAGTATGTTCTTAAAAAAATAAAGTGTGTATTTATGAAATTCCTATTTATTAAGTGTAATGTCCTGCAGCTTATCTACAAAAATTTAACAAATATTCTGCAGATTTTTGTTTCCCTACTGTAGTCAGTTTTTAAACATTGGTTGTTCCTAGCTTTGTTTATTTAATGCTTCCAACTTTTTTTGGCTTAGATAGGTAAGGAGCATTAAATAGACCTATTTACTTCAAGCATGAGTTGATAATGACTCCCAGATCAGGTAAAACATGCATTAATAACAAAGAGCCAGTGCAGATTTGTTAAAGACAAATTGTGTTCGACTAACTTCATCAGAGCACTCAAATCAAGTAGGTGAGGAGGGACTAATAGAAGTGATATGGCTGATGTTATGTATATAGGCTTTAAAGTAACATTTAATAAACCTAGAAGCAAAATTGGTGCCCATGGGATTAAAGAGGAAGTACCTACAAGAATATGAAATTGGTTAAGGCATAGCAAGTAGAGAGAATTAGTGGACAGTTTTTTTAATAATGTGAGAGCCTAAAATCTCACTTCTTATAATTTTTATAAAACATCGCTAATTCTCAATCTTTAAAACCAAACAAAACATTTAGAATGGCTGAAATTGTGCCTGCCTGTGTCACAAAATAAACCACTTGCTAGTTTTAGGAAAGTCCTGACCTCGTTATCTCTGAGGAGCCACTAACAATCTTGTGGATTTTGAGTGCTATACAAAGGCCATCTGCATTTAATAATCCTGAATAACCAGAAGTTAATGAATCAACTGCTAATACAAAGACTTGCAACTGTCCTATCAAATCCTAATGACTGACATTTAGCAGTCATTGAAATAGATAGATGGATACTCATCTTCTGTCAAAGATAGTGGAAAGGTGGGAGTGACGTTACAAGGGTCTTTGACTCAAGAAACAAGTAATATTCTGCTGTGCTGATATAGAAGGCTCAGTCTGCTGTTTAACATCTGGTGAGGAGACCCAGAGGAGCTCTGGCCTAAATTGAACAACTGATCCCAGCTCTCCTCCTCCTGTGTCAAGACTAATTCATTTCTTCATGCCTATCTCATCTTGTGAAATCAACACCACCAAAAAAGATAATTCTATAATATTGGCTTTCAGCCTGCCAAGGTCCATGAAGGACTATCTCATTGGACTTTGATTCTGGACCATAGAACTCATGTCAACCAATTTTTTTTGTGGTTTCCATATTGTAAAACCTTCTTGTCTCTATAAATCCCCACTGTCTGAGGGTGAAGGTGACACTGTAATCCTCTCTCGCATTTTGACTGTGTGCAATAAACTAACTCTTTTTGTTCACCCTCTCCTTAGTTTGCATTAGGATTATTATTGGAAAATTGAATCATACAAAAACCAAGGAGTTGGGAAATACACCACCATTTATAAAGAAGGAAATAAATCAGAATATTTTTCTATTTATGGATGGGTGATGAGAGAAGAAATTAGTGCTATTTACATTAACCCCCTCTCCTATCCATAATATTAGAATGGAGGAAGGTATACAGTAGTATTCCCCAAGGAGCCTTATTAGGACTGCTGCTCTCTTTGATATATATTCATGACGTGGGCTTGGCCATTCAGTGCTGCATGATTTCAAGGGATTGTGGATGATAGGAAACTCAATTGTCGTAAATAGTGAACAGGATGCTGTAATAACAAGCTTCACAAGGACACAGGTGAAATGGGCAGATGTGGCATATGAAATTTAATGCAGAAATGTATATGATTCATTTTGGGAAATAGAATTTGAAGAGATGACATTAACTAAATGGTCCAATTTTAAATAGGATGCAGGAACAGGAAGATACCTATAGTTGTTTGTACACACATCTTTGGAGATGATAGCAAGTCAAAAAAGTTATCTCAAAAAATGGATCTGGACTTCATAAACAAAGTACAAAGGCAAGGAAATCATCTAAATCTTCATTAAGTTGCTGGTTAAGCCACAGCTGGGATATTGTGTTCAATTCTGGCAGTGCACTTCAGGATGGATGTCAACACCTTGGAGGAGATTTAAGTAGGAAAGAATAGTGTCAAAAGGAATCTAAACAAAGTAATTGTTAAAGAAATTTACCTGATAATGGAAGAAGCATATGAAAGTCTTTATATCAAAAAAAGACACAAAGATGCCTTCAGAATGGCAGCTTCTGGAGATAAATTAACAAAAGATGTGGGAGGTGTACATATAATCAAGAATGCAAGTGGGATAAACTTAGTAAGAGAAAATGAAATCAATGTGAGGTAAGTCCAATACTTTAACTGGCATATGAATTAATAAAAACACAAAGGAGATAGCTGCAGGTCAAGAAATGACAACCAGCTGCAATCTAAACCAGAGCAGCTCTGAAATTATAGAAGGAAGGCAAAACAGCAGAGCCGAATGAAATATCAGCAGCAGTATGGACCTATGTGAATATGGAGTTCAACCCCCTGTTCAAGCTACTCAGTTATATTATGATAAGAGAGACTTAAGCATTTCATTATTAACCTTTAAAGGAAAGGGAGGTATTCAAGATTGCAAAACTAATGGACAATTAAACTCCGACTACATCTCTTTGGGAGCATGGTGGCACAGTGGTGAGCACTGTTGCCTTACAGTGCCAGGATCACTCTCTATATGGAGTCTGCATGTTCTCCCACTGTCTGTGTGTGTTTCCTCTGGGTGCTTTGATTTCCTCCCACAGTCTGAAAGACGTGCAGGTTAGATGCATTGGGCATGCTAAATTCTCCCTCAGTGTACCCAAACTGACACTGATGGCGACTAGGGGATTTTTCACAGTAACTTCATTGCAGCATTAATGTAAGACTACTTGTGACACTAATAAATAAATAAAAATAAATAAAATGAACTTCAAGATGTGGGAGCCCGTCGTGGACTCAAGGATTGAGAACAATAGTAGAAATCTTTGAAAACCAGTTTGGATTTATGCCCAGAAGATGCCCCATCAGTTTTGTTTTGAGGCAAGTAATGGAGAAACATCAGGAAAGCCAATGCTACATTTATTTTCTAATTCTTTCACATGATGCAGGCATCATTGGATAGGCTAGTATTTGTTGCTCATCCCTAATTGCCTTGGAGAAAGCGCATCACCTTCTTCAATCATGGTGGTCCATGTTATGTAGACACACCCAAATTGATGTTGGGAAGAGTGTTCCAGGATTTTGACCCAGAGACAAGAGAAGAAATGGGACTTCAAAGAGAGGCCAAGATGGATCATCCACTCTGCACTTCTGGCTGAAGCTGGTTAGCCTTGTCTTTTTGCACTGGAATCCTCCATCACTGAGGATGGGGGATATTTGAAGAGCTTCTTCCTCCTGTTTAGTGGTCCACCACCATTCACTTTAATATGATGCATTGATTGTGGGATCGTTTAGCTCTCTGTTAAATGTTGATTCCATTGTTTGCTGTGCAGTTGTCCAGTGTTGTAACTTCACCAGGTTGATGAGTCATTATTGTGCATGGCGATTGCAAAAAGGTCAGGAATGGGTTGGAAAGCAGATGGAAAGACAGCTTTCGGACAGTGCTGAGCCATTTTTCTGCTATTAACATCTACTCTGGACCAAAGCTTTCAACATTTTGTCATCATTGCCACTTCTTTGTCTTGTGTTCCATGACATCTTTGTCACTTCACTTAATCTCTCCTGCCCTCTAACCTATCACTTACCTATTTTACTTCACCTGCACCCTGTCACTTTCTTTTTTCAACAGCAAAAAAACTATCACATTCCTAGCTGTCTGGGGCTCTGAAGAAGAGTCATATTGGACTTGAGTCTCTCTTTCCCTCTCCACAGCTACTGCCAGATCTGCTAGGTATTTCCAAAATTTTCTGTTTTTGTTTCAGATTTCTAGAATCCAAGGTATTTTGTTTTTATTTTAGGTTGTGAGTTGACATTTTATTGTAGGATGGTAGGATTGCTGCATTATCAGAGTTAGCATCTTTCAGATGAGATTGCCTGCTCACTTATCTGGGTTTAAAAGATCCCATGTTGCAGGGCTGTTTCCCCATATGTCTTTGACACATTCATCCATGAATTAACATTATACTATATTTTTAAAAAGATGATTTTGGGACAGCATCACATTGTTTGCTATCTGCAAATTGACTGTCCTGTTTCATATGTTACAAAATGTAACATCTTCAAAACTAATTAAGGCCCTTTGTAATAATCTGCAATAGTGTAAGGTGCGATTTAAATGCAACTATTTTTTACGAAGAATTAGGTTGAGACTGCTCAAATTAATTTCAAAAAGCATTGTTAGAAACAGCAAAGCCTTTCATCCTGGACTGGATTAAAACTTAGTCATAATCTTCCATGATTTATAAGAATGTATGTCAAAATCTATTAGCATTGATACAGACCATGGGAAATTATTGGAGTGCATTAGTTTGAATAGTTCTAGGGGGATTGAAGCATTTCAAAGATTATATTGCGGTCATTCATGCTTAGCTCGATTATCCTTAAATCTATTATATATTCAGCAAACCTTTTAATTGTCAAAACGTTTGGAAGTATTAAAGAAGCAAATGTGTCTATGCATTCCATAATGGCATTTGAAATAGATGGAATAGTGGTTGTTACATTTTGTTTTACAAAATGATTATTGTGTGCAAACAAAATGTGAAGATTCTGGCTGTTAATGCTAAAATGTAAAGGAATTGCCTACTTTATTTAAATTGAATACAGATATTTTATGTCCAATTTATGGAGATTAATTTATTTCTTCTGTTTGAATTTCCCAAAAAAGTCTCTATTTTAATTTGTTATACATGTATTTGTTTTAGCTATTCTTCATCTTCAGTCAATTATTTCCAGCAGCCAAAAACCCCATAAAGCACTTCCATGTATATATTTATTGACATTGTTCAGATGCCAGTGCCAGTAATATGCAAATTACTATCTTGTTAACTTGGCTTCACCCAAAGGCACATTGCAATTTTTTTGGGTTATAAAAAAAATTCCCATTTTTCACACACATTTTACACAGTGAACATACAGCAGGAAATTTGGCTGCTTGGTTAGAAATGTCACTGGACATTGGATGCTGGTTAGTAGAGCATTGTGAATAGGTTTAGGTGAATAGGTGTTGCTTGCGCTCCTATCTGGAATATGGTGTGGAAATAGGTATCAGTGCCAAACTAATAACCACAATATTACGAATATACATAGTAGGATACAAAATCAGAGCAGAAGTAGGCCGTTCAACCTCTGAAGCCTGCCCTGTCATTTAATAAGAACGTGGCTCGTCTGTTTGTCTTGAGTTCCACATTCCCATCAATCCCGATAACCTTTTGATTCCCTTGCCTAACAAGAATCTATCTACCTCTGCTTAAAAATATTCAGTAACCCCACTTTCACCCCTTTATGAGGCAGTGTTCCTAAGTTGCAAAACTCTGGGAAAAAAAACTCACCTTTTGTTGTACAAGGGCAACCTCTATTTTAAAATTGTGCCCCCTAGCTTGTGACTCACGCACAAGAGGAAATATCCTCTACCTATCTACCTTTATCAATATCAAGTCACCCTCATTTTTCTGTACTCTAGTAGAAACAAGACTTTCTATGTAAGACAACCCACTAATTCTGGATATCAATGTCGTCTGAACTGCCTCCAACAAATGTATATCACACCTTAAATAAGGAGACCAAAAATGTACGTGTGTGGTCTCACCAGTGCTCCTATTAATATAGCAATATGACACAGCTTTAATAATCTAAATGTCAGTGCACTGCAGAGTAACTTTGGTGCAACATTTCAGAGTGACTTTTAAAACCATTATTGTAAACAATTGAATTATGTTATTGGAAGTGTTACTATCAACTTTGAACAAAATATTCACCTGTTCATTTGTAATAGCAGCTGGGAAAAAACATTAAAAATATATTTTTAACATAGTTTCTACACCAGAAATTTATATTGAATCAATTAACAACAGATGAGAGTTGATTAATATAAAGGAAGTGGTGTACTCCTATATTTCAGAGATATCTGGAAGGTGAATAACTTTGATCTTGTGGATGACGGTAAGACGCACAGGAATTGCTGCAGTTATTCATGTCTAAAATTTTAAAAATTTAGGATTGTGTGCTGCAAACCATGGGGTCAGCATGAGGAGGAAGATTCATTACTCTGAGGAAAATATGAAAACAGAAAAGTTATTTTAATGAGACTTAAAACTACTAATAAAAATCCTGCAGATTGTTCATTTAGATTGACGTGCTTAAATGGTGCTAACTTAATTAAAATCAGTGATCTTTAATAAATTAGACAGAAGATCTAAACAGGCTGAACAAGATTAAAACAAATAAATTGCCACGAGAAAAGGTGTTTACCCCAGAGTGCCGAAAGATGTTTTTAAGTATTGGATTTGAGAGAGACCATTGAGGATATATATAGATATTGGAGAGAGACCACTGGTTTGGAAATGGGCCAGTGTGATTCCTTTAATCAACAAGGGTGACAACAGCACAGCATGTATAAACCCCTTAATTATTTTTCTATATTGAGTAAAATAATGGAATTGATTATCAGGAGTAAAATTGAAGATTGTATAATAATAATTAAATAATTCTCAAATTAGAGCTAGAGGGGAATTTCCTGACTGTTTGAAGGAAGTAACATTCCAAACGTGTGTACTGAAATTAACAAACAACACTTAACTGTCACACGAAGGGTTCTGAAATTGCAAATGAATGTGAAAGGTAGAAAATGATGATTATAAGAGGAGTTATGGTGCGATGGTGGAAAATGAGTGTAGTGCCCAGCACTCCATGTTTAGACCACCCCTAAACCCTAAACTTGGGATTGTTCAAACTCAGAGTGACATTTGATTCTGATGAGTCTTCACAGGATCTAGAAAATGAGTCTGAAAAGGACTAAGATAACCACAGCAGGAGTGGTAACAGGCGCTTCTTTGTAGACCATTCAATAGGGATGAGCAGAGTGGCGCAAGCCAACATAAAGTGTGCTAGCAAAGGCTAATCCTTCTCAACATGTTTGGAGACTCAGGATTGTGTGCTGGTTGATGATAGAAATTTGCAACCTTCTGGAGCTAGATCAGCAGCCGAGTGACTTTATGGCTATTCTTTGGCTGTGGCTGTGAGTCACCACTGTCCTCGCCTGTTTCTTCCACGGCTCCGGTGAAGACGTTGGTAGGAATTCACAGTTCGTGTCTCACAAATGCCTGCATGTATTTGATGGCGTGTTTATCAGAATTAGCACTCGTCAATTTGGCCAATGATGACGCATAGAAATGGCCACATTTGTTAATATAAATTTATCATAAGCCAGTGTGGAGAAAAAAAATAAGTGGCACACATATTTTATAGATTGTTTTGAATTCAGATTGAAGCTGAATAAGATCTAAGATTCAGTAGATTTCATGTGCAACATGTTCAAGCAATGTAGGCATTAACAAAGCCAAAGCACTGTTGACCTACAAAACCATATCTGGAGGGGTTGAATTTTGCTGGAATAATAAAAACAGCCTCTCATTGTTAACCTGTTATTTTTGGGAACTTGTCGATTTGTTTATTATTTGCCCGTTAAATTTTCTTTTTCTTTTCTCATATCTCTATCTTGATCTATTTCACCTTTACCTCTCTTCAGTTCTCTTTCTGGTTCTCTCTTCATATCTGATCTTTCTCTTACTGAACCATTTTCTCAGTAATTCCTATTTCCTTCTCAATCCTTGGGCGACGATACTTTCATAGAGGTTCCAGAATCCCTGTTGCATTCTCTGCACTATTATCAATTCCTACTTCCAGAAAGTTGTGCAGAAAAACTTTTGAGGTGAAGGGTGAAGATAGCTAACTTTAAAAAGTGCTGAAATCGTGAGTGCCTCAGGGACAGATTCCAGCCAGCTTCTGTATTTAACTCCAGCCAGTTATCTGTGGGACAGGCAGGTTATCAATTTCAATTATATTAATCACTCAACTACTGTGATATTAACATTGCTTTTAGAATTTTAATGTGAGTGCACAAGTTCTCCAGGCTTTTTGAAATGCCAATGAAAGCAAGACAATTACATTTATAATTGAGGGGACTGAAGACATGACAGACTATGAAACCTCATAGCTGTATTCTTGCTTGTTTCTGCAAAATACTCTCCAAAGTACTTATTCTGAATGGATTGCTTTTATAACTTTGGAGGGTTGTTGATTTGATCTTCGCTTTGGAACTAAGGTCCATCAGATCTATATGGATGCCATTTGTGCTGGTTTATGTCAATCTCTGACAAGGACTAAAATGACCCACAGCAGGAGCGGTAACAGCCATTTCTTCATAGACATGCTACTGTATAGGGATGAGTAGAGCGGTGCAGGCCAATACGAGGTGTAGTGGCAGAGGCTAATCTTTCTCAACGTGTTTGGTGACTCAAGTTTGCATGCTGGATGGTGATGGCTGCTGGTCTTGCTAATTTCCAAGTGACTTTATGGCTGTTCTTTGGCTGTGGCTGTGGCTCATTCACCATTGTCCTCAACTGTTTCTTCTAGGGCTCTAGTGAAGACATTTATGGGATCTCATAGTTGGCAGCCTACAAATACATGAATGTGATTGATGGCTTGTTTATCAGAATTGGCACTAACATCAGTTTGACCAATGATGACACATTCAGAGTGAACGTAACCTTAGGTTTGCATCTCTTGACTAGCTCTGACAGCTATAATCAACTGCACATATATGGCAATGTAGGCAACTCCAGATCAGTGGGGTATTCATCAGCTATAAGCCTTCCATTCCATTAAAGAGCAAGTGGTATGCAACCACAAAAAGATGTTTAGAAGGAAGCATGCAAGATTTCCAGGCACCTGGTTTGTCCTGCAGCAGTCCATTCATCCTGATCTCCTCGTACCTCAGAACAAATTTAGTAGTTGACTGCTTGGAGAAAAAGAATATTTACCAAAAATGGCTGTAATGTCCTGAGGAGCCCAAACATTGAGACCCAGGAGCCACGTGACAACCTGATGTGTCATCGAGCAAGCCATCGGCCTGCTGAAGATGTGGCTTCAAATGCCTGGAAAGGTCTTGCGGGTATCCTGAAATACAAATACGGCTCGTGTTTGTCTCCTGAAAATGGTAATTGTGTCCTGTATTTAGTACAACATTTGTTGCACAGCAGTGAGGTTTAAAACTGCAGAGGATCAAGACAGAGCTGAAAAACTACTCAAAAACGTCTGAGGAACAGGCAGTACATGATGCAATTAAGGTACTAGCAGAAACAACAAATGGACACATGATAAAAGTATAGAAACAAATTATGTTTGTGTGGCTCAAAAATTAAACATAAATTTAACATTTCAACATTGTGCGACCACAAATCTCAAGTCATCCCCTTCCTAGCATTTCTACGTGGTACAACTCTTCTGGCTTCAGTCATGATCGAATCAGGCCACTCAGTTCCTTGCTCTTAATGCTTAGATGCTCTAAGCCATTATCATATAGTTATACAGCACAGGAAAAGGTCCGTCACGTGTGCATCAGTCAAAGACAAACCACCTAACTGATTTTCCATCACATGGCCTGTAGCCTTTTGTGCTTGGCATTGCAAATTCACATCTAAATATTACTTAAATGTTATGAAGATCTCTGCCTCCCGCACTCCTTTTGGCAGGGAGTTTCAGACTCCCACCAACTTATGTGTGAAAAAGTTTTTCTTCTGATCTCCGCTAAACTTCCTGCTTCTTGCGTTACATCTGTGCTCCCTAGTCATTGATCACTTCATCAGGGAGAAAAGTTTTTTCTTGTGTACTCTATCCAATGCCTTCATAATTCTATACATCTCAATCATGTCCCCTCTCAGTCCGCTGTACTGCAGGAAAAGAACCCCAGTCTATTCAATCTCTCTTCGTAACTAAAACTCTCCAGCCCAGGCAACATCCTGATAACTGTCTTTTGCACCCGTTCCAGTGCTATCACATCCCTTCTAAAATGTAGATTCCAGAACTGCACACTATATTCCAGTTGTGGAAGAATGATGTTTTACATAGTTCAAGTTAATCTCCCTGTTCTTAAACTTTGTGCTTCGGCTAATAAAGGCAAGTACACCATGTACCTTCTTAACCATTTTATCCACATATCCGGTACCTTAAGGAACTGGGGTATACGCACACCAAGTTCCCTCTGATCCTTGGTTCTTCCCGGGGTTCTGCCATTCATCATGTATTTCCTTGCTTTGCTTGTCCTGCTCACCTCACACTTATCCAAATTGAATTCTATTTGCCATTGAACAGCCGTTTATATTCTCCTGTAATCTAAGAGTCCTACAAGAGATAAGGACAGTTCAGAAAAAGGTCAAATCACTCTGATTTATTTATTGTCACAAGTAGGCCAAACTCTACCGCCTGTTCAGGAGAAATAATTTAGTGTGGCCAATGCACCTATTCAGCACGTCTTTCAGACTGGGAGGAAACCGAAGCACAAAGAGGGAACCCACGCATTTATCACCATTAATTTTCTCATCATTCTTACCATTTATCACCCATTAATTTTTGAACAATCTGCAAATTTACTCATCAACCCTTCTACATTCAATTATAAAAATCATTTATATAAACCACAAACAGCAAGGACCCAGCATTGATTCCTGTGGGACCCCTCCAAAAAACACCCTTCAATCACCACCCTCTCTTCCCTCCCACTCAACCAATTCTGGATCTAATTTGCCAAATTTCCTTGGATTCCATGGGCTCTTCAATATCAGTCTCCCATGTTTGACCTTGTCAAAAGTCTTGCTGAAGTCCAAGAAGACTATGTCAAATGCATTGCCCTCATCTGCACACCTGGTCACATCCTCGAAAAATTCATTCAAGTTGTTCAGAGGTGACCTTCCCTTTCCAAAGCCATGCTAACTTCATGATTGATCCCTGTCTCTCCAAATGTAGATTTATTCTGATTCTCAGACTCGTTTCTAGTAGTTTCTCCAGAACTGAGGTTAGACTGACCAGCCTGTAGCTTCCGAGTTTATCCCTTTCTCTCTTAACTCCTTTGTTGAATAACAGCTATCCTCCAGTACTCTGGCACACCTCCTGTGGCCAGAGAGTAATTGAAAGTTATTATCAGCAGCCCTGCTATTTTCTCTGTCCTCTGAAATTTGGGGCTCATGAGGAAGCTGGCAAGGACTTCTCCATCTTCCTCTGTGCCAGGCAGACCTGCTCACTGGATCACAAGACAGCACGTAAGGTACTGACAGCAGCATGTGGGAGACGTCAGGTGAGTTGGAAGCACTTTGAATTAGTTTTCCACTTCCAGGGCCTTGTTCACATCATCTCTCTTGACCTACCTGCTAGCATCGAGCTGGAGAACACTTAGCAGCAAATCAGCTGGATGATTATCAGACAAGGCTAAGGTTTCATGAAACTTATTTGTGATTGGATTCATAGTGTGCAAGCCATGGCTGATGGCTTGCATGCACTCACGTAATTGCTGCATGGATGAAACATCATTGTAAAGACTTGCAATGTTACATCGTTATGCTTGAGATTGACTCCAAGTGTGCAAAGTGTGTCTGAAATGCCTGTTAGTACATGATATCCTTCGCTGCTGCGCTACAAGCATCTTCTTCGTCAGTGACCCATGAGGTTCAGCATCTGTGTCAAGCAGTGCAGAGCATAGAGCATCTCGCAACATCCGACATTACATTGCTGCCTCTATCTTCAGCTATTATTCAGGTGGTGTGTGAGTCACCAGGCAATAAATCCCTTACTGATCGTAATTGATCCCACTTATGTGAGCACCTGCGCTGATGCATGATCTCTGAATCATGTGAGCGTGCACTTTGTGCATGGTGGCACACTGGTTAGCATTGCTGTGTCACAGTGACAGAGACCAGGTTTCGGTTCCCGGCTTGGGATCTCATCTGTGTGGAGTCTGCATGTTCTCCCGGTGTCTGCTTGGGTTCCCCCTGGGTACCCTGGTTTCCTCCCACAGTCTGAAAGACACGCTGAATGGGTGCATTGGTCATGCTAAATTCCTCCTCCTGAACAGGTGCTGGAGTTTGGCCTACTTGTGACAATAATAAATAAATCAGTGATTGATCTTTTTCTGAACTGTCCTCATCTCTTAAAGGGCCTGTGAGTGATTAAAAGCATGAAGTGAAACTATTCAAGGTTGAGTGTTTCAAATGAACATAATGCACGTGATTATATTTCACATTGGGTCAATGTGACTGAGTTTTGTAAGTCATGTGGCTGTGTCATTATCAGCTCTGTCAGCCAGGTGTTTGGGAGGCTCCCTATCACGCATGGCGAAGGACATCAAAACTCCACTAATTTGTTGTGAGATGACTGGAGGGCCACCTCCAATTCTCTGCCTCTCCCTTGCGATCTGAACTCTCCTTCGAGAAGGGAGTGAAGAAACCTATGAGTGAAAGTAAAAGTGCGTTGAATGGATAGATGGGTGACATTATTGTGGGTGGTTACTGAGAAGGGGCATGACATACATAAGGATGATGATGATTGTTAGTGTGTTGACAGATGGAAATTTGAGGAACTGAAGATTGAGGGTTGGGTGTACCTGCAAAATGAGGTGATATTCTGAGGTAGGCTTCAAACGGTAGAACAGGTGTTTTGACATGATGTACTCCACTTTCCGACTTGGTTTAGATCATTGAACCACTTTCCTCACTGAATCCAGGAGCGTGGAATCACACTTACTCCTAATCGCCATTACATCTTCCAGCCTTGATTTTGCGAGCAAACTCCTTCCTTCCATCATTTAGGAAGATGATCTTCCTGAGGGATCCTTTCAGTCCCAAATATCATAGGGAAACTGCATTGAAGTAAATGGGGGTTATTTGGAGAAATTTTGGGCTCGTTGGGAGAAGGAGCTGAAAAGTATCAGAATCGTGTGATCTGACCCCAGCAACATTTATGGCAGTGATTCAGATCATGGCACAACTTCTGCTAAAAGCAGCAGGAGACTACTTTTACTTTTGACCACAAAGTAGAGTGCCGCATGGTCTGCTGCCCAGAAGCAACAACGTGGCTTAGGAGGAGCCATGGCTGGAAGATGTCTCCATTTTTGCCTCCCTATGGGCCAGGAAGAGCAGGCAAGCACCACCTAAAATTTGCAAAGAAGCCTATGGCCTCTTCAGATCGTGGTTCTTCCCCAGCCTGATCATGACCATTTGCAGATCCCTGCCCTCACACTCCTCCACTCACGGCCATTAGTTAGTTCGTTCTTAAACACCTCGCACTGCTCCTGACTGCTACTCACCATTCCCATAGCTCCCAGACTGAGGCATCCTGCTGCTAAAATATAGCTCCCATCTGTCATCCAAGTAATCATTTCAGCCAACTATCTGGACAGAATTATTAAATGAGGCCCTGCCATTAAGATTGATGGTGCTTTGTCCCTTGCCCTATTCTTCACCTACTAACAGCCATCCTCATACCCTTTCCAACCTCTCTGTTAATATATCAGGGGCCTTGGTACATGAAGGTGATTGAGCTATATGAAAAAGATTAATTTGGACCATTATATTTCAAAAGCAGGGCAAGGGTACACAGATTTAAACTAGTAATTTTAGGAGTACTTTCAGAAAGCTATATTTTTCATGCAGTGGATGATCAACAAATGAAGTAGGCCTCCAGATGGAAACTTATGAAGGCAAAACCTTGGGTGGTATTTAAGAAAAAGTGGGAGAGTTGAGGGTCATTCTGGATGGATGAACTTAGATGCAGGGAATGGCTTTCCTCATCCATATCTATAGTTAATTCCTGTATAAATCTTGTTGGACTTGATTTAACTATGCAGATTATGATATGTTGATTACACTCTTGTGGCACTCTGTATCCACTTAGCTAAATTGCATTACCCAACTGCAATAGGTGCTAACCTAAAATAATATCTTTTTTCTTTACAAATGCTGACTGACCGGCTGTGTTGGGTTGGATGCATGGATCTTAAATTATGCTTACTCCTTAGCTCAGCAATAGTGCATTTCAATAAAATTGCTTTCATCGTTTTATAGCTTGATGCCATCAACCACGTTGCATTCTTTTAAAGGGTTAGCTCTTCAAAAAAGTAATTCAAGCATTACTAGTATCAGATTAAAATTACTTTTTGATTGTATTCTTGGATTCCTAATCTTTTTCTAACTTCACTAAATGGGTTTCTGAAAGTGGTTGGAATTTCAAGGTGTATGTCTTTCAATCCTCCCATCTTTGGATAGGATTTCCGACCCAGAGCAAGTCAATATTGGCTCAGTAGATGCTCTAGTATGGATAAAATATCGTAGGTTGCCTTCTGGCTTACTTGGCATTGTAAGGAACTCAATGAGGCCAAGCTTCCAAATGTATTTTTATTTGAGAGAATGAAGAATGGATATTAAACTATTTTTTGCATAATACGTACAACCTATAATCCTACATATTTCATAATTATGTCTTACAGAAATCACCTAGAGAAGAACCTTCAGTTGTTAATGGACAGAGTAGATGAAATGAGTCAAGATATCATTAAATATAATACTTACATGCGGAATGTAACTAAGCAGCAACAACAAAAGCAGCAAGTAAGTAGAATCAAAGTTAAAACTGCCTGTATTGGCAAAGTTTGGAATGAAGAAATACCTTCAGCATGGTATCACTGCAAACTGTGGTAGGCACAGACTTTACAATTGCCCAATGATTATGTCATGGAGGTTATTCTTAACTGGGGGAAATGAATCACACCCTTTGGATTTCATGCTTAAAAACTCTTTAAAAGAAAAACATCCTTTTTGTTAGCCTAGTATTTTTCTTTCCTCATTTTTTCTATTTCATATTGACACTGAGTGCTCTGTTGGCCTCCTCTTCTCCCTCCGGGAAAGGTCAGTTTTTCTTGTGGTGAGTCAAAACTTAGGTATTTGGCAACCATTTGAAAGTTGTCAGTGTTGATGCTATGAATATAATTGCATCTATAGATACAAGTCTATGAATGTTGTTCTTGTGTAGTAACTTCAGATGAGTGTATTTCATTGCACCATTAAGCTTTCAGTGTAAATTAATTTGTGTTTGTAGTTTAGAAATTAAAGCTTTTATTTATGTCCTTAATAATTGTTATCCTCTGAAACTTAATCAATAAAATATGTACTAATTGAAAAACAGAATACTGTGGATTCTGGGAAACTGAAATAAAAACAGTAATGCTGGAAGTACTCAGCAGGTCAGGTAGCATCTGCAGAGAGATTAAAACAAAGTTAACATTTCCTATTGAAAACCTTCCACCAGAACTGGGAACTGTTCCAGTGAAGCTCCACAAAAGCTTGAGGAATAGCATCTCATCTTTCAGTGAGGCACTTTGCAGCCTCCTGATCTTAACCTTGAGTTAATCAATTTCAGGCTGGTAACTCTGACTCCCCATTTTATTTCCTCTTCTTCACATTTCAGTTTTTCTCTTAATTTTCACTTTTGCACAGTCGTATACCTGCTCAAGGCAGATATTTGTTTTCCTTGTTTCTCTTCTTACAATATCCTGATTCCCTTTGCCCTGTAACTCTTCTGTCATTCAGTTTCTCCAGTCAGCCACTCTATCTCAGACCTTCCTTTTGTTCTTGACCCGCCAACACTTGCCGAAAACCTGTTACGTCATTAACTTTTCACAGTTATGATGAAAGGTCATAGCCCTTAAACATTAATTCTGTTGCTGTGGCCACGCGTGCAGCCTGACCTGTTTAGCATTTTCAGCATTTCTGTTTCTAATTGCAAAAACTATGTTTTGTAAATCCTTATATTGTGCAGAGTGTGAGAGGTCATTTGAGTCTAAACCCTTTTACAATAGCTGTGATTTATTTGGGCCCAGAAGCGGTGTTGTCAGGTTTTGATGCTCTTGACCATTTTTCCATCAAATTTGGAAAAAGAAACATTTAAAGCGAAGTTCATTCTGAAAGTTCCTTTTCCATTCTTTAAAAAGATTGAATCAGAAGATGGGTGCAACATGAATGAACTAGGCATGGAAAACATTTCCCCAAAGATCAAAGACAAGAAGTAACTTGTTGGCCTGTCACAGTAAACATCTCGCTCCCACTGCTTTGGGAAGACTCCTGTGCCATACGCTCAGCAGAGGTGGTCTGGAATAGATCCTGTCCTCTGCCTACAAACACAGGGAGATACGATACCCTCGCAACCACATGCTGACCTAGAGATTTTAAACAAAGTGCTGCTTAGGCAGTCTATTGCCAGGCTCTGCAAGTTAGAATGCAGGAGAATGCTCAGAAATTATTTTAAGTCCAATAAAGGAGATCCACTGACAGGGGAGTGTACCAAGTTGTTTTTGCAACATTACACAACGACAAGTTGTACTGATTGGTTTAACTGAGTCCCATCATATCCCATCATAACTATTGCTTTTTAGATTTACTTGCTGTCTGTGGAATAAAATTACTTCACCATTTGGATCTGCCCTTGTCTTCTCAATGATTTTCTTGAAGAAACTGAATGCAAATACACAGTTTAGTTCACAAGAGGGAGACCCAATTGGAGATGACCAGTACCATGACATTTGAGAGGGCATAATAATTTGTAACAACGATATGCGCAGTTAGCAAAAATAATTTAGCCAACTAACTTACAAATATTTTACAGGTAGGTGAAAACACTAAGGCATTTAGATTTGCTTTTGCAAAAAGTGAGGGTGAATAATTAAGATCTTAAGATTAAGACCCGCTTCACTTGCTCTGCATGAAAAATTGAAGTGTTATTTAAAGCAGTTAAGTTATCTGAAAATCTTGACTTGGCAGCGTAAATTTAACTGACCGTTTCTCTGCAGTACTTACACAGGCGCCAGCTGGAAAATTCCCAACGGCAAAGCCGTGGAGAGGCACCATTGCCAGAGGAGGATCCTGCCAAGCTATTCAAGCCTCCTCAACCACCACCAAGGCTTGAAACACTCCTTGTTGCAGGTTAGAGCTTTAGAAGGGAGGGAGCGGGGGCATTTCCTGATCCAAGTTTTTCACTACATTTTACAAACCTCTTATAGAGGCAGAGATCAGCTGCATAGTCAATATCGTTTCTCAAAGGTAGGGGAGTCTAAAACGAGAGGGCATAAGATGAGAGGGGAGAGATACAAAAATATTCAGAGGAGCAATCTTTTCACTGAGTGTTAAGTGTCTGGAACAAGCTGCCAGAAGTAGTAGTAGAGGCAGGTACAGTTTTATCTTATAAAAAGCATTTAGTTACATGGGTATAGAGGGATATGGGCCAAATGTGGACAGTTGGGACTGTTTTGGGGATTTTAAAAGAAGGGCGGCATGAACAAGTTGGGCCTAAGGGCCTATTTCTGTGCTGTATACCTCTATGACTCTTAAGTACTGTGCAATTAGGTGCACAAAGTTTTTGGCCCATATCTTCTTGTCTCTGGGTCGGAGATGGGACATATGTCAGCAGACATGCATCTGCACCCTGCAAATGTCCTGATGTGCAGACGTGTGTGGGAATTGCCCAGGAAGTTGAAACAATCAGTGGTTGATTCTCTGTTGCCCTGGACCCTTTGTTTCTCACCCTGAGCGCAGGGTGGCGACATGGGCTGAATGCACTCAACTTAGCTGGACACATACCTAAGAAATATTCGACTGTTTAAAATTTGATCCAAAGGCTGGATAACTCCACAACTACGCTCCAATAATCTCTGCTCTTCTATCTCACTCTCCTCTATTCCCTCCCAACCCAACTACCCAACTACCCACCTCACCCAATCGCCTAACCTATTCTCTAACCCCACATCGTCCATTAAAAGACCGGACCTTCTAAAAACCTGTCAGAATGTGGCAACTTGTGTCATAAAAAGTGTTCTTTCAATTTGTACCATAAAAAGCGTCCAATCCCCTTGCTAGTCTTGAGCAGGAGCGATGATTTTGTACGTTTCTCTGCGTTCTGAAATCAGATGATCACGGAAGAATTGGGCAATAGCATTGAGTTGGTTAAAATTGTTTTGTATTCTGGCCCAACTTCAAAAGCAGAGCTTCTAGGCATGAGATGTTAATTATCTGTGTTCTCTCGGGATACTGAATGATTGGAGTGTTTCCAGCATTCTCTTTTTTGAAGAGCACCTTCTGCAGCAGTGTGACATTTTTGCATTCCCTCCACTGACCATAGGAATGAGACTGATAGAACTTTTGGATCAGTATCTAGTTTGTATGATGCAAATCACCAGCAGTTTCTTAGGGTGTTTTTCTGAGACACTGAACCAGAGTTTATCATTATTAATACACCTTACTTATTGTAATTCAATTTGCAGAATTCTGTTTCATCACTGTTTCTCTAGTTTGTCTTGAGCACTGTGGTTAGTGAAGGCAGGAATTGGCTTGTTGCATTAGATTTGATGCATATCTCCTTTTGAGTGATTTTCTTCATATGCAACATAGAGGACGCTAACATATTCATGTTTTCTTCAAATTGTTTCAATTTTATATTGGGGTGATTTAAGGCACAATATTTTGCCAGGATATAACTCTGTGGTCATCCAGCAAGAATTAATTTTAATTGTAGCTTTAACAGTATGCTTCTGTTGTACTGTTCCTAACATTACAGTGTTGTAATTAATTTTAAAAAGAACATAGTTCTTTCTAAGTCTGTCCTTCTCATGACCAGTAGTTTTGTCTCAATGTCTTATTTGCACTTCCTCATCAGCATTGCAATTCTAATCTAATCATCTATAGGCCTGAGACGTTCTGACATTTTCTGTATAATACCTGGATGATATTAAAAATTAGATCCAGAATTGGTGCAAACTTTGTTAGTGGGGAAATTTTTTGTTGGACAAATGAATTAGCGAGCAACCAGTTTCTGGAAACTTGCAGCACCACTCCCTCCAGACTCCTCTTGCCCACACCATGATTAAAGTTCAGGCCTTTTCTTTCGGCAACTAATTTGCTCGTTAATCTCGTCTTCTCTAAATCTCATTTCCTTTGGCCTCAGCCCATGATAACTACAGTGGACAAGGGTTCTGCATGATTTCTTTTATCTGATGCAATGTCTCATAACATGGTGCCTGTCTCTTTTGTTGACTCCACGATTTTCCAGTCAATGCTTCAAACCAAATCTCTCATTCATATTACTTTGCAATTTTTCTTTAACCTGATATATTTTCAGTGCTGCATGTATTTCTAAAATTAGTAAAAAAAAACCTAGTTTTTTTACACCTCCTACCTCTCTCCTTTGCTTTTTTTTTGCTCTTATCAGCCATCGCATGCACTTGTAAGCAATTTTTATTTGTGGCACAGGTATCCCCTGAGCATATTATCCATTCTCATGCTTTTGTGTGGGAAAGGTAATAGAGTTAGGTAATAGGAAAGCTAGTTAAGTTTAAAAGAAAACATTTAAATTTAAATAATCTTCCTGCCCACCATAACCAAGCTGTAGGAAGAGACATTCTGTGAAAAGCTCCAGACTCGTTAGGTGTTCCTTTTGATTCTTTTCCTTATTTTTGTAATCCACTTGTACATAAAAGAGCTTTTCACATGGCACAGCTCTTAGTTGCTTCCCGGAAAGTAAGACAAACATAGAAAATGGCCAAAACAACCACATAAACCTATTGGCGTTTTCCCACCATGTCTATACAGCTACTGCCAAAAGTGCTTCAAAAAGCAGAGGGACTTGGCTATTTTCCATTCTTTGGTGCAAGTTGGGCCTAAATTAGATCTGCGGGAAGTTCCTCTGCCTGTGGTTATTTGCAGACTTTCAGATTGAAATTCTTTGAAATGCCTCTGTTCTGCAGGAGCATTCTAGAAAGGGAAGGAATGGGATTACTATACAGATTTTGGAACATATTCGGTATCGCTTTGTGGTAGTTCTGTTAATTTAATCTAAATTGGGCGAATACACAGTATTGATTCAAATTGGTAGTTGAACTACTGACTCAGGAAGAGTTGAAATACAGCAGAATTCCTTGAACAGTCTGGAGCTTTATTTACCCTTTTTTTGGCAATGTCTTTGCTATCGTTCAGCAATTAGCAAACTTATAGCAGAAAAGATGTTTGAACTGGGCATTGAGATTAAAGTCCAAATCCATTTGTACTCTGGTTTCAGCCTTTCAGGTGCACTGTGCCTTGCACATACGACTGGAAAGCAGCAGAACATTGCCACTTTGGTACAGTTTCTTAAATGTTTTACACTGTGTGTTTTCGTGATTACGTTATCATGGAATTGTGTAGAATAACATTTATGTCACTGTGGGCAGATGTAGTTGATGATATGGTTTATGTAATAAGGGTTGTATTGTAACCTATGGTAATTGGTTACCTTCTGTATATGAATTAAAATACAAAAGATATATGTCTATTAAATATTAGCACAAGGAAATGTTATTTCTCTGTGCAGGTCATAATTGTGTGACCCGTTGTTCTTTGAATTCTGCTTTTACATTTTCAGTGACATTGTGATCACAAGTTTTCAGAGTCTTTAATTTTCTTTTTTCCCTTCTTTCGATTCTTAATAGGGCAAATCAACACCTATTGCCAGCAGATCAAGGAGTTTACATCACAGAGCATGGGCAAGTTATTCATGGCCGAAGCGCTTCAAGGTCACAACAGCTGAGATCTCAATTGAATATGCTGTAGGTCAATATGGTGTTCAAATCCAGGAAAACACCATTCTGAAAAGCAAACCTCAAGCCAGTTTTTAAATAAAGTATGTTTTCATGTATTTGAAATTAGAGATTCAAGTTAACCCAGTTTATATTAATTCAATGAAAATAAACATGGATTTGGTGACTATCTGTTTGTCTTTGTGTCTTTCTTCGAGCTTGAATATTTTACTGCACTGTAAGAGTAGGTGGTTGAGAATATCGTTCCAGTAAATTAAATATTAACATCATCTTACATGGTTCAGTAGTCTTAAAAGAGAATCTGGATCAGTTTGAATATTATTCTCCTCCACCCCTCTCCCATTTGTTAAGTAATGTATCAACATTTCTTTTCATTTTATGCATAGACCAGCTTCAGCCAGACACTAAGGGCAGTTTATTTGGAATGAGGTTTTTTTTTTTAAATACACTCTTGAATGGCTTTAGTTCGGTCATAAACTCCTCAAATCTCAGTTACCCAGTTAAAAAAGTGGCTAGGCAACTTGCTGTAAAATGTATGATATTTTCATGAGATATGGGTTTCACTAGCTCAGCTAGCATTATTGCCTATCCCTTATTACCCTTGAGCAGATGGTGGTGGGCCACTGCCTTGAACCAATGCAGTGCTGTTAGGAAATGAGTTCCAGTATTGGTGAAGAAACATCAAAATGGTTCCAGTAAGAACGTGTTTGGCTTGGAGGAAAACTTTTAGATCCCCTTGACTTTTAAAATGGTAGACGTAAGGGTTTAGAAATCACTGTCAAAGAGGTGCTAGCGAGTTGCATACAGTGCATTTTGTAGATGGTACAGACTGCTACCACTGAGCAGAGGTGGTAACTGGGGTATGGCTCAAGCAGGCACTGCCCTGGACAGTGTTGAGCTTGAATGTTGTTATTGCTGCAAACAAATGAAGAATATTTCATCACACTCTTGTAAATGGTATGGCCAAGCTTCGCAGCGTCAGAAGGTAAGTTACTCAGTGCAGAATTCCCAGCCTCTAATCTGCTTTTGTAGCCACAGTATTTATATGGTCGGTCCAGTTACTAGTCAATGCCCAGGGATGTTGATAGTGGCAGATTCAGTGATGGTAATATCATTGAATGTCAGGGATTGATTGGATTCTCTTTTGATGAAGATGGTCATTGCCTGCCACGTACGGCTCAAATGTTACTTACCTGAACGCTGTGCAGATCTTGTTGCATATGGATGTAGATTTTTGCAGTATCTGATGGTAGTGAATATTGTGCAATTATCAACAAACATTTCCACTTCTGATCTTATGATGGAAGTTGGTCATAATGAAGCAGCAGAAGTTGAGCCTCAGATTCAACTGTGAGAAACTCCTGCAGCAATGTTCTGAAGCTGAGATGATTGACCTCCAACAACCATCTACTAGTTATGACTCCAACCTGTGGAGAGTCCCCCACTCTCCCCAACCAATTCCCATCAACTCCAGTTTTGTTGCTCTCTTTGATGCCACACTCAGTTAAATGCTGCTTTGACGTCAAAGCCAGTCACACACTCTTCACCTCATCTTCAGCCCTTGCATTCAAGTTTGGACCAAAACTGTAATGAGATCAGGAATTGATGGCGCTGGCAGGACCCAAACTGGGCATCGGTAAGCAGGTTGTAATTGGGTAAGTGCCACTTGATAGCACTGTCAACAGTATCTTCCATTTGATGTTTAAGTGTAAACTGGGCCGTCTTTGGCCAGATTAGATTTGTTTTGCTGTTGTATATTCATAGCATACCTGGACAATTTTCCACATTGCTAGATAAATACTAACATTGTAGCTGCACAGGAACAGCTTGGCTAGGGTTGTGGCTAGTTTAGCATACAAATCTTCAGTACTATTGTGGAATGTTATCAGGTCCAACAGCCATTTCAATATCCGGTGCCTTTAGCTGTTTCTTAATATCACCTGGAGTAAATCAAATTGGTTGAATACAAGCATCTATTATTCTGGAGATCTCTGGCTCTTCTGATAGAAAATAGTTGCAAATGCTTTTCCCTTTCCTTTTTCACTGAAGTTCTAGGCTCCCCCATCAATGAAGATGGGGATATTGTGGAGCCTGCTCCTCCAGTGAGTTATTTAATGGCCCACCACCATTCACAAGCAGGACTGCAGAGCTTAGATTTGATTCATTCTTTGTGGGATTGCTTAATTCCAACACATGCTGCCACTGCTATTTGACATAGAAGTACTTCTATGTTGTAGCTTCACCAGGTTGACACGATAAGCACTAGCAGTGTAGATTAAGGAATAAAGTAGAGGACTTGCAAGCGCAGGCAGGAAACATAACAGTATTAAATGAGTATTTTGTCTCTGCATTTTACAGTGGAAGAAGATGCTATACCCCGGTTGAGGTAAGGGGTGTAACTGGTACAGTGAAAGAATTTACAATTGAAAAAAAGAGACGTCAGCAAGGCTATCTTTACTTAAAATTAATAGGGCATCAGGGTTGGACAAGATGCATCCAAGATATTGAGGGAAGTGTTAGTGGAAATTGCAGAGGCACTATTGATAATCTTAAAGTCTTCCATAGACAGGGTGCTGGAGAACTGAATGTTACATCCGTGTTCAACAAGAGGTACAAGGATATGCCAGCAAATATAGAGCAGTCAGTTTAATTTATTTTTTGGGAACTTCTGGAAACAATTGCTCAGGACAAAATGAGATAAGTGCAGGATAAGTAAGAAAACCAAGCATGGATTTATTAAGGGAAAAACGTGTTTAACTTTCTGGAATTTTTGAAAGGGTAACAGAAGGTTGATTAGAGCAATGCTGTTAATGTGGGGTATATGAATTTTCAAAGGCATTTGTTACAATGCCAAACAATAACCAAAATTGTGACCAAAATTCTAACTCATGGAGTAAAAACCTCTGTTTGAAAAGGAGGTAGACAAAAGGCAGTTAACAAAAGCCAGTTAGCTTAACTTCTGTAGTAGGGAAAATGCTTGAATCTATCATCAAGGAAGAAATAGTGAGACATCTGGATATAAATTGTCCCATTGATAAGACGCAGCATGGGTTCATGAAGGTCAAGTCATGTTTGATGAATTTGGTGGAATTCTTTGAGAACATTATACGTGCAGTGAACAACAGGGAACCTGTGGCTATGGTGTATCTGGATTTCCAGAAGGCATTTGATAAGGTGCCGCACCAAAGACTGCTACGTAAGATAAAGGTGCACGGTGTTATGGGTAATGTATTAGCATAGATAGATGATTGGTTAACTAACAGAAAGCAACGAGTAGGGGTAAACTGGTGTTTTTCTGGTTGATGATCAGTGACTAACAGTGTGCTTCAGGGATCAATGTTGGGACTGCAATTGTTTATGATTTATATAGATGATTTGGAGTTGGGGACCAAAATTCGCAGATGACACTAAGATGGATAGAAGAGCAAAGTGTACAGAGGATGCTGAAAGTCTGCAAAGGGATATAGACAATCAGAGTGAGGGGGTGAAGGTCTGGCAGATGGAGTACAATGTTGGTAAATGTGGGGTCATCCATTTTGGTAGGAATAACAGCAAAATGGACTGTTATTTAAATGGTAAAAAATTGCAGCATGCTGCTGTGCAGAGGGACCTAGCTGTCCTTGTGCAAGAATCACAAGGAGTTGGTTTGTAGGTGCAGCAGGTAATTAAGTCAAATGGAATTTTATCCTTCATTGCTAGAGGGATGGAGTTTAAAAACAGCAAGATTATGTTGCAGCTGTATAAGGTGCTGGTGAGGCCACACCTGGAGTTACTGTGTACAGTTTTGATCTCCTTACTTGAGAGAGGATATACTGGCACTGGAGGGAGTGCAGAAGAGATTCACCAAGTTGATTTGAGATTTGAAAGGGCTTATGAGGAAAGACTGAGTAGGCTGGGGCTATATTTGTTAGAATTCAGAAGATTGAGGGGAGATCTTATAGAAACACGTAAGATTATGAAGGAAATAGTTAAGATGGAAGCAGGGAAGTTGTTTCCATTGGCGGGTGAAACTAGAACTAGGAGGCATAGCCTCAAAATAAGGGGAGGCAGATTTAGAACTGAGTTGAATTTCAGCAAGGCTTTTGCAAGGTCCCATGCAGGATGAAAGAGGTAAGAACTCATGGGTTCCAGGATAATTTGGCAAACTGGATCTAAAATTAGCTAGTGGTGGGAAGCAGAGGGTGATGGTTGAAGATTGTTTATGTGACTGGATGCCTATGGCCAGTAGTATTCCACAGGGATTGGTGTGGGTACCTTTTTTGTAGTGTACACTGGAAGTGAATGTGTGTGAAAGTTTGAAAATGACACAACAGTTGGTGGTTGCTAAATAGTAAGGAGCAAAGCCTTAAACTGCAGATTGATTTGCATGGTCAAAACAATGGCAAATGGAATTTAACCTTAAAGTGTGGGGTGTAATGTATTTTGGGAAGACTAACAAGGCAAGAGAATATACAATGGACGGTTAGATCCGAGGAGGTACAGAAGATCATATCTATAAATCTCTCAAGCCAGCAGGATGTATATATAAAGTGGTTAAGAAGGCATATAGAATATTTGCCCTTATTAACCAAGGCATTGAATATTAGAGCAAGGAAGTTATGATGGAGCTGTATAACATGCTTATTAGGCCATAACTGGAGTACTGTGTGCAATTCTTATGCCACACTGTAGGAAGGAGTGAATTGCATTGGAAAGATTGCAGGGAAAATTTACCAGGAAGTTACTGGGCTGAAGCATTTCAGCTTTGAAGAGAGGTTAGGGTTATTTTCCTTGGAGCAGTGAAGACTGAGGGAGGACATGATTGAGATGTATAAAATTAAGAGGGGCATAGATAGGGTGGATAGGAAGGAACTTTTCTCTTGAGTAGAGGGTCGGTAACCAGAGGATATAAATTTAAGGAGCAGGAGTTTTATGATAAAGGAAAAATATTTTCACCCAAAGGATGGTAGGAATCTGGAACTCATTGCTTGAAAGGTACAGGCTGGAACCCTTAGAACATTTAAGAAACATGTAATTGAACATTTGACATGCCCTTGCACACAAGGCAATGGGTCAAGTGCGAGAAAATGGGATTAGAATAACTAGGTGCTTGATGGTCAGTGCAGGCATGATGGAACGAAGGGCCTCTTTCTGTGCTGTGACCCTTTGGAGGTTACAGGTTGCAAACAATTCTGCTGCTGCTGCTGCTGCTGCTGGACCAGCTGACAGGCAACATGACAGCTCAGTGACTATCACTGTTCGCTGTGCAGATCTGTGGATTTGGGCCCGTGTCTGTGGGAGTTTGCACATTTTCCCCGTGGTTACATGGATTTTCTCCGGGTGCTCTGATTTCTGCTCACATCCCAAAGATGTGCTCTTAGGCTGACTGGTGTAACAAATTGTCCCTAAATTAGTCTCCCCTCAATCTGGTTTCCAATGTGGATTTCCATAAGTGTAGATAAAGCTCATAGGTAGAAGAGGGTACTCACTGTAGAGCCAAAAGGTCTGTTTCCAGTGCTGTTCTTTGTTGCTGATAGCCTAAGGTGCTTTATGGATATCCAGTTTTGAGCTGTTCAAACTGTACCTCATTTAGCACAGTAGTAGAACAAAGAACAACACAGCACAGGAAACAGGTCCTTCAGCCCTACAAGCCCGTGCCACCCATTTTAACACTGTGAGTGCCTCATTCCAATCCTTCTACCTACAATTTTTGTTTACATCTTCTGGACTCCACAATAAAGGGGTGCAAATTTTAGGAATTATGTGTGCACCAGATTAAGGAAGATCGAATTTAGGGACAATTTAGTGGCACATTTTTGGGGTGTGGGAGGAAACCAGAGCACCCAGAGAAAACCCACGCAAGCAGGGGGAAAATGGGCAAACTCCCACAGCCACTGACCCAAGTCAGAGATCTAACCTGGATCCCTGTAATTACACAGCAAACAGTGATAGTCACCGAGCTGTCGAGTTGCCCCTCAGTTAGTCCGATGTGAAGCACTGGGCAACTCTCAAAGCAACGTCCAAGAGCAGCCTTTGCACGACTCACCACGTGTATGCCCACTGTTAGCCAACAAGGCAGATTGAATCACCTGTGTATGTAAAAAAAAATGAATAAACATCCAACAGCCTATACAATCATTAACAGAAGGTCCCCAATAGCTCCTACGTAAGAGAGAGATGAGCCATAAAATTTGTTGGATGGCCAATAGAAATCTATTGATTCCCAGAAACGTCCTGAGGCCCTTGATCCTTATTTAGAGCAGTGTTTTGTATCCCTCCATCTCTCGTTTTCTCATGTACCTATCGAGATAAACCTTAAACAATTCTACTGTGCCTGCCTCCACCACCCTACTTGGCATTACATTCCAGAAACCTCGCCCTCTCACCTTGAGCCGTGACTCCTCATTCTCCATCTTTCCAAGTGGAACAACCACAATCTCTCCGAACAGCTAAGACCCTCCATACAAGGCAGCATCGTGGTAAACCTCCTCCGCACTTCTTCCAACACCTCCACATCCTTCTGGTAGTTGGCAACCAGAACTGGATGCAATACTCCAAATGTGGTCTAACCAACGTTCTATACAACTGTAACATTAGACACCAGCTCTCATGATTGTCGTTACAGAAAGGGGTATAGAATATACTATATACCTCCTTCACCAATGCTGCCTCCTTGAAGGGCTTGTGAACCTGCACAATACTGTCCCTGTGTTTCTGTACTCTGGATGATATTCCACCTTCCTCCCTCTCCCCTCCCTCCCCTCTCCTCTCCCCCCTCCCTCCCCCTCCTCCTCTCCCCCCCTCCCTCCCCTCTCCTCTCCCCCCCTCCCTCCCCTCTCCTCTCCCCCCCCTCCTCCCTCCCCTCTCCCTCCCTCCCTCTCCCCCCCTCCCTCCCCTCTCCTCCCCCTCCCTCCCCTCTCCTCTCCCCCCCCTCCTCCCTCTCCTCTCCCCCCCCTCCCTCCCTCTCTCTCCCCCCTCCCCCTCCTCCCCTCTCCCCCCTCCCTCTCCCCTCTCCCCCCTCCTCCTCCCCTCTCCCCCCCTCCCTCCTCCCCCCTCTCCTCCCCCCTCCTCTCCCCTCTCCTCTCCCCCCCTCCCTCCTCCCCTCTCCCCCCTCCCTCCTCCCCTCTCCTCTCCTCTCCCCCCCTCCCTCCTCCCCTCTCCCCTCCTCTCCCCTCCTCTCCCCTCCCCTCTCCTCTCCCCCCCTCCCCTCCCCCTCCCCTCCCCCCTCCCCCCTCCCCTCCCCCCTCCCTCCCCCCTCCCCTCCCCCCTCCCTCCTCCCCTCTCCCCTCCCTCTCCCCTCTCCTCTCCCCCTCCCCTCTCCCCTCCCCTCTCCCCTCTCCCTCTCCCTCCTCCCCTCTCCCTTCTCCCCTCTCCCTCCTCCTCTCCCTTCTCCCTCTCCCTCCTCCTCCCCTCTCCCCTCTCCCCTCCTCCCCTCTCCCTCCTCCCCTCTCCCTCCTCCCCTCTCCCTCCTCCCCTCTCCCCTCTCCCCCCTCCCTCCTCCCCTCTCCCCTCTCCTCCTCCCCTCTCCCCTCTCCTCTCCCTCTCCCTCCTCCCTCTCCCTCCTCCCCTCTCCCTCCCCCCTCCCTCCTCCCTCCTCCTCTCCTCTCCCCCTCCCCTCCTCTCCCTCTCCCCCCCTCCCCTCTCCTCTCCTCTCCCTCTCCCCCTCCCTCCTCCCTCTCCCCTCCCCACTTTTCCACTCATCAGCATAGCTTAAGCCTCTCTAATATATCCTGCATATTGATTTATACATTATCCATGCCTACTACCATCTACGCTAATGCCGGCATTTTGTCACATCCTCCTATTTAGTAAACAATAAGACTAAATATCTAGTGGCCCACATCTTACAATCAATGTTGATGCTGAGGGCTCTGAAGCTACTCCAAAGATTTACGCAAGACAAGAGGAAAAAAGTTTAAGGTGCTGTGGAGTAGGTACAGAGATGTCAGGAGTAATTTTCACTCAGAGGGTGATGGTTGTGTGGAATCGGCTGCCATCGGTGGTAGTGGAGGCAAATTTGATAGGGTCTTCTAAGAGACATCTGGGTGAGTATATGGGACTTAATAGGATTGAGGGTGATAGGTAAGCCTAGTAGGTAGAGATAAGATTGGCACAACTTGTGGGCCAAAGGGCCTGTTTGTGCTGTAGTTTTTCCATGCTTTCTATGATTCTAATCCTTTTATGATTCTGGCTGAAGTATCAACCCTGGAGATGATCAGCTGATTCAAGAAGAGATAAAAGAAGGGAGGACATGCCCCTTTTCACAGTAACAGCTGCCACATTCAGTGAAGTTTTCCAAGGTCCAAATCTTTACTGAGTGGATAAGTGAGTAGTTGCGTTTGGGCAGGGGGGTTAGGTAGATAGGAGGTTGGTGGAGTTATGGGGTGTGATAGTTATGGTCCTTAATTCAATTGCGCTGACTGATCACAGAGTTAGACCAGGTTGCGAAAGGATATATTGGCCTTGGAAGGAGTACAGAGAAGGTTCACTATGCTGATACTGGAGATGAGGGGGTTAGCCTATGAGGAGAGATTGAGTAGATTGGGCCTGTACTCGTTGGAGTTTAGAAGGCTGAGGGGTGATCTTGTAGAGACATATAAGATAATGAAGGCGCTAGATAGGATAGAGGCAGAGAGATTCTTCCCACTTAGAAAGCAAACAAGAACTAGAGGACGCTGCCCCAAAATAAAGGAGAGGGGGCAGTTTAGAACAAAGTTGAGGAGGAACTTCACTCAAATGGTAGCGAATCTCTGGAATTCTCTGCTCATTGAAGCGGTGGAGGCTACTTTGTTGAATATGTTTAAATGACAGGTAGATAGATTTGATAGAGAAGGGCATTACAGATTACGGGGAGAAAGCAGGAAAGTGGAAATGATTCACTTTCAAATCAGCCATGATCTTATTGAATGGCGGGGCTAGATAAGAACAAAGAACAAGCAGCAACACAGCACGGGAAACAGGCCCTTCGGCCCAACGAGCCCACACCACCATCCTAACGACATACCCTTGTCTTGAGGCTATGCCTATTGTTGAAGATTCCCATATAGGGACTAATAGAGGGACAATTTGTGACCCAATCAGCCTAAGAGCACATTTTTGCGATGTGGGAGGAAACCAGAGCACCCGGAGGAAACCCACGCAACCACGGGGAGAACACGCAAACTCCCGCAGACACAGGCCCAAATCCATGTGTCAGCACAGCAACAGCGATAGTCTCTGAGCTGTCGTGTTGCCCATCTGATGGTCCAGTTTAAGCATACACTGATGACGTGAAGCACCAGGCAACTCCTGAAGTAACCTCCAAGAGCAGCTCTCGCACGACATGCCGCATGCATGCCCCTTGTTGGTCAACAAGGTGGACCAAATTGGCCTATTCCTGCTCCTATTTCTTACGTTCTTATTAAACTGAGTGACATTTCTAGAGTAAATATATTCCATCAATCTGGCCCAGCACCTGCCAGCCCCGAGCTGATTTGTTAATGTCCCAGGCAGTGGGAATTAACCCTTCAGGTGTTTAAACTTCCCAGCCAATGCGAGTGTCAGGATTTCAAAGGTGCTGTAATACACATCTCCTAACTTCTATTCCACCTCCTGTGATCCAGAGGCAGCAAGATCTTAATAAATAATCTTTCCTGTATATCTAAACATCTCTTTGTCCCTAGAAGAAAGTGATCGTAAATCTTTTAAAGATACTAACGTGAGACAAAATTGTCATGATGTGGAGATGCCGGCGTTGGACTGGGATAAAACCGAAAGAAATCCCACAACATCAGCTTAAAGTCCAGACAGGTTTATTTGTAACAAAAGTCACAAGCTTTCGGGACAGCCTGTCCCTTCGTCAGGTGGCTACAAATAAACCTGTTTGGACTTTAAGCTGGTGTTGTGGGATTTCTTTCCATTTTACAGAATTATCAGTCATTTGGCCAAGTGTGATTAACTAAGAAAAATCGGCAAAGGCACCATTGTGGTTTACTAACTTGGTTGAGTTTTTTTTGATGAGGTTGAGAGTGAGGTTGGTGATGCAGTGTACATGGGCCTCTGTAAAGTGCCACGAAGCAGGCTTATCAGTAAAGTTGAAAACTCGCAGAATAAAAGGGCCAGAAACAGCATGGAAACAAAATCGAATGATTGGCAGATTAAAGACTAATGGATCTTTTTCAGAATGCTGGAAGGTATACGCTGGAGTTCCCCAGGGAAGTAGGATCAGTGCTTTTCTTGATATTAATGACCTAGGTCGGGTGTACAGGACACAATTTCAAAATATGGAAACTTGGAAATATTGTGAACTGAGAAGGGTAGTGAAAATGAGGATGTAGGTTCGATGGTGGATGTGAATTTTAGTGTAAAGTGGGATATCTTGACAGGAAGTTGAAGAGATGCAATATAAAATAGCTTACAGGAGCAGAGAGATCTGATGGTATATATACACAAATTATTGTAAGGTAGGTCGGGCAGACTGAAAATGTGGTCAAAAGTATATGATCCTGGGCTTTGTAAATCAAGGTTTGGGGTACAAGTTATGACAAATGTTTACAAAACATTGGTCTGTGGTGTCATGCCCAATGAGCATTAGGCCCAATTTCTGTGCGGCACGCAAAAATTGACAGCATGAGAAAAAACGTTTCCTTTGCAGCAAGTGGTTAGGTTCTGGAATATACTGTCTGACAACGTGGTAGAGGCAGATTCAGTTATGGCTTTCAACAGGAAACTGGATAAGAATCTAAAGAAGAAAAAAAGGAATGCTGCACGACAGGAAAAGGGAAGGAATAGGGTGACTAGCAGAGTAGTTCTTGCAGATTCTATATTGGCCAGCCTGCTGGAATGATATAGCAACAGGAGGAAATAAATTGATATATTTGGATGCTGGTAGCAAGAGATGCTTATTAGACCCAGATGTCTAGCATCTGAATATCAGTGGAAAAGGCTCAGAAAAGACATCTGATGATATGTTCTCTGTCTTTGGTGATATATTGCAATTGAGGATTTTTTTAACCTCCATGAATCACAGAATCATAGAAATAGAATCATAGAAATCCTACGGTGCAGAGAGAGGTCATTTAGCCCATCGAGTCTGCACCGACCACAATCCCACCCCAGCCCTACCCCCATGTATTTACCCGCTAATCCCTCTAACCTTTGCATCTCAGGACACTAAGGGGTCATTTTAGCATGGCCAATCAACCCAACCTGCACATCTTTGGCCTGTGGGAGGAAACTGGAGCACCCAGAGGAAACCCAGCTAAGGATATCCATTTATAGATACCTTCCTCCTCCCAGTGAAAGTGAAAATCTAGTGGTACACTGATGGTTTAATGTGTGTGAGGCACAATAAACCTCCACAACTTTACCATGGGATCATCATTTTGGATCATATAAATTAATGCAAGACTTCTTTGGATCTATTGGTAGCATTAGAATGAAGATATGGTTATGGAAAAAGACCCCTCTGTCAATTCCAGCAATCGGTTGGAGAAACTACAGCAGTAGAAGCCATATTAATTTGCAGCAAGAATTATGGAAATTGTGTGTTCACTTTTTAAAAATGAAGTTAGATGACCCGTTTAGATTCATGTTCATACAATGTCCAATTGAGGTGAGTGATTATTTCACCTTCGTTATATGAAGCTTAAATACATTATTTAAATGCAACTCCAGTCCAGAAAGTTAGAATCTACAAATTGCAGAGTTTATTCACTTCAGGTGATCATTGTGTAAAAATCCCACAACACAATTATGGTTCACGGATAAACTGACTATTATATTTCGATGAATATTTTTTCTATTAATGTGGACAGAAGAAAGGCCTTTTAGCTTAACTTAGTGTATCCTGTGGATCCAGAGTTCTGGAGCCTCCAATTTCCAATAAAAGCGTACACATTTGGTGGATTAGGGTAAAATATACTTTGTACCCAATTTACAGGCTCTGCAGGGTTCTGAATAATCTCCACCACAAGGAAGTGCTGATTCTAACCTCAACAGTCACTAGTTTATGAACTGTATTCCTGTTTGATGTATTTACCACAGAAAAATTGTTATACCCTACCCAAATAATTTTGATGACAGTAAAATAAAAAATGAATGAGTAGCCAGCACTGAACTCTTCTGGGAATATATATTTTCATTTAGCTGATGTAGTTGAAAGGGTATTAACCACTGCATTAAATTCTTAAGATAATTAGTGGGAAAAATATAATATGAAGAATTATTTTCTTGTAATTTGATATCACTCTCTAAAATACCCAGAATATCGCAACGCTAATTCATAGAATCCCTACAGTGCAGAAGGAGACCATTTGGCCCATCGAGTCTGCACCAGGAACAATCTCACCTAGGATTTATTCTCATAGCTCCACATATTTAACCTTCTAATCTCCTGACACTAAGGATCTGTTTAGCACGGCCAATCGACCTAACCTACACATTTTTGGACTGTGGGAAGAAACCAGAACACCCAGAGGAAACCCACGCAGACAAGAGGAGAACATGCAAACTCCACACAAACAGTGACCTGGAATTGAACCCGGCTCCCCTGGCGCTGAGAAGCAGCAGTGCTAACCACCGTGTCTGCTCTGTGATACTTCAGTAGTGATTATCATCGTTTTACCCTCGTACCTACATGCATATATTTTTGTCTTTTATCATTTGTACTGCTTAACAACTAGAAAACTTTGAAAAGAAAATTATATGAGAATAACAAGTTGGTGACACAAATTAGTTATTGCTCCACCACAATCTGCTTCAGCTTTGCTCTTATGAATTTGGAAGGCCACTGCCCCTGAACTCTGCAGAGGTTCAGTTAATAAGATTGATCTGCAATTGAACTATACAGACCAGGTTTTATTCCCAATCTATCGAGTTCATTGATCTCAGGCACTGCTATTAATTGCTAGCTTTTGGTGTCTGAATATGTCAAATGAGGAGCAGATCAGGTTTGCTGTGGCCACCACAGTTAAAGTGAATCTCACCAGCCAGGGTCCCGCTTGATTAAGTGCAGTGAGGTGTTAGAGGATAACCTAAACTTGTGAACTCTTACCCAGCATGAATTAATGCCTTCAGAAGAGAGGAATATTCTTATTCCTGGTCAGCTGTTTACATTTTATATTTGTATAGTGCCCCTTTTGGAAAGAGTATTTTACAGTTATTTCTCAGAAGACGAAGGAAATTTAGCATGTCTGCTATGACTTACACTAATTTTTATAGATGCACCGTAGAAAGCATCCTTTCCAGATATAGCACAGCTTGGTATGGCTCCTCTTCTGACCAAAACTGCAAGAAACTACAAAATGTTGTGAATGAAACCTAGTCTATCACACAAACCAGCCACTGTCTCTGTCTACACTTCCCACTGCCTTGGAAAAACAGCCAGCGTAATTAAGAACCCCATGGACCCCGGACATTCTCTCTTCCACCTTCTACCGTCAGGAAAAAGGTACAAAAGTCTGAGATCATTTACTAACCAACTCAAGAACAGCATCATCCCTGCTGCTCCCAGAGGTTTGAATGGACTCATTGTATATTAAGTTAACCTTTCCCTGCACCCCAGCTATGACTGAAACATTATATTCTGCACTCTCTTCTTTCCTTCTGCCCTACGTACTCTATGAACAGTATGTTTTGTCTGCATAATGTGCAAGAAAGATTACTTTTCACTTTATACTAATACACGTGAGAATAATAAATCAAATCAAATGGGTTGTAGATGCCAACAGGGGAGTGAAGAAATTTACTTGAAGAAGGGGGGACTGAAGTCACGATGGAAAATTGTGCATTGTCGAGTTAAACCAGACCAAAGATAGAGACTGGTAGTAGCAGAAATGACTCTGCGCAGCACAGGAAACAGGCCCTTTGGCCCTACAAGCCCGTGCCGCCCATTTTATCACTCAGTGAGTGCCTCGTTCCGATCCATCTTCTACCTTTGACTTTTGTCTACATTTCAGACTCCATTCATGCACAAGATGTATCTTTTTTGTGTGATATTTGCAAACTAAAATCTCCCACTTGTCCTGAATCCAATTCCTCAAACTTTTTATCATTTATTATTATAATCAGTGCTTTCTCTTTGCACTCCAAATTTTTCTGGCTGATCTTTTGTGAATCGGTGTGAAATAGCAGGCTGATGAGCACAGAAACCCACTCACTGGCCCAGTTTAACGGTCAGTGGCAACGCAAGGCTATTTGTCACTGACACTGTAGAAATCTTTGGCTCAGTTTTTCCCCTTTTCCGATGGCGGTTAAAATCTGGTATCAGATCAAAGAGATGCCTCGGCAATGATGGCAGGGGTAAGTAGCCAATCACATTGAAGTACCCACAGAGAGAGCAAACCAGGAAGTTAAAGGCACCCAATATCCTTCACCTTGAAATAAAATATCGGGTTAAAGCAGAAACTGAAAGAAAGATAAACAAACTTTACATTTTTTTCTATCAGAGAAAAATATAACATTCCACAGATACAAAATAAGCTTGCCAGGTCTAGTGAGGCAGTTTAATAGTGCTATGAAGTTAGTATGTGTGTTATTAAAAAAGCCTCAGTTAATGCAGTCTAATGTTTTCAAGAGCTTGTGCAAAGCAACGTGCCAGCACTGGTCTAAGACAAACCATCAACTATTCTAATTTCATTTTCCAGCACTTGGTGCACAGTCCTGTGTGCCTTGGCATCACAAGTGCACATCTAAATACTACTTCAATGTTATGAGAATCTCTGCCTCCATCACCCTTTCAAGCAGTGAGTTCCAGACTTCACCACCCTTTGAGTGAAAAAATATTTTCTCACATCCCCACTAAACTTCCTGCCCATAAATCTATGCCCTCCAGTCGTCAATCCCTCCACCAAAGAGAAAGTTTCTTCCTGTCTACTCTATACCCCTCATAATTCTGTACGTCTCAATCACGCTCCCCTCTCAATCTCCACTGATCCAAGGAAAATAACAGTAAAAAGTCTGACAACACCAGGTTTAAGTCCAACCAATTTATTTGATAGTAAAGTCACAAGCTCTCGGGGTTTGCCACACCAAGGAAAATAACCCTAGTTTATCCAATCTCTTTTCACAAATAATACTCTCCAGCCCAAGTAACATCCTGGTAAATCTCCTCTGTACTTTTTTCCAGTGCTAATAACATCCCTCCTACAATGTGGATTCCAGTACTGCACAAATGTAGCTGTAGCATAACCAACATTTTGCACAGTTTCAACATAATCTCTGTACTCTGAAACTCTGTGCCTCAGTATAGTATATTATATGCTTTAACCGCTTAATCTATTTTTTTATGACCTTAAAGGACCGGTGTACATGCACACCATGATCTCTCTGATCGTCAGTGCTTCCCAGGGTCCTGTGGTGCCCCATGTATTTCCTTGTCTTGTTTCTCTTGCCCAAGTACATTACTCACAGTTACCTGGATTGAATTCCATTTGCCACTGATCAGCCCAGCTCTCTATACACTCAAACAGCACGGGCCCCAAAACTGATCCCTGCAGGATTCCATTGGACAAAATCTTCCAGTTTGAAAAATTTCCCTTGACCATCACTCTCTGCTTCCTGATACTCAGCCAATTCTGGATCCAGTTTGCCAAACTTCCCTGGATTGAGTGGGCTCTTACCTTCGCTATCAGTCCCCCGTGTGGGACTCTGTCAAAAGCCTTGCTAAAGTCTAAGACGACTACGTCAAAAGCATTGCCTTCATCTACACACCTGATCACCTCTGTGAGAAATTAAATCAAGTTGGTCAGACATGATCTCCGCTTAACAAACCATGCTGACTGTTCTTGATTAATCCCTGCCTCTCCAAATGCAGATTAATTCCACTTCTCAGAATTTCTTCCAACAGTTTCCTGGTTAACCCTTACTCCTTTCTTGAATAATGGTACCACACTGGCTGTCCTCCAATCCTCCAGCACCTCTCTTGTGGCCAGAGACTAATTGAAAATTATTGCCAGCATCCTTTCTATTTCCTCCCTTTCCTTACTCAGCAGCATTTTATCCGACCCCATCAGCCTACTCTGAACCTCCTCTCTATGTTAATTTTTTAAAATTGTATCACAGTCATTTTTCCTCATTTCTGTATCCACGTGGTGTCTCTCGCTAGTAAAATCCTGCTTGTGTCTTCCGGTTCCACATTTGTAAAACAACTTTGGGATTTTCCTTTATTCTACTTGCCAATTTCCTTTCATCCCGCCTTTTTGCTCTCCTAATTTCCTTTTTAAATTCCCTCTTGTACATTCTATATCGCACTAGAGCTTCAGCTACTTTCAGCCCTCGATGAATGCCTCCTTTTTTCTCTTTATCCAATACTGTATATCCCTCGATGTCGAGGGTTCACTGGGTTTGTTGGTGCCTCCTCTTTTCTTTACTGGAACATGTTCACCTTATATTCTCCCTATTTCCTTCTTGAATACATCCCACTGTTCCATCACAGTCTCTGCTCCCAGTACACTCTGGCCAAATCAGATCTGATCCATTAAAATCAGCCTCTCCAGGTTTAGAAATTTGATTTCTGGCCCACTTTTGCCCTTTTTTGTAACAGTCTTGAAACTAACGGAATTATGATTGCTGTCTGGAAAATGCTCCCCCGCTGATAGTTCAGACATTTGCCCAGCTTCATTTCCCAAAATTAAGTCCAGGACCATCCCCTCTCTTGTAGAATCTAGTTTTAAAAAAGTTCTGCTGGATGCATTTTAAGAATTTCATTTCCTCTAAACTTTTCGCACTATGACTATCCCAGTTAATGTTGGGGAAGTTGAAATTCCTCATTATCAGTACCCTGTTACTTTTACTCTTCTCTAAAATGTATCCATAATTCTGCTTTTCTGTTTCTCTCGGCCTAATAGAGAGCCTATAGACACTCCCAGCAATGGGATTGTTCCTGTTTGAATCATAGAACTCTACAATGCAGAAAGAAGCCCTTTGGCCCATCGAGTCTGCACTGATTACAATCCCGTCCAGGCCTTACCCCCATATCCCTACACATTTTACCCGCTAATCCGTCTAACCTGAGCATTCCAGAGCACTGGGGACAATTTTAGCATAGCCGATCAACCGAACCCGCACATCTTTGGACTGTGGGAGGAAACCAGAACACCCGGAGGAAACCCATGCAGACATGGGGAGAATGTGCAAACTCCACATAGACAGTGACCCGAGCCAGGAATCGAACCCAGGTCCCTGGAGCTGTGAAGCAGCAGTGCTAACCGCTGTGCCACCATGCCATCCAAAACTGTTTGGTTTTTAAGTTTTGCCCTTAACTTAGATGGCTTAATTAGAGGATTCTTCGAAGATGCTGTCCTTCTATTCTGTTGTAATTGATTCCATGACCAAAATTGTGACATGTTTAACATGATGATCAACTCAGTTCTGGGTTAAGTATCTCCTGGTGGACCGTCTTCTTGGCCAGCTGTTCACCTCTTTCAATGCTATACCAATCAGCCTCCAGAGATTGTGGCCTTCGTCGACCTCGCCCCATGTTGTCAATGTCAGTGTCTTCACAGTTTGCTTGTAGGTGTCTTCGTAGAAGATGTAGGGACATGAGCCAGTGGACAGTTCAATATACTGAATGCCTTTGGGTATACAGCCATCCTCCAGCCAATGAACCTGGGTGACCCAGTGCAGACATCATTGGCTCAGCAATGAGTTTATGTTGGTGGAAATAAGACACTCCAGGATCCCTGAGCAGGTAACCTTGACTTGCCAAGGGATGCTGCCTGAAATTGCAAAAGTGCCATCTACAGGTAACAGTGACTTCTGACAATACTGGAAATGTAGCGTCTCAGTGTATTTGTGATTTCATTCTGTTATTCCCCGACAGATAACTTGCAGCGAATTTTCAGCTTATGGTTGACACCATTTTCTTTTTGAAAGTAAACCAGCAGAGTGCAACTGTCTTAAAGTCAGAGATTGATACAGCTCAGGAGGAGGTGATTCAGCCTCTCACATCCACTCCCCAGGCTCTTTCCTCATATCCTTGAAACTCTTTTTCCTTTAAGTATTTATCCAATTCCCCTTTTAGAGTTAGTGTTCCAGATTAAATCAACTCGCTACATTGAAAAATCTTGCCCTATGTCTTCTTGGTTCTTTTGCCAATTACCATTTCTCTGCGTCTTCTAGTTTCTGCTCCAATAAACATGTCCTCTTTATTTACTCCATCAAAGCTGTTAATAATTCTGAACACCTCTTAAACTTCTCTGTTGAAGGAGAAAAAGCCCTGGTTTCTCCAGTCTCTCATAAGAACATGAAATAGGCCACTCAGTCCCTCGAATCCACTCTGCTAGGCAATAAAATCAAGGTTGATCTGATGTAATCTTAACTCCACTTTCCTGCTCCCATATAACCCATGACTCCCTGGTCAATCAAAAGCTGTCCAACTCTGTCTTCAACGTCCCAGTCTTCACTGCTCATTGGGGTAGAGAATTCCAAATGGTGACAACTTACTGAGAGAAAAAAAAATCCTCCTCATTCTGTCTTAAGGAGGGGTCTCTTTTTCTGAAACTTTGATCCTTAGTTCTTGATTCCCACATCCTCTTATCGTCCACCTTCAAGCCCCCTCAAAATCTTGTGTGTTTCAATAAAGTTCTCTCTCATTATTCTAAATTCCAATGAATATAGTCCAATTTTCTCAATCTTTCGTCATAACGCAACCCCTTCCTTCCAAGAATCGGCTGAGTGAACTGCCTCCAATGCAGGTATATTCATCTTAAGTAAGGTGGCCAAAACCTCACACAAATTTCTAGATGTGGTCTCACCAATGCCCTGACCAGCTGTGGCAACATTTTGGTGCTTTTATACTCCACTTTCCCTTGCAATAAAAGCAAACATTCCATTTGCCTTCTTAATGACTTGCTGCAACTGCATGCTAACTTTACTGTGATTCAAATACAAGGGGCAGCCGTGTTCGGCTGTACCACAGTATTCTGCAATCTCTTTCCATTTAAATAATGCACTGCTTATATGTTCTTCCTGGCAAAGAGGACAACCTAATACAAAAACAGAAAATGCTGGACAATCTCAACAGGTCTGACAGCATCTGTGGAAAGAGAATAGAGCCAATATTTTGAGTCTAGATAACCCTTTGTCAGAGCTGGACAATCTAATATTTTTTACATTAATTACCATGCGCTAAATCTTTGTCCGTTTGCTTAAGACTCTTTGTATCCCAACAGCTTGCTTTCCTATCTATCGTCACCAGCAAATTTGTCTATAATACAGTCACGGTCTCTTCATCTTAATCATTACATAGATAGTGCTGATCCCTAGTTACACTCCACGAGCTACAGCAATGCCAACCTGAAAATGACCCATACATCCTAACTCTACTTTCTGTTAGTTAGTCAGTCCTCATATCACCCCCAACGCCATACACTCTTCTGTAGTTAGGTTTTATGTGGCTAACTACAAAGTATCAAATGCCATTTGAAAACCCAAATCCACCACATCTTTATAAACCTTGTTTGTTATTTCCTCAAATAATTCAATAAATTTGTAAAATACAATTTCCCTTTCACAAAACTTGGTTGTTTCTGCTTGATTATGTTATGATTTTTAAAATTTCTCCTTAGTAATGGATTTTAACATTTCCCCAATTACAGGTGTTAGGCTAATAGGCCTACAGTTTCTTGCTTTTTGTCTGCCTCCTTTCTTGAACACAGGTGCTATATTCACGGTTTTCCAATCCACTGGGACCTTTCCAGAATTGAGTGAATTCTAAAAGATTAGAACCAACGCTTCCACTTGCTTTAGTATTTTATTGGTTGGAATTTTATTCCCCTTTCTGCTGGCGAGATCTCCCTGTCTAGATCAAGTCAGTCGACCTTTGATTGGTTCACCCTATCTGTACTACGGTGCGATCATACCAGGAAACTTGTCAATTCAAGGCCCAGGAAACTTGTCAACTTTAAGCCCCATTAGCTAATCAGAGATTTTCTCTGATCATGGTGATTGTTCCAAATTCCTCCCATCGTTTTGCCTCTTGATTTTCAATTATTCTTGGGATGTTGCCTCCTATGATGTTTGACATAAAGCCTCTGCCATTAATACCCCCAATCTCACTCTCTAAAGAACCAGTGCTATCTTTAGCCACTATTTTCCTTTTCAAATACTTGTAGAAACTTTTACTCCACGTAACACAGCTCTAGTAAATTATTTATTGGACCATCCTTTTCCAGATTGCCAGATCACTGCACCTCAGAGATATTTCATTGTCTGCTGACTAGCCTATAATAGCCACTTTACCCCCTTCTTCTTTGAACAAAAATTACATTTTGCTATTGTCTCGTTATCTGGCACCATCTACATTTCGAAGAGGATTGAAAGGTTATGGTTAGAGCCTATGCAATTTCCACTCTTGCTTCCCTCAGTAACCTACAACGCGTCCCATCCGGGCTGGGTGACCATCACACTGCCAATTTTTAAAATCTTTTCTTTTCATTTTGAATCAATCCAATGTCATTATTCCCTTCTCCTTTACTCTACATTGGCAGGAAGCACTTTTCAAGTGAATGCCAATTCAAATTACTTATTTGGTTGCTCAGCTGTGCCCACTGATTCCAGCAAAAGATCTTTCTGGTCTTTTATTGTGTTTTAGCCTTTATATGTTTCCAAAAAAAACCCCTTTGGATTCATTTTCCTGGTAGTCACCAGTCTATTGTCATTCATTCTCATTACTCTTCATTTGATTATATCTGCCTTGTATTTTTTATATTCATCTTTATTCTCCACCGAATTATGAAAGTGCCGTTTGTCTGAGGTTCTTTTCTATTTAGTTTTAATCTCTATATCTTTAATTATCTTGAAGGTGTAACTGTGGATGCCTTTTCTTCCCCCTCCATGTACTCAAACCATATCCTCTTTCATGGTTACTCATTAATTGTCCACCAATTTTTGATTCCAATCTATTGGAGCAGATCCCCTATCAACTCCATGAAGTTAACCATTCTCCAGGAATATATTTTAATGCTTGATTGTTCCTTGTCCTTTTCCTAACTATTCTCAACCCCAAGAAGTTTTAATTAGGTTCTCTATAATGCAGGAGCAGGCAATTTGGCCCATCGAGTTTGCACCTATCCTCCAATGGACCATCCCAGCCAGTTCCTTACTCTGCAAATCCTCCTAATTATAGGTCCTGGAATACTAAGGGGCAATTTAGCATGGCAATCCACCTAACCTGCACAACACTGGAATGTGGGAAGAAACCAAAGCATTCAGAGGAAACCCGTGCAGACATAGGGAGAACGTGCAAACTCCACGCAGTCACCCGAGGCTGGAATTGAACCTAGGCTCCTGGCGCCAGGAGGCAGTAGGAGGCTAATCACTGTGCCACCACGACACCTTGCGCTTATGATCACTATTCCCCAAATGTTCCCCCGCTGAAACACGCTCCACTTGCCCCCCCTCTCCAAAATCAAATCACCAACCAACTCGAGAACAGCTCCTTCCCTGCTATCATCAGACTTTTGAATGTTCCTATCATGTATTAAATTAATCTTTCTCTTCACTCTACCTTTAACCGCAACACTATATCCTACACCCTGTTCTTTTCCTTTTCCCCTGCATACTTTATAAATGGTATGCTTTATTGTAATAGCTCGCAAGAAACAATATTTTTCACTGTATCCCAATACGTGACAATAATAAATGAAATCAAATTCCTTATTACATGAAAATGTACAGAATAAGACCATTCTCCCATCTTTGCCTTCTATATTGCTAATCCAGTCTATGTTAAGATAATTGAAGTTTCCCATTACTATTGGATACTTCTTACATCTTCCTGCAAGATACCTTCAGATTTGCTTCTCTATATTCTTCCTATTATTTAGTAGCCTATGGTACACACTCAATAAGGTAACAGCTTCTCTCTTGTTACTCAATTCTAACCAAGTCAATTTTGTCTCTAGTCTTTCAACTGCTTTGTCTTCCTCCAATATTAATAATAGTTTATTTGATCAAAACTGTCAGCCTTTCCTATTTTTTCTTGTCTAACTTTCTTGAGTACCATTGTAACCAGGAATATTAAGTTTGCAAACTGCTCTTTCTTTGATCCAAGTTTCTGTTATTGCCACAGTATCATAGGACCACGTGGTGACTTTGGTCTGAAGTTTGCCAACCTTATTTATCATGCTACATACATTTACACACAAAGTCCAAACCTGTCTTAGACTGCCTTGCCTTTGCCCGCTATTTGATGCCTTCTGTTTTTGAATTATGCAGTGCTCTTCAAATCCCATACGCCTTTATTTTTGCTCTCTAATACTTCATTTTTGGCTCCATCTCACTGCTAAATTAGTTGAAACCCTTCCTGTCAGCACTAGTTATAACCACATATCCAGTGTTCTGTGGCAAAATACATTATTTTAAAATGCCTAGTCTTGCTTGAGGCTTGTTAATTTTGAATTTATAGTTCAAGTTAAATAACTTGCTTACATGCATCCCATCAATCTCTCAGCATTTTAAAGACTTGCATTATGTTCATATCAGAATTATTATATTATTATTTCTTGCCCTGTACTGAAACACAGACTAGTTAATTTTGAATTTCTTTAACTAGACCATAGCGCTGACATGGATAAACCTGTAGAGTGATGTTTATAAAAGCAGCTTTTCCAAACTCATTTAAAAAGAAATTCCCAGATGATGGTCCATGTTTAGTTTCTCAGGTGTCAGATTTTCCTACTGGAATTCTCCCAAAAGGCCATGCGTGAGGTTAAACAATGCAATGGATACGACAGACTGTTGAACCACACGGGGCGTAGAAATGATCCTAATCCTCAGATAGCATCGACACATACCCTCACTTGCCAACAGAAGTCACAATCAGGAACAGAACCTCTAGCTGACCAGGGGCACTGAGGTGTACCCAACACCATGCAAGCCAAGTTCAACTTTTACAGCACGGACCAAACGTGTAACTTTCTTGGTCTGCACGACTTAGTCAAACTCTTTGCAGTGTATTTAACAAGTCATGGGAAAAAGCTCACAAAACAGCAGTTTGCACAGCTTCATAAAACATTACTGCCGTGAGCTTGCTGTAAGAATGCTTGTAAACTGACAAAGATAATATCTACACCTTTTTTTGGGTAGGGACTATGATCTCTAGGGAAACATGCTGTATATGAAATGAGGAAAAAAACACCAGGAAATATCCATGGGATTAATAATCATCAGGTCAAATTGATGTGCGTTTTTCACTTGCCATATATTCTTCCTTCTTTCCATTTTGAATTATTAAGTTTCATATTTGATAGTCAAACAAGACTTTTGCTTTGCTAACTCACATGTTCAATGGTTTGCAGGAAACCAAAGTCTGGTTCGAATTGTGCATATTAAACAAAATCCTTTTGCCTATTAATCGTAGAGATTTAGTGATCCTCCTGTGGGTTTCCTATTGATAAAGAAAAGTCTGTTGTAACCACAAGGTATTTTCATTTAGTTATTGTATATTACCCATGAACAAGTACAGTCTGGTACAATTAATGATGGATGCTAATATCAGTCATAAATATATCATTACCAATATTTCCAGTTGTCAGAAAGAATTAAAGATGACTGCCTACGGGTACTGTGCAGGGGAGGGAGGACGCAGTGGTTCCACCTCATTGTTTCTTAAAGGAATAGATCTACGACTGTTCCATAATGTTTCACGTTTACTTTCGTACCAACAATCTCAAATATTGCACCTAAAAGCAATGAATTATATCTTCATCACTTCTGCTGTCCCTTTTCTTGGAACATGGAAGCTGTAAGAAGTGATACAAAATACCTCAGAGAATAAAGTACTTCAAAGGGATTGCAAATATCTTTAATTTATGATTTCTGAAAACTAGTTCTGGTGTCTCAAAAGAATAGATATTTTTTAAAACTACTGTTTGATATTTGAGAGATTGCGGAATGGTTAACTAGAAACATGGACCAATTATATTAGAGATTACTGAACGATTAAATATGATCAGAAACAGAGACCAATTATATTTGAGACTACTGAATGGTTAAATAATGATTAGAAACAGGGACCAATTATATTAGAGATTACTGAATGGTTAAATAACAATCAGAAATGGGGACTAATTATATTTTTCCAATGAAGCAAGAAACTTTTTTATGAATAATTGGACACTCCCAGCTTGCAACTTTTCTGGCTTTTGTCTTTATTGTGTGAATATAAACCAGTTTCTCCTGCTTAACAACATTACCGTTTAAACATTATGGGCTTAAAAAGTTGTTGAATGCAGCTCAGAACAGAGTAAGGCCTGTGGCTACGATTGATATTAACATCCTTCATTAATTGTTCCCTGGACCAGATTATACTTGTTTCTTGGGTAATCTACAGTAACTAAATGCCTGTGGTTATAATAGACATGAAAGTAAGATTCCATTATCGGTAGGAAGTGTGTGGAAAACCATTTAAAACCCATTATAGTTGAACTATACCACATGTTAAAGCTGATAAAATAGGCTGCAAGTTTCAATTAATTACAAATGTATTCTCCCATATCTGAAACTTCATAAAGGAAAGAAATTAAAAATAGTTTAAATTGCTCAAATTACATTTTCTAATTTGTAGAGTTTCAAAATTGAACAATGTACTGCTGGCACATTTCTTTATTAAATGTATTTGTATGTTATTTCTTGCAGTCAAAATAAGTCTTAACAACATTCCTGGTATCGTTCTGCATCGCAGGGTAAATTGTAGGAGAAAGGACCTTACAAACAAAGCTCCAGGTTCCTCCACACAATTGTTCATGATGTCCATCCCATCGGCAGGGTTGACTCATTAGGGATGATAACACAGGAAAACAGTAACTCGGGGAGTCCTCAACATTGACCTCAGATCCCTTCAAGTCTCATGGCATCAAGTCAAACATGGGCAAGGAAAACTGCTGATTACCACTTACTGCCCTCCCTCAGCTGATGGCTCACGAGTCCTCCAGTGTATCGCTTAGAAGAAGCAGTGAGCATGGCGAGAACACGGAATCTACTCTCTTGGTGGACTTTTTAAAAATTCATTTGTGGGACATGGGCATTGCTGGCTGGCCAGCATTTATTGCCCATCTGTAGTTATGTGAGTTGGTTGAGGGTCAAAAAAAAAACAAAGAACAATACAGCACAGGAAAAGGCCCTTTGGCCCTCCAAGCCTATGCTGCTCATGCACCCAACCAGACCATTCGTTTGTATGCAAAAGAGGAGGTCGTGTGGCACTGTTGATCAGAGACAGTGTCATGGCTGTAGGGAGGGATTGTCTACGGAGTCTCTGTGGGTGGAAGTTAGGAACAGCAAAGGCTCAATAACTTTGCTGGGTGTATTCTATAGGCTGCCCAATGGCGACAGGGAACTTGAGGTGCAGATAGGGAAACAGATGTAGAAATAACAGGGTTGTCGTGATGGGAGATTTCAATTTCCCAAACATCGACTGGAATATCCCAAGGGTAAGGGGTTTGGATGGTGTGGAGTTTGTTAGGTGTGTTCAGGAAGGTTTCCTGACACAGTACATGGAAAAACCTACGAGAGGAGAGGCTGTACTTGACCTTGCGCTTGCTAATGAGTCAGGGCAGGTGTCGGATCTCACGGTAGGTGAGCATCTTGGGAATGGAGATCATAATTCTATCTCTTTCACGATAGCGATGGAAAGAGATAGGATCAGGCAGGCTAGGAAGGTGTATGTCTGGAGTAAGGGGAAATATGAAAACATTAGGCAGGTAATTGGACGCATAAACTGGAAGGAGGTGTTCTTGGGGAAGAGTACAGAAGGAAAGTGGCGGTTTTTCAAGGAATGTTTGTCTAGGGCACTGCAAGACAACGTCCCGAGGAGTCAAGGAGGTTCAGGTAGGACGCGGGAACCGTGGTGCACGAAGGTAGTGGTGAACCTAGTTAGGAAGAAAAAAAAGGTATATAAAAGGTTCAGAGAGCTAGGGGATGTTAGGGATCTAGAGGAGTATAAGGTGTGTAGAAGGGAACTTAAAAAGGAAATTAGGAGAGCCAGAAGGGGTCATGAGAAGGCCTTGGCAGGTAAGATTAAGGAGAATCCCAAGGCCTTCTACAAATATGTGAAAAGTAAAAGGATGAGAAGAGAAAGGATAGGGCCTATAAAAGGTGAAGGGGGAAAAGTCTGTGTGAATCCGGAAGAAATGGCAGAGGTGCTTAACGAGTACTTTGCCTCGGTATTCACGGTGGAAAGTGAACTGGGAGATTGCACTGCAGGTTTGAGGCATACGGAAAAGATTGAGTATGTGGATGTTAGGAAAGAGGATGTGTTAGACCTGTTAAATTCTATCAAGATAGACAAGTCGCTGGGACCGGATGGGATGTACCCCAGGTTATTGTGGGAAGTGAGGGAAGTAGAACATAGAACATTACAGCACAGAACAGGCCCTTCGGGCTTCGATGTTGCGTCGACCAATATAAAAAGCAATGACCCTCCAAACTAAACCATTCCCTTCTCTTCCATACACTTATCAACTAACCTCTTAAACGCCACCAAACTTGGCGCATCTACAACTGCTGCAGGCAGGGCATTCCACTCCCGAACCACCCTTTGGGTAAAGAACCTACCTCTGATATCCGTCCTATAACTATCACCCCTTAATTTAAAGCTGTGTCCCCTCGTGCTAGCTTTCTCCATCCTAGGAAAAAGGCTATCACTGTCCACCCTATCTCAACCTCTAATCATCTTATATGTTTCGATAAAGTCCCCTCTTAGCTGTCTCCTTTCTAACGAAAACAACCTCAAATCCCTCAGCCTCTCTTCATAAGACCTGCCCTCCATACCAGGCAACATCCTGGTAAACCTCCTCTGTACCCTCTCCAATGCCTCCACATCTTTCTTATAATGCAGGGACCAGAACTGCACACAATACTCCAATTGCGGCCGCACTAGAGTTTTGTACAGTTACAAAAACAGTGGTTGCAGAACCCCTGGCGATGATCTTTGCGTCGTCCGTGGAAACGGGAGAGGTTCCGGAGGATTGGAGGATTGCGGATGTGGTTCCTATCTGTAAGAAAGGGAACAGGGATAGTCCAGGAAATTACCGACCGGTGAGTTTGACTTCAGTGGTTGGTAAGCTGATGGAGAGGCTTCTGAGGGATAAGATATATGAACATTTGGAGAAGTTTGGACTGATTAGAAATAGTCAGCATGGTTTTGTCAAGGGCAGGTCATGCCTTAAGAGCCTAGTTGAGTTCTTCGAAAATGTGACTGAACACATTGACGAAGGAAGGGCGGTGGACGTAGTGTACATGGACTTTAGTAAGGCGTTTGATAAGGTCCCACATGCAAGGCTTCTGGAGAAGGTGAGAGGGCATGGGATCCAAGGGGCTTTGGCCTTGTGGATCCAGAACTGGCTTGCCGGCAGAAGGCAGAGAGTGGTTGTGGATGGGTCTTGTTCTGCATGGAGGTCGGTAACCAGTGGAGTGCCCCAGGGATCTGTTCTGGGACCCCTGCTGTTTGTCATTTTCATAAATGACCTGGATGAGGAAGTGGAGGGATGGGTTAGTAAGTTCGCCGACGATACAAAGGTTGGTGGTGTTGTGGATGGTCTGGAGGGATGTCAAAAGTTGCAGTGGGACATAGACAGGATGCAAGACTGGGCGGAGAAGTGGCAGATGGACTTCAATGCAGATAAATGTGTAGTGGTCCATTTTGGCAAGAATAATGGGATGAAGGAGTACAATATAAGGGGTAGGAGTCTTAGCTGTGTTGTAGAGCAGAAGGATCTCAGGGTCCGGGTCCATAGGACTCTTAAATCGGCCTCGCAGGTGGAGGAAGTGGTCAAGAAGGCGTACGGTGTACTGGCCTTCATTAATCGAGGGATAGAGTTTAGGAGTCAGGAGGTAATGATGCAGCTCTATAAGACTCTTGTCAGACCCCAGTTGGAGTATTGTGCGCAGTTCTGGTCGCCTCATTATAGGAAGGATGTAGAGGCTATTGAGAGGGTTCAGAGGAGATTTACAAGGATGCTGCCTGGATTGGGAGGCAGGCCTTATGAAGATAGGTTGAGGGAGCTGGGACTCTTCTCACTGGAGAGACGTAGGTTGAGAGGCGACCTGATAGAGGTTTATAAAACGTTGAGAGGAATAGATAGGGTGGACTCTCAGAGACTATTTCCCCGAGCTGAAATGGTCACTACGAGAGGACACAGATTTAAGGTGCAGGGAAGCAAATACAAAGGAGATGTCAGGGGTAGGTTTTTCACTCAGAGGGTGGTGAGTGAATGGAACCGACTGCCGTCGGATGTTGTTGAGGCAAACTCACTGGGGTCTTTTAAGAGACTTCTGGATGAGTATATGGAAAAGAATAGGATAGGGGGTTATAGATAGGTCTGTGGATTGGTAGACATGATCGGCGCAACTCGTGGGCCGAAGGGCCTGTTTGTGCTGTATTGTTCTATGTTCTATGTTCTATTCCTCTATTCCCAGTCTGTTCATTGCTGTGGCTCTGGAGCCACATGTAGGCTAGACCAGGGGAGTGGCAGATTTCCTTCTTAAAGAACATTAATGAACCAGTCGGGTCTTTCCAACAATGGTTTCATGGTCACCTTTAAACTCTTCATTCCAGTTTTTTTTTATTGAATTCAAATTCTAGCATCTGCTGTGGTGGGATTGGAACACAGATCCCCAGAGCATTGGCTGAGTTTTTGGATTAAGAGTCTAGCGATAATACCCCAACGCCATTACCTCACCTTCAATGTCCATCATTAAGAATGAGACCTTGCTGACCAAACTCTAAAGGGTGTAATTGCCAAACTGAGTCTTGGCGATGAGATCTAACTCATAATGGCTAAGTTATTTCTGAGGACAGTGCAGAATCAGTCAGTATGACTGGAGTCACAAGCCTAATCAGGCAAGAATGGCAGATTTCCTTCCCAAAAGGACATCACCAGAAGACATTAGTGGACAATCTAATGGTGTCATGTACCAGTACTCAGACAAGCTTTTAATTCCAGATTTACTAATTCATTGCATTTAAAATTCAACAGCTGCCATGGGGGTATTTAAATTTGAGTGCGCGGAGTTTTAATCCAGGCCTCCGAATCCAGTAACATTACGCCTATGTTACAATTCCCTCAGAAATGAGTAATATTTATCAGAAATACTCACAACCAATGAATAAAACAAACTGGAGCGACCATAAACTTTTATTAAGAATTATGTACCTTGAGAATACTATATTTAGAAAATATGTTCGTTATTTGAATAGGAATATAAATCGCTTTAAAGTTATAAATGAAACGCTTTTGGAAATGTTTTCTATTGTTGTTCAAGACATCAAAACTCATAACTGCAAACATATGGGAAAGAAGCAAAACCAACTTTTATTAGCAATCTTGTTTTGTTAATTAGAAGTAGATTGAAAATCATGGGCAGATGTTTAAAACAGATGTTAGACACTGTAAATATATAAATTAGGGGCCAAATACCTATTGAAGGAGCTCGTTTGAAATTTACTTACAATTTGGACCTGCTGTACTGTACTCTTCAATAGCCTACGTTCTCTTGAAGGCAAAGGGAGAATCCTTCTTAAAATGTTCCCGTAGAACGTTCTCTCCTCTTGGAAATTTCAATTGGATTGTTTACTAGAAGAAAATATATATTTGATAAGAATTTTGGGAATTCCAAATCAAAATATAATTTAAGTTTGAATACCGAGCAAGGATCAATCTTTTTCAATCCAATTTTCATTCACTAATTTTTTCTCTCAAGGTTTAAGAAGTCAGCCAAGATTGGAAAAATAGGGCAAATGATAGAACGGAGGAATATCCTTCAGGATTACAATCATAGAATCCCTACAGTGCAGAAGTAGGCCATTCGGCCTATCGAGTCTGTACTGACCACAATCTCACCCAGGACCCTATTTGTACAACCCCACATATTTACCCTACAATACCCAAAAACGAAAATCAATTCAGCATGGCCAATCAACCTAACCCACGCATCTTTGGACTGAAGAATGAAAACCCTCAAAAATAATTGGAAATGAAAAGAGAGGTACACAAGCAGTGGAGGTGTTATAACCAGGATTGTCATCGAGGCATGGAGACCTTAAAAAAATGGTGAGTGGATCCCGATTCTAGGATTCCTGACAGCTTCCCTGTCTGACTTTCAGGAGTATTTTTTAAAGGCTACGACGTAGTTTTGTCAAAAGATTGCGTTTGGCACTCCCCCCTTGGCCAGCTCCATTGCGGTGTTAGGTATGACCTACTGTTCTGCAGTTTTATTTGAGTGGAGCCAAGCAATGGTTCACAGCCCCTCAGAGAGGTCATTAACCTGCATGAGGAGACATTTTAAAAAGTAAAATCAAAAGTCCCTCATGCCCACTATGCTAGGTTATGCACCCCATCCACCCTCCCCCATGGCCTTCATGACATTATGCCAAGTTCTGCCCTTCTACCCTCTCACCCCCATGGCTCCTAATACCCCCATGCCAAGTTCTGCCCTTTTTCCCCATACACATAGTTCCTCATGACTCAATGCCAAGCTCTGCCCTTCCACACACCTGCCATGCCCTTATGCCAAACTCTGCCCTACCATACCTCCCGGGCCCGTACAACGCCTCATCCCCCTGGCCTCTTAAACCTCCTACACTTAAACATCTAAGAGCCCAGGCAACAATGAGATTTCTAAAACATCTACTCCCCAGAGAAAACATTGTTTGATTAACAGCTCAGACTCTCTGATCTCTGTTATCAATTTCACAATGTTTGTTTGCATATGTTAAGTGGTTTAAAGGGTTTATGATTTTTGTTATTGGTGCTTTAAGGATAATTTAAAGATGATTGACACTTTTATGAGCTTGTAGTTAAGACTTTTTTCAACATAGGAGAAAATTGGCAGCACAGCATGGTGATATAGTGGTTAGCGCTGCTGCCTCACAGTGCCAGGGTTCAATTCTGGCCTCGGGTGACTGTCAGTGTGGAGTTGTGAATGTTCTCCTTGTGTCTGCATGGGTTTCCTCCAACATTTCTTCCAAGGCAGGGTGGGTTAAGCTTACGATCTTTCCCACTCCTGCTTTCTGCCTTGAGAATGAAATTCCAGGCTAGTGGGTAGAATTAAATAGAAAAGGATTTCAGGAAGTTGTATGTGGTGGCAGATGTGAAGTGATAAGTTGCATTAAGCAGAGATTAGACAAGCATGCAGCAAAGGCAGAATTGTTTTAAATGACATTTTAGCTTTCACAAGGATGGGGACAAGCAGGCTAGCACATCAAAAAGGGAATGCATTTCCTGAATGTGTCCAGAATAATTTTCTACAATAATATGCCCTAGAAAGAACAGGGAGCAGTCCATAGAATCCTACAGTGCAGAAAGAGGTCCTTCAGCCCATTGAGTCTACAGTGAACACAATCCCACCCAGGCCCTACCCCCATATTATACCCATTAATCTCTCTAACCTACATATCCCTGAACACTAAGGGAAAATTTCTTAGCATGGCCAATCAACCTAACCTGCACATCTTTGGACTGGAGGAGAAACCGGAACACCATGCAGACATAAGGAGAATGTGCAAACTCCACACAGACAGTGACCGAGCTGGGAATCGAACCCAGGACCCTGGAGCTGTGAAGCAGCAATGCTAACCACTGTACTACTGTGTCACCATATTAGATTCAGTGTTCAACCAGATACTGTCTAATGGTTTGAAAATATCTAACTAATAGCGACCATAATGTGATCAAATTTAATGTTTATTGATTAGTGTCATAAGTAGGCTTACATTAACACTACAATGAAGTTACTGTGAAAAAAATCCGCTAGTCGCCGCACTCCGGCGCCTGTTCGGGTACACCGAGGGACAATTTAACACTGCCAACCAGTACATCTTTTGGACTGTGGGAGGAAATCGGAATATTTGGAGGAAACCCACGCAGACATGAGGAGAATATAAAAACTTGCACGATGATCCAAACCAGGAATTGAACCTGGGTCCCTGACACTGTAAAGCTAACCACGGTGCCACAATACCACCACATTTAAAAACGCTTTGAAAGGAATAAATGAGAAACAGCTACCAAGATTCTCGATTTAGAAGACTGACTTCAGTGTGTTTGTTAATGACAGTCAATCAGTAGAGATGTTTTAAATAGAACTTAATATTTTATAGAACCAGCTTACACTGAGGAGGGGCACGAATCCAATTATCTAAAGAAAAGACATTGATGGACAACTAAAGGGTAAGAAACATCATCAAACAAAATAACATTGAGCCTGGTGAATGAGGAAGGTACAAACAGCAACAAAGGATAACAATACAAGGAGTAAAATTTACAAAAAGGGAGCATGAATGGAAATGTACGAAGAATTCCAAAGTCAAGAGAAAACATTTTATAATTATATTGGAATAGAGAGCAATATAGGCAACTGATAACAATGATGTTATCAACGAATATAATAAAGGCTATGAATAACTGTTTCGCATCAATATTTACAGAGGAAGAGGTCAACTTGATGAACATCCCAAGGTAACTGAATTGAATCAGGAGTGGAGACTCATCAAAATTAACATAAGGAGAAGAACAATAATCAAACAAATAGTTGCACTCAAGTGTGACAGATCCCCAGATGGGTTGTATGCCAGTGTTTGAAAAGAAGTCAGTGAATATATTGCCAATAGTCTTAACTATTATTTTCCAAAGTTCCCTTGATTCAGGAACTCTCTCTTTAGATTAAAATATCATCAAAGGTGTAGGAAAAATTCAGAAAAGAGTTATGGTTTTTCCATCTTGAGGAATGGAGTGCAAAGGAGTAGAGCTTATTCTTCAATTTTACAAAGTCTCTGTTAGACCACACAAGAGGTAGTGCTGGGCACCACACTGTGGAAGGGAAGTGTAGGCATTGAAGTGTACAGTGTTTCCTGTCATTTCACCTGATTTTATGTCCCCTTTCCTGTTAGCCTGCTCCGAGGGAAAAGGATGTTAAATTCTGGCCATAGAATAATTATCGTACAGAAGGAGGTAGTTCAGTTTCTCTGCGCTGTCTCATTACGAGAGCAACTCAGCTCATCCCACTCTCCTTCTCTGGAGGCTTATCACAATGATAGCGAAACTCCAAGGGTTACGAGGAGGGAATGCAGAAACCTAGGGTTTTATTCCCGAGAGTTTAGATGTTTGATGTGTGATTTGATACAAGAAATGAAGATGAATATAGAGAGGATTGATACAAAGAGACTATTCTTGCTAACATAATGGACAAATTAGAGCCAAATCTTTCAGGAGAGAAATTGGAAAACACTTCTTTTCAAAGAGTCATAGACTATGGTATTTCTATAAAAGCAATTGATGTTCGATGAAAGATCATTTTTAAATCTGATATTAGTAGCTTTTTGGTATTCAAAAGGATACGGGAGTGAAGTAGTCAGATGAAGTTAGATTCCTCGTCAACCATGATTTCATTGATTGATGATATAACCTGAAGTGACCCATCTCTGTCTATATGTTCTTGCATCTTAATATCCTGACTAATCAGAGATTCAATTTGGCTCTGTTCACCAATATCGCACAAATCAAATGGCACCAGTGGCTGATAAAGAAATGTTTGGGTGGTATTGGAAAGGATACCCTTTCCTGCCCAACTTTCTCTTTCAGCTCCTTGGCCAAGCTGTCTATTTATTCCGTACATTAACGCGTTTAGCATTTTTTTCATTCCTACGGGCATCGAAATCATACTGTAATGCAATTAACCCGTGAACACTTGACACAAGATTACAAGCATAAATAAAAATGATTATCAAATAAACCAATTATGCAAATTGTGAAACCCATCTTGTACAGGCTTGTTCCTGCAAATTGTCTGCTGACTTGTTTTTGTCTAATTGCGGCTGATAATTGCGTTAATGCATTGCCCTTTGCGGATAAAATTCCATAAATTGTTTTACACATCTCGCCTGAACTCAGAAAATTCTGACCTTGGTGATGTTGCAATAAAACTTCAAAGGTAGTGAAATCTATTTATAATGTTTTGTGGGATATTCTTTACTCAGAGAGTGATTGGGGAATGGAATGCACTGCCTGCTGTACTGTTCTATTTATTGCAGCACAACTGCTAACGGTCAAAGAACATTCGAAGCAGGAGGTTATTGTGTACAATTGGATGCCAGGATAACAAGGAAATTTGGCACGTCAGCTACGACTCTCACGAATGCACCGCAGAAAGCACTCTTTCTTGTTGTATCGTAGCTTGGTACATTATTCTGCTCTTCCTGAGGCTGCAAAAAACTACAAAATGTTGTGAACGTAGGCCAACCGAACATGCAAACCGACCTCTCATCCATTGACTCTGTCTACACTTTCCTCCGCCTCGGCAAAGCAGCCAGCCTAATTAAGGACCCCATGTACCCTAGACATTCTCTCTTCCACTTTCTTCCATTGGGAAAAGGATATAGAAGTCTGAGGTCACGTATCAACTGAGTCAAGAACAGCTTCGTCCCTGCTGTAATCATAATTTTTTTTTGAATTTCCTTATCTTAAGTGGCTCTTTCTCTACACCCCAGCTATGACTGTAGTACTATATTCTGCACTGTCTCCTTTCCTTCTCTATGTATGGAATGCTTTGTCTGTATATTGTGCAAAAAACGATACTTTTCACCTATACTGATACATGCGACAATAATAAAACAAATCAAAGAGCAAATAATACATCTGAAATTAACCCTTTCAAGGAATTTCAAGGAATATAGGTAGGTGTGGAGATGTGTTAAAGTACAAATAGGCAAGTCATAAATTTCCTATACCCACAACAAGTCTAATTCGACACTTGAATTTCTGCATACAAAATGCCGAGTTCGGATGCTGCACAGTATTTCATGTCTAGTGTTTTGCACAAACCTTCAGAATAACACACAACGTTATGCCAGAACTGAGCCTTTCATTATTTTAGGAAGAATCGAACAGTGATAGAGACCAGGTAACTCGTCAAGCTGGTGAAGGGTCACAGTGTCCGTCTGATGGACAAGTGAAGGTGGTACCACTGTTTGGTACAGGGTACCCAAGCAGGAGGGAGCATCCAACCCCAGGCAAGCAAACGGCTGCCAGAGTATACCCACTGGCCCAATATGTCTGCGTTGTCTCATTGAGAGAGGAACTTGGCTGGTCCCATTCTCCCACCATTTCCCCCTTTGTCTTGCAAATCTGTTTTTAGGCCTGCAACTTACGACCAGTTTACTTGGGGTGGAACAACCAAAGGATTCTTTGATACCCCCTACCACTCCCACACGGAGCTTCCCTGATCCCCACACAGAGCTTCCCTGACCCTCACATGGGACTTCCCAGACTCCCATCCAGGACTCCTTGACCCCCACATGGGATTCCCCAGACCTTCATAAAGCACTAACCCCCAAGCCCCAAATGGCACTCCTCCAAACAGTCCCCGACTCCCACACGAGGCTGCCATGACCCCCACATCAGACTTAGCCAATCTCCACTTGGGACGCCTTGACCCTCATATGGGACCCCCCGATCCCCACACAGGACTTCCCTAACCCCACAAGGGACTTTCCCGACCTCACACAGGACTCCCCTGATCCCAAATGGGACTCCTCAGACAACCCACCACCACCAAAGGGACTTACCCAACCCCCACACAGGACTCTAGGAGCCCCTGATGGGACTCCCCAGACCCCCACACGGGACTCTGGGAGCCCCTGATGGGACTCCCCAGACCCCCACACGGGACTCTGGGAGCCCCTGATGGGACTCCCCAGACCCCCACACGGGACTTTGGGAGCCCCTGATGGGACTCCCCAGACCCCCACATGGCACTCCCCCTGACTACAGCCCTCCCAGACTGTAACATCCCCATCCTGCTGACTGTAGCCCTCCGACTACACATCACTGATCAACCGGCCCCCAACCCTGGACCAACAAACTGGAATTCCCTCCATCCCGTCCACCTAATGCAACCTTCCACAGATCACCCTCCCAACCCCACAATCCTGCCCATTGCTTGACTAATATATTTACCTTCCTCTTTTACTTTAGACTTTCATGCTTTATGGCAGCTTTTGTGATCGGAAAAGGCAGGGTGAACCAAACTCATCCAAGCTGTGGGGCAAGGCAAATTATGTCCGACTTTAACCTCTTTGAAAGACAGTTTCTCTCAGCGTTGTTTACGAATGAATAGTTCCTTAATCCCACGAAACATAAAAGGCATTGGGACCAAATCAAAAGTCAACAAACATCTAGGAAGCTCTCCTTCACTGACAAGGTATTTACGAAACTGTCAGTTTTGGTTCCCACAGGATGTATCATTCCTAGTATTTGGAGATGTGGGAGATACAGACAGGGGTGGACAATGATGAATGTGATGATCTTTTCACATCTGTCTTATTTGAAAGTTCATGGGCTGGGAGAAGAGGATATCTACAAACTCTTTCCCATTAGTTCACTAGAACTTAATTCCATTACTGATTTTCCATTACAGGTGCTTTGGTCCACCTTGTCCAACGAGGGGCATACACGCGAAGGGTCGTGAGAGGGCTGCTCTTGGATTTTTTGAGAGTATCCTAGTGCTTCACGTCGTTAGTGTATGCTTGACCTGGACCATTTGATGGGCAACACGACAGCTCAGTGACCATCACTGTGTTGTGCAGATACATGGATTTGGGCCTGTGTCTGTGGGAGTTTGCGCATTCTCCCCGTGCTTGCGTGGGTTTTCTCCGGGTGCTCCGATTTCCTCCCACATCCCAAAGATGTGCTCTTAGGCTAGTTGGCAAAACAAATTCTCCCTAAATTGTCTCAAATTTGGTTTTTAATCCATAGATCTATAAACATGGACAGGGATTGTGGGTAGAGGTGGGAACATCGGGGTGGCAGTGCAGGCTTGTTGGGCCAAAGGGCCTGTTTCCTGTGCTGTTTTGCTCTTTGTTCTTTGTACTATTCCATCAACTGATGGTCACGTCAGTGTCTCATTCCTGCGCAACTCGATGAAAGATGAAGTTGCCTCTGACACATCATTCTGTGGTCCTGCATCCAATTCTATCCTCTCCCTCATCCTCCGGTCCAGATGGAAAATGAAATTCTGGCCTACATTTCAGGTCTGTGACCCAGTGGATGTCTCCACGGCAATGCACTTGAATATTGTGGCGGAATGCATTAACGTAAACTTCCCAGAGGCAGTAAAGTAGCACAGAAAAGCAGTGAGTAGATAATTGAGGCTGTTTTGCAGCCAGTTGACAGCAGTTTGGAATTGCCTGTTAAATATTCCTTGGGTGGCATGGGAGTTCCATTGGACATCAACAGGAGGCAAGGACTGAGCAGCGGTGGTTAGAGATACCAGTCACGGAATACAGCTGCACTGTCAGACAGACAGGCTGCGATTCATTGAAGCAAGAGATTAAAAGTTCAGAGGGATTGTGCAATCTGAACCCTCATTTATTTATTATTGTCACAAGTAGGCTTATATTAACATTGCAATGTGAAAATCCCCTAGTTGCCACATTCTGGCACATGTTTGGATGGAGAATTTCTGACTGTGGGAGGAAACCCACGCAAGTATGTGCAAATTCAGCTTCTCTCCAATTCACGTTGTACATCCAGCATCTTGACTCTGAAAGGATGAGAGGTTTTCAGTCTCTAAATCTTTTGCACTCAGAGTTTGACTCCTCCAATAAGAAGGGGATTGGATCAGGAATCTGAAGCATGGCTGCAGGCCCAGAAGCCTCATTGGGGAGCAAAAGGACAGCACTGAAGAGGGGACAGACATCCAAGTGTGATGGACCTTCACTGAAGTGAAGATCAGTGAATCCAAAAATTGCATCCGATGCATCGGGTGCTCATAGAGTTCTGTAGAATGCTGGAGCAGTTGAGGCCAATGGGATATAGTGGTTATTCACTTTGGGTGGAAATGGTGATTGCAAAGTATAACTTTTATACATCAGAATCATTCTAGAGATCTGACACATTTGTGGGATATTCCACATACCAAACATTGCTATATCAAGCAGGTAAAAAATATTATTTTCAGAAGAGCAGGGCAATAGATAAGGTATCAAATCTGCTCAGGCAAGTCAGGCTGAGAGAGGGATAGGATTTGGTGCTATCATTGGATTCTCTCTGGTGCAGGGGAAGGGAAGTAACTTATTCAGGTCACATGGTCTCCTCCTGTCTGAGGAAGAGTTGGAGGGGGCAAAAAAAAAGATAACCAATAGGAATGCACCCACAGCTCAATGGGCAACGGTTTGGGAGCCAGGGATACATTCATAAGCGAACATTTCTCCTGAGAGGGGAGACAAAGTGGCACAGTGGATAGCACTGCTGCCTCCCAACGCCAGTGACCCAGGTTCAATTCCCAGCTTGGGTCACTGTCTGTGTGAAGTTTGCACGTTCCCCCCACGTCTGTGTGAATTTCCTCCAGATGCTCAGGTTTCCTCCCACAGTCTAAAGATGTTGGCCATGCCAAACTGACCCTTGTGTCAGGGGACTAACTAGCATAAATGGATTATGGGGATAGCGCTTGGGTGGGATTGTGATCAGTACAGGTTTGATGGGCCGAATGGCCTCCTTCTGTACTGTAGAATTCTATGAAACATCCATGGATATGATTCAGCCTTCTCACTTGGTGGCTTTTCAGTGAATGCCCACCTCCATCTCAGTAACCCCATCTTTCCTGAGGCTGCATATATCCTTGCCGCAATCTGTACCCATCTTTACATGCCCTTTGTCACAAGTTCTCACCAGCTGGTTGTGGGCCACTAGCGCAAAAATGAACATACGAGACGTTACATTATGCAGTACACGACCTTTAAATTGGCACATACATATAACACTTTGACAATCAGCACGTAGTGAGATCCCAAGTGCAAACTAGGTGGATTTACATGAATGTTTCTGCGTGTTTCTACTCAAACTTCTCCTGGCCTCTGTAGCTGATGTGGAGACAGGTTGTCCTCCTACGGTGCGCGAGATGGAGGTGGCAGACTCCTGATCTGTGCAGCTGGACACGGCACGCGGGAGACCACCGGTATCTGTTGAGGATCTGCCTCTGTCGCTGGGGCCTCAGGAAGCATTTGTGTCACATTAAAGGAGCTGAGAAGTCAGGAGATGACAGCCCATTAAGCCTAATATCTATCAGAGGGAAAATTCTCAAATCTGTCATTGAGGAGGTTATAGCAGGGCACTTAGAGAGTCTTAATGACAGAGTCAACATGATTTGTGAAAGGAAAATCATTCTTGATTAAATTTACTGGAATTCTTTTGAGGAAGTAACAAGTAATTCGGATATAGCGCACTTGAATTTCTGGTGACTTCGCACAAGTAGGTGGGGCAGACTGAAGAAGCCTTAGGAATTCTCCAGTTCTTCTCTCCTTATCTCTAACAATAAAAGATCCATCACTCGCGAACGCTGTGTCTGAATATCTTTTTACATATGGTACAAAGGGATGGGCCCTAGATAAAAGCTGCTTAATTGTATTGGTAATATCATAATCTTCAGTGATCGATGGATGGGATGTCTGTTCAGACAATGGTCACTTAATCATGTCTTTGTTACAGTTTTGGTGTTGTTAGCAAGGACATTCAGCTACGTCCTGTTAATAGATATAATGAAACATCCCCTTTATCTGCATTGATTATTTCATCTATACGCAGAGGCAGCCAGTCTATATGATTATCAGAGCTCTCTGGGACTAGCCAGCGCCCTGTGTCAACAGGAAAGGGTTCCACTCAATAAATATACAATTTCAGTATGACCATGGGAAATGTATCCTCCAGTTTGGGCCCAGGAGTCTTCATGGTGTTTATTTTCTATACCACTCTCAGGTCATCTTCCAGGAATCTGCACTCCTGGGCAGATAGATTCTGCTTGCCTGGGGTTTCCCCCTGCCAAGATATGGCACCATTGAGGTTACTGTAACTCCAGCGGAGGAACATTGTAACAAATGTGATGAACAAGAGTAAACCAACAACTCTGCTAAAAAAATGAGACTCTACTTCATAGACCACGCAGCAGAGCGAAGCTCAGACAGTCTCCAAGTAACTGCTCATCATTATACACCTCACACAGCAGAGGTTAGGCCTTGTCAATAAAGGAGCCACATTCTTCTTACAATGAGGAGAACGGGGAGGGGAGAATCAGAGCAGACAGGTCAACAAGGTGGGGGTTCCACCTTGAGAAGGTGACGGGGAGACAAGTGAGGGAAATTGTAGTCCCTCATTCTCATCAGATTCCAGCAGGTATGATGCCTTTGACAAGCTTTGTAATCTTGCAGCAACTGGACCTCTTCATCTCTGCCTAAGGGCAACTTGCCAGCGTAGTTAACAAGCCACTCCATCATTACCATCCCAAACATGGAAATGTGAATACTCCGCATTCTCTAATATAGACTTGCTACTATTTTTTGGCATTGGTAACCAGATCACAATAATAAAGCATCCAACATATGTGAATAAAGTAAACGCAAATATTTCATCAAATGCTAACGTATATTGTAATTTAAAGTTTGAACACATGTATTCACCAGGTCTTTCTTTTATATCAATGATTACTTTGATATGGGTGTGGCAGCAACATCTGAGATGGAGGCACGCTGCTGAATGCGATGTGCCGTTGCTGGAGATGACCTTGGTGGCTGTCCTCTGATAGCTCGAGGGTCCCATCATGGTGAGGAGCTGGTGCTGGTACATTCTCTTCTGGCCTCAGCAGCTGTGGTCACTGGCAGAGGGACTGAGGGGCGACTGCCGTCTCGTTGGGCACCTTGAGAGGTGCCCCCAGATGAGGCAGAGAGCGGTCCTCCTCTCTGATTACGATGGCACTTCCCTAACTATTACAAAAGGAGGGGCATTTGAAGGGACCTCATTCCCCTCTCACGTAGCTACTGCTGTATGGAGTGAGGCATACACGTGTGAACACATATCCAACAGCCACTGACTTAGTCTGATGAACCTTGCTTTCCATGGCAGTTACCAATCTTTCCATGAAGGAATCCAGATGCCAAGGCAGAGCCCATGGCCTCCATAATCTACACAAAGCCTCTGCCAGATGTTCCCTTGTCTGTCATTGCATCTTCAGAAGATTTTGTGCTATCATAACTGAAAGCTGCTTATCAGCATGGGCTCCACCAATCCCCTGATTATCAGGGCCCTTGTCGGAAAGGAGAACTGAGCTCAGTAAGGGGCTGGTCAGGTGACCATTGGCAGCAGCACCCTCATTGTAGACTGGCTGCCTCTGCCTATAGATGAAATAATCAATGCAGATAAAGGGGATGTTTCATTATATCTATTAACAGGACATAGCTGAATGTCCTTGCTAACAACACCAAAACTGTAACAAAGACATGATTAAGTGACCATTGTCTGAACAGACATCCCATCCATCGATCACTAAAGATTATGATGTTACCGATAGGATACAATTCAGCAGCTTTTCTCTCAGGCCCATCTCTTTGCACTATATGTAAATAATTTACTGTTGTGCATGACTAGAAACAATTATCTTTACTAGAAGATGTAAGATATTCCCTATAAAAAAAAAGGCCGACTGTACACAAATGGGTGGGGCAGACTGAAGAAGCTTTAGGAATTCTCCAGTTCTCTCCTTATTGCTAACAATAAAAGATCCATCACTCGTGAACGCTGCGTCTGAATATCTTTTTAGCTCTGACAGCCTCCATCAGCTGCTCCAGTGAGTTGTGATGTGTTCACCAGGACGTGACCTCGATTCAGGCTTCAATTACATCCCCACCAAAGTGAATGTATCTGCACTGAAGTAGGGTGAAAGGAGAAGATGGGATGCTGTATCTTCTGAAGTTTTCACATCCTTCTCCTCAGCTGTGGGCTGCAGGGTCTCGGATAGTGAAGTGGACAGTGTGAAACTTGCATGAGGGAACACAGAGAATTCACATCATTCACAATCTCTCTTGCCATCTCTCTGGGACACACAGTTCCTTTCTGTCCAGTGATCAACACCAAGCTCGAAGCCTCCTCACTCTCTTCTCTGTGTACCTCCTGCTACACTGCCTGTGATTGCCATAGTGATTCTGCCTGCCCTCCGGCCTCCTCCTCTGCAGATACGATGACATTGGACATCCCTTCACTTGGGTTTGCCTCTTGTGCCATTTAGACAGAAAGTGAGGAAGAGCCTCAGCTTCTTGGACAACAGCATCTGGTGAATCTAAATTCAATTCATCAATTAAACTCAGAATGAAAAGCTAACACTAATAATGATGACGATGCATCTGCTGGATCGGCATTATAAACCCTTCCATTTCATTACTGCTCTTTAGAGAAGGAAATTTGCATATACTCATTAATAATAATAAAAATTTATAATAATTTATACAGCTCTGCACTGATTATTGGCACAGAACTGACGGTGTGGGTTATGGTGTCCAGCGGATTGCCCGCTAACAGCCTTTGCTTGAGTCTCCTGGCACCTTCTTTTGACATGCCATGGTTTCCACCCATCCTGCCATTCCTTATTGTCTGACTCCCCTGCCTGCTGGCTGGCAATTGGCTACAGATGAGGAAACCCCGGAGAATCTTCTTGCTGACTGCTCCGGTGAGCAGATGACCCAGGGGAAAGACCAGTCCGTTAACTCCGATACTCTCTGCACAGATTCTGCCAGAGTGCTTTTCCAGTTTAAAATTCAGATTTCCAGCAATGGCAGCGTTCTGTCAGAGATACCTCGAGTTCCATAACAATTTCAGGGTCTTCAAAGACAATACAATCAGATAGAAATGCAAATTCTCCTCTCTTAATCACCCAAGATCAAAGACATTGCACAGAGTTATTGAAGTATAATGAGCAATCATTTCCATATTGTTCGGATCCTACAATTACTAAAATCTTATTCAATGTATAGCTTGAACTTCCTGAAATAAACGCTCAGCTATCTAATATTCAGATGACATTACCGAGCTAATTTTCTGGTGGAATTGTTGGAACTTGCTCAGAATGAGGCTGAGATATTTGAGTGCACGGTTCCTGTTTTATCAGGGAAGAAGCTGTAGCCAAAGGATCCAGTCATGGTGAATGCCATGCACGTATTAGATTGTCCTGCTTGCCATTTCTAGTCGGGATCCCTATAACTGTTCAGCTGTTAGGCCAAGGTGAATAAAGGGCCGAACATTGGCTTCCAGTCCCTTTAACAAACTGGATGGTAACCGAGGGCGGCTTGTACTTTGGAGGTTGTGGTCAAGTCTCTTTATTGTATAGGCTGTCCTTCAAGGGACCCACAAAATTGCTGGTGCCGGATTCATTCAGTTAAGTTTGGGGAATTGCCAGTTTGCAGGTGACAAGAGGAAGGAGATAACTGTTACCAGAGGAGATGGCGTCCTCCATCCACTTAAAATGATAGAACATAGAACACTACCGCGCAGTATAGGCCCTTTGGCCCTCGATGTTGCAAACCAATCGAATGAACCTCTAACCTAAACTTTCCAATGTTATCCATATGCCTATCCACTGACCATTTGAACGCCCTTAAAGTTGGCGAGTCCACAACTCTGCAGGCAGGGCATTCCACGCCCTTACTACCCTCTGAGTAAAGAACCTACCTCTGACATCCATCCTATAATTACCACCCCTTAATTTAAAGCTATGTCCTCTCATGTTAGCCATCACCATCTGAGGAAAAAGGCTCTCACTGTCCTCTGATCATCTTGTATGCCTCAACTAGGTCACCTCTTATCCTTCTTCTCTGTAACGAAAATAACCTCAAGTCCCTCAGCCTTTCCTCATAAGACCTTCCCACCATACCAGGCAACGTCCTGGTAAACCTCCTCTGCACCCTTTCCAATGCTTCCACATCTTTCTTACAACGTGGTGACCAGAATTGTACGCAATATTCCAAGTGAGGCTGCACCAGAGTTTTGTACAGTTGCAACGTAATCCCATGGCTCCAAAATTTAACCCCTCTACAAAATCTTTGAGGATTTTGAGGACCCGTTAAAGGAAATAATCATTATGAGGGAAGAAGTGTTGGGGCTTTTAGGTAGCATAAAGACTTATGAAGCTCCGGGGCCTGATGGTATTTATCCCAGGCTGCTAAGGGAGGTGAGGGATGACATTGCTGGGCCTCTGATACAAATCTTTGTCTCTTCTTTGGACACAGAGAGGTCCCAGAGGACTGGAGGATTGCAAATGTAGTACCATTGTTTAAAAAGGGTCAGAGGGATAACCCAGGGAACTATAGGCCGGTGAGCTTGACTTCAGTTATAGGTAAGCTAATGGAGAGGATCCTCAGGGACAGGATGTGAGAGCATCTGGAGCGCTGCGATCTGATCAGGGATACACAGCATGGCTTCGTTAAGGGGAGGCCGTGCCTTACGAATCTAGTGGAATTTTTTGAAGAGGTGACAAAAACGGTTGATGAAGGACAAGCCGTTGATGTCGTCTACATGGATTTCAGTAAGGCGTTTGACAAGGTTCCCCATGGTAGGCTGATTAAAAAAGGTGAAGGTGCATGGGATACAGGGCCAGGTATGTAGATGGGTTGAGAACTGGCTTGGGAGGAAGAGACAGCGGGTATTAGTGGAAGGCTCTTTTTCCAACTGGAGGTCAGTCACTAGTGGTGTGCCACAGGGCTCAGTACTAGGACCTCTTCTATTTGTGATTTATATAAATGACTTGGAAGAGGGGGTAGGTGGTGTGATCAGCAAATTTGCTGATGACACTAAGATACTTGGATTGGCAGGAACTGAGGAGCATTGCAAGGCAATACAACAAGACATAGATAGGCTGGTAGATTGGGCAGATAGATGGCAAATGGAATTTAACCGGATAAATGCGAGGTGATGCATTTTGGCCGGAATACTGTAGATGGGAGTTATAGAATAAAAGGTAAAACTATCCGGAGTATAGAGACGCAGAGAGACCTGGGGGTGCAGGTTCACAAGTCTCTGAAGGTGTCAGTACAGGTGGAAAAGGTGATAAAGAAAGCGTATGGTATGTTAGCTTTCATAGGAAGGGGTATAGAATACAAGAGTAGGAGTTTGATGTTGCAAGTGTATAGAACATTGGTTAGGCCTCACTTGGAGTACTGCGTCCAGTTCTGGTCGCCGTACTACCGGAAGGATGTGGAGGCCCTGGAGAGAGTGCAGAGGGGATTTACCAGGATGCTGCCTGGTATGGAAGGGCTGTCTTACGAGGAAAGATTGAACGCACTGGGGTTGTTTTCCCTTGAAAGACGTTGGCTGAGAGGGGATCTATTAGAGGTATATAAGATTATGAGGGGTATAGATAGAGTAAATGGTGGTAAGCTTTTTCCACCATTAGATTCAGATAGAACGAGGGGTCACGGCCTTAGGGTGAGGGGGGCTATGTATAAGACTAATATTAGGAGGGCATTTTTTCACACAAAGGGTAGTAGGGGTGTGGAATGCACTACCGAGTAAGGTGGTGGGAGCAGGCACGCTAGGGTTGTTTAAGGGTCTCCTGGACAGCCACATGAGCAGTCTGCAGATAGAGGGATATAGGAGGACTGTTTAAATACTATAATTGTTTCCACAGGCTGTTCGGTCCACCTTGTTGACCAACAAGGTGCATGCATTCGGCAGGTCGTGCGAGGGCTGCTCCTGGATGTTACTTCAGGAGTGGCCTAGTGCTTCATGTCGGTAGTGTATGCTTAAACTGGACCATCAGATGGGCAACATGACAGCTCAGAGACTATCGCTGTTGCTGTGCAGACACATGGATTTGGGCCGGTGTCTGCGGGAGTTTGCGCGTTCTCCCCGTGGTTGCGTGGGTTTTCTCCGGGTGCTCCGGTTTCCTCCCACATCCCAAAAAATGTGCTCTTAGGCTGATTGGGTAACAAATTGTCCCTATATTGGTCTCTATATGTCATTAAGACGTTAGGATGGCGGCGCGGGCTCGTTGGGCCGAAGGGCCTGTTTCCCGTGCTGTGTTGTTCTTTGTTCTACCAATAAAAGCTAACACACTGTACACCTTCTCAACAACCTTATCAACCTGGATGCCAACTTTCAGGAATTTATGGGCTACTTTTGATGAAGTGACAAATAGGCCTATGCAGATTTGCCACTGAATTGTCTTGCACTTCATTTTCTGACCTTGGCCATTTATGTAGCATTGCATTTCACCCAGCAACGTGGGATGCCTGTGTTCATTATTGCTGCAGTGCTAACGATGGAAAATGTGGTCAGGAGCAGCAAATTATTGAACTATCCAAAGCTCAGTGTTAATGATTCAGAGTTCAAATCACACCTTGGCGTACGGTGAATTTAAATTAAATTCATCAATTAAATCAGGAATAAAAAAGTCAGCACTAGCTTTGACCGTGCAACTGCTGGATTGCCATTAAAAACCCATCTGCTTCACCAATGCCTTTCAGGAAGGAAATTTGGGGTCCTCAGCTGGTCTAACTCCAGATTCACAACTTTCTTTGTCTCAGTACACCAGTAAAAGATCAGCCAGATAAGTTGTAATAACTTGTAATAAATAAACTGTAGCTATAAGACCAAGCGTATTATGTGATGAGTAACTCATCATCTTGTTCTTCAAAGCTTAATAATTATCTTTGAGGGAAAGGTCAGAAGTGTTATGCCTAAATGTCTAGCAGTTCCAACTCGTTCAAAAAGCTCAACATTACTCAGATTAATTACAGCCATTTAATTGCCTTGACAACCCTGAACATTCTGTCTCTTCACCACCAGAGCACAGCGGCAGCACTTTGTATCATCTACAAGACGCACTTCAGCACCTTCCAAACTATTGTCTGGAAGAACTGGGACAGCAGGGAAATGACTATCACGTGCAAGTTCCAGCCCAATCCACGCACAATTCTGACCTGGAAATATGTTGCTGGCCCTTCACTATCACTGAAGCAAATTCTAGAATTCCCTCCAATAACAATACTGTGGGACATTAAGGGGCAATTTAACATGGCCATGCCACCTAATGGGGGGAGGAAACCGCAGAATCTGGAGAAAACGTGCAAATTCCACACGGACAGTCACCCAAGGCTGGAATCAAACCTGGGTCTCTGGCACTGTGAAGCAGCAGTGCCAACTACTGTGCCACCCAAGAAGGTAGCTCATCATAGCTTCTCAATGGGCAATAAATGCTGGCCTTGAATGAATTAAAAACACTGCATCATTTAAGTGTCCCTAGTTACATTTGGGCAGGTGCTTCCAATAACTGGAAGGAGAAATGGCTGTGGAAACAAAATCACCAAAAAATGTGATGCGGATAAATAATCACGGCTGCTTGACTCAGTTTCTGCAGTGCCTTGTCCGGGTAAGCAATAAACTGAAAGGAAAATGATTCTTTACATTGCATTGCAACTTAGAAGCTCTATGGTTGTACGTAACATTATTAAGCCTATCAATTCACCTATGTTAATCCCAGAGGAAATGCAAACTACAAGGCCAAAGTATCATAACATTCTGCAAAATAAACTAATCCCGTTACCTATTCCAGTGTTGGTTCAATTGCAAACAGAGCAATTCAGGTAAGATCTACAGGGAAACACATGCTAGCTAAATTGGAAATAGAATTGAAAACTAGAAAATACTCATTCTGTAGTCTGCAGGGTAAAAACCTTTTTGACTCAGTATGCTTCGAAGCTATTAAGACCAGTAGACAAGATGAAGATGGATCACTTCTTGATCCATGTTCTACAATCTACACGTTTTCTTGTAATGGCTAGACTGCCAATTCTCTTTAAGATCATGACCACAAAAATCATTACAGATTGAGTCCGGACTTCACATCGTACACAACAGCTGCACCTCAATATTGTATTAATCTGGTAGGTCGATTAGTCATAGATAATTGTGGGAACATTCTTAGAATCCATAACACAAAATTTAGCCTGGTGAACATTTAGAGATACATAAGATAATCAGGGACTACATGTATAATTTGAGCGTGTTTGACAATTTTAAAAGGATGTTAGGATGAAAAGATGGACTGGATAAAGGGAAATCAATTGATGTATTCAAAAGGCGATGCGTAGGGGGCTTTTTGCACATATTCAGGCAGAGGAAATATAGCAGCCGGGATAGAAAAAAAAACACAGATTTAGGGTTTGACATGATTTCCTTGTATTGGAGAAGTTTGTAAGTGCTGTACTCTCTTTTATTCTTGCTTTAGAGGATTTGGACTTGGGAATAGCAAGTTCGATATTTGTATTTATTGGCGATACAAAGGTAGGAAGCTTAGCAAACTGCAAAGCTACAGAAGGATATGGACAGGTTAGTACAATGGGTGAACAGATGGCAGATACATTTTGATATGTGGAAGTGTAGGATAATGCACTTAAGAGGAAATACAATATGGCATTGATGATGAGGATGAATCGAGAAACCTTGGTGTTCAAATACATAATTTTATGACAATGTGAACGCAGGCAAATAAAGGAATAAAAAGAAATGCATAGAAGACTGCAATGATTCATCAGGGTGATAACCTTCTGGAGAGACTTGAAATACTGACAATATTTCTGCTGATGCAGGGATGACTACAAGGAGATTTCACAAACATTTTTTAACTCATGGAAGATTTTGTTCAAGTGAGTAGGAAAAGACTAGGTGGGATTTTCTGGTCGCATGTGCCCAAAGACCAGAAATTCCTGCCCGAGGTTATTGGACCTTTAAATGGTCTGGTGAATTTTCTGTCCCGCCCAATACGATTCCTGTGGCAAGCAAAATGAGAAATTTCCAGCCACCATTGCTGCTGCTCGGGGAGTCAGTGACAACAGAATCTGCATCTCATGTTAATGGAGGGAAGGAAGTGGTGTGGAGGAATGCTTCTGTGCAGAGAATTGTTGGAGTATGGATTGCTTTGCTGCAATCCACAGTTGAGATAAAGATTATTGCAACTTTTAAGATCAACTTGTTTAACTATTTGAAAGGGAGGAAGATCGCAGTCTGTAGGAGAAATCATGGAATCCTTACAAGGATTCAAGTTGCCAAGCTTATAATCCAGAAAGGCTCCATAGAACATATCAGAATTTCTGATGTGAAGTTTGTGTCCAGTGGGCTGGACACAATGCAGCAAATCACATACAATTGGATAGGCATAGTGCAACAACGTAGTGGGGCCCCTATAAAATCACACCCTGCCCACCCAGTGACATGGCGCTCCACCCCTCGTGATGTCAAACCCCCATTACAAATGAAATCAGACCCCATCGCAGAAGGAGGCCATTTGGCCCATTGAGTTTGCACTGACAACAATACCACCCACGGTCTATCACCATAAGCTGAGCAGTGTAATTAGTTTCAGATTTTAGCCAGCATACAACTAGCACTGGCACAATGCAAATTAAATCACCTTTCTCATTGGCCTGAAACAATTGCTGAGCTGATCACCATGACCATTTCTCTTTCCATCCAGTGTTGGTGTTTCTGTGCTGCTGAAATCATGTTCATTCATGTTGGACAGCACTTTAGTTGATGCCTGGTAAGAAAACAGTGATATTAGGATAATGTGACCTCCATGTGCAGACAGTTCTAAGCATTGAGTTACTGCCATTCACTAACACTCTTACTACTGGCCTTCAGGAACTCTCTTTTGGACAAAGAACAGAATGCTGCCAACAAAGTCACTGATATTGGACTCAAACTCACTAGACTCCACTTGATTGGAGTTTTTGCTCCTACTCTGGACTTTTTCTGCTTCATTCTGTCCTGCACTGGCCTCTTGTGTCTCAGTCACATCACCCTTACCAAAGATATCTGCAATGTTCCAACCAATTCAATCCCCTAGACAAAAGACCCTTTTCATAGGTTTAACACAACACAGACTAATGACCATGTGATACTGCAAATTGAGTCCTTTGGTTGAAGTATCCAGTTCTTTAGATACACTCCAAACAGTTTGAAGACAACTTCCCAAAACAGCCCCCACCAACAGCAGTTTTCACCCTTCAAGAAAAAAGATCTTCTTTTCAGTTAACCACTAACAGCAGACTCTTTCCTTCAAGAAGTCAAAACCTTGCTTTAAGATCACCAGCAGAATTTCCAAATAAACAGGGAGAGAGAGGCTTTTGCTATCCCTGTTAAAACTCTACTTCCGCTCAGAACTGAAAATGAAATCCGAAATTCATTGGGAAAACATCTGTCCACAAAAACACATGACCATTCTCCTAACAGTGCAGGATTATAAAAGTAATCCCACAGTGAACAAGAGCAACCCCAATTAAACAACTTAAGCGGCAATTAGCTGGTCAGCCTGCCAAGATAGTGACATCAGTTAAGGCTGTGAGCTGAGGATTATTGACTGTGAGCGCTGCAGAGATCATGATTTTAAAAAAAGCCTTAAAGGTACACCAACGTCACAGAATGCACTGTATCGATCCCATTGCATTGCTGCAAAGCATCCATCCTATTGTGTATATACTGTTGCAATGTAGCAATCCCTCTGTATGTATGTTGCTGCACTGGTAATATATTGCTGTATGAGCCTACCTGTGATTGTTGCAGACCAAGCTTTTGGAAGTGTGATCAGATAACAGTGCTGAACGGATGATCCTTTTAGGCTGTGTGCTAGGGAACTCAATGTCACTGATGCACTCTTTAGCTAATTCTATTTAATTCATGTGATGTCAATGGTTCACTGCTCAGTACAGAGCAAAAGGCTAGGAGCCTTGCAACATACTAGCTATAATATTGAAGCCTCATGTTTCAGAAGGAGCTGTTCTTCCAGCTACACTGTTCCAGTGGACTAACACTGGTATCTGCCTGACAAAGTAAAAAATTGTGAAGGCATACACCATCCGCAAAAAGCTGGGAAATTTCAGTCTGATCAATTACCAATTTAACAGCCTACCGTCAATCTTCAGGAAAGTGGGACTGAGAGTGAACAGGGCTATTTTACCAATAATACACTCACCAATGCTTATAATTTGGGTTCCACTTTCAAACCCTCAGTCCCAACATGGACAAAAGAGCTGAATTCAAGAGGGGAGGTGTGAGTAACTATCTTTGACTTCAAAGCACCATTTAAGTATGTGTGACAATAAAGTGCCCTGGTAAAATTGAAGGTAACAGGGATCATGTTGAAAATCTCCCAGCATGTGGAATAATACAGGTTACAATGAAAGATGTTATGTGTTGATGGAGGACAGTTATCACTGTGGGTGTTCCTCAAGGTAGTGTCCTCAATGCAAACACCTTCAAGTTGCTTCATCATGACTAGGAATTTATGATGGATCTTTATGAAATACACTTTGATTTGAATATTTAATATTGCATCCAATTCTGGGCATTGCCCTTAAGGAAGGATGTTGTGAAGACTTTAAAGAGGGTATAGAAAAGAATTACAAGAATGGCCGTAGGTTTGGGGAACATGGATAGATTGGAGAATTTGTGCCGTTCTTCTTAATGAGGATAGGTTAAGAGGATATTTGATAGAAGGGTTCAAAATGAAGAGGGGGGGGGGTGGTTCTAGACAGAGAAAAATTGCTCCCTTCAGTGGAAAGATCAAGAATCAGGGGCCACAGATGATTAAGGTAATTGGCAAAAGAGTGACTTGAGGAAAATCTGTTATACACAGCAAGAGGTTTCGGATCTGGAATGCAATGTCTGAGCGTGTGATGATGGCATTGCCAATTGTACTTTCAGAATGAAATTGGATAAATGCCCAAAGAGAATAAATTTCAGTGTTGTGGGAAAGGATAGGGGAGTGGAAATAGATAAACTGATTCTTCAGAGAGCTGGCACAGGCTCAATGGGCCAAATGGCCCCCTTTTGTGTTATAATCATTTTGTTGATTCTATTCCATGATACTATAAACGTTTTTTGTTTAACCCAAAGGTCTTGTCCAATCCAGCAATGAAGTTTCATATACTTTCCTGCGCTGTAGAACTCTTTCCCAGGTTGTTTACTGAACTGCAATTCTCTGCCATATCAAAGTTAAAAAGCATTTGCTGAACTAGGTTTGTTGACCATCTGTTTTTCAAATCAATTTTAAACAAATGGAATATACACGCTACTCAACATTAATCTATATAAAATGACTGAGCTGATGAAAGAAAGACTTGCATTTATATAGTGACCGGTATTTTACGACCTTGCTCATAACTCCTGCCTGAGGCCAAAGGAGAATTCTGTTCTGGGAGCTGCACCTATCTTGATTCTGGAGTGGGTGTGGTGATAAAATTCCAGCCAGTGGTCTTCACAAATTTTTTTCAGCTATCTTGCGAATTAAAGATTACATGTACTCAAGGTCACAAGTTTCATCCTGGGTCTTCATCTGACTGAACAGACCAAATCCTGGGGGGTTTAAAGGGATCGAGATTTGGGGGAAAAAGGTGAACGAAGACATTAAATTTGATGATCAACCAACAAATGGCACCACAGACTCACATGGCTGAATTAGCTACTCCTGCTTCTACTTTTTATATTTCTGTAACCCGCAGATCTTTGGTAGATGGGCCATGAGGGAATGAGATCCAGAGTTAGGGATTTGCTTCCTTGTCTTTCCATGACTCTGCTTTATCATTAAGGACTCAAAGCAAGGTGCAGCTTGATGAACAAGATTGGTAGCAAGCTGCTGCCAGTCATTAACAACAATGCTGCCACACTTCGAGAGAGCCTCACAGTGTCTTTGAAGTGTTTTGTTTGTTCTCCTGTAGAATGCTGCCCACGTGGGAGTTGAGAAAACAGGAAAACAGAAGGTGCTCCAACCCAATGATCTGGATGCAGGAATCTAGAACAGCTGACCTTATTTATTCCCACTGTTCTGAAACCGAGTTGGAAATGTGAAGATTTTCCAGACTGGTTGTGAGCTGCACTTGGAATTTCTCCCTTTGGTCCGGCATTGATCATCACCTTCTTGGAAGTTTGGGTCTTTCATAACTTTGGTGTTTGGCAATCACTCCCAATGATCTGCCCTGCATCCCAGTTCCCTGCATTGATGATGGATTGGCACAGTTTCATAACCACCATAATCTTAATGCCATCTCAATGCCTTAGGGGGTGGCATGGTGGCACAGTGGTACGGTGGTTAGCACTGCTGCCTCACAGCACCAGAGATCAGGGTTCAATTTGAGTCATTATCCGTGTGGAGGTTACTATTTTCCTCATGCCTGTGTGGTTTCCTCCCCACACTCCAAAGATGTGTGGGTTAGATTGATTGGCCATGCTAAATTGCCAGGCGATTGGCAGGATAAATAATAAGTGGGGTTAAGGGAATAAGTCTCGGGTGGGATTGCAGTTTGCGCAGACTCGATGGGCTGAGTGACCTTTTTTTGCACTGTAAGGATTCTATTTTATGATAATTCACAGTAATGAGGCACATTGATAGCATTAGCCACTGTTTTAATTTGGGAAAGTAAGAAGCCAAATTTCCCTACAGCAAACTTCCACAAATATAATGATGACCAGAGAATCTGTTGCTGTGATGTTCATTCAAGGATGAATTTTGGTTGGCACAAAAAGATGAATTGATCACTATTCTTTGAATCCAGTTACAGGATCTTTTAGTCTCCCTGAAACTTGATCCAACAGCTCATCCGAATGACAATGCAACATTTCTTCAGCACTACCCTGGAGTATCATCTTTGATCCTTGTGCTCGAGCCCCGGAATGGGATTTGAACACAGTAAGGAGTCTGACAACACCAGGTTTAAGTCCAACTGATTTATTTGATAGTAAACTCGCAAGCTTTCAGGGTGAATGGAGAGATCTGGCCTCAGACAGAGCATATAACAGTACAGGCTGTTTACAGATTACTGATTAGAATGCGAATCTTTACATCTGACCTGCTATTCAAGTCATAAAATTTTGGGTAAGCATTCTCCAAGGCGGCCTTCATGACACACAACAGTGCCGAGTCGCTGAGCAGAAACTGATAGCCAAATTCCGCACGCATAAGGATGTTCTCAACAGGGATCTTGGGTTCATGTCACACTATCTGTAACCCCCATGACTTGCCTGGGTGAGCAAAAAACCTCACTTACTGTGCTGTCTGGAGACAACACACATCTCTTTAACCTGTGCTCAAGGCTTCTTCCACTCACATTGTTGGCTACTTTAAGACTTGAATAGATTTAATTGATCACCAGGGACTGGAATCGAAAGAGGAAGAAGTGATGCCCATGTAACTCTGGGTTAGCCTTTGACGTTCATCAGAATGCTGCTGAGACATAAAAGGGTTAAGTTGTAAGGGCACAAAGCTTAAATTTGGATTGTATTTCTTTGTACTAAGAAAGAAGAGGAGAACTTGATGCATTTAAAATGATAAATGGATTTTTAGAAAGTTTTATTTCTTAGTGTCACAAGTAAGTTTACATTAACACTGCAATGAAGTTAGTGTGAAAATCCCTTAGTTGCTACACTCCAGCACCTGTTCAGGCACACTGAAGGAGAATTTAGTATGCCCGATGCATCTAACCAGCATGTCTTTTTGGAATTGAAGGAAACCGGAGCACCCAGAGGAAACCCACACAGACACAGGGAGAAAATACAAACTCCACACAGACAATGACCTTAGTTGGGAATCATTCCCCAGTGCTTTGAGGCAACAGTGCTAACCACTGTGCCGATCTTTTTGATAAGGAGGATAAATAAACTATTTCTTCTGCTGGGGACGTACACAAAAAGAGGGGATAATCTTTAAATTAGAGCTCAACAATTTACGAGCGACACAGCGAAGACATTTTAATACAACGGGCAATGAAAATCGGGAATTCTGTTTCCTAAAATGGAATGGATATTCAGCCAATAAAATTTTTTGGAACAGCAGTTGATAGGTTTTTGTTAGGTGTCAAAGGGATTAGAGCAGAAATAGATGCGCACATTTGAGACACAAATCAGCCGTGATCTCATTCAATACAGAACAGACAGCAGTGATTGAGTGACTTAAACAGAATGTAGATATGCCAGGTTCCTTCACATTATTAGTGTATTCGGATAGGTGGGAAGTGCTGCTCCTTCTGCATTCCATACATCTTGAAGGTAGTTTTAGGCTGATACGGGAACCCCACCAGACATGCCTTCAACAATCTTAGCAGCACTTAAACTCATGCTAGCTAGTTCTCAGCGGATATAAGTTTATTCATTCTAGTCACAAGTAGGCTACGTTAACACTGCAATGTAAGTTACTGTAAAAATCTCCTAGTCGCTACACTGGTGCCTGTTCAGGTACAGTGAGGGAGAATTTAGCATGATCAATGTATCTAACCAGTATGTCTTTCAGCCTGAGAGGGGAAACCAGAGCATCCAGAAAAAATGCACATAGACACGGGAAGAACATGCAAACTGCAGAGACAGTGACGCAATCTGGTAATGGAATCTAGGTCTCTCTAGATAGAACCCTACAGTGCAGAAAGACTCGCTGCAGCCCATTGAGTCTGCACTGACCACAATCCCACCCAGGCCCTACCCCCATATCCCTACATATTTTATCTTCTAACTTCAGCATCTTAGTACATTAAGGGGCAATTTTAGCATGGCCAATCAATCTAACCTGCACATCTTTGGGATGTGGGAGGAAACCAGAGCACCCAGAGGGAATCGATACAGACACGAGGAGAACGTGCAAACTCCACACAGACAGTGACCTGAGCCAGGAATCGAACCCAGGTCCCTGGAGCTGTGAAGCAGCAGTGCTAACCATTGTGCTACCGTGCCTCTCTAGATCCCTGGTGCTGTGAGTGTCACAAGTAGTCACTGTGCCATGGTGCCGTCCACTTTGGGTCTCACTAGCAACATATTTGTTGACAATTGATTTCCAGAGGGATCAGTGACCATTTAATTGATTTTGGATCTTACGTTGAGGGAAAGATTAGTTTAAAAATGAAAAACTTCTTACTCTCATCTTTAGCCAGATCTAGACTGCAGTGTTTCTTAGATTACAACAGACAAGATATCAAAACGTTTTTAATTAGTGTTCCATAAATGCAAATTCCCTAATTACAGAGATACAAGAAACAACTTGAACTGGAAGGGTGGTCTACAAATAATGTGTTCTTAGATTTGCATTTACTCTGCCCTGAGGCTTTAATTTGAATTTTGTTTTGAAACTTAATTATTGCTCGTTGCAATGACGCAGTAGAAGCATTTACAAATGTTACTCTACTTCAATAATTATCAATGTTTCATATCCATTTAACTCTATAATTGAGAGACATTCCCTTAATAAGCAGTCTATAACAAGGTACCAAGCCAGAAAGCAGTTTGAGGCAGCAAGAAGGTTGAAGATGGAGGGCTAGAAATTGGACTCCCTGGAGCCAGTGATATGGAAACCAGATGCCCTCTGAATGGGCACGCAGTATTGCCATCCATCTTCATTGTTGCATAGGCTTACCATACATGCTTTTGCTTCCCAAATGCCAAGATTGTGACATTAAACAGCTGTTCCAGTAGATTCTACCGCACAAATCCATACACAGGGCAAAATTTTACCGGCATGTCCACCCAAGGTTCATACAATCCTTCCCAAAGCCAAAGAAGAACTCTCTCTGAGCCTCACCCATCTCTGGAATCAGGGCGGGCGTGCTGGTAAAATTCTGGTCAAAGTTTAGTCACTTGTTACTCTCCAAGAACGTGAATTCAGATCCAAAAGGGACTCTCCCGGCTAGCATTATTTAAAGGCTGAGGCACTTGCCTATGAGTGAGATGCTTTTCAGGAACTACTCCAGTTGCTGTATGTGGAAGAGCTGCAAAATATTTTTGGAAGTGAGAAATATTTTTTTTTGGGGGGGGGGGAAGCGTGGCAGGAGTTTGCTGACAGGGAGAGCAGACATTTGTTGATCCACACAAAGTCTGCAGTTGTTCTGCAACCGGACAAGGAAATGGAGCAGAGGGAGAAGGAATGGGGTGAGGCAGGGAGGAAGTGTATAGGATGCCTTCACTGTGAACTGTTTCCTATTACAGGCGCATTGAGACTCTGCTCCTTCAGGATTGCTTCTCTCCAGCATCACTGCTCCCATGTACCCCACCTTCCATTCATCTGTGATGTCCCAAAACTCCATCACCTTGGCTAAAAACCTGCCAAACAGCCACCAACAAAAACCTTTACCAAACAACACATTCGATAAAGTGAGAAACAAAGCACTTTTTTACTCTGCAGTACCCTAATGCCTGTGTGTGTTTATCCTGGTTCTCCAGTAGCTGCAGTTTGGCTGGTAGAAGCTATGACTCTCAATGGGGGAGACTGCAGCTGGTTTTGGCAGATTTCCTCAAACACCTCGAGCTTTAGAAGACCCAGATTCAGATTCCACCCTCTCCGCATGGGCGGCAGTGGTCTGCAGGGCAAACCAGCTGATAGACAATAGCGAGAGTGCTGGTGTGGTGGCAGTACTGGGAGAACTAACATTGTGACCCTGGGAGAAGAGAGCAGGTTCAGGCTCCACACAGCCTCTGCCAGTCTGTCCAAAGCAATCCTTGTAACCTTTGCAACGAGAGCCTGCAAGCCCTCTCGAGAACTGAAATCTGCAGCCGTGCTGCTGGCAGCTTTAAGTGTAGATCTTATGAGCTTTGCCTGAGTTCCCAGAGCAGCACTCTGCTATTGAGAGACTTCGCTCTACTCCAATGGAGAGTGAGGCACTGGCTACCAGACACTGAGTGATGGTGGGGTTCACAAGGGCAATCATATAGTTGGCATCTCTTTCGAGCTGGAAAGGATGTGCTCCAAGCTCTTTGTGCCATGTTTGGACTCCTCAGTCTTGGAGTCTAGCTCTCACCATTGCTTGACAGTGACCAGTGGCTGCCTGGCAGGTCTAATCATCCAGTATCTTTGTAGGTCAGATCATCAATGATTTTCTGTCTGCTGTGCATCAAAGTCCACATCTGGTGTTTGTCTGTCTGTGTGTGTGCCTGTGCCTGTGCCTGTGCGTGTGCCTTTGCATGTGCCTGTGTGTTTTGCCCTACAAGTAGCCTGTCATAGCCTTCCCCCTGGCCCTGCCACAGGCAAGTTAGACCTGCTGAGTCACAGTGTGCACATCCTGCCTCAATACTTGTCTCCAAAATACGTGTGGTGTTGATACCTGGTGCTGAGACTGACAGGTCAACTGACAGCAGGATCCCCATCCAACCAAATGCCCCCTCATACCTGTGCAAAATTGTTCCCAATTATCTCTCATATTCCTTTACCAAACCATGGCATTTCAATGCCCATTCAACGAATAAGCGCCCTACCAAACCAATTCACCCTACAGTGAAAATAGTATGTGTTTAAAAAAATGACTTTAAATAGCCATTCCTTCACAACTTTCTATTTTCTCATTTAAAAGCTTGTTTCATTACAGGCCAATAAGGTGTCAAGAGCTGAAAATGTGAGCCCCCTTTATTTTGTGTCAATAAACATTATTGAATGAACGGAACAGATCAGGGAACTAGAGCAGTCAATCAAGCAATGTTTTCCCTGTGTTTCAGCCCCCCCAATTAATGTCTGGGCTCTTAGCCAAGGATGGGTATTGGTGGGGAAGGAGTAGGAGAGGGAAGAGGACCCATTTGGGGGATAGGTGGGGGCATGAGGTGGCATGGGGAGTGTGTGGGTTGAGGGTTAGAGGGTTGTTCTTTGTTTTGGTGCCATTATTACAAATTCCCAGAGTACTGAGGAAGGCCTTTTAGCCAGCTCACTTCTTCACTTGGGTAGCCAAGGCATCTGCCTCTGATCTCTTTCCAGGGGTCACTGCCTTCACTCCTATTAGTGCCTAGCCCCCATAATGAAAATCTCAGCTGGTGACACTTTCACCTGAGGCAGCTGTTCTGAAAGTGGAAATTTCCCTACTCCCACCCATCTCTAAGATGGGAATCGAGACCGTTGCTCTCAGCAAATCCAGACGCTATTGGTTCAATTGCAGTTGATCCCATTATCCAGAGAATCATCTACTGTGTAGGATTCAGGAGATACAGATATCCTTGTTCCGCTGTGCAGTTACTGACCATATTATTCTGCAAGAGCGAGAGAAGATTGTCATTGATTGTGTTGCATTATATTTGTGCAATGTGCCTTCTACAGCTGAAAGCATGAGCAAGCAGCAGAAGCTGGGTTTAAGGCTGATGTCACTTGTGTGAAAGTGGAGTATCCAGATGTTCAGCTTGTGTCCTGACTATTAGGCACTGCTGATGGGGGAGTGATAGGGATGTGGTGCATGAGACGTTCATGATATGGTGGGTGGAAATATGCTTTGGAGATCCATTCACTGGCATTGACAACTCATCTGAGGTTGTTGGATTTCTTGCTTTCAGGTCCTTCGTCTACAGTTTGGGCATTGACCTCCTTGTCCAGCTGAGGCCTCGGAGCCTGCTGACTCCCCGCAGAAACTTGACCTCTTCTCCTATCCTCCTTTAAGGTCTCTTGTGTCCATAAACCTAGCATTCTTCTATCTTCCATGGTACTCTACCTGTGCAACTCTTATTCCCTCCCTTCCTGGACAGCACCATGACACGGTGGTTAGTGCTGCTACCTCATAGTACCAGGGACCCGCTTCCCTGCTTGGGTCACTGTCTGTGCGGACTCTGCATTTTCTCTCCATGCCTGCATGCATTTCCTCCAGGACATTCCTATAGTCTGAAAAACGTGTTGGTTAGGTGCATTGGCTAAATTCTCCCTCAATGTACCAGAACAGATGCCGGAGTGCGGTGACCAGGGGATTTTCAGGGTAACTTCATTGCAGTGTTAATGTAAGCCTACTTGTAAATAATCTTTCCCTCTCCCTGCCTCCCTCCTACTCTCTCCACGGGCTATCAGTAAACAACGTTGGGCACTGTGTTGAGCACTCAGGCGATCAGCAGTGCGTGGTCCCCAAATAGACCTACGTTGCAACTGCTTAAACAAGGGGAGGAGTATCTAATTTACATGCTGGCTGCCTCAATGGGAATGGGTTCGGCTGATCCCAAATTGCAATCCTAGTCTTGGAAATGAGCCTTGATACATTGTCATCCTGGGGTTTGTTGGCAGAGGCTGCATCAACTGCTGCTGTAGCAATGTGCTAAAACTGGAATTAAGTTATTCTTTTGTCGCTGAATGTTGATTTACACAGAACCTTAAAGTAATGTTGAAATAATGGCATTGCAGTAATGACTGCTGGTGAAGTGGCAAGCAGTGTCTCTCACATCCCTCCCTGAGTAATACAAGTATGAGGGAATTTATTTTCACAAATGATTAGGCCCATTTCTGTGTCCTGATGGAATAAGTCGAACGTTACTTTTATTGTATGGGGTTTCAAGATGTTTACTGATAGCTCGGGGATTAGATTCCACAATTCTATTCATTTATAGTTATGGTCACTGATGGGGCTGAACAAATCACAGAGTGTTTTGGACGAAGGGATTTTCACCGATGTTTTGGGGATTGAAGTTATTTCTCTTTCCGTGCAGACAACGGCTTTGCAAATGGCCTTTTTGGCTTGGGACAGAAGAGAGAGATCACCTATTACCAAATATCCCTCAAGGAGGGGTAATGAGAAAAGCCCAAAAAGGTGAATGAGCTGGCAACATTGGGATAGGACTTGAACTCGTTGGAAACCGTGGCGTCTCCACCGAAACATATGTTAATGCTTGAAACGCACCTATTGGAGAAATAACAAACTTTGCCTTTATCTTTTAAGGAAATAACAATGAGATGCTGGTCTCTGACTGATATCCCATCTGCTACATGGTATCTGACTATAAGGAATGCATAATTCACGAGACATCCTCCACTCTAAATGTCAGTCGAAATGAAAACAAATCTGTAACCTAGTTTTGTTTCCTTTTCCTAATTCTCTTGTTTCACTCATATGTTTTACTGTTCAAGCTCCCCATTTAACAACTGGATTGGTGAAAAACAAATCCAGCCATGGAGTCACAAGCAAAGCAAAAGGCAGCAGCTGCACTGACAGCAATAAGGAAAAGCTAATGGTAATAGCAGAAGGCCAAAACTCCTTTGGGAGGCGTCTTGTATATATTATGTTATGAAAATAAAAAATGGCTGGCGGTATGTTTAACGGAATAACAAATGTTCATACGCACTTACGATCTCCAGATGCTCGCAGGACCCTTTGAATTTCTCAGAGTTTTTCCAGAATACGGTGAGGATTCAGACAGGGAGAAACAGGGGCCGGTATTTTGTGACCTCGTTCGGGTAAAGCTCGTAAAATCCCGCCCGAGGTCAACGTGGAATTCCATTCTGCAAGCCTTGCCTGGCCCCCGATTCTGGGGCGGGCGTGATGGTAAAATTCCAGCCAGGATGTCACTGTCACACATTCCCAATGCCTATGTGTCTTTTACTGAGTCTTTCTACAGCATTTCCAATTGACATTAGGCTGTGCCCTTTGCTTTCAAGAGAGATGGGAGTGAAGTTTCCTGTTGCCTGCTGGTCTGACGTTTTTATAGACATAGAAAACTACAGCAAAAACCGGCCCTTCGGCCCACAAATTTCCCACAAGATCATATCCTTACCTACTAGGACGATCTGTGACCTCAATCCCATTAAATCCCACGCACTCATCCAGAAGTCTCTTAAAAGAGACCAACGAGTTTGCCTCCACCACCACCGACAACAGCTGATTCCACTCACCCACCACCTTCACTGTTTCCTCTGGGTGCTCCGGTTTCCTCCCACACTGTTTTTCTCTCATTGTTGTACCTTTGGGCCATTTTCCCAGATGTGGAGATGCAGGCGTTGGACTGGGGTAAACACAGTAAGAAATCTCACAACACCAGGTTAAAGTCCAACCAGTTTATTTGATAGTAATCCCACGAGCTTTCGGGTTAAACCCGGGTCAAATCCGAAAGCTTGTGGGTTTACTATCAAATAAACCAGTTGGACTTTAACCTGGTGTCGTGAGACTTCTTATTCCATTTTCCCAGAGGCAGGATCGGCAGCAGAAGGACTATCTGCCAAATTGAGCTATTTTCCAGTTGGAATTTTCCGGAGAATGCAAGTTCCCCTCCAAGATGCATACCTTCCCAACTTGGAACTGTATTACTGTGGCTGGATCAAAACCTGGAGCTCCATCCCTAACAGCACTGTGGGTGTACCTACACTACATAGACTACGATGATTCTCAATGACAGCTCTCACTACCACCATCTTAAGGACAATAGAGGTAGACAATAAATGCTGTCCTAGAGTTGGCCTTCCTTCTTTGAGGTCCTTCTCACCTGCCTGGCTGAGATTGTACCCTTGCTGTGGAAGAGCTCCCTCTTCATAATACCACCCCACCTGCTGAAGTTATTTTTAAATTTAAGGTTTTTTTTCAACTGCAGTGAGCGCACCTCACAACGGAGGCGTCCTTCTTCTCCCCCTCTCTCTGTCTCTCACTTGACCTGCAGGCGATGGCTCCTTCTGACCTCCTCCAGCTTCAAAACCCCAGCCGCCCCCCTCCCCCCCACAGTCTATTCATAATTAAGCTGCACAGTGGCACAGTTGTTAGCACTCCTGCCTCACAGCATCAGGGAGCTAGGTTCAATTCCAGACTTGGGCAACTGGGTGTGTGGAGTTTGCACATTCTCCTCGTGTCTGCGTGGGTTTCCTCCGGGTACTCCAGTTTCTTCTCACAGTCCAAAGATATGCAGGTTAGGTTGAATGGCCATGCTAAATTGCCCCTTAGTCTCAGGGGGCCCCACTGAGATAGGGCCTGGGTGAGATAGTTGTTGGTATAGGTTGATGGGCTGAATGGCTTCCTTCTGTACTGTAGGGATCCTATGAATTGGATGCCAAACCTGTCCTTAGACTACAAATTGGCCAATTGTGGGAAAATCACAGCCTGGAACTGTTTCCACACAGCAGAAGATCATGACCCATGACCTATGACCCCTGTTTGACCCAAACATTGGGGTCCTAACTAAAATTACAAAAATGCTGTCTATTATGTTGTCACCTACATACAAACAATAATACATACAAATTTACCATTCCATGCTAACCTATTAAAATTAAAAATTAACTCGCCATTAGTCACTAGCTCCTGTATTTTCATTATCTAAAAGATCATCATAACTTTTTTACGTTTGTGGCAACCTTGAGTTATAGGTTCCTTAGCATAACCATAAAAGAACACCTGTATTGAGCAGTGTTAAGTTATTCGCATATTACCAATTCTTATATCACATGAGCTCTTAAACATTTGAGTTGCTTAGATCAAAAAATAATAGTCCTTTTGAAGTTGAATATTTGTGCCAAATCTTTGAACTGTCTATAGCATTCTCACAATGAACCAGGCTTAATGTAGCATGGCACTACAAAAATGATCTTTACATCAAAGTCATGAGCACTAAAACATGATTGAATATTCTAAGACTTACCATTACAATAAAACAGTCATTCTGTGATTAAACATAATAAATGTTAAATCAATTAATATTGTTATTTCAAAAACTGAAAGCGTAGCCGTAACTCATGCACCAGCTGTCTAACCTCACCTAAATTACACTGGAGCCAATCCATTAATCAGGACTAATAAATCGGACTTCTAGATGGTAACTATGAGGTAGATATTTCCCCCATTAATATTTTGTAAAAAAAAATCAATGTGAAAACATAATTTCTATTTTGTTATTGTACTTGTGTCAATATTTTCCCAAAACTGAACAGGAGTAACTACAGCCCCTTGGTGTCCATAGCACTTTGGTAAGATTATTAGGGCAGCATAACTTCATATACATATTTGGAGCATTGTTCATTTTGTTCAGCTCACCACGAGTGCTTGCAGTGGTCTAGTCTTTAGGTTTTGCACCATCTTGCTATCTTGACCTTCTTGTTTCAGTTACTCTTTAAAACCTTTGACCAAGTCATCAGTAAATTGTCCTGACACGAGGAAGAATTTCTTTGAATCCGTAGCTTTGGTTTGTACTGCTGTCTCATCATGCTGAGGCCCTGAGTTCAATTCAGGGCTTGGATAACTGCTTATGTGGAGTTTGCTCATTCTCCCATGCCTGAATGGGTTTTCACTGAGTGTTCTAGTTTTCTTCCACCCTTCAAAGATGTGCAGGTTAGGTTGATTGGTTCTGCTAAATTGCCCCTTAGTATCAAAAGTTTGACAGCGTAAATACGTATTGTTACGGGAATAGGTGTAGGTGAAATTGTTACTGGTGCAGGCTCGATGGGGCAAACGGCCTTCTCCTGCACTGTAGGTATTCTATGAATTCTAGGCAGACTTTTTTAATTTATAGGGAGTCAAAGGCAGAAGAGAAGTGTAGTTAAGGTCACAATCATACTTTTATTGAACAGCAGAGAAGGCTTGGGAGATCAAATGGCCTATCCTCTCTGACTTCTTATGTTTTTATTAAGGGCTGGAGTTGGCATCCACAATTTGGCACCTTAATTGGTTGCTGGTAAGTAAGTTGCTGGCAATCCCCCCGGAAACCACCTCACTAAAAAAGTGGAAACACAACAGCAGAATGGTACACCAGCTAGTAGTGGGCCTGGACAAGGTGCTCTTTTGGTGAGGCAGTACAAATTCAATGGGCTGAATGGCCACCTCCTTCACTGTAGGGGTTCTATGCAATCTATGAAATCAATGACTTCGCATTCAGTGAAGGGTCTGGATTTCTACTTCAACCTACACATGCTCTAAGTCACGAGGCGGTGATCGAGGGGTGGGGGAATTGGGCCAGGGTGCTAATATTAATGAACGTTAATAATTTTCCCATCAAATTCCAGGCCATTTCGAGGAAGAGAATGTTTAAGGGAGATGTTTGTGCCGATTAAAGACAGAAACAGGTGGTACTGTAATAAAAGACATATTAAACAAATACTTTGTATCTCAGTAGAGGAAATGGATAAAATGTCAGTGAGAAAGGAAAGCTAAACATAAATCAAAGTGAGAAACCTACTGGATTCAATACAAGTAACAAAAATAATAACTGACAAAAATAATGGGACTTACAATAAAGAACTCTGCAGATTTCCACCCTCAGAAATAGGGGAAAGAATTGCAGACATTTTAACCAGAATCTTTCCAAACTCCCTTGACTCAGAAAGTGTGACATTGGATTGGAAATTTGCTGATATTACTCCATTATTTAAAACAGAGGGGACTGGATAACATAAACTTGTTAGTTTATTGTGGGTAAATTAGTAAAATTTGTCATTAGGGATTGAGTGACTGAGTACTTGAGCAAATATGAGCTGATCAGTGAGTCATCATAGCCTTGGTAAAGATAAGCAATCTAGTTAGATTTTAGTGAGGAAATTACTAATAAAGGAGTTAAGGAAGTCTCTATGGATGTTATCCATATGGATTCCCAGAAGGAATTCATTAAAGTTCATGGAAGAGTGCAGGAGAGCATTCCGGGGGTAGTTACCAAGCTTACTAAAGAATGAGGCGTCAACCTGGGGAAGTTACAACAACAGGACTTCAATGCCTGCCAGACAACAGAAGCAGCATGAGTAAGACAGAGTTACACAACACACAACCAATAATCAGATCAAAGTTCTGTGGTGCTGTCACATCCAGTCTTGAATGGTGGTGGACAATTAACAGGAGGGGGAGTGCTCCACATGTATCACCTTTGTTCATGATGAAGGAGCCCAGCACCTCAGTTGTGAGGAGAGATTGGATAAACTTGGTTTGTTCTCGTTGGAGTGACAGAGGTTGAAGGGGCGACCTGACAGAAGTTTACAAGATCATGGATGGAGTGGATAGTCAGAAGCTCTTTTCTAGGGTAGAAAAACAAATACGAGGGGACATAGATTGAAGGTGCAAGGGGAAAAGTTCAGAGGAGATGTGCTAGGTGAAATTTTTACACAGAGGGTGGTGAATGTCTGGAACGCACTGCTTGGGGAGGAGGTGGGAGCAGGTACGGTTGCTGCATTTAAGAGATAACTGCATGAATAGGATGGGAATGGAAGGATATGGACTCTCTAAGTACATATGGTGTTAGTTTAGGTGAGCATCACGATTGGTATAGACTTAGAGGGCTCAAGGGCCCGTTCCTTTGCTGTACCTTTCTTTACTGTGTAAAAGGCAAGGCTAAAGCATTTGCAACTCAACCAAGAATGCAGAGTGGATGACCCACCTTGACTTCTTTCCGAGGTCCCCAGAATCACAGATGCCAATCTTCAGCCAATTCAATACACTTCGCAGGTTCTAAAGAAATGGCTGAAGGCACTCGATACTGCAAATGAGTCTTGGCAACATCCTAGCAATAGCATCCAAAACCTGTGCTGCAGACTAGCTTCAGCCCTAGCCAAACTGTTCCAGTACAGATACAATGCTGGCATCTATCCAGCGATGTGGAAAATTGCCCAGGGATGTCCTGTTCACAAAAAGCAGGAACAAATCCAACCCAGCCAATTGCCTCCCCATTAGTCTCCTCTTGATCATCAATAAAGTGATGGAAGGGATTGTTGACAGTGCTTATCAGTGGCACTTACTTAGCAATAACCTGCTCGCTGTCACCCAGTTTGGGTTCTGTCAGAGCCACTTGGCATCTGACTTCATTACAGACTTAGTGTGAGCATGGAAAAAAGTTGAACTCAACAGGTGAAGTGAAAGTTATGTCCCTTGAAATCAAAACATTATTTAACTGAGGGTCGCATCAAAGAAACCCAGCAAAATTTAAGTCAATGGGAATCAAAGGGAAACTCCTTGACTGGTTGAAGTCATACTGAGCACACGAGAAGATGGTTCTGGGTTGTCAGAGGCCAATCATCTCTTTTCGCTACACGTGTTCCTCAAGCTAGTGCCCAATCATCTTCAGCGGCTTCATCAATGACCTTCTCCTCATCGCTGTCTTAAATGGAAGACCCCTAAATTCCAAACTGTGCCCCCTGTACCTAGTCTCTCCCAAAAAGAGGAACATCCTCTCAGCATTCACTCTATCAAGTCCTCTCAGATCTCTCATTCTTCTCCATTAAATTCCAATGGATATAGGTCCAACTTGTCCAACCTTTTCTCATACTAATCCCTTTAATCCAGGAATCAGTGAAGTGAACATCTGCTGAACCGCTTCTAATACAATTATATCCTTTCTTAAATAAACAGACCAAATCGTATAATGGTTTCACTAGCACTCGGTACAGTTATAGCCAAACATCTCTACTTTTACGAGAGACATAGACAGAGTAGATAGTCAGAGGCTTTTCCCATGGGTAGAAGTGTCAATTACAAGGGGGCACTGGTTCAAGTTGAGAGGGGGAAAGTTTAAGGAGATGTGTGGGATAAGCTTTTCACATAGAGTGGTGGGTCCGTGGAATGCACTGCCTGAGGAGATGGAGGTAGCAGGCAACATTTCAGAGGCATCTGGATGGATACATGAATAGGGAGGGAATAGAAGTAGACTGGCAAAAGTTTTTTTTTTAGCTTAATCATAGCATTGTGACTGGCACAGGCTCGGAGTGCCGAAGAGCTGGTTCCTGCGTTGTACTTTATTTTGTTCTTCATTCTTTGTACTTCTATATTCCATTCCCCTTGCAATAAACAACTACATTCCATTTCCCATCCTGATCACCTTCTGTACCTGCATGCTAACTTCTTGTGATTCATATTCCAAGACGCCCAGATCCCTCTGTATTACAGAGTTCTGCAATCTCTCTCCATTTAAATAATGTAACCAATAGAGTATCACAGGTATCAATGCTGGGGTCTCAAGCCAGCTAAGGTCAAAACATTATTTATTCAGCTCACTATTGTTAACTGGTACAGGATAGTCGCTAGATTTGCCGAACAGAATAATTGGCATTGACTTAAAAAATAGCTGAGAGCATTTTAAAGATCACAAACCTACAATTAATGCATGTATGACTTTATAAAGTTAGATCAGTGAAAAACAGATAATGATGGAATATTAAGTTTAGATTGGAGTTCACCACTATAAAACAGATTGTAGCTTTGCAGAAGCACTGAAGACATCAGTTTTTAATGTTTTTTTCCCTTTTTTCTCATGCTTCCTCATATTGATTAGAATATGAATATTCTGTAAACTGTGTGTGCCTTTACATGCCTTTCTCTGATCAAAATTTACCACACACCTGACGAAGGAACAGCGTTTCCAAAAGCTTGTAGGTTTACTATCAAATAAATTGGTTGGATTTTAACCTGGTGTTGTGAGACTTCTTCCTGTGTTTACCCCAGTCCAGATCTTCACACATCTTCTCTTACACAGATCCATTCATCATATACAGAGAGCTCAGGATTTTCCTTCCCACCAGCCCACAGATTTATATCACCAAAGCCAGATGAGCAGAAAATCATGTGCGAGCAAGTGCAGTAATATTCTACAGGTTATTTTGCTGTGGGAGGTTACCGAAGCTGACAGACTCCAGCATGGTGTTAGCAATGTTGCCTCACAGCACCAAGGACCTGGATTCAATTCCCAGCTTGGGTCATCGGTTAGGTGCTTTGGCAGTGCTAAATTCTCCCTCAGTGTACCCAAACATGCGCTGGAGTGTGCCGACTAGGGGATTTTCACAGTAGCTTCATTGTAGTGTTAAATAAACCTGCTTGTGACACCAATAAGTAAATACAATCATGGTTAAGCTTTCTCTCAGATGCTGGCGGACCTGCTGAGTTTTTCAGCATCCTCTGTTCTTTAAATTTAAGGAGGTTTTGAAGTGAGGCAGGATTTAGTTTCTGCAATTATTCAATCTCATAAAAACGAACCAATTTGTAAATTTTCATAACCCCAGTGCCATCATCGTACATGATGATCGGACCTGTGGGCGAGGTAACAGAGTGTGGCCAACATCAGACAGTTGTATCGCATCCCTTAAATTTCCATTAGAGGTTTCAGTCATATATTCTTTTCAAAGCAATCTGAAAATAAATGGCTGGAGACAAATACACTTCTTGGTTGCTCTGAAGAGACAAGCTTGCATCTCTTTAATTTACTTTGTTCACATTGAACGCACCACATTGGGTTGGATATTTTTGGATGGCAGGGTTCTGTAGAAAAGGATTAGACACACACGAGGGTATTTTTGTTTTTTTTTCATCTCACACACATTCTTTTAATTATTTCACTCTTGCTCTAGGTTCCCTCTCAGATGACATTGAAGGTAAGTGATCAGCAATGTGCCATCGCAAGTAACTGGCAGAGGGATTGGCGACAGACCTCAGCCTGCTATGAATAATCTTTATTCAATTAATAATAAATTAAAGTCTTATGTAGATTCTTAAAAATGTATTCGTAGCAAGGTTTTCATTTTTTTTGTTGCTCACTGGAGTAAGCTAAAGAGCTTGGGTGGAATTTTCCACTTTGCGCAGAGTGCTGACTGAGGTGAGAAAATCAGTGTGCAGCTCTCCAGCCGAGCTTTCTCTCCAGATAATCTGGCAATCTGTGCACAATGAATCTGGTGATGTGGTGCGTACCAGCTCGGTGGCTGGGCAGGTCCTGATCAAGCTGGCAATCAGACTCTTGAATGGATCCCATTCATAGTAAATTGATCTTTCCTCACGCCCTAGCTATGACACATTGTGCACCCTCTTCTTTCCTTCTCCACGTATGACATATTTTGTCTGTATAGTGCGCGAGAAGCAATACTTTTCACTGTATACTAATACAAGTCACAATAATAAATAAAAAGTAGTACAGAACAGGATCCCATAGAAAGTGATATAGTAATAATTGCTTTCTTTTTGCAAATGTTGTTTGAGTAATAAACATTCATCAGGATAATGGAGTGAGCCCCTCTGTCCTGACAGAGAATCTTTCACACTCACCCGAGAGGGCAGATAAGGTCATAGCTTAGAACACACAACTTGGAACATAGAACACTACAGCACAAACAGGCCCTTCGGCCACAAGTTGTGCCAATCATACCTACACTTATCAGGCCATAGAACTATCTGTAACTCCCAATCCCATTTAATCCCATGTATTCATCCAGAAGTCTTTTAAAAGACCCCAGCGAGTTTGCCTCCACCACCACTGACGGCAGCCAATTCCATGCACTCACCACCCTCTGAGTGAAAAACTTACCTCTAACATCTCCTCTGTACTTGCCCCCCAGCACCTTAAACCTGTGTCCTCTCGTAGCGACCATTTCAGCCCTGGGAAATAGCCTCCGAGAATCTACCCTATCTATCCCTCTCAACATCTTATAAACCTCTATCAGGTCACCTCTCAACCATCATCTCTCCAGGGAGAAGATACCTATCTTCGTAAGGCATGTCCCCCAATCCAGGCAGCATCCTTGTAAATCTCCTCTCCACCCTCTCAGCAGCTTCCACATACTTCCTATAGTGAGGCGACCAGAACTGCGCACAATACTCCAAGTGGGGTCTGACAAGGGTCTTATAAAGTTGCAGCATTACCTCCCGACTCCTAAACTCAATTCCTCTAAATATACAACAATATCTTCTCTTAATATCTTATACAACGGACAGTACATCCTTTACTGCAGCACTCTCTCAATATTGCACAGGGGTGTCAGCCTAGATTAGGGTCTAAATCTTTGCACAAACAAACATCTTTGCAAGGGGTGTAATGCAGGTCATTTCTAATCGCACATTCTTAGTTCACAGAGACAGCCACCATTATAATGCAGCAGTCGACTCCACTCATCTGTTAATTTTAATTGAGGGTGGTTCTAAATGTGCAGATTAGACCAGGTTGGAGCAGGTCTGAACCTTGTATCATTTGGAAAGCCAGAATACCCTTTTGGAGATATTGTACCCTTTTGCATTTGGTCCCAAGGTACCTTTGGGAGAATTAAGGCATCCTTTGTGTTAGGTCAGGTACCCTTCGGGATTGTTAAACATAAAACAGAAAAAAAATTGAATCCCTGTCTAATAAACACATAGTGAAAGTCTACCATAACTTTGAAGATAATGAAAATATGTATATCTTTCTAGAGCATTGCATTCACAGGTGCACATATTGAAAATGAGAAGAAGCGTTTGTGCAAAAAAGTGCAAAAATTCATTAGAACTTTCAAAGCTGGCAAAGAACTGTCAAGCTATCAATGCTGGATTTCAGTGTCTAACCCCTCTGACCTGTTGAGGGGCGCTTGGTGAAGCGAAAGGCAGCTATACTGCTCCTGTATCTGCTGGCGCTGTGATCATTGGTGTAGCTTCTCCTCTTGTTGTTTGTCCAAGGTGCAAAATAGAGATGGAAAAGCTTCTTCCATGCAGGGAAGTGTGGCTGAAGGTGCGTGAAACGCTAGTCAGGGCATGGGTGGAATTTAATGCTCTTCCATGTGTTGAGTTTGGTGGTTGGGGCACCAATCTGCTGCCTTCCTGCCTGTCCTGATTAAGTCCATGGCAGGAAGCTCATGGACAGCTACCTACCCCACACGGCAACAATTGAGACCCTTAAGTCAGCAATTGTTCATGTGCTTCATCAGTGCCAATGGTACTTATCAAGTGGCCATTAGGGAAACCTGAAAAACAAACAGGATTTGCCTGTGATTCCCCTCCTGTCATCTCTCACCTGTGACCTGGGTCATATTACTGGCATCAACACTGCTGAGCAATAAAGAGTTGTTACCTTCTGATTAGCTCTTAGAAAGAATGAAGAAAAGTGCAGCACGAGAACAGGCCCTTCGGCCCTCCAAGCCTGTGCTGATCATGATGTCCTAACTAAACTGAAATAAAGACTGCCCTTACTCAGTCTATATCCCTCTGTTCCCTCCCTATTCATGAACCCATCCAGATGCCTCTTAAATGTTGCCAATGTGCCTGTTTCCACCACCTCCTTTGGCAGCACATTCTAGGCACCCACACTGTCTGCATGAAATACTTCCCCCAAATATCTCCCTTAAACTTTCCTCCTCTCACTCTGAATCCGTGCCCCCTTCTAACTCGCACCCTGGGAAAAGCCTCTGACCCACTACCCTGTTTATGCCTCTCATAATTTTGTAGGTCTATCAGGTCTCTCCAGTAAAAACAATCCTACTTTATTCAACCTCTCCTCATGGCCAATCTCTTTGAGACTGGGCACCATTCTGGTGAACATTCTTTGCACTCTCTCCAAATCTTCTACATCCTTCTGGTAGTGTGGGGATCAGAACTGCACTCACAATTACAAACGTAGCCTAAGGTTTAATATATGTGACATGATTTGCCAACCCCTGCGCTCAATGCCTTTGCCGATGAAGGCAAGCACACCTCTTGATGGGCATGACTTCTGAAGGCGGAAAAAAGCCATAAAGATTGGTACCTGGCACATAAATAGCTGTCCAGCACATAAGAGGTTAAAAGGCATTATTAAACCTGCACTGACTTCTGACACAGACACTGACTTTCAAACACAGACAACTACTTAAAATTTAAACCACAGGACAGACAGTTAATCGAATTAAAACAGGGAACAGATGCTTCAGAAAGCCAGGTACCTTAAAAGAGATAAAGATAGTCCTGGGACAATGGGTCTGATAGGGAGATTAAGAACAGGAGTGCATAAACACAAAGGAATCACTTACTACAAGAATAGAATAAAATTAAGTCATTGATAAAGAGAAATGTACCTAATCATGGAACAATGTGATATTGAAATGATCATGGCTATAACTGTCTATAATAATGAGCTAAGAAATGCTGTACCCATTTGACTATAGCGATGTGATAATAGTGTCTGGTCCATTGTGTAAAGGATATAAAGATGGACTTCTTCTGTCATTTTATTGAGAGAAGGTAGCTGTCCAGTAGTCTGGACAGGTGCCTTTTCTCCATGAATCTTTGTTCAATAAAACTGTATTGTTGTTCCTCCAGCCTGACTCCGAAGTGGTAATTTTCCCACAACACTTCCATTCCTGGGGTCCTTGATCATAGGAAAGACCCTCTGCTGTCCAGTTAAGTACCTGAGGTGCATTTAATTTGGCAGAACTTCCTGAAAAGAGATGAAACTGGGCAAGACCTTATTGCCTACATTATGTATCACCCAGTAGTACCTTCCAAGAATGTGCTGTCACTGTCATGCTGTGGTAGCACACCCTCAGGTAGGAGGTCCTTACTGCAGTAGCTGTTCACCTGGCCATGGCTACATTCTTCATTTTCACTGATCAAAAGCTTCACATCCAGTCAGTTTCCCTGAGGAAGCTTCTCCCTATTGCTTGACCCTAGAGAGTCCCACATAACTTGGGAAATAAATCCACTATCCATTAAATGCAGAGTCCTCAGAGCATAACTTATTGATTATTAGAATATATAAAAACTTTAGCGGCAAGGGGGTTTCTGATTTGCTTTTAACCCCATTGGGATGAAACCTACTTGAGAGCAAGATGTTGCCATTATCCTGATGTCAATATCGTTATTAGGTTTTTTATTCCCCCCCCCCATGCGCAGTGAAACCGGCTTCCCCTTTCCTGGGAAAACCCTCTCCAAGATTTGTATTTTTAACTGCTGTCAGCTGGTTTCCCAAGTTTCACAAACTATCTCAGTTCGGCGGGAGAACTACCACTGAGCCAAGGCTAACAGGATTGATGGTGTTATACTGCTCACACTATCCTACTTTGAAGTCTCTCCCAGTGTTACACATCATCCTTCCCTGATGAAATATAATACTCTTTGAACAGCCATCCAGCCAGGGCACTCAGGATAATTCACTCACTCATTTTTCCCTCCCTCTACGCGGGAAGTGCCTGGTCTTGTTCTTGACAATGCAGCCAAAGTCGAGGACTCACACACTAAGATGTTTCTAATCACATCTTTTTGTTGGCTAATGACGACTTTCCGCTTTACTCTGTGCATGCTGTTTTAAACTTTTAAAACAATTCTTTGTTATACCTTGAGCTACAATATTCCAAAAAAATGTCTGGTTCAATTTTGATCTAAGATTTCTAAGGAATCCATGAACGATGTCATTACAAATACAAAAATGGGCTCGTGATAAATAAACCTGTTGGACTTTAACCTGGTGTTGTGACACATCTCATGTCCAATGCTGGCATCTTCACATCATGATTACAAATATGAGGATTAAAATATTTAATTTTATTTATTTGTCCATGGGATATGGATGTCACTGGCTGGGCCAACATTTATTGCCCACCTCTAATTGCCCTTGTTTAAAGGAGTCAACCACATTGCTGTGGATCTGGAATCACAAATAGACCAGTATAGGTAATGATGGGAGATTTCCTTCTCTAAAGAACATCAGTGAACCAGATGGGTTTTTACAATAATTTGAATAATAGTTTCATGGTTATTGTTAAAATTTTTAATCCAAGATTTTATTAAATTCAAATTCCACTATTTGCTCTGTTTGGATTTGATCCTGGGTCTCCAGGACAATATCCTGGGTCTCTGGATTACTAGTCCCAGTGACAATGCCATTACTCCACTGTCTTGCCTGTAATATATTCAGGAAGTCTTGAGTGTGTTTTTATCAACTAAAACTTTGATTGCTTTCATGTAACATCATTTCACATGGCTGCCTTTTTTGGAGCAGTCTGATAATACTTTCGAAATGGCAATGCTCATGGGGGCCAAAAGTTTGAGTGTCCACTCCCCTCTGTCTGACCTCCTGTCCCAGGAAGGGGGGGGGTGGGAAAATGGACCTTACGGTGTAACATTGGGTGTAATGATGAGGGTGGGATGGAGTTTGCCAGTTTCTGTGGCAATCCTGTTTCCACTTGTATTTTATTAGCAATGGAGAGAGTACTGGAGGGACATCTCCTGTTAGATCAATTGAGGCTCTTAAGCTGTCAATTAATGGTACTGTTGGCTATGACGGATATATAGGATGGATATCAGAGGCAGGTTCTTTACCCAAAGGGTGGTTTGGGAGTGGAATGCCCTGCCTGCAGCAGTTGTAGATGCGCCAAGTTTTGTGGCGTTTAAGAGGTTAGTTGATAAGTATATGGAAGAGAAGGGAATGGTTTAGTTTGGAGGGGCATTGCTTTTTATATTGGTCAGCGCAACATCGAAGGCCGAAGGGCCTGTTCTGTGCTGTAATGTTCTATGTTCTATGACTTCAGAGCTGCTTGTCATCCAATTCATTGGCAGTTCCCTGAGGCAAGAACTCCTGCCTTTGCCATCAGGAAAGGTGCAACAGCCTTGCCTTAAAGCAGTTCACAATATCGCCAGCTTTAAATTGTTATGAGTCAGCTATCAGGTTCTCCAATAACTTTTTAACCCCACAGGTAAGAACCATTGCCCCCCTTAAACTCCAGCTCAATGATTTAGTAGCATTTGACCTGTAAAGAAGGCATGCATTGTCAAACGGGTAGATTTCCTGCTATGCCTTTGTCACAATGAATCACATCTGTGTATGAATTCCCATTTTCATCCATCATAGAATCCCTACAGGCAGAAGGAGGCCATTCGATCCATCGAGCCTGCACCAACAACAATCCCACTTAGACCACATGTTTATCCCCCTGACACTAAGGGGCAATTTAGTACGGCCAATTAATCTAACAAGCATGTCTTTGGAGTCTGGGAGGAAACTCACACAGACGTAGAGACAATGTGCAAACTTAACACAGATGGCGACCTGAGGCAGGAATTGAACCCGGGCCCCTGGCGTTATGAGGCAGCAGTGCTAACCACTGTGCCACCGTGCTACTTCATCCTTTGGTTCAGCCAACAGATTGAAAATCTGAGACCACCTTGTATGAAGATATCATTTATTTGCTTGATTGTGTCAGTATGAAAAGTACCTTGTAAAGTTTGTAAAGTTGTCTTATGTGGATTTCAGGAAGGCCTTTGACAAGGTCCCCCATGGCAGACTGGTGCAGAGGGTGAAGTCTCCTGGGATCAGAGGTGGCTGGCAGGATGGATACAAAACTGGCTTGGTCAAAGAAGACGGGGTAGCAATGGAAGGGTATGTTTCTGAATGGAGGGCTGTGACAAGTGGTATTCCTCAGGGTCAGTGCTGGGACCATGGCTGTTTGCAATATATATATATACATATACATGATTTGGAGGAAAACATAACTGGATTGATTAGGAAGTTTGCAGATGAAACAAAAATTGGTGGATTTGCGGATAGTGACAAGGACCATTAGGGATACAGCAGGATATACATCAGTTGGACACTTGGGTGGAGATGGAGTTTAATCCAGACAAATGGGAGATAATGCATTTTGACAGATCTAATATAGATGGGAAATATACAGAAAATGTCAGAATCCTTAAGAGTATTGATAGGCAAAGGGATCTGGATGTATAGATCCAGATCTATACATCTGGATAGATGTATCTATCCAGATACAGAAAGTGGCCATGCAGATGGAGGAGTAGTCAAGAAAGCATACAGCATGCTTGCCTTCATTGGCTGAGGTATTGAGTTTAAAAATTGGCAAGTCATGTTGCAGCTTTATTGAACCTTTGATAGGCCGCACTTGGAATATGGTGTTCAATTCTGGTTGTCACACTACCAGAAGGATGTGGAGGCTTTGGAGAGGCAATAGGAAAGATGGTATGGAGGGCATTAGCTATGAGGAGAGGTTGGAGAAACTTGATTTGTTCTCACTGGAACAATGAAAGTTGAGGGGAGACCTGGTAGAAGTCTACAAGACTATGAGAGGCACGGACAGAGTGGATAGTCAGAGACTTTTTCCCAGCATGAAAGAGTCAATTACTAAGGGGGCAGAGGTTTTAGGTGTGAGGGGCAAGGTTTAAAGGAGATGTCCAAGGCAGACTTTTTACATAGAGAGTAATGGGTGCCTGGAACTCGTTGCTGGGTACGGTAGTGAAAGCAGATACGGTCGTGATTTTTAAGGGTGCCCTGACAAGTACACGAGTAGAATGGGAATAGAGGGATACGGTCCCTGAAAGGTAGAGAGTTTCAGGTTATGTTGGGCAGTGTGGGTCAGTGCAGGTTTGGAGGGCCGAAGGGCCTGTTCCTGTGCTGTAATTTTCTTTGTTCTTTTCCTACCCGAGTACTATGAAAGGATTTATAAACTTTTATTGGGAGAAGCTTTAGCACAATCACATTCCTCCTTCACAGTCCTCATAAAGCGTAACTTCTGTCTCTGTTTGTCATCCCTATCTTACCTCATTTTTCTCTCCCCCCCCAGGTTCCTATAAATGACCTGCTCATCAGTCTAGTCTTTTTCATTGCTGAACAAACATAATTTCCTTTCTGAAGCACAGTCAGTTAGTCCTGGCACTCGCTCACAGTTCATCTTCTGGCAATTATTAGAGGAGAATTTTGAACCATGACTATGAGATGAACCAGTAACAAACCCAACCCTGCGGGCAGTTGGTTGAGAGTATCCATCAAACGAAGAGTTAGCTTAGTTGAACTGCATCATTTCTTGGGTTCGTCATAACCTCATCAAGCTCAGTATTCTCTTTGCTGCCTGTTGCCACTTATCTACACAGACATCTGGAGACCACCTTGAAACATAAACATCTGGTTCTCCACCATTCATTGCTACTTGAATAAAATCTGCGCTATCCTGTGTAATTAATTTATCGCTCCTAAACTTAAGTGCATTTGCTTCAAGGAGAATTCAGGCTGAATGTCTTCATTCTCTCAGCATGTCTCTGTCTTGCTAAATTCTCTTCACGATTAACTGGTCTCTTTAATTATTCAATCAAAAATCCAAAGCCAGTTTCAGAATCAGTTGGAGTTGCTTTTCTCAGCATATTGGCAAGATATAAATGCTCTATTATTTATCAAATGTCATCAATCTGTAATCATTAAAAGTATAGGATAATTCCCTGCAATTTCTTCACTCGGTGTATTTATTAACCTGATCTGCGATGAAATGTCTATTAATGCTGATGCGTATTTCGAGTCTAAAGTGGGAAGAACGGGTGCTTTAAGGTCAGGTAGGATATAAAAATGTTAAAACATCAATCCTGAAATCAAACCCTCCCTCAATTGTCCCTAAATTGGATCTCCCTTAATCTGGCACACATATAATTCCCCAAATTTGCACCCCTTTATTGTGGAGAGTAGACAAAAGTCGTAGGTAAAAGAAAGACTTGAATAAGGCGCCCATTGAGTGTTAAAATGGGCGGTGTGGGCTTGTAGGGCTAAAGGGCCTGTTTCCTGTGCTGTTTTTTGCTCAACAAGTCTCATTTCTATTTTAACTGAGATGGATTGAAGGGAAGGACAGGCAAACAAAGCCACTCCCTGAAAGTGGGTTGTCCATTTAAATATTATAATGAAGTTGCATGCCTCAATGTTAACCACTATTTTAATGTTAATACTGGCCCACTTGGTTTCCTGAGTCTTGGGAAATCTGGCAGCTAAAAAGACTTGAGACCTGCTAGATCTGAAAGCTAAGTGCTTTTTCTATTTACCTGTTAGATATGCCTTAAAGTTAATTTTATTAGTATCACAAGTAGGCTTACATTAACACTACAATGAAGATATTGTGAAAATCCCCTAGTCGGTACACTCTAGCACCTGGTAGACTAAGAGAGAATTTAGCAAGACCAATGCACCTAACCAGCTTGGAGGAAACCCATGCAGACAGGGGGAGAATGTGCAGACTCCGCACAGACAGTGACTCAAGCTGGGAATCAAACCCAGCTGCCTGGCACTACGAAACATCAGTGCTAACCACAGTGCCATCATTTTTCCCTCATTCAGGTGCCATGAGGCAACATCCTTTGGATTCATTTGGTCTCCTCCCTGACAATTCCGATCTGTCTTCTGGTCTCTGATTTCCATCTGCTCCAGCTTCTATTCTCCCACCTAGACCCCCAATCTCCCCAGACCACCTGCTCTAGTCTTTCTCCCAACCTCAGAGTGACACCCTTCAGCACCGCCACCACCCACTCTTGCATTCCCGTTCCCCTCTCCCAAGGCCAGATTCTGACTTTTTATTTGGCCACTGATCTCCCCCCGCCACCATTCCAGCCTCGAATTATCCATGTAGCATCTGACCTTTCCTCTGTACCAATCTCTGACCTTCACACTGGTTTGCCAGTGACCTGTATCTAAACTCCTTTATCATTCCTTCATTCTTAGTATCCTTAATTAACAAGGATTAACAAGGATTCCATTCTATTTATTAAATTTCAATTGATCTAGCCTCAACAACATATTGGACAAAGAGTTCTTTGTGAATGAATTAATCAAGAGAAAGAATATTTTAGGTATGTAGATTTATGACATTTACACTGGCATTGATCAGTTTAGATAATTCTAAAAATTAGCATTTGGTTAAGATTATGATTTTAAGAAGTTAAAGAGTAGATTTAAAAAAAACAAAGTCACATATCATGGAAGATTTGAAAAGCATCTGATAGCTGAACGTGAAGTATTAGTTTGACAACTTTTGTGTGTCACAGAGGGTGAGATTTTCCAGCTGCTCCTGCCCTAAGAGCAGAAAATCCCACCCGAGGTCAACAGATCTTTGCATTGTTCGTGTGCCATGGGTGAGGCTTGCAGAACAGTATTTTCCATTGGCCTTGGGCAAGATCTTACAAGCTTTGGATGGGTGAAGTGGTAAAGTTATGGCGATCAAGAACAATTCCTGTGCTTGGCAGGGCTTTTCTCTATAAAATTGTGAAATGGAAATAGTTCTAATAAACCAAGCAGGAGCATTCTACAAAGTATTTGAGGATTGAGGATCTGGGCTGAACATTTAAAGAAAGGTGATAATATGAAACAAGATCATTAGAATGTAATGGATTATTCCTTAGTAACTATAGAACCATAGAGTTTCTATATAGTGCAGAAGGAGGCCATTTAGCCTATCTGGGCAGGCGAGGCTTGCAGAACAGCACTTCCTGTTGGCCTTGGGCCGAATCTTATAAACCTCGGGCAGGCGAGGCAGTAAAGAGATGGTAGAGAGGTTCTTCCCGCTTCGAAAGTATAGCAGAACTAGAGAGCACAGCCTCAAAATAAGGGGGGGGGGGGGGAGCAGTTTAGAACGGAGTTGAGGAGGAACTTCTTCACTCAAAGGGTGGTGAACCTCTGAAATTCTCTGCCCATTGAAGTGGTGGAGGCTACCTTGTTGAATATATTTAAGTCATGGGTTGATGGAAATTAAGACTTATAGGAAGAAAGCGGGGAAGTGGAACCGATCCACTTCAGATCAGCCATAATCTTATTGAATGCGGGGCAGGCTCGAAGGGCTAGATGGCCAAATCCTGTTCCTATTTCTTATGTTCTTAAAGTTATGGCAATCAAGAACAATCCACCCAGGCCCCTCCTTAGCCCAATTTCTATAACCCCATGCATTTACTATGGCTAAAGCACCTAACTTACACATCTTTGGACATTAACTTGCACATCTTTGGAATGCTGGAAGAAACAGGAGCACCCAGTGGAAACCCATGCAGACATAGGGAGAACATACAAACTCCACACAGACAGTGACCCAATTGGACCTGGATCTCTGAGGCAGTAGTGCTAACCATTGTGCCACCATGTGTAAAATATTTTACTTCTAATAACCCCAACAAACTTAACGGTTACCTCGTTGTGTTGAATGTGGCATTTTGAGTGTAACAATGAATGAGGAAGATTGGATTAGAAGATAAGTGTTAACTTGTAATGTTTATTTGCGAAAGGTGGAAAGAGATCGTGACACGGTATAAATACACTAAATTATTAGTTGATTATTTTCAATATAACACACATTTGTACACTGAGTGCCTTTGCTCTGTTAATCAACCTTAAGTGGCACTGCATATGCAAAGGTATAATAAAGTGCAGTCACTTTGATAAATTGTCTTGTTAAATTCGATTGCTGCACTTAGTTCATCTAATTTTTGTGATTTAGTGTACTTCCTCGCTAAATTACAAAGATAATTTGTGCACGATTTTTGCAACTTCTTGCTCTTTCAGAAATGAATATGCTGTGACTTTTACAATACAATTTTGTTAAAACCTTATTTTATCTCAACAAAAAGATTCAAGTTGTAAAATGGAGCAGATCCAGCATTTATGGGCTAGAGTTTTCTTTGCCTATTCATTGTTAACAGAAATGTATCTGGAAAGTACCTAAGGACTGGGAGTGAGGCACACTATGCGAAGTAATGATTTATGATGACTGTAAAAAGATGTGCCATTATAATTAAATGTTTATAGCTGTTTGCAAGCTGGGCTCTGTTGAGCCAGCTCATCTGAGCTAGGATGGTACACCCAGTTTACAGAAAGGGAAATGAGTTAGAATTCCTGCACCCAATCAGTAATCTGAACTTTTTTGGAAAATATACCTGTTTGGTTGCCAGGGGTGGAAAGAATCAGATTTATCTGTGGCATCCTCCTATAATTAAATAGCTGTGTGATACCCATTACCTATCTGTCTCCCTGCAAGGAGTATGGCCACTTGAACCACGGCGCTGGCATTTGTCCACAGACATTTTAAGTGGAGTTTTACATTGGAATTTGCTGTGATTAGGATTCCACTTCAGCACAGCAGCCTTTGCAGAGGATTTGGCAGCCCAAGAGAATGGAAAGAGCTGCAATGCATTTCCTTCTCAATTAGATTGACGAACTGTTAATGAGCAGCGGTGTCTGAAGCAAGCAGTTTCAGTTAGAATATTTAATACACAGTCAGCTCAGGTACAGGCAGGGAAATGAAGAGAGGGCAAGAAGGATAGGATTCAGAGAGAGATAGGAGACAGAACAATATTGTTTTTAAATGTTTATCTTTTGTAAACTCTTCAATGAAAATTAAAATCTGAATGAGTGAAACTCCAGGCTTATAAAAGTTAATTATTAGTGCTAGAGAAATTATTAGGCAGCAATTAAGACAATTGTAAATATAAATGCACTGTAATGGCCTGGTTTTGACTGCTTCTGTTATGTAATGGGCTGCTGTTTGGGAGGAATCTGCACATTCTCCTTACCTCTGTGTGGATTTTTCTTGGGTACTCCGGTTTCCTCCCACACTCTGAAAGATGTGCTGGTTAGGTGCATTGGCCATGTTAAATTCTCCCTCAATGTACCTGAACAGGTGCTGGGGTGTGGCAACTAAGGGACTTTCACAATAACTTCATTGCAGTATTAATGTAAGCCTTCTTGTGATACTACCAAATAACTTAAAAAACTTAATGAACTTAAACTTATTAACAAATGCAGCAATTTCACACCAGTCCATGCATTTCAACATTAAATGTTTTGGCATTATACGAGTGTAGTACATTACCCCTGGAAAAGCAGGACCACTTAACTTTGAAATCTTTGTGTTTATCTGCTGATATCAGATTGAATAATAGTTTTGGCAAAATTCAGTCCATTGTATTTTTTTCATTAAGGTGAGAAAATAATTGCATTCAGAAACATAAAATACTGATCAAAAGCCTTACTTATTGCTTTATCGAAAATATAGCACCTGTATTTGCAAAGAGATCCATTTAGCAGCTTCTTCTACTAGTATTTGGTTCTTGTGAATACACTGATATCAGTATTAACAAAGAACAAAACAATGAAAAGCACATCAAAGGAATAGACTCTTGGACCCTCCAATCATGATGTCCTAGCTAAAAAATTCTTCTACCTTACTCAGTCCTTATCCCTCTATCCCCTCCCTACTTACGTACCCATCCAGAAGCTCTTAAATGTTATTCATATGCTTGGTACATTCCAAGCACCAACCACTCCCTCCCCCCACCCCAAACCTGCTTTAAACTCCCCCCTCTTAGTTTGAACCTGTGCCCCCTTATAATTGACACTTCCATCCTTGGAAAAACCCTCTGACTATCCATCCTGCATTAGCCTCTCATAATTTTGAGAGTCTCTATTAGGTTGTCCCTCAGCCTCCATCTTTCTAGTGGAAACAACCCTATTTTATTTAACCTCTCCTCATAGCCAACATCCTCAAGACCACTCAACATTCTGGTGAACATTTTCCAAAGCTTCCTTGTCCTCCAGAACTACACACAATACTCCAAATACTGCCTCAATGCCTTAGCTGATGAAAGCAAGCCAAACGTGCCTTATGCCGTCTTAATCACCTTGTCACCTGTGTTGCCACTTGTAGGGAACTGTGGATCTGCACGCCCAGATCCCTCTGTATGTTAAAATGTTCCTAAAGGTTCTACCAATCACAGTATGATTCATATCTAAATTTGATCCTCCAGAATGCATTGCCTCGATTAAACTCCATCTGCTATTCCTGTACCCAACTCTCTAATCTATCCATATCCTTTTGAATCCTCTGACAATCTCTGGCACGATCCACAAAACTTTATGTCCTCTGCAAACTTAGTAATCAAGCCACCCATATTTTCCTCCAGATCATTTATATATATATTATAAGGTCCCAGCACCAACCCCACTAGCTACAAATCTCCATTCTGACAAATACCTTTCCACGGCTACTCTGTCTTCTATAACCAAGCCAGTTCTGCATCCATCTCGCGAGCCCACCCAGAATCCTATGTAATTTTAATTTTTTTATACCAGTCTGCCATGTGCGACATTGCCCAGGGCACATAATTCCATTGCCTTTTAAGATGGATTGGGACTTCATGTCTTTCTCATAAGTATTTCTCTAAAGAAATTATCAAAGGATTAATCTAAAAACAAAATATGGCAGATGTAGGAAATCTGAAATAAAAAACATTGGAAACACTCAGCAGATCTGGCAGCATTCGTGGAGAGAAACAGAGTTAACCTTTCAGGTTGATGACCTTTTATCAGGATATTCTGGTGAAAGATTACTCGACCTGAAATATTAATTCTGTTTCTCTTCACAGATGCTGCTTGGCCTGTTGAGTTTTACTAATTTTTCTTTAACCATAATACTTGCTGAGATGAGGCCAGATATAAAGGGAGATAAAACTCCTTTATCTCACTGTAAAGTGAACCTACTGCCATTGTTACTGTACATGCTGAATTTACTCCTTAAAATTTCTCATAATGATACAGCATAAAGAACATGTTCAATTGCTCCAAGGCAGTGGGTTGTCTCACGAGGCAAACAAACTGGTTCTTAAGTATCATCAAGCCTCTAACCTCTTCACATCAGCAAAAAACCTCAATGGCATTTCTATTTCTCCCCATAGATAGACGTAAAGGACTATTTAACACACAGAGTGTGAAGTGTCTTCAATCATATTGGCAAACAAGCAAATTGCTTATTGTATAATCTCTGGGGAAGGAGACTTGCATTTATTCACTTTTTATTCAGGCTCTGATGTTAAACACGAGAGAATACACTTTGCTTTTTAAAAAAAACCTCAAGATTAATGCTTTGTGTGGAAAGTGGTCAAAAATCTTGAAATGTAACGGGCATGTTTCTTGGTCGGTAAATGAAGACTGAGAATGAATAAGTTCTAAGATTCCCAGCTCAGCTATAAATTTTCTTTACATTACTTGGTATCAAAACTTTGGCAAAATATTTTTTCCAGATGTTCTATAATAGAAAACACTTGCCTATTTCAAATGCTGCAAAGGGCAGTCAGTACTGAAAGGGTTGATTCTGAATATAAAGTGATCATTGAATAACAAACAATCTTGCTTTCAATGCTAAAGATTCAAAGTAATAAGGTTCCTGATTAGATAATCTAACTTCAGTAATCGGCACAGATTTAGTTGAAAGTGAAATGATTGCTATGCTACTTTGTTTCAATGGGACAAATAGTGCATACTGTGATCGTTTTAATTTTCCTCACCTCACCTTTTTACAGCCATCATAAATCATTATTCTCAATGATCTGTCTTTCCACCAGCCCAAAAGTATTCAAAAACAGACATTTATTCTGTTACTAACAATGAATAAGCTGGAAACCTAGTCCACAACTGATGATTCCACCACACTTTAACGTTTATTTATTAGTGCCGCAAGTAGGCTTACAATAACACTGCAATGAAATTACTGCGAAAATCCTCTCGTTGCCACACTCTGGCACCTGATCGGGTACACTGAGTGAGAATGCACCAAACCAGCACATCTTTCACCATGTGAGAAGAAATTGGAGCACCCGGAGGAAACTCATGCAAATACCAGGAGAACATGCAGACTCTGACAGTGACCCAAACCGAGAATCGAACCCGGATTCCGAGCACTGAGAGGCAGCAGTGCTAACTACCTTGTTGTTGTGAATAAACTTTACACTGGACAACAAAAGTTAACAAAATTACAGGCAATGGCAATAAGCAGCGATACAGATAAGCAAATTATTTTCATATCTTGAACGAAGATGATTAAGTGTGATATTTTCTGAAATGTAGAGTATTCTAATTATTTGGCTGTCAACCCCCTTCCCCTGTACTGGAGCTTCCCACCTTACAGGTTAACAGGACCATCAGAACTCAAGGCACACATATTGAGAGGTCGGTGAGCTGATGTCAGCTGTTGCTGGAACTTGAACCAAAGGACACACAACAGCACAATGAGAGTGCGCTAATTGCTGCCTGCAGCAGAACAAACCTTGCATTCTCTCATCAGTCAAACATTGCTAACCCAATCACAGCGGTAAAAGGACATTGCTACCTTTTTTTCCAGTGCGGGTGCATCCTTGGGGAATATTGAAACACCATCGCCCTTTGCCCCCAATCAGATCCTATTCATAAAGTAATTACGGATTGATTTAACAAAATCTGAACTTGTTTTCCTAATTCTAAAGTAATTCATTCAATTAGGGGATACAATAAAACATTCACCAGAAAGTTTGCAGTAACTGCGTGTAGTGTGTGGTCCTCCTGCTCTGCTCACAAGCGGCATTAACATTTGGTGTTGTTTCTTTTTAATTCAGTAAGTGGTTGGGCAGTTGGATCCATCTGTGACAGGTCACTACCAGTCAGCTTGTGGGCCCTTTTTTAAACGAGGCCGGATGAACCTCGGAACAGAGAGCGTAATGGATTCCAGAACTTTGTCTAGACCGAGGAAGGTTGTTTATCTCAGGCATATGTTTAACTGTGTCTGTGCCAGTGTCAGTACTGAGACTGGTCCAAATGAATCTGGGTTTCTCGATCTGTATTTACCCACTGAACAAAACGCTGCATTTTTTGTCTCCTGCCAGATCTTGGCACAGACAGCAGCGTGACGCATAGACCTGGCACAGTGAACACGAGCCCACTTTGGCTCCGGGACCCGTTTGCAGTCTGGTTCAATTTGATATTTTGAGGTGCTTAAACTGTATTTTGAAATGTTGAGACATTTCCTGCCACAAAACCCAAGGATCCTGGCCAGACTGTAAGGTGCAAGGAACAAGGAAGTCATAGCAAACTGATCCACTCCAGGAAAAACTTTGCAAATTAATTCAAGTCTGGCACAATAATGTTGGTCACTGCGTTTTAGAGAGAGAGAGAGAGAGAGAGAGAGAAATAGTTTATTTTCAAGCCCTGGTAATGTCAGGAAACAGATCTGCTTTTAGAACTTTAATGTGTACCCTGTTCAGGAATCTCTGCATACCTGAATGGAATTCCAAATGATGCAATGACACTATGGCACTTCACTGAAGCCTGTATTAACCAAATGAACCAATGTAGCTCTCGAGAGCGAAATGTGAACCAATTCAATCTCACCAGTTCCATAGAAGGAGGCAGAGAACAGATGAACCATTATTCCCCAGAGAAAAAAAGAAAAGAGGAGGAAAATTAGCTCCATAATCTCAACTGCTCTTGTGAGTGTCTCAAAAATTTGATTTATTATCACATGTATTGGGATACAGTGAAAAACATTGTTTCCTGCGCACTATACAGACATAAAGTATTCAAGGGAAAAATTAAATAAGCAGGAAGTGGAAGGAGAATGGGCAGAGAATAAGTAGAACAGAAGCTGAGAAAGTAATAGGAACAACTCATCCTTAAACATTTGTGAGTTACTTTATGCTGTAAAGCTGAGGTGCTTCAACTGCAGAACATCATTTCCATAAGTTTTATCACAAGGAATATGATGTGATGTTGAAAATAGATGTGTGGGGAGGAGATTTTGTGAGATCACCTTTATGATTTCTATGTTTAAAATTTATTAAGACCCTACAGCGCAGGATCATTGAGTCTGCGCCGACAGCAATCCCACTTGTAGCTATTCCCGTAGCCCCATGTATTTATCCTACTAATCCATCTAACTTACACATCCCAGGACATCATCGGGCATGGCCGATGTACCTAACCCACACATCTTTGGACTGTGGGAGGAAGCAGGAACACGTGGAGGAAACCCATACAGACATGGGGCGAATGTGCAAACTCCATGCAGACAGTGATCCAAGCTGGGAATCGAACCCATGCCCTTAGAGCTGTGAGGCAGCAGTGTTAACCACTGTGCCACCCAGAGAATCATGATCTCAGTCGAACAGAGAACATGAGAACTTTTCCCCTTTGCAAAGGAAAGATATGGAAAGCTTTATATCTCAAAGTGCTGTGATTTGAGTTTTGAATATTAAATACAGACGTGGCTACCCTTGGTCTCCTATTGTCTTTGCTTTAAACATCACTGCAGTTCAGCATGTGACTAATATCAATAGCCAATCCATCTGGTGAAATCTTGTGACCTTTGCCTCTGAATACACTCTGCATGAGCAACAACGACTTCATTTAAAATGGCAAAGATCGCCAAAAATAATGATCCTCCCACATTCTGCTAACACAATTACCAGAACTCAGTCAGCATCAAAAAATGCAGTCTACTTACATCAGATCAATGTAGGCTTTGGAGTGACCTGATGGAGGTATATAAAATACTGAAATGCTTGTTGAAAGATTATTCTCGTTTAACAGATTCAGAAGATTCAGGGGACAAAGTTTAAACTATGTAGGAATACAATATCTGTTGGTTCTTCCTCTCTCAGGTAATAAGGAGTTTCTGGAAATCATTGTGGACTCATGAGCCTGTGTTGATTCTCCCTTCAAAAGGGAGCTGGACTAGTTCCTGACTAGGCTAGTGATCACATCCTTGTCTTTGTGACTAACACTTTGTCCATATGATCTCCTGAATTGGGCCTGGACTGGATATTGTTTCCCTCCTTTAATAGCCCTGTGTTTGTTTGCCTCTGTAAGAAGTCTGACAACACCAGTTTTAAATCCAACCGATTTATTTGATAGTAAACTCGTAAGCTTTCGGCTCTAGGGCCTTCATCAGGCGAATGAGGTGTTCTGGTCTCCAATAAACCTCATTCGCTTGACGAAGGCCATAGAGCTGAAAGCTTACGAGTTTACTATCAAGTAAATCGGTTGGATTTAAAACTTCTTACTTTGTTTGCCTCTCCCAGGAGATTACGCAGCTAGTGGGGTCGGAAGTGGTGTACAGTGGAAGATGATAAGAAAATGGGAAACATTATTGAGGCACGATGGTCTGGCCTTCAAGGTAGAGGGGAGATTTGATGGACCAGTTAATCTTTTCCTGCCATTAATTTCACATGTTCATAATCGAAGCAGTAATTAATCAAGTTCCAGCCAGCATGAATAAGAATTTTACATGATCTGACTGCATTCATATGTGTTTACTCTGTGGTTCTGATGATTATGAGAGACATGTTGAAAATAGAGCAAAATGAAGAAATCAAGGACAAATCCATTTTAGTCTGTGTTGCAATGCTGCTTTGTCTCCAAGCCAATTCTGGGTGAGTTGAAGTTTACACTGAATGAAAATTTCTTCCACCTTTTCAGCAGCTTTGATAATCTGCCTGCCAAGATCTACCAGGTTCATTTACATCAATCTGCTACTCAGATGGTGACTGGTGGAATCTCTTGCTTTTACACCACAGTAGCATAGTGGGAAAACTACACACAAAGACAACAACAATAGCAGGAAATTAAAGAGATGTTCGCTGATGATTGCACTATGTTCGGTAGTATTTGCCACTCCACAGATATTGAAACAGCCCATATCCAGTTGCAACAAGACTTGGACAATATCCAGGTTTGGGCTGAGAAGTGGCAAGTAACATTCCTGCTACACAAATGCCAGGAAGTGGCCATCTCCAACAGGAGAGGATCTAATCATTACTGCTTGGTATTACCATTGCTGAATCCTCCACCATTCTAGGGGTTACCATTGACCAGAAACTGAACTGAGCTAGCAATACAAATACGACAGGCTAGGAGTCTTGCAGCAGAAAGCTCACTTTCTGACTCCCCAAAGCTTATCCAATATCTACAGGGCATAAGTCAGCAGCGTAATGGAATAATCTCCACTTGCCTGGATGAGTGCAACTTCAACAACACTTAAGTTTGGCACCATCCAGGTCAAAGCAGCCCATTTGATTACGACCTCTTTCGCAAATATTCACTCCTTCCACCACTGACAAACAGCAGCAGATGAGCACTGCAAGATTCCTTAGGCAGCATTCCTCAAGCCCACAACCACTACCTTCTAGGGCAGCAGATAACTGGAAATACCATCACGTGGAACTTCTCATTCAAACCACTCCTGACTTGGAAATATATCGCCGTTCCTTCACTGTCAGAATCCTGGAACTTCCTCCCTCCCTCAGAGACTGTAGCAGTTCAAGAAGACAGCTCACTACCACCTTCTCAAGGACAACTAGGGATGGGAAATAAAATTGCTGGTTTAGCCAGTGACATCTGCATCTCATAAATGAATTGTTTAAAAGCTTCTTTTTATTTAGCACATCTAATTCAGTAAATGCTCCAAGGAACATTATAGAATAAAGTATGACACCGAGCCACATAAGAGGATTTAGCCCTGCTGCTCAAAAGCTTGATCAAAGAAGAATGTTTCAAGGAGTGTCTTAAAGGCCAGCGGCAAGGTTGGGAGGAGTAGAGAGGGGATTACGGAGCTTGGGGCTAATAGGAAACTGAAGTTCACCAAAGACCGAGATATGGGGGATGTATAAAAGATCAGAATTGGGTGAGTATTGGTATCTCGGAGAGTTGTCTGTTGGAGGAGATTGTATAGATAGTGGGAGGCAAGGTCAAAGAAGGAGTTGAAATTGAGAATGAGAATTTTAATTCTACTTTGCCAACTTTTTCAGGAAGCTTTCCTGTGAAAAATTTAGGGTCTTTTGTCATGGACATGCAATTGCTGACAGTTTTATTACTTAAGCACTTTAGATGGTCTCTGAAAAGAAGGAGAGATTTTATATTGGACAGAATTTTCCAATCTTTTTTCAAAGATTCAGGTTCTGACTGAAAACTGACTTGCTGTCCTCCATGTTCACTGCACAACTTTCAGTCCAGACCTTTAGGCAGTCTGAGAAAGAAAAGAGTGTGGCAGGGTTTATGCCATTTATCTGATGGAGTGGGGCCTGTTGGAACAGGCCACAGAGATGGTGGTGCCATCTTTAAAGAATGCCAGATCAGCATGGGAAAAGAACCCCTCCAAAGACATGTTAGGACCCCTGGCAGAAGCATCACACACCCTAACCGTCCCCAAAACACCAACATAGCACAAATGACAGGCCTCTTCTCCCCACTTCTGCCCATAACACCAACATCAGGGGTACCCTCCCATTTTTGCTGGCCCACCCCCACTTGAAGACATCAGGGTTATTCCCCACCACCACATTCTTCCCCTTTGTAAGCAGAAGGGGGAACACTCCTACTGGGTTTCAATATTTTGTCAGGTGGGGATAACAGGGCCTTCTCAATGTATGTTAATTAATAAATTAAAATATATTTTGATAACGTTCCCACTGCTTCTTGGCATGAATCTTGTTATGTCACTGGTGAGGGGTGGGGGAAAATTGCGAAACGCGATCTTGCCAACAAGGGAATCCGTTCCTGATTCTCACCGTATTTTACACTTGTGCAGATCTTTCTGATGGCAAACCCAGGCTGAAAATCGCCCCAAAAATTTCTTCCACAATCTCAAGACTTCTCCAAGCAATTTTTGACAGTTGAATACTTTTCTTTTAAATGTTGTTACTAATAGAATGTAGGAAATTCAGCAGTCAATTTGCGCCCAGCAAGCTTTCACAGACAGTAAAGTGATAGTGACCAGGATAGCTTGTTTTCAATAATATTAATTGATGAATAAATATTGGACAGGACATTGAAGAGAACTCCCTAGTCTGCTTTGAAGTAAGAGTTGATTAGCCAACTTCAGGAAAGACATTCGGCAACCTTCCCTTCCTTTATCCACTTAGAATCCATAGACTCCCTACAGTGCGGAAGGAGGCTGTTCAGCCAACCGAGTCTACATCAACAATCCCACCCAAGCCCTTTCCCCGTAACACCACATATTTACCCTGCTAATCCCCCTAACACTTAAGGCACAATTTAGCGTGGCCAAGTAATGTAACCTGCACATCTGTGGACAGTGGGAAGAAACTGGAACACCTAGAGGAAATCCATGCAGATGTGGGGAGAGCATTTACACTCCCCATGGGCAGTCACCTGAGGCCGGAATTGAACCCAGATCCCTGGCATTGTGAAGCAGCAGTGCCAACTACTGTGCCACCACGACGTAACATTCGAATTCAGGGTCTCGTTGTTTAATTGTTAGTCTGTGCCAAGGAAAGCGTCTCATGATTAACGTGATATTACTGGGTAATATTTAAGAACCATCACGCCGTTATGAATTTGCTTACACTTGAACAGACAAGTCCTAACATTTTCTGGCATGTTTAGTGGGTAACTATATGCCGACTTTGCAACTTCACACTTGTCATGTGTTTAAAATGACTTGGCCAGATCACAGCGCAGTGAACTTCTGGAAGAGCAGGATAGCTCCGACATCAAGCTCCTGTTATCCAGCTCTAACTGTGCACGTGTGGACTTTGGAAGTTGCAGTCTGAATGATGTAGTCCATAAACTGATGCCAGTCCATTACTCTCACCGCAAAATCTGGGTTACTCTAGCTGACTCTACACAAAGCAACAAATTGTACTTTTATATCAGTTAGTGATTATGCACAATGTAATATCCCTTAGCAAGCTAAAACCTGCTCTTCAGCCAGTTACCATAAAATTCAGCTTTTGTTCAAACTTGTGCAAAGAATTGTAGCCAAGCAGTGAGTAACTGTAAATATATATTTCCCAGTACAAAATGGAGTCTAGTGTCTGATCAATCAAGTACCAAGTCTCAATCACATTTCCCCTAAACTAGATGAAGGGATTTCCCTGTCTGTCTCGCAAGCTATGTTGACTCATTCATAGACTTAAAATTAGTCGCCCGGCTGATTTGTATGATTGCAGCAAATCATTTGATTTGCTTCAGATCCAGAAAGAGAAATAACAGTATGCTGTTACCATGCTATGCATTTGCCTTATTTTTTTCAACAACTGAAGAATATTTACTAATTAATTGATTTGAAGAGTGCCAACTGAATGAATGCACTGCTAAAATCAGGGGAAAGTTTGATGATAGCTATTAGCACTGGCACAATGCCAATAACGGAACACTCTGCCCTCCCCATTTCTCACAGTAGGAAGGGGCTGCTGTTGGCTGACGGTGGGCTTCGGTTGTCCCGTCGCTGTCAGTGGGATTTCCCTCCCACGCTGCCGAGAAACCCATGGTGGGTTGAGCCATTAGCGGTAACAGATGACCGTGGTACACCCAAGTATAAAAGCTGTCTTTTTTTTAATTTGACTTTGTGCAGACAGTGATGGTATCAAAATATTTAAATATTCATTGGAAGTGGCTTTCAGGCATGTTTGTTTTCTCACCTGGTTCTTCCACCAGGAGAAATGAGCTCACAAAGCCAACATTCATCTGGGACCCCTTCACCTGGCACACTGCTGATCTCTTCTGAACAAAAACTTCTGTTGTCTGTAGCATAGTCTCAAACAGCTTTAAGGCTTCTGTTCAATAAAGCGGGGTGGGGGGGGGGGGAGTTCTTGCATTAAATAGCACTTCATCATGTCTCTCAGAAATGCCCTAGGCATTGCATATGCAATGAATTACCTTTGCAGGCGCACTCAACAGCCAAACTTTAGACACACAGAGAAATTCCACAACCATTGGACGAGCAACCGATTAATTTGCGGTGTAGGTTAAGAGAGAAATGTTGGTTAGAGTAATGCCATGTGTACGTTAACACTCTCCCAGACACAGGAGCAGCCAGGCAGGCCTGGACGCTTTTCCCAAAGCACCTGTAGCAAAGCTCTGCGCTCTCAAATCTGCACTGGTACGTTAGTGACAATACGTACATGCATCGCAGCTTGAGGTGAGGTCGCATTTTGTGCATCTGACTAATCCCACTGACCTCACCCCTGCCTCTTGTCAAGAGCCGTGTACCGAGACTGTAGGGTCAGGATTGAAATGAGAAGAATGAAAGAGGTGGCAGAGATGCTTTATCTCAAGTAGCTACTGCCGTAGAGATCGCAGTATTATTGAACAGGGAATTTAATTGAAACAAATGAAAACAGATTAAAACAAAACTCAGCCCATCCAGCACCAACTGTAGAGGAAGAATCGGAGTTAATGTTTTTGATCAATATGCTTTCACCAGAACTGAAAGAAGTTTGAGTTGTACTTGTCTTTAAACAAGTACAGAAGCAGGAAAAAGAAGCAAAGGGAAGGTGTTTGATAGGGTGAGACTAAGAGTGACTAAAATGATGCAGGGGATGATTACAAGGTAGAAGGAGATGGTAAAGGGACAAGTAAAGAAACACAAGATCTTCTGGATGTTGCTTTAAATTACAGGCTCCTCTATCTACCTTCCCAAGTGGGTATAAAAAAATCCCATGTGAAGAAAAGAGAGAAGTTACCCGTCACCCTGGCTAATACTTATCCCTCAATCAACGTCACACAAAAAGGGAACAGTTTTTCCACACATTATCACATTGCTGCCGTGTTTCCTACACTACAACAGAGCCTACACTTCAAAAAGCACTTAATTGGCTGTAAAGCACTCTGGCGATCATAAAAGGTGCGAGATACTACCCCAATGGTCAATAAACCTGAATCCAGAAGTGACTCACGTTGTAGAACTCACACAATTCCACTTCAGTATTGAAAAGAACAAAGTTACATTTATAAAGCATCTCACTATATTTGCGGAATGTCCAACAGCTCTTTAACACAGAGAAGATCACTTTCTGAAGTGCAGTGACTCATGTTATAATGTGGCACCTTCTTGAAACCAGCCAAATCTCAGACGGATGATCTGTTAATCCGGCTTTGGCAGTGCTGGTTGTGGCCGGAATATTGGCCAGGATGTCAGAAGAACTTAAAACTATCACGGAATGCATTAATATTCCATCTAAACTGCCAGAATGGGCCTTGATAGAATTATTTTCCAAAGGATGACACTTCTGCCAAATGCTGCAATCTCTCAAGTACTCTACTACAACGTCACTGTGAGAAAAAGTATATATTTTTGTCTAGTTTTAGTTTGTGGCTGTATCCTGAAATCCAATTACAGCAATTAAATAGTTATAAAAAATATTGTCACACTTTACATCCTAGCACTAACCTAGGATTGTACAAATAATGCAAGATGAATTAAAACCATTTTTTTTTAAACTATTGGCAGTAAGACAAGCACCAAATTAACCCTGAACACACACACAAATGAGGTGACTTGCACAATTAAATACCAATTATTTTGAATCTGATTCTCAAAACTCAAAGAAGCTCGGCATTTAAATCTGTCCTGTCCATTCAGCTGAAAAGTTAGTAAAACCAAATAGAAAAATCACAAAGAAACATTAGAGGGACAAAAAGCTCCAGTCATGAGCAAATGTTGTGGGAATAAAGAACTGTTAAAGTGTTCCATAAAAAGAATAATTCAGCACTAAATGCAATGCATATTATGTTATCATATCTATTAGCTCCTAAACAAATTTTCTGTTGACATTGAACTAAAATAGTATTGCCTCATGTAAGATCCTATTATTTACAAAGTCTGAGCAAAACCTTATGGAAGTATAAGATAAGCCAATGCTTAAATAGTTTTCAAATTGGCTTTTGAACTCATATTTGGACTTCAAAGCCAAGAAAAGTACTCTTGGGAACATTTGCAAAATTGGTTCTCACTCACGTGATTGATCAAAAATATGAGATAAAAAAAGTCCAAAAATATAAAGTTTATATGCAGCTATCTTGGAGGGTGTTTAATCACAGATCCCCCTGACTCAGAGGTAAGATTCTAACAACTTGCTGGCTCCCTTTATTAGTTGGTTGTTCAGTAAGGTTTAACTGTCTTCCAACTTTCTAGAATTTTCTTTTTCTTCTCCTGAAGATACCAGGTTTTCTTGGCCAACGTTGCTACAGAATAATGACATTCTTCTTGCATTTAGTGAACATAATCTCTCTTCATTCGTGAGCCAGTGATGAATGGTGGAATTTTATTTCATGTTGGGGCATCATCGCTGGAGCTAAACCTTTACTCAATCTCTCCCATATAATGGTTGCAAGCCGATTTTTTTTGCATGTTTTTATATCAATTTGTATCTGAGTTAAGCAAAAAATAACTTGCATTTAGAATCAAGGGGTATAGGAGGAAGCCATTTGACCCATCGTTCCTATGCTGACCCTTTCCTGGTGCTGTTCAATTAGTCCAATTAACTACTCTCCCACCGCAGCTCTATAATTTTACCCATTCCAAGTATATCTTTTGGAAAGCTTTTATCAAATCTGCTTCCACCACCTTTCCAGGTATTGCATTCCAGATCATAACAAGTCACTTCATCCCACCTCTTATATCTTTTGCTGATCATCCTAAATTCATGTCTTCTAGAGATCAACATTCCTACCGATGGAAACAGTTTCTCCTTATCTATCTTTTCACTTTTTATAAGCCCAGAACATCTCAAAATAAATGAAATAATTTTGTCGTGTGACCACTGTTATGGTGGTGAATTTACTGTCAGTAATGTCCCATAAACATCAAGGGGATGAAGTCCCAGATATTCTGTTTTGATGATATTAAGTCAGTAAGACAAAAGACTTGAATAAGGCACTCAGAGTGTTAAAATGGGCAGTGTGGGCTTGTAGGGCCAAAGGGCCTGTTTCCTGTGCTGTTTTTTGTAATACATGTTGTGCAGGGCATAAGGATAACTCCCCAACTCTTTTATGTATAATAGATCAATGACATTCACTGGGCAAGCAGGCAATTTAACATCCTTTCCAAAAAACAGGACATAGCAACACCCTTTCAGTATAATACAATAGCTATTACAATAACATTGGTTGCAAAGTGACTGAAACCTAATTTTTCAATGCATTTTGACATTTGGAAGAATTAGATGAAAGGAAAAGGAGGTGGGGTAGCTCTGGTAATAAAATATGAGATCAGTGCAATTGTGAGAAATGATCTCGGTTTGGAGAATGAAAATCAGTTTGGGTGGAGATATGAAATAGCAAGAGAAACAAGTCACTGATGGGAATAGTTTATAGATCTTCTCAGTGTAAACAGCCTGTAGGATAGACTATACATATCAAGAAATAATGGGGGCTTTACTGTAATAATCATGGGTGATTTTAATCTTTGTATTGATTGGATGGAAAAAATTGTCAAAGGTAGCCTGGAAGCTGAGTTCATAGAGATTAATTAGGGCAGTTTCTTGGAATAATATATCCTGGAAGCAAGCAAGGATCGACTATTTTAACCTGTAAATGTGCCATGCAACAGATTAATTAATGACTTTATCGTAAAGGGTCTTCTAGGTAGTCATTACATCATAGAATTTCATATTCAGTTTGAAAGAGAGAAATGTGGGTCTGAAATAAGAGTCTTAAATTTAAATAAAGACAGTTAAAAGGGTATGAAGGTAGTTGGCTGAAGTGGAATTTGAAAATACATTAGAATTATACACAGAGGGCAGCATGGTAGCAATGTCGTTAGGGCCACAGCACCGAGAATCCAGCTCCGGGTCCCAGCTTGGGTCACTGTCTATGTGGGGTTTGCATGTTCTCCCCATGTCTGTGTGGTTTTTCAGTGAGTGCTCTGGTTTCCTCCCATAGTTCAAAAGATATGCTGATTAAGTGCAATAGTCATGCTAAATTCTTCCTCTTCTCCCTCTGAACAGGCGGCAGATTGAGGCAAGTAGGAGATTTTCACAGTTAATTCTTCGTAGTGTTAATGTAAACCTAAATAGACTTTGGGACAGGACGGTGACACAGTAGATAGCACTGGTGCCTCACAACGCCAGGGACCAGATTGATTCCTAGCTTGGATTACTGTCTGTGGAGCTTGTGCATTCTCCCCAAGTCTGCGTGGGTTTCCCTTGGATGCTCCAGTTTCCTCCCACAGTGCAAAGATGTGCGGATTAGATAATCTGGACATGCTAAACTATTCCTTAGTAATAGGGAGACTAGCTAGCAAAAATGCAAGGATTATGGGGATAGGGCCTGGTTGAGATTGTGGTCAGTTCAGACTTGATGACCGAATGGCCTCCTTCTGCACTGTAGGATTTTATGATTGTATATGATACAATAATGGAAAAACAGTGGCAGACGTTTGAGGTATTTCATAATTTTCAAAGATGTTAAGGGGTATTAAGGGTGAGACCAAATTGAAATGATGTGGAGATGCCAGTATTGGACTGGGGTAGCTACAGTAAGAAGTCTCATAACACCAGATTAATGTCCAACAGGTTGATTTGGTAGCACAAGCTTTCAGAGTGCTGCTCCTTCATCGGGTGACTCACATAATGAAAGGACAATGCTCCGAAAGCTCGTGCTACCAAATAAACCTGTTGGACTTTAACTTGGTGTTGTGAGACTTCTTACTGTATCAAATTGAAAGAAATAACGTTGCAAAGATTTCTGAAAGGCCAGAAAATTAAGAAATGGTTAGAAACCAGCAAAGGAATGTTAAAAGTAAAAGCAGGAAAAATTAGACATTGAGAGAAAACTTCAATGGACTCACGAGAAACAACACAATGCTCGCTGTCATCACCTTGAATGGGTGAGTGATCAAAAACATCAGCCTTGTACTGTGGGGGTACATCAGTGTCACCTTGCTGTATTATAGATATGAGTCTGAGGTTTGGAGGACAATGCTTGGGAGCTAGACTTCCAACTTCTTTGAAAAAAAACAATTTGACCACATCAAATGAACTGAGGGACAAATTGAAGGGATACTGCTTTAAACAAAGACAAATCACAAATAAAGCATTCAGCCAAAAGGGTTGATAAGGCACTCCAGTCTCTGTGGTATTTACGAGGCATGGAAGGACTCAGTGAGGACACCACATGCTCCCTCTCCAGGGACATGCAGCCATGAAAGTGGCCAAGGTAGAGTGACAGCCAATCAGGTCAAATAACCTTGTTGGTCGCCTGTTTTCTGGTCTGTTGATGCCAACTGGGGCTGTGTTTCCAAAGGGTTAATAATTAAGTGCTAGTCAGTGGCACACTCACGCATTGCGATGCTGACTAAATTGGCATAATTGGCTCATGAAGGAAGGGGGCAAGGATGAACAAGAGGCATCTGGCTTCCTCTTGTAGCAGGTAAGGCACAATTTTATGTGAAGAGTGCAATAAGCATGTCAACTTCACCTTCATTCCCCCAGCTCACAAGGGAGGTGGTTGAAATGATTGGAACAACCAGTCACTAATCCTTCAGTCACTGCCCCATAGCCAGCGGCCTTGAACTTCCATGCTGCTCACGCCCTCTGGCTTTACAGTGCTGTCCAAGTGTGATATTTCATTCTCACTGTAGTCATTACTCATTATGCCACCAGTGAGGAGACTGGAAAATCAGAAATCATGATCTCACCGTTCTTGCTGATGGCTAATGCAGGCTCAGAATTGCACCCAAAGTGTCCGCAATCCAATACAGACAAGCTAAAGGACTGGGCAATAAAATGGCAGACAGAATATAATGAGGGAAAATGTGAATCTGTCCACTTTGGTAGGAGGCATGGAAAAGCAAATTATTATTTAAATGGAGATAGACTGCAGAATGTACAAGGACACCCCAAAGGGTGTCCTTGTACATAAATCACAAGATGTTAGTATGCAGTTATGGCAAGCTGAGTTAGGAAGGTGAATGAAATATAGGCCTTTATTTCAAGGGAGATGGGTATAAAAGTTGGAAGTCTTGTTAAACTGTATTGGGTATTGTTGAGATGGCACTTAGAGTACCACAGACAGCTTTGGTCTCATTACTTAAGGAGAGATCTAATTGCATTGGAAGAATTTGAGAGAATGTTCAGAAGGCTGTTTCTTGGGTTGTCTTCTGAGGAAAGGCTGTACTTATAACTTACATTCATTGGAGTTGAGGCAAATTAGATATGATCTTAATGAAACACAAGAAACTGAAGGGACCTAACAAAGTTGACACTATGAAGATGGTTCCCCTCATGGGAAATCTAGGACGAGGGGACACAGTTGAAAACTAAGGGGTTACCTATTTGTGATGGAAATGAGGAGGAATTTCTTTCCTTGATTGTTGGAATTCTGCTCAACAGAACATTGAACATATTCAAATTTGAGGTAGATAAATTATTGATCCAGAAGAAAAATCAATTGTTCTGCGAGGAGGATGGGAAAGTGAAGTTAATAATTTTATTGAATGATGGAACAGGCTTGATGGGCCAGATGGTCTAGTCCTGCTCCAACTGCTTATGGTCACATTCATACTACACTGAAGTAGCAGAATGGATAATGTACTTGAGTCTATGGAAGGGTGCTTAAATTCATAACCTTGTCATTCACAGGTGAGTGTATTACCTCTGTGCCAAGGCTGAAAAGTACGTAATGTAACAAGTTGGAGCAATACTCTGCCAATTTGTATTTGATCTTTCTCTATAGGTGAGACAGGAAGACACAAATCCTGACTAGCGATAGTGGGACCACCACTTCAAAAAGGCGTGTTCACCTCTGTATTAATTGCTTGTAGTCTATTCCGTGTCAGGTCAACATAGTTTAATTTATTCTGACAGGCAATGTAAGCATGTTTGGCATGGAACAAAAATCCTGAGCTGTTAATTGTAGTTTCTGTCTCATCTGTGAATGTCCTGCTAGCAGATTCTTGTCTAGCGAGACAGGTTTCCTATGTCCTGGAGCTGTAAGAATGTTTGATGTTTGGTATCTCTGTGGCAACGTTGATGTCTTTGAAGTATGGACTGATTGATAGGTGCATGCTTCAAGGCTAACTAATTTAGACATTTTCTGTAATCTTGTGCTAGTTTGACAGTTTATTTGATTAAAATCTTTAACTCTGCGCCACAATGGCGAGCTGGAACCTCACAGCTGATAGAACCGATTTGCAGAATGTTAATTCAGTTAAAATTATTAATTTTGCATCTGTATAATTTTACTTGTGACAATAAATTTAGATGAACATTTTTAACCTAAACTACATAATCTATAAATATGGAGCCAAATTTCACAAATGGAATGTCAGTCCTGCTTCTCTCTAACATTCCCCAAAAAATTGCAATACCATGCTAGAGGGCCAATTAAGACCCATCCATTGTAGAACCCAACTTTTGGTTGAGTCAGAGCAACAGAGGAGGCGAGAGTGAGTGCAGGGGAGGATGTTGGGTGCTGGGTCCAATGGTTTCCCAGGGCTTTGCTAACTTTAATTAAATTTCCAGTGGTAAAACAGATGGGTCCTACAACTTGGCATTAATACTACAGCTTTTCCACTATAGACAGATCCTGACCATGACCTTCATTGACTCCAGTATAGGTGTATATAGTAACTCTGAAAATTGCCTTGAAAATCGACAGTCCTGCTGTGACATTTATCACTGATCCAACAAAATTTTGTGGCAACTGCCTTGAGAAAACTGTCGGTGTGGGGAGGAAGTTCCCTTTATCTACTTACACCAGTGAAAGAGAGGAACAGTAATGAATCAACATTTCTCCAGCACCTTTCATGATTTCCAGCACATCCCAGAGTGCCTCACTGTTTTTTGAAGCGTGGTCGCTGTAATAATGTGGAAAATGTGCCAAGCAGCCATTTTGCTCACAGCAAGCTCCCATAAGCAGCAATGTTGGACCTTTTACCATCACCTGACAGATTAAAACGTGGGGCCGGATTCTCCAACCTCGCTCACAGCTGGGATTCTCCTGTCCTGCTGCAATGAATGGAGATATGACTGAGCGCCAAATTCTCTGTCCTTACTGGCAGCGTTGGCAAGGCCTGAATGGTCAAAGATTTTCAGCCACAATCTTAGATTATTACCTGGATAGTCACATGAGCAGCCAGAGAGTGGAAGGATACAAACGAATTGTCTAGTTGGACCAATGCGGGGCACAGGCTTGGAGGGCCTTTGTTCTAGCATCTTACCAGAACACTGGCACCTTAGACAGTGCAGCACTCTCTCTGGACTGCACTGGGACTGAAAGCCCGCATGTTAAAATTTTTTTGGGGGGGGGGGCGACTTAACTCCATAACTTACCAAATTTCAGAGAGCAGAATGCTCCAACATGGTAGACACACATACCATCAAGGGTGTGTCTGACCTACCTGTTATTACAGCAGCTCTGGATTGACCAGCTGAGGAACCACAGCTAGTGCCGTGGGGAAAGTGAGGGAGGGGGTGCTTAGAGCTGAAAATGAAGTGTGTTCCTTCTCTTTTGTAATAAAATCCTTCTTAAAAAGCTGTTTTTAATTATGCAGGGATCTGGTCATGTCCGACATCTACTGCTGGGTCAGATAGAACAATGCTGCTGACAAACATGTAGTATCTGTATGCTGGGTCATAATGAAGGTCTGGATATGGGGTGGTCTGATATTCAGTGAGTCCCAACTCTCAGATCAACATCCCCCTCCCTCTCCATATAATCACAGTGACGATATGTCAAATGGCCATGGATTTTCAATAGCTTTTGTAAATAATCGCATTCCCCTCATGGTTTGGACAGATTGATCTATTGACCTGGTGCAGATTTGTAGGTGAGCCAGCTTAAAAAGCTAACACAATCAAAAAGAAATCTAGCAAGATTCAGCAATGTGACAGCATCAAATTCACAAATAAAATGAATGTTCTTATGCTCTTTGGCCCTTTTACCACACCTTTTAGTTGGCAAATTGATAAAAATGAAATGTCCATTTGCCCCTTTTGCCCATCTGATGGATGCAAAATAGCACGGGCAATGTCAAATCTTGGTCAAAAGGCTCTTTAATAATCTTAACTGGTTCTTTGATTGTCAGTGGGACAGGTCCAACTCTCGCACGTGCCTGCCAGTCACGATATTGCACATGTGCGCAACGACATTGGGATGCATTATCTCATGCAATTTTATGCATGTTTATGTTGAGCGTGTGTCTGGTAGAGCACTGTAGAATTGTGGCCAGTGTGGATTTTTTGCTGATCGTACTATTTTCAATGCATATCTCAAAGGTATGTAAAAAAAAATCAATGTTCAATTTATGATATGCTCTCTGAGATAGTTTCACACAAAGTCAAGAAGGTGAATGGAATGTTGGCCGTTATTGCGATGGGGATAGAATATAAAAGCAGGGAGGTCTTGCTGCAACTATACAAGGCACTGGTAAGGTCGCAACTGGGGTACTGTGTGCAGTTTTGGTCCCCTTATTTGCGAAAGGATATATTGGCCTTGGAGGGAGTACAGAGAAGGTTCACCAAGCTGATACCGGAGATGAGGGGGTTAGCTTATGAGGAGAGATTGAGTAGAGTGGGCCTGTATTCTTGGAGTTTAGAAGGCTGAGGGGGGATCTTATAGAGACCTACAAGATAATGAAGGGGCTAGACAGGGTAGAGGTAGAGAGATTCTTTCCACTTAGAAAGGAAACAAGAACTAGAGGGCACAGTCTCAAAATAAGGTGGGGGGGAGGACAGTTTAGAACTGAGTTGAGGAGCAATTTCTTCTTTCAGCGGGTGGTGAATCTTTGGAATTCTCTGCCCATTGAAGTGTTGGAAGCTACCTCATTGAATATGTTTAAGTCACGGGTAGATAGATTTGTGATGAATAAAGGAATTAAGGGTTATGGGGAGAAAATTGGTAAGTGGAACTGATCCACTTCAGATCAGCCATGATCTTATTGAATGACAGGCTTGAAGGGCTGGATGGCCTACTCCTGCTCCTATTTCTTATGTTCTACTGCAATTTTTTGCAGCAACACACAGCTTGTCCATAGAGGCAGACCGTTGTTGGGAACAAGAATAAAGAATTATAGGAACTGAGCCAAATTGTAAATTTTCATTTTCCATTGAGTGTTATTTGGTTGTAATAATAAATATGAGGCAAAGCTTCTCTCCTCCCCCTTTGTTACCCAGTGTGCTCAGGCTAATTTCTTCAGTATACTGCCAACTTTAATGGACTTGGCTATCATCTCTGGCAATTGTTACATTTTATCACTCATGAGGTCATTGCCTCGTACGAAATCAACATAATTAATAGGCAATTCTGACACCAGCCCAAAAACCTCAAACCCATTGAAGAAATCATAGCTTGAATCCACTCTAACAATGGAACAGTTAAATACTTTCCAGCAATTCCCAAACTTTTATTTAGCAAAACTCTCTGGAGAGAGATCATCTCCTTTGCTAATATCAAACTTTGGGCTTACCCTATACCTTGGAAGATAACTACCTTTTTGACTTCTTTATTACCCTCGAGTATAAAGCTTTCATTTTATACCCACCATCAATAGATTAGATTGAATTTTCTGGAGGCATGCTGGACATTTCCACTGAAGCTAGTGGCTTAGTTTTCCATCTCCTGCAGTCTGCCCCATTTTATGGGAACAGTAAGATATTAGTCTCCATGAATCATTTTTATCTTCCCTATCCCTTTCACTAGTCTGACAAACATCTGTCTCATCATTTCTGCTATCCCCGCCATTGTGATTGGCGTTGCGTTCACTCTTATCTCTCCAGACTGTGAGTGGGTTCACAAACAAAGTTTTGCTGTGTGTTAGTGGGACAATTCACAACCACCAGCCAACACTGTCCCTTCCCTTATTTTAGAAACTTTATGGTCCTCAGTATTTGTAGAGACAATTAACTTCTAAAAAGAAACTTGTAACCAGACCCACCATTTTGTGTTTAAATCAATTCGAGACTGTTTCTAATCAAGCAGGTATTTTCATCCCCATGGATCAACTGATGTATCACTGAACACCTGCCTGAATAACATTAGCCCGTGGGTGGCTTGGAGTGAATGAAAATCATTTCTAAACAAAAGAAAACTGATGTGAAAAATTGAATGAATTATAGCGGTGCCAAAGTTTCCAGAGTCAAATCAAGCAGCTGTTAAAGATTTCCATGTGTTCTATCAATGAATTTAATTGTAATATATACAGACATGCCAGCACTGAGCTGCACAGCATTACTGAACATTTTGGTTTTCTTATTGCAAGTAAAAGGTAAAAATTAGCAAAGACATTTGTAGGATTTATCACAGAAGGACAGCAAGAAGGAGTATAGTTTCGTTTTTGAATTTATCATATTCTCCCAGCCCATTCCTACAAACTTGTCTTTGAAAATCAGGAAGATGTTTCCTGTTCGGAATTTTCTGGCCATTCGTGCTCCTCTGCTGCTGCTGCAAGCGAAGATGGAGGATTTGACGCTCAGTCAAATCCCTGTTTCACTGCAGCACAACTGGAGAATCTCGCTAACGTGAACGGCTGAAAATTGCGGCCAACGATTTGGAATGTATTGCCTGAAAAGGTTGGTGGAAGCTGATTCAGCAATACATTTCAAAAGAGAACAGGATAAACAGCTGGGGAAAGGTAAGCAAATTGCTTGGCTTATGAGAATAGAGGAAGGGGATTGGAACTAAGTGGATGGCTGTTTCAGAGGGCTGGAATAGAACTGATAGATCAAATGATCATCTTCTGCGCAAAGTTATTTGATGGGGTGGCATGGTGGCACAGTGAGTTAGCACTGCTGTCTCACAGCACCAGGGACCTGGGTTCAGTTCCTGGCTTGGGTCACTGTTCTGTGTAGAGTTTGCATGTTCTCCTGTGTCTACCTGAGTTTCCTCTGGGTGCTCCAGTTTCCTCCCAAAGACGCGCAGGTTAGGCGGATTGGCCATGATAAATTGCCTCTTTGTGTCAGGGGGACTAGCTACGCTAAGTGCACGGATTATGGGGAAAGGGCCTGGATGGGACTGTGGTCAGTGCAGACTCAATGGGCTGAATGGCCTCCTTCTGCATTGTGTGACCTGTGACATTTTATAATGAATGGGGCATGTTACAAAAACAGTCAATGATGATTTCCTAGGGAGGGGGAAAGAGGGTTTTCATGATCAGCCACAGGTGGAGTTTATGTTGATCTTTTGCTGTAGTTCTTAGGGAGAAAGTCTCAGCGATAAGTCATGGTGAAGATATTAATTATAAGCAGCTCTGTTCTCACAATAAACACTGTCTTTATGAAAAGTGGTTAGTGAACATGTTTTGGTTTGTTTGGAAACATGGAATAATGAGGTAAATCAGGCTGAAGTTATTATTTACCTGACTTTAATGGCAGGTTTTTTTTGTAATGTTCTTCATTTAAATATACGTTTCACATCAATCTAGGGAATGACAGGTACTGTTTAGGTAGTGAGTAAGATGGGTGGGACCAGACGTGCGAAATGGCTGAAAGGAATTGTTTTGGGGCTTTTGGGAGAGAATCCCAGGATATATGTATATGACAGACACAAAATCACTGGGAGTAAAGAACAATAGTAAGGCAATCATTTGTTTTAGTTTGCCTGTCTGATACGTGCAGAAACCAGTCAACATGTTTATGTGCCTCTCAAGCATTGCGTTCAAAACCCACATACGTAGAGTTTCTGTTTGGTTGATACACATTCTTCCTCAGGGAGCACATTCCACTTAACCGAAGTCCAGAACACTTAGGTACAAGTTGGCAAAAACAAAGACTTATGTATGTCCGTGGCTACTCTGATGCACTGCTGGAGTTTAATCAGCTCAAACTGCACAGTTTTCTATCACAGACAACTGCTGGTAGGAAAATCCTTTTTTCCTGTTTGGCCTTTGGCGACCAGACTGAGCTGGAGCTGCACTGGAAGAAGCAAAGCCTCCAGTGACCTTCAAATGTCATTCTGCTGGCTAATTAATGACAGTGCCTTAAAGTGCTCTCAGGTTCTGGATTTAAAAAGCCTGCCACAGAAAGTTAATTTGACTTTGACCTCACAACAAATGAGCATGTCATCTTAAATGCAAAAACAAATCCACTTGAAGGATAGAAAAACTCACCAAGGAGGATAGTTCCTATTTGGTCATTGGACAAAAAGTAGTGTTGGTTGTCTCTCTTAATAAGAAGACAACAGGTATTATATACCCCTTGAGACAATATGGCCAGCAGAGTAAGTCTCCATAACATGTACGAGTGCATTGTTACCAGCATTCCAGTCATAATACATGAGTGAACTAAAGACCATCAAATTGTATAACCAGTTGAAGAATCTTTCCTCTCCACCACCCAACCAGGACAGACATCAAATTCTTGATTTATGAGTAAAATAAAGGCAAAATGTTGCCAATGCTGAAAATCTGAAATCAAATATACAAACTCGTGTTCTCTTCCCTGATCTTTGGTAATAGAGAAAGCAGATTATTATCCAATATCTTAGATGTTCCTAATGAGCATCTGCCTTTCAGCATGGTACAAGGATAACTTGTGTCATGCCATCTACACTGTCCAATCACAATACTACACAATAGCATGTGGATGGCATGGTGGCACAACGGTTAGCACTGCTGCCTCATAATGCCACGGACCCGGCTTCAATTCCAGCCTTGGGTGTTTGCGCATTCTCCTCGAATCATTGTGGGTTGCCCATAAGTGCTCTGGTTTCCCACCTCCACACTTCAGGTGGATTGACTATGGTAAAAAAAAATGCCTCTTAGATGTGTAGGTTAGATGGATTACCCATGGTGAATATATGGGGTTATGGGAAGAATGCCTGGGTAAGATGCTCTGCCAGAGAGTCAGAGCAGACTGGGTGGGTTGAATGTGAGGATTCTGAGGGCATCATTGTTTCTCAATGGCAAAGCGATATAGCCGTTGTAAGACTCACCTCTCTGGAGCATCCAATGACAGTAAGGGCCTGAATTTTCCCTTCTTGAAACACTTTTTAACTTTTTTTTCCACTACAGATGCAGTTCTTGATGCTGAATCTTGTATAAAGAAACTCTTCAGCTGCATGTTTAGAATTTCTGGATTACAAAGGAGAACTATTTGGATCAAAAAGTTTGGCCATCTATCTTGTGGCACAAGCCTGTTGTGAATTGGCAAAAAAATTGAATAAAGAATGATAAAGGTGTCCCATGCCACTTCTGAAGAACTGTGTCTGAACATAAAAGTACCATTGATCAGACTGCCAAATACTGATGGGGCACCAATAACTGAGGAAGATGGGCTGGAGAATATTGGGAAAACTGGCAGCATCTTTAGGATGGAGGAATATTTCGAAGTGGGATCACACTTCTAATATAGAAACATGTTTAATTCATCTTTAGTATGTTTCATAGCTCCACTTTCCTCCCCCCCCTCCCCACCACCTCCATGGAACCATGAATTAACTTTACTTGCTACAAATGCTGCCAGACCTGCCTTTTTCCGGCATCCACAATATTTTGCTTATTAAGAAAGAGGGGCCCTTCCATTCATGCCTTCAAGGGCCTATCTTAAGCTAAGCAATGGGAGAGGCATGTGGAGCCATGAAGCACACTTGAGATGATTAATTGTGCTCCCTAAAGATGCTGCCAGATCTCCTGAGTTTTCCCAGCATCTCCTGGCCATCTTGATTCTGCATCTGCAAACGCGTACCATCATATAAGAACTAGAAGCTGGAGTAAGTATTCAAATCGACTCTGATATGCAACAAGACCATTGTTTATCATTTCCCTCAGTGGACCTTTCCACATTATCCCGTTTCCCACTAATTCTTCCAGTACCCAAAGATCTATTGAATTCTATCAATGACTGAGTGTTCACCGTTCTCTGGCATAGAGAATTGCAAAGATTCACAACCTTCTCAGTGAAGAAACATCTCTTCATTTCAGTCCCAAACGGATGACACCGTATTCTGAGACTGTAACTCTTTGGTCTGGATTCTCCTCATCTCAGCAACTGTTCTGTCAAGCCCTTTATGAATTTTACGTGTTTCGAGTAGAGAACTTCTCATTCTTCTAAACTCCAGTTAATATAGGGAGAGTTTATTCAATTGCTTTTCCCTTTTTCCCAGGAGCCAGTTTAGTGAACTCTTTTGCATTCACTCTAGGGCATGTCATGAGTAGAGTCAGTTAGGTACCAAGGTAAGTCTACCATTAACAAGACTTCCTCTGTGAAAATGAGTATGGTATTCTTTCAGAGATTGCCTGAACGGACAACTTTGAACAAATCATCTTTCTCGAGAGACAGGTCCATTAAGCCATCCATCCATGTCTGTGGTGTCAGACTGGATGTCAGGCAAGATATTCAGCTCAGGTTTAAGCAAAATATTAGGGGTTAATATGAAAATATTAAGGGTGGATGGCACGATGGTTATCACTGCTGCCTCACAACTCCAGGAATCTGGGTTCGATTCTCGGCTTAAGTCACTATCTGGGTGGAGTTTGCACATTCTCCCCATATTTGTGTGGGTTATATCTGGGCACTCTGGTTTCCTCCCCACAGTCCAAAGACATGTGGGTTAAGTGCATTAACCCTTAGTGTCCCGGAATGCACAGGTTAGAAGGAGTAGTGGTGTAAATATGCAGGGTTATGGGTGATAAGATCTAGGTGGGATTGTTGTTGGTGCAGACTGGATGGGCCAAATGGCCTTACTACATTTTAATCTTCCTGTGACCATGAGTTTATGCTCGAGTACATGCTTGTGGAAGTAATTCTCGGTGGACCCTATGTGAATTCTTCCTGGAGCCGAAAAAGAGTTTCCCGGTTTATGATTTGCTGAAAGAAGAATTGACCGATGTTGTATTTGATGCTGCACCACAATCAAATAACGTAGCAATGACCTTGGAGACAGTAGTGTCAGAACACAGTTGAGTCTCTGCATGTGGATATGCTGCAAAGTGAAGTGATTGTCACGAAAATAATACTTATTTTTCCTCTCCTATTTGATTCCTTTAAACAAAACATTTCTGAATTTTGGTGAAGCGGTGGCATATAAAGAACAAAGAACAATATTGTACAGGAACAGGTCCTCCAAGCCTGCGCCAATCATGTTTATCTATCCAACCAATGGCTTTAATCCCTCTATTCCCTGTCTGTTCAGGTGTCTATCCAGATAAGTCTTAAGTGTGGCTAACGTATCTGCCTCAACCACCTCACTAGGCAGTGCATACCAGGCCCCCCCTCCACCCTCTGTACAAAATACTTCTCCTGCACATCTTGCCCCTTACCTTGAACTTGTGTCCCCTTGAAATTGTCATTTCTGCCCTGGGAAAAAGTTTCTAAGTGTTCATTCCATCTATATAGCTCACAATTTTATAAACTTCTGTCCCTCAGTCTCCGTCTTTCCAGGGAGAACAATACCAGTTTATTTCAATCTCTCCTCAGAGCTAATACCCTTCATACCAGGCAACATCCTGGGAAACCTTTTCTGCATTGTCTCCAAAACCTTCATATCTCTCTGGTAGTGACCAGAATTGGACATAGTATTCCAAATGCAGCCTAACCAATGCTTTATACAACTCACATAATTTGTCAACTTTTATACCTGATTCCCTTGATATATTGTCACTAGATGAGTGACGCAGAGTAATGCTCTGGGGATCCAGATTCGAATCCCAGCATGGCAGGTGGTGAAATATGAAATAATAAAAATCTGGAATTAAAAATCTAATGATGACCATGATAACATTGTTGATTGTCCGGTTCACTGATGTCCTTCAGGGAAGGAAATCTGTTGCCTTGCCCTGGTCTGGCCTATATGTGACTCCAGATCCACAGCAATGTGAATCATTCTTAACTGCCTTCAGAGATGGGCAATAAACGCAAGCCTCAGCCAACGATACCCACATCCCACGAGTATTCACAAATAAAAAAGCTTTTCACCCACAAGGACACCACCCCTGTGATATAATTTGCAGAACGCATGAGCTCCTCCTTTCCCTTTGTTAACCATTCTAACTATTAGCCTGTAGGCAAACCACAGGCTGCTTTGTACAATATCATCATCGGCACTAATGGATGAGTCAGTGGATTTAAACTGGGTGCATGGTTGACTGCAATGAGTTGAGGTTGGAACAAGAGAGTCTGCTGTAAGTTTATACCAAGGTGGATTTGCCAATACTGATGAATCATCCTTGCAATTCCGTATCTCCATTAGTTTGAATTGAACAGCAGGCCATTTCTAGAAGGAAGAACAAATACAGCACACGACACACACACAGGCTCTTCCACATCCTGTGGCTGTTACAAGTTGCCCATCTCACACCCACATTCACACATTAAAAACATCTGAGCTCAGATAGGTAAAATTGCTTATTGTCTCTAATCACACTTATTGATCACCCATTTAGACTGGAGTACCTCCAAGTTCTGAGATTTGGCTTTATGTGCATTATGCTGGAGTACAGACCATTTTAGAAATTACCTGTGTTGTATTTTCACAGACGGGTGAGCATCAAGTAGATTAACAAATGAATAGTTTATTACAGAGAATGGTATAAAGACTGCCAACTGCAGACAAAGATCATACTCAATCCCAGGATTCACATTCCAATCGACCAAAAAGGCCACATGATAACTTGCTCCTTAAAGAAGGGAACGACCACAATCTACTTCCTCTCTTTGCTGAGGTGTGTATTTTTAGCAGTGCACTGTTAAAAACGGCCAGCGTTCACTTCATGCTGTAGTAGGCACTGCAGAATTTGTTTGTGATTTTAAAATCAGCCATTTTGAATTAAACATGGCTGCTGTCACTGCTCCATAGCTAATGCTTATGTCTTCTGGGAGTCTTGGCAACATATTGAACGAGAAAGTTCAAGAAAAACACATGTAATTTCCGATTGCACTTTCAGAAGTAAGTTGAACCTCTGTCAGCGTGGCTGCAGCATCTGTGTGGCATCGCAAAAAGTGATTTCCTTTCTGACATCTTCTATTTATTTTCCTTATTTCTAGATAGGCAAGAAAGAGAGAAAATGATTTTGCACACACTCAGATGTCAGGTTCAGTCAATTTGTATTGTGTTTGCATGGTACCTCATGCACTGATATCTTACATATGTGCATTGAATGTGTTGCCAAAGTGCACGCACTTGATTGGCATTGTGCGTGAAGGGGTAATTGTGCGCTGTAGCTGGATGCGGGGGGCAGACTGGAACCAGTAGCAATCCTGCATGCCATATCCCCACCCCCCCCCAACCACACACACACATACAAAGCTCCACTCCCACTTTCTTGACACATTTTTGAATGCGCTTCATTGACCTTAAAGTATGGCAGAAGCTCATATAAATAATAAGAGGGGGGAAGAACATGTCCTCATCTTTCCAGGCTGCCAACCCAAACAGAGGAAAGTATGAGTTGGCCACCGTGACGTGCTGTGGGTGAAAGAGCTTCTGTAGCAATGTGCAGCAAAGAATAGAATTCAGATGTTCACTTTTGAGAGCACTCCTTAGCTACCAAATTTATTGTGCTTCATAATCTCTCCAAAAGAATTATGCTGGCACAGCACATTGGTGCTCCTACACCTGGTCTCACTCAGCAGGCGCATGTTAGGTGCCAACAGTCACAAAATGGGACAAGATGTCATGGGAAAGTGTCCCGACATCATAGCGCTGTCTCACACTATTTCATTCTTTAAATTGCTCTTTAAATGGGTTTATACTTTTTTTATTCATTCATGGGACATGGGCATCTCTGGCTGGCCAGCATTTATTGCCCATCCCTAGTTGCCCTTGGAGGGCAGTTCAGAGTCAATCACATTGCTGTGGATCTGGAGTCACGTGTAGTCCAGACCGGGTAAGGATGGCAGATTTCCTTCCCCAAAGGACATTTGTGAAGCAGATAGGTTTTTTCCAACAATCGACAATGGTTTCACAGTCATCAGTAAATTCTTAATTCCAGATATTTATATTGAATTCACATTCCACTATCTGCCATGGTGGGATTTGAACCCAGACCCCCAGAACATTAGCTGAGTTTCTGTACTAACAGTGTAGTGATAATACCACTAGGCCATCTCTTCCGCATTGTACTTTCAGAAGTATCTGTGGTTGTCCTAATGGTTGCAGTACCTGTGTAACATGGCCCTTAACCTGTTAGTAAACACAGTTCTGACTTCCAAAAGTGCCCACCAACAGTTAAAGGGACAATCCAGCCCTCTTAAAGAGCAATTGTGAATGATTTTTAATGCCCATGCACTTCTACGCTGGCATATGGGCCAATCCGCCAGGCAGCCTTTGTTTTTCATTCATTCTACTTCAAGGTTAGGATAAAAGGCCCACAGGATATTGAGAAGGTAAGGATTAGGAATCTTTCCGTAAGTTGTTTGGATTGAGAGATCATTTCTGGCATTGTATTGGAGAAATCTCTGATTTTTAAGCATTTGTAGGGGCTTTCTTAATCTAGATCTGCAGCTGGATTGGATGCAGGCTGCTGACTCTAATGCCCCTTTGACCTTCGTGACCTTTCCAGCTGTCTTCCATCACGCCTCATCAAGGTCAAAGAGTCCAGTACCAAGGATACACACTCCTCAGTCATCGCGGTTTCCTCAGATGTGTGAGGTGGAGGAGCTCTAACCATCGTGAGGAGTGCCTGAGAGAAGCCTCCAGTGATCCGGCTTGGGATACTGTCTACGTGGAGTTTGCACATTCTCCTCGTGTCTGCGTGGGTTTCCTCTGGATGCTCCAGTTTCCTCCTACAGTCCAAAGATGTACGGGTTATGTTGTTTGACTATGCTAAATTGACCATAGATACATAGGTTAGAGAGGATTGGTGGGTAAAATATGTAATGATTGAGGGTTTGGGCCGAGTGGGATTGATACAGAGTCAATGGGCTGAAGGGCCTCTCTCTGTACTGTATTTCTATGTGAGGCACAGGTGATCTGCCAATATGAGGTTGGTTTGAACCTCTTTGTTCACTGTATAGTGATGAGCCATTAATTGATAACCAATTGCCCCATCATTTCCCACAGTGGCACTAACCTGCTGGGGTCAATGCCAGTGTTTAGACTCACAGGCCTGAACACAACTCCAAAATCACCAGATTGAGTTCCAGGAGCTGCCTGTCCATGAGAGACACGACAATCTCTTTGGAAAAAGCTGAGAGTTCTGAACTCTGGCATAATGCAGTGGTCACACTCGACATTACTCCTCCTATACTCCTCCTATACAGAAACCATGACATGCAAACCTTCAGGGATCTCTGCCAGATCTTCCTGCACAGGGCACAAAACCAATAAATAAGAGTTGAAAGGACTTATCTTCGATGTGCTCAACATCTTCCCACTTCCCGGAATCATCCCCCTCGCCATCATGGCGTCATGCTGGTGAGAGTCACTGCTAGTCTCTACCAGCAGAGACCAGGCACCATGGACATTCCAGGAGGATCAGAGACTTTTGAAGCCCCTGGGGGCCTAATTGGGCAGTGACCACTGGGCAGTGCCCACCTTACAATGCCTGATGGGGCACCATGAGTATATTTGGGGCAATGACAAGGGAGTGGAAGTGGGACCTGATGGGGTGCATACAGAATGACAGGGAGAGGCACATGCAAGGGGGAGTTCTGCAAGAGGGAGCCTATGCAAAGGGAAACGTGTGCAACGGGCATGTGAGGAGTCCACCAGGGTAGTGTCCTGATGTCCCAGTGCTAACCACCCATTGTTGCTGTGGGGGGAGAACATGCCATCTATGATGGAGGGGGTGTCCAATATTCTTTGGTTGGGTGGCAGAAGTCTTCAAGTTCACTGTGAGATTGGACACCATGTGCAATGTCACTTAGTGCTCCTCAACTGGCTTGCCCAGTGTACTTAAGGTTTGCCCCTATAAGGATGAAGGAGAAACTAAGAGCAATGTATTATGTATTTAAATAGTTGGGGTGGCATGATGGCACAATTGTTAGCACCAGTGCCTTTATAGATCAGGGATCTGGGTTGGATTCCCGGCTTAGGATTCCAGGAGTTTTCTCCGTATCTGTGTGAGTTTCCTCCAGGTATCCTCCTGCAGTCCAAACAGCGTGCAGGTTCAGTGCATTGGCTATACTAAATTGTCCCTCAGTGTTCCTGAACAATGCTGGAATGTGGCAACAAGAGATTTTCACAGTAACTTCATTACAATATTAATGTAAGCCTGCCTTGTGACACTAATAAATAATGCTTTGCATCTACGTGCACTACCTTGAATCTACATTTGCAAACTGTGTCTTTATCTTTTTTTGTTTAAAATCCACAACGCAGAACAGAATTAGAACATTACTGAATGAGTTCCTTAAGATCCTGGAGACGTATGAGTCAGAACGAGAAACCACGTGATAAATCTTGATTGGAACATAATGAATATGTTCTATTTAAAAGTTAAAATGAACAAAAAAAAGAGACAGAATCCTGGTCGACCAGAAGCCACGCCCAAAAGTTGTGGTGTTCCAATCTCTCCGACACCCGGAATACCTGGGACTCGGTGTCAAAGAATATAAATGGAACATGGTCACTGGGTAAAGTACTTTAGTGCCACTGCACCCAATGTGGAACTGCATCCTGCTGTAAATTGGTGGAAATGGATAGTCAAGTGAAAGGAAGAACTTGAGATAAAAAATGTGATGGAATTACAAAGATGGGTCAGACTCAAATTTGTCCAAAAAAAAGCGCCATCTGAATGATGTGCTCTAACACTTCGGTAAAAATTGACCAACAACATCTGGTGAAAAATAAATAGCCCAAGAACCGTAAATCATCACAAAGTTAAATCTAGTCACCAGCAGTTGCATACCGTCTTAACGATTTGATAATTTTGATCAATGTCAATCAACCTTCCTGGTCGACAAAAATTAACATGTAAGCATGTGGAGTCACATTCTGTGAAGTAGTGAATTGATTTTGGGGATCTTGAAAGTGTCAAATTAGAAGGTTATTTTTCCGTATTTTTTCTTTTCTCACTTTTTCTGAACCTGTTTTTATTCTCGTTGTTTCTCCTCATGTACCCTGATTTAACGTTGAATTTACCCACTCTAATTCACCCCCCTCCCACTCAGCCCTTCCTCTGTTCATTGTTTAATCTTTAATTTTCATTGATTAAGGAGACATTGTCCCACCATCCACCAAGATCTCAGTTCCCACACTAGTCCCATTATCACCTTGCACTTCCAGCAATTTTGTGGGAAAAATCTCTTTGAGTTAAAGGGTGTGAGAAAAGTTGAACTGACTGGGAACGTCCCAGATACTGAGTCCCATCAGACCCTGGCCCACTGAGAGAAAGGGGAGAAAGGAGGACAACATGATCTGTGAATAATCACCTACACACAAGGGAGATATCAAAGCTCTGATGGTCATTCAGGAATGGATCATACAGACAATCCCCAGTAGCAGAAAATGATGCTATGTGTTCATAAAATTAATAGAATTTCTTTGAGTCATAGAGGTTTACAGCATGGAAACAGGTCCTTTGGCACAACTTGTTCATACCGCCTTTTTTTTTTAGAACCTCTAAAATAAGCCCAATTACCCGCATTTGGCCCATATCCCATCATACCCATCTAACTATGTGAATGCTTTTTAAAAGATAAAATTGTACCCATCTCGACTACTACGTCTGGCACCTTGTTCCAGACACTCACCACCCTCTATGTGAAAAAATTTGCCCTCTGGGCACTTTTGTATCTCTCCCCTCAAACCTATGCTTTTAGACTGTCCTATCTTTGGGGGAAAAAAAATTGACTATCTACCTTTTCTATGCCCCTCATTATTTCATAGACCTCTATAAGATCCCCCCTCAGCCTCCTACGGTGCAGAGAAAAAAGTCCCAGTCTATCCAACTTCTCCTTATAGCTCAATCCATCAAGTCCCAGTAGAATCCGAGTAAATCTTTTCTGCACTCTTTCTAGTTTAATAATATTCTTTCTATAATAGGGTGACCAGAATTGCACACAGTATTCCAAGTGTGACCTTACTAATGTCTTGTACAACTTCAACAAGATGACCCAACTCTTGTATCCAATGTTCTAATCGATGAAAGCAAGCATGCCGAATGCCTTCTTCACTACTCTGTCCACCTGTGACTCCACTTTCAAGGAGCTATGAACCTGTACCCTGAGATCTCTTTGTTCTGTAACTCTCCTCAATGCCCTACCATTAACTAAGTTCTGCCCTGTTTCAATCTACCAAAATGCGTTACCTCGCGTTCATCTAAAGTAAACTCCATCTGCCATTTATCAGCCCACTGACCCAATTGATCAAGATCCTGCTGATGAGGATGGAGATAACTTTCTCCACTGCCCACCATGCCACCAATCCTGGTGTCACCTGCAAACTCACTAACAATGCCCCCTATATTCTCATTCACATTATTAATATAAATGACAAATAACGGTGGGCCCAGCACTGATTCCTGAGGCACACAATCCCTGATCGAAAGTGTTTAAATTAAAAATATTCCAATTTTGATACAGCGTGTATAATATTGCACTCTGGTTGTCCTACATTGCTATAATAACATTAATGTGGTTCTGGATGAGTGAGGATTGGATGTGAGAATATATGCGAGGCAAGTTATATGAAGAATGGTTCAAATTCAAACGAAGCTGAACGGGTGAAGGCTACTGTTCAGATCCTCCATTCTTACACGACATTTTCTGACTCCAAGAAATTAGGTCATTAACGTTAATGTGAAATAAGCTGTGCTGCCAATCATTCATTTCTGCCCAGAATTGAAGACATGCAATTAAAATGTCCGCTTCGTGATAGCTGCTTCAAGCTCTTAGTGAAATGAGTGTGGTCAGTCTCAACCTCAGTCCCAATGGATGTGAGTCAGCAGTACAGACTGTCTTTAAATATTGCATAACTGGCATTGACTCAGGGAAAACAGTGTGGGAGTGGAAATATCCTGCTGGAGCACTATGGCACATTCTTCTCAGCATGTCCTTCAGGGTTATTGTCAAGGTAATACATGAGGAGCTCTGTGTACAGTCTATATTTAAAGACACCAATCCCTTTCAAAGACGCCAGAAAAAATACAGAAAGTACTGGAAATACTCAATGGTTGAGGCAGCATCTGTGGAGTGGAAAACAGAGGTAATGTTTCAGGCATCTGTGATGGCATCTCACCTGTAGCGAGCCCCACATTTAAAATCCAGCTGAGAGCACCAGATCTTGTTATTAGGAATTAAATGTTCAGATACGGATGAGGAAGACAGCCTATCTTAGCTTATACGTCTAAAAAGATCCATCCTTACTAGTTTTCTTAAATGATTCCAGGGTTTCACTTCACTATCCAACCTGTTTACGCGGGCATCATTTTTTGCACGAGGTCAAACTTACTATCAGTTTTAAATTTGTATATTGCTAATAAATCTGCAGAATGGAATTGCATTGAGATGAAAATGCGAAGGATATTGTCAGTATTTAAAGTAAAACTCGAGAATTACCTTTTCTACTTTATATATGGGGTCACCTCAATCTTAGCTACCTTCTTCCAATTAAAAAAAAAACAATTTTCTTCAATCTTTCCTTGTAACGTCGTCTTCTGCTATTCGGGCTTGGCTATGTGATTCAGTCTGAATGGTCATCAGAGCTTGGACATCTCACCTTATGCATAGGTGACTATACAACAGTCAAAGTGTGATCGAGACTATGACACATTTTAGGCATCAATTGTTTGAGAATATACCCTACTATTTGGCTTACAGAGAATCAACATTCAATTTGCTTTCTTGATTGTTGATGTGCAGGGATGGGCACGTCCACTGTAAAACTTATTTTTACTATCATTCTCAAGTATTTCAACACCACTCACCGAACATTTACATTGTTCCATTTCTTTTGTCCAGTTCTTTATGCTTAAAAGTACTAATATTTTTTAATCTCAAGCTAAATTTTCCCCATCTAATTTTTCTTCCTTCTCCTCATGATGGCTACTCATTCTCAGGTACAGTTGCATGGACAACATTCACCCTCCAGTGCTTTACCCAAGCAGCCATTCTTTTGTGAACGGTTTGGCATTGAGGATCAGAGACCAACTGAACCATGAGAGGGAGCCAAACTAGTTACGAAAGCGAGATTGTACCTGCACAGTTTATGCAGACACTTAAGACTCACCCGTACATCATGTGGCCAAGATCTACATTATACTTTGGGATGATTATATCTTTTTCATTTTCATCGAGATGTGCTTCAAATTCTGCAGTTTTATAATGATTAAAATACCCATTCCTCTCCACATGAGAATTGAGAAATTACTGTGCATAATATTAATGTTCAAAGTGCTCTTACAACGTAATTCTGCTGTATTAACATTTTAATTTTAATTTGCTAAGAGAAGCAGGGACAAGGAAAATGGCATTTACCTACTCTGAGGATTTTATAGTGATAATCACCCATTGAAATTGCTAAGTTTCAGTCCCAAAATAGAACAGAGATATTTGGAGCAAAGATTGCCAGGGTCAGTTGTGTCTTACTAAATTCCCACCTGGATTTGTCTGGACAAGGTGTTGTTTGAATATTAAAAGTAATTTGGCAAATTTTTATTACAATAACAAGGTAGAGGAGTCCCATCAGTTCACTATCGTATCTGAGACCGTCCTAATAACTTCAGGCCAGTCAGTTTAACATCAATCGTGGGTAAAGTTTTAGTAGCAATAATTGAATGAAAAATCAGCATGGACTTGGAGAGGTTTGATTCAATTTGGAATTGCCAGCATAGATTTGTGACATTGTGCTTGACTACGCTATTCCATTTTTTTGACAAAGTAACAAAGAATTCCTAAAGAAAATGTAGTGGATGTTGTCTCTATAGATTTTTAAGAAAACACTTGATAAAGTACCACATGAAAGGCTGATAACAAAATTGAGACTCGTGGAATTGAAGAGTTGGATAAAACAAATTAGCTTTTGGGCAGAAAATAGTGAGAAATGGTAAATGGTTATTTTTCAGATTAGAGGATGTTAGACAGTAGTACTCTGCAAAAGTCAGTGCAAGAATCATTTATTTTAACATATATAAATGACATGGATATTCACACAGTAGTGGAGAGTTTCAGCAGATTCTCTGTGTGTTTGACTGTGCCATAGACATCAGATAAGTCAACAATGATGGTTCCTGTCTTCAGGCATTACCAGAAACAGGTCTCATTTTGTGAAGAAAGTGTCAGGACATGCTTGGAAAGTTGCAGCCTGTGAAGAAAATTATCTGATACTGGAATATTGCTGCTTCTAGGGTGGAACTGACTTTGTTCAGCAGGAGGTGTCCCAGGACATTTGTATGCTTATTGATTGCAGTGCAATGGGACAGCAGCTGCATGAGTCATCAAGTGGCTTTCCTGGCTTGGCATTGGCCACTATCTTTAATTCACGCCAGATGTTTGCAATGGTGTCTGCACTGTGGATGTTGGTAAATAGTTTTGCTCGCCACGTCCTGCACTGTGATCCAATGTTCTTCAGGAATTCTGGGCAAATCCCACATTCACACAATTTTTTATTTGAAATCTCTGAGCCTTCCTAGAAAGCTGAAAGCTCGCTGTTGCATTCAAAGCACTGAGGGCAGGATTTCGTGGCTGCGCTTGCCCCAAAACTGGAAAATCCTGCCTGAGATCAATGGATCTCTGCATCTTCCACATCCCCACCCAGCTATGATTCCTGTGGCGGGCAGGACAGGATAATTCCCCCGCCTTGATCTCTTTTTATTTCATATTGCAATGCTTTGAAATAGGCTTTCATTAACAGTTCAATGAAGTTCTACTCAGCCTCCAGTCAGCTGTGTTTACTTAACCTTTCCTTTCATGCTTGAATGCATCTCAGGTACTCTCATTATTCCCAACTGCAACGTCATGGTGTGGTGTGGTGGGGGTGTGGGTGACCCATTCTTTGAGAGCAGAATGCCTCTCTATGATGAGGGTTGGAGTTGCCAACCACAGCCACCATGACTGTAATGAGCTGGTAGGGGCCTGTCTGTTAGCACGGAGATCGGGTGTCCTGGTCCCTGTAAAGCCAGGCTGGCATGCTCGATTCCCAGGATACACACATATAAATGGTTAAGGTGGGTGAATCCCGCTGTTAGATGCTGCTAATGCCAGTGAGGAACACTCTGGTTTTCCTGCTTTTAGGAGCTCTTACAGCGCAAAACTGGGAGAATTGTGACCTTTAAGCCTTGATGTTTCTCAAACATAGAACACTGCAGCACAAACAGGCCCTTCAGCCCACAAGTTGCACCCAACATATCCATACCTCCCAGGCCATAGAACTATCTATAACCCTCAATCCCATTATATCCCATGTACTCATCCAGAATTCTTTTAAAAGACCCAAGCGAGTTTGCCTCTACCACCACCGATGGCAACCGATTCCACTCCCTCACCACCCTCTGAATGAAAAACTTACGCCCTAACATCTAATGGCGTCCTAGAAATTTAAACTGTTGTACCAAAAGCCTCATCTAAAAAGCCTATTACAAATATTAAAGGTGTTTCAAGAAGCAAGGCCACGCTTGATGACAGCACTGGATTTTTTTGGGTGGTAACTAAGATTGCATTACAATTGCAGAATGGGTGAATAGTACATACTTTGCCAAAAAGCAAAGTCCCATATGAGTCTTTTAAATAATTTCTCATTCTGTCCTGTTCTCTTCCCCAGATTAAACTGCCGACTTCTTCACTAGGCTACAGTTCCACAGGTAGCTCACTTCTGTAACACGCCCATAAAATACATGAGCTTAAATAGCATACACGTTATCTAGCCAGTATCCAGATTTCTCTCCTCCCTAGCTAGGGGCTTTGCAACTGATTGTAACACATTGAGCACCATTAGCAAGGCTAATTAAATTATATAGCTGGGAACACAGAAAGAGAGCAGAATTGTCCAAAGGGAAGAATTGACTAGACACCACTGATAAGACAAGTCTAGTGGAAAGTGTCTTCCGTACATTCCCACACCACAGAGAAATATACTTCACATTTGTACATATCTAACAAACATCTAATATCATTCAATGATCAAAGAAGAAATTTTTTTTTACAGAAATCATTGTTTTCAGAGAAGTTGGAGTGAAGACTCATTACAAAAAGCTTGAAGGATAAAAAGGATTTTTACCTTACTTTTTTTTGGAGTTTTTTTTCAAACTGGGAGTGTAAAACAGGAAGTAAGCCCAATGGCTCCTGGGATGGTTTTTCTTCCCATTAAAAGAAGCTTACCTTAGAGGGTTCAAACTCATTTTTTCCAGAGGAGAAGTTAGAGTGGAAACTCTTATAAAAAGCTTGAAGGAAAAAGGAAATCTTACCTTACTTTTTTTGGAGGTTTTTTTTCAAACTGTGAGTGTCAAACAGGAAATAGGCCCCAGTGACTCCTGGGATTTTTATTTCCTTTAAAAGGAGCTTTCCTTAGAGGGTTTGATCTCATTGTTTCCAGAGAAGTTGGTGTGGAGACTCGTTACAAAAAGCTTGAAGGAAAAGGGGATTTTTACCTTAATTTTTTTTTCAAACTGGGAGTGTAAAATAGGAAGTAAAACCTAATGACCCCTGGGAAGTTTTTTTTCCCCAATAAATTTTGAACTGGCTGTTCCTTCATCAGGTGGGGATGAGGATCAAGCTGTGTTAGATAAGCCTCTGGAGATGCTGGATGTCCAGTGGGATGTGTGGGAAGACCTGCTGGAGATTCCTGAAGATCCACATGATAAAGGAACAGCTAGTTCTGAAAGCGAGTGGCATTTGCTACAAATAAACCAGGACTTTAACCTGACGTGATGAGATTTCTGACTGTGTTTGCCCCAGTCAAACGCCAGCATCTCCACATCATCATTTATTGCCCGTCCCTAATTGCCCTTGTTCAGAGAGCAGTTGAGAGTGGCTCTGGAGTCACATGTAGGGCAGGCCAGGTAAGGATGGCAGATTTCCTTCCCGAAAGAACATTAGTGAACTGGATGGGATTTTCCAACAATGGTTTCATGGTCATCAGTAGATTCTTAATTCTAGATATTTTATTATTGAATTCACATTCCATCATTTGCCACGGCAGGATTTGAACCCAGATCCCCAAAACATTAGTTGACTTCCTGGATTAATAGTCTAATAATATACAAATGTATCAATTCCTTAAAACTCACAGGAGGTTGACAGCGAATAGCTGATTTTTGTAAAGAAGCGGTAGAGTTATCATTCATAAATTTGTGGTGATTTGCCACTCATGGGCCAGAATCGTAACTGTATTAATGGGTGCAACCAAACCTAAATCTGTGTGAAATCCACACAATGTTTTGGTTAGCAGTCATGCCCAGGAGTAAGAAGTTCACCCACTGACAATTAAATGGGTAAATAGGCCCATTTAAAAAGCCAATTGTCTGCTATTTTATGTTGTCCCTGCAAATTTGTGGTTGGTGCATAGGCAAGCAGCCATCTTGCCCATGAAAATTGTGCTTATGTGCCTTAATACAATGTTTGTGGATGCTACATCTTGGTGCCTCCATCGCTGGTATTGGGGCCAGCCTGTTGACTATGATATCTTGTCAACCCTGATGACTTTGGTGGTTGACTTTTAGCTGGTGGAACCTGAGTTGGTGCCGTTCGGGAGTGTGCATCCATGATAGGGAACTCCTCAGTCATAGCTGCCTATCGGATGCCGCTGTCACTAGCAGAGAGGAGGAGGAACTGCTGCTGCTGTTCAGAGCACATCTGAGAGGAGCCCACAGAGAGACACCAAGCAGCTGGTCTGCCAGCGTGACCTCCCTGCTGACCACTGATGAGGGAGCAGATAGCAGAGAGACTAGGTACCTCAGCCATCTCTCACACTGGCAGTGACCTCCTGAGGGCTTGTAGATCTGAGCTTCACGCCTCAGTCTGTTCCTGGAGCTGCCTCTCTGTGAGAGTCTCCACTTCCTCAGTCTTCACACTCAATATGGACTCCTCCATGACAGAGACCGTGAGACGCTCAGGGATCTCCATCAGGATTTCCCACACATTCCAGTGGATCTGTTGTATGATGGATGACCCTAGAGGATCCCTGATGCAGCTTTGTTCTGCTCTCCAGCCATCCTCTGAGATGCTGGCAACCTGAGCACACTCTGCCTCCAAAACATGTGCTGGTTAGGTGCATTGGCCATGCTAAATTCTCCATCAGTTTTAAAGTTTATTTATTAGTGTCACAAGTAGGCTTACATTTACACTGCAATGAAGTTACTGTGAAGATCCCCTAATCGCCAAACACTGGCACCTGTTAGGATACACTGAGGGAGAGTTTAGCATAGCCAGTGCATCTAATCAGCATGTGGGAGAAAACTGGAGAAAATCCTTGCAGACGTGGGGAGAATGTGCAGATTCCACACAGACAATGACCCGAGCCGGTAGCCGTTCTAACCATTCTGCCATCCTGCCACCCGCTCAGTATACCTAAACAGGTGCTGGAGTGTGGAACCTAGAGGATTTTTACAATAACTGCATTACAGTGTTAATGTAAACTTACTTGTGATACGTGTAAATAAATTTAAATGAGAAGGGAGTCCCAGGATTTTGATCCTGTAACAGTGGAGGAATGACGAGTAGATCAGGCCGTGGATCCACCTCTGGAATTAAGTGGGGAGAAGGGAGTCCTCAGGATTCCTGCATCTTCTTGAGGATGGTACATCTGAGGGAGGAAGATTTATTAGTTTTAATCTTTGCACAGTCACTGTGCATGTGTGACAGGCTTATTCAATGTGACATAACTTAAATTTCTAACTGTGTACTAACCTCATAAAACTGCTGGAAGACCTTTGCTCTGGGAAAGATTATGAGGAGCACAGTAACACAGTTGTTAACACTGCTGCCTCCCGGCCGCAGGGACTGGGTTCGATTCTGGCCTTGGGTGACTGTGTGGAGTTTGCACATTCTCACCGTGTCTGGTTGGGTTTCTCCGTATTCCTTCCATAGTCCAAAAATGTGCAGGTTAGGTGCGTTGACCATGGTTAAAAAAAAATGATCCATTAGTGTTCCAAGAAATATATGTTAGGTGGATCAGCCATGGCAAATGTGCAGGGTTACAGGAGTAGGGAGGGGCAGGAGGGGATGTTCTTTGAGAGAGTTGTGCAGATTCATTGGGCTGAATGGATTCTATGATTTTGAAATTGCAGAATTTCAAATTTTTCTTCCCATTCTGAGGAAAAAAAATCACTTTTAATTTTTAAAGATGTTTGTTTATAATTTTCAACTTTTATTTCAGTCCATGTGTGGGTCCCAATTATTTATTTCACCTTCTGTAAAATTAAGTGAAAAGTGAAGGGTATTCAGGACATTTCACTTCCAGGTTTGCAGTGTGTGAGAAAACTTTGATGTATTCAATATCCACTGCTCAGTGACATCCTGTTACTGGAGATCAGACTGACTTCTGCCGCATTCAAAGGTGGAATTCACGTCACAGAGAGTAGGGGATCTTTGTGGGTAGCTTACTCGAGGTCAGTGGCAAGGGCTAAAATTTTGCAACATTATACAGCATAGTATCTTGGAATTTGTTTAATTATCTTCTGATATAAACAAGATATATCATCTTAGAAGTGTACTGCAGTTAATCACCTCACAACAAATATTGGATGGAATTCATAATAGGTCAGTTGGACACTATCTGTTAAGAATGCAGGTTTTGGTAATGCAAATGTTTTTTTTCTCAGATCTATTGTTTATTGTCTTTAAAGCTCCACGTCTCATAGGACCTGTTTGGCCAGGAAAGAAGTCCTTCATCACAATTGTTTGGTCTGGATTTGATTCAAGATCACAAAGATAAATAAGAGAGTGTGATCATCTGTTGTGTTAAATTTAAACCTTTCTGTTGTATTGAAACAAGGTCCATTTTGCAGGCACCATATATCCAGCGTACGAAATATGCAACAGGTTACTTTCACTAGGCTAGACTTCTCTCCCTTCTTTTACTAACTTATCAGGAGTATCTCCACATTTTGAACCATTCCTTTCCTCTGTCTTCTGGTTCACTGCTTATACACACACTTCATTGACAAAGATTGGTGGTCTGCAAATTACTTCCAGATCTCTGAGTGCTCTGTAATCAATGCCTCAGATGTTTTTTTGAATAGATCAGAGATAGATATCCACTGATTTTCCTTCCTGCCATAGAAAACGGAGTTATTATAATGCAGATAAAGGCCATTCGGCCCATTGTATCTGCACCAGCTCTCTAAATGAACATAATAGAAACTAGAAGCAGGAGGACGCCATTTGGCCCTTTGAGTCTGCTCCACCATTCATTTTGATCATGACTGATCATCGAATTCAATTTCCTGATCCCCCTTTTCCCCCCCATATCCTGTATCCATTTCACCCCTAAAGCTATGTCTAATTTCTTCTTGAAATTGAACAACGTTTTGGCCTCAATTACATTCTGTGATAGTGAATTCCACACAATCACCACCCTCTGGATGAAGTAATTTCTCCTCACCTCAATTCTAAGAGGTTTACCCCTTACCCTCAAACTACGACCTCTAATTCTGAACTCCCCACCATTGGGAATATTTTATCTGAATCTACCCTTACTGACCCTGTTAGAATTTGATAACTTTCTATTAGACCCTCTCTCATTCTTCTAAACTCCAGTGAATATAATCCTAACCAAGTTAGTCTCTCCTACACAACAGACCAGCATGGTAAACCTTCACTGTTCTCACTCTATTGCATAGGCATCCTTCCTCAGATAAGGATACCAAAACTGCACTCAATATTCCAGGTGTAGCCTCACCAGTGCCCTGTACAATTGCAGTAGAACATCCTTATCCCGATAATCAAATTCTCTCACTATGAAGGCTAACATATCATTTGCTTTCTTTACTGCCTGCTGTACCTGCGCACTTACTTTCATCAACTGATGCACAAGGACATCAAAGTCTTGCTGAGTATCCACCTCTCTCAATTTACACCTTTTTAAGTAATAATCTGTCTTCCTATGATTGCTATCAAAATGGATAACCTCATATTTATTCATATTATACTGCATCTGCCATGCATGTGCCTACACATTCAGTCTGTCCAAATAATGCTGAAGCATCTCTGCATCCCCCTCACAGCTCACCCTCCCACTCAAATTTATATCATCTGCAAATCTGGAGATAATACATTCAGTTCCCTCTTCCAAATCATTAATATATATTGTGAACAGTTGAATTCCAGCATAGATTCCTGCAGAACCCCACTAGCCATTGACCGCTAGTCAGAAAAAGACCCATTTATACCAACTCTTTATTTTCCATCTGCTAACCAGCTTTCTATCCATTACTTGCAATCCCATGTGCTTTAACTTTACATAGTAGCCTGTTACGTGAGATCTTGTTGAAAGCCTTCTGAAAATCTAAGTATGGTGGAGTGGTGCGGTGGCACAGTGGTTAGCTGCTGCTTCGCAGCACCAGGGACTCGGGTTCAGTTCTGGCCTCAGGTCACTGTCTGTGTGGAATATGCATGTTCTCCCCATGTCAGTGTGGGTTTCGTCCAGGTGCTCCGATTTCCTCCCACACTTGGGTTAGGTTGATTGGTGATGCTAAGTTGATTCTAGTGTCAGGGGATTAGCACAGTAAAGATGTGGGGTTATGGGAATAGGGCCTGGGTGAGATTGCGGTTGGTGCCAACTTGATGGACTGAATGGCCTCCTTCTGCACTGTCGGGATGCTATGATTCTAAGCCACATCCTCTTGTTCTCCTCATTCAACTCTATTCGTTACATACTCAAAGAATTCCAAAAGGTTCGTTAAGTATGATTTCCCTTTCGTAAATCCATTCTGACTTGCCTGATTATATCACTGCCTTCCAAATGTTGAGTTATAAAGTCCTTGATAATGGACTCTAGCCATGTCCTCTGTACCGATGTTAGGCTCAGTGGTTTTTAATTCCCTGTATTTTGAATAGCGGCTTACATTAGTTACCCTCCATTTGTAGGAACCAATCCAGAGCCCAAAGAATTTTAGAAAATGATCACCAATGGATCTACTATTTTCAGAGTCACTTCCTTAAGTATTCTGGGATGAAGATTATCAGGATCCAGAGATTTATCCACTATCAATAGCATCAATTTCCCCCAAAACATTTCTCTAATGCTGATTTCCTCTTTGCTTGTTTCTCTCAGAACTTCTGGTACATCATTCATGTCTTCCTTTGTGAAAGTTGAAACAAATTCCTTGGCCATTTCTTTATTCCCCATTACGAATTCTCCTGTTTCTGACTGTCAGGAGCCTACTTTTCAATCTTTTTCTCATTAATGCCTACAGAAAGTTTTACCATCAGTTTTTATGCTCCCAGCTAGCTTACTTTCATGACTTAGCAACTTAGTGCCATCTCCTGCCCTTACCCCATAACCCAGAATGAATTCATCTCTGTGTTCGGCCCATCTCTCAGCCAGCATCAGAACCTCACCATGTAGGGAATTACAAAAACAGGCACATCATCAATAACTCTAAGGTGCAAAGTCTTTGACTCCTCTTTTTAACTCATTAATACTAATAAGACTTTAAAACTTGGCTATCAAATTCAACTTGTTATTTTGAAGACTAAAATTTGAGCTGACTTTTAGTTTTGTTGAGCTATTTTCTCATATTTCATTATTATTGGATACATTTAATGTGTTCATATCTGTTTGGAGACGAAATAAATGAATGATGTAGTTTAACTTTGAGACATTTGACTGGTTTCTGCGGCTGTATAAAACAGCATAGAATTTTAGTTAGGCCACACTTAGAATATTGGATACAGTTCTCGTCATCACATCAGAAGGATGTGGCAGCTTTGGAGTCAGTAGAGAAAAGGTTTACCAGGATATTGCCTGGTTTGGAGAACATTGGCTCTGAGGAGAGATTGGACAAACTTTCTTTGTTTTGACCTGAGCATCAGAGAGCTGATAGAAGTTTGCTGAATTCTGAGAGGCATAATAGAATGGATAGTCAGAGTCTTTTTCCCAGGGTAGAAATATCAATTCCCAGGGGATATAGGTTTAAGGTAAAAGGAGGAAAATTTAAAAGAGATGTGAGAGACAAGTTTTTTTACATAGATGGTGCTAAGTGCCTGAAACGTGCTGCCAGAAGATGTGATAGTAGCAGATAATAGCAAGATTAATGAGGCATCTTGACAAATATATGAATGAGCAGGGAATCGAGAGATATGGACCACATTAGAAGCAAAGTTTAGTAAGGCATCATATGTCAAATACAATGGATGTCTCGGCACTCGACACAAACATCCCCCATGACGATGACATTGCTGCAACTGCCTCAGTACTCAATGCCAACAACTGCCAGTTTCCGGATGCAATTTTACAACTTATCCGCTTCATCTTGGACTACAATGTCTTCACCTTCAACAATCAGCTTTTCATCCAGACACGTGGAACATCCATGGGGACCAAATTTGCACCTCAATACGCCAACATCTTCATGCACAGGTTCGAACAAGACTTCTTCACCGCACGGGATCTTCAACCGAGGCTATATACTAGATACATTGATGACATTTTTTTCCTTTGGACTCATGGTGAACAATCATTGAAACAACTGTATGATGATATCCACAAGTTCCATCCCACCATCAGACTCACCATGGACTATTCTCCAGAATCGGTATCATGTGTCAGTGCAGGCTTGGAGGCCGAAGGGCTTGTTCCTGTGCTGTACAGTTCTTTGTTCTTTGTTGTTCTGTGTTTTGCATTTCTTGCATTAATTGTTAAATTAAAGCTGTTGAATTTTGTTTAGAATGCAGAATGATCTGGGGGTAGGTATCTAACTGCTGTTGGAATATTGAAGATGGACCAGGGCAGACATTAGTCAAAGGAATCTTGTGGGAAATGCACCACCCACAATAATAATGTGCGTGAGATCAAACTCTTTATTTGCTTCAGCCTGCCCCATTTACTTTCACAAGACCCACGAATATAATCCGTTTCTAAATCAAGATCTTTTACAAGAACAAAGTTAAATATAGGTATCTATAAAAATGTGGCCATCCTTTCAGGAGATTCTATACAATTTGGAGTGTCATGACCTCTCTGCAATTTCCTTCCCTGATCTCCGGGGTAAGTGAATTAAGCAATATATTGGGGTCATTGATAATACTTACCTGCAAAGTTTTTGCTTCTCTACTCGAGTGGAGGAGAAATTTTCTTGCCACATCTGGAAACGATTTTAAAAATATGTTTCTGCGTTGAACCCAAATGAAGAATAAGTTTATTTTTTAATCTTATTGCTGTCGTCCTGCTGGGTTTTGTTCAAACAGCTGTTTAAATGCATGTTGCTATCTTCCAGACAGTCACACATTATCAAGTCTGACATCACTCACTGGGATATTTTTCACAGTAAATTCTGGGACTGCTGTCTGGAGGTGATCAGGATCAGTTCCGGTATAAAGTACAGAACTATCACAGCACTGAAATATAGTTATTAAAGATGTTACAAATATATCAGATATTGTTTCTAATGGTTGTTTCAAATGATTTCACCTCCCCCCGCCGGCCCTTACGGAATGTTAGCAGAGCAAAAGTTTAGTGGCCAAACATTGTCAACTTTCTATTTCTGACTTGTTAAGTAGCCAAATTTGGCTACTGCATAATGTTGCGATGTTATATACAATGTTCGGATGGAATAGTCTAGTGACAGTTCAAGACAGATTCTGGCAACTTTCCAGGAACTGATTGATTATAATGCCACATAAGGGAGCAGACTTCAAGTCTGAGACATTGATATTCATTAATTAGAAAGCATGTTGAGACCTTTCTGCCAGGATTGTTTTTAGTCATCACTGTGTCTGCAGCGAGTCGAAGCCTCCCTGCATCTTAATACCCTTTTCCTGTAACCACCCTAGGATGCAAAATACTGTTAAACTGCGGACTCCCATTCAAAGATCAATCATTGGCAAGATTATGCGAACATGTTAATGTTTCACTGCATTTTTGTCGGAGACGTACAATTTTAACTCGTGTCTTGTGATTATTAACTGCTGTACTATCAACCTAATTGTGTCCAATTTTTCATTATTAACAGTCAATATGCCTGCTGGCAATTAAGATGAAGATTCCATTGGATATTAGATTTTCTTGGATCACTGCAGTATGGAGACAACTCGCATGGGTGTTGCTGAGACCTTTTGCATACATTCTTTTCCGAATTACCTCAGCCTCATTTAATAATCCTTTTTGGAAGCAATTCTGATTTTCTCTTCCCAGTTCAGTTTGTTCTTCAACTCATCGCCCGATTTTTAATTCTTTACTTCCTTCGTTCTTTTCCTCCACACGCTACACATGTTTCAAGTACAAAAGTGCCATTTGTGCAAACAATCCTTCCAATTCTTCTGCCTCATCTTTTTCATTGCTTCTTCCAGTGATGTCATGCACCGTTGGCCAACGGCCTTCAACTGGGCTTCTCGAAAGATTTCAAGTTTTTGGATATGTCAGAATCCATTCTCTTCTGCATGCTGCGGTAGGCCTGAGGCCCACCCAAACAGAGGTAGGGAGTGGCCAGGGCTGGTGGTTTTGGTTGGGGGAAGAGGTGGCATAAGGATTGTTTGCTGAGTGGGGGATGGGGTTGTGACAGGGCTGAGAATTTTCCATTCCACTGAGACAAGACCAGAGAATCCAGGCCCGAGGCTGTGGCAGGCAGGAAATTTGGAGTGACTTTCGCTGGGTGATGGAGCAGGTAAATGCACATAGGCAGGAACTTCCCAGCTATTCACCCTGGTGAGATCTTTTGGCCCCACCAACAACGTACCCCCCGCTGCAGGTTTCCCAGTGGTAAGGAGTGCGTTCAATGGGAAATCAAGGTGACAATGGCTCAATGCAGGTCACCTCCTCTGCCGCGAGACACACAGTGAGGTGTGTGCAGCAAATCCCACTCCAATCTTCCACTCTTCAGTTCATTAATTATGCATCATTTCGTGAATCTTGTAGTGTGGCAGGCAGGAAATTGCATTTACCTCACGAGGTCAAAGGTCATAGTACCATATTTAAACTGCGCCCAGACAATCATTCACTCGGAGCAGGCCAGGAGCTCTGTAACACTTCTCTAGAGTCTTTCAGCTGTAGCTCAGACCGTGAAGCTGGCAGATATGAACAACCCGCACCCCTGGGACATTTGAGGGCATTGTCTTTTCCTTGATGTCTAGATAAGAGCACTGCCAATGTTTGCCATAGCAGTAATCTATATTCACCTGCCCCTTGATCTGAAGGAGACCCTGCTGCCTTTTCCTGCTCAGGCCCTGTGCCAACCTGTGGTAGGCACTCCTTCCCCTCATCAGGATGAAAGCCATTACCCAGGCAGGGGTTGCCTGCAGCCTGGATCACTGATGCCTCAGTGGATGTGTGGATATATTGAAGTGATACATTAATTAATCATGCCCTTTACGGGTTTCGCTCCATCTCAGCCAACAGGTGAGTGTTAAACCCTTCACCTGGTGGCCTTTGTATAAACATGGCTCCCCCATCCCACCCCTTCCAGGTAAGGGACATACTGGAGGACTCAAGATGGATTCATGAATACATGTGGAGATCCTGTTCCTTGACAGGAGCCATGTGGAAGAAGCCTCACCTTTCTGCTTGTCTCCACTATCTTGAGAATTGAGAGGCCATCGCCTTGGTGATATAGAAAAACTAACTTTCCCTTGTCACCCATGACCTTTCACCCAGGATGATGAAGGATTGAGTCACAAGTTTGCTGCCCTCTACTGGCTGTGGAGGCATCCAACTTCCTCCTTCCCTCCTTCCTTCCCTCCTTCCCTCCTTCCTTCCCTCCTTCCCTCCCTCCCTCCCTCCAGACCTGCCTTTGATTCCAGCCAATGACAATTGGCACAGAATGAACAGCAGCTCCATACTTTGCTGGGAACTTAACAGGATGAGTCTCAGGAATCTGGAACAAACCTGCTGCAAGGCTGCCTTCACCACAGAGAGGAGAAGACAAGGGAGCATATTTGACATCCAGTTGCCTCATAATTATGAGGCCGTCTCTACGGTTGGTCCTTTATTCTGAGTTTGAACTCTGCCCACCCAACACTACTCTCCTCCCACCCAGAGGAATCCAATTAACCACCTAAATTGTATGATCGAGGTCAGTTCGGAAAAATGGTGCATATCACCTTTCAAACTCACTCCACCACTTTCTCCCCTCCCCCTGTAACCCATCAGCATTCACTCATCAGCTCAATATCACCATTCCTCTCTCCTCTGTCACCCTCCCCCCATTACCTGTGGCCCTACCATAACCCACCTCTGCCTCTCTCCCCCATAGAGCTGACATCTAATACTGTTGCCACACCCACCCTGTCCACCATACTGTCCTCTTCCACTGTCCAAGGCACCTGTCTTTCACCTTCTGTGATGTCTCCACTGAAACCTTCATCTACCAATCTTTCAGCCTGGGCCAGCCACTTCAATCCCACAACTCCTCCCGTCACTCTGACTGTGATTATTCCCTCCTACCATCACTACCCTGAGTTGTCCTCCCGGGACCTCACTGTCAATAGCACTGACACTGCCCTTGAAGACACTCTCCCCTGCTTGCCCAGATGCTCTTTCTGCCCTTCCACCATGAGCCTACCTCCTCTGTCCACCTCACTCCAGCCTTTAAACCCCATCACCCCTCCTTCCAGCCTTGTCCAGCTCTGGCACAGCATTTGCTAATTGCATTCGAGTAAAGCAAAGTCCTCGGGAGGGAAAAAACACCATCTCCAGACCTCGGAGCCATGGAAGCAGTAACACTCGCCAGATGCACACCATTTACAGACAGTTGTCAAACAGAATGTTCTAAATGCTCACGGGTAGAGAAATTAATTTGGAGGGCGACCTTAATTCTGGCAAAATGGTCTTTTAATGAACATCTATGAAATATTAATGGAGGCAAAAGGGACTCCCGACACTGTTCACCGGGAAGTTTGACCCACCTTTCACCAGCGTTGAAAGATGGAAGAATAAAATTCCAACAGCTTATCCTACTATCAGGACTAAGTTTTTTTCACCTCTTGCTAAATAAAGTGCCCCCGCCCATCAGAATTCCCTCTGCTAGTGGGAGTGGCAAATTCTGCCCATTATCCTTGGTTCTGTTCAAAGCATAGTGTGTATGCATACGAATGGTGAAAAAGGAACATTATCAAAGTGATGCATCCTTTGAAATTTCTGCATAATACTTTCATTAACACAAAGTATCACAGTGTAATGGTTTTAGGAAAATGTATAGGACGAAGATATTGCAAAGCTTATTAATTTGTGATTTTAAAAGCTTTTTATCAAGAATGCATCACCTTGAATCTCAACTATTGCTTCTTTTTAAATTAATGTTTACAGGATGTGGGCATCACTGGTTAGGCCAACATTTATTATCCATCCCTAATCGCCCTTGAGAAAATGATGGTAACTGCTATATTCCATGCAGTGTAGGTACACACACACTGCTCTTCAGGACAGAGTCACAGGGTTTTGATTCAGAAACAGGATGGTGAATGGTGTGGGTGGGGAGGGGAAACTTCAAAGCAGTGGTGTTTCTGTGTGTCTGCTGACTTTGTCAACCTAGATGGGAGTAATTGTGAGTTTGAGAGGTCTGATATTGCAAAGGGAAACCTTTGTGCAAATATTGAGCAGATTTGCAAAACCACTGGGTTTTGGAAATTTTGCATCTTGTAACCATTGCGTCCTCATCTCTTTCTCCTCTTCATTGCTGTGATCACCATTTCTCCTTTTCTCCTCAGGATGGTAGCTTACCATGGGTACTGGAAACCCTCCAGCGACCTGGTGATTATCCTTCCTCTTTGAGCCCACGCAAGTCACTTACAACATGATGGGACCGACGTGGAGAGAACGTTTTCTCTTGTAGGAGATTCTAGTACTAGGAGACCACTGTTTAAACATAAAGGATTGCCCATTTAAGACACAGATGAGAAGATTTTTTTTCTCTCTCATATGGTCATGGAATTTGCTTTCCCGAAAAATAATGGAAGTAGAGTCTCGGAATATTTTTAACGTAGAGATAAATAGATTCTTGATAAACAATAAAATGAGAAAGCTTATGGAGCAGTATGGTGGCAGAATGGTTAGCATTATTGCCTCACAGCACCAGTGACCTGGGTTTGGGCCACTGTGTGGAGTTTGCATGTTCTCCACATGTCTGCGTGGATTTCTTCCGGGGGTTCCCATTTCCTCCCACAGTCGAAAAATGAGTAGGTTAGGTGGATTGGCCATGCTACATTGTCCCTTAATGTCCCAAGATGTGTAGGTTAGCAGGGTAAATACTTGGGGCTTTGGGCCTGGATGGGATGGTCTGCTGGAGAGTGGGTGCAGACTCGATGAGCCAATTGGCTTCTTTCTGCACACTCGGAATTCTGCGATTCTATGACTGAATGCGGAGTTGAGGTTACAATCAGATCTGCCTTGATATGTTGGATTGTAGAGCAAGTTGGAACAGCTGAACAGCTTATCCTTGCTTCAAATTTGTGTGAATGTTCATATGTACAGCAATCATTGAAACTGAGTCCAGTCCTGTTCTCAACTGATTTGTATTTCCAACAGCAATCACTGGCTAGTACCGATGTGATTGACCTTTTCCTTTGGGCACTGAGATTCAGTACGTTACCTCCACTGCTGCCCCACTGGAATCAAGGATGTCAACTTGGAAACAGAACCATCTTCTCAGTGAGGAATCAGCTGGTTGAAGTGATTAAAACGAGGTAAGGAGAAACTATTTCCTCTGACAGGGGAGTTTGGAACGAGGGGAAATTAGCTTAAAATGAGAGCTTAGCCATTGAGGAGTGAGGCACTCGTTCACAAAACGGAGAATGGAAAATTGGAAATCTTACCTCCAGAATCTGTTGAGATTTAGTGGGAAGAGGGTGGGAGAGGAGATGGGTTGGGATTCCATGGATGCTGCAAGAGGCAGAATGGGGTGAGATTGAATTAGGTATTATATTTTAATTTCCTGATGGTGGATTGAAATTCAGTCAGAGGGCATTTTTAGCATGTCAGTGCTCACACCGTCCAAAGCAGGTTCCCACTTGTCATATATCTGCATGCAATTAATATTCATTAGCATAAAATCTTTTTAAATTATATCTTACTCTCAAAATAAAGTCAGCAGTACGTGAGAATCTCATAGCAGCCACTTCAATTTCATTTAAAGATGTTGCACAACAGTTGCAGTCATGTCGAAAGGTCAACCATTTCCCTTGTTTGAAGTCTGTGGCACCATGGAGGGGAGCAAGAGAATGGCAGCTTCCATGGACAGGGAAGAGGTGAGGGAGGGTAGGGAGGGGTTGGGTCTGGGTGCAGAGCAGTGCAAAGGAGGGAAGGGCCTGACCTTCTGCATGTGGTGTGGGAGGCGGGGGTGTGAATGGGGGCTACAGGCAGTGGAGGTGAGGCAAATGAGTGGTCAAAAATATGAGGGTGGGTGCTGCCCACATCAGGGATACTGTGGGTTGAATTGAGGGTAATAATGTGAATGGAGACAGTCACAACATTGTTAGAATTATAGGATTCCTATAGTGCAGAAGAAGGCCATTTGGCCCATTGAGCCTGCACCAACAACAATCCCATCCAGGCCCTATCCCTGTAACCCCCACGCATTTTCCCTGTTCATCCCCCTGACACTAAGAGGCAAATTTGTCAATCCATCTAACCCAAATAGCTTTGGACTCTGGGAGGAAACTGGAGTATCTGGGATAAACCCACACAGAAATGTACAAACTTCACATGGACAGTCGCTGAAGGCTGGAATCGAACCTGAGCACCTGGAGCTGTTAGGCAGAGGTGCTAACCATTGTGCCACTGTGCTAGGTGTTAGATTTGATATAGAGGTAAATTCAGTGTCACGGTGGGACATTCAGAAGTGTTGTAAGGAGGATTTCGGGACAGAATGGGCACCTTAATGAGGATGAATGTAGGTAAGCGGGGGAGCGATGAATGTAGGTAAGCGGGGGAGCGATGGTGCATTCAGGTCAACAATGGCAGGGCTGAAGTAAAGGGAGGAGGTTCAAGAGTTACAGAGGGAGGCTATGGTAGGAGTGAGCACACAGGACAGAAAGAGGGTGGAAGGTAACATGCACCATTTTGTGAGTGTTGCTTCAAACGCATCATTGCTTGTAAAAATGTGGATTGAAGAGGGCCAAGGTCAGTCTGGGTGGGGTTCTCCTTGTGGACAGATCAAAGATACTCACTGCTCATTAGTTATACAAATGAAAACCAATCACAGGCGAGCATATTCTCATCTTCTGGCTGCCCTCTTAAGATACGGCAATTTCTGCGAGGTCCAAGGATCTCAATCACCTGGTGCTCCTCCAACCCTGGGAGCAGGAGGGGAAAAGGTGACAAAAGAGCTGTCCAAAAACAGAAGGTAAGACACCAACAGAGGCCAGCACCCAGAGGGGAGAGGCTGGTCCGTATCCAGCCACCCAGGGAAGGGTTCACTGAACTTGGACGTTGCCACGTGAACACATTCTCAGGCCAAAAACAAAGTAACAGCAACTGTCTGACAGGCAATGCCAGAGAGGACGGAGGATTCTATCACATCCTTGACTGTTGGAGGTGATTAAAATATAGATCAGGGTGTTGCAGAGAGAACAGTCTCTTTGGAATACTGAAAAGGGAGAGCCAGGGAAGGTACATTTGATAATGACATCATACTGGGATATTGGAAATAACGAAGGATAATCTGTTGAAATCGGAGGTTGGTGGAGTGGAGAGTGAGGACAAAGGGAACTCTATCATCTGTCTGGGAGGGGAAGAGATGAGAGCAGAAATGTATGACATAGAATATACATATCAAGAGCCTGCCAATTACAGAGAAGGAAACTTCAGTTCATAAAAATGGAAGGTATATTGGAAGCCCTGATCCCATGCTAAATTGGAGAGTTTGATCCATTTTATTTCCAATTTTTACCCTCCTCTTTCCTTCACTTCTTCCATCACAGCCTCTCTCCTTTTTTAGTTTCTCTATTTCCGGGGCTAGGCTATCAACTAATATTCACAATAAGTCCACGGACTCCCACAATACCCTTGACTGCACTTCCTTACACCTCCTTTCCTGTATGGATTCAACTCCATTCTCCTAGTTTCTCCATCTCTGATGATGTACTAGCATTTCCAATATATCTTACAATTTATTCAGCTGAGGAATCTAATTCTTGCCCTCATTGTGACCGACTCGCATGTCTACTCTCAAAGTTTCCCAGAACAAAAATAGAACTTCACTTGTCCACACTTCTCATCTCCCGATTCAATTTCACCTCAGCATTCAATGGATCACCCTTCAATGTGATGCCACCATCAAACTTATCTTCCCCTTCTCTTTCAGCATTCCAAAGAGACCATTCTCTCCAGAACAGCCTCGTTTGTCTCTCAGTCACCTCTTTCCACAGCCTCTTTTCACACTAAGGCAGGAGATGCAACACTTCCTGTCCCTCCTCACTGTCCAAGATCCCAAACTCTCCTTCCAGGTGAGACAAGCATTTACTTGTACTTTTTGCAGTTAAATCCCTTCTACTTGCAACTCAAGAAGGGGTTCTCCTCTATATTGGGGAGGCAAAATGCAGACTGGCTGAATGTTCTAGAATCCATTCCATTCACAAACATGACCCTGAGTTCCCAAATAATTGACATTATAATTCTCCATCTTGTTCCCACTCTGCCCTCAGCCTTACGGAGTGTTCCAGTGAAGCTCAAAGTAAGCTCGAGGAACAACATCTCATCTTTCAATTGGACACTTCACAGCCTCAACTTTGGGGGGTTCAATCATTTTAAATTGTGACTAAAAGCCTCCGTTTAGTTTCCTGTTTCTTTGTTGGTTTGATTTTATTTTTCCCTCGTGTTTTTCTCCTTTTTTCCTTATTGATGCTTTCTGGCCACAGCTCTTGATGATCCTGCCATTCACGATACCCCTTCTGTTTGTTTATTCGTCCCTTTACCAATTCCTCTGGCCTTGCACAATGAACTCTTTTGTCATTTAATCTACGACTGCACCTCCTCACCCCTCCACAGCCATGCTCCCCCCTGACACACACACACACACACACAAACATACTTTCTCTTTTATTCTCTTTCTCACCATTTCTCTTTGACCTGCTTAAAATATGCTTTCAGGCTGGAGGGAAATCTGCCATCCATTCCTGATCTGACCTCCACGTGACTCCAGACTCGCAGCAAAATGGTTGACTCTTAACTGCCCACTGAAATGGCTCAGCCAGTGACTCAGTTCAGAGCTCGTTGAATCCCTGCAATGCAGAAGGAGGCCATTCAGCCCATCAAAACTACAACGACAACAATCCCGTCCAAATTCTATTCCCGTAACCCAAATATTTACCCTGCTAATCTCCCTGATACTAAATGGCCTATCCACCTAATCTGCACATTCTTGGACTGTGGGAGGAAACCAGAGCACTGGAGGATACCCACACAGACACAGGGAGAATGTGCAAACTTCAGACAGACAGTCACCCAAGACTGGAATTAAACCAGGGTTCGTGGTGCTGTGAGTTGGCAATGCTAACCATGGTGCCACTGTGCCACCTTAATTGTATCAAACCGTCCCAGAAAAGTCAAGTACCACAAGGAGTATAGTAGTTCAGGAAAATAGTTTGCCTTCTCAAGAGCAATTAGCAATGAGCAATAAATGCCTGCTCAGCATCCAAGAAGGAATAAAATAAAAATCCTGTGAACATTTCTGAATTTTCCTCATTCTAAGAAAGGTCACAGATCTGGAGCATTAACTCTGCTTCTTTTCCATGGATGATGCCTGTCCTGCTGAGTATTTCCAGAAATGTCCTCTTTTTAAGTTTCAGATTGGCAGCTTCTGCCATATTTTATTTTTGTACAGTACTCGTTTAAAATAGTTAATTCAGGACTGACATCGGAATCAAATATGGAATGTTTACTGGTCTGCATTTCAGAGTGCTGAACTATATAAAGCATTTTCCCTTTTAGTCTTTGTGGAGCTTCCAATGTAAATGGGTTTGGCCTAGATATCACTCTGCATTTGGATCTGTAAATAGCTGAAAATATTACAGGAGGCATTTATAGTAACGAAAGTAGATCTCAGGCAGACATAACTTTGAAAGTGTATCTAAAAGTGATGTTCTGTACGATATATTTGGAATATTAGCAATATGATTGTTCTCCAATGCCTCCTACTGAGCAAATTTACTTACATTAACTTGTTTTAATGGGATTTAAAGGGATTGAGGGTAGGCCTCGTAGGTAGGAATATGATCAGCACAACTTGTGGGCCGAAGGGCCTATTTGTGCTGTCGTTTTCTATGTTCTATGTTTGTATCAGTCACGCACAGCACCTGAATTTAGTATTGAAAGGGAAAAAGGATGAGGTGAGTACGAATGAGGACTATAGAAATTAAAAGTCATAGGATCACAGCATCCCTGCAGTGCAGAAGAAGACATTCAGCCCTTTAAGTTTGCACTGATTTTGATAAGAGTATCTTACCCTGGTCCTTCCTCCCATCTTATACCCATAACACCACACCATGGCTAATCCATCTAATCTACACATTTTGGGATACTAAGGGGCAATTTAACACAGCCAATCCACTTAACCTGCACATCTTTGGACTGTGGGAGGAAAGTGGAGAATCCGGAAGAAACTCCTGGACAGAACGTGCAAACTCCACAGACAGTGGAGTTGAACCTGGGTCCATGCTGTGAAGCAGCAGTGCTAACCCCCGTCCAACTGTGCAGCCTGGACTAAGTTAAAGTCAAATTAGAGGCAAATTGAAGCTAAATATAACAAGTATATAGTTATTAATTTACATTCAGTAAAGTTGTAGTCCTTTTCCCTTCATTACTTTTGTTAGTTTAAAGTTTGAAGAATGACTCTTTCACCTCAAAAAAAATGTATTTATGTTTGAGCAAATTCCTCCTGGGCAACATAAGCCCACAGCTGAAGTTTGTATTCCTTTCCTCAGTTTTCACTCTGTGTGGCAATCTGAATAAAGAGCATACTTCTGTCTTCAATAGAATATTACCAATCTGCACAAGAGCTTTACAAAATTCCTCACAGAGCTGAATTACCTTTTGGTTTCAAAATATTTTACTTTGTGATTTCAACAATTTACCTGCCAGCACTAGCTTGGATTCAAACTCTTTCCCCTTGGTGGTCTCTTGGAAGCAAGAGATACTGACTTCTTGTGTGCACCACTAATCGGCAAAGAATGTGAATGTGGATGAAAATGTGGAGAGGCCCAGATCTGCAGGCTGGATTTAACAGAGATAATAGGGAGATCTTGTCTGCTGGCTGCAGACCCAATGGGAGCCCCTCATCACCCCTTTGAGGGGTAGTTTGTCCAATTGATTTCCACTCAGGCACTTGACTGAACATTGGGTGGCCTTCACCTGGGACCAAAGACTCCATGAGCAGAGTCTTTGTTTACCAATTCAGAGGCCAGGAGCTCCATTGCCAACACTGTAGTTAAGAAAACCCACCAACGCCTCTATTTTCTTAGAATTCTAAGGAAATTTGACATGTCAGCTACGACTCTCACCAACTTTTATAGATGCACCATAGAAAGCATTCTTTCTGATTGTATCACAGTTCTTCCCAAGACCGCAAGGAACTGCAAAAGATCGTGAATGTAACCCAATCCATCACGCAAACCAGCCTCCCATCCATTGACTCTGTCTAAACTTTCCCCTGGCCTCAGCAAAGCTGCTTGAATAATTAAGGGCCCCACGCATCCTGGACATTCTCTCTTCCATCTTCTTCTGCAAGGAAAAAGATACAAAAGTCTGAGATCACGTACCAACTAACTCAATACAGCTTCTTCCCTGCTGCATCAGACTTTTGAATGAACCTACCTTGCACTAAGTTGATCTTTCTGTACACCCTGGTTATGACTGTAACACTACATTCTGCACTCTTGTGTTTCCTTCTCTATGAATGATATGCCTTGTCTGTATTGTGTGCAAGAAACAACACTTTTCACTACATACTAATACACATGACAATAGTAAATCAAATCAAATCATTATATCCCCAGTGGTCCCCACAAGAGTTCAAGTCCTGGTGAACTTGTAAAGTGTGCTGATATGATGTCACATTGGTATTGGTGAGGGCTCAATATCTGATGGGGGAGGGTTCTTTAATAATATGGAAATATATTGAAATATATATAAATCAGGTTCTTGCTCATTATGGATGTGAACTAGATTACATCGTTGGAGTGGGGTGGCAAATATCACAAGTCGCAATCTTGCTGGAGAGATTCATGCTGTTTGGGTTTTGCCAGGTATTGTGCCCCACTGCCAGTCCTGCGGATGGTGAATGCAGGGTCAAGATCCCACCCAGTGTATTTATATAGTAGCTCCAGTTCAGTTTCTGGTCAATGGTAACCCTCTAGATAATGATAGTGGGATAATCAGCGATATTGAATGCAAAGGGGAGATGCTCAGATTCTCTCTTGTTGGAGATGGTTATTTCCTGGCGCACATGTTACCTTATAAGGATTAATGAATCCATTCATGGCTTTGTAAAGTTGTGATGGCTTAGAGTCATCTGAGTGTCAAACAACCTGTGATCTGATCTGTGTGCCTTCTTATATCCCTCCAACTTGTCCTAAAAGTTATATTTTCTCTTGTGTTGTGAGACACTAGATCACTGCTATGACTATTGAGTTCCACATTTAGTGTCCCACATTTGTATTCTATGGTGCTGGTAATGGTTACAGAGTTAGAGAGTTTCGAGGTTATTCAGGTATTTCCACGTTTATCAGTAAGTTGCATTTTGAGGTGATATGATAATGCAGTTAACTGGATGATTAAAATGAATGATAGGTTAGTTGAAGCAAAGTGTTGTTGGTGGACTGATATGTGGATTAGACTCAGTGAGCTGAATGGTTTCTTCTGTTCCAAGATGTCTTTGGGCATATTAGGGTCAGGAATCCCATATTGGTGAGCTGGTAATTCTTGCGAGATGGTTATGGAATGTGGCAAACAAAGGTTACAAGTTACATTTATGGGGTGTGGGGTGAAGGGGGGGCAGATGGTTTGTTCCTCCCTCCCCCAGAATAAAAATAAACTTCCTCAACGCTAAGCCGCACCACCAGTTATAACATTGCTGAAACAGACGACATTGATGGGGCCTCCGTCACTCTCTGGGAAGGAAGTCCTGCCCTTGGGAGCTGTCGACAAATCCTGATTGGCTGGCAAGTCCAGCAGAACCAAGAATGTATTATTGGGCGCTGTCAGGATTGCAACCAAAAGAAGGCCCAGTGGATCCCAGGGTGAGGTAAATCTGTGCAGGGAGGGTTTGGTCAGCTTTGACAGGGAGTTGGATGATGGTGGGTTTTGGAGAGCAGGTAGGTAGGGAAGAGTGTGGATAGAAATCACAGGAAGGCCTCACAGCAGTGCACAAAGAACACCCCCTCATCTGAAGGTAGTAACCCACTTCCTTCCCTCCTTTATCAAAATCTTTTCACACAAATGGCTTTTCCGTTCCGGGCACACCGTCCTTATGATGACATGGGCAACTTTTCATTGTGGTCAACTGACTTGTTAACAAGATCAGTTGGCTCTCTCTTATTTATTTATATGGAGGGCAGGCTGGCGATTCTGGTGCTGGCCAACCTATCGTGTTATGGGGGTGAGCTGGCGCATGGGAAGCTGGTTTGTGTGCCTTATGTAAATACATAACATCTCGCTCTAGGTGCCTATTCAGAAGAAAATGGGTGCTCCAAGTTATCCCGAGCACTTTATTGCCGGGCAGCATATGGTTACAGATTATATTGGTACACCCTGCGAATAAGGCATTTACCTGTCCTCCCAGGTGAGTGAGGAGAAGAAAAATAGGTAAAACAAATACATTAAATAATTAACAAACTGAACGTTAGTCATATCAGTTGAACTAGCTGAGGAACATTGTATGCTGGGTGAGAGAGGAGTTAAAGGAGAATAAAATGGTTAACAGTAGAAGGTAAATATGTGAGATGTGAGTGTACTGGATAGCAGTAAATTCAGGAGAGCAATTTAAATATTGTAATGGAGGGATCATTGCAACAGTTTGTGATAAAATCAAAGACACTATTTGTAATGGTCAATCAATTCTTTTCATGCTTTATATATATATATGTATATATACACATAGATATAGATATATCACTGAATTAATACAGCTTAGATGTTAAGGGTTAGTTCAAATGTGCCCCTATGACTCAAGTTTTTATTTGTTAACTATTTAATACATTATTTTTATTCTAATTTTTCTCCACCACTTCCTCTCCTTTTCAACAATTTCATGTAATTATTCATCTGAAAGTCCAATTTATTCTTGTTTGCACTGGAAAGTGTATAAAATGCAATCCATGTGTTCTTCACTGCCTTTTCTGCTCATATAAGACAAGCATAAAAGATGAACATGAAACCCTATCAATAGTTCACATCCGACATGGTGCAAAGATATTTCCTAGTGACTGTTCATGTAAATGTTATCTTGACACCATTCTGCAGTTGTGAAACTGTTTATGGGAAATAAGCATTACATATCATGTGAAAACACTGCCAGATGCTAAGTAAATCACCAAAGAATAATGAGCAGTGTATTGCCAGCTTTAGTCAGATTGTCATTGTTATGATGTAACACATTCCTCCAAGTTGATACTGCATCCAAATTTGGGCACAAAACCTTGTCTCGATCAGTTGACCTGGCCTACGTAAAGTGCAACTAAGATCAGCGTGAGCATGAAATAAAATATCAGTCTGGTGAGGGATTAAAAATGCACTTTTTCATGTTTAAAGATTATACATATTGTAAATTTGGATGCAGTGGGCAACGTCTGCACTTATAAACTATCTTTATCCATTCATGTTAAATATTTTTCTGTGTTAAACAAATGGATAAATTCTTCCATCTGGACCTGCAGAATGTAGGACAGACACTTCATCTTCCTCCCCTATCATCATTTTAATTTAGACACTTATAAATCAAAAAAAAGAATCTAAGAAGTTCATCGTGGCAGGAAAAGGAGAGTTTTATCTGAACACAAAGCCAGTTTTGTGACTGAGGGCCAGATGTTTGCTTTGTTTCTTTGTTGCACATGTTTGACTTTTTTTTATAAAGAAAATAAATCACTTTAGTGTGAGTTTTGTATCTTTGCTTCTTAGTACCAATAAATATGTTTCTGATTAGATTATGGAAATAGAAATGTTTTTGTCTAGGGCTTCTCAAAGTAATAATAACTTCCAGAACATTTTTACCAGTTACTTTGTGGTTCCTTATCCTTTTTAGTGCCTGGGGTAGCATTTATTGTATTGCATTACTAAATATGCAAAACGATTTCAGTTTAGTCGGAGAATTATTTTAATAAAAAGTTTCATTTGCTTTGTGTTTTTTTTTATAAAGATATGCCCTTAACCAGTAAGTGAAAGCAGAGTTTGTGTTTCAAAGAAACATCCTTAACTACAGTGCTGACAAGCACCTCAGGACAGCATGCTTCCTGAGGTGAATGCTGATGTTGTAGAAAATAATGTCCAGATGTTATAACAATACAAACATCTGTCTGTTAATTTTTTTTTCCACCGCATGCAGTTCACAGTTGATTTGCTACCACCTCACCTAGGTAGCAATTGTAGCTCAACATTTCTCAGGTTGGGCTAATAAAGGAAAAGCCCAGTTATTTATTTACATGAGGTCTATCAGAAAATTCTTCTGCACAGCAAATTGTGGGTTAATACCACAGCACAGCATGACTTCACCTGTTAGTGCCAGCAATATGCCAACCTCAGAAACCTGGGGCACTTTGCTAAATGTTGTCAAATCATGATGAAAGCATATTGTAAATATTGAGGTAATGAAGTGATCATTTATTTTGCTATTGTTACACAAAAGTAACTCTTACAGTCAGTTTACTTCACTCTGGGAGAAAGGGAAGAACTGAACGATGTGTTTGGGAATGAATTGCTGTAACGTGTTCAATGCAGTAGTTTGCACGTTGTTACCCTGTATCGAGTACAATTTTTCCAATGAAATATAATGCCTCATGCTCCTAGCAAGATGTGCATGGAGTGTGTGTAGCTTGTGTGCAGTGTGCCATGTAGTGTAGTGGAGTCAGGTGGTGCTCTTGCTGTTGAAATCCTATGGACCAAACCTATGCAAGGCTCAAATAAGGTATCAAATAAAAGTTAATAAAATACCTGGCTAATATGCTGAAGCTGAACTGAGTGCTAGTTGATTGGTCCATACAGTCATGTTGATGTCTGTTGCCTGAGAAAGGGTCTCCTTTGTAGGCACACCAGGTTTATGGTTTACTTCATAGCATCTTTCGGTCTTGTTGGTTTTGTTATTCAAACTTCCCTAGAGCTGAATTCTATTTATGGGTGTAAGTTGAGGGAATTGTAATTGAGCTTTAGCTACGTAGGGACATAGAATGACCCAGTCGTTAACACCCTTTGCCAACTGAGCCTGGAGTTGGAAGGGAAGGATAAGGTCAGAATAAGCATAAAGTACAGCACAGTTAAAATATCCAAAATCATTGTTGTGTCTTACAGAGCTTTGTCCTCTAATCATTGTTTTCAAGGAGCCATACAGCACAGAAACAAGCCCTTCAGCCCATCATGTCTATGCTGACCATCAAATACCATCTATACGCATCCCTTTTACCAGCACTAGGTCCATAACCTACTTTGCCTTGGCGATGGAAGTGCTTACCCAGATATTTCTTAAATGTTGCGAGACTACCTGCCTCCACCACCTTCTCAGGCAGCGTGTTCCATATTTCCACTCTCTGGATGAAAATTACCTTCCTCAGATCCTCTCTAAATTGCTTACTCCTCCTTACATCTTAAACTACACCCATTAGTCTTAGACACTCTGCCATGGGGAAAAGATTCTTCCGACCTACCCTATCTATGCCTCTCATAATTTTGTAAACCTCTGTCAGATCCTCCCTCAGCCTGCAGGGGAAACAAACCCAGCCTATCCAGTATCTCCTCAATGCTTTCTATCAATGCAATATTCTGGGGTATCTCCTCTGCACCCTCTCCAGTGAATCACAATCTTCCGATAGTGTGGTGACCAGAATTGCACACAATAGTCCATCTGTGGCCGAACCAATATTTTATTGACTTCCCTGTTCCTATATTCTGTGCCCTCTTTAAAGAAGGCAATCACTCTGCATACCTTCTTTATCATTCTTCCATCACTCTATCTTATTAGACCTCCCAAAATACATCACCTCACACTTATCAGGGTTAAATTTCATCTGCCATTGCTCTGCCCAATTTACCAGCTGATCAATATCAGTCTGTAGCCTAAGATTATCCTCTTTACTATCAAAACCACCACCTATTCTCGTGTCATCTGCAAACTTATTAATTATACCTTCTACATTCAATTCTAAATCATTCATTTATATAACAAAGAGCAGGAGTCCCAACACTATTCCTGTGGTATACTGCTGTTCACAGGCTTCCAATCACAAAGGTAACACCCCCATTGGCACCCTTTGCCTCCTATCAACAAGTCAATTTTGGATCCAATTTGCCAACTTGCCTTGGATCCCATGGGCTGTAATCTTTTGGACCAGCTTTTCATGTGGAACCTTGTCAAAGGTCTTACTGCAGTCTATGGAAACCACATCAGCTGTACCACCCTCATCAATGTATTTAGTTATCTTCTCAAAGAACTCAATTCAACTTGTTAGATAGGATCTTCTACTGACAAATCCATGCTGACAATCCCTCATCTTTCCCTGGCATTCCAAATGTTGATTAATCCTGACCCTCAGAAATTTTTCTGATAATTTCCCCACCACTAGTGTTTGACTTCACTGGCCTGTAATTACCTGCCTTAACCCTGCTGCCCTTCTTGAATAAAGGTACCACATTAGCTATCCTCCAGTCATCTGGCACTTCACCTGTGGCCAGTGAAGATTTAAATTTCTCTGTCAGAACTCTGTGAGCACTTCCCTTTCCTCTCATAGCAGCCTAGGGTGCATCGCATTAGGCCCTGGGGATTTATACACCTTTATGCCCACCAAAACATCTAATATCTCTGCTTTATTATTCTTAATGTGCTCTAGAAAAGCACCATTCAAACTGAAATCTTCAACTACAATGTCTTTCTCCTTAGTTACTACAGATGAAAAGTATTCATTTCAGACCTCGTCCACATCCTCTCATTCCAGGCACAGTTTGTTTCTTTTGTCCTTAATGGACTCCACTCTTTCCCTGATCATCCTCTTGCTCTTAATATATTTGCGAAATGCCTTGGGGTTTTCTTTAATCTTATCTGCCAACATTTCATGGTCCACCTTTGCCCGCCTAATTTCTTTTTAAAGAACTTCCTGCACTCTCCGTATTTGTGAAGGATCTTTCCTGTTTTTAGTGCTCTACCTACCACATGTTGCAGGAGGGAGAAAACTGGTAGCAACTGTCTTGGGAGAAGATGATCCTGATGACTATGCATCTTAAAATAATGTTGCAATATTATCCATAGTTTGATGACACTCATCTTGGCCTCAAGCCCATAAATTACTTGTTTATCTTTTTCCACAGCGTGTGGGATTGTAAAATCTCACTGATGCTTTGCAAAACTCCCATGTGGATGACTATTGTGCTGGTGTTCACAGCATGATGCCCTTTAACACCAAAATGGATTACCTTCCTGGCAACATCCCCTGTATTATGACTTGCAGAGGTGTACCTTGAAGCAATGCTGTCTTGCTGCTTGGCCTTGCTGCATCAGATCCTGACCTTGAATAGCAATATACCTTTAAGGCAAAACACAGCCCATAATGGGCTGCTGTCATCAGATAATGCCCTACTTTGTTCCCATGTGGTCCCATTGCATCATGAATGTCACATAAGTTATTGCGCTGGCTTTGCAATATGATATGAAGCAAAGTTAGTGTAAGCTAGATGAATGCAGTGTTCAATAAGCTGCAGTTCCAGTGCTATTGCAGCTGGATGAGATTATCAGCCTTCCCGTTTTAACTGTGATTTAAAGTGCCCTTTGTGGCTTCCACATGTCTACTTTGCTTGTTTTATGTGGATGATACCCAAGGGTTTGCCTGGTGGATGGTGTAAAAGTGGTAACGATGACTGAGTCAAGGTTCAGATGCCTAAGATTCTAAATCACAGAATTACAGAGTTTTTACAGTGCAGGAGGAGACCATTCAGCCCATTGAGTCAGTTCTCTGAAGAAGCCTACTCCTTAGCCCCACTCATCTGTCTTATACATGTAATCTTGCACATTACTTATCTTCAAATAGCAGTCTGATTCCCTTTCTCCCTATTTACCCTGTCCATTTCCCCTCAGGATCTTGAATGCATCTATCAGTCTTCTCTATCACTTAATGAAGGTGTGGTGCTGTGAAAGTTTGTGATTCCAAATAAACCTGTTGGACTTTAATCTGGTGTTGTGAGATTTCTGACTGTGTCCACCTCAGTCCAACGCTGGCATTTTCACATCAAGTCTCCTCATTGCCTTCTTTTTCCCAAGATAAACAATCTCAATCTATCCTCACTGCTACAATTCTGCACCTGGGATCATGCTTGCAAATCTCCACTATAGTTTTTCCAATGCCGTTGCATCTTCCCTCAGCTATAAACACAGATATATTATAAATGTATATTTCCAAAGATGAGAAATATACACCTGGGTAAAGTCTGCCAATGCCTCTTGAGAAATGTCATCACTGAAGCTTCATCCTTCTTGAGGTGTAACTGCAACACTTGAACATTGCAAGGTGCTGGCACTAAACATGTTTTATGCTCCTCTATAAATTGCCGGAGTCCAACTTTTCTTGAAGCACAGTAACCAGTGTGTTACTGTGAGATATTTGAAAGCTTTCTTAATGGTTGTCAAGGTTTGCATAACTGCTCTTTGGATTTTGGACTCTAAAGCATCTATTGCAACAATGGGAACATTCATGAGATGCTAACTGGATCTGTGCCCTACAAAACTGAGCCCATCAATGTAGCTCTGTGGTAGACTGCATTTCACACCATTCTTTTCAGATGCTTAAGCACAAATTATAGCGACTGATCAGTGAATTCCATGGAAGGTTTAAAGTTTACTGATTAGTGTTGCAAGTAAGCTAACCTCTGTGCTGCCACAAATATTGTTGGAAAACTCCCCCTGCATCACTGTATAATGGCTGTGAGGTATCTTTTTTACGGATTGTATTTTAATGCCAATGTTAAGTTATATTATCTAATAATCCTGAAAGTCCCCACCTCCACCCACGAATTTAACTTCATTTTTCACTTCATCTCTTCATGTCTAAGTCATTAATTTATATCACAAAGAGCAAAGCACTATTCCTGTGGTATACCGATGGTCACAGGCTTCCAATCACAAAGGCAACCCCCCATCAGCACTCTTTGCCTCCTATCCAAGCCATGAGGCAGCTACACCCTTTACTGCTTTCACATTCAGCAGATCACACTTCAGCTTGTTTCTGTAATGAAGATCCCAGTACAAATACAACCCATTGATGCGCCTGACAAGACAGGATTGGCTAGATGTGCATTATCTACTCAAGACTTGAAACAAAGAGATGGTGCACATTCTCTGAATTAAATTCATTATTTTGTGATGGCGCCTTTTGTTTCTTATTATCAAGGAACGCAATCCCAAATGGCATCTCACTCTAGGATGACTCTCGGGAGAGTCAAACTCGTTGTATCTAAGATATGATATACATCTGGGTCTGCAATTTCCCATCTTGGTTGTTAGGTTTTGCTGATGGAAATTGTCTTGGTGGTTTATTGATAAGCAGAGACCAGGTACTTCCTCACAAGAAGGGGAAGTTAAAAGAAAAATGACAGGAGCATTGCTGAAACTACTTGCCCATATCGTAACATGTTGTCAGCTATGGAAAAATATAGGTCCTGTAAATTTATCAGAGACCAATTACACATATGGATGGTGAAGCAGCCCAATCTCCTCATCAATTCCATCATCTTTGCTCTGTACAAAAATAGAAGCAGTGCCAAGTTCAAACATGGGAATAGCCCACAGTTAGACAAACCACAGGAATGGAGAAACTAAGATATATGGAGTAATAGATCTCCGAAGAGAAGGGAGTGGGCAGGGGGAAAGGGGCGGGGGGGCACTCCATAATTGGGTCCTGGGTAGCATTATAATAGCACCATCTTAAAAGTTTGCTTAATTTACAAATCAGCTGCCTTGTAGCACAGATGGTTTATCTTGTTCTGCTAAACTGTTTTAATCTAATTGGGCTGATGATATTGAGCCATTTTAGGATTGCTGTATCACAATCCACACAACAATCCAACCAGGCTGCATGAAAGTTTCAACATGCTGAATTAATCATTGTTTTGTCTTTTTTCTCATTTTGTTGTTCTTGCATTCAACGTTAAGAAACTTTTTTCTTTACTATTATCATGTATGTGCCAGCATTAAAAGCCTGAAAGGGCATTGCAGTGTTTAATTGTCTTAAATGCTATCAATATGCTGTTAAACGTGAAAAAAAGATGACTGATTTCTTAATAAACTGAATTACTTATCTTTCGTAGTGGGTTTCAAAACCGTACTCTGACTTTAGATCACATAAACAACATCAAATAACAAACCCTGATAAGTAACGTCCATTATCTAATGTATCTTTCAATAAAGATAATTCTTACAACATAAAGCAGCTCATCACATTTCCCAGTCATCTGTGTTTTTAATTATCTGTTGAGCCACGTCAACGCTGAAGTCTTTAAAATTCTTCTATATAATAACGATGGGAAAGTCTGTGTTTAAAGTAGTTTTACATTTTAATGTTTTGGACACGACTACAGACCTCTACCAAGCATACACAGAGAGGAGCTGATAACATTACGCTCCTTCCACAGTCAGCAGTGTCTATTACAGCTTGATTCTGTGCTGCATTTTAATCATAGTTAAAACTTGATTGCCGTTAATTGCTGTTCACGCTGACTTTTCACAAAACATGGGCGCACAGGTAAATTGCAATAATCGGGCAAGTCCACTCCAACATCACTGACAATATCAGTCTGGTTTGTCACAAGAAACTGTCAGTTGTTATTCATCATTATGTCGTTTGAGGATTGTGTTAGATATATCTTTAATAAGTCTTTTCCACTCCAGAAACCTTTGCTGTTTTGGAGCTTGGAACACTTGGCAAGTCTATGAATATCTATTTCAATATTGTGTCCTATCCAGTGGAGTTTTAATTAAAACTGGTTTGATTTCAGCAAAATTATTAATGAGACCCAACTTAAATATGATGGATCTGAGCTGATGGTAACTTATTGAGCTCTTCTTATAAGGATGTTTTTCTACTATTGGGGAGAATATAGCAGGGTATTATAGACAGAGGAGAGCTGCGATCCCAACTTCATGATAGACTTTAGGAAGCTGAATTTTATTTTACCAGAAGCCTGTGCCATTGTGAACTTTGGAGGATGTTCATGATGATAGTTTGGTATTCTCCAGCTCTGGGAACCTGCCCGAATCCCCACCCCATGATTTATCGATGTGCCAGGAAGTGTGCTTGGGCTCACTGATCAGCTTCTGCCTCTACCTGGTTATGGGTGGGAAATTAATTAACTGACCCTTTTGTAAATGAGGGATCAAAATCACTTGGGCCTCACACCACTGAGTCTGCAGCTTGTTGCTTTGGCCTGAGTTCCATCCAGAGTTAAAATCTGAGCCGTTAAAATGCTGCTTTGTGGTGTTGAGTTTTCCAGCACCGTGGATGTTGTTTGGCATTCACAGCGTGCACACATAGTTCCCAATGCTGGCTGAGCTGGATGTCATTTTGATAAAGGGAACATTTGCCTGAAGCATGCAGAATAGGTAGATCATGATGTCAGTTAATGTTTAATGCATATTTGCCACACTCTGCTGCCATGTTGGAGCATGATATAGAGATACGATGTTGGACTGAGGCGGACAAGGTGAGTCCACCCAGTTTATAGTCCAACAGATTTCTTTGACGTCACAAACTTTCAAAGCACTGCTCCTTCACCAGTTCTCATTCTCAGCCTTACACAATTGTTCAGCAGCAGGATGCTCACACTTGCTCCTCTGTCCGTCTTGCTTTAAAGATATCGTCAACAACTTCCAGATTATTGGCTGGTAGAACTCTATTGGCTTTTGCTGTGATTGTAGAAGTGTTTGATTGTTTCCACAGTTGTTTAAAGTTATTGAAGTCTAGTGGGAGCGGTTGTCGCATCTGCTGAACAGCTTTGTTTTTACTTTCTGCACAAACCTCTGAGTCCCAGATGTGGGGCGATTGTTTGCATCCTGCTTGGAGTTGTTAGGGAGAATGAGCAGAGGTGACGGAGAGCAGGACAAGTTTCTGGAAGAGGGAGAAGGAGGAAGGTTGGGGGTAGAAGGGCTCTCGGCAGGAGTCCATATTCACCTAGGCTTTTCAGGGCAATTAAGTTTTATACATCTGGTTCCTTCTTGGTTGGAGTAGATGGTATATGCATCATCCCCCATTCACTGTTGCATTAGGGATGTCAGTCAAACTCTATAAATCCAAAATCATTTCATTGAGGGAAGCAGAAGGAGTGGGCACACTGCTTCATAGGAACGAAAAGCTTCCTTGTAGATTATGTTGCTATTCAGGGCATGCACATTGCTTTACTGGCAATTCTTTCAACTCTGAGGTGTTTCCCAACCAAACTGAATTACACTTCCTCAACCAATAGCTAGCATGCAACTATATGCACCATATCTCACAGGTTAATGCCTGGCATCCTGAAAGCTGTCACGATAGATTCATTCTGTATTAGTCAGATGTTTTATCTTCATTTACACCACCAAGGCAAACCAGAAAGTGGCTATTGGGTGACAGAGACCATCCAAAATAATATGTTTTTTTTTAAATTCATTTATGGGATGAGAGGATCATTGGCTGGGCCGGCAATTATTGCTCATTCCTAACTGCCCTCCAATTCAGGTTACTGCAGAGTGAAGATATTGTGACAGCTTCCAGGGTGCTGGGTATTAACCCCTGTCTGATATGCTGCATATATTTGCACACGATTGATTGAGGAAGTGGAACCCTTCAGGTTAGGACACACCGCAAAGTTAAAAGGTGATGCCAGTAAAACAATGTGCATTCCCTGAATAGCAACATTTCCGAATGCAATTGAGAGTCAACCACTTCGCTGTGGCTCTAAAGTCACATGGAGGCCAGACTGCAGAAGGACAGCAGTTTTTCTTCCCTAAAAGGATAAATAGTGAACCTGATTTTTTTTTCCCCAACAATTGACAATGGTTTCATAGCTCTGATTAGATTTTAATTCCAGATTGATATTGAATTCAAATTTCACCATCTGACGTGGTGGAATTTGAAGCCAGGTCCCCAGATTTTGCTTTGGCTCTCTGGATCACTAGTCCATTAGCGATGCCACTATGCCATTCCTCCCCCCCCCCCCGCTAATTCATGGGCAGCACAGTGGTTAGCACTGCTGCCTCACAGCAAAGGGTCCTGTGTTCGATTCCTGGCTTGGGTCACTGTCTGTGTGGAGTCTGCATGTTCTCCCCTTGTCTGCGTGATTTCCTTCGGCTTCTCCGGTTCCCTCTCACAGAAAGACATGCTGGTTAGGTGCAATCCATGTTCGATTGTCCCTCGGTGTACCTGAAGTTGGAATGTGGTGAGTAGGGAATTTTCACAGTAACTTCATTGCAATGCTAATGTTAGCTTGTTTGTGACAATAATAAATGAACTTAACAATTCAGGTTCCTTAACAATTGGGACTCATTCTGGGATAGGTGGGACCTCTTCAAGAGAGATGGTCTACACCTGAACCAGAGGGGGACTAATATCTTGGGGGGGAAATTTGCTAAGGCTATGATGGGGGCTTTAAACTGATTCGGGGGGGGTGGGATCCTAAGTAGTTGGGGTGCTGAGAGGGATGAGAGTAAGGGGGTTATAGAAGAGAGTTGTAAAACACAGCGGCGTACGGGTGGGGTGGGGCAAGGTTTGAAATGCGTATACTTTAATGCAAGGAGTATTCGCAATAAGGGGGAGGAACTTGCAGCTTGGACCAGTACCTGGAACTTCGATGTGGTGGCCATTTCAGAGACTTGGGTGGAGCAGGGACAGGAATGGATGTTGCAGGTTCCGGGGTACAAATGCTTTAGTCAGAGTAGAGAAGGGGGGGAGGAGTGGCATTATTGGTCAAAGACTGTATCACGGTGATAGAAAAGAAGTTTGATGAGGACTTGTCTGTTGAGGTAGTATGGACTGAGATTAGAAACAGGAGAGGAGAGGTCACCCTGTTGGGAGTCTTTTACAGACCTCCTAATAGTTCTAGAGAGGTTGAGGAAAGGATTGCAAAGTCAATTCTGATTAGGAGTGAAAGTAGTAGAGTAATTGTGATGGGGGACTTTAACTTTGCTAATATTGATTGGAATAGCTATAGCTCTAGCTCGTTAGAGGGGTCAGTTTTCGTACAAAGTGTGCAGGAAGGTTTTTGACTCAGTATGTAGATAGGCCAACTAGAGGTGAGGCTACATTGGATTTGGTGCTGGGCAATGAGCCAGACCAGGTGTTAGGCTTGGAAGTTAGTGAACATTTTGGTGATAGTTACCACAATTCGGTTACGTTCACCTTAGTGATGGACAGGGATAGGCATGAAGCTGGGGGCAGTAGTTATAGCTGGGGGAAGGGTAATTATGAGGCCATCAGGAGAGAATTAGGGTGCATAGATTGGACTAGGAACTACAGGGACTGGGAACATCTGGAATGTGGAGCTTATTCAAGGAGCAGCTGCTGCGAGTCCTTGATAAGTATGTCCCTGTCAGGCAAGGAGGAAATGGTCGAGTAAGAGAACCTTGGTGTACAAAAAAGTTGATTTGCTGGTTAAAAGGAAAAAGGAGGCTTATGTCAGGATGAGGCTTGAAGGCTCGGTTAGTGCAATGGATAGATATAGATTAGCCAGGAGGGAGCTAAAGAGTGAGTTGAGGAGAGCTAAGAGGGGACACGAGAAGACTTTGGCTGATAGGATTAAGGAGAATCCTAAAGCTTTCTTTAGATATGTAAAGAATAGAAGATTGGTTAGGGCAAGATTAGGGCCAGTCATAGACAGCAGTGGGAAGTTGTGCGTGGAGCCTGAAGAGATTGGTGAGGCACTGAATAAATATTTCTCTTCGGTATTCACGCAGAGTGCTGGAAATGTAGCTATGGAGAACACTGAGGTACAGGGTTGCAAATTGGGCAGTATTGTAGTAGATAGGGAGGATGTGCTAGAAATTCTCGAGGGTTTGAAGTTGGATACGTCCCCTGGGCCGGACGGGATTTACCCTAGGATTCTCTGGGAGGCAAGAGAGGAGATTGCAGAGCCTCTGGCTCTGATCTTCAGGTCCTCGTTAGTTACGGGTGTGGTTCCGGAGGACTGGAGGATAGCGAATGTGGTCCCATTGTTTAAGAAGGGGAAGAGAGACCTTCCTGGGAATTATAAGCCAGTGAGTCTTACTTCTGTTGTGGGCAAGGTATTGGAGAGAATTATTAGGGATAGGATTTATAGTTATTTAGAGAGAAATGAATTGATTGGGGATAGTCAGCATGGTTTCGTGAAGGGTAGGTCATGCCTTACTAACCTCATTGAGTTTTTAGAGAAAGTGACCAGAGAGGTGGATGGGGGTAAGGCGGTTGATGTAGTATATATGGACTTTAGTAAGGCGTTTGATAAGGTGGCCCATGGAAGACTTCTACAGAAAATGCAGATGTGCGGAATAGAGGGTGATTTAGCTAATTGTATTAGGAATTGGCTGGCAGATAGAAGACAGAGGGTGGTGGTTGATGGGAGATATTCATCGTGGAGTTTGGTGACGAGTGGTGTGCCTCAGGGGTCTGTTTTGGGGCACCTGCTGTTTGTAATTTTTATAAATGATCTGGATGAGGGTATTGAGGGATAGATCAGTAAATTTGCAGATGACACTAAAGTCGGTGGAGTGGTAGATAGTGAAGAGGGGTGTTATAGTTTACAGAGTGACTTGGACAAGTGGCAGAGCTGGGCCGAGAGGTGGCAAATGGAGTTTAATGTGGAAAAGTGTGAGGTAATGCACTTTGGCAGGAACAATTAATGTGTAGAGTATAGGGCTAATGGTAGGGCTCTTAATAGTGTTGAGGAACAGAAGGATGTTGGTGTATGTGTCAATAGATCCCTGAAAGTAGGCAGTCAAGTGGATAAAGTTGTTAAGAAGGCTTATGGAGTCTTAGCTTTTATTGGTAGGGGGATTGAATTTAGGAGCCGCAGCATCATGTTGCAACTGTACAAAACTCTAGTGCGGCCGCACTTGAGTATTGTGTGCAGTTCTGGTCCCCACATTATAAGAAAGATGTGGAGGCATTGGAGAGGGTACAGAGGAGGTTACCAGGATGTTGCCTGGTATGGAGGGCAGGTCCTATGAAGAGAGGTTGAAGGATTTGAGGTTGTTTTCGTTAGAAAGGAGGCGGCTAAGAGGGGATCTTATTGAAGCATATAAGAGGATTAGAGGTTTAGTTAGGGTGGACAGTGATAGCCTTTTTCCTAGGATGGAGAAAGCTAGCACGAGGGGACACAGCTTTAAAGTAAGGGGTATGAGTTATAGGACGGGTATCAGAGGTAGGTTCTTTACTCAAAGAGTGATTAGGGAGTGGAATGCCCTGCCTGCAGCTGTTGTAGCTGCGCCAAGTTTGGTGGCGTTTAAGAGGTTAATTGATAAGTATATGGAAGAGAAGGGAATGGTTTAGTTTGGAGGGGCATTGCTTTTTATTTTGGTCGGCGCAACATCAAAGGCCGAAGGGCCTGTTCTGTGCTGTAATGTTCTATGTTCTATGTTCTAACTTAAAAAAACTTAGTAACTCCAGTGGATGGAATCTAAACAAAGCTTGTATTTTTTGAGATGGATCCGAATTAAAAAGGATAACTGAGAAAGGCAAACTGTGTGCAGGGGTATGGGACAAAAGTATGGGAATGACACATGGTCAGAATGTTCCTTTGGAGAACCGGTGCAAACGTGATGAGCTGAATGTCTTCCTTCTGTGCTGTAATGATTCTGTGATTCTGACTGTGTAATAAGCATCTGGGGGGAAATCCACAAAACTGGGTGGCATCTGCCTTTTGGTTTCAGAGTGTGGTGTGTCTGACCATAGTTGTACTGTTGGTTTACATGGACTGCGCACTTACTGAGAACAGTAAGAAGTCTCACAACACCGGGTTAAAGTTTAACAAGTTTATTTGGTAACATAAAGCTTTTGGAGTGCTGCCCTTCCATCAGGTCAGACCTATTGGACTTTACCCTGATGTTGGGAGACTTCTTACTCTGCCTCTTCCAGTCCAATGCCAGCTTCTCCACATCATGGTTTACAACATAATATAAAATCTATTCTATAACTTGTATTACTCTTAAAGTTTTGTGCACATTAATGAGGATGTAGGTGGGGTGGAGGAGTATTGTATCATGATTAATTATTTCAAGTTTCCTAAGTATTTCACTCTTTCGTTAAAAATTAATTGTCAGATCTGCGACTCTGTTCATCCACATGTCTGAACAAAGAAACAAAAGTTATAGTCTGTGGAGTCAGGGTTCTATTCTTTGACCTGACAGTCCAGCAGTAACATTAGCTGGGATTGCAACATAACAGAGGCTGCCAGTTAACTGGGGAAATGAGAGAATGGATGGAAAGAGTATTTCCATGTAGTGGAAGATATAAACATGATCTTATTGCTGATTGATCAGGTCATTGTGGGTGGGTTAGTACATGTTTGCAGTCTGTGGCTGATTAGTCTACACAGCCAACCAATCAGTAATCACTCCTTAAATAAGAATAATCAGATGTCACTGATGAGAAGGCTGCTATGTCGGGGAAGGGTGGGGTTGCAATGTGCTGTTGATGGATCTCCATGGTCACCCTGATACATATTGCATGTCAATGCGTGATGCAAGAGTCTAGAGTTGGATCATTGGTGGTTATTAAGTTTGCAATAGATGACTTGTCCCAGTCACTGTAGTCGAAACAAGTTTGATGTTCCTTCAACGTGTTGTGTTGGCTGTGGCCTCTTTCCCAAATGTAATCCCCAATCTGTGGTAAGCAGTAAATCTCTGGTTCGTTGAGAAATGTTCTTTTTGGACGTGAAGGACAGAGTGTAGATTCTCAGATGTCAATCTCAGTGTCTTAATTCTACGTGCACTGACTTTGAGTATATGTTTTAGCCGATGTATGGAGGCTGACTCTTGGTGTAGTGGAATTGTTTGATGTTGAATGAGTACTAGGTGGTTATGTGTTCATCTTGTGTGGAGGAAATTCACTAAGTTGAGATGTGGAATCTCCCCCATCATGCCAGCCACAGGAATTGGAATGGGCGGGACACATACTTAGGCAGGATTTTCCGGTTTCAGGATGAGCGTAGCCAGAAAATCCTGCCCGAGATGTTAACATGATATGCCTGACTTCTTGTTGTAAGTTTTTTTTTGTCATTGATGGAATAAGCTCTTCCAATCTGAGTGTTGGAAAGCGATTGGAGGGATGTGGAGAAATTGGTAGTTCGGATATTGGTCAGTCTGTTCGACTTGGGGCTTGATTTTCATCCTTGAGGCAGGTGGCGGGAGTTGGGAAAACTCCTCCCTCAGCCAGCCTGCCTTGGGTGAGCGTGTTTGCAAGGACAGGATTTTCATTGTGGGGATACGCGTGCAGGCTGGAGTTGGGCCAGCTGACTTAGGAAAAAGTTCAGAGGCAGCCACGGGGCTGCCAGACGCAAAGGTCGGCCAATTAAAAGGCCTGATTCAGTGCTGCAGGATTTCTCCACAGAACAGGACCCTGTGAATTAACATCTTGCTCCCTTAATGTCCAGGGTCTTGTCCCTTAAGGGCAGAAAGAACATGTACAACTTTATGCCTGTCTCAGGGTAACAAAATAAGTGATAGCCATTCACTGATTCATTCTTCAGGGTAGGATCTTGATCAATCAGAGTCAAGCCGCCAGGATGAAATTTCAAACAATGCTTGGCAGTTAACTGTCAGTCATCATTAACTGGAGAATCCACTACAACAAACCTCGACCAATCAAAGTTTACTTGAAACCTACCAGCAGTATAAAGATGTTGTTTACCCTGACATTGCTTTTCTTGAAATTGTCCTGATGGGTGCAAGACTAAAAGCTTCAACAAAATGTCTTTTTTTTCAGTAACACTCAAGTTCTGTATCACCAACGACTATTTGAAATGACATGTGATTGTTAGTGAAGATAAGGGAGAGGGATAACTGCCAGAGCTACCATCCAGGGGAGAGAAAAGATAAAAATTAACTTGTACTAAGACTTGATGTTAGATTTCCTACTTAATAGGATGTTGTGATTTTAAAATCCCCGACTAGTAGCTAACAGGGAATGCAGCAAGTCCAAAGGAAGATATGACAAGCTCAGGCTCAACATGGGAACTAAAAAACCCTTGGCCGAGGAGCAACATCAAACATAACAAGTCTTGCCCAAGACTCAGAAGCCAATATATATCAAACAAGTTCAGACGCAATCCAAAGTAGTTCTCTTTTTTGTGATTCTTTTTCTTGACAATTTTACACGTTAAATGCAGCCATCAGAATTCCTGCTAATTCTGCAAACACACCTGTGCCTTTCTGAATTGTTTTTATATGCTATCTAACTATCAAATGTTTTAGTTTTGTGTCATTTGAATCATTGCAACCACATCAACGGCTGCCATGGGCAATGCAAAACCCAAAGTCCCTTTCAATAACATATATTAACATCTATATAATAGTAGTAATGTCAGACAAAGTTCGATCTCTGGGATCCCAGATAAACAACTTGGATTGATTATGGAAGATGTGTTTATCTAATAATGATCTTATGGGCAGTCAACAGTCCATTTAAAAGGGCAATGTCTGTTCACTCAATATTTCAGAAATAAGAGAACTCTTAATATATAATGCAATCTCAAATTATATATTAATGAAACTAATAAGTTTTAAATGTTTATTTATTGGTATGAAAAGTAGGCTTACATTAACACTGCAATGAAGTTATTGTAAAAATCCTCTCGCCGTCATACTCTGAGCCTGTTTGGGTACATTGAGGAAGAATTTAGCATTGCTAATGCACCTAACCAGCACATCTTTCGAACTGCCAAAGGAAATCGGGGCACGCAAAGGAAACCCACAGACACAAGGAGAAGGTGCAGACTCTTCACAGTGACCCAAGCTGGGATTCAAACCTGGGTCCCAGGTGCTGTGAGGCAGCAGTGCGAACCACTGTGCCACTGACAAACAGAGAATTAGTTATACATGGGCTGCAAAAGACCCACCAAAGCAGTGTTCCCAGATACAAAAGTCACAACACCATGACCGAAAGTTCTCAAAAGTTCAGTCTGGAAAGTATTACCTCACCAGGAAAGAAAGAAAAAATGGTTAAGAAGCGATAATGATGTACAAAAGAGAGGAGAGGAATTTTTTATGTAGGCTGCATTTAACTGCAAATTCTCTGCCCTCGCTCTCCCAAAAATGAACTCGAATGATTAAACATAGGTCATGACCTTTGCAATGATATTAAAGTGCTTGCAATAGAGGAAGGCAGAAAAGTGTAGATATCGACGTGAATTGGCAAGAGGACCTCTATCCGGCGAGGTTGATAATTGCAAGATAAAAGAACACAATTCTTCTGTGCCACTGCTTGCCCTGCCTGAGGATTTGGCACTTTATCATTCAGAAGCTGTTCCCACACCCAGGGGAGGGGTCTTTAAAAGGACAGTAATTATGATCACACCTACACCCATACAAGCTCATGCAGTATTACTTAATCGTCATCTTATCAAGCAGTCGCTGCTAAAACAAACTGGTTTCTGCTTGATTTGCATCCAAGCAGACAATTGCTTCATGGGAGGAGTGACCGATAGAGCAATTATGCTCTGGGGATTTGTCTCATTGGGAATTAAAACTCTTCATGTAATGAAGAAGTGGAATACACTGAAAAATGCATCCAGCCATTAAGTGCAGACACACCAAATAAATCTATCTGGTGAACAGAATAAGAAGTGTGAATGGAAGACATGTTTTTTCAACTTCTATTCACAAAAATTCATATCATGAATTGCGGTCAGTGCTTGTACACACTAGCTTCAGTTAAAATGTTAAACAGAACATATTCCTTTCAAAGCAGCTAGCATAATCAAAACTATTGTTTGCAATGTTATAGAATCATAGCATCTACAGTGAAGGAGGCCATTCGGCCCATTGAACCTGCACCAACAACAATCCCACCCAGGTCCTATCTTTATAACCCTATATATATTTACCCTTCTAGTCCTCCTGACACTAAGGGTAAATTTAGCACGGCTAATCGACCTAACCCGCACGTTTTTGGAGTGTGGAAGGAAACCAGAGCACCAGCAGGAAACCCATGCGGACATGGGCAGAATGTGCAAAGTTGACACAGACGGTGATTTGAGGCTGGAATTGAACTTAGGTTCCGAGCATTGTGAGGCAGCAGTGCTAACCACTTTGCCACTGCCCAACTGTCTCTGTCAATCAACCAAATCAAAACTCCATTCTGTAACCCAAAGGGAAATGGGGTTTTATGGTGGGAGCAGCACGGTGGCACATTGGTTAGCACTAGCGCCTCACAGTGCTAGGGATCCAGTTCAATTCCAGCCTTGGGTCACTGTCAGTGTGGAGTTTGTGCATTCCCCACATGTCTGCATGGGTTTCTTTCGAGTGTTCCTGTTTCCTCCCACAGTCTGACGATGTAAAACTTAGATTGGTTGGCCAAACTAGTGTCGGGGGATTAGCGGGATGAATGTGTGGAATTACAGGGATAGGGTCTGGATGGGATTGTGATTGTGGTTCATTCATCGATCAAATTATTCTCATTTTTTTATTAACAAAGTTGTTCAAACATTTAAATAATGTAACCAATCTTTTCTAAACCAGGCTAAATCCTGTGACAAAGGCAGGAAATGTAGGTGGGCACAGGCAGCTGACAGGCCTTCCATCCTAATTTTACAGCTGGTAACCAAGCAGATGGCCAATGCCAAGGATACCATCCTACTTGGGTCAGCAGTCCACCCCTGAGAGTTGCCAGCCCAGTTGGAGCCAGCAACATTACTAAGTGCATCGAGCAGTGGTCGGGCAGGCAGGTACTGTGCAGCTTACAGCAGGTAGGTAACAAAGTGCTTTGTTAAAAAAAAAAGTTCTAATGCCAAGAACAAGAGGGCAACCTTCTCTGAATGCATTGTTGAAGTGATTGGGTGTAACCTTCTCTGCTAACAGTCCCTTCTTTACTTAAATTCCTTTTTCCTTCCATCCCTCCCAACCTCCTCTCCCCTGCATCCCATATGCTGACCTGGGTGTCAGCCTCCATTTAACTGATTGCCTCCTTCTGCAGGGTTGTGGGGTGAGGGGGGGATTTGATTCTCCTTCTTACACCAAAGTACGAATGGCCTGGTGAAAAGGTAAAATGGCTATAAATCAGGCCTCTGCATATTGGGCAGCAGCCGGAGAGAATCTAATCCCACTATCGGTAAAATTCCCCAATGACAGGACATGGTCGGGGACCTAATCCGCATATCTCACCATGATTTTATAACCTCCCTGCCCTGTTCCCCGCTCCCCCAACCCCACCCCCACATTGCTTTCATTCTGCTTCCTGACAGCTGGTAAAATTCTGCCTAATAACTTTAACAAAATAATGGAGAGAGGAAAGTTTTGTGACAAAATTTAGTATTGATGCAACACCACCAAGAGATATTTCCATACTAATATCTTTTGTAGACATAGAACATAGAACATAGAACACTACAGCACAAACAGGCCCTTCGGCCCACAAGTTGTGCCGAACACATCAAAACCTACCCAGACCTATCTATAACCCCCAATCCCATTGGATCCCATATACTCATCCAGAAGTCTTTTAAAAGACCCCAGCGAGTTCGCCTCGACCACCACCGATGGCAGCCGATTCCATTCACTCACCACCTCTGAGTGAAAAACTTTCCCCTAGCATCCCCTCTGTACTTGCTTCCCTGCACCTTAAATCTGTGCCCTCTCGTCGCGACCATTTCAGCCCTGGGAAATAGTCTCTGAGAGTCCACCCTATCTATTCCTCTCAACATCTTGTAAACCTCTATCAGGTCGCCTCTCAACCTTCGTCTCTCCAGGGAGAACAGTCCCAGCTCCCTCAACCTGTCTTCATAAGGCATGCCTCCCAATCCAGGCAACATCCTTGTAAATCTCCTCTGCACCCTTTCAATAGCTTCCACGTCCTTCCTATAGTGAGGCGACCAGAACTGCGCACAGTACTCCAAGTGTGGTCTGACAAGGGTCCTATAAAGCTGCAGCATTACCTCCTGACTCCTGAACTCAATCCCTCGATGAATGAAGGCCAGTACACCGTAAGCTTTCTTAACCACATCCTCCACCTGGGAGGCCGATTTGAGAGTCTTATGGACCCGGACCCCAAGATCCCTCTGCTCTTCCACACAGCTAAGACTCCTACCTTTGATAGTGTACTCATTCATGCCGTTGGATCTGCCAAAATGGACCACAACACATTTATCCGCGTTGAAGTCCATCTGCCACTTCTCCGCCCAGTCTTGCATCCTGTCAACGTCATGCTGCAACTTCTGACATCCCTCCAGACCATCCACAACACCACCGACCTTCGTGTCATCGGCGAACTTACTCACCCATCCCTCCACTTCCTCATCCAGGTCATTTATGAAAATGACAAACAGCAAGGGTCCTAGAACAGATCCCTGGGGCACTCCACTGGTGACCGACCTCCATGCAGAAAAAGAGCCATCCACAACCACCCTCTGCCTTCTGCAGGCAAGCCAGTTCTGGATCCACAAGGCCAAAGCCCTTTGGATCCCATGGCCTCTCACCTTCTCAAGAAGTCTTGCATGTGGGACCTTGTCAAATGCCTTGCTGAAGTCCATGTACACCACGTCCACTGCTCTTCCTTCGTCAATGTGTTCAGTCACATTTTCGAAGAACTCAATTAAGCTTGTAAGGCACGACCTGCCTTTTACAAAACCATGCTGACTATTTCTAATCAACCTAAACTTCTCCAAATGCTCGTAAATCTTGTCCCTCAGAAGCCTCTCCATCAGCTTACCAACCACTGAGGTCAGACTCACCGGTCGGTAATTTCCAGGACTATCCCTGTTCCCTTTCTTGAAAATAGGGACCACATCCGCAATCCTCCAATCCTCCGGAACCTCTCCCGTCTCCATCGACGACGCAAAGATCATTGCCAGGGGCTCTGCAATGACATCCCTCACCTCCCACAATAACCTGGGGTACATCCCATCTGGTCCCGGAGACTTGTCTATCTTGATAGCATTTAAAAGTTCTAAAACATCCGCTTCCTTAATATCTACATACTCAATCTTTTCAGTCTGCCGCAAACTTGTAGTGCATCCTCCCAGATCACTTTCCACCGTGAATACTCAAGTACTGATTAATGAGTACTCAAAGTACTCATTAAGCACCTCTGCCATTTCTTCCGGTTCCATACAGACTTTTCCCCCTTCACCTTTTATAGGTCCTATCCCTTTCATGATTTGTGCCGTGTGTGTCTCCTTCTAAGATGAGCCTAAATAGTTTGGAATAGTGGATTATTTGCAATCCAATTCCTTAACCTTCTTTTTCTATCCAATATTCTCCTTTATCTTCCTCAAACTTGGTCGCTACCAATTCCAAAATGTCAGCCGATTGCCAGTAGCTTTTTTTTTGTAGACTTGAACAATTCAGCACGTGCATTATGACTCTCACCAAATTTCACAGATGCACCATAGAAGGTATCTTTTCTGGTTGTTTCATATCTTGATATGTCTCCTGCTCGGACCAAGACAGCTAGAAACTACAAAGGATTGTAAATGTAGCCCAGTCTGTCATGTAAACTAGCCTCACATCCATTGACTCTGTCTACACTTTCCGCTGCCTCTGGAAAGCAGCCAACATAATTCAGGACCCCACACGTCCTGAACATACATTCTTCCACCTTCTTCTATCAGGAAAATGATATGAAAATCTGAAAAAAACACGCCAACCTACTCAAGAACAGCTCATTCCCTGTTGCCTTCAGGGATTTTTGAATGGGCCGAACCTATATTAAGCTGATCTGGAGAAAGAGAAGTGAACCTTAGCCACATACTTACCTTCCTGTAGACTGGGAAGGCTGAGCGAAACTGTAGCACACACAGTAGTTCAACAGATGAAAATGGCCAAGTCAATACAGGAAAGAGAATTACTCATTGCGCCCAGATCCAGTTGAAATTGCAGAGAAGGGAACTCAAAATGGTCAGGTTTGTTGGGGGATGGGGGACAAAATCTCTAACAAATTGTAAACTGTTGATTACAATAATTGAAAATGAAGAGTATTAGATCCTATAATCTTGTTTTGTCTCCACTTTTCCATTTGGATAATAAGAATGTACTTTGACTTACAGAAAATGTAATGAAATAGCCTAAAGCATCATAACTGTTGAAGCCATAGGTTTCAACCATATTACCCCAACTACATCATGACTGATTTACCTATTTTGACATTTTACTTGTACCATAAGGTCTGGATCTTCATTTAAATATGACAAAAAATATTCATGTAGGTAAGAAATGTAAAACATACATTAAAATGTCAACACATGAGCTAACATAATGACAAACATCAGCAGGTACATTTTTAGTTTGTGATATTAGTTTGTTCCATTTGTCTGTGGAGAAGGGTCAGCTCTGGCCAAGTCTTTAAAGTGATATTATTAGAGGCTAAAACATCTTCTGTAAGTCTTGAATCATGGGGCATGATTATTTATTGGATGGTGGGGAATTTTCCACCCTCACATTTTAAGAATTGGTGGGGAACACTCTTTAGCCATCGCAGCAGCCCCACACACCGAGGAGCGTTAATCAGCTGGAGATGGGATTGTCATCTCTCGTTGGTGGCAAAAGCAATGGCCTGGATTGGTTCCCCTAGGTTCTAAGTCCTGGACTCCAGGGTCAGGTAAGTGTAGGAGGTCTCACAGCAAGGGGGAAGGGGAGAGGCCAGGGCCAGAGAACTGGTGGGATGGGGGCTGTTGGCAGAAAACCTGATAGTGGGTGATGGGTGTGTAGGGGGCAGAGGAGGGGTGTGGGGAGGGATGGGGGGGTGTGGGAATGGGAGGATCCATGATGGATACCTTGTGACTTGTTGGGCCTACCCCTGCTTCTGAACCTCTCCTGCCAGTCTCAGAATTGAGACCAGGTGGGTGAGAATAGGTGCTTCTGGGCCTTGTCCATTCCATATAAAATAGTGAACAGGTTGGCGGCAGGTGAAAAGGCAGCAAGGAGGTCACCTGGAAACTTTACCCTTACAAACTTCCATTTCCAAACCCACATTGCAGTTGATAAAATTCTGCCCATGATCCCCCCTTTATTACAGAATCTTAAATTCACATCTGTCTTGGATTCACAACCTCGATCACCATGAGAAGCCAGATCAGGGCCCTTCTGTCCCAGTACAGTGCAAGGTAACTAATACAACTCCCAGTGTCCCAGTTCTGTCGAAGATATGCTGTGCTCAGTCATAATTTGATACAACTCTTTCTGTGTATTAAAGATTACAAATGCCAAGTGGTGATATTCATGCATGAATGCTTAATGAAGTTGTGCTACATTCTTGTTTGTGCGTTAATGTAATCCCATTTACAATAAATATGTACAAGCATTTACACGTGAACTTTGCCATGATATTTCTACTCTACAATAGACCCCAATCATCCAAGATTTCATTCCAGTATAGGAATTCACTTATCTCTGATGATGGTGCTTAATAACCAGCTCCGGGTTGTGATCTTGAAATGGCATTTACTCCAATATTTGCAAGTTTTATGTGTATTCTCTTCTGACTAAATTGGGGGGGGGGGTGATACTTTACTGTATACCTAGGATGCCCTTGTTCTTCTTGTGTACTCAAGTTTGGGATATACATTTCAAATTCCCTTAATTTCATCTGTATCATTAATTTCCATCTGCGGATTTTCAATGTGTTCCTCACATTCAAGAAACTACAAAGGATTGTGAATGTAGCCCAGTCCATCACATTAATCACTCACCCATCCATTGACTCTGTCTACACTTACTATTGCCTCGGAAAAGCAGCCAGCATAGTCAAGGACCCACCCCGCAACCTGGACATTCTCTCTTCCAACTTCTCCTGTTGGGAAAATGATACAAATGTTTGTGGTCATGTGCCAACTGACTTGAGAACAGCTTCTTCCTTGCTGCTATCAGACCCTTGAATGGACCTATCTTATATTAAGTTGATCTTTATACCCAAGCTATGACTGTAACACTACATTCTGCACTCTCTCCTTCCCTTCTCCCCTGTGTACTCTATGAATGGTGTGCTTTGTCTGTACAACTGCAAGAAACAATACCTTTCACTGTACCCAATACATATGACAACAATAAATCAGATCAAATCAAATCAATTCACAGCGTTTATTAACAAGGGGTTACAGTTTAGGAGCTGTGGGGTTATGCCTCAATTGTGCAGGACATAAGTGAGACCACATTTGGAATATGTGTGCAGTTCTGGTCACCTCACTATAAAAAGGGTGTGGAAGGATTGGAGAGAGTGCAGAGGAGATTTACCAGGATGCTGCCTCGTTTGGAGGGTACGTCTTATGAGGAAAAATTGAGGGAGCTGGGGCTTTTCTTTTCAAAGTGGAGGAGGATGAGAGGCGACTTAATTGAGATAAGATGATGAAGGGGATAGATAGAATGGATGTTCAGAGACTATTTCCTCGGGTAGATGTAGTTGTTACTAGTGGGCATAACTATAAAGTTCATGCTGGGAGATATCAGAGGGATATCTGAGGTAGATTCTTCATTCAGAGAGTGGTTGGGGTGTGGAATACACTGCCTGCTGTGATAGTGGAGTTGAACACTTCAGGAAATTTCAAGCGGTTATTGGATAGGCACATAGAGAACACCTGAATGATAGGGAGTGGGTTAGCTTGATCTTGGTTTTGGACAAGACTCAGCACAACATTGAGGGCTGAAGGGCCTGTACTATGATGTACTGTTCTATGTTTCTATTTTGGGTCAGTATAAGTGCCTGACACGGCTACCAGATCAGTTATATCATCTCCCCACTTTCTATCTGAGCTTGTTTGTTTGACATTGCTGAGTGGTGAAGCAGGGAATCAGCATTGGCTTGATGTACTTCATGCTATGACCCTGCTATGTTGGATGAATGGAAAGACTTAGCAGTTTAAACATGTAATTCCCTGGAAGTGTGACCACAGTCAGATAAAAACCAGAGGAAGGCCAAAACGGTGTTGGGTTTTAAAAAGAGACAACTGTAAAGAGCTGATGTTGAATTTACACAAAACATTCATTAGGTCAGTGTTAAAATGCTGTGTTCCGTTCTGTGTTTCCCATTAAAGGAAGAACATTAAAGCTATACAAAACGTAGATGTTAAAAATGGAAAATTATAATAATGATGGAACATTTGAGTAATTGGAAGTAGTTTCATTGGAGCAGTGATAAGTATTGGTGTATATCCAATGTTCAGGGTTGGATGAGCAGAAATTTCCTCCAATTACATATTGAGACGATGGAAGTTACAGTTTTTTCAGAACTCACTCCAAACCTTCCCTAGCCACTGACTCATTCCCTCTTCCTGGCAAAGGTCTAAGACTAAATCAGACTGTTCACACCCTTGGTGTCATCTTTGATTCTGAGATGAGCTTCTGATCACTGCTACTCCCTGGAATAACGCCCGAGGAATGCTGGTGATTTGTTGAATTACAGCTTGCCGTACTCTCAGGGACTCATAAATCTTCTTTGTGTACTGGTATCCATAGCCATGCTGGCAGCAGCCTCGGTCTCTATGGCGACGAGCCGAGATTTCAGGACCACAGCCTGAGTTTATACCGGCAGTACTCAGACTTTTGGTGGGCGTTTGCAAAAGAAGCTGAGACATCAGTGATGCTTCGTGGTTGAGTCAGCAAATGTTCCCATGGAGCTGATCACTAATCTCATTCAGGAGATAATGAGGTCCAACCTGTATGTGGGGCTTTGAAACAATCTGGGGGAAATGATAGCCTAGAATAATAGAATTTATGGCACTGTTCGGCACAAACAGATCTAAGATGACCAAAAAGCCCATCTCAGCTAACCCATTTGCCTGCGTTTTGCCATATCCCTCAAAACCTTTCCTATCTGTGTATCTATCCAAATGTTTTTTAAATGTTTTGCTGACGATACAAAGGTCAGTAGTGTTGTGGATGGTCTGGAAGGATATCAAAAGTTGCAGCGGGACATAGGATGCCAGACTGGGTGGAGAACTGGCAGATGGACTTCAACGGGGATAAATGTGTAGTAGTCCATTTTGGCAGGAATAATGGGATGAAGGAATACAATATAAGGGGTAGGAGTCTTAGCTGTGTTGTAGAGCAGAAGGATCTCGGGGTCCGGGTCCATAGGACTCTTAAATCAGCCTCACAGGTGGAGGAAGTGGTCAAGAAGGCGTACGGTGTACTGGCCTTCATTAATCGAGGAATAGAGTTTAGGAGTCAGGAGGTAATGATGCAGCTCTATAAGACTCTTGTCAGACCCCACTTGGAGTATTGTGCACAGTTCTGGTCACCTCACTATAGGAAAGATGTAGAGGCTATTGAGAGAGTGCAGAGGAGATTTACAAGGATGCTGCCTGGATTGGGAGGCAGGCCTTATGAAGATAGGTTGATGGAGCTGGGACTCTTCTCACTGGAGAGACGTAGGTTGAGAGGCGACCTGATAGAGGTTTATAAAATGTTGAGAGGAATAGATAGGGTGGACTCTCAGAGACTATTTCCCCGAGCTGAAATGGTCACTACGAGAGGACACAGATTTAAGGTGCAGGGAAGCAAATACAAAGGAGATGTTAGGGGTAAGTTTTTCACTCAGAGGGTGGTGAGTGAATGGAACCGACTGCCGTCGGAGGTTGTTGAGGCAAACTCACTGGCATCTTTTAAAAGACTTCTGGATGAGTATATGGAAAAGAATAGGATAGGGGGTTATAGATAGGTCTGTGGATTGATAGATGTGATCGGCGCAATTTGTGGGCCGAAGGGCCTGTTTGTGCTGTATTGTTCTATGTTCTATGTTCTATAAATGTTATCAATGATTCTGCCTCAATTACTTCCTCCAGCAGCTCATTCCACACACATACTACCCTCTGCGTAAAAAAGTTGTTCCTTAAGTTCCTGTTAATTCCTTCCCTTCTTAATTTAAATTTATGCCCTCTAGTTCTCAATTCACCAACCCTGAGCAAAAGATTGAGTGCATTCACTCTGTCCATTCTGATCTTATAGACCTCTACAGTGGTATTATCGCTAGACTATTTATCCAGAAACTCAGCCAATGTTCTGGGGACCCGGGTTTGAATCCCACCATAGCAGATGGTGGAATTTGAATCCATTTAAATTCCTTGAAAGTGTGAGCCAATACAGTGCCAATAAAAGGCCAATGCAGTGTTGGGTTTTAAAAAGAAGGCATATAAGACAAATGTAAAGAACTAATGTTGAATTTACACAAAACATTCATTAGGCCATTAGTGTGGAATTAAGAATCTACTGATGACTATGAAACCATTGTCTATTATCGGGAAAATCCTATCTGGTTCACTAATGTCCTTCAGAGGGAGGAAATCAGCCAGTCTTACCTGGTCTGGAATACGTGTGACTCCAGAGTCACATTAATGTGGTTGACACTCATCTGCCCATGGGCAACTAGGGATGGGCAATAAATGCTGGCCAGCAAGTGACATCCATGTCCCATAAATTAGTTTTTGAAAAGTTGGTCTCCTTCATGCTCCTTGACAATGACAGAAGGCTTTCTGTCAGGTCTTCCAATGGGCTAAGTGTTTCTGCATATTGGTTAGCCATTTTCTGTATTCTGCCCCATTGAAATTATCATCTGAGTCCTCAGCCCTTTGTGGAACTGCTGGCTGTTCTTTTCCCTTGCTCTGGGTTTCAGCCCACACACGCATGGTGACTCATCTGTGACAATCTTTCTGCCATTCAATCTGGTAAATTTTGCACAGTGCCATAAATGGGCTGGTGACTGTGAGTGAGAGATTGGGTGACAATGTTTGTTCATCGTCAGTCTTGGTTTCCTCGTATAATTTAGGCACACAGCTGGCAATTCTTAGATATCTGAAAGGATAAATGAACAACAATAGAGTTGGAGTCCAGGAAGAGGATATGCGTGATTCCATCATTTTCAACACAGTATCGAAACCACAGTAATTAGCACTGCAGCTCCACAACTCCAGGGACCTAACCTTGAGTGTGGAGTTTGCACATTCTCTCAGTGTCTGCATGGGTTTCCTCCAGGTGCTCTGGTTTCCTCCTACAGACCAAAGATGTGCAGGTTAGATGGATTGGCCATAACAAATTGCCCATTAATGTCCCAAGATGGATTAGCCATGGTCAATTTGGGATTGTGTGGATAGATTAGGGAAGAGGGCCTGGGTAAGATACTCAGTCAGAGAATCGGAGCAGACTTGATGAGGCAAATGGTTTATTCTGCTTGTACAAATTCTATGATTCTTTGGAGCTAGACTACTCTCATTGCCTATCACAGTTATAAGTGTTATGGTAAAGTTGTATAAGGCATTGGTGAGGTTGATTTTAGAGTATTGTGTACAGTTTTGATCACCTAGTTACAGGAAGGATGTAAATAAAGTTGAAAGAATGTAGAGAAGGTTCACAAGGATGTTGCTGGGACTTGAGATGCTGAATTACAGACAGAGATTGAATAGGTTAGGACTTTATTCCTTGGAGCGTAGAAGAATGAGGGGAGATTTGATAGAGGTGTATAAGATTTTGATGGGTATAGATAGAATGAATGCAAGCAGGCTTTTTCCACTGAGGCTCGGGGAGAGACAAACCAGAGGACATGGGTCAAGGGTGAAAGGAGAAGTTTAAAGGGAATATTAGCGGGGGGATTCTTCACGTAGAGAGTGGTGGGAATGTGGAATGAGCTGCTGGATAAAGTGGTAAATGCGGAGTCACTTTTTTAACATTTAAGAAAAACTTGGACAGGTTCATGGATGAGAGGGCTGTGGAGGGATATGGTCTAAATGCAGGTCAGTGGAACTAGGCAAAAAATGGTTCGGTACAGACAAGAAGGGCCAAAAAGCCTGTTTCTGAGCTGTAATTTTCTATGGTTCTATGGAGGATTTCCTAATCTCTTAGAGGGAACGGGACCCCTCTCTTCCTATCCAATTCTTACACGATGGCCTTAGAACTGCATTGGAGATCCTCAAAGCAAATTCTCTGGTCTGTTGTGCCATTTCCTCTCCTCCTGATGGTTATAAACTCATCCACAATGATTTCAACCCAACTGCTGCGCCCAGAATGTATATTGCCTTCAAGAGGTGCAAGCTGGCTTTAAATGGTGCAAGCTAGCTTTGGACATTGCTTCCTTTGTCCCCTGCTGAGATTTGCAGCCACTCAGCACTGGGCTACATGCCACGATGATTCTCATGAGCAGACAACATAAAGTGTGTGTGTGTGTGTGTGTGTGTGTGCTGCCTGCATGATTTTGAACGGATGCAGATTAGTCATGCCTGGTGATTCCTCACATCTGTTTTCAGGAGGGGGGAGAGTGGAGGTCAGGCTTTGAGTCCTTGAGGTTTTTTAAGATTGTGATGAATGAATAGGATTTTACTCATTGTGGAGACAGTGTCGAAGGATTGTCAATTTGAAATAAAGGAAGTGAGAAACGAGGTTTGGAGATACTTCTTCCCTCAGAGGACCATTAAACCATGGGAAGCTTTGCTGCAGGGAGCTACTGAGGTCATTACACCTTTGAAGGGCAAATGGGAAAAACATTTGAACCTCAATTTTAAATACAGTGAATCCATCCCAAGCTTTCCCATAAGCAATAAACAATCATGTGGCTCTGAAGAGGACACTGTAATATCAAGGCCATGTCAATATTATTGGCATTAATTAACCAGTTTTTAAAATTTACTCCTGACGTCTTTTTCCCTCTTGGTACTGAGGTTTTCATGAGATATTATTTTCCCCATTGTTGGCATCAATGAAGTTCCCAGTAGGAATTCTCTGAACTGACATTTCGGGAGGCAGGGAAAAATTTACCTTACAATACCAAAAACATCAAGGAAATCATTGGGAAAGAGTAGCATGAAGAGACTGCAGAACAGAACTCACTGCCAATTTGTGAGATCTTATATTCGGGAACCTCCAAATTCTAAATGTGTCAATTGTATCAGTTATCTTGTCCAAATCCCCTTTAATTTGTCCCTGTTGTGTACATCCTGTATATTTAAGGGCATGGTATCTTTATATTTTTCCATATAACACAGATGGAGCTTCCCATTCTGACCTCCACAGGCATTGTGATTGGTGGGACAGGACCATGCAAAGGTCTGTTGACCTCGGGCAGGGATTTTCCAGTATCGGAGCGAGCATGGCCGGAAAATCCCTATCACAAAGGAAATCATTTGTAAGTGGCCTGCTTGCTACTGTCTGGGGCCAGCTTTTGATTTGATTTGATTTATTATTGTCACATGTCTGGTATACATGAAAAGTACTGTTTCTTGCATGTATTTAATGCCTACTGTTCATTGAGAAGGAAAGGAGAGAGTGTTGAAAATACACAACTTACAGAGAACATTGGTTCTGTCCAGATTATTTCATATCATCCACCAATAAGCCTTCTCCGAAAATGTTTGAAACCTCTGCACCGCTCATATGATTGCATTGGACTTATTTGACCTGCCTGAATCTTTGCAAGGACACTCTGCACAAAGTCCCATGGGACCAGGAACAGAATTTTACACTCCCTTGTTGACCAGTGGCGTGTTGAGTGTAAAATTCCTTGGATGGGCTTCCTGCTGGGTTCCCACCCAACCAACCTCGCTGCAATTTGAAGATGTATTGGGTGAGATCTCAACAGCCCGTGCACCCTTGTCCCAACTGAGGTCCAGGGGAAGCCAATTATTGGTTCCCTACTCAGCCTCAAATCTTAGGTTGGTAGGAGGAGTTCCCAGCTCTGGGAAATCCTGAAAATAATAGTTTCAGGCTTTGGACGAGAAGGGGGAGAGGGAGCATGTCCACCAATAGCTCCCTTTTAACTCCTAATGCCCCTGTTAGTGATCCGGTAACTGGAGGATTTACCTCTCCCCATCTCGGCCTCTCTGCCAATTCCACAACCCTCCACTGCTCACTCCCACCAGGGCTCTCTTCCTCTTGCTGCCCTGTAACCTCCAAACTTACCTTTCCCGGAAATTTAAGATCCCAAAACCGAATGCAGGCCCAATCCCATCCACTGTAGTTTCTGATGCGACAGAGATTAGAGCTCTCGAACAATCTAATTGGCCAGCAGGCCTCTAAGGCCTGATTGAGGGGCAGAAGTCCCAATTCCAATCCATTAATGCTTGAAATCGCTGTGAGCCAGGCAGTGTCAGTGGGAATGCATCCTTCACAGACTCTTTAGCTGCGGGAAGGGAAAGTGTCATTCTAAAAATCCCAATTTTTAATGTTGGTGCCTGGGGAACACGTGGGATCATGTGTTTGGTTCCATGATTTGGTTCCCTTTGTTACTCTGTGCCTGGATTATGTTGTGTGTTTACAAGTGTTTTCATATTGAGATGTCTTCTACCTCTTGACAGCTGAGTTGTTGAAGTAGACCTGGCACTTGTCACAGGGACAGTGTTGGTCCGCATACATTTTCCATTCTGTGCAGACAGTTTGCAGTGGGGCCTTTTGGAAAGGGTTCTGAAAAACGGTATCATTATCTTTCCCCTTCTCTGCCGTTCTGCTGCTGCTGAGTACCCATACATGGTTCTCTCTAACTGAGCCCCAAGTGTGTCAAAAACATGGAATCCTACAGTGCAGAAGGAGAACATTTGGCCCATCAAGTCTGTACTGACCTCAATTTCACACATGCCCTATCCCCATAACCACATGCAATAACCCTTGCTAGTTCGCCTGACACTAAGGGGCAATTTAGCATGGCCAATCCATCTAACCTGCACAGACTATGGGAAGAAACCGGAGCATATGAAGGAAACACGAGTAGATATGGGGAGAGCATGCAAACTTCACATAGACCCAAGCCAGGAATGGAATCTGGGACCAGGTGCTGTGAGGTACCAGTGCTAACCACAGTATCACCGTGCTGAATCCTCTTCACTGAAATCCCAAACCTGTGAGACAGGTTTTCTTGGAATTGAAGGTGCCTCTCCCTGTCATTTCACAGAGCCATAGAATCCCTCCAGTGCTGAAGGAGGCCTTTTGGCCCACCAAGTCTGCTCTGATTGCAATCCCACCGAGGGTCTACTCCTGTTACCTCCCCATATTTACCCTGTTAATTCCCCCTGACACGAGGGTTAATTTAGCTTGGCCAATCCAGCTAACCTGCACATCTTTGGATTGTGGGAGGAAACCGGAGCATCCAGAGACATGAGGAGAATGTGCAAAATCCACACAGACAGTGACCCAAACAGGGAATTGAACCAGGGTCTCTGGCACTGTGAGACAGCAGTGCTAACCAGTGTGCCACTGTGCTGCCCATTTGGATGTTACTCACCAGTGGGCTCACCTTTCAATTTGGCTTTTATCAAGACACAGAGTTCTTCCACATTTACGTGCCTCACTGAGGTGTGTCTGGCAAGTTGAAGGTCTCTCGTTCCTTGCCTCAGCTTTGCACCTCTGCTGGAATGTTGCAGAGTCTGTGCCACAATGTTTGCAGGTTGTGTATCTGCAACCTTTGAGTCTGGAATTGGGACTGCTTCTTCTGTGGCTTCTTGCAGGTTTTCCCACTCAAGGTACAGTGGTAATTATCTGAAGGCCTGTCTAAAGAGAAACTTCTGCTACCTGTAAAGAAATTGACAAACTGGATCTACCAGGAGTGAGGATAATTCAGAGTTGAAGTCCCATTTTGGGGTTTCTTTAAGGCTTCTCAGGGGTTTGATGTTCTGCATAGTTGACTACATAAGTTGTCTTGATGTCTTCTGCAAGTTTAAGTTGGTTAAGGGCAATGCAAGCATCTCTGTTCAAGAGAGAACAAAGAACAACACAACACAGGAAACAGGCCCTTTGGCCCTACAAGCTCGTGCCACCCGTTTTAACACTCAATGAGTGCCTTATTCCAATCCTTCTATCTTTGACTTTTGTCTACATCTCGTGGACTCCACAATAAAGGGATGCAAATTTAGAGGATTATATGTGCACCAGATTAAGGGAGATCCAATTTAAGGACAATTTATTAACATCAATCAGCCTAAAAGCACATTTTTTGGGTGTGGGAGGAAACTGGAGCACCCGGAGAAAATCCACGTGAAGGTTGGTTTTGGATGACGTAGTTGAATAACTGCTTGGTGGCACACCTTAATGTTGTCAAATCTATGATCAGAAGTCAGATTTCTCCAGAATAGAGTGTGTGTCTACTATTCTTAATCAGAGCGTTTGTATCACAATTCTCACAATATGAAATTGAAACAGCCCTTGGAGACTTGGTAGGTGCAATGCTAAGTATGTTTAACCAATACAGAACAGCAATGAATAATAGAACATGACTGATAGTATTAAAAAATACCTCATTGCAATGCAAAAGGGCCATTAAAAAGCTGGGGGACTGCCGAGGAGAACCACATGGATAATCCTGAGATTGAGAGGTCAGAGTTATGAAGAAAAGTTCTGAGAAAAAAACTGGAAAGATTATGGCTTTTTAACCTGAAAGCAACACACCTTGTAAAATGTGTAACATAGAACATAGAACAATACAGCACAGAACAGACCCTTCGGCCTTCGATGTTGTGCCGACCAAAATAAAAAGCAATGCCCCTCCTAACTAAACCATTCCCTTCTCATCCATATACTTATCAACTAACCTCTTAAACGCCACCAACTTGGCGCATCTACAACAGCTGCAGGCAGGGCATTCCACTCCCTAATCACTCTTTGAGTAAAAAACCTACCTCTGATATCCGTCCTATAACTCATACCCCTTAATTTAAAGCTGTGTCCCCTCGTGCTAGCTTTCTCCATCCTAGGACAAAGGCTATCACTGTCCACCCTATCTAAACCTCTAATCATCTTATATGTTTCGATTAGGTCCCCGCTTAGCCGCCTCCTTTCTAACGAAAACAACCTCAAATCCCTCAGCCTCTCTTCATAAGACCTGCCCTCCATACAGGCAACATCCTGGTAAACCTCCTCTGTACCCTCTCCAATGCCTCCACATCTTTCTTATAATGTAGGGACCAGAACTGCACACAATACTCCAAGTGCGGCCGCACTAGAGTTTTGTACAGTTGCAACATGATGCTGTGGCTCCTAAATTCAATCCCCCTACCAATAAAAGCTAAGACTCCATAAGCCTTCTTAACAACTTTATCCACTTGACTGCCTACTTTCGGTGATCTATTGACACATACACCAAGATCCTTCTGTTCCTCAACACTATTAAGAGCCCTACCATTAGCCCTATACTCTACACATTTATTGTTCCTGCCAAATTGCATTACCTCACACTTTTCCACATTAAACTCCATTTGCCACCTCTCGGCCCAGCTCTGCAACTTGTCCAAGTCGCTCTGTAAACTATAACACCCCTCTTCACTATCTACCACTCCACCAACTTTAGTGTCATCTGCAAATTTACTGATCCATCCCTCAATACCCTCATCCAGATCATTTATAAAATTACAAACAGCAGGGGCCCCAAAACAGACCCCTGAGGCACACCACTCGTCACCGAACTCCACGATGAATCTCTCCCATCAACCACCACCCTCTGTCTTCTATCTGCCAGCCAATTCCTAATCCAATTAGCTAAATCACCCTCTATTCCACACATCTGCATTTTCTGTAGAAGTCTTCCATGGGCCACCTTATCAAACGCCTTACTAACGTCCATATATACTACATCAACCGCCTTACCCCCATCCACCTCCTTAGTCACTTTTTCAAAAAACTCAATGAGGTTAGTAAGGCACGACCTACCCTTCACAAAACCATGCTGACTATCCCCAATCAATTCATTTCTCTCTAAATAACTATAAATCCTATCCCTAATATTCTCTCCAATACTTTGCCCGCAACAGAAGTAAGACTCACTGGCCTATAATTCCCTGGAAGGTCTCTCTTCCCCTTCTTGAACAACGGGACCACATTCGCTATCCTCCAGTCCTCCGGAACCACACCCGTAACCAACGACGACCTGAAGATCCGAGCCAGAGGCTCTGCAATCTCCTCTCTTGCCTCCCAGAGAATCCTAGGGTAAATCCCGTCCGGCCCAGGGGACTTATCCAACTTCAACCCCTCGAGAATTTCTAACACATCCTCCCTATCTACTACACTACTCCCCAATTTGCAACCCTGTACCTCAGTGCTCTCCACAGCTACATTTCCAGCACTCTGCGTGAATACCGAAGAGAAATATTTATTCAGTGCCTCACCAATCTCTTCAGGCTCCACGCACAACTTCCCACTGCTGTCTATTACTGGCCCTAATCTTGCCCTAACCAATCTTCTATTCTTAACATATCAAAAGAAAGCTTTAGGATTCTCCTTAATCCTATCAGCCAACATCTTCTCGTGTCCCCTCTTAGCTCTCCTCAATTCACTTTTTACCTCCTTCCTAGCTAATCTATGGCTATCCATTGCACTACCTGAGCCTTCAAGCCTCATCCTGACATAAGCCTCCTTTTTCTTCTTAACCAGCAAATCAACTCTTTTCGTACACCAAGGCTCTCTTACTCGTCCATTTCCTCCCTGCCTGACAGGGACATACTTATCAAGGACTCGCAGAGTCCTTATAACAAGTCCTTATAACTCCTTATAACATCAGAGTGTATAAATTAATAAAAGGTTAAAGAAAAATACCATTTTAAATTAAACTGTACCTTAAAACTAGCGAGATATAACTTTGAAACTGATAGCTGGAAACTCTTCTTCATGAAGATTTCCAGACAGTTAGGAATGTTCCAGATGCTTTTAAGGAGCAGTTAGATAATGCAATGAGGGAACTGCAGGAATTTTCTCCGTGGATGAACTAATATGGACCTAATGGCGTTGCTCTTCTATAATTATTGTGTGAAGTGGATAGCTCCAATAGGAGTGTCTCACTTGCAGTAAGGCAGTAACTCCCAAGTGTCAGCAAGCAGCAATAATGGGTTTATTCATGTTCACATGCAACATACAGCAAAAGAAAAAAATCTTGCATTTATATAGCAAGGATAGAGGATATGGATGACCCAAACCATTTTACTAGCAATTGCTGCTTTGGCATTAAGATTATTTTAGGCTGAATGTAGTTGAGAGTGGCCAACATCCAATAGGACCACAAGCATTCAAGGCAAGGTTTAATGGTACTTTAAAATAAAATGATGGTAGGGTCTTTGTACATTTCTTTTGTGCTCATCAGGAAATTTGGGTTAGTTTGTCAATTAGAAATAGATTTGTCTGAAAGACATATGCATATGAAAATCAGGATTGAAGCTGGCTAAATGAAATTGTCTTTGGAGTCCTTACAACCCACATAGTGCAGAGATTTTCATACAAATCTGAAGCAAATGAATTGAAGCACATAAATGAATTTTAGTTTTGCCGAAGTAGTTCACCTGTTACACAAACAGAAAACGAAACAATTACACAGCTTCAAAAACAGAATTTGTTGCAACACTGTCAGAATGAAAACCTGTGCACATTGTTGAAGCAGACATGAACTTTAACACTAGCAAGTAGGCACTGATCAACAAAAACCTAAATGCACTGCTTTAAAGAAAGACATGTGCCCACTTTAAAACATGGTTAAATGAGCTACATTGAAAGAAGGTTAAAAATAAAAACAGGCAGATTTGCAACTTAAGCAGCTTTTGATGTGCAACTTATAGGGAATAACAAAGTATATAGTTAAATAAAGCATTTGCATTTAGGATGGCACAATAAACTGGATAATTACTGCACAAAAAATAAGAGAACTTAGATTTTGCACTTTAGAGTAATGCAACAACTTGAGCAACTTGGTGCTATGAGTTGAGGGCTCACAAAATATTTTTCTTATGTTCAATGTGTCAAAACATGAGATCCCACAGCCTAGCACTCTCTCACTCCTTAATTGAAACATAACCTCTTGCACCAAGTAATCTGGCAAAATGTGCCTTGGGTAAAAGGCTTGTTTTATTGGCTGAGAATTTACATGTGGGGATTTCCTTTACCTTACTACAGAGGAAGGATACATCAACATTGCAAACATCTTTCACATCAGGCCACCAGATCAGTTTATTCATGGGTAGAACCTCAGTTAACAGACAGTTTTCGAAGAGCACAGTGTTAGTTTTCGCATGTATGTTGATGACATCCCACACTATCTTACCATCGCCTCTCTTGACTCATTCCCTGTCACTGAATGATCAGACTGTCTATCCATTAGTTCATCCACGCAGTGTGCTGAATGAGCACTCTTCCAATAAGGTTTCTTCCAATAAGATAATCGGAAGACTGAAGCCAATGGCTGGAACTTTCCGGCCGTTCACACTAGTGGGATTCTCTGGCCGCGCTTCAGCGAATGGAAATTTGGCTGATTGCCAAATTCTGCGCCCTCGCTGGCAGTGATTTTGGGCCATGAATGGTCAGAGAATTCCGACCCTGCAAGCTTCAAACTCTGCTCTCTAGCTACTGACTCCACCTCCCCTCCTGACTGCAACGAAACCAGTCTGCCCACAACCTCGAGGTGATATTTGACCTTGAGATGAGCTTCCAATGTGTAGTCATGCTATAGCTAAGATTTCCAATTCTGTAACATTGCTTGACTTTGTTTCTGTCTCAGCTCACCTGCAACTGAAATCCTCATTGGTAAGTCTGTTACATCTAGACTTGCTTATTCCAATTGCATTCCTGGCTGGTCTCTCACATTCTATGCTCAGTAAACTTGAGATCGTCCAAAACCTTGGTGCCTTGTGTCCTAACCCACACCTGTGTTCACTGGCTTCTGGTCAGTTGACTTGATTTTAAATTCTTGCTGCTGTTTGTGAATCCCTGTAGTGACCTGGCTTCAAGGTGTTTCAATTAAAGACAAGTTTTAGACAAAAATGAAATGAGAGAACTATTAACATGGAGCAAATAACAAAGTGCTAAGTAAGAAGTCTAAAAAGCATAAAGGTTGTCACAAACTGAACTGGCAAACAGAATAAAAACTGGTTTCTCATTCCTGATCTGCTATCAGGAATGCATTGGAATAAGCAGTTGAGACCAACACCACATGCTCGCTCATACCAATTACAGCCACGAAAGCAGGCAATACTGAAACCAACTGCCAGAAAGCAGGTAGGAGTCTGTAGTTGGTGTGAACCAACTCATCAAACATGTGAGCTGCTGAGGTAATTTTACAAACCACTATTTTTAATCTCAGGAATGCAAATTGATACAATTATGTGGCACAAAGCATGACAGACTCATGGGATGGTTGATTTTCCGAAGGATGATTTGAGGTGAATAATGAAACTTTGCTCCTGGCATGTGCAGCTTCATTGAAGTATTTGAATTCTATTCTAAATGTTTTTGGCGGCTGTTTTTCAAATTGCCAGCTGAAGCTATACCCACGGTTTGAACCTCACCCATAATAACAGAGGTGACCTGCTTGACAAGTTTCAATGTGACGTTCTGTACAGAGTGAGTGGGGCTTTTCAATCATTTTTGCACAGATATATCATTGTACAGATAAGAGGACTACAAAGTAAGAACAGTAGAGAAAGAATTAATTTAATCCAATAAAATTTGGGAAGGGCATTGCCACTATTCGACACTTGGCGAAATTTCCACAAATAGTTCTGTCTGTAAACAGAAGCTTTTTTACAGCCAACTAACTCCTATAATGCAGCAATGTTGGTGACGTGCCAGTGGTGAGCGATTTATCCTGGGGATTTAGCCACCCAGCTTTCCAGTTAAGGGGCGGGATTTTCCAGCATGTTTTCCAGCGGCAGAGGCGGCTCGCCATTGACCACTAGTGGGATCTTCCAGTCTCACCGATGCCTATGACTTGGCAACTTACTGGTGGAACCAGAAGATCCTGCCAGTGAGAAAGGCCAGAAAATCCCACCCAGTGTTTTTAAAACAAGTGCAAAAAATACATGGAAACTTAGAGTAGTGACGAATGCAATTTCAATTTAAAATTTCCACCAGTTCCGCTGATTTCGGCTGAGATGCACAATAAAACAAATGCAGACGCAGGAACTCCTGGCCTTATTTTTTGGGAGTCTATCTGCTCAACTTTTGTTGTCCAATTTAATCACTTGTGTGGAAGACTTCAGTTTTTCTAAAGCCTCAGTGATAGGACTAATGTCTCTGAGTCAGAAATCAGTGGGTCCTAATCGTAACTGAAGTGAATTACCGAGGAAGCTGCTTTGTCGTAGGCATCATCGTTCCCATGAGACTTTAAATTCAGGTAGTGGTAAAAGAATAATTCAACAAAGAATAGGAGAAATTTGTATCTTAACCAGAAAAAAAACTAACTGATCACTCCTGTTGTTGAGATCTGGCTGTGTGCAAACTGGCTGTTGTGCTTGTTGACAAAAAACAGTGACTCACCCTTACTGAAGTAAATTGTTTTTAAATCAAAAAGTAGGCAACTGGTGTTTTTATTTTTTGTTTCTGTAGCACCGTATGGAGGTCAGGAGGGCTGAATGAATAATTCTGTGTGATTATGGTGGACTCTCTGCCGTACTCACCGAAATATTCTGACACGTCAGCTGAGAACAAGCACCAATGACAATGACAACTTCCTCTGATTGCTCTCAATGTGAGTTTATTTCAGGAATTTTATGTGGTTGCAAACTCAGAGTTCAAAGCTGCCTCATGATTCCTCAGCAAATCCCTGGTGCTGAGGGATAGCTTCCTGTTTTATCAAGCTGGTTGGCCCATCTACAAAAAATATTGCGAGGAGGCCAGAGAACATTTATGAAAATTCAGCAGGAGATCCTGGATTACTGGGAATTGGGTAAGTGTGACTTCTGTGGCCAACAAATGAGCTCACACATATCAGCCACTGTTTTTTATTCATTCATTTTTGGTGTCATTGGCTGGGCCAACATTTATTGCCCATCTCTAAGAACGTTTGAGAGTCAACAACATTGCTGTGGATCTGGGGTCATATGTAGGTCAGACCAATTAAGGTGACAGATTTCCTTCCTGAAAGGACATTTATGAACCAGACAGATTTTTGTGACAATTGACCATAATTTCATGATCATCAGTAGATTCCTTTAATTCCAGATTTTTATTGAATTTAATTTCCATCATCTGCTGTGGTGGGATTCGAACTTGGTACTCTAAAGCATTACACAGGGTTTGTTGATTGCTAGCCCAGTGACCATACCACTATGTCACCATGTTCTCATTTTACAGACATGTAAATAATGTCTCAGATAAAGGTGATAAAATTTCCTTTCCTTCTATACTGGCCCTCTGTCTCTTCCCTCGCCCAATGCTCCTCCCTGGAAGTATCCACCAGTGTGGAAATTGAAGGTGATGATTTCTGGTAGCATTGTCTTAATCCTGCTGTGTGGTCAATTTGGTGATTACCTTCTGAATAAAACGCATGCACCTCACACGATCACACAATCAGCTGAAATGGATGTAGGAGATGCTGAGAAAGAGCAAAAGAACATTTGCCATTCGCCTGTTTGACAATGCAAGGCACTTTGAGCGTTCCTTTTCCTACAACCATCTTCTTTTCACTTCCTCTGCTATCACCATTTTCTCTTTCTCACTTGCACAGCCTGCTCCAACTCGCGCTACCTCGTCAAACGGACTAGTTGCATTCTCCGAGGTCTTTGGAGTTGTGTTGTTTCTTGTGAGCTTTGATACAAGAGATGCAGGATGTTGTGTACTACTGCTCTGTTCTGGGCCTCTGCTGGTGCAGACGTATTACTTTCTTGGCTATAATGACATAAAAGGGAATATAAGAATGCTGACTGTCTGAAGAATTTGAATTGCATGTTATGTGTCTGATGGGTGCGTGGTTATCTGTACGCCTGAGTGGGAGTGAGTGAAGAAGGAGCAAGATGGAAGAGTTGAACAGTAATAGCTCTGAGCTTGAGGGAGGCTCATGTGCCATCTCTCTCTGCTCCTCCCATGCTCTGATACACTAGGAAGTTGCTTCCTTCAAAGGAGTTTAAATGCCAGTACTTTGTTAGCCCATCTCCAGTTGGGACACATTTGCCAAAGTTTGTGCCATTTGTGTGCGAGCAGAAACTCGTCTTGAGATTTAAATTGAAAACACGTGGATGAGAAAGTGACTGTGCAGCTGGATCACAATGGTTTGATGTGCGCAGGCTTAAATGTGAATATGGCAAAGCTAACAGCTCCACATTGCATTTTGAACATGAGATGTGGATATGCATGCAACACACTGAAAATACTGAATATTTGATGAGAGTTTGTCTTTTGGCGAGCAGTATGTTTTGAACAGAAGGCAGAGAGTGGGGATAAAGGGTCTTTTTCAGAATGCAGTTGGTGACTAGTGCAATGTCTCAGGGGTTGGTGCTGGGACCACAACTTTTCACACTATGCATTAATGATTTGGAAGAGAGAACAGAAAGCTCTACTAGTAAATTTGCAGATGATGCAAAGACACGTACAGAGACAGGTAGCACTGAGGGAGCAGGGGAGCTGCAGAGGACTTGGACAAGTTAGGAGAGGGGGCAAAGAAGTGGCAGATGGAATACAATGTGGAAAAGTGTGAGGTTATGCACTTTGGAAAGAGGAATAGAGGTACAGACTATTTTCTAAATGGGAAAATGCTTAGGAAGTCATTGGGAAATTATTGTTCAAGATTCTCTGAAGGTTAACAGTCAGGTTCGGACAGCAATTGAGAAGGTAAATGCAATGTTAGCATTCATGTCGAGAGGGCTAGAATACAAGAGCAGGAATGTACTTTTGAGGCTGTAAGAGATTCTGGTCAGACTCCATTTGGAGTATTATGAACGGTTTTGGACCCCATATCTAAGGAAGGATGTGCTGGCCTTGGAGAAAGTCCAGAATAGGTTCTAAAGAATGATCCCTGGAATGAAGAGCTTGTCGGATGGGGAATGGCTGAGGACTCTGGATCTGTACTCATTGGAGTTTAGAAGGATGAAGGGGGATCTTTTTGAAACTTACAGAATACTGCGAAGCCTGGATAGAGTGGATATGGAGAGGATGTTTCCAATAGTAGGAAAAACTAGAACCAGAGGGCACAATCCCAGGCTGAAGGGACAATCCTTTAAAATGGAGATAAGGAGGAATTTCTTCAGCCAGAGAGTGGGGAATCTGTGGAACTTTTTGCCAAGGAAGGCTGTGGGTCTTTAAGGAGTAGTTTTCCCCCATCAACCTCAGCCAGGAGCCAGTGTTTTCACTACCCAGGTGGTGGTCACTGAACTCTCACCTCCTACAATGCAGCCACACAACAGGGTTAAGGTGGCACTGCCAATGATCACCAAGATCATTGTCATCCTCACTTCCCACACCAGTGGATACTTGCAGTGGATACTGGAGCACTGGATCAGGGAGGTGACAGAGGGTCAGCAGAGAACAAAAGGGCATCATTTCTACCTGGCTGGAAAGATGCAGGAGAAGAGAGCACATGGATGTGCCAAGGCTGGAGGATTTCTCAATAGTGCCGGATGCAATGGATTACACACACGTAGTTCTGCACATCCCATAACAGGCAGACATTTCATAAAAACACAAACTTCCACCCTATTAACATCCAGTTAGTGGGCAACTACGACCAGATGATCCCAGTGAAGAATGCCCATTATCTCGGCCTTCACCCTATCATTGCCAGGTTCAAGATGATAATGGTTATCCAGCAGAACCTGGCTAATGACTCTTCCTGACTGTCCAACCAGTTAGAAACAGATTGGGCGGACCTTGAGCCACATAACTCCCAGGGATATCATGGAGCAAAGCATTGATATCCTGAAGCAATGGTTTCTCTGACTGGATTACTCAGCAGAATCTTCCACACACCTGACGAAGGAACACCGTTTCCGAAAGCTTGTGAGATTACTATCAAATAAACTGGTTGGACTCCAACCTGGTGTTGTGAGACTTCTTACTGTGTTTGCTCCAGTCCAACACCAGCATCTCTACATCTGGATTACTCAGCAGCAGCCCTCCCATACTCACTAGAATGTTTCCATGATCTTGGTGCTCTGCTGCATCCTTCACAACCTTACGATTCTGAGGCCTCTGCCCTTTAATGAGGCATTTGGAATTGACCTTTGGAGAATCATAGAATCCTTACAGGACAGAAGGAAGCCATTTGACCCATTGAGCCAATCCCACCCAGGCCCTATCCCTGTATTTACCCCTCGTATTTACCCTGCTAATCCCACTGACACTAAGGGGCAATTTGTTGTGGCCGATCAACTTAATTCCGCACACCTATGGACTGTGGGAGGAAAACGGAGCACCAGGAAGAAACCCATGTGGACACGGGGAGAATGCGCAATCTCCACACAGACAGTGACCTGAGGTTGGAATCGAACCTGACTCCCTGGAGCTGAGAGGCGGCAGTGCTAACCACTGTGCCACCATGCCAGCCGAGGAGAAGAAGGAGGAATAACAAGAATAGAAAGAGGAGGCAGAGGAGGAATCCCCTCCACTTCAGCCTGTCTGTGTAAACCGAGGCTCCACCTCTCTGAAAATGCACCTCAGTTGCTCCACCTTTTACCTCTTATCAATTCATCTGCTGTGGAACATCAGTGTGTCCTCTTGGTCAAAATGCTGAAATAAAAGTTACCATTAAAAAAAATTCCATAACAATTTTATCCCACAACTTTTCCAATGATAAAGCTTCTCTCTTTCTTATTGCTCCATTTTCTGAGCTTTTCTGTCTATCCAAGTCTTTCACAAGCTGCAGCGTGATGGTTGCAGGTCTCCTTAAACACTAACATGCTGTTTAAAGAGGTGCCAGCTTGATATGCGTCATGCTACATTGCTACACCTCTTGTTGAGTGTATAGCCAGTCAGCAATGTGTGCAGGACTGGGTTTCACGATAAAGTCATTTCACTGAAGAGATAGCATGAAGTTTGCAAACTACCTGCCTCAATAGCACAGGGTGATCACGATTCCCTCATCCAATTATTTGATTAATTTGATTTATTATTGTCACATGCATTGGTACAGAGTGAAAAGTACTGTTTCTTGCGTACAATACAGACAAAGCATACCATTCACAGAGAAGGAAAGGAGAGAGTGCAGAATGTAATTACAATCATAGCTAGGGTGTAAAGAAAAATATGAGATAAGTCCATTCAAAAATCTGATGGCAGCAGGAAAGAAGATATTTTTGATATGTGACTGTTGTATCTTTCTCCAAAGGAAGAAGGTGGAAGAGGGTATGTTCGGATGCATGCATGGGCTGCTTTTCCGAGGCAGTGAGAAGTGTAGACAGAGTCAATGGATGGGAGGTTGGTTTGAATGATGGACTAGACTTTGTTCATGACCTTTTGTAATTTCTTGCAGTCTTGGATCGAGCAAGCGATGATACAACCAGAAAGAATGCTTTCTGTTGTGCATCTGGTGAGAGTTGTAGTGGACATATCAAATTTCCTTAGTCTTCTGAGAAAACAAAGGCATTGGTAGGCTTACTGAACTACAATGTTGGCATGGGCTGCATGCCCAACCTTACCGGCACGTTCCCCCCCCTTTACAACCTGTGTTCACCCATCCAGAACCAGTGTGAAACAGATATGTTTCACAAAAGTCTGATGTGGGTGCTCCAGTTAATGAGGAAGTATGTGCCGAGCATCCAACAAATCCCTGCTTGAGATTGGTGTTGGGGAGATGAGGGGAGGGGACAAGAGGGAGAAGGGGTGTCTGCTGCCATTCTGCCTGAGATCAGTGGGGAGGAAGGTGTGGAGGGGGCTGCGATTGATCTGGGTGGTGGTGGGGTGGGGGATAAAGATGTCAGTAATGCTTGGGGGTTGGGGGGGGAGCAATGTCTATGGAGGTCAGGAGGAGGGATTGGTGTAGCAGGGGAGCCATGTTCTGATGGAGATGCCAATCGGAGCTGCAAGATTTCGGGCGCATTAAGCCCCACCCGCAGTATGATTTGGAATTACTAATATTTTTTTGCAGGCAGAGGTGCCTGAGAACGAGCCTGAAAGTTGGATCTGAAACCCTCCCAGTTTCAAGTCCACCCAGCACTCAGGATTAAAGTGGTAAAATGGGGCCCCTTGTTTTCTGCTTCCACATTCGTTTTCCTTTTGTTTTACTTTGCCTGGTACATCTTTCCTTCCTCTGTCCACGGCCTTGTCAAAAGCTGGCAATTATTAAAAATGCCTTGTTAGTGGCTGAAGCAGCATTTGATGCCATCCGTGGCCATTTCCTCTAAACGTGAGTCACCAGCTGGAGTTCTCACTTCCTCCATCATTGAATTAATTTCCAGCACATGGTCAATTCTCTGCTGTTACTCATGCTGAACTCTGAATGAGAGAATGCTGCAAATTCGTGCACAGTTCACTCTGCATTCTAGCTGACAGCAATCCATACCTCACTCCACTTCATGGAGATAGTAAAATTGGCCTTTATAATCAGGAAGATGGGAAGATCAAGCGAAAGTCCTCCCCCTCCTATTTCTCTGACAAACTTACATTGGTATTAATGACCCAGATTTTAATATAGGGAATGTATTCTTCCCTCTTTCCATAATAAAAGCCTAATCAGCATCAAGGTGGTTTTATGTTGGAAGGATCACTTCAAAAGTGTGGGCATTGGTTATGGAAAAGAAAGTTAAGTTGTTCCTCATACTGATGAAGAAAACAAAAGAAGCGAATTACACGCTTTCTTGTTTCGTCCTGTGAAACAATTTTCCACAGACCTCGCAGTCTTGATCTGAAGGTTGGAGAAGGGGGTCAAAAAATAACTTGGTTGGAATGTTACAGCCATTCAGGCAGTGGGGATTTCCCATTCCGCTGTAGTGAACGGAGATTTGGCTGGGTGCCAAGTTATCTGACTTCACTATAGCAGGAAGGTGATCTGAACAACGGGTAAGATGGAGCCTCTTGTACAGATATAGTGCCTTTAGCATAGCAACATATCCCAAGATGCTTCACGGGAAGGCTATCAGACAAATGGTTTATGAAGAATTGTCCTTCATGCTTCAGTGAAAATCCATGTTTAAAGCATCTCCTCTTTGCTCTTTGCTCCAAAGATGTAAATATTGAGCAGAAATGGTTAGTTTTGATACAAGGAAGCGCGCATAAAAGTTTTCACATACTTGTTCCAAAAACTGACTCTTGGATCCCAATATAGCAAGAAAATGCTTCTACAATTTTTTGGAATCATTTTCAATGATTTAACATCGGGTTGCACACAGCTGGTGTCTACTTTTCTGCTCTAAGTGTGTGACTAAGCATGCTCAGTATAAATAACACTCTCCTTTGAGGCAAGAATGGAGTCAATAACTTTTCCCAAAGATAGGGGAGTTAAAACTATAGGGTATAGGTTTAAGGTGAGAGGGGAGAGATACAAAAGTGTCCAGAGGGGCAACTTTCTCACACAAAGGGTGGTGAGTGTCTGGAGCAAGCTGCCAGAGGTAGTGGGAGAGGCAGGTACAATTTTATCTTTTTAAAAAGAATTTAGATAGTTACTTGGGTATGATGGCATAGAGGGATATGGGCCAAATGTGGGCAATTGAGATTAGCTGGGGGCTTTTAAAAAATAAGGCTGGCATGGACAAGTTGTTTTGAAGGGTCTGTTTCCATGCCATAAACCTCTGTGACTCTATGGTGGATGCAACACTTTGATTAAAATGTTTATTTTTGTGATAAATCTATTTTCAGTTGTAGCGATCAAACTGCAACAAATTCCCCCACTTAGATCCACCAGTGTTAAGGAAAACATTGGAAAGAGTAAATGCTGACTGATTGCACTAGTCCAAGGCAGATATTTGACAGTATCCAAGTTCGTTTGAAAGAAAAAAAAATCTCAAAAGTCACATCATTTTGAGTACAATTTGTGACCTGATCATTGATAGTGTCCAAAGTGGAACTTGAACTCAATATTTCATTGTAAGTTTTTAGCGTGCTTTTTGAAAATTGGATATAATACTTGTTGTTATGCATTTTATGTTACTAAGCAGCAGTGGAGAATAAGATCTTCAGAACTTAGAAAACGATCAAGCAGAAAATTGTATTTCCAAATATTTATTTAGTAAGTTGTTATTTGGTTTGAAATGATGTGTTCAGTGGACATAATTTATAGTCCTTATTCTATATTTAAGATCATAAATGACTGCTTCATGTTACACAATGCATGACATTTATCATCTTACAACGTATGAACATCTGAATGGATCATTAAGTCAGTAAGTGTATTTTCTACTAAGACTGTACTGTGCATACGAGGTTCTGTTTACGTGCAATTATCCCCGCGGAACTAAAAGTATAAAATTCTACATCAAGTGATAGGAGCATTCATACTGGGGAGCTAACATTGAATTTCTTTGTCAACTTTAGCCAGACTCACAAATTGCTTTATGTGTAATAAGTACAATTTTATACTGATACGTTAACATGTGGCAGTCCTTTCCAGTCTGCTAGGTGAAACAAAGAAACAGTTGTCAGACTTTATGGATCAGATGTAAATGATATTGCTCTGCTTTGTTGAGTCTGGGGAAAGCAGCTACTGCACCTAAAAGGGAAATGATTTTCATACCAGCCTCAGCCAACCTCGGATTGTGAAAAAAAAAAGGTTCAGTTTTAAATTCAAAAGAATTTGCAATGGTTTATTAACTTTGTAAAAACAGTCAGCTGCTGGTCTCTTTGTTTCGCTTTCATTTGTGTTATTTTAGTTATATAGTTTATCGTAATCTTATTGTTCCCCTGAGTATCAAAGCTTAAATGATCCAAGATATTTTTCTGGTACGGATTGCTGATCTCTGCTTTCTATCTTGCTTTGTCCTTCATTCCACATCTATCAAAGGATCCGTACATTGCTAATGGGAAAGTGCCATTGTTTATACAACTAGATCGCCATGGGCACACTGTGAATTCATACTGTTTACACATGACTGCAGCTCCTCCGCTAATCTTAACTTAATGCAACGTAATAATGGCACAATTACCACAATTAAAAATAGGCCTTGTGTTTCGATTGGTGGAAAGTTCTGCGGTAAAAGTGAAGAAATGATTGTCAATGCATAGTTCTCATTCCTGCTACAGACTGCTCCAACAGAGAAAAGCAGTTCTTGCCTCAAAGGAGAGCACTATTCATACTGAGCATGCTCAGTCACTCTTACAGCAGAAAAGTAGACATCTCTCACTTTGTCCAAGGAATAAATCTTCCACAGCGTCTCCTAAATATAGATGATAAATGGAGGCCTTCCTTGTTAGCATGTTGATTTTTGTCCAGAACTGAAAATGGAAGCCTTCAATACATTCTATTTAATATCTGGGTAGCAAAGCCATTTTTTATTGACTTGAGAAGAGCTGGCTTAGAAACTGTGGCTGTAAACAACGGCTAATAGCTTCAGTGCTAATAGAGAATCAAACCTGTATCCATGTGTTAGAAACTCCAGTGTGTTCTATGAATTCCACCTGAATCATAAGTTTTGCATCTTGAATTTGGCTGGAATAAGCATGAGATATTTCTCTTCAGAGATGATTCAAGTGACCCACTGGGGAGTTTTACTAAACAAAGTTCATTTAAGAATATAATTAGGAAGTATAGTAAGAATATTAGCAAGAACTTCTTGAAATTACAAACAAGAAACAAACAATCATGATAATGTACTACCCTGAATAAATCTTTATATTCCAAACAAAGCTCTACAATATTCCAAACAAACCAAAACCCTCACTGTAGACAGAATGCCATTTTTACAGGTTTAACACAGTATAAACTACAAAGAACAAAGTACAACACAGCACGGGAAACAGGCCCTTCGGCCCAACGAGCCCACATTGCTATTTTAACATTGCGAGTTCCCTCTTCCACCTATGACCCCTTTTATGGAACTCTGCATTGGAAACCAGATTGAGGGGAGATTAATTTAGGGACAATTTGTTACACCAATCAGCCCAAGAGCAGCCTAACTCTCCCCCTACATTATTTTTTCCAAAATGCATCACCTCGCATTTCGCAGGATTAAATTCCATCTGCCATTTATCTGCCCAATCTACCAGCCAAACTAAAGCTCACGTGATACTGGGGAATGAGGCTGTTGGTTGAATTCTGCAGTCAAAACTCTTGAGACTCAGAATAGTTTAAGAATATGAGAGCTTCCCAAAAAACCAGAGAGATTTTTGTCCAGCCCCCAACAACAACAGGTTTTCACCCTTCAGGAAAACAGGATCTTGTTTTCAGCTAACTGGCAGAATTTTCAAAACAGCAGGGAGAAAGGAAAAACGCTGATTTATTAGTTTGCTCTCCCTTCTAAATCTGAAAGCTCAAACTTGCAACTCCAAACTGAAACTGGAAATGAATCCCTGTCATCTGATCTGCCTGTAGCTTTTTTCTTCTCTTGACAATGACATCATCTAAGATTGTGAGCATGAATTGATAAAAACTCTTAAAGTCACAAACAGCTCACGTGTCAATTCTGTTCAATCCTGGCATGGTGTGCACTAAGCAGCATCTGAGTGAGGGTGTTAGAATGGACTTTACTGGCGTAAATTGCAAATATGTTGAGTTGACACTTTGGGCTAATTTGATGCTCAAAGTGTCATTTTTGACCTTGCTGCTCTCGTAAAAAAGGCACCATTAGCACATTCTGCTGTGTGATCTTTTGAATGTTACCTGCCTCAGAGGCTGCAATTAATACTTACTTCAGTCTTTAAGATGATCATTACCACTCTCTTTTTCTCATGTCCATGACACCTTTGGTATCTTTACTCTCCTGATCTCCAACCTCTCCCTGACTTTCTAGTTTGTCAACAGCACAAAACCCAACACATTCCTACCTCTCCTCAGCTCTGAAAAAGTCATATAGATTTGAAATGTTTACTCTGTTTCTCTCACCACAGATGCTGCTTGACCTGCTGAGTTTTGCCAGGGTTTTCTGTTTTCTATTTCAGATTTTCAGCATTCACATATTTTGCTCTTATTCTACATGCTGTGGTTAATATTGACTGAATGTATGTACAGCAGTGCAAGGGATTCTCCCAACCCCCTAACGCTACAAGTGTTTTTTTAAAAACATCGTTATACAACTTGTCGGTTAGCCCTGTATTATATTCCATTTGCTCGGCCTGAATTTGTGAAAGTGCTGGTGATTGCTGCTGTTTTGTAGGGAGTGGTGTTGCAAATGTGGAAGGCATTGAACTGCAGATATACCATTGGCTACAAGACGTAGGGTTCATAGTAACAGTCCCTTTTCACGACAGCAAGAGGGGGAGATGGAGCAAGGGGAATGAATAAGTTGACAAGCTGTTTGCAGAAGGAGGAGGGCAAAAGGTTCTCAACAGGTAGCCTGATCCGCCTAGGGTCTTCTGAAAGCCAGGAGCAACTTGTTCATCATCTGTGCTTTGTGTGAGTCCGCAGAACACCCCTGCTCTTACAACCTGACTTGCAGTTTCAGAGCAGAGTGAGGATGGCACTGCCTGTGGCTGTGAAGGCAACAGTGGCCCTCAATTTCTAAGCTTTAGGATCCTCCCAGACTAGAGCAGGTGATGTAGCAAATATCTTCCAGTTCACCATCTATTGGTGCACCAGCCAAATGACAGGGTTTCTATACATCAGGTTCCCACTGTGAAAGGATTGAGAATGAGAAGGCACAGGTTGAACACAATTGATAAAAGAAGCAATTGCGATATGAGGGGTTTTTATTTTCCAAGCAGTGAATGGTTAGAGTCTGGAATTTTCTGGCTGAGAGTGGGATAGTTTAATTAAAGCCTTCGAAAGGGAGGTCTTATCTGAAAAGGAAGAATGTGCAGGGTTAAGGGACAAAGCTTGGACAATGAAATTAGCTGAGTTGCTCATTCCGAGAGGTGGTGCAGACACCATAGGACCATAGAAAGGTGGTGACGCAAAAAGAGGCCATTCAGCCCATTGTGTCTGCACTGGTTCAAAAAAGAGAATAAAGAAACTAATTCCTCATTTTAATCAATTATACTGACCACCACCATTAGCTACTCCTGTTTGCTGCTGAGTATATGCTTGCAAGGTCTTCTGGAAGGGCAGAGGATTTCTCTCCATTCCCGTCCCTCCCTTGCATCAAGACCTCCATCATGGCTTTGGTGAACATTGAGGTATGTTCTTTAGCTTCTTCTCTTGAGGGAAAATTGCATTTTGTCAGGTTAACATTCTATCAACTGAGGTACCGGCAGAGAAATAACTCTGCGGAGATCTGTGCCCTTCACCAGATTCCTTTTACTTACAAACCTCTCTTCACTCCTAAAAGTGCTTCAGGTGTACAGTCAGAATCCAAAGTGCCAGTAGACCTCACACTGCTCATTATATATACAGATGAGATTCCCTGATTGAGCAGGCAATCATTCCCACTCCTTTTGGCTGCCTACTGCACCTAGTGTTCCCCATTCAGCCAGGCACGAGTTTGCTTAGTTTCTGAGATTGGATGAGATCAGACGATTTCAGACGAGAATGGCCGTAGACACAGGCAATCATGACCTCAATCAGGGAGCTCATGCTCCTAGAAGCCCAGTGGAGGTCATTATATCTAGAATTGATTGGATTAATGACACCCATTGTCGAGGCTAAGATGAGGTGCTTGGATTCTGGAATGAAATTACTGAGGACTGGTGTTCCTGTGATTCAATACCCTAGCAAGAGTTAATGCTTTCAAGGGAGCAAGTGAGAAAAGGAGAATAAAATGGGGAAGGCCAAAGGAGAATCAAAGTGTTTATGATTGCTGAAAATGGGGGCATTTCCTCTATGCATTTAGTAAAATCATAAACACATTTATGACAAAGCAAATATGTGATTTTTGTGACAGGAGTGGCTTTTTCTTTCTCTCAGAAGGTCATTAGTCTCAGAGTTTTAGAATCCTCGGCCTTTGTCCATGCTGCCTATTTTTTACCACAAAGCTAGTCCCAGTTGCCTGCTTTGGCCCATATCCCCCGATACCAATCCTATCCATGTAACTGTCTAAATGCTTCTTAAAAGACAAAATTGTACAATTCTCTATTACAACCTCTGGCAGCTTGTTTCAGGCACTCATATCCTCCGTATGAAAAAACTATCCCTTTGGACCCTTTTGCGTCTTTCCCCTCTCATCTTAAACCTATGCCCTCTAGTTTTAGACTCCTCTACATTTGAGAAAAGAAGTTGATTTATTGTGGCCCTGATTATTATACAGATCTCTATAAGATCATCCCTAAGCCTCCGATGCTCCAGGGAAAAAAGTCTAGGTCCATCAACCTCTCTTTATAACTCAAACCATCAAGTTTGAGCATATTTGTCTGTGGGATACCTTTCCCGAGAAAGCAGTGGAGGCCTGGCCACCGAATTTATTCAAGGTAGAGTTAGGCAGATTTTTAAAAGACAAAGGAGTCAAAGATTATGGAGGATAAATGAAGTAGAGTTGAGACCACAAGCAGATCAGCCATAATCTTTTTAACGATAAAGTGGCCTCATGGGGCTGAAAGGCCCATTACTGATACTAAGTCCTATCTTCCTATGTCGCACAGAAGGAAATACTCCGAGCATTGTACACGATTGCAAAAGACCAAACCCATTGATTTATAGTTTTCAAGGAATCTCTGATTTTGATTCCTGATTAAAGATTCTGGGTTTGCATCTGATAAAAACTGAATTTTCCTTTGCCCTAATTATTAGCTTATTCATTACAAATCGGAACCAATAATCATACTAATATTAAAAGGATGGCAATTCCAAAACACTTCTCAAATTTTTATGGTGTGACAAATTGAATGAATTTAACTGAATACAGGTCGTGTTGATTTTGGGAACCTGTTGGTATAACATATCCAGATACAGAATTTTCCAGTCCTCCAGAGCTTGGTTGGGGAGGTGAGGGGACCCTTAAAATACATGGGAAGATGAGGGGGTGAACTATTCATTGTCTTAGCATTCCCATGCCATCTCGCCAGTGGTAGAGAAGGTGGTGGATAACCTTTCTGTCCATAGGCCAATTGGACCTTTTAAATGGTCAATTAAGGGCCTCTTTTCATCCTACTGGCATGTTACTAGTGTTGTATGGGCCCTCTGTCTTGCAGGGAAATCACCAAGTAAACACTGGTGGCAACCCAGGGGACTCGGAGATGGGGGTGCTAGTGGTTTGGGGGGCAAATAGGGGAGGGGAGCATACTATTCAGAATCCCTACGGTGGCAAGAGTTGCCTTGACAGCAATGGTACTATTGTTCTCCCCATGGAGACTGACTGATTGACCCCAGCGCACTCGTTCACACATGCCTGTTACTGACGTGTCCTTCCATGGCGTCTTCGTCTTCCGAGTGCAGTACCAACACTGGCCACTGCTTCCAGTGGAGCTGCTGAACTGCTGACCCTCCAAATGGCTGGCAGATCCTGGAGGCAGGTGGCCATTGTTGATATGGTCGGCTGTCCCAGAGGCAACTAAGTAATTATTTGAACTGCCACCATTAAAATGCAATCCCTGATCCCTATCAAAACTGAGTCGCCACCAACAGCTCTGCCTTTCGGCCTATTAGTGGAGACCCCCAGTGAGAACAAAAGCTAACCTACACCTTAGTTTGAATCCATTACTCCCTGAAAACACAAGAAAAATCATCGTAGAATGTTGCGACAAAATGCTATTTTCCCGTCCATGTGATTCCCAGCTTCAGTCAAGTCAGCCTGTTAGATACTGAGCAGAATAAGGCCAGTAACTAATGGTGAAGGAGGGGGTTCAAAGATTGTTGGGGACAATAGTTGTCTATGTCTTGGTGAGTGGCTTTGGCTGCAATGCTGGAAGAACCTTTGTCTAACCAGGGTCTCAGTTTAGGAAACATAAAGGGGCATGATTGGACTTAAAAGAGGAGCAAATGGCTTTCAAGATTATAAATAATGTCTGTTATAATGGTGATAGTTCTGTTCCAAAGAAGCTAGGAGACAGTTTAATCATTCAAAGCTGGTTTCAACCTTTTAAGAACTGCAACTGAATAAAAACAGATGTTCACTAAATTACTAAATCACAAGATAGATACAGATCAAGACGGCAATTTTAGCTCATCCATCAAGAAAAACCCTACAAACTCCCTCCTGCATTGTCATATTCAGCCGCTTCTTAAATGATTCCAGGGTTGTTGCCTAAGCTGGATTCTCATTCAATGTGTTGATCACCCTTGACACCTGCCCTGCCCTTCACCTTGCATTGATGTTCTCCTGTGCTAAGATTTAATTTGAAGCGATGTTATGGATTTACCAGTCTTCCACTCCATTCGCAACGCAAAAGCCTGCTGAAAACCAAAAGGCCCAAACCCTCAAAGCTTCTTTCGTTTGCCAACCCAAAATCCTTGCAAGAGTTTGAGAAGAAGTTAATAGGGCTTTCTCAAAAACTGGTGCCTCAGCGACTGAAGGCTTTATGACATGCAAAGACAAGGGACTAGACTGAATTTGCAGTGGGATATTGGCTCATCATATTTTAAACTATCAGCGCACTCGACATTTCACTCATTCTTACAATAAGAGGAAAGAAAAACAGAAGCTGAGTTTGCACTTGGGGTAATATATTTCCAAGTTATCGAAACAGAAATATGAGCAAAAAGTCGAGGAATGACACCATTAGTTTCTTTGGGGATTATCCCGATGGTGTATCTTTGCTAGACAACTCACGGGAAAACCAGAGAAACAGTGTGAATCCTTTGTGTCACAGATATTCCACCGAATTCTTGGCGGCCAAACAGGAGAAATCCCTCAGGACTCCATTCTTTCCTTCTCTTGGAAGAACTTGAGTATTCACCCCCTCCCCCCGCCGTACCCCAGGCAATTTTGATTTTTGCCTTTTGTTACAGTTTTTTTTTGTCCCTATTTTTGGACTTCCTGAAATTCTTCCTTTCAAACCAAAACTATAATCTGGAAGGATTGCAAATATTTGAAATATGAAAACAAAATAGTTGTGCAGGATTTGGTTACTTTCATATGCAAGCCAACCTCCAGGCATATTATGCTAATTTGTGTATTGAACCATTTTTCAGACGGATTTATAATAATCCTGACTGGTCCATTCATTGATTGAAATGACCTCACAAACCATCTGCTCCAATTTCAGACCGATTGCAGCTCAGAAACTAGAGGGGGTGAGGGGAAGATGGGTGCATGGGGTTACCTGGAGTGAAGTTATTCTAATTTAATTAATTTTATAAAACAATCTTTGAAGCATTTTTAGGTTAAGAAGAAATCAACATCCTTTAAATGAAATCTGACAGCTAAGTTCCGTTCAACACTCATAATGTGCAAATTTCTTTGTCTTTTTTGAAATGGATTAAGCTATTGTTCATTTAAAGCTTTTTTCTCATGGAATCCATTGAATGTCTACAGTGCAGAAGGAGACCATTTGGCTCATGGAGTCTATACTGACTCTCCGAAAGGTCACTGTACCTATCACCCACTACCTGACCCTATCAAAGATGGCACAGTGGTTAGTACTGCTGCCTCACAGTGCCAGGGACCAGTTTCAATTCCAACCTTGGTTACTGTTTGTGTGGAATTTGTACATTCTCTCTGTGTCTGGGTGAGTTTCCTCTGGTTTCTCCCCACAGTCTAAAGATGTGCGTGTTAGGCAAATCGGCCATGCTAAATTGCACCTTCGTATCAGGGGGGATTAACAAGGGTTATGGGGATAGGGACTGGGTGGGATTGTTGTCGGTGCAGGCATGATGGGCTGAATGGCCTCCTTCTGCACTGTAGGAATTCTATCTCCGTAACCCCATGCATTGACCATGGCTAATCCACCTAACTTGCACATCTTTGGACACTAAGGGGCAATTTAGCATGGCTTATCCACCTAACTGGCACATCCTTTTTGTTGCTAACGTGTTAAAGCATGCAACAATAAGTTAGCATTGGCATTAAAATGAAGCAAATTCATAATCCATTCATATGAAATTTGTATATCCCTGTCTCAATGGAGACACCAACACATTTAAAAGAAACAAGTTAACATCAGAATGCAAATAACAAGATAGTGCAATATCTTAAGCATGATTCATAACAGTAATTTCTCACTTGCATTCCATGTTCATCCCTGTCAAAAATGTTTATATTCTTGCCATGGAAATAAGAACTATAATACCCTCCAATCACTAAGAAATGTGATTTGCAGCAATAGGAGTGAGAACCTAGATGTTAAGTCCTCCGATGGATCTAACTGGCTGTCTCTACCCTGAGATTCACTATCTATTATAGTCTGAATTGATATTAATGTCATTCCTCATGTTTACCCATGGATGCTGAGTTCTCTAATACAAACAGTGAGAGCTCTTTTTTCAGCTACAGAAGAGTAGAATCCCTACAGTGCAGAAGGAGGCCATTTGGTCCAATAAATCTGCACCAACCACAATCCCTCACCAGGCCCTATCTCCGTAACCTCACATATTTATCCTGCTAATCCCTCTGACACTAAGGTCAATGTAGCATGGCCAACCTCTCCCACACATCTTTGGATTGTGGGAGGAAACTGGAGCGCATGATGACACAGGGGAGAATGTCCACATAAACAGTGACCCAAGGCCGGAATTCAGCCCGGGCTATTGGCGCTGTGAGGCAGCAGTGTTAACCATCATGCCACTGTGCTGCGCAAACAAAAGGAAGTAGGGACCTTCAGCTGAGGTGCATGAATAAGGTGAAAAGCAGCTTTCAATGTTACCAGATGATGCAACAAAAAGGACAAGAGTAGACCACAAGCCACAATGTAAATTGGAATAACATCTTGATTAAAGGAAAATGAACTATAATTGCTTAAATTAAATAACACATCACCATAGTACCACTTCCCCCACTCTGTATATTTTATCTGAGCAACAATAATTTTGCAAGTACAGTGACAGAAATGCTCAAATAAAGCCAGGCGATGCGTTCATACCAAGGGAACATCTTCCTTATCTCAAAAAAGCATCTGCAACCAGTCTTGAACAAACTAAACCTTGGCATAGCCCAGAAGATTGTTTTGAGGGAAAGCGTTTCCAAAAACTGAATCCGAGCAGTTTATTTCACAGAACTCCTTCGGGAACAAACGTTAAATAAATAATCCTGCCGCTGTGGCTGTCAAAAAAACATCAGCTTATCTTCAAACTTCAGTCCTGCCTCCCAACCACTCCAGGCATTTGAACAAATAATCCACATGGGTGCACGGCTATCAAAGGCATTGGTGTTGCCTATCACCCCATGTGAGCTGATAAATAGCGTGGTGAGTCAAAACAATCTGCAATACTATAGGCCAGAGGTTTTTCAATGCCCTCTTAACTCAATCATTGAATACAATCAAGATGGATGTCCCCTGAACTCATCAAAGATTTATTAAAATATTTAAATCAGAAGGTGCTGTGGTTGTTGGAAGGACTCGGATGTAATTTGCAGGTGCTCATGGACAAAGTGTGCACAGCACCCATCTGTAGCTGCCAAATCAGTGCTCCTCAATTGGAGACTGTTACGGAAATATTGGTAGTGATTCTCCCAAAAAGGTTCGAAGTGTCGAATTTGTGTAAAAACTGGAATAACTCCCGCTGTTTTTTTTTTAAGCGGGGATTTCGAAATGAATCTCCCACATTCTGAACACTGCAGAGTGCCTCAGAGAGATCCAAATTAGTGGGTGGACCTATTCCCACTGGGGAGGCAGAGTGCTGAGCAGACCACTCTGCGTGAGGTGATCTATCAGAATGGAGATCAACACATGTGCAGTAGCCCCCACCACCTCCCACCCCCGCCCCAAACTGTTGGCCTCCCGATCGCTGACCAGCCCTGTGATTCCCCCATCACTGGCCTTCCACTCTCTAATTGCTGGCCTCTCGGACCTCTTTGTGGCCCCCTGGCCTGTCCCAATTTCCCTGATATCCTCTGGAAATTGGGTTTGGGGAAATTGATACCTCCCCTCACACTGGTAGCCCTGTCCCCTCTGGCAGCCTTGACTGTCCCAGCAGCCTAGACTAACTCCCAGCCTCCTCGACACCTCCTCCCCCCCAACCCAGATGGCTCAACTGCTTCCCTCCCTGTGCCACTGATCCCTATGTATAGGCCACTGATTGACCTTCCCCTGCAGGTCTCACCCCCATTCGAGAAGGCCCCACCTCTTCTGGTCCCTTTCTCTTGGCATTGTTCAATGAGTAGTGCCAAGGTGCCCCTTGGGCACTGCCAGGGGCCAGGCTGGCACTGCCCAGGGGGTACTTCCACCTTGATAAAATGAAATCCCAGCTGGTGGCTGTAAAATATCATGTGACGCTCCCTTAGTCCCAACTTCCTGAGGAGTCTTCAGTAACCTCTGTTCTCTCCAACAGAGTCGATGGTAGTCATAATGTGGAGATGCTGGTGTTGGACTGGGGTAAACACAGTAGAAGTCTCATAGGTTAAAGTCCAACAGGTTTATTTGGTAGTAAATGCCACTAGCTTTCAGAATGCTAGTTCGCAACACAAATAAATCTGTTGGACTTTAACCTGATATTGTGAGACTTCTTATTGTATCTGTCCAGCAGAGCAAGGCCACCAGTTCCTTGTTAGTGGGAAGCTGTTGAAAACTCGGCTGGAGTGAACCACTCCTGGCGGTGGGGGTGGGTTGCTCCCTAGTTCAGAGACTTCAGTCCCTGGACCCAGTAATAGAACTTAAATGTGGAAATTGGCTCCATGCCCATTTCTGGTACAGATGACGCTACAAGTTTTCGTTTGGGAGATGCATGGAGGCTGTGGCACCCAGAGCGGTCCCCACGAAATGATGTTTCTTGGCCCATTGCGCTGTTCGAGCAGTTCTCCGACTGGAAGAATTGCCGCATTGTATTTCCAAAAGTCTTTCAGTCACTGCTGGTTTTCCCTGTCTGTCCCCAATGCTGCCGTCCCATTAAGCAAACACTTCTGCCTTGACATGGAGCAGCTGCTGGATTTTCAAGCCCTTTTATTGCCGATTGCCAGCCAAGTGTAGACAGCGTGCCAATAATACACAGATGAAGACCAAACTGGTTTATATTTAACTGATGTCACTGTTGGCCAGGCATGGCATATTATTCCCATCCGCTTTACATCAGAGTTAAAATCACTCCCACTGCTTTTCTGATGAAATAAGACTTCATCTGCCTGCGGGGACCCTGGGAAACGAAGGCCTACAGCTGGTGTACTGGCTAACATTTCAACCAATGTAACCAAATCAGATGAATTGCTATTTGTGGTACCTTGCTGTGTGTGAGTTAGCTGCCAAATTCCTCTACATTTCAGCAATGATTACACCTCAAAAGTAATTCTTCAGTTGTGAAACAAACAACAGAACAGTACAGTACAGGAACAGGCCCACCAAGCCTGTGCTGATCACATTGTCCTACCTCGACTAACCCTCTGTATCTCTCTATACCCTACCTGTTCATATGCCCATCCAAATAAACTTCAAATTTCGCTAATCTACCTGCCTCAAGCATCTCGCTTGGCATTGCATCCCAGGCTCCCACCACCCTTTGTGCAAAAAACTTTCCCCACACATCGCTACTGAACCTGTTCCCCCCTTACCTTGACCTTATGTTCCCTTGTGATTGTTATTTCTACCCTGGGAGAAAGCTTCTAACTGTTCACCTTACCTATGCCCCTCATAATTTTATAAACTTCGATCAGATTGCCCTCCAGCCTCCAGGGAGGACAACCCCAATTTATTCAATCTCTCTTCATAACTAATATCCTCTGCACCAGGCAACATCCGAGTAAACCTTTCTGTACTTCCTCCAAAGCCAAATATTCTTCTGGTAGTGTGGTGGCCAGAATTGGACACAGTATTCAAATATTACCTAACTAACATTTTATATAATTATAACATAATTTGCCAACTTTTATACTTAATGTCCCATCCAATGAAGGTAAGCGTGCCGTATGCTTTCTTCATCACCTTTTCCACCTGTACTGTCACTTTTAAGGATCTATAGGCTTGCACTCCCAGATCCCTCTGTGTGTCTATGCGCTCTGGGACAAAACATAATATATACATGTTCTTTCTTTTCCGATTGGTTGGTACTGGTTTAAATAATTGAATACATATACACATCCATTCCTATTCTGTTTGTGTTTTTATTTATTAATTTCAAAGACTCTACACTTAGGCATTCACTTTCAAGAGATAGTAATTGCTTCCTAACATTCACTCTCCCTCCTGTCCAGTTTGTAGTCATCTGACCAGATTGCACTGAATCCATGTCTACAACCTTTTACCCCTCAAATATTCTTTACTATTCTCACACATTACCTCAATTCCTCACTAGTGTAAGGATAAGTATCAGTCTTTCTGTGCAATAATGCAACAAATGAACTGTTGCCACGATCTATAGAATAGTAGAATATGAATTTGAGCCCCACATGCTGAGTTCTCAATCATAGTGATTGTGGAGAGACAGCAAGAAGTTGGAAGTGTAGAAAAAGAACACCACAGGACGGATAACTGTGTTGCTCCTTCATGCTTTTTATACAGAGCCATAGATATATGTGTCCATCTGGACTATATGGATGGATTATTATACAGCTGAGAATAAGCCATCTATCTTCCCTTTTGTGCATTGTGAGTTCAAATTTCACTCCAGAGGGGTTGAGATGATGGTGGGAAACCTCAGGAATGCTGTGTACGTGTATTCAATTAATTCTCCCAGTACCAACCAACAAAGAAAGGACATTCATATACTGTGTCTGCAAGATGTCCTGGGCTGTTTCATGACTAATGAGTTACTTTTGAGGTGTAATCAATGCTGTAATGCAGAGGAACTTGGCAGCTAACTCAACACACAGCAAAGTGCCACAAATAGCAATTCATCTGATTCGATAACATTGGCCAAAATGTTAGCCAACATATCCAAGGGGATTGCAGAGTGGGGGAGAGCCAGTGTCAGGAGTGGAATCCATTCCAGATGTTGCAGAAATGGTGGAATAAGTGTAGGAGGTCTTCACTGGCATATTGGTGGTTCTAGTGTGAGAGGAGCTTGCAGAGTATTTCAGGTGGAGGCATGAGGATCTTTGCATGAACTACACGCTTGCAGGGGTCACTGAGGCAAAGCAGAATATCCAAGACTCAGTTTCCTTGCAGCCCAAGACCATGTGAGACCATTCCTGCAGTGATACAGAGCAGCTGTACCAGAAACTTGTAGCGGTGATGCCTAACAGGCAAGGTTTTTTTCCAAAAATATACTTTATTCATAAGAATATCAATTAGAACATTGCAAATATACATGTCAATAAATTGCAAACAGGTCAGAATAAAACATTTTTCAGTTGTATACAGATTACAGTAATTTCATTTCAATTAGAACAGATCCATAAAAATCTACTTAACAGGCAAGGTGGGCATGAAGGGGAATAAGATTCCCCTCCCTCAGTCTCAGCTTCCTGGACATGAGTAGAAGTGTCACCAGAGACTGCAGCTGTCAATTCAGTCGAACCATGGTGTCAAGGCTTCTCAGCCTTTTGTCTAAGATCGAGTGTAGTGTCGACTTGGTTGTACCTGGTTGAAGTCATTACATTTCAGCTTCATTTGAGGCAATTTTTTAAAGCGGCGTCTCGGCCTTTTGGCTAAGATGCAAATGAGATCAAGCCTTGGAGGAGGAGCTACACCTACTCCAATCGGCTTGGCTCATGTAGATCAAGCCCAAGGCAGGAAGTGAGAGCTCTGTCTTGTCAGCTTGCATTGGGAATGTCTCAACTTGTTGGGATTCTGAACTTGTTGGCTTTAATTTGACTTGATTGAATTGGAATAAAGTTTAAAAAAAATTTCCAGAGCTGATGGGAGATCAGTATGATATCTCACAGGTGGCCAACCATTACTGTATTAAATAGCATGCTCTGTCCTGACTTGTAGACTGATGTATGGTTAGAGGGCCTTGGTATTTGTCAGGTAGGATGTGACACCCATCGGTATCCCACCAAAGTCTGGCGCATTGAACAAGAAGAAGGATTTCACTCCCTCTACGTGCAACTGGCCTGTGAGCAGCACAGCATTTTCTGCAGGCTAGTGCAGGGTTTCTTGGCAGTTGCCATGACATCTTCATCTTGACACAATCACAGGTGTCAGAGCTGCACGCCAATGGTGAGACTATATGGCTGGATAATGGGAGGGTAAGGATTGTGCAGTGCAATATGATCAGATGATGCAATCTTACACTGTAAGTACAGAATCACCACAAACCTCTGTCATCTCAGCATAAAGCTCATCATTGAGCAGAGTATTAGGCTCCGGTTTCTTGCTTGGATGGTGGAGGAGATGCTCCCTCAAGGATCTTTTGGTTGGTGGTGTATGATGCAGATTGCATAACGTGATGCTTTAGAGAGGTGTGAACATCTTCAAAGGAGGAGAAGGAAGGTGAGAAGGAGTCTTCCACCAGCAAGACCTTCCAGATGTCCAGTTGAGGCATCAAACCAATGACTGAGATGGCAAGGAAGTTCAACCTACACGAATCCAAGCACATTTCTCTTGAAGAGGGCTCACCCTGACTGACATTTAGAATCATAGAACCCCTGCAGGACACAGTATTCTGCCCACTAAAGGGTGGTAAGGGTATGGAATGCCTTGCCTGCGTCAGTTGTAGATGCGCCAAGTTTGGTGGCGTTTAAGAGTTTAGTAGATAAGTTTATGGATGAAAGGGGAATGGTTTAGGTTAGAGGGTCACTGCTTGTTCCTAATTGGTCGGCACAACATCGAAGGCTGAAGGGCCTGTTCTGCGCTGTAATGTTCTATGTTCTATGTTCTAAACCTGCACCAACAACAATCCCACCAGACTCTATTCCCGTAGTCCCATTTGGCCCATCGAGTCTGCATCGACTCTTAACTAGACCCTATCCCGTGCCCACATATTCATCCTGCTACTCACCCTAACTGCCTGTTAAACTGCCTCTTAATCTTGGCCATTAAAAGGCAGTTTAGCACAGCCAATCCACCTGAACTGCACATCATGGGCCTGTGGAAGGAAACCAGAGCATCTGGTGGAAAATCATGCAGATACGAGGAGAACATACAAGCTCCACAAAGACAATCACTCAAGGTTGGAATCAAACTCAGGTCCTTAGCATTGTGAGGCATCGGTGCTAACCTCTGTACCACATGCTGCTCCTCCCCTTTGACCACACCTCGCCCATTCAAAATACCTATTACATACATAGGTCTTACAGAATAGATCTCCTACAATGTAGAAGGAAGCCATTCTGCCCATTGAGCCTGTACCAACACCAATCCCACTCAAGCCCTATCTCACATAATTACCTTGCTAATCCCTTTGAGACTCTGTCTGCACTTCTCGCTGCCTTAGTAAAGCAGCCAGCATAATCAAGGACCCCATGCATTCTCTCTTCCATCGGGAAAAAGATACAAAAGTCTAAGGTCACGTACCAACTGACTCAAGAACAGCTTCTTCCCGCTGCTGTCAGGCTCTTGAATGGACTTTGAGAAAGATCAACTTAATCCATTCAAAAGGACTTATCTTGCATTAAGTTTATCTTTCTCTACACCCTAACAATGACTGTAACACTACAATCTGCACTCTCTCGTTTCCTTCTCTATGAACGGTATGTAGCGTGCAAGAAGCAATATTTTTCACTGTATGTTAATACATGTGGCAATAATAAATCAAATCAAAAAAAAAAGAGAGACTAAGGGGCAATTTAGCATGGCCAATCAACCTAACCTGCACATCTTTGGACAAAGGGGGAAACCAGAAACTCACACAGACATGGAGAATATGCAAACTCCACACTGACAGTTATCCAAGACTGGAATTGAAGCCAGGTCCCTGGCGCTGTGAGACAACAGTGCTAACCACTGTGCCACCATGCTGCCCATGTATCTCCTTACCACACAGTGCCTGGGGCTGTCACAGCAGCCACGCTGTGTTCCCCACCACCCAACTTTGTGTCGTACATATCACGCTGGTGCCTTAATGCCCTCAGAAAAATCAGATCACACAAAACCGCACTCTACCATGAATCATCTCACTGCACTGTGGGTTAGTCAGTAAGCAGAAGCATGACAAAAGTTACCCAAGTGAATTGCAGAGTGGAATTACTGACCCTGCAGTGTGGCACTGAGAGAGTGCTGCACTGTCAGAGTCACTGTCTTTCACATGTGGCATTAAACAGAGGAAGTAAATGTATGAAAGAATCCAGCACACTATTTGAAATGTGAGCAAGGAAGCTTTCCTGGTCTTCCGGCTAATATTTATTCCTCAAACAATAGATTATTGGGTTATTTTCTCAATTGCTGTTTTTTGGGAATTAGTTGTACACAAAGCCTATGTATGTTGACTTTAGAAAGCGTAGTGGAGGATATACCCCTGTCTACATAAATGGGGACAAAGTAGAAATAGTCAAGAGCTTGGAGTTTTTATGTATCCAGTTCATCACAAACTATCCTGGTTCTCCCATCCTGACGCTATAATTAAGAAAGCCCATCAATGTCTCTACTTGCTCAGAAGACTGAGGAAACTTGGCTACCCTCTCACTAACTTTTACAGGTGCAGCATAGGAAGAATTATTTCTGGTTGTATCACTGCTTGGTATGGTTCCTGCTCTGTACAAAACTGCAAGAAATTACAAAGTCGTGAATGAAGCCCAATCCATCATGCAAACTAACCTCCCATCCATTGTGCCCGTCTGCATTTCTCACTGCCTTAGAAAAGCAGCCAGCATAATTAAGGGCCCCACGCTTCCCAGACATTCTCTCTTCCACCTTCTTCTGTCAGGAAAAGAAGTCTGAGGTCATGTGCCAACCGACTCAAAAACAGCTTCTTGCCTGCTGCTATTAGACTTTTGAATGGCCCTACCTTGCTAATTAATTTGATCTTCTTCTACACCCTAGCTATGACTGTAACATTACATTCTGCACTCTCTCCTTTCCTTGCCTATGCTTTGCCTGTATAGCTGCAAGAAACAATGCTTTTCACTGTATACTAATACATGTGACAATAATAAATCAAAAGCAAAATTCAGTACAACTGTGACCAGGATTCAAAATATGTTATTGGCCGTAAAGAAATTTGGATGTCCTGAGGTTGAGGCAGGTGCTATAAAAATGCAGGCGTCTCTCTCTCTCTCTCTCTTCCCTTCTATTGGCTGGGGATAGGACAGTGTGCGGAGAATTAAGTTGAGGAGGAAAATCATTCCCCTCTCCCGACACCAAAAATACCTTGAAGCTCAGCGAAGGAGTACAGAGAGAAGTCTTTCTACCTCAGCAATATATCACAGAGAATACTATTTATTCTTATACTAATTAACATTTCTATTTGCAGTCGCTGCAGTTTTTAGCTACCTGCCTGGCATTTTTAATCCTTTGCTGGAAAAAAAAGAAAACAAATCTGTAAAATCAGGAAATAATAAAATAGAAAAGTGAAAGGAAGTATTGAGGGTAATTTGAACTCACATCTGGATTATGTTTACCCTTCAGTAATAATATTTCAAAATAAAGTTGGATCATTAGATGTGTCTCATTGGAAAGAATGTGGTCTGTCTCACATTTTATTTATTGGTTTCTCAACACCTAGATTGCATAAAAATAACTGTTCATTCAAACTTTCACAATTAATGCCTTGTGAGAAAGTGCCTATCTTTAACTTCTGTGCCATATTTAAACAAAAAAATGACATTTATCCCAGGATTGCAATTGTCAGTGGGCCGGGTTTTGCAGCAACTGCATTTTGGTGGTAGATTTCTCCGTCGCCTGCTTCATGAGTTGTGTCCCGGGAAGCTGGGAATCATGATGAAGTCTCAAAGGAACCTCTGTTCACCCTTGCAGCCCTGATGTCCCACCGAGATCCACTCCACGGGCAGCTCTGGCTGTGACAGAGTGTCGTAAGACCATGAAGGGAATTTTCCTGACCCATCTGCCATGGAAATTATAGCAGGTGAGGGGGAAGACTGTGCAAATGTTCGTTGACCTCAGGTTTTGGGACGGGCACAGCTGGAAAATCCCTCTCTATGTCCCTGCATTTTTGAAAACAAGACTTTTCAACTTACTGGCTAATTTGCAATTTGAACTGTTTCAAATGCAAGGCTACATTCTGAGGTGAATGTGAGAAATGAACAAGTCACCCTAAGGGGAATGTGCACAGAAACACATTTCCTGCATTCCAGACACCCATCCAAATCTATAGCCATCGATGGAAGAGACATTAAAAATGTAAAGAACTGGATATTGAAACCATGGCTGTCATAGACAGACAACCCCCAAATCCCTTTGGAGATACACAATGGGTAAAGTATTTCAAGGCAAGGCTGTTCAGCCACTAGAGAGATTGCCAGGGACACGGGAAGTATCCAGAAAGTCTTCAGCAGGACAAACAGGTTAAAGGCTGCTCTCCCTTCTCTGAAATAAGAGTATTGTCCATCTTAGAAGACAACTATAGTACACTCTGATTTCTCTTGATTCTAGAAGACAACTATGTCAGAAGCCTACCAGCAATCTGACACCTTGTATTAATTGTAACATCTTCTACCTCTGACTGCATCCAAGAAACCAGCTAACCAGTAAATAAGTCCAAGAACTCATGCTGCAAGGTGGCTGAATATCAAACTCATTCAGGATACATTCACAAGTGCCTAACTATAGGTACTTCTTGTAAGTCTCAGTCTAAGAAATACTAATTTCCTTCCACACATGTATGTATAGTGTAAGTAAAATCATTGTTCCTCACAATCAAACTTCAGAAGCCTCAATATCAACACAATACTCATTAAAATCAGAGAAGTCTACAGCATAGAAAAGGTATTTTGGCCTATCGCATCTCAGTGAGTTCAAATCAACTACCTAACTATTCTAATCACTATCCAGCACTTGGTCCATAGCCTTGTATGTTTTGGCATCACAATTTCACATCTAACTACTTCTTACGAGGGTCTCTGCCTCCACCATCCTTTCAGGCAGTGACTTTGAGATTCCCACCACCCTTTGGATTAAAAAGGTTTTCCTCATTTCCCTTCTGAACCTCCTGCCTTTTACCTTGCTTCTATACCTCCTTGTCATTGATCTCTCCAGTAAGGGGAAAAGTTTCTACTTGTCTACTCTATCTGTGCCCGTCATAATTCTGTACATCCCAATCATATTCTCTCTCGATCTGCCCTGCTCCAGAAGAGCCCCAGCTTATCCAATCTCTCTTCATAACTAAAACACTCCAGCCCAGGCAAAATGTCCTCTGCATCCTTTGCAGTGCAATCACATTCCTCCTGTAACATGGATTTCAAACCTGCACACTGCACTCTACAGCTATGTTTTATATCATTTCAGATTAACTTCCTGACTCTTAAAGCCTATGCCTTGATTAATAAAGACAAGTATATAATAGGCCTTCTTACACACTTTATTCACCTGTTCTGGGACAGGTCCTGCCGGTGTACATGCTACACCAAGATCCATCTAATCCTCAGTGCTTCCCATGCTCCAACCATTTGTCATGTATTCCCTTGTCCTGTTTGTCATGTCCAAGTGCATCACTTCACACTCATCTTGATTGAATTCCATTTGCACTGATCAGTCTAGCCCATCTATATCCTCCTGTAATCTAAAGCCAACCTCCTTATTATTTACCATCCCACCAATTTTCATTTGATCCATGAATTTAACTGGTCAACCCTCCTATATTCAAGGTTAAGGAGGTGATTATGCCACCCAACACATTGAGCTAAGAGATTTCAGTGGGGTCAGATTAACGCTCTCTGCACTGGGGAGTCTGCCCCGAGTGCAACTCCCAGTGTTGAATTTCCGGAGTTGTCTGATTCGCACCGGAAATAGGCACAGAGCAGCATTCCATATTCAAGAAGATATTTTAAGTTATTTAAATATAATTAGTGGGCCTGGGGCTGAAATCTCCATGCCCGCTAGCCTCTCCCCATCCTGCCAAGGGTTTTTCACTCCATCGGGGTTAACAGTAACTCCCCACTAATGGAGAGCTGAAGGACTCAACCCACTGGAGTGAATAGGGTAGAAGTCAAGGCCACATCAGAGGGTTGGGGGTGCCGCCTGGGCATTGATACATTGGCATTGCCAATTTGGGCTCCCTGGCATTGCCCAAAATGTCAATGCCGGGGGCACTTTGGTACTGCCTACCAGACACGGGGAAGCTCCAAGGAGGTGGGGACGAATGGAGCATGGCCTGATGGGGGAGATTTGTCGGGGGGGCTCTTGCTCCATTCTGCACTGGGATTTCAGGCAGAGAGAGGGTGATCGAGACTGCCCATGAGGTTGGTTGGGAGTTCAGCCTGCTGAGGGAGTGTTGGCACTGCAGGAAGGGGAGGTAGGTGCAGCAGGGGTGGGAGGGTTGGGACTACTAGAGTGGGGGAAGTCTGGGGTGATTGAGGCTAGGTCTGGGCATATTCAGGGGTCAAGTGATCAGACCATGGGAGGTGAAGGGCATGGGGGGGATAAGAACTGGCATTGTGGGGTTTGTGATGCTGGCTAGCCATTGGTACAGTGACAGTGGCCAAGGGCAGCAGTGCTAACTACTGTGCCACCAAAATTTTGTTTGTTATGCTTTTCTAAGAAACTCCACAACTTTAGCTCCAGATTTAGTTTTGAGCACCGCACAACAATTATTCAAGCTTTCTCAAGCAGAACAGAATAGATAATGAGGGGTTTAATAGAGTGGTTAAAATTATGGAGGGATTGGCCAGAATAGATTTCAACTGGGTGTTTCCAGAGCTCAGTGGGTGTATAAAGAGGGGATGTTTGTACAAATATAAAAGAAGTGGGACACAGGGGAGGAGAAACAATTTTATACAAATGGGTTAAGACTGTGGGATACTGGAGTTAATGATTGGAGTGGAGATTTGCCTACATTGCAGAATAGGTTAGGTAAGTATTTGAAGAAAAGGCACATGAAGAGATAATAGGATGGACACTCTGAGAGGGAATTTAGCACAGCCAGTGTGTCTAACCAGCACATCTTTCGGACTGTGGGAAGAAAGTGAAGCACGCAGAGGAAACGCACGCAGACATGGGAGAACATGCAGACTCTGCACAGACAATGACCCAAAGTGGGAATCGAACCCAAGTCCCTGGCGCTATAAGATAGCCGTGTTAACCACTGTCCACCTGGTGAATCTGAAGCACCTCCTAGGATATTGAAGTTTATTAAGGAAAAATATTAACTAGTGTATAGCAAAAAAATCAGAATTAAAATGACATGAAGAATGGCATTATATAGAAATTTAATTAAAAGTTCTGGTCTAACTGCTTTCTAACTTTGTGCCAGAAAACTGTTTTTTTTACAGGAAAACAGGGAGCACTGGAGTCCAAGTCACCCTCTGCTTTACTCATACATGTTCCAGTGGCTAGCTGAAGAGAAATATTCACAAAGATTCAATAGTAGCGTATCCAGCAAGCATGTAAGTCTGCATGATGGGGAGGAAGGAGGAAATAAATGGTGGGAACATTAAACGGGGATATTAAAAATGAGTCAACAAACACACAGAAACAAAAATGCAATTATAATCAGTACATAAGAAGATAGGAAATGTTAGGGAGCGTGCTCCTTTTCTTAAATCACCTTAGTGTCAGCTTATTTATGCATTTACTAGAAGGCTTGAGTTTAAAACAACTCAATCAACAAGGTGGGGATTGACAGCTCACAGGACTTTGGGCCTTTTAAAAGTAATTGCATATTGATACTGTCCTTGAAGAGCAACGGCTGGTTTATTGATAAAAAGAAAGCAGTAATCAAATTAAATACACTTAAACCCTGGAAGAGAAATTATAGATCCTTCCAGAGTGAGTTGTTGCCTCTTGTATACAAAGGAGCAATTTATGCTGGAGACACCTCACAGTAATTTTTAAAATATTCACTTCTCTCTTTGTGTTTGTCCAAATTTTAAAATTCTCAATCATTAGCATTTACTAAACCTCTCTTAATCCACTGCAGACATCCATTAAAAGATTGATGACACAGGAAATTGGATTACATGTGCATAAATTATGGTTAATATGTACCTGGTAAATAGTTCTCAGACACAGAAATGATTGCCAAAGTCCTAATCTAAAAAGCATTTTTGTTTAGTAATCATCAAATTTATTACAATTAAATATTGTTCGATGCTCATTCCTATGGCTTGAAGCAGTGTTGCTGAAACAGGCTTATACAAAATAAGACATAAAAGTGCAAACAAACTGTCTGAGGTGCGATCTTACAGGCCCTTCATATCCTGCTGCAAGTGAGGATGGAGAATTTGGTGCTCAGCTAAATCTCTGTCCATTGCAGCTGGACCAGAAAATCCCACCAGTGTTAATAAAACAAAGAACAAACAACAAGACAGCACAGGAAACAGGCCCTTCGGCCCTACAAGCCCGTGCCGCCCATTTTAACACTCAGTGAGTGCCTCAAACCAATCCTTCTTCGACCTATGACTTTTGTCTACATCTCATGGAATCCACAATAAAGAGGTGCAAATTTAGGGAATTATATGTGCGCCAGATTAAGGGAGATCCAATTTAGGGACAATTTATTGACGTCAGTATGAATGGCTGGAAGATTCTGCCCCTGATGTCAGAAAGCTAAACTCTTTAACGAGTAATTAACTAACAGTCTGGATGCACATCTGTACGTCGGGTTGGAATTGGGTACAATCGGGGCTGAAGGGCGGCACAGTGGTTAGCACCGCTGTCTCACAACATCAGGCGTCCAGGTTGAATTCCAACCCTGGGTGACCGTCTGTCTAGGGTCTGCATGTTCTCCTCATGTCTGCGTGGGTTTCCTCCAATTTCCTCCCACAGTTCAAAGATGTGCTGATTAGGTTGACTGTCCATGGTATATTGCCCCTTAGTATCAGGAAAATACATGGGGTTATGGGGATAGGGCCTGGATAGGATTGTTGTCAGTGCAGGTTTGATGGGCTGAATGGTCGTCTTTTTCACTGCAGGGTTTTAATGATTCTATGATCAATGTATTCAACTCCTTACATTAGGCTTTATATTTTATATGCCTTACTGTACTGATTACTTCTTACTGCGATAGTAGCATAAGCCCTAACTTTGGAAACTAGTAACAGTACATTATTCCAAAGTGTTTTTCCTTTAGATTCCTCTGCTTCCCAAGTCTGCTATATTTTATCCTTGATTTATTTTCTATAATCCTACACCTCTGTATCTACAGAAAGCATGAATGAAGATTCTTTCTCCTATAATTAGCCATTCGTTATCAGACTTGGCTGGATCACCTAAATGGTCTTGCTCTAATTTGCTAAAAGCCCTCACTGTCCCAGGATCTTCCTGGAAAGCAAAGATTTGCTTCTTTTCTCTACCGCAGATTTTCTTCTTAAACCTCTCCATTCCTATCGCCTCCATCCGTACCTCTGTAAGTTTGAAAATCTCATTGATATATTTGTCAGTAAAATTGAGACAATCAGGCCAGCTACCACTGCTATTTTCCTTCCTTTTGTTTGTCCAGTGGTCTGAATTTCCACTAAAGACCCCCACCCATCCAAACCTTGAACTCACATCTTTTATATATTTCCTCATTCATCATCTTCTCTCCAAGTTCCTTGTGTTGATTCAAGAGATCTACTTCCTGCTCCCTCAACTTTATTCCCTCTGTATTTCAGAAATGAGATGAAAGTGACTGTGGCAGAAGTTGTGTTTCTTTTTACCGCCTGTGATGAATATATTTTTGTAAGAGGGGTGTGTTATCGTAACCTCAAAGTGAGAATCCCAGTTAAAAATATAACCGGCAAGATTAATGTTCAAACATAAAGGAGGTTATTTATTATTGCACATTTACCCTGGATTTTAAAATGTAATGCCTCTTCCATGTCTCACCCACTCTGACACATACAGAGGTTAAGTACAGATGAAAGGTATCTTATCTCAGTCTCCTTGGTGGCAGAACTGCAGTTTCCTAGATGCAGTTGATGCTTTGTAGTTAAAACAAAGAGGTTAAATTAATCCAGAAGCTCAGCTAATGCTCTGGGGACCCGGGTTCCATTCCAGCTACAGCAGATGGTGGAATTCTAATTCAGTAAAATATACTTGGAATTAAGAAATTACTGATGGCCATTTTGTAAAGTCCCACCTAGTTCACCAACGTCCCATGGTGAAGAAAATCTGCTGTCCTTAGCTGGTCTGGCCTGCATGTGACTCCGGAGCCACAGCAATGTGGTTGACTCTCAACTACCTTTGGGCAACTAGGGATGGGCAATAAATATTGGTCACCCATGTCCTACAAATGAATAAAAAAAAGAGGGTATTGTTAAAGCAAAGGACTATTAGCAGGCTATGAGCTCTCCTGTGGTCATGTTTCTTAAGCGTTTGGTCCTCAGGTGAACTCAAAGTTGGAATGGTTGGGTTGGGGACAAGGGGGAGTTCTTCTGCTTTCAAGGCATTGCTCTTTATTATTTTGGCTGTTTAGATGATTTGTATCTGGTTTGATAGCCATCGGTAGAATTCCCTCTCTCTGCAAGCAGCTTCGGCTGATTTAAAACAAGATGGAAATCGTGGCTGTTCCATCATATGAACTCTTATGGATTCGAAGCCACTTTTGAAATAAGGTGGCTTGTTACGTTGTGTATACATCCTTGGGAGTTTGAGACAGCTTGTGTCCTCGTGTTTACATGACCCATTCATTTGAAATTATCCTTCTGAATCAGTTTCAGGAAATTTCATTGATTCAACATGTGTCGAGAAGACTCCATTTTCCCTTTTCAGGAGGGAAGTAGCTCCAATCCATAAAAGAAGGTTGGGTGATCCTTGAGAGGTCAACTTTTGAAATCTTTTGATAAAATATATTATATTGACTGAAAGTCCATAACATACTGGAACATAACACTGCCTTTGACGTCAACGCAGAAATTGATTGAATGCAGCATTGAGTACAATTGAAATCAAAGGGTATTAGGAGAAAAAATCTCCAATGGCTGGAGTCCTACCTAGCACAGAAAAGGATGGTTATGGTAGTTGAGTAACTATCTCAGACCCCAGGGCATTGCTACAGGATTTCTTTATGATAACGTACTAGGCCCAATCACCTTCAGCTGCTTCATCAATGATCTCTCTCTCATCGTAAGCTCAGACGTGGGGATGTCAGCTGATGATCGCACAGCACTTTATTTCAACAATGACTATCTCCAACAAGAAAGAATCTAACCATTTCACATCAACATTCACAGTATTACCATCATTGACATCCCATCCTGGATGTTATCATTGACCAGAAACTTAAATGGACAGCCATGTAAAAACTATGGCTTCAAGCACTGGTCAGAGATTGGGAATTCGATGGCAAGTAACTCACCTCCTGACTCCTCAAAAAATCTGTTCACTATTTACAAAGCACAAGTCAGGAATGTGATGGAATACACTCCAGTTGCCTGACTTAATACACTCCAGCAACCTTCAGAAACCTTAACGCTATCAAGGACAATGTAGCCCATTTGATTGACACCTCATCCATCCCTTAAAGCATTCACTCCCTCCAGGACAAGTGCACTGTGGCAGTTTGTACCGTATACAAGATTCACCAGAGTTACTTCAACAGCACCTTCCAAAGCAGAGACATCTTCCAACTGCGAGAACATAGGCAACAAATGCATGGAAACACCATCTCCTTGAAGTTTCCCACAAAGTCAAAGCTTTCTTGACTTGGAAGCATCTCACTGTTCCTTCACTGTCGCTGAATTCTATAAATGCCCCCTCACAACACTGTGTATTTATACCACATGGAGAACTGGCTTTCAAGAAGATGGCTCATCATTACCTTTCTCTATGGCAATTTGGGATGGGTAACAAGTACAAGCCTAGCCATCAGTGTCCACATTCCTTGAATAGAACATAGAACATAGAACATTACAGCACAGAACAGGCCCTTCGGCCTTTGATGTTGCGCCGACCAATATAAAAAGCAATGCCCCTCCAAACTAAACCATTCCCTTCTCTTCCATTTACTTATCAACTAACCTCTTAAACGCCACCAAACTTGGCGCATCTACAACCGCTGCAGGCAGGGCATTCCACTCCCGAACCACCCCTTGGGTAAAGAACCTGCCTCTGATATCCGTCCTATAACTATCACCCCTTAATTTAAAGCTGTGTCCCCTCGTGCTAGCTTTCTCCATCCAATCAATAAAAAAAGTCAATAATTTGCCTGCATTTTATGAGATTCAGTTTTAGCTAACAGTCTTTTATGAGACAGGGAGAGGGGATTTGGACTGTATACACTCTGTGGGATTGCTAGAGTGGAGTCAAAATCCTCAGAGAATTGAAAGGCACATTTTGCTCCAGTGTGAATGTGCTTTCTGATTTTCATTGCCATGCGTCTGTGATGTAATCAGGTTCACAGCCGTATTGGGCAAGAACATAATTTGAATACATTTTAATAAATTTTCATATGATTAACCATTCTCCCAGCCAGTTAGTGCCAACGTTGCAATGCCAGTCTGTGCCATGGAACATTTCCAGGTGCGGGTCCTAGTGAGGTCTGCTTTGGGAGGGGGGGGTGGGGGGGGGTGGGGATCGGGATGGTAGGTGCGGTGTTTATGAATATGTGGTGAGGTGAGAAAGGGGATGAATGCTGGTGATGATCACGGACGATGCAGTGTGGTTTGGGGAATGGGGATGGATTGCTGGCAACGATTGTGAGTGACGGGGGGGGGGGAGGGCGGGGGTTGTTGGGCATGCCAGCAATAATTGTTGGTGGGCGGGGGCAGGCGGAAGAGCCCCAGGTACCTCCAAACTGTGGTGTTGTTGGTTTGGAGGGAGGGAGGGACAGAGGATGTTAACTTCCTGTTCAGATGAGGGAATCCTTTATAAAGACACCCTGATCTCTGTGCAGCTGGATTTAAGAGTCCAGAGAGTGAAATTGCAAATCCTATTTTTTTAAATCTTCCAGAAGAAAACAGGCTGGGGAAAATCCATATGCATTTTCTTGCCAGGAATGATACTTTGACAAATTCTGGTGAGATTCCACACGAGATCAGCCACGATCTTGTTGACTGGCGGAGCAGGCTCGAGGCCTACTCCTTCTCCTAATCGATGACCTTCTGCCCCATGGCTTCCATTTTTGACCATAATCGGTTCAGCAGATGATTTTCCCTTTGACAATCCATTCGTGTTCTTTGAAGGAAGAAGAATGAAGGGGAGTAGAAAGCATGGCCAGGCACGGCGAGATAATACACTAGGGTATACTGACCCAGGAATTTCTACAGTGACACAGTGATTAACTCTGCTGCTCCACAAAGCCAGGGACCCAGGTTTGATTCCTGCTTTGGTCACTGTCTCTGTGGAGTTTGCACATTCTCCCCATGTCTGCATGGATTTCCTCTGGGTGCTCAGGTTTCCTTCCACAGGCCAAAAATGTGTGGGTTAGGTGGATTGGCTATGATACTTACTGCCCTTGCTGTCTTGGGGACTATCTAGGGTAAATACATGAGTTTATGGGGATAGGGTCTGGGTGAGATAGCGGTTGTTACAGACTTGACGGGCTGAATGGCCTCTTCTGTGCTGTAGGATTCTATCCACCTGACCTGGTGAAGCCCACATATCCATAATGGTGGTGTCTCCTCCTCCAATGCACCTGTCAGCTTTTCAGATTCCACTTTGGTTTATACAAATATTCCACGTTTTGCTGGAATGAAACTCCCTGTGATCTGGATTCCAAAGTACCTGAACTTCCTCCCCTCCTCTGCCTCTCCTACTCCCCCGCCAAAAATCCCTTTCCCACAATGTGTTTCCAGCCAAAAGTGGATGTTGCTTAATCCTTAGACTAACACTTTCTGGCTCTTTAACCTCCAACCTTCCCTGCTCTCTTGCAGTCAGCATTCTGACATTCCTTCACTAACCAATTCTCCCAGACTGGAGACCACTGATTGGGGCTTGGGAGGGAGAGAGGGAGATTGACAATAAACCACTGATGTGGCATCTTTTTTGAGTGCCTTGTGTTCCATCCATTCAACAGAATATAATGTCAAGGTTAAAAATCTGAAGGATATTTTGAACAATGTGCCAATTCAGAATACTCTACATTTCAGGCTGGGGTGATACAGCGGCACAGTGGTTAGCAATGCTGTCCCACTGCACCAAGGGGCCATGTTCAATTCTGGCCTTGGGTGATTGTGTAGAGTTTGTACATTCTCCCCATGTCTGCGTGGATTTCCTCCAGGTGGTCTGGGTTTCTTCCCACATCCCAAAGACGTGCAGGTTAGAGGGATTGGTCATGCTAAATTACCCCTTGATGTCAGGGGGGCTTGCAAGGTAAATAAACATGGTTATGGGGATAGGGCTGGTTGGGATTGTTGTTGGTGCAGACTTGATGGGCCGAATGACCTCCTTCTGCACTGCAGGGATTTTATGACATTCTGTGAAAGTTGCATTGTGTACGGCTGTTGTTATTCCTTTTTCTGAATCCAACCTGTTAAAACAAATGTCTCACTGGCACGCCCATTACGAAGGTATTCAAGTTTTTGCAGCAGAGATCAATTTCAGGAACAGATGATTTGTATACTCCTGGCGATGACCTTGCCTCCCTCTGGGGCTCTACCTCTATAATTGGCAGGAACTCAGGGTGAAGTGCAGAGGTCAGCAGTGTAATTAGACAAACAGTGCTTTCCTCAAATTGACCTCTGCTGGGAAAAGCTGAATATATTATTGATGAGGAAGAGAGCATTCGAACAGACTGCCTTCCTTTGCATCTAATGCTTGTCATAAAAATGTTAATTTTGTAACAACGGGCGATTTGCTGAAGGTTTTTCTTGTCTCCATAGACTGCTGACTGTGGTCAAGTAGCTGTTCTTCTGGGGGTGAGGGAATGTTGAGAGTCTTGCTGAATGTATTCTGTCCTCACCTGATGTGCAGGCAATTTGCAGTGTTTGTAGGGGGGGTGCAGTCAGGGGTAGTTGGGAGTGGGGGTAGGTGGCTGCAACTGATTTTGTATTATTTTCTGCTTTGTGCCTCTCATGTTTGAACATTGGACACCTTGCGCTGGAGCAAAGAATCAGCATTCGTTGAATTAACATAAATAAAGAAATGATTAGAGACTTTGAGAGTTTCATCACTGCGGAGATGATGTGTAACCACATAATTTTTATAGATCCTATGGTGCCAGTTGATAGAGAGTACTTTCAGCAACCAGGCCAATGTTCCTTCCTCAACCAACACCAGGAGAAGTATTAACTGAAAAAGCATCTCATTGTGAAGTGGATCAAAGGATATTGGGGGGGAAGCGAAATTAGGCTATTGAGTTGGTGATCAGCCATGATCATAATGAGTGGCAAAGCAGGCACAAAGGTCCAAATGGTCGACTGCTGTTCTTATTTTCAAAGTCAAGATTTCTATGTAAGTTACCATAGATACAACCTGCCTGTTGAACTTGCCTACAATAATTACTCCACTCTAGTGAACGTTTGCTTTTTGTCAACTCCTTTGAGATGCTCGAATATGATAAGCTGTTTACGCAAAAACAAAGTTATTTTTGTCTCTTAGAAGAAATTATTTAAAATGCCCAAAAATTTGAGAACTCTTGCCTTGTTGGGCTTCATTAATTCAGTTTTGGTGAGAGATTTTAATAGCCATACTCGAAATGGTTGCCAAGGTGAATCAGGGAGATGAATGTCTTGAAATGTGAGAAGCAGAGGCGCTGGGTCAGCTGGTTTTACAATGATTGGTTAACAATGCACCGACATACACCTGTTCCTGCAACAAAGCTAGTTGATGCAAAATGTTCTTCTGCAATAAACTTGGCTTATTTGTTTTGTTCCATCGGTGAATGAGGAGGATAACAGCTCCATTAAATAGGGCAAAATGAATCAGACGGTGAACAAATGCGTTCAGCCTGCACAGTGCTAGCGTTGAAGGAAATGTTTTGGACAGGGAGGCACATTTCAAACTGCATTCCTCTGACAACCTGTCCATAAGCAGAAGGTGCATTGGAAGTAGTCTGTTTTTTGAAAGAGTAAGTGTTAGCATGTGCTCCCAATCCCTCATTTTTTTTTAACTTAATAATCCACATAGTAAACCTGAGTTAGGACTTATTCAGATGGTCAGGTAACTTCACACAATCAAAGTAAGGAAGAATTTACCACTTCACGCCTCGCACATTCACAAAGTCAAAAGGGAGATTGAGGAAAGTGGTTTTAAGTATAAAGGCCCTGGGAAAATAGATACTAGTTCATGCGAGTTCCAGAGTCCAAAGCCAGATTCGAGAGACTGGGGTTCTATTCCAATGAGTTTCTGGCTGGTTAAATTATACAAAAATCTTGCAAATGAATGATACTGCTGCACAATGGATGGGCTTTTCTTTGTTTTGATCTTGTGAGAGATGTTGGTCAGAAATATTTATCATCAAAGAACAAAGCACGAAGGACAACATAGAACATAGAACATAGAACACTACAGCACAGAACAGGCCCTTCGGCCTTCAATGTTGCGCCGTCCAATATAAAAAACAATGCCCCTCCAAACTAAACCATTCCCTTCTCTTCCATATAATTATCAACTATAACTTATCAACTTATCAACAGGGCACAGGAAACAGGCCCTTCAGCCCTACAAGCCCGTGCCGCCCATTTTAACACTTAGTGAGTGCCTCATTCCAATCCTCCTTCGACCTACAACTTTTGTCTACATCTCATGGACTCCACAATAAAGGGGTGCAAATTTAGAGAATTATATGTGCATCTTTGCATGTGGACTTTGGACTGTTCACCAAACCTAGCTGGTGGAGTTCTTTCCACTTGATGTTAAGATGGCAGCCTGACTATGAAGACCAGAGATATAATACCAAACTACCCAAAAGGTTGGAGTATTGGATCATGTGACTCTCCTTCTCCATTATAACTTCAAAAGGGATGTTTATGCAGCCTCAGGAATTGACTTTGGTTTCAGAATTGATAATGTAGCAGTCATTAGTTGTTGCAAGTGTAGCTATCCATGTTGAGGGTCTGGCTTTTGTGAAGCTACTATCTCAGCAGACCTAATGATTCTGCCAGAAACATTGGCTCATCAAATGTAAATGACATTACCATAACCCCTTTGAAATTAGTCTGTATAGCCCCCGGCGCTAGCAATTTGATAGGTGTAACAAGGTGTGACATTTCAGAAACAACGAAAAAAAATTAATCTTCAAAATTCCTGGGGACAGCTCTGAGGGCCGATCCAGTGATCAGATGACTTATGGCAGCTACTTTAATTTTTCTTTGTTCTGCAGGAAAAGACCTGTTTTAAATAGCAATAAGGATAAAAGTCTTTAAAGCATATAGTGGCGGGGTTTTTTTTGTGTCACAGGGACCAAACAGAAATATTTGAGAAACCCCATCACAAATTGTGACCGTTCTAAGTATAATTTTTAAAATGTATTTGCTGATTTTGAGTTAACAATTTATTTTCAGTTCCTGCTAAACATTCAGCAGCCATATCACTTGGAACCTTGAATAAAGTTTCTCAGAAATCAACAGGAAATTTCTTTAAATTTATATTGCAGCGTGATATTCTGGTGCTTCAGCTGACTAGAGAATTGGTACTAATATTTCTCAACATTAGGATCCCTGCAGTGCAGGAGGAGACTATTTGACCCATTCAGTCTGCACCAACAACAATCCCAACCAGCCCCTATTTCTGTAACCCCATGTATTTGCCCTGCTAGTCCCCCTGACACCAAGGAACAATTTAGCATGGCCAATCTGCCTAACCTGCACATCTTTAGAGTGTGGGAGGGAACTGGAGCACCCAGAGGAAACCCATGCAGACATGTGGAAAACATGCAAACTCCACACAGACAGTGACCCAAGTTTAGAATCAAACCCGGGTCCCTGATGCTGTGAGGCAGCAGTGCTAACCACTCTGCCACCATGCTGCTCAAACAGCAACATAGAAAACAATACAAAACCTCCAAAATTCAAAGAGTAAAGAAACTTTCAACTTCTAAGCACTAATTTCAAAATCTGTTTCACTTTAGACTGTCTTTCAACTCCGAGTTGTGTTCATCATAAATTTCAGCTTCCACAGGCAGACCACAGGGTTTATGGTCTGAAGTTTATACCCTCATAAATGTTGTAAATAGATCTAAGTGCCAGAAGATTAACAGTAAGTCTTTGATTACAGTATTTAGAAATAAAAGAATAACACTTTGTGTGCAGCAGCTTTAATATGGATCAGTGTCTCACGGAGGCAGAACTTTTTTGTAATCAAGACAAAAATGGGGAGGACTGATCAAAAAAAATAGCTTTAAGGAGTGCCTTGAATGAAAAATGGGAGGTGAAAATTCTTAGCCGGAGATGATGAATATAAGAGCATAAGGCCATAAGATGTACAAGCAGGAATAGGCCATTCAACTCAACGAATCTGCTCCATCATTCAATAAGATCATGGCTGACCTGATGTGATAATTCTTGACTCCACTTTCTCACCTGTCCCCATCATCCTCGATTCCTGTACTGATTAATAATGTATCGATCTTGGCCCTGAACATTCATAATGACCCAGCTTCTACTGCTCTCTGCAGTAAAGAATTCTGTTGACAAGTTTTTAAGTTTATTTATGAGCGTCACTAGTAGGCTTGCATTAACACTGCAATGAAGTTACTATGAGTATCCCTAGTTGCCACAGTCCAGAGCCGGTTCAGGTCCACTGAGGGAAAATTTAGCATGGCCAATGTGCCAAATCAGCTCACCTTTTGGACTGTGGGAGGAATCCAGAGCACCTGGACGAAACCCACGCAGACAAGGGGAGAACTTGCAGACTCCACATGCACGCTGACCTAAGCAGGGAATCGAACCCGGGTCCCTATTGTTGTGAGGGAAGAGTGCTAGCCACTGTGCCTAACTATCCCCTGGGAAAAGAAATTCCTCCTCATCTCCAAGTGAAATGGGTGACCTCTTATTCTGAGATTATGCCCTCTGTTCCTCCACTCTCCCACAAGATGAAACAACCTCTCAGCATCAACAGGTAATTAGCCTTAGGTGGCTGATGTACACCCACTGATAATGGTGTAAAGGGAAGATGTGAAGATTTGGTAAAAGGGGAGGTGCAAAATCAAGGAATGAAGAAATTGCTTGGACATCTCACATCACTAAAAAGTTCAAATATTGTGCTATTACAATTATTTTCAGGCAAAAACTAGTAGCCATATTTATTTACAATACTCATAATTATATGTAAAAAGGAATATAGCAGATGGCTGGGAAAACAACAGTGTTTGATTAACACAAAAGGGGGAACTTCATTGTTGTATTAGAGCGATACTTCGACTGATGTTTAGGGCTGAATGATATGTTCCCTCACAGCCGGACAGGGCTTATGTAAAATCCAATACTGTTCCTACTTGCCTGCTCTTGCTCCAACTGTACTTTTAGCAGTGGACCAGTGGACCAATTAAAACTTTACGTCCACTAAAGAGCCTTATCCCACTATTGGCAGGATTTAATTGAGGATTGAGTGCCCAGCTAAGTTTTTCCTGCAGAACCTGAAGGAAAGGCAGTAGGAGAGAATGTGAGGTTTTGCAGTGGACAGAGTACCCTTCATCGTCCAGTATTTTCCGCGGAGTGGAGAAGTTAACAGTGTTGAGGAGCAGAAGGATCTTGGGGTCCGGGTCCATAGGTCTCTTAAATCGGCCCTGCAAGTGGAGGATGTGGTCAAGAAGGCATATGGTGTACTGGCCTTCATTAATAGAGGAATTGAGTTTAGGAGTCAGGAGGTAATGCTGCAGCTTTATAAGACCCTTGTCAGACCCCACTTGGAGTATTGTGTGCAGTTCTGGTCGCCTCACTATAGGAAGGATGTGGAAGCTAGTGAGAGGGTGCAGAGGAGATTTACAAGGATGTTGCCTGGATTGGGGGGCATGCCTTATGAAGATAGGTTGAGGGAGCTAGGTTTCTTCGCCCTGGAGAGACGAAGGCTGAGAGGCGACCTGATAGAGGTTTATAAGATGTTGAGAGGGATAGATAGGGTGGATTCTCAGAGGCTATTTCCCAGGGCTGAAATGGTCGCTACAAGAAGACACAAGTTTAAGGTGCTGAGGGGTAAGTACAGAGGAGATGTTAGAGGTAAGTTTTTCACTCAGAGGGTGAATGGAATCGGTTGCCGTCAGTGGTGGTAGAGGCGAACTTGCTGGGGTCTTTTAAGAGACTTCTGGATGAGTACATGGGATTTAATGGGATTGGGAGTTACAGATAGTTCTATGGCCTGGTAGGTACTGATATGAGCGGCACAACTTGTGGGCTGAAGGGCCTGTTTGTGCTGTAGTGTCCTATGTTCTACGTTTTATCTTCTCCAGAGCCTTCAGCATGTTATTGATGAAAACGACCATCCCCACACCTCCACTTCTTGCCTTCAAACAACCACACAATCTCAAACAGGCCATTGTCTGCAGCAAACTACCCAGCCTTCAGGAGAACAGTGACCATGACACCACATAACCCTGCCATAACAATCTCTGCAAGATATGCCAAATCATTGACACGGATGCCATCATCTCTCGTGAGAACATTATCCACTAGTTACATGGTACATATTCTTGCAACTTGGCCAACATTGTCTACTTGATATGCTGCAGAAAGGATATTCCAAGACATTGTACATTGGGGAGACACTATGACAACGGATGAATGAACACCGTTCGACAATCACCAGTCAAGACTGTTCTCTTCCTGTTGGGGAACACTTCAACAATCACAGACATTCAGCCTCTGATCTTTGGGTAAGCATTCTCCAAGGCAGTCTTCACGACACACAACGCAGAGCAGAAACTGATAGCCAAGTTCCGCACACATGAGGACAGCTTCAACCAGGATCTTGGGTTCATGTCACGCTATCTGTTAGCCCCACGACTTGCCAAATCTCACTAACTGTCCTGGCTGGAGACAATACACATCTCTTTAACCTGTGCTTAACCCTGTCTCTGCTCATATTGTCTATATCTTTAAGACTTGATTACTTGTAAAGATTCGCATTCTGACCATTCTTTGTAAATCAAGCTTGTGCCTTTATATGCCCCCTTTGTGAACAGAACTCCCACTCATCTGATGAAGGAGCAGCGCTCTGAAAGCTTGTGGCTTGTGTTGCCAAATAAACCTGTTGGACTTTAACCTGGTGTTGTGAGACTTTTTACAGAGCAGGAGAGAAGGCAGGGGAAGATATGGCAGAGGGAGAGAGGACAACAGCAGAAAGTTTTAGCTCACACATTGTACTACCCTAAACAGAGAATGACTCGATCAAACAGTGTTATCTCAGGAAGGCTAAGCTGTCACATCAGTTGGTGGCAGACCTCAGCAGCTGATGGAAGAAGATGTGTCCTCTGTTTGACTGTGCATTACCAATGACCAAAGTCATCACCACTTCCAACTTTTTTGCCAGCAGATCACTCCCAGGTTTGGCCAAAGCCATCTCCTGGATCTTGCAGTTGGCAACTCACAATTGCAAGCCACAGATGGGCTTGCTTGTCAAGATGGCCAATGATGTGATTTTCATTTGCAATCCAAGCATTCAGGATGAGTTTGCTTCTCTGGTTGGCTTTCCATAGGTTTCTTACTGACTACATCGCGTGACAATATGGGTAACACTCTGTTTCCCCCACCCCCCAACCCCCCATCCCCACTCCAACCAGGAGAATTTGTCAACTGCAATGTTTCCAGTCCATCAATATACAGCTGGCATGACTTACAACCACAAAGTGATGTTTGTACGGATATGCACCAGATTCTTGGGCAGTTGCCATGATGCTTTCATCCTGTGGCAATCCAAACTCCCTGGAGCCTTCAGAGCAGCAAACATTCTTGAAAGCATGGCTGGTAGGAGTCCAGGTGAACTTGGTAGATGACATCCATTCAGGAAGATAACCAAGGGAGTCCTTCTGTGAATACCCTACGACCAGCAGATGTGAGGTTGAACAAGCTATTGGAGTGCTGAAGATGTGCTTTAGGGGTTGAGCCAGATTTGGATTCACCTCACAATTTAGACCAGCCAGGAGTCCAGAATGGACATGCGTGCTCAACTCTGCACAACATCACTTCGCAGTGAATTTCAGAATTGAAGGAGAAACAAAGGGTAGATTATTTGTGGACAATTTGGAAGAGGAGAAGGCAAAAGACAAGGAAAAGAGAGGTGATGAGTGGTATGCCAATAACTCTCAGGATATCTGGAGTTGCAGTGCACCTGTGTTAAAAACACATGCAAACATGCCAAAGCCACTTTGCATACCATCCTCAGTACTTACACATAGCAATCCTGCAAATGTCGAAGCCAGACCGTGTACTCCTCTCAACTCATCAGTCCCCATCAATATATGTCTTCTCCATTATCAGCCAGCAGCTTGTAAGATTTACTTTTTGTACTTTAAGGAAATACAGAAGCTTTATCAAACATTGTATGTATATCCATGATGTGCAAATACAAAGCTTCTGTTTCCCTTTTCCTACCAGTCCGACATTACACAGCAGGGATAAAGTCTCTGCTCAGTATCTCTGCTCTGGCTGTTGAGGTGCTTTTTTTAACCAATGACCTCTGGGGGTTGGAGTTCCTGTTGTCCTCACAAAAAGTTGCTCCTTGCGCAAGGGTTGACACAGCCACTGGGGATGAGGCAGCATGGCGGGGACCAGCCGAGGCATTTGGGGAGGTGTGTGCGGTTCTTGTGTTTGAGCAATGGGTGAGAAGTGAGTTTGCGTTGCGTGGGGCCCCCGCTTCCAAGCCCCTATTTCCAGCAATCCTCTTCTAGCCCATCCCCAGCTTATCCTTCCATTGTGCTGGAGAACACTTTGGTTCTGATCACTAAACCCTGTCAAGATGAAGGCATCTGTCATCCTATTTAAAGTGAGAGATATGTTGTCATTCACAGCATGTATAGCCATGGTTAAGACCTGCAAGGCCTCATTTGATTGGAATGTTTGATATTCCAATGTGCTGAGTATGTTATGCGTGGAAAAACACATTATTGCAATGCCCTGCTACATTAACCCGCTTATACTTGAGGTATTCTCCTCAATCATGGCATTGTGCTTAGAAGGCTTGCCAATGCATCACAGTTTCTCTGCAATTGTTCAATTATTCAGCAACATTTGCTCTTGCTCACGGGTGAAGTATGGATCACCTAGCGATATCCCACTATTATTATGGGTTTTGTCAGTTGCTACTTGCATCGCTAACACTTGCACAGTTTAAGATCTTTCTTTGAATATGGGACGCAATGTTCAGGCATGAAGCTAGCTTTTAGGTCGCCTCTTGGTCCTCGTAATAAATGGTAGGCACAACGGTTAACACCCATCCCTGTTTATGTATAGCCCACAGCTGCATTTATTTTGAAATTGGCTTTGCTTTAAATTGTTTTGCAGTATGAATATCTGAGCCGGTGCATTGTATCCTTAAATGGGAGGGTTCTCAGAAATATTCAGCTCATCTGAGGGATCATTTTCTGTGGCCTTTTTCAACGACTGCTGCGTGTGGAGGTTCTGTGAGATGAATTAGTCCTGCCAAGCTAAAAATGTTGCCAGTTTTCATTGACGAATGAAATGCCGTTGAAATTAGGTTATCATGATTGACCACCATATAATACGTATGTCTCTAATTTTAATTGTGTCAGTTCAATAGCTAAGAGTTTCATGTGTCCATTTCCTTGCTGGCCAAGAATTTCATCTATATCTAGTGCGTCCTCTTAGACTCATAGAATCATAGACGTTTACAGCATGGGAACAGGCCCTTCGGCCCAACTTGCCCATGCCGTCCTTTTTTTAAACCCCAAAGCTAGTTCCAATTGCCCTCATGTGGCCCATATCCTTCTACACCTATCACCCACATAACTAACTAAATGCTTTTTAAAACACAAATTGTACCCTCCTCTACTACTACTCCTAGTAGCTTGTTCCAGACACGCACCACCCTCTGAGTGAAATAATTGCCTCTCTGGATACTTTTATATCTCTCCTCTCTCACCTTAAACCTGTGCCCTCTAGTTTTATACTCCCCTATCTTTGGGAAAAGATATTGACTCATTTATGGCTCATTGGCATCTTGGCTCATTTATGCCCCTCATTATTTTATAGACCTCTATAAGATCACCTCTCAGCCACCTATGCTCCAAAGAAAAAGGTCCCTGTCTATCTGGCCTCTCCTTATAACTCAATCCATCAAGTCCTGGTAGCATCCTAGTAAATCTTTTCTGCATTCTTTCTAGTTTAATAATATCAGATACGAGATCTTCAGTTACGAGATATGCATTATGGAGGATGTCTTGTTGAAGTTGTACAAGACATTGGTAAGGCCACACTTGGAATACTGTGTTTTGTTCTGGTCACCCTATTATAGAAAGGATATTAGTAAACTAGAAAGAGTGGTATTGGGATTTGATGGTTTGAGTTTTAAGGAGAGGCTGGATAGACTGGGACTTTTGTCTCTGGAGCACAGGAGGCTGAGGGGTGATCTGATAAAGATCTATAAAATAATGAGGGGCATAGATCAGCTAGATAGTCAATAGCTTTTCCCAAAGGTAAGGGAGTCTAAAATTAAGAAGCTTAGGTTTAAGGTGAGAGGGGAGAGATACAAAAGTATCTCGAGGGGCAATTTTTTCACACAGAGGGTGGTGAGTGTCTGGACCAAGCTGGTAGTAGCTTGTAGAAAGAAGCAGACTATATTTTTCTTAAACAGCGTAACAGAGTTAGTAGTAGAGGTGGGTACAATTTTGTCTTTTAAAAAGCATTTAGACAGTTACATGGGTAAAATGGGTCCAGAGGGATATGGCTCAATTGGGATTAGTTTAGGGGTTTTGAAAAAAAGGACAGTATGAACAAGTTGGGCTGAAAGGCCTGTTTCCATGCTCTATGATCTTATGACTCTATGACCACCTATGGTTCTTTTCCTCTCACTCAGGTTCTATGTTGTCTTCTGTAAGGAAACCAATGTGTGAATGGAATGGCATGCTTAGGGATTGAGAGAATTTGATGAGGATTGCTATCAGAAAGAGGCATCAGATTGCATTTGGGATTAGTGTCAGTGGTGGATGGATGTACGGGTATGTAAGGATGTGCACAGAAAAAGAAGGATGGATGGTTGTGTCAGTGAATGCGTACTGCCAGAAGATCAGCTTTCTCAACATGTCCGAACACGAGTGTTGTAAGAGGCTCAGGCACTCCCGTTAGGTCACTGCTGACATCTGCAATCTCTTGAAATGGAACCTCCTGCTCCGTAGGCAGCCAAGTTTTGCCAGTGGCTGTCTCCTTGTTCTGAGTCACTCTCTGGAGATTCTGTGCTGCCTTCTCCTCTGAGGTGAGAAAACATGGCATGATGACATGGAGAAATGGATTGTGGGAGAGGAAGGAAGGATAACCTTGGTGGAGGGTGACAGTGAGGGATGGGTGTGAGATGGACAAAGATGATGATGACCGTGCATGCTGATTGTCCAGGTAGGGATATGAGAAGGATCTTGGAGAGAGGAGGATGAACTGAGCTACAATGTTTGCTGATCTGGGGAGTGGGGATCAGGAGAATTCTGAGGAGGTCTGTTTGGGGATCTTGGCACCTGCTTTCACCTTGTCTCCATCATGAGGTCATTGAACCTCTTGGGCACTGTATTCGAGCTGCAAAGATCACACTCCTGCTGCTGACTTCCCTGGCCACTTCAATCCATGCCTGTTCTGTTAGAGAGGCTGCCATCTTCATCTTGTCTGCGGGAAACAACGTTTCACTTCAGTGCCACTGATCAGGAGAAGCTGACGGGAAAAGTCAGAGATCTTGGTGTAGATGGGAGGGTCAGGAGGGAGGGGTGGGGTTGGAGGATTTGGGGTTAGTTGGGAGAGCCTTCTGACATTTCCTTTCCATTGCTGTGAATGCTTAAATCTCAGGAAATGATGTAGAATTCAGCTGCTTTGACCACTCTCACTAGAAATTTGACAATTTTGATGTGACCTCTCCCAGTCTGTGATTAATCGGGAAACAGCGTTGGCTGAGTTGAAGAGCAAAGATAAAGCCTGGTTCTCTGACAAACGGGTTCTTGCTCAGCTGCTGGCGCTCTGCTGTATTGTTCCTGTTACGTTAAAATTTCACCCTATCATCTGTCTCCAGTCTCAGTGTTAAGACAAAGTGTTGTTGAAATATTGCCCTTTTCCATTTCGATCCATTCTTGAGCCTGCTCTTCTCTCCTTCCCAAGTGCAGCTCCAAGAAGTTGCATCTTTGGATTCAAATGGGGTGGTTAAGCTTGTGGATTGGCCGTCCTCGACACAGCCGTTGCCATGGATTAGACAGCACACCCAAGCAAAAATGATCGTACATTGGCTCAGTTCAAAAGTCACCAACAGGCACATTGAACTGGCTTGTAGGTTTCCGGTGGGATAGCCTCCCAACACTTTTCTGGGTTACCATGTCCAGACAGATTTAAACATTATCTCTTTTTGGAAATCACATTCAGTTCAATTGTTCTATCCTGCATTCTGGTCACCCTCCCCACCCCACCCCACTGACCTCTCCCCTCAACCCCCACCACCCCACCCCCAGCCACACGGATGTACAATTATTTGGAAGTACCAATAATGTCCAGAAGTCATTGAGCATCTTTAGAGTGAACAGCCTGAATCAATGCCTGTAGGTCTTTTCAAGTGGAACACCCCAGAAGGGGATCTGAGGCAGGATTTTTCACTGGGGTTACATCCACTGCTAAGTATAACTTGAATAGATGGGAATTAAGAGGTGATCTTGGAAAATACGTGGTGGGTACTAGATGCTTAGGAGAGACTTGATACTGACTGTCAACATCGGTGCCTTTACTACGGGGTAGATTGGCTGCAGGTATTTTTGCAGCAGGCAGTATTACTCTGCAATGGACTTTACGCTGAGCTGTATGATGTGGAGCAAGTTCGCTATGGTCATTGTCAGGAGCATGGTATAATGCTCCTGTTATATTGGAGCATGTGGGTAGCCCAATGCTGCCATTAACTGATCTTCCTGATATGCCTTTCTTTTTATCATGTGCAATATCAATCTCAAAACACTCAATTTCAAATCTATGCAAAGTAATAATCTATATATGCTCTGTGTATTCTGCATCAGGCAATTGGAATGGTTTATCCCCTGAGCTTTGATGAAAGTTGATTTTTTATGAATGTGGCCTCTCTTTTTCATTTGTTCCTCTTCTATTGAAGCCACTTTTAAATAGCATTATGATCAAAACTTGATGTTTCAACATTTTAACCACAAATTTAATGTCATAAATAAGTAAAAATAGATCCCCCAACATATTCCAAAAATAACTTTCATGAGAAAGAATCAGAAACATTGAAAATGTTTAATCAAAGTTTATTACTTGAAAGCTACCTACCGTAAGCAGGAAAAATAATACAAAGCTTCAAGAATTCCTGCAGAAATCATCTCCCTTTCAAATGGGCTTTGAAGGTAAAAGGTGTAATCAGGGCACAAATTGCACCAGGTATTCATTGAAATATTTTTCCACACATTCGGAAGGCTTAATGAAGCTAAATACTTTAGGACGAAATGTAGCCAGCTGGAAAATTGTGAACAGACCGGACTTACCACAAAACATGTGTAAAACCTGCCTGTCCAATTTTCTGATCCCTGCCCCTGTTCTGTGCCTCACTCGCCACATGGGTGGGAGCAGGGTTCAACAACAAAAATTGAAGCAAAAACCAATTTAAATTATATTTAATAAGAAAGCCATTTTACATCATTTTAATAACATCATTTCAGCGGTATTTAAATTTTTAATTTTTTTTGTGTTAGGCAATTTAAAACTCCTTTGAATTATTGCTCTCATTAGAACCTTGCTCCTTGTTATCTGGAAGCTTCATGGACTTAAGTTAAAAAAAAGTCATACAAATAACCTTTTATCTATTGAAAATTTAGTCATTCTTTACATACAATAATGTTTTAATTTTTGCTATTAACAATCTTATAAAATTCAAAAATTTGCAATTGGAATTATTCTATTTTTCATTTTATTTTGGTGATGAAATAACTATCGAGTTATCATTCTTAACCCTTCAGTGACACAAATACTTCAATTATGTAATTTGTTGAGAGAAATCCATGGCAAGCTGAGTAGACATGGGTAAAAATTTCATTTGTAAGGGATTGAGGGATTATCCCAGAAAAGCTAACCATTGTGTTCCTTAAGATAGGTTTTTACAAAGCTACAGAGACAGTGAGAGCCTTTTTCCTTGGATGGTGATGGCTAACACGAGGGGATATAGCTTTAAATTGAGGGGTGATAAATATAGGACGGATTACCGAGATATGTTCTTTACTCAGAGGGTAGTAAGGGCGTGGAATACTCTGCCTGCAGCAGTTGTGGACTTGCCAACTTTAAGGGCATTCAAATGGTCATTGGTTAGGCATATGGGTAACATTGGAATAGTTTAGGTTAGAGGGTCATTAGATTGGTTCCACTGGTCGGCGCAACATCGAGGGTCGAAGGGCCTGTACTGAGTTGTAATGTTCTATGTTCTTAATAATTTTGCATTCCTTTTCTGACTCACATATAGGACTGGATTCAGACTAGGAGACAGGGATCTGGTAAAATGTTGGCAGAAGATGTTGGGAAGGGAGCCTGAAGCATCCTATCGTCACCATATATCGACAATGCTGGGATTCTCAGCATCAGGCAGCTAATTGAGCCACTTTTGGATCCAGTTTGGAGCCAGCTCATGCCCCTACCAGCATTTTACTGGGGCTGGGAAAGAACACCGCTGTATGGGAAGATCACCAGGAGAATCCTGGCAGTCTCCCAGGAGTTTGTTCTTTATGGTCCTGGCATGGCCCTGAGCTAATGCATTGCTGTTTGAATTTGTGTTCCCAATAGGCCCCGGATTGCTTTAAAAAAACTTACCTTATCGTCAACAGCAGTAGTTACTTCTAACCAAACGGTAGCTTTCTCAAGGCTCCTGAACAGGGATGACAATGGCACAGGGGTTAAGACTCTTGTCTTACAGTGCCAGGGACCTCAGTTAAATTCTGGCCTCAGGCGACAGCGTGGAATTTGCACATTCTCCTCATGTCTGAGTGGGTTCCCTCTGGATGTTCTAGTTTCCTCCCACAGTCCAAAAATGTGCACGGTAGGTTGATTGGCCATAGTAAATTGCCCCTTAGTGTCAGAGGGATTAGTAGGGTAACGAAGGGGAGAGGGGGTTATGGGGATAGAACCTGGGTGGGATTATTGTGACCTCCTTCTGCATTGAAGTGATTCTATGAACTGTCAGAGGTGGCGGCCTCTTAATTGGTTGCTGCTAGTGAAATGGTGCCTCGGTGTCCTGGCATCTGCCCAGTGTGGCATTGGCTCTCACTGTCATTCCAAATGGCCAGGCCTCTTTCCTCCTTGAAAGATTCAGCTGATAGCCTCTATCCAAATCATACTGTTCCCGAGGTTTGAAGTGTGTTCAGCCAAATAGCGAGTAAAAGATAAATGGTTTGACGGGAATATTTTAGAGCTGAGTCTAATGTTGCTCTTATTACTTGAATACCCAGACAAAGGCATAATCAAGAAAGAATTATTGGAATCTAATCGGGAAGACAAACCTTTTTAATTTTCCTCCTATTGATGCCTTGGCTGAAGCAAATAACTCCACATTGAAGAAAGATTAAATTTAGTGGCTGGAATTTTATCAGCCTGCCCACCATGGGATTTGGAGCAGGTGAGGGATAGACAACAGGAAGGTCATTGACCTCACATGGGATTTTACTGTTATGCGGTGAGCAAGGCTGTAAAGTCCCACTTAGTATCTTCATAAGGTCCATAACGTTCAAAGGGGAGTGATCTATGAATGCCCACTCTTGACATTAAGAGCTTTGCCTTCCAGGAGTGTACATTAGATATTAACATATACAGGGCAGCCAGACCCTGCAGAGATTCTGTCCATCCCTTCCTTTCCCATACTCACAAGATGTTTAATCAATATGTAAAACAACAGGAGCTGAATTTCCGGCAGCATATAAGCAGCGACCTTTTTCTTTTGGGGAAGTATGATTTTCTTCCCCATTTCAGAACCTGCACCATTTTCCTCTGACCTTTTTTGCAGCTCGGGAATGCATGAATCCTCAAAACCTACCCCATAAGATGATTAGAGGTTTAGATAGGGTGGACAGTGATAGCCTTTTTCCTAGGATGGAGAAAGCTAGCACGAGGGGACACAGCTTTAAATTAAGGGGTGATAGTTATAGGACGGATATCAGAGGTAGGTTCTTTACCCAAAGGGTGGTTCGGGAGTGGAATGCCCTGCCTGCAGCAGTTGTAGATGCGCCAAGTTTGGTGGCGTTTAAGAGGTTAGTTGATAAGTATATGGAAGAGAAGGGAATGGTTTAGTTTGGAGGGTATTGCTTTTTATATTGGTCGGCGCAACATCGAAGGCTGAAGGGCCTGTTCTGTTCTATAATGTTCTATGTTCTATGATCCTCACACTGTGGAATTCATGAGCTGTTGCTCAGCAGCATTCATAGACAGTCAAAGTCATTTTGACTATGTGCAGTGGTTAAAATAGGCAATTGGGCAAATCCATGGCCGGTATTACGGCTCTCTAAAGTCGATACAAATGAAAACGCTGATCCATCATCCCCCAATTTGCTCTTGAGCAAAGTCAAAATTAAAAGGTTTTCATTGAAGCTGTGTTTTTTTTTCAATGCATGGTAACAATGTTATGTCTGGGTGAAATGCTGAGCTTTGTGGAGGTTTTTGTGTAAGTAAAACACTGCGCGTCAATCACGAGGCTGCACATAATCCCCCAGAACTATCGTGTTCATGGCTTTCTTTCACACAGGCACAAATATTTAGATATCTGAATTGGTTGTTCATGTGACAGGGACACTGAATTTCATATCTCATTAGGAGACTATGACCCACATCGCGAAAAGCACTGCTAATGGGAGTCTAGTAGATAAATTAAAGGTTCCTTGGTGCAAACTTGCCCTGACCTGAGCACCACTGTTTAGAGAAAAATGCACAAATGTTAAGGGTTACAAACTAATGACCTTGTACAGGTGTTTCGACTGAGAGACCTTTCTTAAGTTACAGCATTCGCAAAACATACAACTGTCTGGTAGGAGCACAATACTTTGCTTGATTGGCACAAGAATGGGTGCACGTGCTGCTCTAATCATTGAGCTAAAAGTCACCTCAGCCTCTTTTGAAATGTAGATCCAAAAATTGAAGATTTTTCCAATGTGCTGCAATCAAATGAAGTGTTAGTGAATCTGATTTTTGCGATAAATATTGGTGCGTTTATGCAAAATGTTTTGGTTATGATTGATTACGGGGTGGGGGGAGGTCACGTTAACACAGTGGCTAGCACTGCTACCTCACAGTGCCAGGGACCCAGGTTCGATTTCTGACTTGGGTCACTATCTTGTGGAGTTTGCACATTCTCCCAGTGCCTGTGTGGGTTTCCTCTGGGCGCTCCAGTTTCCTTCCACAGTCCGAAAGACATGCTGGTTAGGGTGCATTAACAGTGCTAAATTCTCCCTCAGTGTACCCGAATAGATGGCGGAATGTGGCGACTAGGTGATTTTCGCAGTAACTTCATTACAGTGTTAATATAAACAAAGAAATGAACTTAAAAATTTAAACATAGGCTGGAATCTACTTTTTACAAGTAACTGTTGAAAGCTGAATACTGAAGTAGAATGGGAAGGAGTTTGTTTAGGCTTCTTTACAAACACAACATTAAAAATGTAACAGAAGCCTGTGGCCTTGAGGGGGCTACCCCTGGCAAAGGACAGCTATGCCCCTACTATTTAAAAGTATGAGCCAAAAAATTGGACTCTCCACTCCCGCCGGTTGCCCATGCCAAACATTTTTTGGCATTGGATTGTCGCGTATTATCGAGGTCAATTGGCTTTTTATTTAGATATGTGGGTAGATTTATTTAGATATATGTGCCCATTTTGGTGCACCCCCCTCTCCCCATATAATGGGAGTGAGCTTGGGGGTAGGGTGGGCATGGGCATCCCCCTATTTTACATGTCCCTACCTTCTGAGGACACATAAAATTCAGCCAATGGTGATGAGTGATGAGGTAACATCAATGGTCATGAATTAGAGTCTCTCAACAGCAGATAGAGCAGATAGCACTTGGGAGAGGTGTACCTAGTGTATATCGTGTAAGTACATCAGTCTGAAGTAACTATCTATGCCAGGCTACAGTCCCTCTGGATAAGATACACTGCAGATACAAGATGCCTCAAATGTTCTTAGAAGATTAGATCTCTCAAGAAGCTGCAGTGCAGAAAGAGGCCACTCAGCCCATCGAGTCTACACCCACACAATCCTACCCATATCCCCATACATTTACTCTAGATAGTCCACCTGACATGAAAGATCAATTTAGCGTGACCAATCCACCTAACCCGTACATTTGAGAAAGCTAGCACGAGGGGACACAGCTTTAAATTAAGGGGTATGAGTTATAGGACGGATATCAGAGGTAGGTTCTTTACTCAAAGAGTGATTAGGGAGTGGAATGCCCTGCCTGCAGCTGTTGTAGATGCGCCAAGTTTGGTGGCGTTTAAGAGGTTAATTGATAAGTATATGGAAGAGAAGGGAATGGTTTAGTTTGGAGGGGCATTGCTTTTTATTTTGGTCGGCACAACTTCGAAGGCCGAAGGGCCTGTTCTGTGCTGTAATGTTCTATGTTCTATGTTCTATCTTTAGAGTGTGGGAGGAAACCGGAGCAGCAGGAGAAAACTCACTCAGATATGGGGAGAATGTGCAAACTTCACACGGACAATGACCCAAGCCATGGGTCTGTGACGCTGCGAGACAGCAATGCTAACCACTGTGCCGCCTATTGCTAACAGCAGCTACCGACAATGTCTAAATATCACCTGACACGTCATGTTGAATGCATTTGACATACTTTCAGACACAAAATAGCCATTCAGTCTTTTTTGCCACTATTTTTGCAGCAGGGAAATAGGTAAAGTGAGGTCCAGTTTCAGCCCCAATTACCCTTAAAATTTTGAAAGGTTTTTGGGCACTCAGGAACGACGTTTCACCAAGCTTCTTGGCTTAGCTGTGCTCTCCTCCCTTGACACCCATTGTCCCACAGTGATCCATGCAACACTGAACCCATGAGATTCAGTTTCAAAAGGGAAATGAAGGAACAACAAGATATCACGGCAGCTTCCTGAGTTGGTGCAGATCTAAAAGGCTTGATATTCCCAGCTTGGACATTAAGAAGGGGGATCGGGGTTGGTGGGCTTTCAGTGGAGGGGTGGTATTAGAGGGCAGGAAAATGGGAGGGTTGATTTACTGGGGTGGGCAAAAGTTTGACAGATTGAGTATGATGTGGGAAAATTGTGAGGTGGTTCATTTTCATTGGAAGAATAGCAATGCGGCTATATAAATTGGAGAGAGGCTGCAGAATGGTGCAAGATATGAATCGTAACAGGTTCGTAGACAGATACAGCAAGCAATTAAGAAGGCAAGTGGAATGTTGGTCTTCTTTGCAAGGTGGGGGATAGAGTACGAATGTGGGAGGTCTTTCTACAATGGTAGAGGGCATTAGTGAGTTCAAACCTGGAAAACTGTGTACAGATTTGGACTTCTTACTCAAGTAAGGATATACATTCATTGAAAGCAGGTCAGAGACATTCACTGGGCTGATTCCTGTGACAAAGAACATAGAACATAGAACATAGAACAACACAGCACAAACAGGCCCTTCGGCCCACGAGTTGCGCCGATCACATCTACCAATCCACAGACCTATCTATAACCCCCTATCCTATTCTTTTCCATATATCATCCGGAAGTCTCTTAAAGTTCCCCAGTGAGTTTGCCTCAACAACCTCCGATGGCAGTCGGTTCCATTCACTCACCACCCTCTGAGTGAAAAACCTACCCCTGACATCTCCTTTGTATTTGCTTCCCTGCACCTTAAATCTGTGTCCTCTCGTAGTGACCATTTCAGCTCGGGGAAATAGTCTCTGAGAGTCCACCCTATCTATTCCTCTCAACATTTTATAAACCTCTATCAGGTCGCCTCTCAACCTACGTCTCTCCAGTGAGAAGAGTCCCAGCTCCCTCAACCTATCTTCATAAGGCCTGCCTCCCAATCCAGGCAGCATCCTTGTAAATCTCCTCTGAACTCTCTCAATAGCCTCTACATCCTTCCTATAATGAGGCGACCAGAACTGCGCACAATACTCCAAGTGGGGTCTGACAAGAGTCTTATAGAGCTGCATCATTACCTCAGGCATTGTCTTTGAGGGGACGATGAGCAGGTTAGACGTACACTCATTGGAGTTTAGAAGAGTGAGGCGTGATCAAATTAAAAAATACAAGATTCTGTGAAATCATGATAAAATTAATGCTGAGAGGACGTTTTCTTCCAGGCTACAGGTACTTTGGTCCGCCTTGTTATCTAACAAGGGGCATACATGCGGCAGATCGTGAGAGGGCTGCTCTTGGATTTTTCAAGAATAGTCTAGTGCTTCACGTCGTTAGTATAAACTTGACCTGGACCATCTGACGTGCAACACGACAGCTCAGTGACTATCTCTGTGCTGTGCAGATACATGGATTTGGGCCTGTGTCTGTGGAAGTTTGCACATTCTCCCCGTGCTTGCGTGGGTTTTCTCCAGGTGCTCCGGTTTCCTCCCACATCCCAAAGATGTGCTCTTAGGCTAATTGGCAAAACAAATTCTCCCTAAATTGTCTCGCAAATTTGGTTCCAATGCATAGATCTATAAACATAGACAGGGATCATGGGTAGAAGTAGGAACATCGAGGTGGCAGTGCGAGCTCGTTGGGCAGAAGGGCCTGTTTGCCGTGCTGTTTTGTTCTTTGTTCTCCTTGTGTGGAATCTAAAACAGTTTAAAAAGAAAGCATTTAAGATGCAGATGATGAGGAACTTCTTCTCTTAGACAGTTGTTAGAGTTTAGAATTCTCTACATAGTGGAGGCTGGGCCATTGAATACATTCAAGACTACCTTAGACAGATTTTTGATTTACAAAACAGTCAAGGGTTATGGGGAATAAAAACTGAGAATGCTGAAAATACTCAGCGGGCAGGATTTTACAGCCTCGCTCATCCTCAAACTGTAAAATCCCGTCTGAGATCAATGGAGCTTTCCACAGATTCCTGCTCCAATTCCTGTGAGGGGCAGGGTGTAAAATTACAGCCAGCAGATCGGTCTGTAGGGAGAGAAAAACTGAGTTAATGTTTTGAATCGATTGAATTGAATTGCAGGGCAGACTTGAAGGCCTGAATGGCCAATTCCTGCTACTGTATCTTGTGTTTTTATGTTAGTAATTTCACACACAAATTCACAACATACCTCAGCAGCATCTAGTGAGGCTACTGAAATTCTCTGACAGATTTGTGAGCCCACTTATTGGATAGGGAGTGCAAAAGTGGGCAATGAAGAGACTGCCTCCAGGAAGGTTTCTGAACCAGGTTTGTTGCCAGAGAGTCTCACAGCCGTGAGGAAAATCCAGACCAAAAGGTTAGGCTCGGCTGAAGAGCAAAACAAAAGCTTGTCACCAGCAAAACAAACAAATTGGCCATCTATCTCATCATGTTGGGAGCTTTTCTTGGCCTTTTGGTTAGGATCAAGTCTAGTATTGACATGCTGTACTTGGGTTGAAGTCATTAGGTTACATTTTAGCTTCATTTGAAGCAATTTTTAAAAGCAGCATCTCGGCCTTTAGGTTAAGATGCAAATGAGATCCAGCCTTGGAGGAGGAGCTATACCTACTCCAATCAGCTTGGCTCAAGTAGATCAAGCCCAAGATCGGAGGTGAGAGCACTGTCTTGTCAGCTTGGATCGGGAATGTCCCAACTTGTTGGGATTCTGAATTGGATTTGATTTGATTGGATTGAATTGGAACAAAGTAGATAAAAAAATTAACAACAACCAATCCATTTCAAAGTGACTCCCAAAGTAAATTTTGTCTCTTGATCAGTTTTGATGTGATGAGATGCTAAATAAATGCAAATCTTCCTTTCTCTGAGGTATTTTGTTTGCATTAAAAACACAAATGCTGGAAACAAGGTTAACTTTGCATGTTAATGAGCTACCTTCACGGTTTTCTTTCCATTTGGACCCCTCCCTCTCCGCTCTTCCCTTCTCTGAACTCTCAGCTCTATCTGCCCAACCCTGACATTATCATTCCAGTTGTGGAAAAGGGAGGAGTTGTTGAATAAAGGGTTCTGATAAAGTGTCATCAACTTGGAATGTTAACTCTGTGTTTTCTCTCCATAGCTGCCGCCTGGCCTGCTGATGTTTTTTCCATTTTCTGTCTTTATTTCATGCTGGAATTCTACCGCCCCGCCTGCCACGGAATTGGAGCGGATGAGGGACGGACAACAGAAATGTCCATTGACCTTGGATGGGAATTTCCAGTCTCGCTCGAGTACAATTCCACCCCTAGTGTCCCACATCCACACTATTTTACATCTGTACATGTTTTGCAGGTTTTAATCATTACAAGCTGCATAATTACTGTACCAGAATTTCCTCTTCTGCCAATGTGATCTCTGGCAGGACACTCCTTCAACTTTCCATCGTTTGAACAGCTTGTGGCCCTCATTCACTTACTGGAACTCGTTCATTGATGACTAACTGACCTGTCACTGCACGGGTAAAACAACTTACCCTCTAACTCTCAAAAATTCCGAAAGTATGATTTGATAATGCACATGTGCGTGCTTGCAAAGGAGCATTGATCCAGCATCCTTAAGTGCCTGGGAGGACTGTCTACACAGTTACAGCTGTTGCATCTCGTGTATCGGAGATAAGATCCAGGGTAAATCACATGGCTCATTCACTACTCAATAAAACCATGACTGATCTTCTCCCTCAATCTCATTTACTTTCTGCTTCCCATTTCTTTTGATTACCAATGAAATCAGGGGTGTTTTTATCCCAGTGTTGAATATATTCTGTGATGGAGCATCTACAACTATCTGGGCTAAATGATTCCGAAAATTCACAGTCTTCTGCACAAGTCCTTATCTCAGTCCTAAATGATTGACTCCCTTATCCTGAAACTGTACCCTTGTGTTTGAATAGGGGGAATAGCCTCTCAGTGTCTACCCTGATAAACCCCGTCAGAATCATTAATGTTTCAGTGAGACCACCTTCATTTATCCAAACACCCAAGAGTAAAGGTCCTCTTAACTTTTCATCAGAGGACAACCTCTCTTCTCAGGAATAAATCTAGTGAGCCATCACTTTATCACCTCAATGGCAAACATATCCTTCCATCGGTATGGAAACCAAAACAGCACACAAAATAATTGTAGGGAGACTTCCCTATTCTTATAGCTCTCTTGCAATAAAAGGTAGCACTCCACTTGTTTTGCTAATTGCTTTGCTGGAGCTGAGTGATAATTCCCTGTGTACCTTGTCCATGTACACTCAAGTCCCTCTGAACATAATGTTTAAGTCTCTTTAAAAAATATTCTGATTTTTTTTTGCTCTTAATTCCAACGTGAACAGTCTCATGCTTCTCCACATTATGGGCTGAATTCTATGTACCAAGACAATGTCCAAGCACCAAATAGGTCAGACTTTCACATGATAGGCATGATGGGCAATAAATGACCATCTGGCAGGGATCCAACCTACAGCCATGGGCGAGATTGGAGAATTCCAATTACAGTGTGAAGAATGTGGAGGTCTGGAAGTGATTCCAAAGTGGTTGCACGCACAGGCACAGATATTGGAGAATTCACCCAGGGCCAACAGTGCTGCGGTGATCCACTCATGCTTTCTTCCATTAACACACCGATCACCGTCATGGAAGGTCAAACCCTGCATATCACCAATGCAGTACTCGATATGTGTTCTGACCTCCTATCCTTGCCCTTGCCTTGCCCCTGTGCTCCAGTGCCTAGAGCCAGGATATGAGAGGAATGAGGAGCCCGGGGATCCTGGTTCCTGTTAGGAAAACAGTGGGTGGTGGTGGTGGGGTGGGGTGTGGAGTAACGGACCACACAGTGCTGGATCTCCTGATGCCATTGGGGGGCATTTCTCAGGGCACTTCTCACAGCAAAGCCTGCCCTCTGGCCCTCTGCTCTTTGGTACAGATGCCTCTGAGCATTGCGATGACAGGTGAGCTATCTATCACTGTGCAGGAGATTCTCAACAGGCTGGGGCCTTTACAACCAGCAAAGTCATCCCAGATAAAAGGGCATAAGGGTTACCTGCTTATTTCCAGCAAAACTGACAGCGAGGGGCGAGCACCCAGGAAAAAAAATCACTTGGCTTCACATGGGTGCATTTCCTATTTGTGACATTCAAAGATTGTTCTTTTCCGATCATTATCCAGCTGCATTTGTCGATTATCTCTGAATGCACAGATATGGATTTATCTGATGTTCTTATGGGACTCTGTAATTGTGTCTTTCCAACCAGCACTATTTGGCTGAGGAACATTGCTTGTCCCCAGCACTGCTGTCTATATCAGGGAAGGTGCTGGTGGCCATGAAGGTGCTATTGAGTTGGAGACATTCAGCTTCTGGAATATTCTGATGATCAAAGCCTCCCATGACTCATTGGCATCCAGACCCCGCCTCCCTCCACCTTCGCTGCAAGGGGCCGCCTACAGTAACTCATTCTCCTTTTTTCCAAACACCTCAGCAAAAAAAAACCAGCCCGTCTCACTCAATTCCTCCTCAGGTAGAGTTTCCCCTTTCTGGACGACCAGACCACTCCCCCGAGGGTGCATATAGGAGGGAGCCACTTGAACTATCTAGGCATTGAAATCTCACCTCCGGCAGACCAATAGTCTGTTTAAAAGGCTAGTTTATTAGTGTCACAAGTAGGCTTGCGGTAACACTGCAATGAAGTTACTATGAAATTCCCCTAGTTGCCGCACCCCACCACCTGTTCAGACACACTGAGGGAGAATTTAGCATGGCCAATGCACCCTAACCAGCACGTCATTTGGACTGAGGGAGGAAACTGGAGGAAGCCCATGCAGACACGGGGAGAATGTGCAAACTCTGCACAGACAGTCACCCAAGCTGGGAAACATGTGGGGTAGGAGGTATAGGGCCTGGGTGGGATTGTTGTCGGTGCAGCCTCAATGGGCCGAACGGCCTCCTTCGGCACTGTAGGGATTTTCTAACAAGGGTAACACAGGAAAGAAGACTCCATTTTCAAGTTGCAGGGATTTTATTGATTTGTCAATGCAGAAGCCACTGCTATAAAATTCTCGTGTAGCTCACAAATAAGCAAAGCCACATGTAAGCACATCTCTATTTACAAAGATAAATGGTCTGGAATTTGTGTGGGGCTTTTCCTAATCCATCAATGTAAGTTTGGCACATTTTGTGTCATCGACGGAGCACGAACAGCACGGAGAAAATTCTGACCCCTTATTTGTTTCCTCTTATCCTGTGAGAACCGTATGGTTTGTGGCTGATTCATTGTTGCACATTCCACACTTCTTTAGGTATCTGGATCTTAAGTTATGTCAGCATAGGTTGATAAATGGCTACCAAATAGACACACACTCGCCTTAAGATACACAACTGGCACAGAAGTTACCAGTGCTCACACACCAGTAATTCTCATCAGTGAAAACTTCCGAATTTTTTTTTTGGCACAGCAGATCCAAATAAGCCAAAGTGAAGGGGAAAAACCTAACCGTGAAAAACAAAAAATGGAAAAAGTTGAGACGTGTTATGAAAAGACTGAGGTCATTATGGCTTTCATTTCCTGCAACCGGCTTGATGAAACTTTGAATGTGATAGGAATTGACAGTCGCGGGGAGTTTGTTTTATGCATCAACCAGACCAAAAAAAGAGTCAGTAACGAAGGTTGATTTAGAGGGAGTTGCCCAATGTTGGAACAGACTGCGCATTGAAGGATTTTAGTCAATCAGGTTTGGAGAAGTGGTTCCTCCTTTGGCCTTTCGGGGTTCCTCATTCTTTATGGAGCAAATCCAGACAGACTCAAAGGGATAAGATTAACTTTGCAAAAGTACTTTTGCTAATCTTCTTACTGCACAGTCCTTCCTTAGAATCACTTGTTTATATATTTTAAGAGTGTCTTTGTTTCTAACATCCAAGCTGCTTGCATTTTTACTCTCTGCTTCATTCACAGCCCTGGGGTGCAGATGGTCTGTACACAGGGATATTTAAGGAAATACCAATGCAATTGGTCACACTCTAGTGGAATCTTTAAGGAATCGGGCAATCTGGGGATAAAGTTACAGATTGTCTCTTTGGGAATTTCACATTTAGGCAACGATCCAGGGTCTGTGCCAAAACAGCAGTTTGGGAGAATCCCAGCAGGAGATTCTGACGGCAATTGTTAACAAAAGGGCAGAAGACGGAGGCTGAAGGGAGACCAGATAGAGGTCTACAAAATCATGAGATGCACAGGCAGGATAGATAGTCAGAGGCTTTTTCCCAGGGTGGAAGTGTCAATCACAATGGGGCACAGTTTCAGGGTGAGAGGGGGAAAGTTTAAAAGAGCTGTGAGGGACAAGGTTTTTCAGGCAGGAAGTGGTGGGTGCCTGCAATGCACTCTCGGGGGATATGGTGGAAGTAGGCACATCAGCAATATTTAAGAGGCATCTGGATGGGTGCATGAATAGAGGGTGGAATAGAGGGATACAGATCAAATAAGGGCAGAAAGTGTTTTCCTGTAGTTTATTTGGTATCTCTTTGGCCCATTCACCTGATAAAGGAGTAGAGCTCTGAAAGCTTGTGATACCAAATAAACTTGTTGGACTTTAAACTGGTGTTATAAAGTCGTAGAGGTTTACAGCATGGAAACAGGCCCTTCAGCACAATTAATCCATGCTGCCTTTTTTTTGAAAAACCCTTAAGCTAATACCAATTGCACACATTTGGCCCATATTCCGCCATCCCCATCTTACCCATGTAACTGTCTAAATGCTTTCTAAAAGATAAAATTGTATCCTTCTCCGCTACGACCTCTGGCAGCTCATTCCAGACACTCACCACCCTCTGTGTGAAAAATTTGCCCCACTGGATACTTCTGTATCTCTCCCCTGTCACCTTAAACCTATGCCCTCTAGTTTTAGACTCCCCTATTTTTGGGAAAAGATATTGACTATCTATCTTGTCTATTCCCCTCATTATTTTATAGACCTCCATAAGGTCACCCTTCAGCTTCCTACGCTCCAGAGAAAAAACTCCTAGTCTATCCAGCCTCTCCTTATAACTCAATCCATCAAGTCCTGGTAGCATCCTAATCAATCTTTTCTGCACTCTTTCTAGTTGAATAATATTCTTTCTATAATAGGGGGACCAGAATTGCACACAGTATTCCAAGTGTGGTCTTACCAATGTCTTGCACAACTTCAACAAGTCTTCCCAACTTCAATGTTCTGACCGATGAAACCAAGCATGCCAAATGCTGTTGTGAGACTTTTTTTTTGTAGTTTAGTTGGGCATCATGATTGGCACAGGCTTGGAGGGCTAAAGGGCCTGTTCCTGTGCTGTACCTTTCTTTGTGGTTTGTTTTTTGTAAAATAACAGGCCAAGCCGGCTGCCATGTGTCACAGGTTAAATGCTTGAGACATCCCAGAGGAACCTTCCGCTCACCTAGAGAAATAGAGAGTCATCAACATAGCATTCTGCGTGCGGGCGGGCGGCAGGGGGGGGATTGGAATCATGCTTCAAAAATCTGTTTGGATTCTTTCAGGAGAGACTGAGACTTCTGGATAAAAGGGCACTCTGTGGATATTGTTTATCTTCAGCAAGGCTTTTGAAACTGTACCAGATAGGAATTTGTGCCAAGAAAGTTGAAAAGCGCGGAATGAGTGGGCAGTTACTGAAGTGGATTGGCATGCTGTCTTCATCAAGAGACAGTGGGATGTTTGTGCACAGAACTGCATCAGAATGGTGCAAAACGATGCCCAAGGACCAGCGCTGGGGCCTTTTAAATTTATATTGCACAACACTGGTTTGCCGTTGGCAAATTTGCTGATCATAGAATCCCTACAATGCAGAAGGAGGCCATTCGGTCCATAGAGTCTGCATTGACCACAATGCCACCCACAACCCCAGGCATTTACCCTATAGCTAATCCCCCTGACACTAAGGGTCAATTTATCATGGCCAATCCACCTAACCCGCACTTCTTCGAACTGTGGGAGGAAACCAGAACACCTGAATAAAACTCACGCAAGCACAGGGGAATGTGCAAATTCCACATAAACTGTTACCCAAGCCAGGAATCAAAGCTGGATCCCTGGCACAGTGAGGCGGCACCTCACCCAAATTATATTTCTCGATATAAACTCCAAGAGAAAAGGTTACCAATCAATTGGCAACTCAGTAGCTCAGACTGACCTCCATTTTCATGCATTTTTCATCCCTGGAATAACTTGAACATTTAGGGTCAAATTTTCCTGAGATCATTAAAAAAAAATTGCAGTGAATTGATTGTCATCTGTGCCACTGCGCTACCCCCAAAATAATGAAACTGAGATGAAGATTGCAAATCATCATGGGTAGGTGACCTGCCGCAGAAGGACCCCAGTGAGATTGCAAGGATTGAGGAATGACAAATTAACTTCAAAGTGGCCAAGTACAAAATGATGAAGGTAGGGAAGAAAAATAAACATTGGAATTATAAACTAAATCTGTAGAGTATCTCGTTGAAAAGGATCAGGGTGGTGAATGATTCGAATGGATTGTGCAGCAGATGGACAAGGCTGTTAACATCATTCAATTCTAGAGGCAGTTGGTGGAGAAACACCAAATGAGGGAAATAGGTTCTATACTGATTTGGAACTCTGACGTTTGTCAGGTATAAAAAAGTTTTTTTCTGGTCCTGATTATTCTTGGGCCTTTCTCCTTGTTAAAAATCCATCATTCCCAGCTCTCCAGCGTTACCCGGACTGATGAAGATGCTTCTCTTGTGAAGATACAGTCCTTTGGATAATAATGACTTCCAGCATCTCATCCAAATTATATTTCTCGATATAAACTCTAAAGAGAAAAAGTTACCAAGCAATTGGCAATTCAATGGCTCAGCCTGATCTCCATTTTCATTCATTTTTTTCTCTGGAATAAGTCGAACATTTAGAGTCAAATTTTCCTGAGATTATTAAAAAAAAATTGCAGTGAATTGATTGTCACCTGTCCATGTGATCCTGTGAACAAGAGAACAAATTTAGTGCAGGACTTCAGCGAGAATTCCTCTTTTGTCTATGCCCAAGTAAAAGGGAGTAAAACCAAGATTCACCGCAATAAATGCTCACTTCCTCTGAAGTGAGCAGAAGCACAGCAGAGAGTACAAACGGAGGCGCAATGATGGACAGTTGGAGAGGGAGCTATTGAATAGGAATGATTGGAATGGGTCTTTGGGGCCTGATGAATGTGTAGATGATAGAATACTTGCTCAGGTTCTTCGACAATATCTATTGAACAGACATATGAGTCAGAACTTAGTCTTTGATGGATCCATTGATGTAGCCCCAGCTATAAAAATCACAGTGCCTTAACAAAGGAAACCTATATAGAAATACAACAATGGGTGACAAGTGAAAAGACTTTTAAGAACAAACGGTAATTATAATGTTAAGAAATTGCCTTGTAGTAGGGCACAACAAAGGTACAAAATGGTGACAATTGAGTTTATTATTTCTGGTATTGTGGGGTCTATGTGCAATTTATTCATGTCATCCCTCATATGTATGCTGATTAATGTCTGTAACTTCCCAAAGCAAGGTAGTCGAGGTAATAAAGTTTAACTAAATAGTTGTCTGAAAACAGACATGTCTGCATGTCAAGCATGGAAGAGTTTATTGTGACATGCAAATTGAGGGCAAAGCTTTATTGAAAGAGGTTATTTGTGACATGCTACTGAATGGCTACAGGAAGCTCGTATCTGGGCCCACTTCCTCTCTCTAATTTTCTCTTCATGGTGAATGGGGGGGGGGGGGTGGGTTGATTCCATCATCTCATTCTTTTTCATTTTTTTATGATTAACCAAATTATGAAACTTACCACAATTCTGGAGTCCTTTACTTGCAGACGATGGAAATGGGATTTGCGAATTGTAAACATCAATTTCACAATGAGACTTGAGATAGTCACAGCTTTTCTGAACTTATTTGCAGCTGTGCCTTGAAAATAGAAAGACTGAAGGAAGTTCTCCTTGTCTCCCATCAGCCAACCTGTTGTGCTGTTTTTTGCTGAGGAGTGCAAGTATTCTGGGTATTCTAAGAATAAACCAAAATAAGCCAGTCACTTGACAAAGTGTCACCTGGACTCGAAACATCAGCTCCTTATAGATGTTGCTGGGTCTGCTGAGATTTTCCTGCATTTTCCCTTTTGGTTTCAGATTTTGATTTCAAGATCAGACTTGCGAAAGAGGCAGAAATTCAACTTAAAAAAATTAACATTGTTGCCAGCGTCAAATTGGTGTGGGACAGTGGTTGATATCATGGACAATGTCCTCCCTCTGACTTTTTAACCAGGGGAATGTGGAGCATGGATCTCCATAAAATCCAACCTCATGTGTTGGGTTTTCTAATATGTTTTTCCTGGATGGGTCCAGGGAAGCTGTCTGTCTGGGTGATGTATACCCAGGAGCATTGCTATTGAGTTAAAATACACAAACTGTAAGAAGATGACAGGCAATGTTTAGTCAAGATTCTGACTTGTGCCGGATGAGACTTTTAATTGGAAGAGTGGCTTTGTTAAATATGTTCGAAAGCTGTCTGGATTTGTAGTTAGCACTTACACAGTGCCAGCAGTATCATGTTGAAGCAAAGGTTAAGTGGTTAGCTTGAACAATGTCTGTGACAGTAAGTTCTTTGCGCAATGCCATTTATGAGGCTACCTTGCCAAGTATGAATTCTACCTTCTGTATTTTATCACGAAAATAAACACTTTTGTGAGCTAGGGCCACACTGTGTATGCACCAGTGCAGGCAAAGATGCTCTCTATTTGTCACTCAATAATCTTGTGGAACACATCCCTTACCATCAACCATATGTTCCATAAAATTATATTTTGACCACTTAACATCATAAAAAGATTTGTAGCTTCAACAAATGCTCAACAATATCAACAAGATGGCTTTTCTTGGGAAAGCCACTGCATTCCTGTTTATTCACTTATTATTTTAACATCAAGATGTGGGATAGAAATGTTATGCAACAGGAAGCTACTGATTACCAAAAATATTCTATTTCTGGAGTAACCTGATTCAAAAATGTGCACACATGAAAGTCATGTGTTGGTTGTGATTGTTGGAATCAACCAATATGCTTCAAATTTTTATATTTATTTGAGTGATAACCACAGGTAGGCTGTTTCTTTTCATTCTATAAAAGCGATCTTTGCCACATTTGACCATTGTTGATTCATACATATGTGTGGGCACTTGCTCCTGAAGTAAATATAGGTATTAAAGAATGGGGTTAAATGATGGTGAGATAATCTGTCCAGTACCTCAAATTCCATCACATTCAGTAGGTGATGGGACCACTTTCATGATATATCCATATATGGACGCATTATATTGTAGCTGAGAGGTAAATAAACCAATGACATATAATCTGCTTCAGTATAATGTTTATTTTAAAGCACAATCTGCAACAGATCACGTTACACGGCACTGAGCAGCAGCAAAGTACTGGAGGCAGATGATGATCACGTGTACCTCATGATTAAATACATTCTGGCCTGGAAGTAAACCTGTCAATTAATCTTATACAGACATGAGATACAGCGACATCAAAGGTGCTTTGCCTGCTGGGAGAGAAGTGTAAACATATTTTCTTTTTATAACAACACACATCACTGCTGAGCAACTCTGATCAGTATGTGAATAGCTCAGAGAAAATATAAACTTGCTTGCCGTGTTCTTATCTTGCAGGCTAAAATTCTGTACCGAAAATTATTAATAATTATAGCGTGCTCCAACCACAAGATCTCTACCTATAGTCAGGCATAAGGGATAACAGTTAAACCAAATTGGTGGAGACAAGCACAACCCTTCAATTTTATTTTAAAATATCAATGAAAAGTTGTCAAATTTACATTTACATACATATATACTTTGATTTGCCTAGATCATGTTTGAAATTGAGAGCTATGGAACATTGTGAAAGAGGGAACAGTTTCACTGCAGTGTGAGCTAAATGATCTGGGCTAACATATAATTTTAAAAAAACTGCTCCAGACAATCTGAAAGGTTTGAGCTCACCTGGCAGAGAACGGGAAAGATAACAAAAAAATTGACAATAACCTAATGCAAACTATTGCCTGAGATTGAACTCAACCTAAGGCCTATGCTGAAATGTTACAGGATGTTACAAATAAGGCTGTTTAAAAAATGGGAACTTCCATGGAATAACTTTTCACACAAAATAGATGCCTTTAGAACAATAGATAAATTATGATTTGATAGACCAATGAGCAAAGATAGATTATAGATTGATGATAAGATTTAACGAATAATTTGCCTTGTATTAAATCAGATTTTTTTAAATGTTTGATTTGGTTACATTATTTATCATGTTTCTGGTCTTTTAGAGAGGCCCAGTAACAATTATAAAGTGCAGCAGAATAGTTAGACTTGCATGGAGTTTTGAACAGATGGTTGTGTGACTGGAAAACTTTATGACTGACCAATGTTGGCAAACTGCTGTTTCTGTTAAGCCATTGTGATTAACAAACTGGACTCGCAACTTACAGAATTATGAGTCTAAATCCCATAAAACTAAGTTGATGTCAGAATCAGAAAAAGATACAGTGAAAGCAGTAGGTAAATAATGAAATGAGTGCTGTTGTTTCTCCAGGTAGACTGTCAGTGAATAAAGAGGCAGGATCTTCTGCTCTCCTCTGTATCACTGAGGCAGAAGCGTCACACCATTGCCCAGTTGCAGGATCTTCTGATCTCAATGCTGTCAATGGAGTTCCCATTCTATTAACCCCAGCTATTGGAAAACCTGTGGTATAGGTAAATGGTCAGTGTGAATATCCAGAAAGTTCTGGTTGTTGGATGGATTTTATTCCATCAGTGTCCCTGGCCGAATGGTAGGGCTATTTATAAATCAGGAATGGTAAAGGAGTAAGCTTTGCTGAGGCTCTTGAACTGAACCAAGATATTAGCATTACTTTTTATTATTCATTTCTAGGATGTAGGCATTACTGGCAAGGCCAGCACTTACTGCCCAAGCCTAAATGAGATTGTATAGTGAGCTGCCTTCTTGAGCCTTTCCATTCCACGTGGTGTAGGTACACCCACAGTGCTCTTAGAGAGGGAGTTCCCAAATTTTGACCCAGTGATTGTGAAAGAATGGCGATATATATGTCCAAGTCAGCGTGGGTTTGGTTTGGAGGGGAGCTTCCATTTGGGGTGTTCCATGCATCTCCTGCCCTTGTCCTTCCAGATTATAGAGATTGTGAGTTTGGAAGGCGTTGTCTAAGGAGCCTTGGTGAATTCCTGCAGTGCACCTTTGCAGATGTACATTCTGTACACAGATGGACTGGAGCAGTAAAGGAAGATTTCTAATTACATGGACTGTAGCATTCACCATTAGCACTTGGATTCTCAAAGCTGCAGCATCTACAGGAATAGAGAGGGGACCTGAGAAAACTATTCCCCTGGGTATCTCACTCTTACTTGAGTAAGAGGGGCAGGATCTGAGGGGCTGCAGTGAGATAGGCTCCATTAAATAGCTGAGGAAGAGGTCAACCTCTCCAACCCAGCAAGCATAGATGGAAGTGTCTGTGAACATTGTCCTTCCCTCTTCTCCAAACAAGTCTTTATAGACACCCCCAACTCTCTGCTTTCTCTCTTTGTAGGAGAGGAGAGCACACAAACTTCCTGAGTGCCAAAGAATCCAAAGCAGGTTGTGACCCACCAATTATGAGGCATTTTTCAGTCACTGGCAATGTATATCTGATGTTCCACTGGGAAATAACTCTTGTGCCAGAAGTTGCAAATGTTAATGTGACTTGCAGTTGAGCCTTCTGAGACACTGGTGTCTCAGAAGGACTAGGCAGGTGAGGAGAAGGCAATTGCTTGTCCTCTTGCCCCTCACCAGAGGCACAAAGTGGAGCGGCAGTATCTGCTCTCATGCACCGGTGCAGGCCGGCAGCAGGGAGGTGCAAACCTCCCACAGGCAAAGCGCAAGGTGGATGAAATGCTTTCCAAGAAGTTGGCAATCACCTGTGATAACTCTCTCTCAGGAAAGAGAGAGCAGTTCAATGGCCTTGGCTGGAGCTTTTCAGTGTAATGGATCAAATACCGGGTGGCACAGTGGTTAGCACTGCTGCTTCACAGCACCAGGGACCCAGGTTCGATCCCAGTCTTGGGTCACTGTCTGTGCAGAGTTTGCACATTCTCTTCATGTCTGCGTGGGTTTCCCCTGGGTGCACCGTTTTCCTCCCACAGTCCAAAGATGTGCAGGTTAGGTTGGTGGGCCATGCTAAATTGATCTGAGTGTCAGGGGGACTGGCAGAGTAAATACATGGGATTATGGGAATAGGGCCTGGGTGGGATTGTCGTCGGTGCAGACGTGATGGGCTGAATGGCCTTCTTCTCACTGTAGGAATTCTATGAAATGCTTACCAGCCTGTCAGTTCCTTTGCAGGAGCTGCGTTCGTTGAACATTTTCCTCAGTGACCTGGGAGAGTTGCCGACAGGTCAGGAAACCAAATGCTGTATTTCTAAACTCCAGGGTCCAATTTCCAGTGTCACCTGCTGCGTGTCTTGTGGCGTGAAGGTAGCCTGCTATTGGCTGGCGGCGGGATTTTCCATCCCGCCGTTGTCAACAGGGTTTCCTGTTGATTGCACCCTTCGCTGAAGGGAAACCCAAACTGGGGGACATCATTGGAGGGACTGGAAGATCCCGCTGACATGAGCAGCTGGAAACGGGAGTGGGGGTTAGAAAAAAGCAAATCAAATGTTAATTTTGTTTCGAGAAACAAAGCATGGCAATGCATCTTAAAATCTACTGGTGTGAAAAGTGCAAAGTAGTTTGCAGTGTTTAGGCTAGCAATGATACGAATCATGTGTTCCACAGCGGCTGCATTTGATATATACAAATGAAGAATTAAGTAATCAGATCATATTCTCTAATCTGCTAAACAAAAGTCAAAAAACAAAACCATTAGTGGCTGGAAATTTGCAATAAATATACACACTGGAAACACTTTGAAGGTCAATGAGTATTTGGGGATGGGATGGAAGATGGATAATTCAGACTAATCCTTAATTAAAGGTGTTGCTGACTAGCCTACGGTGCATTTATCGCATTTTGTTTTTTTTCCACTATATATCCACTCCATTGAGCCAACTCTGCTTCAATGAAGAATGCAGGAGGGCATGCCAGGAGCAAGACCAGGAATACCTAAAAATAAGGAGTCAACCTGGTGAACTATTTGTGTGTGCCAAACAGTGTACGCAGCAAGTAATAAACAGAGCTAAAAGATCACATAACCAATCCAGGAGACCTAACCTCTGCACACATCCGATCATGAATGAAAGTGGACAATTAAACAACTAACAGAAGGAAGAGGCTCTGCAAGTATCCCCATCCTCAATGATGGAAGAGCCCAGCATGTTAGTGTGAAAGATTAGGTTGAAGCATTTGCACCATTTTCAACCAGAAGTGCCAGGTGGATGATGTATCTTTGTCACATCACAGATATCAGTCTTCAATCAATTCATTTCTCTCCATGTTGTATCAGGAAATGGCTGAAGGTACTGGATATTGTAATGTTTCTGGGCCCTAATAATATCCCTGAAATAGTATTCAGTCCTTGAGCTATCCGCGTCACTAGCCAAGCTCTTCCGGTATGGCTACAGCACTGGCATCCACCTGGCAATGTGGAAAATTGTCCTCTACATGGAAAACTGGACAAACTGAATCCAGCCAATTACTGCCTTATCATTCAGTAAAGTGAAGGTGTGTCATCGACAGTGCTACGAAGCAGCACTCACGGCAATAACCTGCTCGCTGACGCTGAGTTTGGATTCCTCCTGGGCCGCTTGGCTCTTGATCTCAAAACAGCCTCAAACCTGGACACAAGGTCAGAACTCAAAAATTCATTACTGCTCTTGACATTGACCAAATATGGCATCAAGGAGCTCAAGCAAAATGTAATCAATGAAAATAAGGGAGGCGTGATTGCTAGCACAAAGAAAGATAACTATTTACTTATTATTTCAAGGGGTGTGGCTAAGGCTGGCAAGGCTCATCCCTAATTGCTCTTGAGCTCAGTGGATTGCTAAGCCACTTCAGAGGCGAGTTAAGAGTCAATCATGTTGCTATGCATCTGGAGTCACATGTAGATCAGACCAGTTAAGGATGGCAGACTTCTTTTTCGAAAGGGCATTAAAAAACAAAATATGTTTTTATGACAATCATGGTTTCTATCACTGAGACTAGTTTTCAATTCCAGATTTTTTATTTGCTGAATTTAGTTTCCGCCAGCTACCATGGTAGAATTTGAACCTCTATCCCCCGGGGATTAGCCTGGGTCTTTGGATTATTATTTGTTAAAGTACCAGATCAGAAACTCCAAGGTATATTATGAAACCAAACTAGATCTCAATATATTCTGTTTTGGCATTAGTGCAAGGATAGGGTGTTTCATTCTAGGTGCAATTCTATTGACAAACCAGAGAGCTTTTATCAAAACAAATTTTATTTATTTAACAACATGGTTTAAATATAACAAATGAATTAGCTAAACTTTTTGAATAATACTTAAGCATGACAAGATATAATTCTTAAATGCTAACCCATCATCTAGTCGAATCAAGCAATATTTATCTTATAGACTTAAATCCCTATTTAAGATTAATTAACAAATCACAAGCATACTTGCTTTGACTTCGGTTCATAGTCCTGGAGATTTCAAAAAGCCTCTGGAGAGAGAGAGAGAGAGAGCGAGAGAGAGAGCGAGAGAGAGAGAGAGAGAGAGACAGCAAGAAAGAAAGAGACGGAGAAACACTTCTTTCTTCTAGCAGCTCTACCCACCAACTGCTCCTCATCTTAAAAATAAAACTGTTCTTTCCTGCAAGATTATCTCTTCCCATTAACCACATGATTCTGCCCCTTTCAATCAATCTCATTAAAAACCCCCCATGGTTCTGCATACGTAGTCTGAAATCCCAAGAGGACATAAACAAACAAAATGTCCATTCACTCTACAAAATAGCACTTTTCAAGCTAAAATCAGTTATTATCCTGCTCTCAGCATTAGATCTGTATGATTTCATGGACAAATTACCTCTTGTAACAAAATACTGACTCTTAATGCATCTTAAACAAAAAATGTATCAAAATGGCACAATATCATCACACATTATCATATTCTACCACCTCCTGGAGATTTGTGACTTTGGTTGCTGGAGGCTAATTATTTCAGTCCCAAAACATCATTGCAGGAGTTCCTCTGGATTGTGTCCTGCTTCATCAATGTCCTATCCTGCATGTTAAGGCAGAAGTAGGGATGTTCATTGATAATTGCACAATGTTCAGCACCATTCATGATTCCTCAGGTATATGACAGTCCATGTCCATATGCAAAAAGATATGGACATCATTCAGCCTTGGGCTGATAAGTGGCAAGTAACATTTATACCACACAAATGGCAGGCAATGACCATCTCAAAAAAGAGAGAATCTAATCAAGAGAGAATTGATATTCAATAGCATCATCATTGCTGCATTCCACACTTGCAACACCATAGGAATTGCTATTGATTAGACATTGAATTGGACCAGCCACTTACTGTGGCTACAAAAGCAGATCAGGGATTAGTATTTCTGGGACAAGTAACTAGACTCTTGTTCCCTCAAAGCTCGTTCACCATCTACAAGATACAAGCCAGAAGCATGATAAGGTATCTTGTCTGTATGAGTGGGGGCTCTAACAATACTCAAGCAGCTCAACACCCACAAATATAAAGCATCTGCTTGATCAGCATCCCAACTATCATCTTAAATATTCCCTTCCTGCACCACTGACACATAGAGCACTGCCAAAACCATGTGACTTGTCCTTTGACAGCCCAAAATGGATCATTGTCTGACTTCATTAACCGGAGTGTTCAGGCTGCATCTTTTTGTGGGTGCAGACGGATTGTATCAGTTTCTGGATTTCCCACCCGGTGGGCGAATGGACAAAAATTCAGTTAGTTATTGGGGACCTTTTCTACACATCAACATCCGTAATAAAGCTGAAGAGTTCGATGAAAGATTAACAGGGAAATCTGAAAGGGATGCAGGCATGAGTCCGCTGAGGAGTGATGGAGTGGCCTAACACTTAAATCTTGTCGGGCGGCAGACTAGGTTTGAGGACAGTGTTGACCATTGCCATCTTGGATTGCTTCACCCCTCATTTGTACGATTGCCACAAATATTTTTATAGAAGCTGTTATAGCTTGGCATCTGATTCCAGTGCCCTCCCAAACTACCTCCACTCCTCCCTCCAATTCCCTCCACATTCCCCCACAGTGACCATAGGTAGGTGGGTTTGGCACCTTACTGTAGAAATAATTTGTTGGGGTCAGTAAGGCAATGTTGACTTTTAATCATCCCATCATGCCTCCTTTCGTACAGTTCCATGTAAAGCACGGGAGGGCTGCTTCTGAAGAACCATCCCACAAAATGATAGTTTCCTTGGACATTTATATATCTTAATGAAGCCAAGGGGAGCTGCTGCCCTACAGCTACAGAGGCCCTTTCATGTCTTTCTCCTTGAGACGAGTACTTGAATGCACAGGGTGAAATCAGGCGTACCTCCCAGATAGTACAACCTGCTAATTACCTTCCCATAAAATCTTCCTTCTCTCTGGCTAGCTTGGAAGATTTTCATTGGAATGGGAGATGCGACAGAAAGTAATTGCCACCAATTGGCCCAGAAGCTAAGGAAAGTCTAAAGTGGGAAGAAATTTAAACTGTAAACAGGGAAGGTCTATAAAAATGCCCTAAGGATGTGGACTTGAAGTTCCGCAGGCCTGAAAGACTCGCTCAAGATCCCATGGGAATGCTGGGGACTTACCAAGATTGAGTGGCACCTCGCACTGCCCACTTCTCAACATGCCAATGAAATCCTTGACTGCTCTTGAGACCTGGTCAGGGGAGAGAGAGAGACTCCTGAATCTGTGCAAATTCTGCCCAAGTCTAACTAAAAATTTGCAATGGTCAAACTTAAGATAACCAATACGCCTTTGGAATAGTGTTCAGGCTGCAATGGGTTGTGGCTGCAGATGGATTGTATCAGTTCCCAGTTCCCAAAACATGTTTCTTTTTGTTGGTGTGCATTTTATTGATAACACTCAATCTTTGTATGAACTAAATGAGGAAGAGGGTCATTGTTGCATTGTAAGTGATAACAGAAACACTGCGATGATCTATCAGTTTTGTCTTTTAATTGTGAAACAGTAGTTTGCTAATTGCAATTTTGTATATGATTCTTACATTGTAAAAAAAGCCAAGAAGACTTTTAATTAGCCCATTTTTCAGATGCTAACCAACTCTTTCAGTCCCCAATAAGATGGGCAGGAAATTTATGTGCATTTCTAACAAGAAATGTGTCACCCGCCATAATCAGGACGAAAATAAAATCTTCATTGCAATTTCGATGTCTGAAACTGACATTAGAAATTTGAAATTTTCAAATAAGGGGCCCAATGCTCTTTTGATGGCCCCATCTAACAGATTATTTTCCATAAGTATGTCCTGAAAAACCAGACCTGGAGACTGCCTGTTAGTATCAAGGTGAGTTTGTGAAATATATTTGCTTAAATGTGGAACTGGAAGAAGTGGGAGTGCTGCTTCTAACCCGACTTTTAAAGGGAAATAAAACATTCCAAACCAGTGTTCTTATTTTCTTGCTTCACTGGTGTTCCATTTGAAAATGTACAAGAATAGTTTAGACCATAGTTATAACTCCCCATTTTACCGTGTTTTCCATCTGGATCTCTATGCTCCCCTGCCAATTGCCACAGATCTATTCTCCAATTTGCACTCCGATGCCCCATCAAGCAATCTCTCTGAATCTTCTTGTGTCAAATATCACCCTGTTTCATCCTGGTTTCCATTTCTCTTCTCTCCTGATCTTGGTTATCTTTTTTCTCCTGTTGATTAATCTTCTCTAACGTACAATCTGCCTCACATTCAGTCTCTGTGTCTGTTCCAAACCCACCCACCAATGCCTCAGCATCTGAGGGTCTCTGATATCCCCCTGGCCGCATCTCTCTTTTCCCCTGGCTGGATCCCTCTTTCCCCTGGCTGGGTCCCTCTCTCCTCTGACAGGGTGTCTCTCTCTCTCTCTCCCATGAACAAGTTTCTCTCTCTCTCCCATTGGCTGGGTCTCTCTCTCTCCCTGGCCGGGTCTCTATTTACCCCTGACCGAGTTTCTGTCTCCCCCTGGCTGAGTCTCTCTCTCTCTCTCTCTCTCTCTCTCTCTCTCCCCTGCCAGGTTTCTCTCTCCCCCTGGCCGTATCTCTCTTTCCCCCTGGCTGAGTCTGTCTCTCTCTCTCTCTATCTCTCTGTCCCCCACTGGGTCTCTCTCTCCCCCGCTGGGTCTCTCTCTCTCTCCCCGTTGCTGGGTCTCTCTCTCCCCCTGGCCGTATCTCTCTCTCCCCCTGGCTGGGTCTCTCTATCCTCTGGCTAAGTCTCTCTCTCTCCTGCTGGCCATATCTCTCTCTCCCCCTGGCCGGGTCTGTCTATACCCCTGGCTGAGTCTCTCTCTCTCTCTCTCTCTCTCTCTCCTCTCCCCCCCACCACCCCAGCCAGGTCTCTCTATCCCCCTGACTGGGTCTCTCTCTCTCTCTCTCTCTCTCTATCCCCCTGGCTGGGTCTTTCTCTCTCTCTCTCCCCTTGGTTGGGTCCCTCCCCTTGTTTTCCTCCACCCTGGCTCCTTGCGCTTCTGCCTGTGTTTCTCACCCCATCTCCCACCTGTATAACGTGAGGGCTACTGTGTCATAAGGAACAGCCTAATCCACATGGCCTCTTCACTGCATGCCTGTTCATGCCATACCAACTTGATAGTCACGTGACCCAAAACCAAGTGTTAGGGCTCCTTAGACCTCGCTGTTTAGCCACCAGAGTGATACCCCCTTGCGTTTAACCCTCTCTTATATATAACAAGTGAACACCAAGTACAGCCTTTCACTGAAAAAAAACAAGAAAGTTTCATCTTTCACAAAAATATATCCCTTACAACATAGAGAAACATAATCATTTTGAGACTGTGTGCCCTTTAACTGTAAAATAGTGAAGATAATCAACAGATTATAATGTTTCCGTGTGATTAACTAAACATGCTTTGTCATATTCAAGAGTACACAGTATTGTGCAAGATTCAAGTATGCAAATCTGATATGAATAACAGATGTTTGTAACTTTGCTTGCAACAAGGATCTGCATAAAACCTCTCCTGATAACCTTGTTAGTATCTACTCTTGAAACTTATCAATACATGTTTGATACATGAGAGCAGATGCTTGGTCACTGTCCTAAGGGCAAAGTGCCATTTCATAGCTACGACCAATATTTATCACGACTCTTAACCGATTTTCCAGACTGGATGTCATATGACTGGACTGCATCTAATTCCGTCCTTCGCTCATTTTGTTGTGCCAGAGTGCTCTATGAAAGCACAATGAAAGAGAGAGAGAGAAAAAGAGAGCAAGAGAAAGCACTAAATTCCTTTCTCACAGTGTGCATTCAATCACAATGTTTCTTTGGGAAGATGTCTTATAATCCATAACCGAGAATACGTTTTTCAAGAAAATCAATCCAGTGGCATGATTTTGAATGTATCCTTTAAACACCAATATAGGTGACGTTGGGAATATTTTATAGTTTTCTTCTGAACTTGTGCAAATATATCAAAATATTAGTATTCCTCAAGATAATAAAATCATACCACTTAATACAGCTGGTCAGCAGAAATCCCACAAAATAATTGCAGAAGAAAACTTTGGTAATTCTTGATTACTTAGAAAATAATTACTTCTTAAATCTCCATGATTATTCATGATGCTTCTTGAAAAAAAAGGCTAGTTTTATCACTGCTGTGCTTTGATTTATTTTCTGTAGCTGTCATAAGCCGTTGAGCTGAACCTATATAATATCGGATATTTCAGTTGCATAGGATGTAAAGGGGAAATATATTCTGATGTGTTACTGGTGAATTATTGCATGATCTTTCAATATTCTGAAGGAGGATTGCTGAATATTTACTGGTGTTCAATGTTACTGGGTTTTATGATTTTAAATGGCTGGAGGCAAATGTTTAAACGCAGATTTGAAGCCAGCCTTTGCAATGTCACTGGGGTTCAAACTGCACTCATCCCACTCCCCGACTTCTTAACTTTCTGGCTGTGAGTCAGGCCTCCAGACCTACAAATGGCATCTTCATTAGGAAGTCAGCACTTGTGTTCCAAAGACATAATTTCCCTATCCACTACATTTTAACTCCAAACTATAAACGTGTACCCTCCCTCCCATCCCCTTGCAGTTCCTCTTCGAGTACCGCTACCTCCGCTGTGACCTTAGCAGCATTGGAGACTGGGAGCTTTTTGAAGCTGTACAAAAAGGAACAGATAATAGAAGGTGACCACGGCCGTCAATGTTCCTATTTATTGCACCCACAATAAATGTTTACATCATAGAGTCTCAAGGGCTGCACAGCAATCATTAATGCTTAAAAAAAAGGTACAAACAATGCTGGCATACAGATTTTGAAAATGTGCATGTTATAAGTAGGTGAGATGTTGGCCTGCAGTACTCAATGACTTGAATTGCTGCTAACTGAAAATCATGAAGTAACACGGATCAAGAAAAGTCCATTCTGCCCATCAAGCCTCTTTCTTTCACATGGTTAATAACAATTCTTCCCACCCTATTTTGTGGCCTGAGGGAAGGTTTGGATTTCCCCCCATTCCTCCAAAGGCAATTCTCCAGAATATGTGCTTAACCATGCACATATCTTCCATGTCCTGCTGGTTTTCTTGGTTCTCCCCGTATCTGTGTGTATTATGTCTGGGTGCTTTTGTTTTCTGCCACAGTCCAACAATGTGCAGGTTAGGTGAATTGGCCATGCTAAATTGCTCCTTAGGGTCCCATGTTATGCAAATTAGGGCAATTAGAGGGATAAATATGTGGGGTTACAGGGAAGGACCTGGATGGGATCCTGTGTCAGAGAGTCAGTGCAGATTTGATGGGCCAAATGGCCTCCTTCACTAGTGTAGGGATTGTACCATACTTGCCCAGGGAATCATCGTGTTCCTTAAACCTTCGATCCTATCCATCTCCTACGCTAACCATTGTTAAAAATATTCATGCATCAAATTACCTGGATCTTTATTCCACACAACCATTCAATACATAAAAAACTCCAATCAGTTTCAAGACTTACTTAGGGTTGTTCATTTTATATTTCCCTCTATATTCTACGCTCACAGTAAAAGTTAAAGAATCAGCTGGCATCTACAGCTTCCTTTCCTCTCAGCGTTTTGAAAACCTGACTCATAGGTCGAATTTCTAATCAGTTAGCAGTATTAAATAAGCATCATTGATCAAAGTAATGAGTAAAGAACCATTACATCAGATTTCTGCTCATTTGTTATCCCATCACATTTTCCAGTCAAATTTTGTACTAACTCCAGACGTGCCCATCAGTTTGCAATTAAAAATATTGAAATTAGGCCCCAGTGATATCATTTGGCCGTCTACACAAATTCCTGATTTTTATTCAGGAATAACAATCAGTCCTCTACCAGCCCATATAAAATAGGCACCCAGGGCTGAAATGGCGCTGTTTAAATAATTGCATTTAAAAAAGACCCAGAGTGAGATTTGTAGCTGTAACTTGGCACTATTTCTGAACTTTTCTTTTTCTCACTTTCCTGTTTCCATATTGTTGGTCAGGAGACTTTGAGCCAAGCATTCTGATACTGTTTTCTTTTTTGGTACATCAATGATATCGCGACAAGTTACGTGACTTATGATTTTTGAGAAAGAAAGGGTAGGAGCAATGGATGAATGCCAGATAGGTCAAACTGCACCAGAGGCAGACTGCACCCAGCTGCCAGTTGTTTCCCACCCATACTTACAAGTGAGGCACACCTATCTCTCAATAGCTGGGTGAAACTGGATGCACAGGTTCCAAACTAGCCTTCAACCTGATACAGAACGGTGACGTTTGTAGATAATATGCACTTTGGTCACTATAGAATCATACAACCTTACAGTGCGGAAGGAGGCCCTTCAGCCCATCGAGTCTGCACCGAACACAATCCCACCTACCCCCATATATTGTATCCACTAATCCCTCTAACCTACGCATTCCTAGACACGAAAGGGCAATTTCTTAGCATGGCCAATCAACCTAACCCGCACATCTTTGGACTTGACACTATCAGCAGCAATCATTTTTCGCTCCACTTCTGAGGGCCATATTTTCTGGCCCTTGCTGTCGATGGGATCTTCTGGTCCTGCCTTTGGCAACACCCATTGGTGGGATGCCCAGTGACATGGCCATTGAACAATTCAAAATGCCTTTGACGTTGGCTAGAATGGAAGATCCCTCCACAGGCCAGTGTCAAGCTACTGCCACTGAAAAACACGCCGTGGATGAGGGTTAGAAAATCCCAAAGTCTTCTCCTTCTGTCTCCTAAGCACCCTAAGAAGACTTTTAAGCCAAAAGAATCTAGGCACCATGAGGTACATTCTGAGTCTGGAGTACGTTAACAGAAAGCTTTTATTAATACCTCATAACCATGTACATATTTGCAGTAGAAGGTAAGGATATGGTACTGATCCCATTCTAGATCTTAACTCAATTGTGTCCACCTCCAGACTGACCCTGGCTCTGGATTGGGTGTCTTCTTATAAGAATGTGTAGGTGGTAATGTACACAGTCCACATTAACCCTTCATGTATCAGACCCTTCTACTACATCACCCTCAAGTCTTTGTTCCATGGATGTAGGTTTAATCAATTTAATTCCAGCTCATACATTATCATAAGTCCTAACCTTATAGTTACAACCTTAATGCGATTCTAACATTATTGCTAATACAGTATTAACATTAACAACATTTTTGCTAAACCATTTCCCCACTCAAAGTCCTTGAAGATAGAGGTTCAGGTGGCCTCGAAGCTTTATAACCCTTCCACATCTCATTTGCTCTTCTGTTGGGAGAGTGTGAGTCTCTGGTATTGGTTGTACTTGTTGTTGGCTGGAGGTTGAGCTGATGTTTGGGCATCTTCATCAATGTTCCTCCATCATGCAATTGATCGAGCACATCTGGGGAAAGGACAGGGACTGCTCCTGTTGTATCTGATTGTGCTCTCTGTTATCGATCTGGTAGGTATACAGTTGATACTCATTCTGCAATTGTGGCAAGTACCCGGTGCGGTGCAGCCTGTAGTAGGCCGAAGCTTGCTGTTATTGTGGTAGGTTATCAGAGGGCAGTCCTGATTTCAGATCACAGCAAGTGTTGCTTCATTACAGAGTGTCCTGCAGGATGCTCTTCAATGGAAGGCAAGCCCTCCAAATGCACTGAGTGAAATGTTTGGTGTTACAGATTTTTCAGCCACAGTTTCTTATCTGACATCACCATGACAATGTCATCTAATTTAAAATTTATTAGATGACCATTTGTCAGGATATCAGTTTTCCAAAATGAAGAGCTGCCCTTTTAGATCTCACCCAAGGAGAATGACTGTGCACCTTCTGAGCTTTGTGTGTCAACTCCATGACTTTCCCAATCTTTGTGATGTCTGGGTGATGCTGGAGTTTTGATTTAACAAACTGTCCCTGTCTGTTACAGTGAAAACATTGGACAGTGCTCATCTGACACTAAACTTTCCTATAAGGATGCTTCACACTGTAGCATTGGCAAAGCCACTCTACCTGATATAGGGAACGGAGGGTTGGCTTCTGCCCCATGAAGCATTCTTGCCCCTCAGGGTGGTCACGTAAAGCTCTGACAGTCTAAGTAATGGGTTAGCCTCGCCCACAGTAAGACAGCCTCTGGCTTGCAGGTTTGCAGATATTTTTTCTGAAGTCTGGAGCAACATTGTATCTTAAAAATCTTCTCTCCAGTTGTGTTGCAGGTCTGGGCCACATGTGCATTCCATTTTTGGATTTTAAATAAATATGGGTATGGCTTTAAGAGATTACAGAATACTAAGATGGCGCCATTGAACAAAAAGATCTTGCCACTCTTGCCAGCTTCTGGTGCGTTTTTAAAATGGCAGTGGTGTGTAGCTACCTGAAGGAGAATGGATTGCGGTATACACGGCTAGCTGTCAACTTAATTAATCCACTGGTATTGCATTATGAGTCAAGGCTCTTGAAAAAGAACCAGGAGCCTGCTGCTTCTGAATCTGGATAGATCTGAGGTATCCTGAGCAGACAAACTGAATTATTAATGATGACTTTTGTTTTCTTGCCTGACCTGGGAGCCAGGTGCTGAGACAGAGTGTGGAATCAGGTATAGCAACGATTACTTTCAAACGGTGCTTCTGACTGAATGTAACCTTGGGGTTTCCCAGGGCTAGCTGGCTTGGAATTTTCTCTTTTGCTGAAGATGGATTTCCAAGGCAATGGAACCTTTTGCTTGAGGAAAACTTCTATCTTTCTGGTCCGTTTCCAGGCTCCTGTGTCTCTGTAGCTTCTACTTTCTGGTGAATTTTCTTCATGTCTGTAGCTTCAGTTGGAGACCGCACGGTGGCACAGTGGTTAGCACTGCTGCCTCACAGTGCCAGGGACCTGGGTTCGATTCCTGCTTGGACCACTGTCTGCGTGGAGTATGCATGTTCTCCCTGTCTCTGTGTGGGTTTCCTCCAGATGCTCTGGTTTCCTTCCACCGGCAGATATCCTTCTCCAAAGGACATTAGTGAACCAGATGGGCTTTCACAACAGTTGATGCTAGTTTTGTGCTCAACGTTGTTGAGACGTATTGAAGACAGTTGGCAATGACAGAATCACAGATGTAGACGCACAGAAACTGGAGAAGAGGAGAAAAATTTGAGTTAAGATAGAAAGAAATCAACATAATGGGGCACGAGCAGGCTGACAAGATGCATTGAACAGGATCTTGGGCTACTCAGCATTGGGACTATGAGATTGAAGGCCATGGAAGGAAAGTGTCCAGAGGAGATGAGGTCCATCTTGGGAATGGTAGATTTATGTTGACTGGTTGGGTGATGGCCTAGAGAAAGTCAGAGGACCTGCCAGAGTTCTGGCATTTGGCCTCTGCCAGGTACAGATTGGTGTGGCCAACACCACTACACTGGCCTGTAGGTTTGGCAACCATGTTGAGGTGAGGCCTGAGACAACAGAATGCGGTAGGTTCAGACAAATAAAAGTGAGTGAGTGAAAACAGAGGAATCGAGACAGTCATTGTCAAGCCAACAGTTCTTGAGTAAAGTATATAGAGTTAAGAAGATGGTGGGAGGGGTGGGGAAGTGCAGGTAGAGGGAGAATATTAGAGGTAGATAAAAGGGTATATTGAATCTCCTGGTCAATGATGTAGGTTTGCAGTTGAAAGCGATGGAAGAGGAAATCAGGGTTGTGCTGAGGACAGTAGAGATCCTTCAGGGTCAGAGAGGGGAAGGTCAGATGTAACACATGGTAAGGAATGAGATAGGAAGATGGGATGGAGTCAGAGAAAGTGAAGGGGAAGAAGGATCCAGAAGGATCCACTCCTTCTCTCAATAAATCTATTTTCCTTTCCTTATTACCATTCTCTTTTTCACTGCACCATGAACCCTTTTGTCATTTAATCTCTTCTGCCGCTTCTGTTCACTCACTTAAAACGTATTCCATCTTTAATTTTTCCTGTTCCATTGAAAGACCGCTAATCTGGAATTACTTCGAACGTATCTGCTGTTGGAACTGTTTTCAGATCCTGATTTCATTCACAGCAGCAACAGGACTTCAGGAGCAGCGTATGTGAGCCAGTGGATTAAAAACCCAGTTCCTGCAGAAGTGTCAATCTATGTTCAGAAAGTGGGAGATATACACAGCCCAGCTCACTGCCAGGGCCACAGTGTCACCAATACAGAGCTGCTGAACAGTAAGCAGCAGCAAGCACAGGACCGCACTGAAGGCCATTGTAGTCAGAGAAGCAGCTACCAGTGTTCTGTCTCAGGACTATACCAGACATCACTCCCCAAGTGAGCCTCACTCAATGGCAAACCTTTGACATGGGAATGCACCAATGCAGTCCTATCATTTCTTGCAGATTACCATGAAAAAAAAATTACAAAGCCTTCAAATCTCCATAGTTACAGAGTCACAAGGTGAGATTTTACGGTCTCACTCATCCCGAAACTGCAAAATACCACCAGACCTTCCTAATGTTTGCCCTGAGCCTGCACCGATTCCAACGGTGGTCGGAGTGGTAAGATTCTGGGCTTAGAGTCATAGGACAGCACAGCATGGGAACAACCCCTTTAGTCCATGCTGACGATGCTCATATTGCTCACACTTGGTCCATATCCCTTTCGTATGTATGCACTTACCCAAATGCTTGTTAAATGTTATTACTGAACCTGCCTCAACCACATCCCCCAGCAGCTTATCCCATATATTCACCATCCTCTGTGTGAAGAAGTTGCCCCCTCAAATCCTGTTTCAATCTTTCCCTCTCCCACCTAAACCTGGTTTTCAATTCTCCTTCCCTGGGAAAAAGATTACGTATATTTATTTACTTCTGACTTTCCACCGTCCAGTCACCTCCTCTTGGTTTCCAGGGTGTTGATACAGAGAGGGCTTAGATGAGGAAGGGTGCAGTGGAGGGAGTGGTGGGGGGTGTGATGCGGTGGGGAGGGACGTGCAACACTGGCATAAATTGCCTCATGTTGGAAAAACTTGCTGAAGCTGGATCCCGAACTACCTTCATTGACTTTGCCCTCCGGACATGTAGGTTTTGGCACTGAACACACCTTTAACTTCATTTCCCTGATTTGCTGACTATTCCCAGCATTTTCTGCTCTTGTTTGTAATGGCAGAGGCATTGAACAAATATTTTGTGTCTGTCTTCACAGGAGAAGACACAAGTTTCATTCCAGAAATAGACGATAATCTCATGGCTAAAGAGAGCGAGGAAATCAATATGAGCAGAGAAACTGAAGGGATGAAGGTCTGACAAATCATCAGGATGGCCTACACTCTAGAGCTCAAAAAGAGATAGCTGCAGAGATAACCAACAAGCTGGCTAGAATTTTCCAAAACTCTTTCAGTTCAGGAACTGTCCGATTAGATTCTTGAAATTTTTTTCACCAAGAATATATTGGCCTTGGAGGGAGTACAGAGAAAGTTCACCAGGCTGATACTGATGATGAGGGAATTAGTTTATGAGGAGAGATTGAATAGACTGGGCCCATACTCGTTGGAGTTTAGGCGGAGGGAGGATCTTATAGAGACTTACAAGATAATGAAGGGGCTAGATAGGGTAGAGGTAGAGAGATTCTTTCCACTTAGAAAGGAAACCCGAATGAGAGGGCACAGCCTCAAAATAAGGAGGGAGGGGGAACAGTTTAGAACAGAGTTGAAGAGAAACTTCTTCTCTCAGAGGGCGGTGAATCTCTGGAATTCTCTGCCCATTGAAGTGGTAGAAGCTACCTCGTTGAATATGTTTAAGTCATGGGTAGATAGATTTCTGATAGATAAGGAAATTAAGGGTTATAGGGAGCAGGCAGGAAGTGGAGCTGATCCACTTCAGATCAGCCATGATCTTACTGAATGGCGGGGCAGGCTCGAAGGGCTAGATGGCCTACTCCTGCTCCTATTTCTTATGTTCTTAAGAAAGGAGGAAGAGAGAAAACGGTGAACTGTAGATCAGTTAGTCTGACATCAGCTGTTGGGAAAATGCCAGGATCTATTATGATGCCTTAATAATGCACTTAGAAAAATATTCTAAGATTAGAACAAGTTAACATGGTTTTACGAAAGTGAAATCCAGTTTGACAAATTTATCTCGAGGATGTAGCTAATAGGGTATGTAAAAGGGAACCAATAGATATTGTATTCCTGAATTTGATAAAGTGTCACATACAAAGTTAATAGCAAGATAAAGGCTCATGTTTTAGCATGGATAGATGATTGGTTAACAGGTAGAAAGCAGAGAATGGGCATAAATAGGGCTTTTTCAAGTTAGTAGAGAGTCAATCTTGGAATGCCACAGGATCAGCTACTTACAATCTACATGAATGAATTAGATGAAGAGACAGGACGGAATTTAATAAGAAAAATTCTAAGTGTCCAGCTAACATGAAAATGGGAGAGTTGCAGATATTATTTTTGGGTGAGTTTTTAATCCCAATCTTATGCACATAGTGTTTGAAAAAATGGGCTAAACTGTTTCTAGCCCCTAGAGGTAGGCTTAATATGCCAGCTAGCTGAACCAGAGAGCAGAAGGAACTTTTGCGCATGTGCAGACCTCTGCACATGGGCAATTCCAACAGCAGAGGCTTGATAGAGAGATAGAGGGCTGCCAGGCCTCTGCTGCTGCAGCCAGTCCTCCTTCACCGTCTCCCTGCAATCACGGGGCCTGCACATGGGGATCGTGAGCCCCAGACCACCCGAAAAGACAGCTTCCATTGCCCCCCCACACCGACTACCTAAACTTATCACGTCACTCCCCTCAATCTCCAGCAGAGTATGCAGCAGCCCTGCCTCCCCCATGTAGAGTGGTAGTGGCTCCACCCTCCTCCCACCTATTTCCAGCAGAGTGCGCAGCGGGCCCCTCTCCCTCCCTGACTGGACTGCCCTGGTCTGATCTTGCCCCCTTCAGGTCCCACCCCTTCCAGCACCACCCGTACAAGCCTTGCTCCCATAGACCCTGCCCCTCCGTACCCTGTGCTGTTCATGCCTCATCCCTGGCACTGCCTGGTCGGCATTCCAAGGTGCCAGGCTGGCAATGCAAAGGTGCCAGGCTGGCACTGCCCAAGACGCCTTCTTACCCTTCTTACCCTTGATATCCCCAGGGACCTCAATGCCTTCTGGTTGTACGGACAAGGGCAACGCAACTGATCTGTCTTCATGGGGCGCAGATATTTTCTTTGCCGGTGGGAACCTTGCCCAGCAAAGCCGCAAAAGCAAAACAGTCCAGATGATTAAGCGCCGGGCTCATTAAACGCATGCAAAGAAACATTTCTGTAATTTTAAATCATTTATTCAACCTCTCGCTGGAAATCAGCTGGGCAAAAAGCTGATTGCACCAGAAATCCAGTGCCAGTGAGATCGTGAGAGCCAAGAAATCGGGCACGATCCTGATTTCTCAGCTCTTGTGCAATTTTACCAGCTCGCTGTGCCCATCAATGCGCGGGGCGAACTGATAAAATCAATAATGTTTGCTGGTGATACTGGGCTAAGTGAGAAGGTAATCTGGAGGGAGAAGACCAGGGTACAGCAAACAGGTATAGCTAAGTGAATAGGCAAGAAGGTAGCAGATGGAGTACAATATAGGGCAGTGTGAAAAATGGATATATTGACCGGAGGTGGCACAGCACAGTTCATTAAATTGGTAGCTGAGGTACTCTGATGAGTAGCTGAGTAAATTGGGCTTATATTCTCTGGAGTTTAGAAGATTGTGAGGGGATTTCTTTCAAACCTACAAAGCTCTGAAAGAACTCATTAGGGTAGAAACAAAGAGATTGTTATTCTTGGTCAAAAGACTATGCCAGGGGGAGAGATGGATGAGGTATCCAGTCTCTCTTTCAGATGATGGTCCAACAGTGGACAGTGAGTGAGGGGGGGTTCAAGCAAACGTCACACTGGGGGATATGCGGAATGTCATCTCCCCTCTGGGTACTCCGGAGGAGGACAGCAGCTCCTCTGCCCCCTCTGTTAGTGACTATCACATCAAATGAGACCGCAACGACTGAGGAATACTCAATCATGATGATCAACGCACTCCCCTGCCCCCAGGTGGAGTCTCCTCAGGATCAGCTGACAAGAGGATGCTTGCCAAGACCTCCCCAATATACAGATATAGCAAGTAATTCAGAAAGCTGAAATGTTTTTGCTCAATGTGAAGGAAATTGGCTACAAAAGTAGGGAGGTTTTGATTCAGTTGTACAGGACATTGGTAAAATCACATCAGGAATAGGTGTATGACCTCCTTATTTAAGGAAAGATGTAAATGTGTTAGACACAGTCCAGGGAAGGTTTACTAAACCAATACCAGAAATGGACAGTAGCGTTATGAGGAAAGGTTGGAGAAGTTAGGTTTAGCCGTTAGAGTTTAGAAGGTTAGGAAGCGACTTGATTGAAACATTTAAGATCTTGAGGGGTCTGAATAGGTTATTGAGAGGATGTTTCCTCACAGGAAAATTTAGAACTAGGGGCTGCTGTTTAAAAGTAAGGGGTCACTCACTTAAATCAGCTCCTTATGCAGGTGTGCAATACCCTCCCCATTGTCTACCACCATCAGTACCAATAAACTAGTGCCATGAGGTTCTTGTCTCTGCGCTGGTGCCTACGTCAGAGAGAGGGTGTGATTTAGGTGCATCTGACTGTATGTCCTCCTCAGCAGTTAAAGACGGTTCTCGGGGTCTCTGAATCCTACAGTGTCTGAGAGGGGATATAATTCAGTAAGAATTTAGCAACACCAATTATTAATCCAACCGATTTATTTGATAGTAAAATGGCGAGCTTTCAACACTCCCGTGTCTTCATCAGGCAAGTGCTATTGCAGACCAGAACACTGCACTTGCCTGATGAAGACACGGGAGTGTTGAAAGCTCGCCATTTTACTATCAAATAAATCGGTTGGATTAATAATTGGTGTTGCTAAATTCTTACTGAGTTCTTACCACTCCAATCCAACGCCGGCATCTTTACATCAGGGGATATAATGTCAGTACATTCAATCATCACATAGTCAATTTACATGCTAGATGGGCTGATAAGATGATGAAGAGCTGCATCTTTGTGCCATCATGATTGGAGATCTTTGGACACTCTTGATTTGATGGTCACATGTCAGATGACATGAGCCCACACTGTCTGCGCTATCCACCAATCTAATATAAGTTCACTGAACTCTAACCTTCCTCCAAGAACCCTGCCTCTTCACCACGAGTGGAGCGAGCTCCATGATACCATTCCAGCTTTGGGGTTTCCACCACCATAATGAGTGAGGTGTCGTAAAGTTGGGCTTCCCACCTTCCATTCTTATGCATTTAGTTGAATTATAGCTTCTCTCTAGCAATTCTCGAGAAAAGAATTTATCTTCATCTCTGAGGAAGTACTTCTCTCTCTGCAGCACCTTTTCAAACTGGCCCACCATCCCCCTGGAAAACCAGGGTGTGAGACACATTAGAGTATCACACTTCACCCTGCAATGTACTCATACAAGGCGGGCAGGTATCCTCACCCTGCCTGATGCAGGTTACAATGCCAGTTGACACATACTCTTCTACCCCTGAGTGTCATGATCAATGGACATATAACTACACATCTTCACACTATTCCACCTCAACTGTGTATTCACCCTGACCAACCACAGAATATCATTAAGTCTTTTTTAAAATTATTTAGAGGATATTGGCATTACTGGCTGATCCAGCATTTATTGCCTATCTCTAACCCTCGCCCATTTCAGAGGGCATTTGAGAGTCAAACACATTGCTGTGTCTCTGGAGTCACATGTAGGCTGGACCAGTTTAGGATGGCAGATTTCCTTCCTTACCAGATGAAGGAGAACACTCCAAAAGCTCGTGGCTTTTACTACCAAATAAACCAGTTGAACTTTAGCCTAGTATTGTGAGACTTCTTACTGGGATTTTCTTCCCTGCAGGACATTACAGAACTCGATAGATTTTTATGACCATTAATAACATTCATCAATAATAGTCATCAATTACCTTTGAATTCTAGATTTTTATTGAATTCAGATTTCGCCACCTGCCATACTGGGATTTGAAACCAGGTCCTCAGATTTTTTTCCTGGGTCTCTGCTACTCTACATCCAGGTATTCCTGCTGACCGGGGTGATTATCGTTGCTTGGCCTTTACTTTCTAGATGGGGTGGTCTTACCTTGCCATCCACTGGCATTAGAATGTAACACCTGGCATTAACCTCCTCGACCCGTATACGTAGGCTTTTATTTGAGAATCTTGGGGGGTGAGTGAGAACAGAATGCCCTCCTAGCTTCTGTGCCCAGTAAGTGCTAAGGCCATGGCTGTTCAACAGTAAATTATTTGATTCCTAGCAGACAGCTCCCTCAGCCTTCCCCACATCTTCATCCTTTTTTTATTTGAAGGGGTCAGTGAGGCGAGGAAGGGAATCGAAGATGTGGCCACGCTGACTGCCATCATCTCCGGTAGTGCCACAACTTTGGGCTCCAGGAAGATGGCAATGAAAACGTCCAGGACAGGAGCACAGGTGGAGCAGGAAGGAGAGCTACAGCATCTGCATTTACAAGAGGTTGAAACAGGTCCACCAGCATCTCCTCCAAAGTCATGAGTGTCATTAACTCGTTCGTCAGCAGCATCTTCAAACTGATTGCCAGTGAGGCTTCCCACTTGGTCCAATACACCAGGCCCGGACCATCTCTTCCCGAGGGGTGGCAGGGGGCGGTGGGGTTGGATTCAGAGCACTGGTTGCCCTCAGCTGCGGGGGGGAATTGGCCAAACATTTTGTCTCTGAGTGCATCAAGGCATCACCACAGACACTAGCTCCAAATAGAAGAAAAATAAGCCCACTGTTCTTGGTAGCCTTTTTTAAATTGCTTGCTGGATTCTCATTGGTGCCTGACTAGCTCGCATCTCACCCAGACAGTCAGCCAACCAGGAGACATGCTTCATACTGGGAGGGCTTTAATTGGCCACCCAGTGTAAAATTACGTTTGCAATTTAATAACGTGGGGGAGTTGATTTCCACATCAACTGCCGGGTCCATCTCCTGCAGATGACAAACTGGCGCAAAATCCAGCTCCAAATTTATTCTTTGTCATTCACTCCTCAAAGAAATGTTTCCCTGTTAAATTCAACTGAAAAAAAGACTATTGAGAGAAGAGGCAAATTTAATTGCTTTGAGGAGGTGGTGCATTTAGCAGACATATCCCAGATTGCCCTTAATGAGAAAATGCTGCTATTGAAATCTTTTACTGATTTGCACTTTGCACACATCTTTCTAACTTGATGCTAATATTAGTAATTGCTATAATATAATAGGAGCTGGACATTAACTGTGCTGTTAGCTGTTATTTAATGTGTTACAAAATGAAGAGTGCAGTATATTGTGATATGATTAACTTTATTGTTAATGCAGTGTGTCAACGTTCCATAAGCCTAATTTCTTCATGCCTCCCATTATATCTTTAATTGATTGGGACTATGGTGTGAAGGGAAGAAGCCTGAAATATTCTTAATGTGTAAGGCCCAAAGAATTCTTCATCTGCTGCTGGTCAGGTCAGCTGGGTGATGGTCAGATTGACACTGAAACACCTCAGCTCTTTGGTTCATCTCAACCTCCAGCCACACCAACTTCAGTTCTGAAAGTGTTGCTATGCAACTTAGAAAATCCATATTTATTGAATAATGAAAATTTTTATCGAACACATCAGTGCTCTGATGTGCTACATATGCTTTAGGAGGTCCTCAAAGGAATAAGCAGTATTGTATTAAAAGATTATTGTGGATCTGCCAGTTTAGGAGCATTGTAACTGCATTATCAAATTTTTCACAGAATCTTTACAGTGCAGAAGGAGGCCATTTGGCTCATTGAGTCTGCACCAGTTCTCTGAAAGAACATTCTACCTAATCCCACTCTCTTGCCTTAATCCTGTAACCTTGCATACTCTTTCTTACCAGATAGCAATATCATTTTGAATACTTTGACCAAACCTTCCTCCACCACCCTCTCAGGGAGCTCATTCCAGATTACAACCAGTCTCTGGGTGAAAACATTTCTCCACACATCACTTCAACTCCATTTGCCAATTATTTTGAATCTGTGCTCTCGAGTTTTGATGTACTCTTGAGAATAGTTTCTAGAACATAGAACACTACAGCACAAACAGGCCCCTCAGCCCACAAGTTGCGCTGATCATATCCATATCTATCAGGCCATAGAACTATCTACAGCTCTCAATCGCATTAAATCCCATCTGCACATCCAGAAGTCTTTTAAAAGACCCCAGTGAGTTTGTCTCTACACCACCGACGACAGCCGATTCCATTCACTCACCATCCTCTGAGTGAAAAATTTACCCCGAACATCTCCTCTGTACTTGCTGCCCAGCATGTTAAACCGATGTCCTCTCGTAGCGACTATTTCAGCCCTGGGAAATAGCCTCTGAGAAGCCACTCTATCTATACCTCTCAACATTTTATAAACCTCTATCAGGTCACCTCTCAACCTTCGTCTCTAGGGAGAAGAGACTTCGTTCCCCCACCTATCTTCATAAGGCATGCCTCCCAATCCAGGCAACATCCTTGTAAATCTCCTCTGCACCCTCTCAATAGCTTCCACATCCTTCCTGTAGTGAGACGACCAGAACTGCGCACAGTACTCCAAGTGGGGTCTGACAAGGGTCTTATAAAGTTGCGGCATGGTTTCTCACTATTTACTCTGTCCCTCCTCCTCAGGACCTTGAATACATCTACAAAAGGCTTCTCTTAGCCTTCCTACTCTTAAGGAAAACAATCCCAGCTTCTCCATTCTAACCTCATGGCTACAGTTGTTTATCATTAAAATCATGCTTGATTCTAGTCTTTCTTGGTAAAGTTTTTTATTGTTGCTAGTTATGGTGATATCTTAACTACATTCTTTATGCTCAATGTTACGATATTTTCATTAATGGTGAAAATTGGAGATACTTACCATTTGTTTCTTAAATTTCTTGGCTGAACATTATAAAATCATATAAACTTATAGCGTGGAAAGAGACCACTTTCCTGACATTCAAATGAGCTGTCCAATTAGTTTCACTTGCACACTCATTTCTACAGTCCCATAAAATTCTTCTTTTCAAAAATATATCCAACTCTCTGTGAAAGTTACTCTTAAATATATCAACACCTCCCACTCTGGACTACATTCTAGTCCAGAACAACTCAGTGCTTTAAAAAAAAACTATCCCCTCTGGTTCTTTTATCAATTTTTAGTGGAAATAATTTCTTCTCATTTTCTTAATGCTTTAGTTAAGGTGAATATTTTCCATCATGCAGTGGAAAATTCACAAAGTAATTCGCTTTGGAAAGCAACATGAATGCGAATTGGTTACATTCACAATGAATAGCCTTACGTCATGTGGAAATCTTATACTGACAAAGAATAACAGAACTTTGGGGATATAATTAACTGCAGGCCTTCTGCTTTTGGTAGGAACGTCTGTCTCGTTTCCCAGTTCCTACTGCACTCTCAGTACTTTCGTTAAATTGAAAAAAGGTTGAGCTGCGTTATACAGAGCACTGGCGAGGTTGAAATACATTGGAAAGACAAGTAGGCTCGTCAAGAGCAAGTGGTTGGGTGGTGACAAGCCTGGGATGTTAAAAACCTGCAGCTTGTTAAAGGAAGGAAAGACACTGAAATAACAAATTATGGTTTGTAGGTCCTGGGAAAAATGACTTGGATAAAACGAAAAGAAAGATGGCGAATATCATCAGTGTGAGATACCACAGCAAGCGATAGATCGATGCAAAACATTTACCAGGATATTAAAGGCAAAAAGAAAGGTAGAACTCTGACTTTAAACTTGAGGAAAGTAGACCATCATTACAGGGATCCTTCTTCCTTTACAACTCTGACATTGGTTAATTGAAACATAAAACGTTTTCACGAAGTGAAAACTCAACCAATCGTCTTTTTACCTAGGAAAAGGAATAAATGAGAAGAAGTTGATTGGATGCCAAGATTTCAATATTACAGTAATAAAAGAGGAAGATGGAACAGTTGAATTTAGGAAGAAGCAGGAGAGGAAAGTTCGGATGTATTCTGAAACATCAGAAGTTTATTTATTAGTCACAAATAAGCTTACATTAACACTGCAGTGAAGGGAGAATTTAGCATAGTTAATTCACCTTAATTTGGACTTTGGGAAGAAACTGCAGCATCTAAAGAAAACCCTCGTAGACACAGGGAGAAAGTGCAAACTCCAGACAGACAGTGACCCAAGCCAGGAATTGAGTATGGGTCCTTGGTGCTGTGAGGCAGAAGTGTTAACCACTGTGCCATCATGCCACCCCATTCTACAATGGAAGTAAATAATTAAGCAGCATTTATCAAAACTATTAATAGTTACCTCAACAGCCATAATCAACTCACCATTCTACAATTAATTATAGTATTTGTGCCATAGTTTAGGTATACAAACAGACACAATTTGAAATTGGGTTGGATTCAACTGTTTGGTGTAAGTGGCCTTGGATTCATATCAGTTGCCTGTTACTAGAAAAGCGTAGTGCATTCAATTACATGTAAATCTTTCTCAGCAATAATTTCATATTACACCGCAGAGCCTGTTACTGTTAAGTCAAGTCTGGGGCACAAATGGAGGTAATGCCGTAATAATATTTCAGTAATTTGGCAGACTCGTCTGTCAGCAGTCTCTGAAAATTCAGACACAATTAAATGCTTTCTTGTCTTAACAAAAGGAACAATGCTCTTTTTAAAGGTGGCCCTGCAAATTATAGCTACATTCTGGAACCCAGTTTAGAGATTATTATGGTGATGATCCATAAAAGAGTAGAAAATATCAAAAGCATTTTGAAAAGACTGCCATGCAGTGACAACTGGGGAGTTTAATTTGCTGTCCGCACTAAATATGTTCAAATTGTGTTTCTAACTGTTTGTGGTGAACATCAAATAGACTCTGGGGTTACCTTTCATTGAAAAGGTGGTAAAACAAATAAGCCACTTTGTACTGTGATTTATAAACCCTGATCTGATGGGTGAAGTCAGGCAGAAAACTCAGAATAATCTTATATTTAAAATCAAAAATCTAGTTCACTGTTTTTCAGCTTTTATCAGAATATTGGCCCAATTATGGATGTAATATTTTGACACTTCAGAAATTTTCCTGGGAGCTGCAATTCTTCATGCATGCAACAACAGAATGATTCACAAGAAACATGAGTGCTGATCCTGATTAATCTCTCTGACACTGTGGAAGCTCATGATGTGGAGATGCTGGCGTTGGACTGGGGTAAACACAATAAGAAGTCTGACAACACTGGGTTTAAATCCAACCGATTTATTTGGTAGTAAACTCACAAGCTTTCGAGGTTTCCTTCTTCATCAGGTGAAGAGCAAAACCTCGAAAGCTTGTGAGTTTACTATCAAATAAATCGGTTGGACTTAAACCTGGTGTTGTCAGACTTCTTACTATGGAAGCTGACAGTAGTGATTTTCCTAATTGTGCTCTTGAACCATTTTTATACCCAGGTTTTTTTTGCAGATGTGCAAGCCCTGAAAAAGTTACCTATATAAACCTGTGTAAAATCTGCTGAAGCACTGAGGTCCACTCAAACAGTACATCCACACCGTTTAGCATTTGACAATGAAACCCTTTGATGGTATCGAGATTTCATTTGTGGGTATGCTCCTCACAAAAGGCAAACAGGATCCTATAAATTTGGTGCCGAGATAAAGCTTTAGACAACAGCAAGTGAATAACTCAGGCCAGCACGCTGTGGCACACGGTCCTCGCTCTGTTTCTGAAATTCCTGTTTATAAAGTGACACTATTTTCTATTATTAGCCTTGTTTTGCTTTTATATGATCACTGCAGTTTAAGGGGCAGTCCCATCTGAATCAAGTTCCAAATACTGCATGTGCTATGTCCTCCTCGGGTTTATATGAACATTTTCAATGGGGAAGTTCCCATTTGTTGGAGTTGCAGTTCTACTGAGATTCTGAAACACGAAGTTCCCTATTGGCACTGAAGCTAACAGTGCTGGGGACACAGGCTCGATTCCTGGCTTGCTTCACTGTCTGTGCAGAGTCTGTACATTGTCCTCAGGTCTGCATCAGTTTCCTTTGGGTGTTCCGGTTTCCTCCCACAATCTATACTGGTTAGGTGCATTGGCCATGCTAAATTCTCCCTCAGTGTACCCGAACAGCTGCCGGGATGTGGAGACTAGAGGATTTTCGCAGTAATTTCTTTGCGTCAATGTAAGCCTACTTGTGACAGTCATAAATAAACATCAAACTTTAAAACAGAGAATTGTTCTCAGTGTTGACCTTACAGAGCATTGAGTAATTGGCACTCAGCAAACACAGAGAAGGACCATCAGAAATGTCAGATACCATTAAAGGTATGTTAAAGGGATTTGCTGTGTGTCACCCATGATAGACATGGCTACCTGACAATGCTTGCAGAGGTTGTGTTTTAGTAGAATACAGGTTACAGAGTTGTGGACTTGTCTTCTTAAGATTCTTATGTTCTAAACAATCGTAGCTCGTATAGAAGTATGTGCATCATTGTACTGATCCTCATCTTCTGAATATGCTACTTGTTGTGATGGTATCACTATCCATAACAACCTTTTCAGAAAATTCATTCGTATTATGATATATCTTTAAGACATAGCAGCATGACATCACTAGAAAGGGAAGTGTGTCACATGAACCAGTTCACTTTCACTCTGTCTGGTGAACAGAGCACAGTGCACACAATCTTCAAATACTCTATTGGTACATCTAGGTACTCATGTGTCTCGTTTCAATAAATGAAGTCACAAAGCATTTATCCAATCTCTTATAAGTGATTAGTGCTTTATACCATGATAAAAAGACAATATGGTGTTGAACAGTGTCAAAAATAGTATTATGCATTTAAAAGGCTGCAGGTACTTTAAGAGATGATCATATGATTTGGTGGTGAAGACATTAGGATGTTTGCAGAGGTTGCTATTTTACTTTCAGTTGTACTTTGCCCAATGCAGAGAACATCTCTTCAAAGGAGATGTGAGGGGCAAGTTTTTTACACACAGAGTGTTATGTGTCTTGTACATGCTGCAGGCATGATGGTGCAAGCAGCTATGATAGGGACATTTAAAGGGCTTTTAGATAAGCACATGAATACACAAGGAATAGAGGGATACGGACCAGGTGCAGACAGAAAGGATTGGTTTAATTTGGCGTCACGTTTGGCACAACATTATGGGCCAACAAACCTATTCCTGTGCTGTAAAGTTCTATGTTCAGTAAATCCTGCTGTAGGCTAATTTGAGTCTATATGTGCAAACTATGTCTTCTTTTTATGTAAAACCTACATGGAAACATAGAAACGAGAAGCAGGAATAGACTATTCAGCCCTTTGAGCCTGCTGTCATTCATTTTGATCATGGCTGATCATCAAATTTAATATCTCATTCCCCCCTTCCCCTTCCATATCAATTGTTTCTTTTAGCTTTAACATTTAGCTTGTAACATTTTCTTCATGACAGAAGTTAGACTAACTGGCTTGTAGTTTCTTCTTTTCTGTTTCCCTCCCTTTTTGAATAAAGGAGTTGCATTTGCTATCTTTCAATCCAATGGAACCTTCCCCAAATCCAAGGAATTTTGGAAAATTACAACCAGTGCGTCAATCAATGGCTACTTCTTTCAAGACCATCTGGTGAAATCCAAACAGACCCAGGAATTTGTCAGCTCTCAGGCTCAACAATTTGCTTAATATAGTTCCCCGGTGATTGTAATTTTCCCGAGTTCCTCCCTCCCTTCCATTTCCTGATTTAAGCAATTTCTAGAATGCTACCTGTGTTCTCTTAATGAAGACCATTACAAAATATCCATTTATTCACTGTCAGCCCAATTCTCCATTATCAATTCCCCAGGTAGATTTTCTGTAGCATCAATGCTCACTTTGTTAATTCTTTCCTTATTTAAATATCTATAGAAACTCTGACTATCAATCTTTATCGTACTGGCTAGCTTCCTTTCGTACTTTAATTTTTCCCTCCTTATCAATCATTTTGCCATTTTTTGATGTTCCTTGTACTCTTTTCAACCTTCTGTCCTGCTACTTGTCTTTGCACAAATATTTGCTTTTTACATGAACATGGAAACAGCTGTTAACATAGTTAGGACATTACAGGAAGAAAATTGGTGACTAGTCAGCATTTTGTTTCATCAAGAACGTGGAGAAATGATCCAAGGATAGAAAATAAATTTGTGAGTCCTCACATTTTAAATATTAGAAGACAGGAGAAGCAGCAATGGGATTAAAGATTAAAGTGCCAGTGCAGAATGAAAATGAAGAAAAACTTCGTAGTTTTAAAGCAGGGTTGTTTTTTTTTCAATCAGAGATATGTGAGATTCCAGGCAATGTCAGGTTTATTTGAAAAGAATGGATGCTTTGCTGTACATCTCGGTTCATAGAAACATCAAGTTGATGGTCTTCAGGGTAAAAAGAGTACTGTAAAGTTGCTAATGTCTGCAAGAGAAATGGAAGGTCAATTAGAATCCATGGGCTTTTTCAACGAAGAAAATGAATCATGGAGTTCCTATGCAGAGCATTTTCAGTACTTTGTACAAATAAATAAAATTGCAAACGAATTTCTCATACCAGCTTTTTGCAGTACAATAGGAAGTAAATTTACAATTTGCTCCGATGCTTGGCTTATCTTGCAAAGCCGGGAACCAAAACTCATAATAAATTGACAAAGATCCTTGAAGAACATTATTCTTCAAAGCCATTGATTGTTGCAGAATGGTTCAGGTTCCAGCAAAGGAATCGGGTGCAAGGCAAGTGCATTGCTCAATTTGTGGCAACCTTAAAAAGGCTGGCACAACATTATGAGTTTGGTGAGTCATTAGAGGATTCTCTTTGTGATTGTCTAGTTAATGGTCTCCAAAATGAAGCCTTCCAAAGAAGGTTGCTTCCTGAACGTATTTTGAAATTATGATGTTAACAGAGTTGGCTGTTAAAGTGGCTTCATAATTAGTTGCAGGAATGAAGATCCACAAGTTGGGAGTTGCTTATAAGAAGTCAAAACAGCAACAAGCATGTCACAGATGGGCCAGTGAAGACTGGACCAAGGACGGTCAATGCAAGAATTGTGGCAAAATGGGTTTTACTTCAGAAGCTTGTTGGTGTAGACCAACTTACCCTGAGAAGAATATTTAGAAGAAGGATCTAAGGATCTTCAAGAAAAGGAACAAATTGAGTTCTGCAAAAAGAATTTACAATGTGGAAGAAAAGGTTTCAGCTGTGAAGGAGATAATGTCCAGGAAGATGATGAAGAGCTCCGACTGACTATCTTATCCATATGGGATGAATCACATAGATTCTGGGTGATTCCATAGATAAGTGCACAACCTTTTAGGATAAAGGCTGATACTGATGCTGCTCTATCATCAATTCCAGTGATCACATACCAGCAGGATTGGCCTTTAAAACCAGCTGGTCTGATTTTAAGAACATACAAGGAATAAATTGTGTTGTTAAAAGGTTACACCTTGGTAAATTTGAGTTGAGTGACAAACAGTGAAGTTGCTTGTCCATGTGGCCTATGGTAATTTTCCAGTCCTATTTGGGAGATTCTGGTTGTAGTGCTGTCAACAAAGTCGATGCCAAAACAGACCTATAGCATCTTCTGGATAAATACAAGAGTGTATTTGAATTCACACTTGGCTCAATGAAGTAAGTTCAAGTAATAGATAATGTCTAATAGTCAACCAAAAAGTCTCAAAGCAAAAACAGCGCCATATGCAGTTTGTCCCAAGGGCGAAGAAGATTTGAAACAACTTGTTAACACTGGTGTGTTGGAGCTGTGTGATTGGACCAGCCCCATCGTAGCTGTCATAAAACGAAATGATTCAGTTCATGTTTGTGGTGATTTTAAAACAATTCCTGCAGCCAGGTCCAGGTCAAATTTAATATACTGGCCAGCATGGTCAGAAATGGCATCCGTGACTCCCTTCACAAACTTGTGGGTGGATGATTGTGAAATGCCACATAGGTCTCCATGAAAGGCTTGGAAGGATTTGGTGGTGTAAAAGTTTAAGGCAGCCATCACATTCCCATCCCTCTATACCCTGAGATGCCAGTCCTCCAACAAATGGGACAAGTCTCCTGGAACCGAACTGTCGGCAGCACACAATGTCCAACAGTTGCTTGAAGGACACTTGTGTGCGGAACTGCTCCCTGCCAACATTCCTCCCCACAACCTCACCCCGGGGTGAATGGTGTCCACGTCCTGCTTGCTGCAGCTATCTCCCTCCACTCCCACAAGTGGTAAGGCTGGACCTCCTCTGTCCACAATTCACCCTCCAGCTCCTCCTCCTCAGCTCCAGCAGCAACCAAAAAAACAGCAAGATCAATAGATTGCATTGTAAAATCCATCTCATCAATCTGAAGTGGGGTTGTTGGGGAAGAGGAGAGAGACAGATGGAGAGGTTAAAGAACTCTGCTCACCCCCAGAGCAGCAACATACATTCCCTGTATCACGTCCCAAAATTCCCCCCAGCAACACACATGCTCCATGTCCGTCCCAAAGTCCCCAGCAATAGATGCTCTCCATATTCCCCCCTCATAGTTCCACAGCAACACACCCTCCACTTATCTCCCCAAGCCTCTTAGCTACGCACACTCCCCACATCCCACCCTGCTCCCCAGTCTCCCCATACCCACCCCCGCAAACCTCCAGCAACAATCACTCCCCATATCCTCTCCACAGCCCCCAATTAAAACATTCCTCATATCTCCCTCACAGATCCTCAGTAACAAACACTCCCCATACTCCCTAATAAGGTATACTCTTCATATCCAATCGCACCCCCCCCAGCCCCTCAGCAATGCACATTCCACATATTCCCCCAGAGACACTAAGAATGCACACTCCGCATATCCTCCCATGGACCCCCAGCACCACACACTCCCCATATCCTCCCACAGCCCCCCCAACAACACACACTCCCATATCCTCCCCACAGCCCCCCCAACAACACACACACTCCCATATGCTCCCCATGGACCCCCGGCACCACACACTCCCCATAATCCCACAGATCCCCAGCAATACACGCTGCCAAATCCTCCCCCTCCTACCCCATGGACCCCCAGCAACACACATTCCTCATATCCCCCCAGAATGACAACACACCCACCCCTCATTCCACCCACCCACTCACAAGCACACACCCAGCACCCATGCAGTTTGGCCACAGACAGTGGTACTAGACAAATCCTGAGGCTACAGCGCTGACACTTTCGAGAGTTTCCAGCCCACCATTCCCCATCTGCAGCAGTGTTTGATACTGCCTACATTAGGACCCAGAGTCAGCACTAAGATCCAGGGTCAGCACTCTGAGCCAGGTCCGTGCTGAGAGTCTGAAATCGGATCCCATAACAACCTCCCACCTACCGCCCCTCAATGCACATGAAGCCACCCCCCCAAACTCAAAACACAATATAGTCGCCATGAAACAATCCCAGTGATAGTTTGAAAGCAGAGACTTCCTCGCTCACCCTCGCTGCTCCAGTGCCTTTTCTCGAGGAAGTGCTTTCCTCACCAATTGCATGAACGAGGTGGTTAAGGCAGGCGAGCTGGGAGTGAAACTCACTAATGACATTGCGATGAATGCAAAAAATTGTGATTTGACATTTTGTCCATTTTGGGCGTGATCCTAATTGCACTGATTTATTTTTGATGGTAAAATGGGAACGGGCGTGAAAATGGGTGCCATTCTCTCTAGTCACATCACTCCTGATTTTATAACCTTTTCCCACCACAAAACGGGCACAATGTGGTTGGAAGATTCCGCCCCGTGAAACATATTTTCTTTCTGTTTAAAACCCTCAAACACTAGGATAGTTTGGGCATTATACAAGCCTCCTGGATGTCAGGAATGTTTTACATTTTAGAGATTAAAGACCCAGCAGTTGGAGGCCTTACCAGTCTGCCAATGTGAAAAGCTATGGAATCAGTCAGAACTCACACAGCAGATCACCCTCAGAAATGACTCCTATCATCTCTGCCCATGATCTAACATGCAAATATGCAGAATCTCTGGACAGAATTGGCAGTTTCTACAAGGTTATGCTTGCAGGAGAATGCAAATCTACAATCTGATACACTTTGTGAAATGCAAATGTCAGCAGCGACAGGAAGAAATGACAAAAGATTCTACATTCTAGAAGCTGTGGTAAACCGTCATCAAAGGATGGTCTGATTCATTTCGGTGTCATGATGTAGAGATGCCGGCGTTGGACTGGGGTAAACACAGTAAGAAGTCTGCAACACCAGTTTTAAATCCACCTGATTTATTTGATCGGTTGGATTTAAAACTGGTGTCATTTCGGTGCGTCATAGAATCTTAGAAACATATAGTGCAGAAAAGTCCCTTGGCCTATCGAACCCACAGCGACGAGTTAGAAACTGCTGAACTCTCACCTAATTCCATCCCCCAGCACTTGGCTGACAGCCCTGAAGGTTATGATGTGCCAAGTGCTCATCCAGAGGATGAGGCAACCCGCCTCCACCACCCTCCCACACCGTCATCACCATCTGGGTAAAAACGTTTTCCTCACATTCTCCCTAAACCTCCTGCCTCTCACTCTGAATCTGTGTCCCCTCTTGACTGACCCTTCAACTAAGGGGAATGGCTGCTCCTTATCCACTCTGTCCTGTGTCTCTCATAATCCTGTACACCTCAGTCAAGTCACCACTCAGTCTTCTGTGCTCCAACAAAAACAACCCAAGCCTATCCAATCTCTCTTCATAACTTAAATGCTCCATCCCAGGCAGCATTCTGGTCAATCTCCCCTGCACCTCCTCCAGTGTAATCACATCCCTCCAATAATGTGACAACCAGAACTAGAGACAGTGCTGTGTTCTCACTGAAGCTCTACACAACTCCAACATGATCTTCCTGCTTTTGCAATTTATGCCTCAATTAATAAGTGCAGGTGTCCCATATGCCCTTTTCACCATTCTACTTACATGTATTTCCATTTTCAGAGATCCATGGACCAACATGGACCAACCACAGAGTTCCACAGAGCTTCCTAATGTCCCATCATTCATTGAATGCTGTCCATGAAGACATGACAGCATTTTAGCCTTAGTATGTCAAGCTAGGCATCTCCCTTGGAGTCACTTTTAAAGGCAGGCAGGTCATTGTGCTGGATTGTTTGTAGCCTGATATTCTTCAACAACATACTTGCTAACACAAGGCCGTTTAGAAGACTCGCAAAAGAAACAGTCTCCTGGTTGAGTCTGACCAATGATATCAAAGTTGCTAACAAAAGTGTGAGGCTTGTCAACAGCCAGATGAGCACAAAGAACCATGGATTCCACATGAAACGCCAACCATCCTTGGTTCAAGACTGAATCCAACATGTTTTATGTCCATGGCACTGACTTCATTATCATCATCAACCATTTTCCCAAGTACCCCATTATGCGACAATAGCACTTTGCCTCAAGAACAACTGTCATGGACACATACTGTTTTCTATTTATTTGCTGCAGCAAGACAGTGTTAAGGATAATAGTTTGCAATTCATTTCAGGATATTTTATGAGAAGTGGAATATTAATCACACTAATTCTTCCCATATTAATCTAGATCTGATGGCCTAGCTGAATGAAAACCCTAATTCTTAAATGTGAACATACAAAGCAAGGTCTACGGATTGCAATGTTACGCCTGAGGGTAACAACTTTAAGTGCAACAATTACCCATCATCTGGTGGGACCAGTGTGAGAGAATATCACCAATGTGCGGAGTGAAAATACAGATATAGAATTTATAGTTGGACCAACAAGCTTATTTGTGTCCAAGATCCCACAGGAGGTGTATGACAATCACAAGAATTTGCTCAGAACTAAGATCCAATGAAGTGATTACAGACAAAGATAAGGGACAAACAAGGACAATCAGACCAATTTCAGCTCTTCAACTACTGCACAGTCCTATTGCATTACAAACAAGATCCCAAATGCAACTAGGAATAACATCTAAGAATGATGATCCAACAGATCACTGTGAGCTATTAAAGAAACTTCCAGAAAAGCTTCATAACAGATTACCTTTATGCATTACAGATTCATAGGTTTACCATCCTATACACTTATGTAATGGGAACTAAACATGAAACTGTATTGTGAATAGTTATATTTCTTCGGGAGCAGGGAAAATATCTTTAAACAGAATGTTGTAAAATATTTTTAAGGGATAGCAGCATGCCACCACACTTTCCTGCTGTTGTCTTCAAGTTTTCTATCCACGTATAAATGCTCTCATGTGCCTAGTTTAAATAAATGAAGCCACAAAGTGTTTACCCAATCTCTTATGAGTGATTTGTGCTTTTATACTGTTATAAAAACATGACAATCCATTTTGTTGATTATCTTCCTGAAAATCTCAGATAGGGCATTGTTCCTGAGGATGAATAAACTAACAATTTCTGGAAATCAACTGTCATACGTATGAAGGATTCTTTGCATGTGCCCTTATATAATTGGTACAATGAGTAAACTGGTACATCTCTCCACTCTGAAAGTTGAGGGAGCTTATTGTTAGGAGCTTGCAGCGTCTGTGCCATTCATTGTCCTGATCTACTTTGGAGAAGATAACAGTATGATCAAACTATGGACCTCTATTGCGCTGCTGTCTGGCTATCTTATTGAGTTGAATGAATTCATCTACCTTCTTGTGAAATGTGCCAGCTACCTGTTGAATGCACATCTCATTGGCATTCGTGAATTTTGCAGCTAGACAGATCTCTCTAGGCAACTTGTTTGTGTAGTGGTAATACAACTCAATTCTTTTTGTAAAGTACATTCTCTCTCATGCAGAATTGCTCACTCCAATCTTCATTGTTTGTGGAGGTTGGAGGCTGGGGTGGGGTATATAATGTCTCATTGGTGAGTTATTCTCAAATGCTGCCTTTCCTTCATTTGCCCTCCTTTCAAAGATGGACTCAGAGGGATATGCTTGGTATCTGGAATCTTTCAGATTGGATGGAGTTACAAGTATTCTGGTGGCCTTACAGAAACTTAGACTGCTAGAGGCAAGTTCATAGAATGTTACCCCTAAGCAACATGACTGTGCAGCTCCAAAGATATTCTGGAGATTCAGAACCGTTGACTTACATGCTGCCCCTTTTCACATAACTTATACTGGGCTGCACTGCGAGGTGAGTAGGAGGCCCATTAAATTCTGAGGGAAAATTCTTATCGAGATGTATAAGATAATGAAGGGGATGGAAAGGGTAGAGGTTGAGAGAGTCTTCCCGCTTAACAAAGATGGCAGGACTAGAGGGCACAGCCTCCAGATTAGGGGGGAGGTGGTTCAGATCAGAGTTGAGGAGGAATTTCTTCATGCAAAGGGTGGTGAATCTTAGGAATTGTTGAAGTAGTGGGGGCTTCCTCGCTGAATATACTTAAGTCAAAAGTGGATAGGTTTTTGATTGACAGGGGAATTAAGGGTTACGGGGAAAAAGCGGGAAAATGTTACTGAACCACTGCAGATCAGCCATGATCTTATTGAAAGGTGGGGCAGGCTCGAGGGGCTGGATGACGTACTCCTGCTCCTATTTCTTATGTTCTTATGTTAAATGAGTGGTGGAATATCCATTGCTTTATCACTGCCATGCCATTCTACCAGCTGCAAGATAGATGGCCGATAGCCCTCACAAAGTGCCTCTTCCTATTATCTCAGGCATTTTACCATTAATTAGTGGATTCTCTGCTGGGATGGGAAACCACCTATGGGTTTTAAGTAGTCTCTAAGTGAGCTCAGAGTGGGACTGGAGAACCGTCTAATTGAACTTGCTGCAGCTCACAGAGGACTTCCAACGTGACAATTGTTGCTCTGTGGCAATCATCCCTGCTCTCACCATTTTCCATCACGACCATTGCTAGGGTTTGCCTGACTGACCCCAATGTGAGCTGATATTGTTGATCTACTGGGAGGGCAGTATGTTTCCACTGTGTCCTCTTCTTCCAGGTGCAATCCCAGCAGTGACCACTGCACTCAGTGGCATTGCTGAGCTATCTACCCTCCAATTGGCCGACAACTAATTAGATGCATGAGCCACAGGCCTTTCTCGGGGACTGTAAATGGCTGGGGTGTGGTAGCCCCAGCTTTCCAATCCACCATTGGGCTCCACCACTATGATCAAACACAGCCCCATGTGTGCATAGATGTTTTGAAGGCTGGGTAAAATCAGTTAAATGTATTTGCATTGAAATAAATAGGTCATGCATAATAAAGAACATTCAGAGAGAATATTGCTCTTTCTGAATCCAGGAGGTAAGAAGATAACTTAAGAAAATTAAGGCGTCTAGTTGATAGAAATGGGTAGATTGGAAGTAGCATTGTGTTTCTACCCTAGCCTCATCTCTCTTGAATAGGATTTTGAGTAAGGTAACTGAATTCGGAGGGTTGGCCTCTTATAATATGCAAATCAGGGTCCTATTACACAAATACAGCCCTGATGGAAATTTGAGTTGTCGATGAGCACCATGTGTGATGCTAATGCTCCAATCATTTGTATGAGGGTTAAATAGCTTCAACAATGTTATTATGGAGCCAGTGAGGGTTATACAAGTCCCGTTTGCCCTGACCTACATCGATTCGTAGTCAAGCCACACCTTGATTTTAAAAAGTTTACATTCTTTTTTCTGTAATAATCTCCAGTGCCCCAGCCGTCTCGGATATCTGAGCTCATTTAATTCTTTTTTTCTCAGCATCCCCGATTTTAATTACTTCACTATTGCTGGCCATGTCTTCAGCTGTCTAGACCCCAAGCTCTGGAAAACCCTCTCCGAATCTGCCTACAAATCCTTGACACCAAGATTTTAACCATCTCTTACATGGCCCAGTGTCAGAATGTGTCTTACAATGCTGTTGTGAAATGCTTGTTTCATTATATATTAAAGGTATGATATAAATACATGTTGTTGTTCAAATAATAGCCCAAAGTGTTTTTAATATCAATTTTTGTGAGGCCAGGAGGAGCTGCTGGTCACCCCTCCCTCTATGTCTAGATGGCAAACTAACTGCCTTATAAGTGTTTCATGATTCTGACATTTTCAAAGTCTAATTTTGCATTAATCAACCTTCTGCTCATTCCATCTATCCACCTCAGTAAGCTCTCCTTTTACTGTAAGCTTCTATACTGTTCTTGGATACGTCCCAGCTGGGCTCAATGTTTATTCATCTAGAACATCTCATTTCCGAACAATGATTATATTATTGACTGCGACATTTACCACGCTCTCGATTCAAACCCCCCTCAATCTCTATCAATTCAAACTAAATTAACTTTTCGAGACGTTTTTGATAGTTAAACCAGGAATTATCAAATCTTATGTGCTAACAGCATCAAGCATGAATGCACGTTCTAATAGAAGTACAAAGCATTCACTGAGTAAGCCAAATAGATTGTAAGATTGTCAGTTCTGCTTGGACGTACGCTGAGATCAATAGTCAGTGGTTGTCTCTCTGATTGGAGGTCATGGGGAGGCAATAGCCTTGTGGTATTATCATTAGATTATTAATTCAGAAACTCAGCTAAAGTTCTGGGGACCCGGGTTCGAATCCTGCCACGGCAGATCGGGGAATTTGAATTCAATAAAAATAATATTTGGAATTAAGAATCTACAAATGAGCATGAAACAGCTGCTGATTTTTGGAAAAACCCATCTGGTTCACTAATGTTCTTTAAGGAAGAAAATCTGCCATTCTTACTCAGTCTGGTCTGCTTGTGACTCAAGAGCCACAGCAATCTGGTTGACTCTCAATCGTCCTCAACTAGGAATGGGCAATAAATGCTGGCTGGCCAGCAATTTCCATGTCACAAGAATGAATTAAAAAAAAATTACATTGTGATGTTCCGTCCACAAGATGCTGGCATCAAGGTCATTGTTCCTTTGTGATTCATACAAATGTCCGAAACTTGGCATAATTTCAAAGTTCACAGATGACAGAAAACTCTGAAATGTAATAAACAGTGAGGAGGACAGCAATAAACTTCTTGAGGACTGGTGAAATGCATAGACACATTGTAGCTGCAATTAAGTGCAGGAAAGCATGAAGGGAAATCTTTGGTCAACAAACTTAAGAGAACTTGAAAGTGTGGAAAGGTTTGGTTGAATAAATAAGGGGAAACTATTTCCAGTGGCAGGAAGGTCGGTACGTAGAGGATGAGGGTGTAAAGTAGTTGGCAAAGGAACCAGAGTTGAGACAAGGAAGTATTTTTGTGATCTGAAGCGTATTAGCTGAAAGGGTGGTGGAAGCAGGTTCAGCAGTAACTTTCAAAGGAGAATTAGATAGAGATTGAAGAGCGAACATTTCCAGGACAGTTGAAGTGTAGTGCAGTGGGGCTAATTAGATACATTTTTTTAAACAACTGACACGGGATGAAGGGTTAAATGGCTTATGTCTGTGCGGCAAAGTGTGTTTCTTTTGCTTGGTATTTTGAAAATAATGAATTATAATTCCCTCAATCTCTGCATTTGTACTCATGCATTATATTCACATTAGTATTTGCATGTAATATGAGGGACATCTTATCACTTTTATGATCCATTTCCTTAAGAATGGCTTTTCATAGCCAGGATCAAAGAAGTATTCAAAAATTATGTTGGTTTGCATTTTTTCTGCAATAGTGCTTTACAAAAAGCAAAGCCCTCCTACCATCGCATTGCACCCGTTTTCAGGCATGAAAGCTTGGTAAATTCGGGCATGAGGCGAATAGCACAATCTGCGCCCACCTCAGCACCAGTTCCTCCTGTATCAAGGCCCAATAATGAACGGGATTGGGACCACTCCCGAAACGGGCATGAACGCCATTTAAATGCATTTCAATTGAATTAATGGGCCGCAAGTCCAACTTTGCCGGCACTTCCCCCTTTACCATTGCGTTCGCCATCCGGAATCGGCGCGAAACGGACAGGCTCCATAGAAGTCCAATTCGGGCGCTCCATCAGTAAGGGTTAGTGGGGGGTAAGTGTTGAACATTCAACAGCCCTCTGCTTTGAGTTGGGTGGGGGAGGGGGTTGGGTGGCGGCAGGGGGTGGGAGTGACATGGTGGGTCAGACGGCTCTTGCTTAAGATTGGTGTTGTGGGGAAGGTGGGTCCACTGCCACTCTGCTTGTGATCAGTGAGGGGGAAGGAGCCTGCAATCAGGCTAGGTGGTAGGGGGATGGGGGAATAGTAACGCTGTGGGGGTGGGACAAATCCCGGGGGGCCAGGAGGAGGCATTATCCACCCTGGGAGCAATGTGGCAGGGGAGCCGCATTCTATCATTTTTGCAGTTGCAGGAGCTGATCGGAGCTGCAGGATTTCCAGCGCGTTAAGCCCTGCCCACAGACTTGTGCAATGCGATTTGGAATCGCTGATATTTTTGAGGCAGAGTGTGTATGGGGATGCCTGGGAATGGGTCTGAAAGTCAGATCTGGAGCACTCCCAGTTTCAAGTCTGTCCAATATTTAAAATCAAAATGGTAAAATAGGGCCCACAGTGTTTGAGATGCCTATCGTTCAGGAAAGACATTCTATTTGAAAGCTGCCACCTGCTGAGGCTTGGAACAGGCCAAGCACTGCATTGCCAATGGTTGTGAAATCCACCAAGGCAATGAACTTTGATATATCTGGCTCCAGATTTGTGACTTTCTGCAGTTTCACTATTCACTATTGTGTAAAGGAGGCCACTGAGATTCTCCATCCAAAGAAAATAAACTAAATTCTTTTCATCCCTCCCAGGAGGTGGAATGAGTGCTACGATTGCAGGATATCATTGGTTGACTTTGCAGGCACTATACGTCAACTCAATAGTGAAAGCAAAAGAAATTCCATTTGCTCGGTGTCAAACTGGTGTTGACAATAGGCAGAGAACCATACAAATCAATGTCCAGTATCCAGGAAGCAGTTATGAAGCTTCCTTTCCGTGACAGCCCACAGTTGCGGTGGCCTTGGCAAGGTGTTCATCTTCATTAATGACATGATGAAGACTCCAGAGAAGATGTCTTAGCTTCTCTGCTCTGGGGAACTATTGGACAACGAAGGGTACTCTGTCCAACATGTCCCGTGTTTGTCTTCTAAACAGATCGGTGGGGTTTTTTTGCTGCCGGAACTGTTGATTAATGAGTCGAGCACCATATCCTGTTCTTATGAGGGCATCTTTTAATGCCTGGAGGTGTCTGTCACGATCCTCCTCATCTGAGCAGATCCCGTGTGTATGGAGGGTTTATTCATAGGGGATGGCTTCTTTAATGTGTTTAGGGTGGAAGCTGGAGAAGTGGAGCATTGTGAGGTTATCCGTGGGCTTGCAGTAGTGAAGTGCCGAAGTGGTCATCCTTGATGGAGATGTGAGTGTCCAAGAATGCAACTGATTCCGGAGAATAGTCCATAGTGAGTCTGATGGTGGGATGGAACGTGTTGATGTCATCATATAGTTGTTTCAGTGATTGATCATCATTAGTCCAACAGAAGAAAATGTCATCAATGTATCTAGTGTACAACCTTGGTTGAAGGTCCTGTGTGATGAAGGGATCTTGTTGGAACCTGTACATGAAGATGTTGGCATATTGAGGTGCAAATTTGGTCCCCATGACTGTTCCAATTATACTGCAACATACGTTTCACATCAAGCTCCACATCATGTTAGGTCAACAAGTGTATGAACTGACTTGGTCAACATTTCCATGCTGTAAAGGGAATGATTCACGATCTGTGCAACGCCTTGTGACAAGCGGACTCTTTTATTCTCCTTGCTGGTGAATGCAGGTTTACTGCAAACCTTCCCAATGCATCAAAATGTTTTGTTGTGCATACCTATCAGTGTTGTTCAGAAGAACAGCCCCCATCAAAGTCCTCATTTGATTGCTCTGCAGCAATGTCCATAGATAGCCTCATCTCCAGTGAGCTGGCACCCACACTACCCTTGCTGCTCTGACTGCAGTGCCCTTGTGCCAAAGTCTCAACTCTGTTTCTAGCTTAAATTACACACAAGTCAGAATCTGAATGAGTTAAATCAATTGAATCTTCAGTAATACTTCATCTTGCTCTTTCTCTGCTGCCAAATTAGCTTACTGGGGATGAGCCATAAATGCTGGTCAGCCAAGTGATGCCCATGAAACCAAAAGAGAAAATGCTGGAAAATCCCAGCTGCTCTAGCAGCATTTCTTCTGGTTTCAGCATTCGCACTAATTTGCTTTTATCTAGTGATGCCCATGACCTATAATTTATGTGGCCAGCCAATGTGAAATGTGCACAATAAGAAGTCTCACAACATCAGGTTAAAGTCCAACCTGAGTCTCACCTGATGAAGGAGCAGCGTCTGAAACCTCATGTTACCAAATCAACCTGTTGGACTTTAATCTGGTGTTGTGAGATTTTTTTATTGTGCCCACCCCAGTCCAATGCTGGCATCTCCACATCGATGTGAAATGTGCTTCATGTTGCATGTGAAGGTTACTCAGAGAATAGGCAACACAAAATAGTGCAATCCACTTGTCAGGGTTAATAACACATCACCACCTCATGCCCACTTCCAGGGATTATTCAGTTCCGTGCCCAAATAAAACTGATTAGAAATTCCATAAATAAAATGAGATTGTAATTTAAACAACCAGTGAAAAAGATTTAATTACTTTGTTGTTTTCAGCTGCATTGGTAATGATTGCAAATATTTATTTATGGTACCTGTTTAAATAGATAAATAACTAGAATCTGTTATCATACAGGATGCATATAAAAGAAGTGCTGTACTTATCCAAAAATAATTGCACTGGACATATTCGATTGGAAAATGTACTGTTTCCCTGCAACTCGAGTTGCCTTTTTCTGAAAATGATGACTGATATTTAGGGTGAACCCTATCTCGAACCATAGTTAAAAGGTGCCAACATAGGTCAAACTGATGCTGGACGAGAGATTTTCCATCCCTTTTGCATATTGATAATTGTATTAAAAAATAACTGATTTTTCTATTAGTTGAGTATCAATTCATTGCACATGAACATCTTAAAATATGATGAAGGGTGGGATCTTACAGCCTCCCTTGAGTGAGACCAGAAATTCCCACCCAGGTTCAATGGAATTTCCATTGTCAACCCCTCACCCGCTCCGATTCCGTGGCAGGCAGAGTTCCAGCTTAAGTCTCAAAGCAATGAAGTGACTTTAATGTTAAATCGGCAAAAAAGGGCATTGTGACTCGCTTTCTCATTTGTTTACCAAGCACAAAGGAGTTGAAATGAGCTTGTTGTGTATTAAAGTGGTCAGCCCACTTTTACAGCAAAGATAAAAAGATGAGAATGTTGCCAGTTACTTAAACCACTTTGTGGAGCTTTATTAGTAAGTTGCTTACTTACAGTCAGGACGGAAGATAGGGAAAATCTCCCAATGCCTCTGGTGACATCACCACATTATCATGTGACACCCCATATAGAGATGCACTGGTTTACATCGCTTTCCTCTTTACTCCAGCAGTACGACAACTAATATTATTTAACTCTTACTCAGTATGAACAGCAGTTATTTTACCAAGTATTATTATCAGCAGGTTTATATATACAACCAGCGCAAGAGTCTTTTAGTGGATGTTGGTTCCATTTTGGCCGAATCCATCAGGAATCTTTGTTTCCGTGCTCTCGGTAATCCATTCACCACTTGGCTCAGACACGTAATCTGATAAAGTTAGTTTTTCTTCATCTTCTGCAGATGCTGTTAGTTCAACTGGTGAAGAATCTGAATTTGACTCAATCGTGGTCATTGGTTCAGGGATTTTCAAACCTTAAATGTCAGATTTTGGTCTTTCAGATACAGATGGCAACTCTGTAAATTCTCTTTTCAAAGTGAGAATTTGATCTGTATGCCTCCAAACACTCCTGTCATTGATTTGTACCATATATGAAGTAGGCCCTGTCTTTGTGAGCATTGTGGCAGTTATCCATTTCTCACTTGTAGAGTAGTTTCTTGCTAAAATTTTCCCTTTGATCAAAACTTTTTGGTTTTGATGTCCATTTACATAATTAAAAATTAAGATTAGCTTAGTTTTGTTATTGTCATTCTATTATCGTGGAAGTGTATGATGATAAGAGCAAATCAAATTTGGTTCATTCTCTATTTATCCAGTGGCATTCCTTTCAAGATAATGTCCATGATCTTTCCCATTGGTAAATTTGACCTCATGTTTCTTTGTACTTGAGAGAAGCTGTAATAGATACACTATCAATTTGGGAAGAGTACAAGATATTCAGATAGTTCCCCTCTGATTCGGCTTTGTATTAGATTGGTAGATGTGATAGAACATTGATGTTCACAAGTTGCTCAGATCTTCAGTGTTTTGTAATTATGCATTGATAAGATGAGGGACCATCTCTACAAAACAACTCACAGCAAAGAGAAGATATTCCTTTGTATGGGCCGAGGGTAGTTGTTAAAGACTTGTGATCTGTTAACAAGGTAGAATATCTTCCATACAGGAGGTGATGAAATCTCTTGATTCCAAAAATTATATTCAGGGCTTCCCTTTCTAACTGTGCATAATTTTGTTGAGAGCTTGCCAATGTTCTTGGCGTGAAGACTATTGGCCTTTCATCTCTGTTTGGCATTATGTAAGACAATTGCATCTTCCCCATGGGTCACATGCGAATTGTATTTTTAAAGCCAGGTCAAAATGAACGAAGACTTTGATTTCATTAGCCTATTTTTAAATTCATTATTTGCCTTTTTACAGTCTTCTATTCAAATCCATTGTTGGTTCATACTTAATAATGTACAAAGTTGTTTTAATATGGTACTGAAATTTGGAATAAATTTTTCATAGCAATTGATGGGTCCTAAAAAAACTTTCATTGTGATATCTTGTGCGGGCAAGAAACATCCAAAATTGCAGGGGAGCTGATGGCCTGGTGGTATTATTGCTAGACTATTAATCCAGAAACTCAGCTAATGATCTGGGTTCAAATCTGTCACGGTAGATAGTAGAATTTAAATTGAATAAAAATATCTGGAATTAAGAATCTACTGATGACCATGAAACAATTGTTGATTGTCAGGAAAAGCCCATCAGGTTCACTAACATCTTTTAGGGACCTTTTTAAAGTACTAATGAGTACTTGGCATGCATAACATACAAGGCTATGGGCCAAGTGCTAGCGAGTGGGACTACTTGGGCAGGTCAGGGCCTTTCAGGTGTTGGTGGGCTGAAGGGCCTCTTCTGTACTGTAATATTCAGTAATTTTGTGACTCCAGAGCCACAGCAATGTGGTTGACTTTCAACTGCCCTCCAAGGGCAATGTGGGATAGGCAATAAATGATGGCCAGCCAGCGATGCCCATGTCCCTCAAATGAATAAAACAAAAGTCATTTTCTTAGGTTCCTTGAGTCCATTTGTATCCATTGCATGGCCTAGGTGGCTTACTTATGACTGGAAAAATTTACATTTTTCTTTCTTCACACGAAGATTGTGCTCCTCCAAATGTTCCAGTTTCTTCCAATTTTGTAAATGTCCCTGTTTATTTTTGCCCGTGATTAAAACACCACCCAGGTAACACTGAATATCGTTGAAGCCATTTAGAATTTGACCCATGGATTTTTGGGGTAAGATCGGATCTGAACAGTAGGCATTTATACTGAAACGGCCCTTTGTGAGTAACAATCGTTAGCGGAGGTTGTGACTCACTAGCCGCCTTCATAGAACATAGAACAATACAGCACAGAACAGGCCCTTCGGCCTTCGATGTTGTGCCGACCAAAATAAAAAAGCAATGCCCCTCCAAACTAAACCATTCCCTTCTCTTCCATATACTTATCAATTAACCTCTTAAACGCCACCAAACTTGGCGCATCTACAACAGCTGCAGGCAGGGCATTCCACTCCCTAATCACTCTTTGAGTAAAGAACCTACCTCTGATATCCGTCCTGTAACTCATACCCCTTAATTTAAAGCTGTGTCCCCTCGTGCTAGCTTTCTCCATCCTAGGAAAAAGGCTATCACTGTCCACCCTATCTAAACCTCTAATCATCTTATATGCTTCAATAAGATCCCCTCTTAGCCGCCTCCTTTCTAACGAAAACAACCTCAAATCCTTCAACCTCTCTTCATAGGACCTGCCCTCCATACCAGGCAACATCCTGGTAAACCTCCTCTGTACCCTCTCCAATGCCTCCACATCTTTCTTATAATGTGGGGACCAGAACTGCACACAATACTCCAAGTGCGGCCGCACTAGAGTTTTGTACAGTTGCAACATGATGCTGCGGCTCCTAAATTCAATCCCCCTACCAATAAAAGCTAAGACTCCATATGCCTTCTTAACAACTTTATCCACTTGACTGCCTACTTTCAGGGATCTATTGACACATACACCAAGATCCTTCTGTTCCTCAACACTATTAAGAGCCCTACCATTAGCCCTATACTCTACACATTTATTGTTCCTGCCAAAGTGCATTACCTCACACTTTTCCACATTAAACTCCATTTGCCACCTCTCGGCCCAGCTCTGCAACTTGTCCAAGTCACTTGGACAAGCTTCATTTGGAGCTTTGCTTGGAACTTGTTGACCTCTGCACAATCCAGCAAGTCAGTCTTCAATTTATGGTCAAGGGTGTTGGTTGACAAACATCAATTAATTTATTGTCCTTTTGATGTCACTGTAAATTCTTACAGAGCTATCTAGTTTAACAACAGGGATGATTGCAGTTGCCCAGTCACTCATTGTTACAGATTCAATCATTCCACATTTGATTAATTTTTCAAGTTCCATCTCAACTCTTGATTTAATTGTGTACAGCACACTTCTTGCTTTAAACACGTTAGGGGTGCTGTCATGTTTTACCTTAAGTTGTGCCTCCTCTCCCATCATTTCCCCGGAAGTGTTTTCAAGGACCTTTTTGTATTTTTCTAAGAGCTTATGTGACATGTAATTTCCATTAACCAATTAGCAGATTAATTATCAGAGATTGATAATGAGAATTCCTGCACACGTAATCCTCCTTCTCCCATCCCACTTCACCGTCACCTCTCAATCTCTTCTGATTTAAAGATTTTTCTTCTTTCCCCTCATTACAAACCAATGTTTCTATCTCTTTCATCTTAAATACTCATCAGCTTGGACCTTTCCAGAGCAGTGAAGATTTAAAAAAATCTTCCACCATAGTTTTGAATGCCACAATGGAAATTCAGTCTTTTACCTTTCAAAATTAAGCTGCTGCCATCACTCTCTGGATAAAGATGTCCAAAAGGGGCTTCCAGCAATCCATTAATTTGACTTTTAAGAGAGTGTAGAGACACTACCTCAGGAGAGTGACAATAACTCCCTGGGCAGAAAACTGTTGTCTTCTTTCACCAAACAATTGAACAATTAAACGCACCTTTCCTCCTCATAAAACTAGAGACCTATTTCGAATTAATCCATCCGAAACAAAAACATAGGTACGTTGAGTTACTTAGATTTCAAAATGTCCATTTTCTCCAAGTGCAGAAATATTAGCTGTGAATCTCTCTGTGAATCTCTCAGCTTTTCGGAAGGGTCCCATTGAGAGATGCATATCTCTGGCCTTGAACAGGGAATTGTGCATGCGTCGGAATGCATGTGCCCCTCCCAGAGCTGGCGAACAGTCACTGGTCAGACCACACTGGAAGCCTCTTAGATTTCAAAGTAAAGTACAGGACTGAGATAGCCAAACCTGAGGTTGTGATACCATGTGATTACCAGAATGAGATGGATGATCAACAGCTTGGTTGGTCATGAGGAAAGGAAATATATCTTCACAAGTATTGTCTTTTAAAATTCCTGATCTGCTCACAGTCAAATATCTCATGTTTAACTTTGCATTGTCATCTAATAGGTTTTGATTTGATTTAATTTGATTTATTATTGTCACATGTACTAGCATACAGTGAAAAGCATTGTTTCTTGCACGCTATACAGACAGAGCATACCATTCACAGAGAAGGAAACGAGAGAGTGCAGAATGTAGTTAGGGTGTAGAGAAAGACAAACTTAATGCAAGATAGCTCCATTCAAAAGTTTAGTGGCAGCAGGGAAGAAGCTGTTTTTGAGTTGATTGGTACATGACCTCAGACTTTTGTGTCTTTTTCCCGACAGAAGAAGGTGGCAGAGAGAATGTCTGGGGTCCATGCAGTCATTTATTATGCTGGCTGTTTTGCTGAGGCAGCAGGAAGTGGACAGAGTCAATGGATGGGAGGTTGTTTTTCATGATGGTTTGGGCTACACTCACGATTGTTTAGAGTTTCTTGTGGACTTGGGCAGAGCAGGAGCCATACCAAGCTGTGACAATCTCCTACATTTTGTTGACATTGAGGAAAAGATTATTGTTGTCATACCAGTTCACCAGATCCTCTATCCCATTCCTGTACTCTGTTTCGTCATTGTTTTAAATCCAACCCATTATAGTGGTGTCATCAGCAAACTTGAAAATCAAGTTGGAGGGGAATTTGACAGTAAATACTGGTACTCAGCTATTGCTTGACTTGCTTGAGTCCTGACAGAGATAATGTGAATTGATCCTTCCAATTTGGCCACTGGATGCAATCCTAATCTCCAATTTAAATCGTGGTTTGCTTGTGCATGTTTGCTTGTCAAAATATAGTTTTGCTTCACCTTGTTGCTTTGTAATTTTCTCTGCTTTTGCTTTTCATTAAATAGTGGCGAGGTTTTAAGAATGGTCAGTGGTATGTAAAAGTTATACCCTATCATAAGTTCAATCAATGTATCTGTGATCAGTTGGTGGATCTACATGCGTGAAGTAGAACATTGAACAGATTGTTTTTCATCCTGTTGAATCATTTAAGATCACTATTCGATGGGGTGGTGTTGTGATAACAGATGGTGGTGAATTCCATAGCTTGCTAAGAACTTTATTAACTGACTGGAAGCAAACTGCAGCCATTTCTGGTAAACTCAATTTTGTAAGCAACTTGCCTACAATGTCAATGACTGAGGTGTTGATTATGGAATTAGCTGTAGCGATTTCGGACTACTTGTTACGTAGATCATGAATGACAAGCAAGACATGTTTCTTGCTAACAATTTGCTTGTACTCCTCCAAAAACATCAATTTTGAGTTGTTGCCACGGTGACTATGCAGTTGGATGTAGGAGTTCAGGATGTAGTTTCACAGATTTTTTTTTACTGAGTGCACATTCTCCAGAGTTTTTAAATAGCTCTTCTCTGCAGCGCTCTGCTGCTGGCCACTGGACTAATTCGCAGGATTGTTGTTTCGTTCTAACAATACCTGGAGGTCCTTCCTGGGCAAGGCACAGAACACACTTCTGTTGTGCTTTCAGGATAACCACTGTATCTGCTACAATTGTCATTAAGCAATCTGAGCTCCTTGCATTTTCAATAGTATGTGACAAGTCTTCTCTTTGTCTCACAAGGCCAATGAGTTCTTAGATACAAATTTACTTTTGCAGTAGATGATCTATCAGACTTCAACTCCTCTCACATAACAAGATTTGCACTCATGTGTGAAATCAACTCTATCACTTAGTCTTCAATGCTGCATGTCACTTGGCTATTGCTGATGCTGCTTGTGATTGTAATATGACTAAGCATGTCAATCACTTGGTTACATAAACCTGCAAGACACTTGATCTCAAAGTCATTCTGTTGAAGATGATCTGACCAGCTGTTGATGTACAGAGGTCGATGACCAGACCCTGACATAGCAGTCAGTGTGGTCAGGGCTCGATGAACAGTGGGAAGAGTGAACTTTCTACCACAAAAATACATGTGCAAGATTAACGCAGGCTATTGCTTTCAATTCTCTGGTAGAGTATTTGCGTTCTCTTTTTTGACAATGTGCATGGTATGTTCATGATCGTGTACTCACTTCCCTTAATGCACCGTGAGAGTATATCTCCTATCACATTTTCTAATGCATTGGTCATGATAGATGTTTTTGCATGCGGGTTGCAATGCACGAGCACTGACCAAGATGCTATCTTCACCTTGAGATTGTCAAACTTATGTGATTGTCCATTCCCACTATGTACGTTTGGGCAGTAGCTTTCGAAGAGACTTGGTGATCTCTGCATAATTAAGATCAAATTTGTGATAAAAGTTATGGGCACTGAGGAATGACTTCAATTCTTTTATGTTAGATGGAGTTAAATGTGCGTACGGGCTTTGACATTACCCTATGTCAACTTTGCCAACTCATGCCGATCTGTGTACCCTCATTATCTCTATTGCCTCGATAGAGATCCTATACCTACTTGGAACCAATACATATTAATTAGTGACCTCTCATTCACCATTTTTTCACCGTCTGTTCCAACTCACCCAGGATCCATCATAGGCAGACTTCAGGAGCCATGATATGATAAAATAAAATGAAGGTCTAAATGTCAGTTGATGATTTCATGATTTAAAAAAAATCTTCATTGAAAGCCCATTCATTACATTTAAACTTCTTCAAGTACTTGATCCCTCATAAAACAATCATTTAATTCACATTAAACCCTTTTGAAAATAAACATTTGTTTTCATAGCCCTACATAAAGAAAATGACTTGAATCTGTCAAACTGAAAAATTAAAGTTTCCCACTGTAATGTTGATGGGCTGTGGAATCAGTCATGCAGCACTAATCCCATAATGATAACCCTCAGGATGATGACAACAAGCATTTACGAAATTTCAAACAGACACAGCTACCTTTTTTTTCAAAATTAAAAAGCTTGGATAAATACTTTGACAGATTGGCGGTTCTGCTGAATTTATCCGCTTTATTTGCACTTTCATGTCTATCTTTAAAAAATGATGTGGAGATGCCAGTGTTGGACTGGGGTAAACACAGTAAGAAGTCTCGCAACACCAGGTTAAAGTCCAACAGATTTATTTGGTAGTAAACACCACTAGCTTTCGGAATACTATTCCTTCGGCAGGTGAGTGGGGAGTTCTGACCAAAACAAGGCATATAAAAGCGCACACAGTTTACAGAATACTGATTAGAATGCTAGTCTTTACAGCTAACGTGCTATTCAAGTCTTAAAAGTGCAGACAATGTGAGTGGAGATAGCATTAAGCGGAGGTTAAAGAGATGTGTATTGTCTCCAGACAGGACAGTAAGTGAGATGTTGTAAGTTCAGGCAAATAATGGGGGTTACAGATAGTGTGACATGAACCCAAGATTCCGGTTCATGCACAAACTGATATGTGTACTATTGCAGACCAGAACACCACACTCACCTGAGGAAGGCTACAAAGGCCAAAAGCTTGTAAGTTTACTATCAAATAAATCAGTTGGATTTAAAATTGGTGTTGTCAGACCTCTTACTGAGTTTACCCCAGTCCAACGCCGGCATCTCTACATCATAGTTTGCTGTGGACAATCGTCTGTTTGAGGTTGTGCGGTTGTTTGAAGGCAACAAGTGGGGGTGTGGGGATGGCCTTGATAAAATGTTCGTCTTCATCAATGACATGTTAAAGATTCTGGAGAAGATGTCATAGCTTCTCTGCTTGGGAAAGTACTGAACCATGTGATGACCTTTGACCCAGAAGCAGCATCATAAGGAAAATTTATGATTTCTTTAAAATGACTGCGAAACCTGTGATTGTTTTTAAGATTGTTTCAAAAGACGTTTTAAGAGTTTGCATCAATTGTAAAGGGATCAATTGTAATTTTTTTGAATAATAAATATTGACCTGTTACCTGTTGACCATTGACCTGGAAGTAGTGTAACAGGAAGGAAGGCTTGAACAAAGGTAAGGAAGCTTCACAGGGGAATATGTTACATGAGATGGAGTCACTATTGCAGCTGACTTGAGGACCAAATCTATTGAATTAGACATTTGGTAGTTCAAAGCCAAGTTGAAAAGACTGTGGGATTGTGCAGTGTGCCATAGTTCATAGAATCATAGAGCTAACTGCATGGAGACAGGCTCTTCAGCCCAAACTGCCAATGCTAACCAAAAAGCCAATTCAAACTAGCCCCATTTGCTTGCATTTGGCCCATATCTCTCTAAAGGTTGTGTGAGGAATTATATCAGAGCCTGCTATTACATGTGTAATTTATAGTTTGTATCAACTTTAATTTGCCTGTTAATTCATATTTAATTTGTGTGGATTCTGATTGAAAGTAAAAACTACAAAAATCTTACTGCTTATTTCTTCATCAGGGGCTCATTGAGTAAGTTTGGTTTATGATTCCCCCACAGGGATTGTAATCTCAGCAATCACTCTCAAGAAGAGATTCCTCCACTTACTGATCTGATGAAATCTTCTTCTTTGCCCTGCACAGCTTTGCAAAATGGTTTTCTTTTGAACATGAGTTATGCATTCTTCCTCGAGCTGCACAAGGTATTGTGGATCAGTAGATACTTCCACAACTTGGGCACACCTATCTGATCATTATGGGGCAAGTGTTGATGAGCTTGCTGAGATCTCTTTGTTCCAAATTCTTAGACTGGGCTTGAAGGGAAAGGTATGTCCCTGAATCTGAAATTGCATTTCTACGTAACCTCTTCAGATCAAACATGACAGATTCAATTTGGGCTGCCAAAGTTATGGCTTTTTTCGAGGTTAAACCAACATTCCTTAATTTGTGTTCTAATGTTTTCTGAATAAAGTCTCTCAATAATCACAATGATTAGCACGAGGGCCGAGTTTTTTTCCAGCCTTGGGTGACTCTGTGGAGTTTGTACATTCTCCTCGTGTCTGCGTGGGTTTCCTCCAGGTGCTCCAGTTTCCTCCCACAGCCCAAAGATGTACATGTTAGATTGATTGGCCATGCTAAGTTGCCCTTTAGTGCAGGGATACTATTAGGGTAAATAAATGGATTGTGGGAATAGGGCCTATTAGGGATTGTTGCTGGTGCAGGTTTGATGGGCCAAATGGCCTCCTTCTACACTGGAGGGATTCTATGATTACAATTGTTCCTTGGGAGCACTGTAGAGAGGCAGCGATTTGCGAGTGGAGAGCTTGTGAGTGAGTAGAGCGATTTTTAAGTCTAAATTTTACTAGTTTTTTAAACTTTTTAAACTTTTAAACCCGGAAGGTGTTGCAAAGCACCTTGGGTAGTGTAGTTTTTTTTTCAACCTCACTATAAATTAGGGTGGTGTGGAATCCCGATACTCTACACAAGTAGAGCATCCCAACCACCCCCCCCTCCTCCTCTAACCTAAAAAAGAGAGAGAGAGAGGAGAGCTCTGAGAAGGAGCAGGTAAGTTTGTTTTTGTGTGAGCTGTAAGGTCCTTGGTTCACAGGGCCTAAGCAAAAAGGGGAGGCAAGGTAAGTTTTTTTTAATCTTTCTTACTTTTTTTCCTCTCTGCGTTACTAAAAAGGGGCAAGCATGGGTGTGAGGCCAGCATGTTGTTGCCAGTGTAAATGTGGGAGGTCTTGGAGGCTCCTGGTCTCCCAGATGTCCATACCTGTGATCGCTGTGTGGAGCTGCAATCCCTACGGGACCAGGTAAAAGAACTGAAAATGCAGCTTGAGGACCTTCGACTCATTAGGTAGAATGAGGAGATTATTAATAGGAGCTACAGACCAGGGCAAAGGGGAGAAGGCACATGGGTAACTATTAGGAAGGGGAAACCTCAGGTGATGGAAAGTACACCGGTGGATGTCCCCCTTCAAAATAAGTACTCTTGCCTGAGTACTACTGTGGGGGACAGCTCATTCAAGGGAGGCAGCGGTGGCCAGCTCCCTGAGCTGAACAAAAACAAAAACCTAAAAAACAGAGCAAAAAGGCAGTGCTTATAGGGGACTCCCTAGTGAGGGGGGCGGACAGGCGTTTTTGTGGACACAGGCGGGAGTCGCGGATGGTGGTATGTCTCCCTGCAGCTGGGATTCGGGATGTCTCTGGACGCGTCCCGGACATCTTGAAAGGGGAGGGTGAGGAACTGGAAGTTGTAGTACATATAGGTACTACTGACATAGGCAGGAAGAGGGAACTGGACATGAAAAGGGATTATAGGGAACTGGGTAGGCAGCTGAGAGAGAGGAAAGCAAAGGTAGTAATCTCAGGATTGCTGCCTGCACCTCGGGAGAGTGAGAGCAGGAATAGTATGAGATGGAGGTGGAATATGTGGCTGAGGGACTGGAGCAGGGGGCAGGGATTCCGGTTCCTGGATCATTGGGACCTCTTTAGGGGCAGGTGTGACCTGTACAGCAAAGACGGGTGGCACCTGAAGCCCAGGGGGACTAATATCTTGGCGGGAAGACTGGCTAGGGCTACTGGGGGTACTTTAAACTAGAAAGGTTAGGGGGAGGGAATAGTGATGTGGAGACTGGGAGCAAGGAAGTTAGCTCCCAGGTAGGGAAGGACTCTAGGCAGGATGAGAGGCAGGTTAGACGAGTGGGGGAGAAGGGAATGTCCAGTCTGAGGGGCTGAGCTGTGTCTATTTTAATGCCAGGAGTGTAGTAAATAAGGTGGATGAACTTAGGGCGTGGATTGCTGCTTGGGATTGTGATGTGGTGCCCATTACAGAGACTTCGATGTCTCAGGGACAGGACTGGGTACTACAGGTCCCGGGATTCAGATCCTTCAGGAAGGACAGGGAGGGAGGCAAAAGAGGTGGTGGAGTGGTATTGTTGATCAGGGACAGGGTCATGGCTGCAGAGAAGGTGGATACCGAGGAGGGAATGTCTACGGAGTCTCTGTGGGTGGAAGTTAGGAATAGCAAAGGGTCGGGGACGTTGCTGGGTGTATTCTATAGGCCGCCCAATAGTGACAGGGAAGTTGAGGTGCAGATAGGGAAACAGATACTGGAGAGATGTAGAAATAACAGAGTTGTTGTGATGGGAGACTTCAATTTCCCAAATATCGACTGGAATATCCCAAGGGTAAGGGGTTTGGATGGGGAGGAGTTTGTTAGGTGTGTTCAGGAGTGTTTCCTGACACAGCACGTGGACAAGCCTACGAGAGGAGAGGCTGTACTGGACGTGGTACTAGCTAATGAACCAGGACAGGTGATGGATCTCTCGGTAGGAGAGCATCTTGGGGATGGAGATCATAATTCTATCTCCTTCACCCTTGCATTGGAAAAGGATAGGATCAGGCAGGCTAGGAAGGTGTTTGTCTGGAATAAGGGGAAATATGAAGGCATCAGGCAGATGTTGGGGCGAATAAACTGGAAGGAGGTGTTCTTGGGGAAAAGCACAGAAGGAAGATGGCAGATATTCAAGGAATGCTTGTCTGGAGCTTTGCACGACAACGTTCCGGTGAGAGAAGGAGGTTTTGATAGGACGCGGGAACCGTGGTGCACGGAGGCTGCGGTGAACATAGGAAGAAAAGAAAGGTGTATAAAAAGTTCAAAGAGGTAGGAGATGTTGGGGATCTAGAGAAGTATAAGGCTTATAGAAGAAAAAGGAAATTAGGAGAGCCAGAAAGGGTCATGAGAAGGCCTTGGCTGGTAGGATTAAGGAGAATCCCAAGGCCTTCTACAAATATGTGAAAAGTAAAAGGATGAGAAGAGAAGAGATAGGACCTGTAAAAGGTGAAGGGGGAAAAGTCTGTATGGAACCGGAAGAGATGGCAGAGGTGCTTAATGAGTACTTTGCCTCAGTATTCACGGTGGAAAGTGATCTGGGAGGATGCACTACAAGTTTGCGGCAGACTGAAAAGATTGAGTATGTAGATATTAAGGAAGTGGATGTTTTAGAACTTTTAAATGCTATCAAGATAGACAAGTCTCCGGGACCAGATGGGATGTACCCCAGGTTATTGTGGGAGGTGAGGGATGTCATTGCAGAGCCCCTGGCGATGATCTTTGCGTCGTCGATGGAGACGGGAGAGGTTCCGGAGGATTGGAGGATTGCGGATGTGGTCCCTATTTTCAAGAAAGGGAACAGGGATAGTCCTGGAAATTACCGACCGGTGAGTCTGACCTCAGTGGTTGGTAAGCTGATGGAGAGGCTTCTGAGGGACAAGATTTACGAGCATTTGGAGAAGTTTAGGTTGATTAGAAATAGTCAGCATGGTTTTGTAAAAGGCAGGTCGTGCCTTACGAGCTTAATTGAGTTCTTCGAAAATGTGACTGAACACATTGACGAAGGAAGAGCAGTGGACGTGGTGTACATGGACTTCAGCAAGGCATTTGACAAGGTCCCACATGCAAGACTTCTTGAGAAGGTGAGAGGCCATGGGATCCAAGGGGCTTTGGCCTTGTGGATCCAGAACTGGCTTGCCTGCAGAAGGCAGAGGGTGGTTGTGGATGGCTCTTTTTCTGCATGGAGGTCGGTCACCAGTGGAGTGCCCCAGGGATCTGTTCTAGGACCCTTGCTGTTTGTCATTTTCATAAATGACCTGGATGAGGAAGTGGAGGGATGGGTGAGTAAGTTCGCCGATGACACGAAGGTCGGTGGTGTTGTGGATGGTCTGGAGGGATGTCAGAAGTTGCAGCATGACATCGACAGGATGCAAGACTGGGCGGAGAAGTGGCAGATGGACTTCAACGCGGATAAATGTGTTGTGGTCCATTTTGGCAGATCCAACGGGATGAATGAGTACACTATCAAAGGTAGGAGTCTTAGCTGTGTGGAAGAGCAGAGGGATCTTGGGGTCCGGGTCCATAAGACTCTCAAATCGGCCTCCCAGGTGGAGGATGTGGTTAAGAAAGCTTACGGTGTACTGGCCTTCATTCATCGAGGGATTGAGTTCAGGAGTCAGGAGGTAATGCTGCAGCTTTATAGGACCCTTGTCAGACCACACTTGGAGTACTGTGCGCAGTTCTGGTCGCCTCACTATAGGAAGGACGTGGAAGCTATTGAAAGGGTGCAGAGGAGATTTACAAGGATGTTGCCTGGATTGGGAGGCATGCCTTATGAAGACAGGTTGAGGGAGCTGGGACTGTTCTCCCTGGAGAGACGAAGGTTGAGAGGCGACCTGATAGAGGTTTACAAGATGTTGAGAGGAATAGATAGGGTGGACTCTCAGAGACTATTTCCCAGGGCTGAAATGGTCGCGACGAGAGGGCACAGATTTAAGGTGCAGGGAAGCAAGTACAGAGGGGATGCTAGGGGAATGTTTTTCACTCAGAGGGTGGTGAGTGAATGGAATCGGCTGCCGTCGGTGGTGGTCGAGGCGAACTCGCTGGGGTCTTTTAAAAGACTTCTGGATGAGTATATTGGATCCAGTGGGATTGGGGGTTATGGATAGGTCTATGGCTGGGTAGGTTTTGATGTGTTCGGCACAACTTGTGGGCCGAAGGGCCTGTTTGTGCTGTAGTGTTCTATGTTCTAAATGCGTTTGTTGAATAGTGTACCAAATTTACATGTGGAAGTCAACCATTGCAAAACTGCTATGCATTATTTGGTATGCTTCCCATTTTCCTGACATCTCTGGTAGAATATATATCATGTACCACATTTCTTTTTGTATATCATATTTGTTTTTGGCCCTAAATATTTTCAGATAAATTATGACCATATTAATTGTAGCTGTGTCTTCGAGCTGCTGGCCTTATCACTGGTCTTTTTCGCTGAAACAATGCATCAATGTTACCTTCTTGTGGGGTTGCTGCAGCTAACCATATGCACAGCAAACAAATATGTCATGAGCCCCAAATTCTATTGATCCCATGGCAAGTGTTGATCATTTGATGGAAAAAAAGAAAGGTGTTAGAACCAATAAATTTCAACTTTTCCCAATCTTCAAGACGAAAACTTGTCAAAGTAATAAAAGAGACACTCGAAAGGATAGCAATGAATCAAAGAGACCGACGTGTTTTTGTTATAAGACAATCCATGTCAAAGCAATTGAAATTGAACACCAAAACCAGTAAATCTTGTGCATCCAGTGTTTGTCAGAGAATGCTATACCAGTAGTTGGAGCTGGTGAAAAACTGATTCCATCGAATATATGGGTTTAAATTGGGACGTGAGGTTATGGGAGTTTCATATCTGAGGATAAAATAACTCAATTTTTGCCTGATAAAGGATCTAAAAAGATGATCATCTTTAAGGATATGCTTTGAGCTCAAAGCTTGATATTACCAAAAGGTCTGAATTTCTCTCCAGAGATTTCACTAAGTAAAAGAGTATTGATATTGGGTACTGATGGAAATTGTTTACATATCCATTCTGTGGAGATAATTTAATTAATGGATCTGTTACTGTTGGAGTAGCATCTGAATTGCCTATTGATAATGTTAATTTAGTACGAGGAAGTGACCTTGCAGGGCGATAAGTTGTTGCTATCTTCTGAGGTGGGAGGCAAGGCTGCTGACAATCCTTAACTCAGAAAAATCAGAGGCTCTTTACTCCTGCTGAAGAAACTATTGTTTTGACAGGAAAATGTGTCCAGGTATCATAGTTCAGTGCTCTGAGATTAAAGAACCCTTGCAACTTCTAACTGGCAACAGAGTTTAAAGTCAAATGCAAATGAACTGACCCTGCCTGCTTTGAACTTGACTGCAAATACAGAAATTAGAATAGAATACAGCAGCAGAATTCCTTGTAACTGAACAAATACAGAGGGATAGTATGGTAAACAGTGTTGTTATTCTGCAACTAGAAGGATGTATTAAAGTTTTGAAAAGCAAAATGAAACTTCAGGAGGATGAAGCCATTGTTTTTGTGAAGGAGGAGTTGAGCAAAATACGTGACAATTGGAGATAGGAGTTCAAAACTATACAGGGATGAATTAAAAAAGGACACAAGTGTTTCTCACTGAGCATTAACATATCTTTAATAAATTCCTTAAAGCAGTGAAGGAAAATTTTAATCCTGTGTTTAAACTTGGAGAAGAAGATTTGTTTGGCTGAGCCTTTCCTTATCAACCTGGATCTTAAAGAATCCTCAACCATGAAAAATAAAGGTGATCAGAAGGTAAAATCTGAACAGTGTGGTCCAAAAACTGAATTAAAAGTCATCAGGGTGTTGGCTATGTACAAAAGAAATCCATAAATTAGAGAGTATAAAGCACTATATTAAAATTTCTTCTGAGTCTATAATTTAGACCTGATAGAATCAGAGACTAGAGGGATTGTCAGAGTCAGTCATATTGTTCTTGACAAAATTTTCCAGACTTAATCAATTGTACTTTCCCAAAGTAAGGACATGGAAACAAAATAGGCTCAAGAGGAGTTACCAGCTACGAAACAAAAACAGAAAATGCTGGAAAATCTCAGCAAGTCTGACAGCATCTCCGGGGAGAGAATAGAACCATCTTATGTATTTATAATGTAAATTGATTTATATATGTGAGTTTATGGGAGTTTCATATTTGAGGGTCAAGTAACTCCATTTTTGCCTGATAGAGTATAAAAATATTATCATCTTTAAGGACATAGTTCTAGCTCAGAGTTTGATGTTACCAAAGGGTCTGAATTTCTCTCCAGAGAATTCACTAAGTAAAAGAGTATTGATACTGGGTACTGATGGAAATTGTTTACATGTCCATTCTGTGGAGGTAATTTAAATTGTGTTTTAATTCGTGGGTTTGCACTGGAGAAATAGTTTTTGAATTGCCTACTGATGATGTTAATTTAATACTAGGAAATGATCTTGCTGGGGCTAAGATGTTGCTGCCTCCTGGGGTGGGAGGCAAGTCTCTATTTTGCTTTTAAAGTAAGGTTTTAAAGTTTATTTGTTAGTCACAAGTAAAACTTACATTAACGCTGCAGTAAAGTTACTGTGAAATTCCCCTAGTTATCACACTCCAGCGTCTGTTTGAGTCAATGCATCTAATCAGCATGATTTTCAAACTATGGGAGGAAACTGGAGCACACAGAGGAAATCCACATAGACACGGAGAGAATGTGCAAACTCTCGGGTGACCCAACCAGGAATTGAACTAGGTCCCTGGTGCTGTGAGGCAGCAGTGTTAATCACTGTGTCACCATTATACTAGCAATGAAACCATTTCTTTGCCATTTGAGAGGAAGGATTTTAAAAATAACTCTAAAAAGGATTTCAAATCTTAACTGGAAAATGCATTTGATTGATACAGGTTAACTTGTAACGATGCCAAGATGCTTTGTTCAATGGAAAAATCTGGCAGTATGGGAGGAGGGGTGGGTGGATGGGAAGAGAATGTTAGATGCATGTAATGAGTTAGTTGTTAAAACGTGTAGAATGTTATCGGTTATATTTTGGATAATGTTGATGAAAACTCATCGCTACAGTGATTTGTTTTATTATTAAGGAGAAATGTTATAAATATAAGGTTGTGAGATTATTATATTTGGGAACTTGTAAGTTTAAATTTGGGGTAAATTGTGACCTATTGTGCAATCTGTCTCACAGTAAACATGAGTGGTTTGATTGTTCGAGGTTGAAATAAGGCTTAGGTTATTTTACTGAGAAAAAGGTACAAAATATTTATACTTGGAGACAATGATCCCATTCTTTGAACTTACCATGAGCAGGTCTTGAGTCTCCTAAAGACCCAGAAATGTGTTATAGATATTGCGTTGTCAACAGTTGTTGTCCATTTGTTTCTCAAAAGAAATAGAGGTGAGATCAAGGATAGCTAATTAACATTTTCATCTAGATGGAAGGTTTAGATGGAAATATGTTTTATATTGTCATGGGGAAGAACAAAGAGGAAGCCATTTTTCAGATCAGGTTACAGGCTTCCCTACACATCAATGATATCACAGACAGGTATCAGAAGTTAGCAAAGGGAAAAGGCTGCTTGACTTTGCAAGCTATCACAATCAGGCACAGGAGAAATATGGTCTCCAGCTGGAGAGATAGATGCTGCAGGCTTCTACAGACTCAGAGATTTGTTCTAGTATGGCTAGGGGAAAGAAAAATCATTGGAACAAGCTTTTCGACTGGCGATGGATCTAAGGAACTTGAAAGAACTGAGGAGAGTGCCTGGTGGGGGTCACACAAAAGTACTAATCAATGGGTAGGATTTTCCGGTCGCACCTGCAGAGTCCAGCAGATTTCTGTCAGGGATATGGAACTCCTTTGGAAACTGGGAGCGACTATGGACTGCTTGCTAAATGGACTGTAATTCTGTGGCCAGTGTGGTGTGTGGTGAGCATTAAAGAGGAAGGTCAATTTCTCTAATTAAAGTATACAACGCTCACAAAAAGAAAATGGTATTTATTTAAATTTTTTTAAGTCAATAATTACAATAAAAACTTTGAAATGTGAGACCTTGTTGAATTTTTTTTCAGCTACTCACTGAAACTTTGAATCTCTTTTTAAAAGTTATTGGTCTTTACTGAGATCATAACACTCCATAAAGCTCCCAGTTGGTCAGCCCCAAATCCAATCCCCCCAACTTCCCGGCCCCTGCTCAGAGCCTTTTATTCTTTCCTTCTCATCCTCTCTTTTCCAAGACTTTTCTTATCCTACACAGCTGCGCTTCATTCTCCCAATCCTACTTTAAAGGAAAACCTAACCAGATCACCCATGTGTTGGTGCAACTTCTTTCAGCACAAGTTTTCAAATAAATGCAAAAGCTTGTGCCAATCATGATGCCCTAACTAAACTTAAAAAAAAACTTTGCACTTACTCGGACTGTGTTTCTCTATTCCTTCCCTATTTATGTACTCATCCACATGTCTCTTAAATGTTGCTAATCTGCCTGCATCCACCACCTTCTCTGGCTATGCTTTACAGGCACCCACCACTCTCTGTGTGAAAAAATCCCAGCACACCTCCCTGTGGACTATTCATACTTTCGCTAAGTATCAAAAAAATCCCAAACTACATACTGTTGCACCAGCAACTAACCTTTAAATAGTTTGCAATCACTTTAAGGAGTATTGGTGAGGGGTCTTCGTGTATTTTAACATGTGTGATGTCGAGATATGACAGAGCGTAGCATTTGAAAATGTCAACACTGGTGTCAAATCAAGCATTGCACGCTGACTGGCATCATAATCAGTCTGTTCAGCACGCTGTCAGTGTTCAAAGAGCATGCATTAAAACAAAACGGCATCTGGTGCACATCTCATCCGAAGTTCAGACGTGCATCTCTGGCACCACTTTTGAGCATTAGGAGGAAGCATTACACTTAAAGACTGGATGCTCCAGAACCCAATTTCATTCTCCACGTTTTGATGCATTTTATGACAAAACATCATTGGACAATAAAAAAAAATGTAATTGTTCCTGTTGTGTGTGATGCCTCCGACAAGAATGACAGCTGATCTCCTGCTCCAAGAGCAAATATATCTAACAGGCAAAATCTTTCCTGACTGGAAGAAAGGAAAACGGATGCTTCATTTTAATGGTAAAATGTGTCAGAATTGTTGGAATTTTGCAGGCTGTGACACCATTAACTGTTATTGACAAGAGTGCATGATTATGAATACACTGATTAATATGGCTTTTCTGCACAAACTATGATTCCATTAATCAAAAAACATGCAAGTTTTAAGAAGAGTTTATTCAAGATAATTTAGTGCCAACATCATTGAGAACGTGCAGCTCCTATGAGCAACATGAGACTCAAAGCGTTGTCTGCAGCAAAAAGATATTGAAAGTAGCACACATGCATATTAATCTGTATTATAATGAAGTGTCACATGACAGGAGATATGCTAATGATGTAGAACAATATGCAAAAGTGGGTAGCAAGTTTTTTTTTTAATGATCGCATGAATCACTGTACTTCTCTCCATGGTTTCTTTGTCTTTCTGGCCCGCACCTACATCCAAGAAAGTATGCTGCACTCCAAACTTGTCTTTTTCAATGTCATTCTGGACTGGTAATACTGTGTCCCAGGAATGGTTTTCCCTCTGCATCAGCGCACCTCAAGCTGTTGAAAGTTTGAACAGTGAATACTGCAACTGGGAACTGAAAGGCGTTTTAAATTTGCATGTATGGGATTGCCAATAAGAGTGCAATTCCATTAAGGGACTTGAATTACCCCCCTGCCCACAATGAAAAGCAGGTATATCACTTCCTGTGGACATGTTTTTGGATGATAGTATCTCTAATAACTCAGTATTAGAAGGGTTTAAGATAACCTGGGACTAAAAAGATTAAGATAAACTAATTTATAATGAATATAGTATGGAAAAAGGACAAAGTACCTGGAGCTACAAAGGTACAGTTTGCATAGAAACACATATAGCCACTGTCAGAGAATTTAAACAAGTATTTATTGAAAACATTTTGTATTCTGTATTAAAGGCATACGTCTTGGTTAATGACATTCTAGGGCATGCAGCTGAGTGAGAAGAACCACATTCCTTGAAAACAATCCAACTACTGAGAACTCTCCTATCAATGTAACTTTTGAAAATTTCAGTTTTCCTGATAAAGACTTGCTCAGTAGACAGCGAAAAAATAACTTACTAACTTTGTGGACCTATAGGTTGTAGGAGACAGTGGGAAGAGGACTTTCAAACTCTATGAACTTGTGTATTCTCATATTGCCAGAGAGTGAAATGTTATTGGCCAAGATAAATGATTCACACTAAAACGGTTGGCTTACATCGAGCTACGTTAACCAAAAGAAGCAGGGAAATGATTTTTGAAAAATTATAAGTGTACTGTTGATGACAATACAATTTGAAATAGTTTGGACTTTCCCCATTTGTTCTCCTATACGTGTGGACCACGCTTGGGCAAAGATGAAGTATGCCTTCAACCAGAATTACTATCTCTGTGAGTTCTTTGTATTTGCTGAACTGTAATTAATAAATTGAACTCTTTCACATGAAAGCTAACATGATAAATAGGTCTATGGAAAGCTCCTACACTCAGGAAATCAGAATGGAAAGGGATGATATTCATTGTTATGAATAAAACTAAACCACTGCTTCAGGGTGTGCATTCACAAGCCATAACTGAGACAACAGTTCCACAGATCTTGCCTTACACAGACTCAGGTGATGAGTCCATTGCCAGTTACCAAAAGAACTCATATTCAACAAGAATTTCAATTAGTGATTCCCCATGGAACTTGAGAGTTATCATACCCTCCCCCTCAGAGTCAAAGAGTTCCCCCTTACTTCCGTGACAATGGGGCTGCCTTTGTCATTTGGCCCTTAGCCTCAATTATGTTGCTTGCGTGGTTGGTCAGAGGGGGTGTACATTGAGTGGATGAATGTCTTTTCCATGTTGAATGTTGAAAGCCCCTGCAGTGGCTCTGTCCTCGGTGGCAATTTCTAACTGTAAGCCAACCATCTCCATTTCCATTCCTGAGGCTGAGTCTTCAGACCTCTCTTGGGGTTACCATGAGTGGAGTTTCCCATTGCAGGCTGGTGTATAAAATGCCAATAGTAGTGTGTTTGATGCACCAGTCGTCCCAATGGTGAGTTCCCAATGATGGAGGTAGTCAACATGTCTGCCTAGTCTTTACTGGGTTTGACACTGGCCCTGTTTTTGAGAGGACAACTCCTGAGATCCACAGGGAGCCATCTAATAATGTCCATATATGGATGGTGTCTCCTAGTTTGAAGGTCAGGTCAGGCTAATGCCCATCAAGGTCGCTTTCCTGGGCTTCTTGTTTCTTTTTAAATTTTGCCACCCAGATTTGTAAATATCAGATTTTGAAAGCCTGGTCTGAAGATGTTGTCCCATCAATAACTCCACTGGAACTCCCATCATCATGAGCGGCATTGTCCTAGAATTGAAAAAAAGCATGCAAGCTTTGTTTCCAAAGAGCCTGCTGTTTGTTTGTTTGTTTGTTTATGTTATTTTTGAATATCCAGACTCAGCAAGACATTGAAGAAAGGTGATAGGGTGCTGAGCAGATGTGCCTGATTCCACTTGTATTCATGAAAGTCTGAAACTCTTAGCTGGTAAATAGGGTTCTCTTGTTGTTACGAGGATCTCAGGAATACCATGCCCTAGAAAATTTTGCCACAGATTTTCAATGGTGTTATATGAGGCCATTTGATCCACATCAATCCATTTTGAGTGCATGAATAAGAATTCAGAACAGAAAGTTCATAAATGGCTTTGTGAAGTCATAGACTCCATAGAATCCCTACAGTGCAAATCAGCCCTTTGAGTCTGCACGAACCACAATCCCTATTCCCTAACCCCTCGTATTTACCCTGCTAATTCCCCCTGACGCTCAAGTTAATTTAGCCTAGCCAATTCCCCTCACCTTCGTATCTCTGCGTGGAGACGGGAGAATGTGCAAACTTCACACAGACAGTAACCCAGAATTAAATCTCGGTCTCTGGCATTGTGAAGCAGCATGCTAATCACAGTGCCACCCACAATCTGCATGGATACGCATCCAGAGACACCCCAGCCATTCCCAGGGGTGCAATGAGACTGCTGGTGTGACTTTCTGGTTTTCCTGACAGGTTTTGCAACACATAGCCTTGTTTTCAACATCCTTGTCCATGCCAGACTACCAGACATAACTTCTTGCATACATTTTAATTTCAGGAATTCCTGGGTGGTCATCATGCAATTTGTGAGATATTGGTCACTGACCTGGATGCAGCACATTCTCCTGAGCTCCTAACAAGATGATGCCACCTTCAATGCTCAACTTTTGATGTTTGGCAATTTCAGTGTTTAGATCCTCTGAAGGACACCCTTATGGTCCACCACTTCGGATGAGGTGATGTAGGTTTACCAAAGTGGGGTTTTCTGGGGGTCCAAGCATAAATTTGCTTGGCAGATACTGGCAGAGTGTCCATGAAGTTCAAAATCATTATCACTCTATCTATGTTCGGAGGTGAAGGTAGGCCGGTAGTTGGGTTGGCAGGTAGTTCAAGGCCTCGTTGTCGCCAATGCAATAACTCAGGATACCTGACTGGATAGGAACAATATTTATTATTAAACACAAAATAAAGCAACTGTGTACACAAGTCACAGGATAAATGTCCTGTAGATCCTACCCATTGTCTGCCTTTAAAAGGGTTCTGATAATGAGTTCCAAGAGGGCAGGCCATTGCCGGTTACTAAGGAAACTTGTATTCAGCAAGCTGCACAGTGAGATCAATTAGTGATTCCCCAAGGAGCTCATGAGGACGATCACAGTATCATACAAATAAATCACCCCCTCACCCCCACCACCCGGAACGTGCAATATGTATCAAAGTGGGTTAAGTTCTAGTCGGACCTATCAGATGTTCTCACTTAATGTTGTCCCGTGCTACTTAATTTCCCATTAACCTTTGCTCTCCTGTAGAACTGTGCATTTGCATTGTGTTGCTGCTGTTTCACCTCAATGTCACCATATCACAAGATGTTCCTGAATAACTCCCATGTTGAGCCTGCAAGAGTTGAGTTCTGAGTAAGCAGGTAATCTTGGGATAGGTTTATGATCTCCTACAGACTAGTTTGCGTTTTCTCACACTTAGTTAAGATAGGATTTCCTCTACTGCTTATTTTGGATTAATGACTGTCCAATTGTTGCCAATACAATGCGTCATTGATAATGGATAAATTCAGACTATTGGGTCTAGATCTACTGCAGTGGCATCGATGCTAATCCAAGATATATTTGTGATGTGGATGCCTAACGTAACTTTGCTTTGAAATTGTTCCTGCCACATATTGTGGCCTTGTGGATTCTAGCTATCCACCTGTATCTCACTGAGGTGGTCATTCTTCAGACATGAGTTTGAGCAGTGAGAAGTGACTGAATAGTTGACTGTGTGGGACAAGCCTCAACCTGTAATTGTAATATACAGTTCCCAATGTCATTCTAAATCCTATGGTTATTATTTCCTCATCTGATTGCATCTGGCAATTTGAAAGGCATAATGTATCTGGCTAACAACCTATCTTTGCCATTAATATTTATCTTGGCATGAAGTACCTTAAATCTATCCATGGTTTATCTGTTACAGCATGTTTATGTCAGGCTGGTTCATGATGAAAGGTCTTTGTGTAAAATGAAAAGACAATTTAGGCCAATTTATCATGTGTTGTGTTGCTACAGAAAGCAGTAAGAAACAGCTCCCAAATCTACACAGCAAACCAATTCCCATCGGTTTGAAATATGCAGAAAGTAGACTCTTTAAACTCGGCAACCTTCATGTAAAAGTGTACATTGCCTTAGCGACTTGGATTCCTTGTTGAGAGTACAGTTCCCCCAGTGGTTGCATGACTGCTATGGATCAGATTGGTGCCAACAGCGCAGCTCATTCCTTCAATGTGGGATTTGGGACCTGCGTCCTTGCCTCCGTGGATGGAGATTTGGGGCACTGTCAATTAGACCTGTCTTCAGACAGAAAACTGAAGAAAATCGTTCAATTATTCCTTCACAACCTTCCTGATATATACAATTACAATCTAACAAATAGCTCTCTTGGACATAAAGCAACTTGTTTCGCACATTTTACCATCAAGGGCCCGATTTTACCATCAAGTTGCACCCATTTTTGGGCATGAAAGTTTGGTAAAGTCGGGCGTGAGGCGGGTAGCGTGATCTGTGCCTGCCTCTGTACCAGTTCCCCCTTTACCAAGACCTGAAAATGACTGCGATCGGGACCACGCTCAAAACGAATGCAGTGGCCATTTAAATGCATTGGCTGCATGCCCAACTTTACTGAGACTTCCCCCTTTATCATTGTGTTCGCCCATCCAGACTCAGTGCGAAACAGACATGCTCCACAAAAGTCAGGTTTGAGCAGTCGAGTTAGTAAGTGCCGAGCGCCCTCTGCTTGAGATCGGTGAGGTGGAGGAGAAGGTGAGTCCAATGGTTCTCTGCTTGGGATTGGCGGAGGAGGGGGAAGGTGGCTCTGCTGTCACTCTGTCTGAGATCATTGAGGGGAAAGAGGAGGTTCGCAGACACTGTCGTTAATTAGTGAGAACATAGAACATTACAGCGCAGAACAGGCCCTTCGGCCTTCGATGTTGCGCCGACCAATTAGGAACAAGCAGTGACCCTCTAACCTAAACCATTCCCCTTTCATCCATAACATGGATTTCATCCATTTCATGAGGGGGAAAGGAGGGGAGGGGGCCAATGATTGGTCTAGCTGATGGAGGGGATGGGCGGATAAAGAGGTCAGCAATGTTGTGGGGTTGGGGCAATGTCTATGGGGGTCGGGGGAGGCCCAGGAGAGATGTGGCAAGGAGTCACATTCTATCATTTTATTTTCTGCGCATGCGCAGTTGGAGGCACCGATCAGAGCTGCAGAGTTTTGGGCACATTAAGCCCCATCCACAGACTTCTGTAGCACGATTTGGAATTGCTGATATTTTTTCAGGCAGAATGTGTATGGCGGTGCCCGAGAACGGGTTTAAAAGTTGGATCTAAAACACTCCCAGTTTCAAGTCCGCGCAGCACTTCAGATCAAAATGATGAAATAGGGGCCAAAATAGGGTCAAAGAGGGAGCTTCATATGGGGGTGGGGATGATGTAGTGTAGTGGTTGCGGGAGAGTGTGAATGCACTGAAAAGGAGAGAAAATGCCAGCAATGATGGGGGAGGGGAGAGAGGGAGATGCTGGCAGTGAGTGTTGAGGGGGGTGGGGGAGGCAGAATTGCACAGGGGTGTGGAGAATCCCTAAAAAGCTCTATGATAGCACTCCGATCACTGTGTCTTTGCTGGCATCCAGCTGTCAGCTGTCTTTGCTGACCTGCCCATCAAAATAACAGCATGAAACACACTCCTCTGCTTTTTGTTTTGATGAAGTGCCAGAAGATCTGGAGAGAAAACCTGTCTGACACACTGGCTTTCAGTCAAGCCCTGATACTTTTCCATTTGTAGAAGATTCTGCCCTAAATTTCCTCATACACCGTGACGCTTTTGGTATCTGAATCTATCTATTTCTTTCTTAAATACATCCAGTGTGTTGGCCTCTGGAGCTTGATGTGATCAAGAATTCCACCCTCTAATGCAGAAATTTCCTGTCATATTGAACCTGAGACTGTGACCACTCATTCCAGACACCCACCACCAAGAGGAACATCATCTCTGAAGCTACAAGTTATATTATGTAAAATATAACTGCAGAGTAAGAACTACGTATTTTTAAATCAATTGAATAGGTTAATTGCAGTTAAAACTAAAACTTCATACCAGTTTGTGAGCAGTAATTTCTTGCGCCTGAGCACCCCAGTCAGAAGAGCACACGATGCTTTTTGGTTTCTGTACAGAATCATTGGCACATTTGCTGAGTGGGACTCCTTCCTACTGATAAGAGTGACAGGTTCATTGAATAATCCTGTGGTATCAACTGGGCACCATCTCTAGCCCTCAGCACACTAGTGGGGAAGCAGATGGCCTTGTCTATTTGATGAATATGGGACACGCCACATTTAATGAAGTTTGGTGCCCTGTGGTAGAGGATGTGTGTCACCTGTTGGTTATGGACCTCCCAATTCCTCAGTTATTGTAACAGAGCTCGACTATGGGGGACCAGAGAAACTGAGGCCCATCCTCAACTCTATTATCACTGACAAGATTGTCCAGAGGTGGATTTTGTCTCCATGGAACATCTCAGCATTGGTCAATTGTTTCCTTTACTGATGCGCATTTTGGATATACACAGCTCCTTTCTCAGTGTCTCAAATGACATTAGGCCCCTACAGCCTAACTGTGGAAGATAGTGAGATAGGGTCCCCTCTACTTCTCTGTCACCTTCTCTAAAACAAGCAGAAACAAAGAACAAACAACAACACAGGAAACAGGCCCTTCGGCCCTACAAGCCCGCACCACCCATTTTAACACTCAGTGAGTGCCACATTCCAATCCTCCTCCTACCTAGGAAGGAGGGACTGACCACACAACCATCAAACCATTAGGTGTGGGAGCAAAAGGAGGCCATTCGGTTCATCGAGACTGCTCCGCCATTCACCGAGATGATGACAGATCTGATTTGATAATCCCCAACTCCACTTCCCCACCTTATCCCTATAAACCTTGACTGTCTTTTAGTTCGGACATTGCAATGCAGGATCATTGAATTGTTATTATCACAGAGGGGGGACTATTCAGTCTGCCATCTTCCTTACTCATAGCAATAGCTGAAGGTCCTAAAATAATTGCCCTTAGACATTAATTGGACCCTAGATGGGAAAGCTGGTTAAAATGTAACTTGCTAACAATGAGAGATGTAGGGAAAAATAACTCTTGGAACAATTTCCAAGCTGTTGGGTGAGGCTAGACAAATTTAATGATACCTTTCATTTCCCAGACTATAAGTTACGTGTTAGCCATAAATCATAGGAACGTAGGAATAGAAGTGAGCCGTTTTGCCCCTTGAACCCGACCTAGCATTCAGCGACATCATGGCTAATCTGCAGAGTAACTCCACATTTGGTTAACAAATATCTATCAGTCTCAGATTTAAAATTAGTAACTGATCCCACTCATCAACTGCCATCTGCGGGAGAAAATTCCAAACTTCCACCACACTTTGTGATTCCTGAACTGAAGGTGCTGAAAGAAGTTATCAAGACATCTGAACAAACCAGTTACTTCCAGACGTGTGTGCACAAGTAGGCTTTCTGCTGGAATTAAACATGACTTGAGGAGTAGCTGGTTGTGTGTGTGAACTGTGAGATGTGGGAACAATGCAAATTGTAGGTGTGATGTGAACTTGCCAATGTTAGGTGGAAGTCCTGTTTGATTGGGAATACTGATAGGCAGGCGATGGGGGAGCAGTGCAATGTTGAGCCTTGTGGTACAGCTGGCAGGATTTGAAGGTACATTCACTCATTCTGAACACTTGTAGGGGATCACAGAACTTAAAATCATAGAATCCCTACAGTGTAGAAGGAGGCCATTCAGCCTATTGAGTCTGCACTGATACAATCCCATTCAGCCCCTACCCCTGTAATCCCACGTACTTATCCTGCTAGCCCCTCTGACATTAAGTGGCAATTTAGCATGGCCAATCAACCTGACCTGCACATCTTTGGAGCATGGGAGGAGACTGGAGTACCCAGAAGAAACCTATGCAGATACGGGGTGAACATGCAAACTCCACACAGACAGTGACCCAAGCTGGGGATCAAACCTGAGTCCCTGGTGGAGTGAGGCAGCAGTGCTAACCACTGTGCCATCATGCTGCCCTACCACTATGTCACCATGCCAACCTTCTTGTGATATGACAGCTAGGTTCTTTGACTAAATTTTTGCCAGTGACCTTTGTAACTAACTGTTCCCATTACCTCCTCACCAATTGCCTGGAGAATCTTCTGTTCTTCTATAGATGTAAGACACTGTTCTGCTTCTGGTGCAAATCTTGAATACCTTGGTGCATGCTTTGTCCCATGGTCAGCCATTGTTAATTGTTGTACAGTATTATTCCAAATGATCTCAGCATCTCCAGCAACCACAGTGGACATCCCCTTTAAGACTGGCTTTGAAGCCAGCCTGAACCTCTTAAAGCTGCTAGCTTTAAGTGACAGTAGTAAGTAACAAACTCGGACTTTGTGCCAATGCATGCAGCCAATGTGCAGTAATTTAACTCACATGTTCAGCAGTGTTTCTTACAGAAAGTCCTGAATATATAGAGGAAATGGAATCTTCCTTTAAGAAACTCAGTAAATTACTCCATTCTTCATTGTGGTGTTCCCTCACGGCACTGCTGGAAGTGCCATCTTGTGCAAGTTTACACTTGGTTTTGTTAGCTGGCCACCCCATCCCTTAGCCCCATTCCTTCCTGGATCACTCAGTATTTTTCAGCCTAACACCACATATCAAGCCATTTCACAATCGTAATTGATTGCAAAGGAGGATTGAGCAGTAAGAGTAGACTTTTATCTACTGAGGCAATTGGAAGAGAGTGAAAATGTGGGAATAAACTATGGCGCAACACAGTATGGCATAAGAACAGAGAATGCTAAAATAAAAACTCAGCCAGTCTGGCAGCATCTGTGGTGAGAGAAACATTTTTAACATTTCTAGTCCAATTATGATGCTTCTCATGGCATCACTTACACTATTATTTCCTGGAACCCTTCCATATTAACAATGGTGACAACCATTGATATGTTATTACTATGGTGCAAGTTTGCAGTGAAATCAGGTCCAGACACTCAGATCTCTTTCTGTTAGCACTCACTCACATAACCTTTCATGATGGATATCGCTGCATTGCACCTGCATTCTCCTGTTGCCCAGAGACAAGAAATGAAGATCAAAGACAGAGTCACAGGTCATTTCAGTACAGCATTGTAAGATAAACAGCACAGAGAGCTCTTATTTAAATCAACCACAAAAACGTTCGTTCCCTGGGGTCATTAAGCACAACTTTCTGCACATGAATCCACAACGGGCTGGAAGCTGTCATGGTGATTTTATATCCTGCTAGTTCTGTGTATTAGTTCTATTTTAACTTGAGATTAAAGTAGAACTGCTGGGTGACAGGATGTACCCACTACTCCCAAAGATCATGATGCCACTTTGTCATCCCGTTGTAGGGGTGGCACAGTATTTAGCACTGCTGCCTCACAGCGCTAGGGACCCGGGTTTGATTCCCAGCTTGGGTCACTGTCTGTGTGAAGGTTGCGTGTTCTCCACGATATTAGTGCCCAACCTGTTGATGAGACGCTATTCCAACTAAGTTTCTCGAGGAACTGGGCATCAACTTGCAGAATTCCACGTTCAACTACAGAAATTTCTGCAACAAAATAAGTTTCCAGTGGAGACCTATGTCTCTGAGAATCCTGGTGTAGAACTTCTGCAAGTTTCTCGACAATGTATGGTCAGCTATGCAGATTCAGTGGGTCAACAGGATACATTAGTGTTCACAACTTTTAGATTTTTGTTGTTTAAAGGAAGACTGAATATTTGCATGCCTGTCAGGATTTGCTGATTGGAAACTGCTTTCCTTCAATGGATAAGCATTACTAATGAAACTCTCAAGGAAACCATGAAAGTAAGCAAAGTTGCTTTTATGTAAACAGCAGAAGAAGGAAAAGCATGGTCCTTTTGAAATCTTATGAGACAATTTTGGAGATGTAGGCCACATATTAACTGATCTTCTACAACTGCATTTCACAGGTACAGCTGAACACACTTTGACTGACAGAAAGGTGAAGATGTGGGGAAAGACTCAGGCTGTAATGGCAGAAAGTTAATCTGCAAACGTACAAAAATTACATCCATAAAAAGACCAACTGGTCCACCAAGCCCACCCTTCGTGCATTAGAATTGGAGCATTAGGCCTGGAAGTTTGCTATCACATCTCCGCAGCCATGTAATCTCCTATGCGAGGCAAAATATCTAGACTGCGTATTTTATAATCTCTCCTAAATAACTATTGCCATCAGTGTTTATTTGACTTACACTTATAGTCAGAACTTTGAAATACCCATTGTTTATTGCAGAAATTCCAGTAGCAACTTCTAGAACATATTATTCAAGCTTGGATGAAAGCATGAATTTCATAATTATTTAACTTATTTATTCGTTAGAATACCAAGAACTGTCACAGAAATATGCAAATTAGGTTAATCTTGCAAAGGCTGTATATATCTTTTTGTTTGCTATGAAAATTCATAGTTAAACAAATGGATGGTAAAAGCAACAAACTACTCCCTCATATTATGTTCAGATATTTATGTATGTAAATGTGGAAGTTGAGAACAAATATAATTATATTTCTGTAGTGATTGAGGGAACTATCACTGTCTTAGCTAGAAATCAAAAAAAGTTATTGTTTCATGACAAATTATTTAGAAACTTTGTCCCAAAGACTTCCAGTACAGATATATATTCTTTTCGCAATTCCACATTCTAGCATCCTGTCTTACAAGGAAACTATCTCTGACTCAATGTGAAAAATGCCACAAACTGTCACCCCAGAGAAACACAATTTTGGAAGTGCGTAAGCAAGCCCAGTGAGTCATTCAGCAAGAGAAATTATCTGAAAAGTGATCTTCCTGCTCTCTATAACCCATTGACTCGGGTGTTTGGAAATTAAGCAACACCTTTGACACCACAGCACAACCCAAAACAAACTGGAGCCAAAGGAAAATCAAAGATGTGAAAGTTAGGCTCAGTTTGATAATGGAGCCAAACTGCCCCATTGAAACATGTCCAAAGCAAAAGGCTCAAGCGTTGAGAGAAATTGGCCCTGGGGCCTCAGCACAAGAACAGGGGCAGGTTGCCAGCGTTGATAAGACCTCCACAGACAGCATCTTATGGCAGTGACCTTCAGTAAAGAGGGGGTGTTTGTAAAGGCAGTGGTGGAAGTATAATTGTCATTTCTATGCTCCTCCTGGCTCAACGCAAGATGCTTCTTAAAAAAACAATTTAAATACTCACCTCTTGGAGCTGCTGAATGGGGCAGTTGGATGCCAGCATTTGTCCATCTCATCTGTGTCTAATTTCTGAAAGGGGTCATTTAATAGGTATAAGACCTCTGACACACATATTCGTGGAGCCAATTGTCTGTCTTGGGTCTCCACCTGGGATGTTTGAGACATCAGACCTATATTTTGGCACTAGTGCAGAAGTTTCATAAGTCTGCAGAATGTGGTCTGGCCGGTGCTCGTGTATTTGTTAAAAATAACTTCAAGGTTTGTATGGAAACCAGTTGCTTGCAGATATGGCCAGACGAGTAGGCCTTGGCATCGCACGTGTCTGAGAAAGTGAGGAGAAGACACACAGAGCAAGACAAGTTGCTAAAATGGGAAGAAGCAGGGGGAGGAGGAGGAGGCTCCACAACTGGAGTTACGCCACTGTAGCTGTTTTGGGAGTGGTTATCTTTCCTGAACTGTAGCCACAACCAGTGCTTGAGAAGCCTTCACCTCAGCAAAGAGGAAATGACTGAAATTTGTCAACTACTTCTCCAGAACTCCAACGTTCGAGCCAGGAAAGGCTAGCCTGACACATGAGTGTGCCTCAGAACTTGTATACATTTGCCTACTCCAGGAGGCTCTGGAGCTATGAGCAACATCCTGTTGTTTGCAATGCATGAGGAAGGTTGCTGTGGATCTCAATACACAGGGGATTTATCATATTCCTGATTTCCAGAGCTCAATAAGTGTAGTGAGCCCATGTGTTTGGTCAGATTGCAGGCTCCTCATGATGCAGTGATGGCCTAGTGGCCTTAACAACAGACTATCAATCCAGAAACTCAGCTAATGTTCTGGGGTTCAAATCCCACTACAGCAGGTGGTGAAAATTGAATCCAATAAAAAATATCTGGAATTAAGAATCTACTGATAAGTGTGAAACCATTGTGGATTTTTGGAAAAACTCATCGCGTACATTGATGTCCTTTAGGGAAGGAAACCTGCCATCCCTATCCGGTTTCACCTACATGTGACTCCAGATCCACCATAATGTGATTGACCCTCAGCTGCCTTCCAAGGGCAACTAAAAATGGGCAATAAATGATGGCCAGCCAGCAGCACTCATGCCCTGTGAATGAAGAAAACAGAAAATACATGTTAGGCTGAGGTGAAGTTAGCCATTCATTCTGAGCCCTAAGGGATTTGACTCTCCGTGTTGACCACAGCAATGTACCGGGTCAGTGAATGCTCAATATCCTGGCAGTTTTACTTCCTTCTTTTGATAGTAGTCTGCGCCAGCTGCATCTGACTCACCACAGCAAGTCAAAGGCTGGTCACAGAAACACACATAGAGACATAGAACATGACAGCACGGAACAGGCGGTAATATTCTATGTCTCTATGTATGTTTCTGTGACCAGCCTTTGACTTGCTACGGTGAGTCAGATGCAGCTGGCACAGACTACTATCAAAGAAGGAAGTAAAACTGCCAGGATATTGAGCATTCACTGACCCAATACACCGCTTTGGTCAACATGGAGAAGCAAATCCCTTAGGGCTCAGAATGAATGGCTAACTTCACCTCAGCCTAACATGTATTTTCTTTTTCTTCATTCATGGGACATGAATGTTGCTGGCTGGCCATCATTTATTGCCCATTTTTAATTACTGTTGTAATGTTACCCTTGTCATGTGGTAGTACCCACCTGTGACATAGCTCTTGAATCTGGTCCAGCACAGGCCTACAGTGGGAGCCATGCTGCCATAAAGAGTAAGTCACATTGTCAGTGACCTCAACCAATGCCTTTCCTTCCTGGAATGCAGAGGAAGAGCCCCAGTAGCACACAGACTTTTAGTGAAGATGCTTGTAGTGCAATGAAAGCTGAGAGGTCAGCTATTAGATGCTGCACCTTTGGTTGGATCTACAGATGTGCGGGTTGAGGCAACCACATGTTCTGTGTTGGAAAGGAAAAGCTCCAACGTAGCTCTGAGCCACCTTGGAGCTGGACTCCTTGGTGCGTATATACATTGAGTACAGATTTTCTTGGACAGTTCTCGTGCACTAAAGGTATAGTTATGTACTCAGATTAATGTTCTTTTGTAGTCTTATCCATTATGTGAGTCCTCTAACCTACTGTGCTACCTCATCCTCTGGAGAGCTGGCACATATGATATCCCTTCCTGTGACTTTATGACCAATTTTTCACCATATACACCTCTAACTTATCATCTGAAAAACTAGCAGTATTAGTATCAGAACTGGTGCAGTGAGATTGAGTGGTGGTATTTCTTGAAATTCTGCTTCAAATACTGGGAACATTCCTATTCCTGAGGATGTGAATTTCTTTTTTAAATTTATTTATGAGATGTGGTCGTCACTGGCTCAGCCCATCCCTAATTATCCTTGAACTGAACAGATTGGTAGGCCATTTCAGAGTCAACCACATTGCTGTGGATCTGGAGTCACATGTAGACCAGACCAGGTAAAGACAACAGATTTCCTTCCCAAAAGCACATTCGTGAAACAAATAATTTTTACAACAGTTGACAATGGTTTCACGGTCATTATTTGACTTTTAATTCCAAGTTTTTATTGAATTCAAATTTCGCCATCTGTCGAAGTGGGATTCGAACCTGGTCCTCAGAGCATTACCCCGGATTTCTGAATTACGATTCGAGTGAGAATACTTCCATGCCATCACCTCCTCAAATAAAGGAAAGCAATTGTGTTATAGTAAGGGGAGAGGAAAAAACAAGAGGTTGCAAACTGCAGAGTTGTAGGATGAGGTTGAAGAGCAATTGGAAAAGAAGGATTAGGAAATGCAGATGCTGCGAACGTTATCTTTAGTTTCTTCACTGGACATGTCCCTTTCCATGATAACCTGCATTGCCACTTCCATGGGTGTTAAATCATTCCTGTGCAATAGCTCTCCGTAAGAAGTCTCACAACACCAGGTTAACGTCCAACAGGTTGGCAGATTTGATAGTAAACGCCACAAGCTTTCAGAATGCTGATCCTTTGTCAGGTGAGTAGAGGGTTCTGATCAGAAACAGGGCATATAAAGGCACACACAGTTCACAGAATACTGATTAGAATGTGAGTCTTTACAGCTAATCTGCTATTCAAGTCTTAAAGGTGCAGATAATGTGAATGGGGATAGCATTAAGTATAGGTTGAAGAGATGTGTATTGTCTCCAGAAGGACTGTAGGTGAGATGTTGTAAGTTCAGGCAAGTCGTGGGAGTTACAGATAGTGTGACATGAACCCAAGATCCCGGTTGGGGCCTTCCTCATGTGTGCAGAACTTGGCTATTAGTTTCTGCTCAGCGACTCTGCAGTGTCATATGTCATGAAGTCCGCCTTGGAGAATGTTTACCCGAAGATCAGAAGCCAAATGGCCTTGACCACTGAAGTGTTCGCCAACAGGAAGGGATCAGACTTGCCTGGTGATTGTGGAGCAGTGTTCATTTATCCATTGTCGTAGTGTCTGCATGGTCTCCCCAACGTACCATACTTTGAGACATCCTTTCCTACAGCATATTAGGTCAACAACGTTGGCCGAGTTTCAAGAGTATGCACCATGGACCTGGTGGATGGTGTTCTCAAGTGAGATGATGGCATCCATGTCGATGATCCGACATGTCTTTCAGAGATTGCTTGGCAGGGTTGTGTGGTGTGTGGTCACTGTTCTCCTGAAGGCTGGGTAGTTTGCTGTGGACAATGGTGTGTTTGAGGTTGTTTGAAGGCAAGAAGTGGGGGTGTGGAGATGGCCCTGGTGAGATGTTTATGTCCATCAATGGCATGTTGAAGACTCCGGAGAAGATGTTGTAGCTTCTCCGCTCCAGGGAAGTACTGGACGATGAAGGGTACTCTGTCCAACGCGTCCTGTGTTTATCTTCTGAGGATGTCGATGTCGTTTTTTTTTTTGGCTGTGGCGCGTCAGAACTGTCAATCACTGAGTCGAGCACCATATCCTGTTTTTATAAGGGCATCAAACCTGGTGTTGTGAGAGTTCTTACAGTGTTTACCCCAATCCAACGCCAGCATCTCCACACAATAGCTCTCCAATAGTTCACTGCTGCTGCCTGCTGTCATGTGCCATCCTTTCTTGCAAGAAAGAGAAAAACGTATAAGTTAGTGCCTCACAAAATGTTTGGCTGTCATGATTGAATAGCTGTCAATGTGTGCAAGGTATGATTTATGGCTGTGAGACTTGCAACCGTGCTCAGTGCATGATAGTGAGGTAAGTATATGAATAGTAAGGTTAAGTCAGTTAGCTTAGTTGGCTGAACAGCTGGTGATTCAGAGAGATGCCAACAGTGCAGGTTCAATTCCTGCACCAGCTAAGATTATCTATGAAAACTCTGCCTTCTCAATCTTGCTCCTCACCTGAGGTATGGCAATCCTCAGGTTAAATCACCATCAATCAATTCTTCCTCTCAAAGGTCATCTGAGACTACGACAACTTTACCTTGATTGATAGAGATTATTGGTAAATGGTTGATGGTTGCAGTTGTGAGTTTAGAAATGAAACCATTCAACTAGACAATTGGTGAGAGATCATTGCAGCTATACTCCTGGTTTTGAACTCTACACTCTCCATTCCCACTGGCTTCTGTGTGTGCATCTGGCACACACATCCTGCCTCACTGGGGATAAAGATATTTCCGCCATTTCATCTCTTCCACCAAGATCTCCAATGCAGTATCTGAAAACCTTGGTGCATGCTCTCCACCATGGCTAGCTATTGCTGAATCATTCAAGGCAAGCTTTTAGAAAATGTTCTTACCCGACCGAGAATCCACAATTCACCTCCTTTTTTGAGAGATTGCCTTTAAATAGTGCTATCCCTGAAATTGGGTGTGTGTAGCAATGAACAATGTGAGAGTGCCAACTGCACACAATGATCATGTAAAACATCAGGCAGTGCCAATCTGAAATCAGTGGTTGTGGGTTGAGTATGTGTTGCGAGCCTTGTATCTGTTTTGTCATCTAACCCAACGTAATGGCAAGTATGATTACAACACAGTAAGGCACAGGAAAACGCTAACTTTTCGACAAGTGCTGTCCTTTCAGTTAAAGAAAGGACATTTTTGACATAAAATCAGATTCATTTCGTCGAAATACATTGGGACATTATGTGCTGGTGTACATCCATTTGCAATGGAAAGATTTATGGGCAATGATTCACAATCATAACATTGGTCTATTGCCATACTGCATCAAAACTGATGATGTGACACCACTCATGCATGACATGATACAGAATATTGCTATGTATAATGTGGATTGGTGTTTAAAGACACTGAAAATGATTCATTTTGGCAAATGAGAAATTACAGCAAAGTTGTCAGGAATAACTGTGTGTAGCTGATTGATATTTTACTTCTTTACATTAATCAGCTTCACATCGTTCTCTGATTTTCTTCATAATTTTCTCCCTTCAAACACTTCCTTTTCTTCCCTTTTCTGTTGGAGCTGATTCTGATTCAGAGATGATGGTTGTTTTTGTTGCTGTCACAGAATTCCGTTACTAGGCCAAAATGACTGTTCTTCATTTGTGATCCTGGATGCAGTAAAGTGCAATTTCTTCAATGATTCTGCCACTGTAAATTTGGTAGAAACTTTTCAAACATGGTGCAAGCTTGGCTATAATGGTGTTAGTATCAATGAATTTCCCACTGTCCAAATCTTTGGGGTTACCATTGACCAAAAAACATAACTGGACTCGTCACGTAAATAGGGTGGTTACAAGAGCAGGTCAGAGGTTAGGAATACTGCAACGAGTAACTCCCCTCCTGATTCCCCAAAGCCTGTTTACTATTGACAAGGCACAAGTCAAGAGTGTAATGGAATACTCCCCACTTGTCTGGATGAGTGCATCTCCAACAAAACTCAAAGCTTAACACCATCCAGTACAGAGCAGCCTGTTTGATTGCCACTATATTCACAAACATTCATTCCCTTCACCACTGACGTTCAGTATCAGCAGTGTTTATTATCTACAAGATGCACTGCAGCAATTCACCAAAGATCCTTGGATACACATTCCAAAATCACAACCACTTCCATCCAGAAGGACAAGGGCATCAAATACATGGCAACATCATCACCTACAAGTTCACCTTCAAGCTCGATTTGGAAATATGTTGCCATTCCATTGCAATCGCTGGGTTAAAATCCTCCCTATGCCATTGTGGGTCAACTCACAATACATGGACTATCATGTTTAACGAAGGCAGCTCACCACTACCTTCTCAAAGGCAATGTCATTCTCCCATGAATGAATAAAACTAAGTTCTGCATCTGCTGGGTTTATCCAAAGTTTCAGTAGGCGATCCAATCCTAGTGGTGAAAAGGATGAGGGGGGCTATCCTATGGAGAAAGATGGGACAGATTGGGCCTTTATCTATTAGAGTTTGGAAGAATGAGAGTAGCTCTTATTAAAACAGATAAAATCCTGAGGGTACTTGACAGGGTACTTGATAAGAGGATGTTTTCCTTTGTGAAAGGGTTAAGAATGAAGAGACACAGTTGAAAATAAATGGTCTCTCATTTAAGATAGAGATGAGGGGATATTTCGCTCTCAGGCAGCTGTAAATCTATGGAACTCTCTTTCCCAGAGAGTGGTGGAGGCATTGAATGATTTCAAGGCTGTGTTAGATATATCCCTGATTGTTAAGGGTATTGAGAGGAGGTAGGAAGGGGGAGTTGAGCCCACTGCCATTTTTTTAAAAGTGTATCTTCACACTCTGTTGGATCAGCCATAATCTTATTGAATGCTGGAGCAGACTCATGGGATTGGATTGTCTAGTCTTGCCCTGTTTGTATGTCCACACAGCCTCAATCCTCCGTCCACCTCCCCTTCCTCACATTACCTCCTTCCTTTTTCATTTCCTCTCGTATCTTCCTCATTCCTAACTCCCTTACCCTGTTACCTCCTCTGATCTACTTTCTCTACCTCTCCCCATTCCTTCATCTTCCTCCTTCCCTATCCCAATACAAATATTAGACATGGTTTTGATTTCTTTGATAGCTAATGTATATAATTGAAATTGCAAAGATAATGAAAAAAAGCACTCTTAAAAATATTAAGGTGATGCATTTTGTAAGATTGGGTGACTGTGGTCTTAGCCGTCCTTTAATTTAGAGAAACCTTTTAAATGATCATTTTCTAAGGGCCTGCCTCAAGAGATCTTGCTGACTCACAGTACGTATAAGGTGCATTCTTACCGGCTGTTCATACCATCTCCCATTGCAGTGAACTCAGAGAATTTGGCGCCCAGCCAAATCTCCGTTCATTGCAGTGGGATGGGAAAATCCAATCGGTGTGAGTGGCACATTTTGGCCCTAAAGTTTACAAATATTGGAAAAGCCGCAGTGAAACATCTTGCAAATCGTCCTTACACAATTAAGCATCATGATTCCCAAAGTACGATGACTTATGGTAATCAACTGGGAGAACCAAAAAGAACAGTGTGAAAGCCCCAGGCCAGTAGAAGGCAGAAAATGCCTCATCAACCTCAAAAACAGTCAAAACAAAGTTCCAGGAGATCAGAGTGACCACAAGACACATAACTCATCACAAAACCCTTACATAGTGATGTAAGCCACTGGTCTTTCAAACTGATAACGTGAATCCACATTTACCACGTTGACCATATTGACGAGAGGGATTGCCTTGCATGGTACTCATGATGTTTCTGACCTACAAAGAAACCATTACAAAAAATGATTACTGCATTCCTGGGCTGCCTTTGGCCTAAGTACTGTTTGCCACATGGTTTTAGTAGCGTGGCCAGTTCTGGTTGTGTTAGCCAGAAGAAAAATGCATTGGGATGCTAATTGTGTTATAGCACATCAACATATAAATATTAATGAGGTGGAGTTTTGTATTGTGTCAGGAAACACACAATTTTAACTCATTGTTTGTTCCATTTCCACAAGGTTGGCAGTTTATATTAACATTAGAACTATGAAACTCCACAGTGGTTAGTTAGCATTGCTGCTTTATCCTCATCAGAGACATAAGTTCGATTCCCTGCTTAGGCTACTGTCTTTGTGGGATTTGCATGTTCTCCTCGTGTCTGCATGAGTTTCCTCCCACAGTTCAAAAGATCTGCTGGTTAGGTGTATTGACCTTACTAAATTCTCCCTCAATGTACCTGAACAGGTGCCGGAGTGTGGCAACTGGGGGATTGTCACAATAGCTTCATTGTAGTGTTGACGTAAGCATATTTTGGACACAAATAAATAAACTCTAAACAAATCTTAAACTTAGTGACCCAGTACATGGCCACTTTATCCCATTCTGTCATGTGCCTCTTAGCGTATTCCATAATGCCATGTGTTGTAGTAGTAGTTTATCAGTTTGCCAATTTCTTGACATTTTAATCTAAACACAATTTGTTATTGCCGATTAGGTAACTCATAATCACGCAGAATCTGTAATTGATTTTAATCAGCAGTTAAAACAGGATATAAATCATTAATTACATAACAAAAGCATTGCCACAATAAGTAAAAGTACCAATCCAGGTTGGGCAAGCCAAACTACTCTTTCTTCCTTCTTCTTTCTCTTTTCTTATTGGTACCCCATGACTCCACAAGTTTCTCAAATTACCCAAATGTGTTAGCATGAATCCACCCTCAATATTTTCAATTCACACCAAAAACATATCCTTTACATCCTTATTCAGGTGTGTACATGGGTGTTTTATCGATAGGACCTTATTGCACTGTAAAGGTTCCCCTTTGTAAAGATGCTCATTCACCAGTTCAGGGAAAACACAGCTCTTTTATTTAAAGGTTAAAACTATACCGAGTCTAGCATCCTCTTGGCTGCAATCCAACTCACAAAATGACTCTGAGTGCATAAGTCCATGCTGCCAGAATGATCCCCTACCTACTCTCCAATTGGTTCCCTTGGTTAAGTATCTTTATTCTGTAGATGGATCCTTAAAGGGGCAATCACCATATCCCTCCTTCCTTTATATAGGTGTCAATTTGCACAGTCCCAGCTAATTAATCATTTATTATATGAATTTATTCAGTTATGAATTCAGTCTTTTGTGTGGTTTCTGAATCCCTGTGGAACAGTGTAATTCCTTTTCCTAGGGCATGTCCACAGGATTGCTGTCAGCTGAAACCACAGCGACAGGTGTCTTTTCAAGCACAGTTTGGTTCTGCCTGTTTCCATGGAGATGTCAGTTACAGGACAACCAGGTACTTCAGTGCTAAAACAGCTGGCAACATTTCCTGATGGCAATATACTTCCTCATGGCAAAACAGGCTGCTGCAACATCTCTTTTTTTGTTCTCAAATTGCCTACATGTTTTGGACGATCCTTCCTTCAACATCCCCTTGATAAGGCAGGGTCCAGTTTTAGAGACAACGATTCTAGAAATCCAACTCGACCCATTGCCAAAATTCCTTTATACACGGCTTCATCCACCATAGCGACCGTGTTGACTGACCTAAATAATGATTTGTTTTTGGTTAGACTCTACTCCCTGACAAATCTGGAAACACGAGGCTCAGTCTGATGATGTTAACAACTCTGCTGGGGTTTAGCGTGTAGAGTGGTCTGGAGCCAAGCAAGAAATGTGAGATTTTGGTCTCCAGAGTTCCTGCTTCTTCAGGTCAGACCTAAAAGTTTGGATGGCTTATTCAGCTGGTGCACTGGATGCTGGGTGATAAGGTGCAGTTCTAATGTGTTTTATATTGTTGACGTGATGAAAACTTAGCACTTCGGAATACCGTTCAATTGTCAAACATCGTAACTTAAGGTATATGTGGGTGAAACACACGCGTAATTTTTCAATGGGAATGTGTGGTGTAGGAGACTTCATCTCAAAAGCATCCGTCCATTTAAAGTATGCATCCACAATCCACATTATGCTGCCCATGAATGGACCAACATAATCAAAATAGACTCATGGTTGAGCTGGCCATGCCCAAGGGTACAGTGGGGCAACCTTTGTCACAACTGACACTGTTCACAGGCTCTCAATGTTGTCATCCATGCCAAGCCACCACATATAACTTCTGGTGAGCACCTTCATCCATTAGAAGCAGCTCGCTATCTGACACAGGGATAACTAATCTTGCTCCTCAGAGTATGATTTCATCCTGGCACATTGATTACTTTTTGTGGGTAAAAAAATTGATTAATTTCTTCAGAAACTGGCTCATTCGTCTAACCAGTGTGTATCCTGTGTCTCAATTTGGACAGAACTGGATCCTAACTGATCTGTTTTGCCAAGGTTGGCAATGTGTTCAAAAAGTTCAACACTTTCTTATCAATGTAGGTTGCAAGGTGCACCCAAGTTCACTCCGTGTGTTCCAGGTTCACGCTTGAAGATATATTCAGATGAACAGAATTAATGCCCAACATTGAATTCTTGCCAATGTGATTGGTCAATGCCAATCAATGCCATGTGGAGAGGTCAACACTTGTTCCTAAGACAGGACAATTGTTCTGAGTCAGCAAATACTGCATTAATACTGTAGCTTGAGATTCAGCTGCATCCATCGATTGAGTGATTGATTACTGGGACTCGGAAATGTGTGCCGAACATCAACACGGGTAGGAGTGACTGCTAGAGTGATATTGAGAGGAGAGGAGTAATAAGTATGATGGATATGGATACAGAGAAAGAATAGCAATTCTAAGTACAGAGATCTAGAGAGAATTGAATTGTGAATTGCAAACAAAATTAACAACACCTATAAATGAAATGGACCCAGGGAAGCAAGCGTCTAACTGAAATTTAGTTTAACTTTTTGAACTTGGAAATTTAAAAGCAGTAAAGAAACTGCCAGTTAGTCCATATTTAAATGGGCTAAATGTTAACAGTCCTTTGGGGATGGGCTGGGAACTAGAAAGGCTTCCAAAGTGCCAATGAGGCATCAAGTAACAGGCCCTCTGTCTTCCTCTGCGTGGCATTTCACCAGTGGGGAGATGCCCCACCATCTAGAGACCATTTCAACCTTCCTCGTTGGCTTTTTAACGCTGGTGGCCTCCCAGTGGATTCCAGGGTGAGGGATCTTCTTTCTGTGGCATTCTTTGGGCAATACAGGAGCTCTCTGGTGGCACGGGTTCCCACCTCACCCCCTTTCTCGGATCTGGTCGCTGTACTCCAGCTCCCATTTACTTGAGGTTGGGGGCATTGATGCGCCCTCAGCCTCGAGGTAGAACCCCAGCAGTGGTCATCTCCAGTGGTAGCGCTGCTGAGATTGTTGAGCTCTGGTCTCTTCGAATTGACTGACAAATCTTATGGGTGACTGTCCAGGCTTAATAGGGAAGGCAGTCTTGGTATGAGCCACTTCATTAGCTCCCACTGGTAAAATGTGACACCAGCCGATACTGAATTAACCTTTCCCCTTTCCTCCATTTTTGGTTCCGGGGTGGGATCCCTGTCACCAACATAAAATTCTGTGCTGTTCGCCAATGCTAAATGACTGCCTGAATAGTTATTATTTCCTATGAACAGGAAGATAAGTCAGGAGTTGTAACTTGGTTTTGGAGCAAAGAAAGTGTATAAAAGTAATTGGTACCATGTGATGCACAGACTGAATACAAAACAGAGTGACATGGGTGTCCCGCCCACCGATCAGCCCAAATAGGCCCCACACCTCCCCTCTAGTCCTGTCCCCTTGAACAGCCCGGTGCCTGGTGGGCAATGCCAATGTGCCAGACTGGCATGGTCCAGGAGATCTCTTTCGTTTGAGCTCCTGGAGGGGTCTCAATGGCCTCCAGCAGGATGAGGACACCAGTTCTCCACTACCAGGAAGTAGGTGTAAACCCTGCTAGCAGTTACGGCTCCCATCGACGGAAGGAGGAGGGGTGGAGGATGCTAGCGGGGCCAAAGAATATCATTCCGGGCCCACTAATCATATGGAAATGATAATCAGCACCACACCAATTTCTGACGTGGTGCTGATTGTGCTAAAGAAAAGCGCTTGGCAGACTCAAGACCAACGTGAACCTCAGTAAAGGCCCCCTCTCGGATACTCAAGACCCTGGAGTTGAAAGTCTAATAATGACCATGAAACCAATTGTTGTCAAAAACTATCTGGTCCATTAATGTCCTTTAGAGAAGAAAATCTGGTATCTTACCCTGGTCTGCCCTATGTATGATTCCAGGCCCACAGTAATAATGATTTACTCTTAAATCCCCCGTGAAGTGGCCGAACAAGCTACTCAGTTCAAGGACAATTAGGGATGGGCAATAAATCTTGGCCCAGCCTGCGATGCCCACATCCCATAAATGTGTAAAAAAAAAAACTGGTAAATATTGTAACTCTTTATCATTTTAGGAGGCTGCTATTGGAAGAAATTGCATTATGTAGCATTTTTCATGACATCAGCATATCCCAAAGCATTTAACTTGGTACCTTCAATGGGTATTGCTGAAACATATGGATTTTATGGCCTCACTCGTCCAGCAACCATAAAATCCTGCCCGGGGTCGATGCACCATCCCATCTCTACCCCTCACCCCGTTCAATTCCTGGGGTAAAATTCTGGCCATGGTGTCAAATCTTTTCACCTTGCACTCAACATGACAGATGCAAGGGTACCAAATTTCGAAGGAAACAACATTTTATACCCATGAAAAAAGACTGCTGATTGGTTGCCAAGTGGCGTCTGACTGTTTGGGATAATTCTATGGGGAATGCACCCAGGAATGCCTGTCCCCCAAGCTTTTGTTTAATTGAAAAATGCACAATATTTGGACATTTCTTTCTTTGAAATTTGGTTTTCTTACATCTGTCCTGATAAGTGCAATCTGCAAAATCAAGCCAGAACTCTACCATCCCGTCTTCCACAGAATTCGCATGGGCAAGAGTCTGACCATGGAAATCTCCATTGACGTCAGGCAGGAATTCCTGGTCTTGTCTGAGTGAGGCTGAATGAGCCTTTTATCAACAATACTCAACTCTTTATTGCCAAGTGACTATTAAGTGAGCTTTTTAAGTCTCTTGGTGACAATCAAAGCAGGAAGATATATTCCTTTTAATGTATTGAAGTGTAAATTTTCAATTGTGAAAGGCAAAATTATTAATAATAAGGAACAGGTGGCCTGCGATCTAATTTTGAAATTGCACCTTCAATTACTGATGTGAGAACAAAGAAGAACATCTCTAATTGCATAATAATTGAAGACATTCTTCATGATTCGCAAGTATTCATGTTTTCTCATTCTGGTTGTGGCAGAGATCAAAGATTCTTCTGATAAGAAAAATGAATAGATAATACACCTGTATCTGCATTAACGTATGTGATCTGCACCAAATAACCACCAGAACTAAACTCTTTACATTTTCACAGTAACAAAGACATGCTTCGCAACTTTCCTTTTATAAAAGCGCTTGACATCAGAAATTGTTCCAGAAATTGGCGCTTCACAGGAGCGTAATCAGACAAATATCGAGACCGAGTGAAAGAAGGGGATATTGGGTCGGACAAAGAGGATTCAATGAGGATCCTAGAGAAATAAAAAATTCATTGGAGAAACTAGAGAGGTTGGAGGATGAATTTTCAGATCCCACTGGGGATCAGAATGGAGGAGAAACAAAAGTATTAGTGCTGGCCAGCATGCCAGTTTCCTGTTGCTGTTCCTGTTATTGACGAGTTTCAATAGTTGTCAGAGGTGTCATTGTTTGCAAGGGACATTAGACATTCCCTGTCTTCATTTGTAGATGAGCTTAAAAAAACCCATGACACAATTTTGAAGAAGAGTTATCTTTAACTAACATCATTAAGAACAATTATCTGATCATTATCACGTTGCTGTTTGTGGGGTTTGTTGTACAGTAATTGTCTCCTGAATTTGCTGCATTACAATGTTGACTCCATTAGGGTTTTAAAGCACCTCAGAATTCCTGAGGCTCTGCAAAGCTGACATAAAGGCAATTTTTCCCAAGTGCACACGTTTGCTCCTGAAATAGCAAACACAAATGCAGCAAGTGAAGGAGGAGGGTCAGACATAGAACATAGAACACTACAGCACAAACAGGCCCTTCGGCCCACAAGTTGTGCCGAACACATCAAAACCTACCCAGCCATAGACCTATCTATAACCCCCAATCCCATTGGATCCCATATACTCATCCAGAAGTCTTTTAAAAGACCCCAGCGAGTTCGCCTTGACCACCACCGACGGCAGCCGATTCCATTCACTCACCACCCTCTGAGTGAAAAACTTTCCCTTAGCATCCCCTCTGTACTTGCTTCCCTGCACCTTAAATCTGTGCCCTCTCGTCGCGACCATTTCAGCCCTGGGAAATAGTCTCTGAGAGTCCACCCTATCTATTCCTCTCAACATCTTGTAAACCTCTATCAGGTCGCCTCTCAACCTTCGTCTCTCCAGGGAGAACAGTCCCAGCTCCCTCAACCTGTCTTCATAAGGCATGCCTCCAATCCAGGCAACATCCTTGTAAATCTCCTCTGCACCCTTTCAATAGCTTCCACGTCCTTCCTATAGTGAGGCGACCAGAACTGCGCACAGTACTCCAAGTGTGGTCTGACAAGGGTCCTATAAAGCTGCAGCATTACCTCCTGACTCCTGAACTCAATCCCTCGATGAATGAAGGCCAGTACACCGTAAGCTTTCTTAACCACATCCTCCACCTGGGAGGCCGATTTGAGAGTCTTATGGACCCGGACCCCAAGATCCCTCTGCTCTTCCACACAGCTAAGACTCCTACCTTTGATAGTGTACTCATTCATCCCGTTGGATCTGCCAAAATGGACCACAACACATTTATCCGCGTTGAAGTCCATCTGCCACTTCTCCGCCCAGTCTTGCATCCTGTCAATGTCATGCTGCAACTTCTGACATCCCTCCAGACCATCCACAACACCACCGACCTTCGTGTCATCGGCGAACTTACTCACCCATCCCTCCACTTCCTCATCCAGGTCATTTATGAAAATGACAAACAGCAAGGGTCCTAGAACAGATCCCTGGGGCACTCCACTGGTGACCGACCTCCATGCAGAAAAAGAGCCATCCACAACCACCCTCTGCCTTCTGCAGGCAAGCCAGTTCTGGATCCACAAGGCCAAAGCCCCTTGGATCCCATGGCCTCTCACCTTCTCAAGAAGTCTTGCATGTGGGACCTTGTCAAATGCCTTGCTGAAGTCCATGTACACCACGTCCACTGCTCTTCCTTCGTCAATGTGTTCAGTCACATTTTCGAAGAACTCAATTAAGCTCGTAAGGCACGACCTGCCTTACAAAACCATGCTGACTATTTCTAATCAACCTAAACTTCTCCAAATGCTCGTAAATCGTGTCCCTCAGAAGCCTCTCCATCAGCTTACCAACCACTGAGGTCAGACTCACCGGTCGATAATTTCCAGGACTATCCCTGTTCCCTTTCTTGAAAATAGGGACCACATCCGCAATCCTCCAATCCTCCGGAACCTCTCCTGTCTCCATCGACAACGCAAAGATCATCGCCAGGGCTCTGCAATGACATCCCTCACCTCCCACAATAACCTGGGGTACATCCCATCTGGTCCTGGAGACTTGTCTATCTTGATAGCATTTAAAAGTTCTAACACATCTGCTTCCTTAATATCTACATACTCAATCTTTTCAGTCTGCCGCAAACTTGTAGTGCATCCTCCCAGATCACTTTCCACTGTGAATACTGAGGCAAAGTACTCATTAAGCACCTCTGCCATCTCTTCCGGTTCCATACAGACTTTTCTCCCTTCACCTTTTATAGGTCCTATCCCTTCTCTTCTCAAGGGAATGGATAGGACCCTTGTCCTAGAATAACAATATTCATTATTATCCTGGGCTAGACTCCTTTGACCAAGCTTTTCTTTTGCCTAAGAGTGAAATTGTTGTTTTCAAAATTAAAACACGTCCTCTGTTGTTTTGTCTTGCTGGCTTTCCATGATTTACATTTAGCATGACCTAATTTCTTGCTCCTTCTAGTGTTCCTCGAGTATTAAGCTGGCTGCTCAGTCTCAAGGGACCGCTGGTGTCACTGACCCTCCACCTCTTTCTGTGAGTTCATGGTATCACCCTGCAATGAATTGCTCCACATTTAGAAATAAAGTTACTGTCTTGGCAGCCCTTTTTTCTGGATCAGTTCATGCGATTGTACAGATGTTGCTTCATCCTTTAAGACAACCCTATTCCTTCCGTGCCACTGCTGTGGGACATTCCTTCTGCAAATTATTTTGTAATCTGTATTGAAGAAGACTACAAGGCTTCAATACATTTGTTAAAATACCTGGACATTACAAGCCATTCTGTCCCTGTCTGGCTCAATCAGTTGTTTTTTAGTGTGGGCAGTAGTCACCAACAGAGGCAATAGCTTCTGCAGTGGCTAATTGAAGTTCTCTGATAACCTGTACTGAATTTTGTCAGGGGCAGTCTACAATGATGTGAGTCATTCATCAGAGTGCACGACAGCTGCGGCCTGGGTTCCTGCAAAGCCCAACTTGTAACATTTGCTGCCGTGGGAATATCTGATGAGTGTCCAGTGTTGGTGTGACAGCTTGAAGCCAGGTGGGCGGGCCGTGTGATCTGTAATGTGGAAGTAATTTTTAATAGCAGTGTGTCGATTCCATTCCATCTGCCATAAAACCTCTCATCACTGATCGGTAAGGGAGTTTCTGATTGATAAGGGAGTTTCTGATTGATAAGGGAGTTTCTGATTGATAAGGGAGTTAAGGGTTATGGAGGGCAGGTGGGAAAGTGGAACTGATCCATTTCAGATCAGCCATGATCTTATTGAATAGGAGGGCAGGCTCGAGAGGCTAGATGGCCTACTCCTGCTCTTATTTCTTATGTTTTTATTCTTTGGCGTGGTGATCTACAGGCTGGTGTGATGGGAAGTGAACAGCAGGTATGTTAGTAAGGTCCCAGTGTAGCAGCAGGCTTGGGTTGACAGAAGCCTTCTCCAGCAGATTCCTTGTTGCAATCTCTCTCCTTATGAGGGGCGGGGGAATGTTGCTCAGGATTGGGAGCCAGGAGAGTTGAGTTGATTGGAGGGTTTCCAGCACATTGTTGTATTGAGCTGGATATCTACAAGACTTGTATGGGATGAGTTGTACCAAAGTAGTCACTGATTTCATTGTCCTGTTGAAGGACTGAAGCACATTTCTCTTCAAGGCAGGGAGTGCACAATAATCTGTGGGATGGATTTGTTGGCTGCTTTGTAAATGGTTTTGAAGGAGTAGCTGTATATCTGCTCTATTTCTCCCAGTTGGCTTTGTGTAGGTTTCATCACTTTTTCATTGAACTGGTGACTATAGGTAATTGAAGACCGATGTACTGGGAAGCTATACAAGACGATGTTGGGAGTGGGTTATTGATGATGGGAACATTAGAATATTGCTGATAAGAGAATTGCAACATTCCAGCCTTTGCTGAGTTGCAAGTTGTGCCAAATATCAATATGTGATAACTTGTCGCAGTGTAAAATAGATTCTCACTTGGGAAACATATACTTGCAAAGTCAAGGTAGCTGTTTGAGGTAAAAGTTCCAGCTATTTCATATCAGCATTTCGATTCAACAGATTGAAAGAAAGCAGGGGTGATTCTCCCAAAAAATTGTAAGTGTCGAATTCATTAAAAACCGGAGTAAATCCCGTTAGTTTTTCCAGCAGTATTTTCAAAACAAATCTTCCACGCTCTGTGTGCTGCAGGGTGCATTAGCATAAGTCTCGAGTAAAACTCAGGGGGCAAGTACTATTCCCGCTGGAGAGGCTGACTGCATAGTGCTGAGTGAGCAATTGCACATGCCGAGATCTGCGGTTTCCCAATCGCTGGCTAGCGATTGAACTGGCCAGCTCTGTGACTCCCTCATCACTGGCACTCCAACTCCCTCACAGCCCAATCGCTGGTCCTCTGAACATGTCCAGGCCAGCCTCGACCCCTACCCCACCACCCCCCAGACCTTCTCGATCCCTCGCCCCTCCCCCCACCAGATAATCTCGACCTCCTGATCTCCCTCCCACTCCCGGCAGTTCCAACACCCTCCTTCCCACCCCGCAGTTCTGACTCCCTCAGAAGGCCAGCATTCCCCCACCCCATAATTCTGAAGCCCCTGGCAGCATAGCACCCCCATAACCCTTCCTTGAATAAAATTCTGGGGTTGAAAATCTCCTTGCCTATCTGAGTGGTTGTCCTCCTCACTGGAGATGCTGCAATGTCTTGATCCATGACCTTGTTCCACACAAGCTTTGTTGTAAACTTCTGAGAAGGATGTATCATCTAGGGGGAGATGGTGGAGTAAATGTAACGTTGCTGAGCTTGTAATATATTGCTGTGGGGACATGGGTTCAAATCCCATCACGGCAACTGGTGGGATTTAAATTCTATTCATAAAAGCTGGAATTGAAAGCTAGCAGCTATAATTGTTGTAAAAATCCATCTTGTTCACTAATGAAATCTGTTCTCTTTATCTGGTCTAGTTGTTGCGCTTCACTTTTTACTGCTCCCTAAAATAGCCTATCAAACCATTCAGTTCAAGAGCAATTAGGGATTGGAAACAAATTCAGATCATGTGAAAATAAATTTAAACCTCTGCACAGTACCTGGAACAGCTTCGCTCTGTATAGCGAGCACTCCTTCCTCTGCCCTGGTCACCCACACTTCCTTAACCATAGAAATCCTACAGTACAGAAAGAGGCCATTCAGCCCATTGAGTCTGCACTGACCACAACCCCACACAGGTCCTACCCCCATATCCCTACATATTTATCCACTAATCCCTCTAATCGACACATCTCAGGACACTAAGGGCAATTTTAGCAGGGCCAATCTATCTAACCCACACATCTTTGGACTGAGAGGAAACCCACACAGACACGAGGAGAATGTGTAAACTCCAGACAGTGATCCAAGTTGGAAATCTCATCCAGGCCCTGGAGATGTGAAGCATTGTGCTACTGTGCGCACTCACCAGGTTTCTCCTCTTCGAAAGTATTGCTCCTGTTACACATTAGCCAGTCACTCTCTGAGCCACAGGAAGAGGTCTTTAGATCCTGCCCCAGTGTTTGACATGTTCCCAGAATAATGTACAATTAGCCCAGGGAATACAAGAGTAATGTATACATGAGCAAAATAAAAATGACTATTGTTTTGCTCTAGAAAACAAAACAAGAGATTTGTATCATACCTTGTCATAGGCAACACAGTGTTAGGGACATGTGCAAATATTCAAATTTGAAAAACTGGCATTGGCTGCTGTAATAATTCTCAGTCAGTGCTATCTTGATACTCTGTGACATTTTTTTAAAATCCCTGTTAGCATCTTTTGCAGTCATCAGGGTGAAGAATGTTCAAGTTGGAAAGTGAAGTATTCTGCTGTTTCAAATACTTAGAGACAGGATTAATTGCTCACAGACATACAGCTTAGGGTGCAAACAGAACAAAGTTCTCTCTACCCTGACCTCCAGTCCCATCTGCTACTGGCCCAAGATGTAATTTTACTTAAAACTATGTATCTGGCAGTCTGGATGAAAAGGGAATGGCATGCACTTTTGAACATAGAACACTACAGCACAAACAGGCCCTTCAGCCCACGAGTTGCGCCGATCACATCTACCAATCCACAGACCTATCTATAACCCCCTATCCTATTCTTTTCCATATACTCATCCAGAAGTCTCTTAAAAGACCCCAGTGAGTTTGTCTCAACAACCTCCGACGGCAGTCGGTTCCATTCACTCACCACCCTCTGAGTGAAAAACCTACCCCTGACATCTCCTTTGTATTTGCTTCCCTGCACCTTAAATCTGTGTCCTCTCGTAGTGACCATTTCAGTTCGGGGAAATAGTCTGAGAGTCCACCCTGGGTGGAATTTGGGTGTAATTGTGTTCTGTTGGGGGGAAAATAATGAACAATTTTTCAATTTTAGTGCAATATTAAAACCCTGTTTTCTTATTTTAAAGAAAACTGCTTTTGAAATTATTTCTTTGGCCATAGGAATTAAAATTTTGAAAAAAGCTATTATTATTGCATGTTATGTCTGTATCATAAATTTTACTCCATCTGCCATATTTTGCTCACTCACTTAACCTATCTACATTCCTTTGCAGACTTCTTAAATCCTCTTTATGACTTAACTTTCCGACCTGTCATCAGCAAACGTAATAATCATATGTTTAGTCTTATCATTTAAATCACTGAGGCCCAGGACTAATCCCTGTGGCATTTCACTTGTCACATTTTGTCAACCTAAAAATGACTCATTTATATCTATTCTCAGTTTCCTGATAGCTTTCCAATCTTCTATCCATTAAAATATGTTATCCCCTACAACATGAGCTCTTATATTGTGTAGTGACCTTTGATATGGCACCTTGTTAAATATCTTTTGGAAATTTAAATACCGTACATCCACAGGTTCCCCTTTATCCATAATTTTTTGAAAAAGGGATGTGATTGTTGCAACCTGAGCCATCAATTATTCCTCATCCCTTATTGCTGGTGAACCAATTTCTTGAACGACACAGTACTGTTGGGAAGGGAGTTCCAGAATTTTGATCCAGTGATAATGAAGGAATGGTGATATCTTTCCAAGTCAAGATGGATGTGTGTCTTATTGGGGAATTTCTAGGTAGGGTATTCTCACACAGTTGCTATACATGTCCTTTTAGCTGGTCGCAGTCAAGGGTTTGGATAAGTGCTGTACTAAGAGTCTTGATGAGTTCCTGCAGTGTATTTTGCAAATGGTTCACACTGTTGCCACTGTGCATCAGTAACGGAAGAAGTAACTCATAAAGTCGTAGAATCACTACAGTGCTGAAAAAGATCATTTGGCCCATCTATTCTGCAAGACTTTCTGATAGAACATCTTACTCTGGCTTGACCTCCCTGTCATATCCCTGTAATCCCACACATTTACCACGGCTAATCCACCTAACCTACACATCCTTAGACACCATGGGGCAACCCCGAATGGCCAATCCATCTAACTTGCACATCTTTGCACTGTGGGAGGAAATGGAGCACTCAGAGGAAACCCATCCAGACACGGACAGAACATGCAAACTCCACACTGTCACCCGAGGCTGGAATTGAACCCAAGTCCCTAACCACTGTGCCACCATGCCACCCAAATGTTTGTGGTTGGGGTGCCAATCAAAAGGATGGTATACAGCTTCTTTAGTGTTGTTGAAGTTAGATTTACCAAACAAGTGGACAGTTTTCCACTACATCCCGACTTGTGCCTTATAGATAGCAGATAGACTTTGGGGTGTCAGGAGTACATTATGCGCTGCAAAATTTATGGCCTTTGAGCAACTCTTGTCGCTATACTATTTATATGGCTAGTCCAGTTCAATTTGTAATTAATAGTAATCCCCCAGGAAGTTGATAGCTACTTCCATTGCTTGTGGCTTCCTCAAATAACTCCAATAAATTATTTTCAACATGATTTCTCTTTCACAAAACCATGTTGACCCTGCCTGGTTGCATTAATATTTTCAAAATGCCCTGCAATAACCTCCTCAATAATAAATGCCAGCAATTGCCATACTATAAACCTAACTGGCCTATAGTTATCTGCTTCCCTCTTTACTGAATAACACTCACTATTTTCCAATACAATGGGATTGTTCCAGAATCTAAGGAATTTTGGAAAATTAAAACCAAGGTCCCTACCGTCTCAGCAGCCACTTCTTTGAGACTTTAGTGTAAAGCCTTCAAGACTTATCCACTTTTAGTTCTAATAATTTTCTCAGTATCCTTTCCCTGCTGATTGTTTCTCCCTTCCATTCATCTTCTGATTTACAGTTATTTCTGGGATATTATTTGCATCCTGGATGGCGAGAATTGAATTCACTGAGCTCTTTGCATTGGATGCCAAAGACAATGAATTTGTCAGGTTTTAAAATGCTCTCATTGTGGTTATAGGTACCTTTGTACAATTAACTTATTCAATAAACAGTGCATCAGTATAATATGAATTACATATGTATTATTTTCAAATTTCTACATGATTACCTGCACTCATATTAGTGGTGGGCATTTAATATTCGGTATATAAGTCAATCCTCCATTTCAGGATTAATGTTTGGAAGCTTCAAATGTTAACTTATATACCAGTCAGTATGGAATACTGACTTGTCAGTGAAGTTCCAATCCGTCAACCTAAAATGTGCTGGCAAACATAGAAATCCCACATGTCAAGAAATTCAGATATGTCACTGCTTCCGAGACTCTGTCATCGCAAACGTCAGTCATCACTGATTGCTACTGAAGTGCCAAACCTTGAAAAGCTGGTTGCAAAATTCCCAATATGATGACTATTTAACACACATATATAAATAAAGTGATCAGTGCTATCAGTGGCATTTTACAGCCTCGCTTGTACCCTATCTGTAAAATCCCGCCTGAGGACAACAAACCTTTCTGTGTTCCATACCTCGCCCACTCTGTTCTCATGGGAGACAGGGCGGTAAAATTCCGGCCCATATATTTACATATAAACTTAAAATGATTGGGCATCCGTACTATCTTTATACCATTTATGTTTGTTTTTTATCTCTAAGCCTTGAGACCCTAATAATACAGCTAAAGTGATGGCTGTCTACACCCCATGGCTCATGAGTCCTGTTGATGGTCTCTGCTTGGTACAGGATCAACTTCTTCAACCTCACCTGCTGGAGGCAAGGGAACATTGACAGAACGGAGGAGGAGCATTTACTTACCCTTAGGGCTCGCTGGGATAATGCCCCTGAGGTGGGCTGCTGGCACTCTAACTCTCTATCAATGCACAACGGCATCTATTTATTTATTAATTAGCATCACATTAACATTGCAATGAAGTTACTGTAAAACTCCCCAAGTTGCCACACTATTGGTGCTTGTTCTGGTGTACTAAGGAGCAATTTTGCATGGCCAATGTATCTAACCAGCACGTCTTTCGGACTGTGGGAGAAAACCAGAGCACCCCCCCCACCCCGAAGAAACCCACGCATATATGGGGATGAAGTGCAGGCTCCACGCAGACAGTGATTCAAGTTGGGAATTGAATCTGGGTCCTGTGAGGCAGCAGCGCTAACTATTGTGCCTCTTTGTCTCCAGGATGAGAAGGGTCCTTGAAGAGAAGTCTTTCCCCACTCTATGGAGCCCATGGCCAGCTTGCCTGAACGGAACTCTGAGAATTCACTGTCACTGTGCATTCTGCTGGATCAGGCTCCTCATGGCAGTTACTAAACTTTCCATGGGGGACGCCTTGCACCCAAATGCTGGAGGTGGAGAAATGTGTTGCTGCAGACTGTGTTTGATGTGACTCCTGACTGCAAGCGGAAAATACAAAGCATTAGCTTGTTATGAACAATCTCTTTTTGCCGTTGCAATGCCTTGTTCTCAATAAGGTTGGAAATATCCTGACTCTGCTGTGTTGACATGCCGGCCTCACCATCTGCAACGGAACATCTGCCCTGCTCCCCAATCAGACTAACCTCCTCCTTCTCTGAAGCGGTCAGTTTGAGGAGGTCAGGATCACTATTCTTTCAGCGCTCCCTCACATTAAGTGCTCTTTCATACAGAAAGGAAAGAGAAGGATTGAGTAACGTTTGATGGAAAACAAAACCCTTTAAGACATGCAGACTTAACTAATGTCATTTTCCTTCATCCACAATTGGATGACCAACTCTCAAGAATACTCAGGAACACTTTGGTATCCAAGGAAAGGGAGTGGTTTTGGCAAACCTGTAAGAGCATAAGAGGGGGGGGTGAGGTTTGAGGGCACACCTGTGAGAGTGAGGGGGTGCTGCTGGAGAAGCTGTGAGGGGAAGGTGGACTGAAAAAGCTGTGGGCTATAAGTGTGAACTGTGCATGCATGAACTTTGGAGATCAAATATTCAGGAGACAAAGAGTCACGGACAGGCCGAACCTGGGTCATGGAATAGGAAGATCTGAGCAGGTCCCAGGAATGCCAGATAGTTGTTAACACAGACACAGTGTCCTGCGATTGGTACAACCTTCACTGCATGAGCTGATACACACACGTTCTGTGCACGTGCTCCATCTGATGCTGAGGCCTGAAAGCCAAAGTCCTACGTGGCATTCATTCACCACTCACACATGTAAGGAACTCATGAATGGCACTTTGCAGTGAATGCATCACACTACTTGATGTGCTCAATGTTTTGTTTTATCTGTGATTAATGAAATCTGTGTTAGTGTGGCAACTGATCCTTGTACACCTGCTTGATTGCTTACGTATGTGGTTGGAGATAGAGAATTAACAAAATCTGGGAAAGGACCAGGAAAGATCTAGGACTCTCTCAAAAGATTTTGCGTGTTGAAACTCCAGGGACTTCTGAAATGTTTTAATTTCAGTAAATAAACCATTTGGATCGTGAACAAATCTCGTCTTTGCACTGTTCTGGGGAATAAGATACATAACGAACTGTAAAAAAACAAAAAATTGGTGACTAGGACTATTGAGAGAAGTTTAACCTTACCAGCTCTAGAAATATATCTTTCATCTCCTCCCATGTCATGAGTGCAGCATAATTGGGGTGCAAAATGTACTGCTCGTTGCAGAGATGGCAGTCTGGATGTACCATGAGATCAATAAGAAAGTGATATCTGTACATTGTGTCTGAACAGAAGGTCACTGAAGAAAAGGCAGTAAGAAATCTCAAAAGAAAACTTTGGGTCAAAGAAAAGTGCAATGTGTGAATGATATACATTCCACTAGAAATCCCAGGAAAATGGTGAGTCCATATATTAATGCATAACGTTATTGTAGCAACTGATTTCTATGTGTAAATTTGTTACATTTTAAAAAAAATTAATACATTGCCAATTAATTGAAAAGATTTCAATTCCATGAATTAGGAAACATTTCCTCATGGATGATGATGATTTTAACTTCAGGAAAGGTACAACCTTGGCACTCCAAGTGGAATCTGTCAAGTTAGACTTAATGAGGTGACAGCCGCAGAACTTAGTTGGGGGGGGGGAGGCAAATATTCTCATGCCACTCATCATGCCTAGCAGGCGAAGGGCTGACCGTGGAAAGGTCCGTTGACCTCAGGCTGGATTTTCAGGTTTCGGGGCGAGTCTGGCTGGAAAATCCCACCCAGGGATGCAGAAATAACTTGGTCAACCACCTCAAGTGCAAGGATTGTGGGACAAGGAGACCGCAGCAATCCCATCAACACATGCCCCATCACAGTCAGGTACCTTCAAAGCTGTGCCCAAATTGTGGATATGCCCGTTGAGTCACAATGCCACGTCCAACTCAAGGGGAAAGTGAAACTTCTGCTTTAAGTGGAACCATTTTGCAAAATTATTGAAGACTATGATTCAATCAGCTTCACATATGGAAGAGCCTGTTCCTGACGGTAAGATAGACTATGTGTATACTATTACATAAGGTAAAACACCAGGTCAATTTAAAGAATGCATGTGTTTTGGGAAAGGATTTTCCCACAGAAATGTGTACAGGATCCATTATAAAAAGTACTTGGTAGAGAAACCATGCCAAAGTAAGGCCTAATTTCAGACTCCCTTTTCTGTCCAGAGACATCTATTGATACACAACAATGAACAATCTTCCAAATGTGGTCTGTATGGTAAATCCTTTGTGACACTCTCTACGCTTTTGCGTCATATAAACATATTAGAGAAGGACAAGTCTGTAGACAACGGTAGCAAATCTGCCAGCAATGAACCATTACGTGTACATATTTGGTGAGTCATAATGATACCCCTACCGTGACTAAGCTGTCAGAAAGAAGGCAGATCAAAGATGCATGTTAGAACACACATGGTAAAAACCTTACCTGCATTCAGAATGTAACAAAGCTTTAGTCAGAAGAAGGGCCGAGATGAATATATGAAGACACAAACCAAACTTACGACTGGTTGTAAGTTTCGAATGCCTCTGACCATTCTGAAGTCATCAACACTTGTTCGTGAGAAAGTCAGAGTGAAAGGAGATGAAATTGCGAAATGACAAGGTAAAGCAAAAATTTAATTTGATTAAAGTACACGCACATGAAAATCATGATTTGAGGTTGGAGTTTGGGTTTGAATCAAATGTCTAAATTGTGAATGCAAATTTGCATGAAAAGCAAATCACTGCAGATACTGGAATCTGAAACCAGAAGAGAGAATGCTGGAAAATCTCAGCTGGTCTGGCAGCTGAGACTTAACAAAGCTTTGACAAAGGGTCATCTGAACTCAAAATGTCAGTTCATTTCTCTTCTTACAGGTGCTACCAGACCTGCTGAGATTTTCCAGCATTTTCTCTTTTGGTGGAAAACTTTCTTTATTTCTGTCAGCTCCAAAGTAGATCAAGTGGGTTGCTCAATATCAAAACTTATTTGATGGATCGCAACACCAAGTAGAATGTGAGGTATTTAATTGTGAAAAGACCAGACTATTTTGAGAAGTGTTTACGAGGATACATTTATTTTCTGATCAATCATGTTGACCTTATCAATTGATCACACAAAATGCAACACCAGATTTGTAGATGTAATCAGATTGAAGAGACCTCTGTACCTCAAAAATTATTTTTGCACCTGAAGAAAACAGACAAATTAAACTTTAAAAGTTACTTAATTCAAAACAGTCTTCAGTTAAAAGGGGGACAAGATACTGGCCAGAATTTTCCCATCTTGCCCACCACTGAAATTTTAGCAGGCAGTTTGTGGAGAATGTGAAAATCCATTGACAGTTGGGAAGGAATTTATGAATTTTAGACTTGCATGGCTAGAGAATTACATGATGTAGAGATATTACACCCATTATGTTCAATGGTTTGTTTCAACTGTGTTTGATTCTGCTAGTGTGGTAATTGATCCTTATACACTAACTTAATTACTTCAGTTTTTGGATAGAACCAGAGAGTGAATAAAATCTAAAAAAGTTCCAGTAGGGATCTAGGGGATGGCTGCAAAAACTATATGTGTTGAAATGCTTGTAAATTCTTAGATGCTTTAAAGTTCTGTAACTAGACTGTTTTAATTAAGAACAAGAGTCATCTGCACTTTGTTCTGAGAAAAATCCAAGATAAGTAAAACTGATAGCAAACTGACAAATGATAGTGCTTGCAATTCTGGAATGTGGGAGATTGTTAACCCTTTTACTGCATTGGTCCCCATGTCATTTGTGGGCCCCATACTTACTAACTCCTGCTGCAACCTCCATCTCGGCCACCTTGGTGTGGCAAGAAGTCTCCTGTTGCCATTATTATCCAATGCAACCTCTCACTGTTATCTAAAACAGCATGGAGGAAAACCTATCAGGAGGCATCATTAAAGCATGGGGCCACTTATTCTGTGCACTGTGATACTTCTCTACTTTTGACTTGAGATGAGAACAGCAGGTCAAGATCAATGGGTAATGAGGGGTATCACCAACTCCAGGGATCCAAGTGTGGCAGGCGGGGGAGGAGGTGGCAACAGCTACACTTCAAATTCCTCCCCTCTGAATGATGTTGCCTGCTTGTAGGGACTATCCTGTCTGGGTGCCACCTAAATACAGTGCCTCGGTCCTTTCCAGAAAGTTGAATGCTCCTGTTTTGGGGGCATCACTTCATTGGAGCTGGTGCTCTGTGTTCATCCCCTCTGCCTTGTGAAGCAGCAAGTGGCTGAGGAGAGGATTGTTACTCTAGCCTCTGATACTGTCGGTGTTGCTGTCCCTCATCAGAGATCCAAGGTAGAGCTGCAGAAGCTGTTCCCATTCTCTGAGTGGGCTGACGGCTGAGAGAGTCTGAATAACCCAGGGTAACAGAAGTGACGTCCAAAGCTTTCGACATCACCTCATAAACAGTGAAAGCACATTCTCTCAGAACAAATCCTGTGACTTTGCTTAAAGTTCCCTGAATTAACTATCTGTGATCAGTATTTAAATCTTTCCGGCCTGTCATTTTCACAGCCCCATTGTAACCTCCATTTGTTGATCCTGGCAATTCCCAGACAGGCCCAGAAGTTCCTGCATTGGCTGTTAAATCTCGGGTTAAGTCTTCAGTCAGTTGATTTTTTGCATATTTAAATCCTTTCCCTTGCCCAAGTCCGGGGCCAAGACATGAACACCAAAGACAGTCCTCGAACTTATTCCCAGAACAGTCTGTTCAATATGTCCCGACAGCTTTGCCTCAGCCCCAGGACGCAGTGTGCTTCCTCCTGAGAAATCTTGTGACTCTTTCCTCAGGACAGTCTTTCACTACCCGACTCTGTTCCTTGACTCCCACACTTACTGCCACTGTCTTCCCACATTCCACAGCCCCTTCTCACTCCCTAACCCTCCCCAATCCCACTGTTATTGCCCCCCCCCACCCCAATCTCCCCCATGTCCTACCAACAATGCTAAATGTGTAGCACTTAACCTCAAAAATTGGTGAGATCTTATTGGCTTCCACACATCATTTAATGTTTTGACCCTGTGCAGGTATTGACTCGACACAGTCTCTCCACCTTCCCGCAAAACAAAATTCCCCCACACTGGTTGAGAGGGGGGTAAAATCAAATGGAGTTCAATTCCTTTTATGTGTGGTTGGAGATCTGGGCCAAAGAAAGTGGGAGAGGATTGCTGGTGTGTGCAGTGAATGCTGGTCTCCCTAATCACAGGACTTCAGGTCAGAACATGCTGCCGATGATGTCATTCCAGACATGGCCTTCCCATTTTAACCAGGCCTGTGCCTGCTTGGGGCCTGGCAGCTTCGTCCTGGAGCTGTGGCACTCCGTGTGGGTGTAGACACAAATTGTCAGAATCTCCGTGGAGTTCAAAGCTGGCGAGAATCCATCCTGCCATTTTAACCCCTTAGCCTATCTGTGTGTACATGGCAATCTGTGTAAAAATCAGGACTTTGGTGTATTTTTTCAGATATAGGTGACAGAAATAACAGCGGTTTCACGTGGAAAGGCAAAATGCTGGAATCCGAAGTAAAAACAAAAAACGCAGCAGGTCCGACAGCAATCTGTGGAGAGAGAATAGAGCCAATGTTTTGAATCAGGATGACCCTTTGTCAACCTGACCTTGTGGACAACTCCCATGAGGCCATGCGGTATCTACCCATGACTTGTCACTTGACTACTTGCAGGATTTAGCTGGCTCCCCTGACTGGGGGCTGTGCTCTCTGCCTCACAGTACTATGCCTCTTATCTCCAGCATCAAAGTCCTTAGGTGACTGACCACACCCTTAATAGCATATTGCGCATGACCATTACTGTCCAGAGAGGTTTTCCCTTGCTCAAGTCTGGGGCCAAGACATGGATGCCAAAGAGAGCCCTCTAATTTTGGCTGCTCATTCTCAGAACAGTCTGTTCAATATGCCCCAACAGCTTTGCCTTAGCCCCAGGATATAGTGCGCTTCCTCCTGAGAAATCTTGTAACTCTTCCAGTCTTTCATGACTCCACTCTGTTCCTTGGTTCCCACACCTATTACTACCTCTGTTTCCTACACTCCACAATCCTTCCCCCCCACCCCCCCAGTCCCACTGTTATTGACCTCCCCTTACCCTCCCCCATGCCCAGCCTTGGCACTGCTTCTGATATAAGCATTCAATGTTGTGGTAGCGATCCTAAAGATAGCTAAAAGCAGTGTCTGGGAACTTCAGAGTCATTGATGAATTGAGGTTTGCCAAGTGCACCTTGCTTATATACAGTCAGGAAGCAGACAATCCTCATTGTCTGCTGATGGGGAAGTTTTTTTGAAAGGGATCATAAATCTGGTGAGTTGGTCTCTCTTAATGAACATTCATGAGATGCAAATAAATGCAAATATTGTTCCCTATATAAATCAATGGAAAACCTTATCTTTAACCTGCCATCAAAATTGGGGGGAACAAAATATCCATCATACCAAATTTAATGCCAACTTCTGGCATGATTCTCAGCGCTAGTGGAATGATAAATACTGCCCATTGAGTTTTCAAGGCAATGTGATGACAGTAAAAGGTACATGATATAAGGCCTACTGAATTTCTGTGTAAGTGCACATCATGCATGTCATACACATCTGTTACATCTCACGGTATACAAAATATACACCATGTTTTGAAATGTCAAAGATGCCAAGTGTACCTTACACTTCCTGGATTGGTTCAACTGTCATATTCATAAAAAGATTAGCCAAACAATGCTGACTGCTTAGAATATTATTGAAGAGGAGGGAGAGCAAATAAGAAATCTCCTGTCCACAGTGAAAATACAGCAAGCAGGTAGGGGAGTGATTAATGAAGGCTCAACGCAGAGTTGAGTTAGATAAAAGAGGGGGCTGATATTGAAACCGGTTTAGGTTGTTATGGAATAGACTTCGTCTTCCTTTTTTAGCAACCCAGGAATAAAATAACATGGCAATTAAGTTAAAATTAAAGCAAAGTTTGGAATAAATCCTTGCTTGGTTCTTGGGTTTGGACTTGAATATTCTGCTTTGGTTTGAACTATTACCTAACACTGATGGCTACAGATTTCTAACTCCCATTCACAAATGTTAAAGAGATGCAAGACAGGTATGAAGGTCTTCAAATTTGTTGGCCAGGCTGCCTCATGATGTTACATAGCATTCAGACAGATTACTATCAATTGTGATGTGCCATTAATGAAAAATACATAAGATTGGATAAGTGGGGGACAATTTCTTCAAAGTTCTTCTGATCCTCATTCTTATCTCTACAGGGTGGCACGGTAGCACAGTGGTTAGCACTGCTGCTTCACAGCTCCAGGTACCTGGGTTTGATTCCCAACTTGGATCACTGTCTGTGTGGAGTTTGCACATTCTTCTCGTGTTTGCGTGAGTTTCCTCTTGGTGCTCTGGTTTCCTCCCACAGTCTAAAGATGTGTGAGTTAGGTTGATTGGCCATACTAAAATTTCCCCTTAGTGTCCTGAGATGCATAAGTTAGAAGGATTAGCGGGTAACATATTTAGGGATATGGGGATCTGGCCTGGGTGGGATTGTGCTCAGTGTAGACTCGATGGGCTGAAGGGCCTCTTTCTGCACTGTAGGGTTCTATGATTCTAATTCCACAGAAACCTGAAGAAGTAATGTCAGCTGCTCTTTCTTATTTATGATAAGAAGTCCAACAGTTTATTTAACATCATGAGCTTTCGCAGCACTGCTCCATTATCAGTGAGTCAAATGAGAATTTAACCTGCTGTTGTGAGACTTCTTACTGTGCCCACCCCTGTCCAATCTGCAGGCATCGCCACATCATAACTCCTTATGCCATTTCTCTTTCAGTTCTGCCAATCGTCAATGGAAATTTTAACAGGAGAATCCCTATGGAAATTCCAAATGCTTTTGTCACTGGGAAAGATCAGGTAGGAAAAATATAAATATTAAAAAAACTTTTTCTATGTTCTATGTTTTACACATCTTAATAATTGAAAAAGGAAGGTGGAATCAATGACTAGATAAATCAAGTACTTGGATCTTAAACACATCCATCGCAGAGATGGAATACTGTAAGGCAAAGAAGATGGGATAGTATAAATCATAGAATCCCTACAGTGCAGAAGGAGGCCATTCAGCCCATCAAATCTGCACGAACAAGAATCCCATTCCGACCCTATTCTAGTAACCCCATACATTTATCCTGCTAATCCCCCTGACAATATGGGGAAATTTATCATGGCCAATCATTCTAACCTGCACATCTTTCAAGTGTGGGAGTAAACTGCAGCACCTACAGGAAACTGAGGCAGACATGTGGAGAATAGATGGCATGGTGACAAAATGGTTAGCACTGCTGCCTCTCAGCGCCAGGTATCCGTGTTCAATTCCCGGCTTGTCTGTGCAGAGTTTGCACATTCTCCCTGTGTCTGCGTGGGTTTCTCCAGTTTCTTCCCAAAGACATGGTGTTAGGTGCATTGGCATTGCTAAGTTCTTCCTCAGTGCATCCAAACAGGCACTGGAGTATGGTGACTGGGAGATTTTCACAGTAATTTTATTGTCGCATTAATGTAAGCTACTTGTGATAATAATAAATAAACTTGAAACACGTAGAAATACCACACTGTCACCCAAGACTGAAACTGAACCCAGGTCCCTGGCACTGTGAGACAGCAGTGCTAACTACTGTGCCATCAGAATAAGACGTTTAGGGAGGTTTAAAGAAATAAAATTAATTGAATCTCAACAATATATGAAGTAAATAGTACTGTCAGCATTATACTGGATGTAATATTTTTTACCTGTTATAAGTTATATTGCTTCAATAAATTTGTTCTATGATTTGCAGTGAGTGAATGACGATCCAGTTTCCAAACTCCTTCTGTATAATTCCATGTTGGATCCATAAGTGTTATGGAATAATAACAAAACCACATTTCCAGTTCCCCCATAAACCAACTTGAAACTCGTTACAGGTGAAGAGCTCAAACTGAAATAGATTTTGAATTGATGCTAAATAACAAGTATGTGCTTTGATTCTGCAATTTAATTACCCACCTCAGTAACACTTATGAACAATTGATATGGCCTAACTGCTAATAAATCTTTAATCGGAGCCATAGCCAGCTGGAAATGCGTCTAGGTGTGCAACAAAAGCACAGAAATGGAAGTGCAATACACATTCACGGCCTGTGTAATGTAAAGAAGAGCTTGTAAAGAGTTTTGTGTGGGCTGTGAGGTGATGACAGATTCGCTTCAGCATGGAAGGGGGATTATCTGTTATTTTCTGTGTCTTTTTAAAACAAAGTTTCAAGGAATTAGAAACCTCACAAGCTGAAATCCTTCAAGGTAGAATGCTATTCGTGACAGCTTCAAGTCCTTAACTCTTTCTTCCCCAAAGAAACACAAATTGTTCTTTAGGCCACAGTTAAATGATTAGTTGCTGCTCTTTTCTGACTTTAATATCATTATTCCGACCCTAATAATAAAGTGCAAAGAAAATTGAATGGGGGAGTGCCCAGTACTCACACAGCTCTTTCTTTTGAAAGTTTTGAAATTACCACTGTGGGAATAAAGTTTCCCAGGGATTCACCAACACAATTTCACCCTTATATTCCTAAAGGCCAAGCTTAATTCAACTTTTTGGTTAGTTTTATTTTGCTTGATTATTAGACTACAAGTTTAAATTAGAGCAACATTAGTATTATGCTAAAAGTCAGGAGATATTAGGAATGAAAATAATCTTGGTGCTGAGGAATGAGCATAACAAGGAAATCATCAATGTAATAATACGGAAAACATGCGAAGAACTCAGCAGTACAGTTCAGATCCCAGAGTGGACAAGCAACCTGCTCTGTGGCTTTTTGTGTTTCAGTAAAGGCTTGAGGCAGTATCAAGTGCCACGCGTGGAAAGTTACCAGGATTGACTCCCTATTTGATGCATGTTTACTTGATGTCAGGCTGGGCAGCTATTGGGACTATAGTACTGCTTCTCATACTTGCCAAGTCATGATTATGTTATAGTGCCAGATGTTGTTCAGTTAGTAACACTCTTGCTTCTGAGTCAGAAGAATGTATGTTGAAGTCCTTTCAAGAGATTTGAGTGTAATGTTTAGACTGGCATTCCAGTGAAGAACTGAGGCAGTGCTGGACTTTTCGAGATGCTGCCTTTCAGCTGAACTAAGAGGCTCTGTCCTCTCGGATGGATGTAAAAAAAAATCACATGGTACTATTTAAAGAAGAGCAGGGAGCTCACCCTCGCAATATTTACTCGTCAGCCAACACCTAAAAACAGATGATCTGATTTTGCTGTATGTAAATTGGCTGCTTCATTTCCGACATTATAGTTGCACTTCAAAAGTATTTAATTGTCTGTAAAGTAGTTGAGCTGTTTTGAAGTCATGAAAGGTGTGTCATCACGTAGATCTTTCTTTCATTAAAACAAAATCACAGGCTGGCAGGGTGGGGAAAAGTCATCCAAATCCCTTGATCGCTATTCAGAGAGTTCAGTCAGGAAATGTGTACAGAAGCGAAAGCAGTGTTAACTTCAAGTGCAGAGTCCTTACAATTGAACAAGGTGCTGACTAGATTCACATCTGATGAATAACCAGGTTTGGTAGTGGCTTGGTATGTAACTGCAGGTAGAAAGAGTTAACACCTTCTGAGAGGGGAGGAAGGAAGAAAAATGATGAAGCGCCATAGCGGCATGGTGGTTAACACTGCTACCTCACAGTACCAGGAACCCAGGTTCAAATCCAGGTGACTATCAGTGTTTTCACGTTCTCTCTGTGTGCTCGTGAGTTTCCTCTGGGTGCTCCGGTTTCCAAAGATGTGCAGCTTAGATGACTGGCTATGCTAAAATCCCCTAGCATCCCAAAATGTGTAGATCAGCAGGGTAAACACTTGGGGTTATGGGGATAGGACCTGAGTAATTTGCTCTGTTGGACAGTTGGTGCAAACTTGATGGACTGAATGGTCTCTTTCTACATTGGAGGGAGTCTATGAATGACAATTTCAGAAAATAACAATAATCTTCCTCAGTTTCTATCAAACTCTGAAACTGTTGACAGTTAAATGTACTGAACAAGTAAAAATTTCTTCTTGGCTTATTAGATGATCCTCACAATACTTCCTGAGTCAAGGTGCAATATGGATTCAAATCATATTTCTACCAAAATGCTATCAGATTGTAGTGAAAGTGAATACTTAGGAGAAAAAAATCCATTCATTTGAACCTTAAGCTACATGTTAAAATTAATTAATAACATGGAAGATGTTAATAACAAAAGGGCAGTTTAGTTTGCTGCAAATTCACAACAAGGATCTTGCATTGGCAGTGTTGCTTCATTCCAAGGCTAAATATTATTCTATTAATCTAGATTTAGGCCAAATCTGATCTAGAATTAAGTTGAATAATTTTTCATCCACTCGAGAATTTCACCCAGAATTTTTGCCACGGCCACTGGTTCTGCAGTTTTATGTTTTTGATTTTGCATTTCATTAAAATAAAAGGGCTGAAAATCCAGGGTTGGCGATTATAGAAAACCCTGGCCAAATCATTAACATCAGGAAAATCCCGGCCTACGTCATTAACATCAGGCCTGTTTCATATAAATGCCACTGATATGGTATAAATGCACCCTTATGTACAGCAAAAGCTTTTGATGTCGTTCTTCATCCATTTAGTACTTAATTGACCAACTATTAAAAAGATGAAGATCAGAAACATGTCAATATGAAAAATTAATATTTATTGCATAAAATCCTATCGTCCACTGAAAAAAGTATTTATCCCACAACTTATCTGCTGGCAACAGATTTGACAAATGACTAAGATAGAAATGAGATCAGTCCAAATCTTGCCTAAAAACTCAGTCAATAGGCACTTTCCCTCAATATAGATGAAATAGATTCATCCCATCTGTCCCTTTAATCAAAAATGACTGACCTTTCATGTTAGTGTGAGGCATTTTTCTCTTCCACATGAAGCTGTCTGCTGGCTTTGTGTTGCCTATTGAAGAGCTTTGAGTCATGATGTAAGTAAACCCATGCATTCTCTCCATGTATGCGTGAATTTCCTCCATAGTCCAAAGATGTACGGATTAGGTTGATTGGCCAAGCTAAACTGCCCCTTGTTGTTGGGAAGGGATTTGCAGGATAAATATATGGAGTTAGGGGATAGGGCCTGGATGGGATTGTTGTCGGTGCAGACTCAATAGGCCAAATGTAGGGTTCTAAAGGATAAATTTGATGATTTTGCTGCACTAGTATATAGAGCAAGTATTTCCCTAGAACAGCACAATCCATGGATGAGTTTCAGAAACCACTACAGCTTTATATTATGATTATCAATTCTGTTTGAATTTAACGCTGGCACACATGATGACATGCAGGAGGGGCATACTGATCTATTAGACTTGTATGGTAATCTAGAAGCTACCCCACTAATTAGATACAATCTTTCTTAGTCTCGCAAGAGATCTATACATCCAAAGTATTTGTTTTCTTGAAAGGCTAGAAAACAATAAACCCGAATTCCATTATTTGCCATTACTTATACAATTGGTTGCCTTGTTTCAGATATCATTCAGGTTGCAGTAATTCTGTCAAATGCCAGTTTCCCATCACCAAACACTCTGTATTGTGCATTAAAGAGACAACAGACAGTTTACGCCCTCTCAGGTCCTACAATGCTGATTTGGGTGGAGCAGCAGGTTTAAAGCCCCCTCTAATTCCCATCCCCCACCCCTCCAGCCCACCCCCCCCAAAGGCAGACGCTTCTCATTGGGTGAACCTCTACTCGTTCAGTGAGGAAGCTCGTATTCTATGAAGCCTATTGGAGGATCCAGCGATGATCCCCTGTGGTCTTTGTGGCCTCTCCCTTTAGGTCCACTGTTCGCCCAGCACCCCACTGTGAAAATGTCCTTGCTGCTACTTAGCAGTTGTTCTGAGGTCCGTTGAAGGCAGGGTTAGATCGGGGAGCATAAACCAAACAGGGGACCTCTGGAGGGAACATTGCAGGGTTACGGATGTGGGTTCCTCCTCAGGGTTTGTTTCCATTTGGGGAAACCACTTCTTCAATTTTCACTTCCGAGTCCATACCTTCACTCTCTGGAGGGGCTAACGCAGTCAGTTTCAGGCTGTGGGCTGCTAGTGAGGCCTGCTTGGGCATAGACTCCCTACTTCTGAAATGGTCCAGGTCAATCTTCCCCTGGACATTGATCTGGTCAGATATTGGTCCCATTTTCACCATTACGATCCCAGGGACCCAATTTGACGGTGGTGATAAGATACAGTTCAGACATGTGAGATATAATTAAAGAGTACCGAGTAAAGGATGAAATGTCATCAGAAACCAGGATTTTTGGTATTCTACGCATATTGAAACCTTGTTGTAATTTCTCGATCTTACACTGAGAAGCTAAGGAACGCATGCAGTGCACTTCCAACCATTTGGAGTGTGCAACCAGCTAGATTAAAAACACAGGACCCATAAAAGGCCCTGCAAAGTCAACATGTATACACCCATGTCTTGCCACAGTTAGGAAGGCTGAGGGAGGGAATTGGCACAGGTCACATCGTACAGTGACCAATGCACATCGCACAGGCATGGTAGCAAAATGGTTAGCATTGCTGTCTCACAGTATCAGGGACGAAGGTTCAATTCCAGCCTGGGGTGACCGTCTGTGTGGCATTTGCACATTCTCCCTGTCTGTGTGGGTTACTTCTGGGTGCTCCGGTTTTGACCTACAGACCAAAGATGTGCCGACTAGGTGGATTGGCTGTGCTAAATCGCTCCTTAGTGTCAGGAGGATTAGCAGGGTAAATATGTGGGGTTACAGAAATAGGGATTGGGTGGGATTGTTGTCAGTGCTGGCTTGATGGACTGAATGACCTCCTTATGCACTATCGGGATTCTATAATTCATCTAATCTGTGATGTCAGAGTCAAGACCATGCCATCAGTCATAACTCCTGGCCAGCATTTTTATTTTTCAAATCCCAGGGTGAATGTTGTGTACTCTGTTAATATTGGATGTTGTCCTGGGGTTGAAACAATTATTGGGACCCCCAAAGAATGACCCGTCCACAATTCTAGTCTTATCTTTGTTAGTAAGGTCGGGTTGTTAGTAAGGTTACTTCAACTACTTGGAAGATACATTTCTCCTTCTTCAAGCCCTAGATAATCTCTGCAAGACTTCAAAATTGGCCACATGTTCTCCTATGACCAGTTCAGCTGGATCTGCTGGAGCCAATCTCTCTGCATAAGGCCTCCTATGACCAAGACATTATCTTGGGATACTGCTACCTTTGGTAGCCCTTGAACGACGTTCTCCATAACTTTTTGGAAAATGGCACACGATGACGAGACTCCAAAGGGTAATCAAGTATATTCATCATGTCCCTTCTGCATTTTGATTGTCACATATTTCTGGGAGGACTTGTCCCATTCAACCCGAAGATTGATGTGTCTCATGTCCAAAATGGAGAATGTGTTGTCACATGTTAACTTAGCAAAAAAATCTTTAATTTGGGGCATGGGTATCTATTGAATTTGGAGATCTGTTTGACTGTTACTTATAGTCCCCAAAAAGATAAACTGATTTGTTGGGCTTTAGAACAGGGACTACATGCACAGCCCATTCCGCAAGTTGCGTGGGCTTTATTATATCTAAAAGTTCAGTTTCCACCTTTTGCCAGAATGGAGTATTGACTAGTCTGGCTCTGAAATACCAATCTGTAGCATTGGGGTCAATTTAGATCTTGGCTTTGGCTGCTTTTATTTTTCCCAGTCTTATTGGAAAACTCCAAGTTATCTACTAAAAATTTACTACAGTCCCCAAAACTTGGCCTGAAGATCTCTAAACAGTTCAGCCAGAACTGCTGGAGCCAATCTCTCTGCACAAGGCTTGGCCCACGCCCCATGTAACAATGAGTGAGAGACAAGCTGATTGCTTGTTACTGGGGTCATTGTGGTGCCTTTTATTTGTATCCACCTCTGTTTTCAAGGGATGGTCGTTCACCAATAATTCTACCATTACTTGGATCACTTTGTTGTGATGATATAATTTAGTTATGTGTCTGGAAGAGGGGATACCGGCATGATAAGGTCAGGAACTGGCCTTGGCTTTTTCACTGGGCAGCCAGCATTTTTCCTGTTCCTGAAACTTTCCCTTGGCTGTGTCCTTTGACAGTGCTTGCAATAATCCATTGAATGGTAACTACACTTTCTGAAGTATGTTCTCTAATATTCTTCAGGTCATCATTACTTTTCTTGACTGTGTGATGGTGACATTAGGGTTCCCATATCAAATGGGGTCCTTTAACACTTGATTTATACAAGCACTAATCCTTGAGGACCTATTACACCAGGTTCCTTCCCCTTGGAGGATATTGCTGCCTGATGTTCCCTGTTCATGAGTTCATTTTTCTGCATTCAATTTCAATGGATTTTCTTAAGTCCAAATTCTACCGACAGCTTCTTTTGGAGTTTGAGTCATTTATGCCACATACCAATCTGTCTCACAACATTTCATTAAGAGATAGTCCAAGTTGGCAATATTCAGCTTATTTCTGCAACTGAGCCAAAAACTCAGTGACAGGTTCTCCAGGAGTTCTTCCAGCTATGCTGAAGTAATACCTCTGAAGGATTTTAGAGGATTTGGGGTCATGATGGTTTTTCACAAGGATTACTGGCTCATTAAATGTTTTTGAGTCAGGGCATCTGGATAGATCAGACTTTTTAACTCGCCGAAAGACCCATTTCTGTTGACAATTTGTTTTTCGTTTCCTTCAATGTTATTTGCAAGGAAGTAGTGATGCATGTGCTCTATATGTTGGGCTTAATCTTCCCCACTGGTATCATAGGGTTCATATAGGCATAATTACCAGACTTACAGAGATTATCTGGAGGGAGATGTAGAAGAAAATAAAGCTTTCTCCTCATCGCCAATGTAGTAATTCAGCCGCAAACTGCTTTCCCGATTCCAAGCATCCTTTACTGTGCACCAAATAGAAGGGCTATGCCTATAGCTTATAGCCACACAGTCTACGCCTTGGGACCTACAACAGTCTGGGTTGAGCAGCAAGCTTAAAACCCCCACTGGCCGCATCTCATTAGACATACCTCTAGTGGTTCAATAAAGAAGCTCATACTCCACAAAGCCCACAGGGAGATCTATCAATGATCTACAATGTTCTTCCTGGCAATCATAACACAGGGCATTGGATTTTAAACTGATTTACTCCTATTCATAATGATAAAAAAAATGCTCATTACTTTGAACTCTGAAAAGATACCTTCCCCTTTTCCCTGATCACAGGAAAAATATAATAAACAACAAATGTTTCCCTAGCAACCATACAATCATCAGTAAACAATCAATCCAAACAAACCAATTTAGTATGCCTCAAGGCATGTAAGTAATATTTCTTTAACTTCCTTAAAAAGATGCAGTGGCTTCAATGATATCACTAAACGCTGCATCATCCTCATCAGCAGTAGTTCACACTGGTCTTATTTATGCTTTACAAATTTATCTAACTAAAAATAAATCTTATGAGTAGAAACATATTGTTGGATCTTGAGATATTACCAATTAGGATGACATTGCATTTAGTGGTGTCATAGGAAGCATGACATCCTTTTAAGGATATAAGCTGACTATATATTTGAATAGGAGACTTAATACTTGTTAAGGCAACCTCATTGAAATTGAACAGTCTCAGGTGCAGCTGGTAAACATGGTCTACACGCAGGTTAGCTATTTTTAGATTTGTTAATGGGATATGGACATTACTGGATGGGCCAACATTTAAGAGTCAGCCACATTGCGGTAATTCTGGGGTTACATATACACCAGACCAAATAAGGATGACAAATTTACTTCCCTAAAGGACATGAGTGTACCAGGTGTGTTTTTATAACAGTCAACAATGGTTTCATGGTCATCATTTTTAATTTCAGATTATTATTACATTCAAGTTTCACCATCTGCCATGGTGGGATTGAATTTGTGTTCCCAGAACATTATTCTGACTCTCTGGATTACTAGTCCAGTGATGAAACCACAATGCCATTTCCCTAAAGGGAGTTTTTTTTTAACTGAATGTATCTGAATATCGATTTGGGGGCTGTGGGAGGAGGGGGAGGGGTGGAAGCAAATAGGACTACTCCTTGAGTCCACTGCAATACCAAAGACAGTTGTAGGTTCCTGCTCAATCTCTTTCCCCTCTTTTCCAATCACTTCTTCCCTTCTTCCCAAAAACTAACTCAGGGTTGCTACCAACACTGTAGCAGCCCAAAAATTAAATTGTATTATCATGTAATTGTCAGCGTTAAGCATGTTTTGGGCATATCTATTAAAATACAAATGCCCATTTGCTGCCAACTAGGTAGTGCACCAACTCCAGACCCATAGACATGTGGTTAACTCTTAACTGTCTTCTGATATAGCCTAGAAAACCACTCAGTTCAAAGGCAATGAAGATTGGCCTGGCTAGCAATACCTATATCCCATGAAAGAACAAAAAGAAAATTAATATCTACCTATTGTGTCACTATGATGCTGCTATGCCATGAATGAATTGGGAAATTCAAAATTGATGTTGTAGTGTCCATATCTGAAGGTATGGCAACATTGGGTAAACATAATAGCTCAGATGTTGCTTGAATGGGCTTCTAAGAATGGCATAGTGGCACAGTGCTTGGCATTGCTGCTTACAGCACCAGGCAAATTCAGCCTCGGGTAACTATGTGGCATTTGCACATTCTTCCTGCGTCTGATGCTCCAGTTTCCTTCCACAGTCCAATATGATGTGTGGGTTAGGATGATTAGCCATACTAAACTGCCCCTTGGTGTCAGGGGAATTAGCAGGGTAAATACACTTACGGGGTAGGGCCTGGGTGAGATTATTGTTGGTGCAGGCTCAATGGGCCTGAGATCTTGTGTCATGTCCTATTAGATTATATATGTTTAAGTTTTAAAGAGTTTTGACTGTCAAGTTCCTGAAAGTGTGAACAGCTAATGGGAAGGTGAGGGCAATGGTACATGTGGGACCTTGGTAAACAGTAGCACCAACTCTGCACTTCCTTAAGCAATGAGGTTTGAGAAATAAGCACGAAGGACTAAGAAAAGGAGTAAATTAAACTGGGAGAATTAAATGTCAAATCCAGAATAGAAATAAAAATAGAGAGAGCTGAAGAAAGATTGGATTAAGAAAGGAAGAAAAAGAGACAGAAACATAAAGTTAAAATTGGACATTAATTATTATCCTTCCATCTGTTGACATACACAGCCTAATTCACATTTGAAGGACAGCCAATGGGATGCAGCGATCATGGAATTGTATCGAGTATGAGTCAATTCAGCTAATAGCAGGAGTGGGAGGAAAATTTAGCATTTCCAAAATCTCCAAAAACAATTGACAGTCTAAAGAAAAGAAACTTTGCACTTAATACAAACTTATTATAAACAAATCCTTTCTGCTGTAATTTTCTTTGTTCTTCGGGCAGGGATTTGGGCAGCTTCTACAATGTCACTAAACGCTGCATCATCCTCATCAGCAGTAGTTCACACTGTTCTTATTTATGCTTTACAAATTTATCGAACTAAAAATAAATCTTATGAGTAGAAACATATTGTTGGATCCTGAGATATTACCAATCAGATGACATTGCATTTAGTGGTGCCATAGGAAGCATGACATCCTTTTAAGGATATAAGCTGACTATATATTTGAATAGGAGACTTAATACTTGTTAAGACAACCTCATTGAAATTGAACAGTCTCAGGTGCAGCCGGTAAACGTAGTCGGTGCAGGCTTGGAGGGCTGAAGGGCCTGTTTATGTGCTATAATTTTCTTTATTCTTTGGTGATTGGCAGATAGTAACAATAATCAGATCATTAATAATGGGACTTAGATTTCTGTGATGAGTTCAATGGACAATTAATGCATTAACTTCATGAATATGTTAAATATGAATTGCCACTTTCATGAAACTAAGAGCAGTGCAGTATAAACTGGCCACAATTTGTTTTGTTTTGCTCTTCACGTGGAATCTTGTCCTCAATGCAAGTTGGTGGCCAATTTGAATATTAATGATGACATTGACTCACGCTGAGTACAGTTGCATGATTGTTGTTCACTCTCTAGTAAATCATCCCAGTTGCCATTCTTCTTAGGTGAACTGAATTGTTTGAGTGGAATTTTATTAGCGGGCTGAGGAAACTTCAGCCAGCACCAAATTGATTGAATGGCAGGACGACAGAGAGGAATTTACCAAGAGCAACCAATTAAAAACTCCCTCCAATTAAAGGTGGCAACTTATCTCTGCAAACTGGAGGCACGATCATTTTACCAACTATCCCATCTCCTAGCCTACAATGTCAACAGATTATTTCATGAGGGAATAACAGCCAAGCTTTAATCTCATTTGAAATTTGTGCACTTTGCGACGCAAGTCAATGGAGTTAGAGACCATAAGAAAATTATGGAAAGAAAGAGGCCATTCAGCGCATCATGCTTGTGCCAGCTGAAAAAAAAGAGCCATTCATTCTAATCCCACTTTCCAGCACTCAGTCTATCGCCTTGCATGGTGCAGCAGTTCAGGTGCAAATCCAGGTATCCTTCAAATGAGTTGAGGTTTCCTGCCTCAAACACCCATGTGGACTGCAAATTCTGCCCTCTGGGTGAAAACAGTTTTCCTATTATCCCTCCAATCCGCCCTCTGGGTGAAATTCCGCCCTCTGGGTGAAAACAGTTTTCCTATTATCCCTCCAATCCTTCTTCCATTCTATTCTTGGAGATCCCTTCCATATTCTCTCCAGGGCAACAATGTATTTCCTGTGATGTGGTGACCAGAACTGTATGCAGTTCTAACCAGCATTTTCTACAGTAGTATATCCTTACTTTTGTGTTCAGTACATTGTCCAACAAAGGAAAATATTCCATATGCTTTCTTGACCACCTTATCTACTTGCCCTACCACCTTCAGCGACCTATGATATACAGTTCAAAGTCCTTCACTTTCTCTAACCCTCTCAATATCCTCCTATTTGTTGAGGATTCCCTTGCTCTGTTTGTCCTCCCAAAATGCACAAACTCAATCTCTCCAGATTCAGTTCCATCCTCCACTTCCCTGCCACTCAATCAAGCCATTAATATCATTCTGGAATCCACTGCTATGTTCTTCACTATAAAATACATGGCCGATGTTTTGTGTCAACTTTAAATTTCCCAATCATGCCTCCTACATTTAAATCCAAACCATTAATATATATAACAAACAGCAAGAGACCCAACACTGAGCTCTGCAGAACATCATTGGAAAGCACTTTCTATTTGCAAAAATATCCCATCGACTAGTACCTTTTGCTTCCTGCCACTGAACCAGTTTTGGATCTAACTTTCCACATTCCCTGTATTGCATAGACTTTTACTTTTCTGACCAGTCTGCTATGTGATTCTTTGTTAAATGAGTTATTAAAATCAATGATCTCATCACTACCCTCATTAATCCTCTTTGTTACTTCCTTAAAAAATTCAATTAAGTTAGTTAAACATGACTTTCCTTTACAAAATCGTGTTGACTATCCTTGATTAATTGTACCTTTCTAAGTGACAGTTTGTCCTGGCATTGAGAATTGATTGTAATGACTTGACCACAACTGAAGTCAGACTGAACGGCTTATAATTCTTTGGCCGAAATGTCATATTTGTTTAAAATGATGGTACTTCCGATTTCCTGGTTCCTCACCTGTATCTAGTGAGGATTGAAATGTGATCATCAGGGCACGTGCTATTTCCTCCCTGATATCCTTTAACAGCCTGGGATACAATCCATTTGGTCCTGGGGATTTATCAACCTTCAAGGGTGTTCTCACTAATTATTTGCTGAGAGTGCATCAATGTTAATTAAAATGTCCAATTGCTGTCTCTATTATGATCAGCTATCCCAATGCAGGGTAGATATCAAATGTTAATTCTTTAGCTTTTTTCCTTCATTGAGATCACAGAATCCCTACAGTACAGAAGGAGGCCATTCAGCCCATTGAGCCTGACAACAATCCCACGTTGGCACTGTCCTTGTAACTCCACATAACCCCTGCTAATCTCTCTGACACTAAGGGTCAATTTACCATGGTCAATCCACCTAACCTGCACATCTTTGAACTGTGGGAGGAAACCTACACAGGCACAGGGAGTTTGTGTAAACTCCACACAGACAGTTGCTCTAGGCTGGAATTGAACCCAGGTCCCTGGTGCTGTGAAGCAGCAGCGCTAACCACTGTGCCATCGTAATACTCCACAGCCACAATATAGTGTATATGAATATCAGAGAAAAGTGTGCATTGGATTGTGATCCTATTCAATGGGAGTAATGGGTGGGATTAAAAAACATTCACATTCTTTTATTTAATTACTGACAAAAACAAAGAGTGCAGTTCTCTAAGAAAAATTTCAAATGTTGAATCTGTGTGATAACTGGAATAATTCGTGCTTCTTTTTGGTGGGGGTTCAGAGAAGAATCTCCCTCACTCTGTGTACTACTGAGTGCACCAGTGTGAGTATCATTAAATTACAGGGGGTGGAGTCTTATCCCCACTGGAGAGGCTGATATCAACACGCTGAGATCAGCACATGCACAGTGGCCCCACACTGGCGGCCAACTTACTCACTAGCCAGCCCCATGGCCCCCACAACGCTGGCTCTCTGCTCCCCCCTCCTTCCATGGCCTGATTACTAGCAACCCAACCATTCCTGGGCCCAGGCCACCCAAACCTCAGGCCTCCCTCCTTGTCCCAGTGAGCCCTATGCGGAGTTGATGCAGGACCCTCCCCAAGCCCATGAATTGTACCCTAGGCTCCCTGTCCCCTAGGCTCTCGCATATGCCCTACCTCCTTACCACTGCCCCACTTGTGGAGATCTCCGATGAAGTGAAGTGAACCATACAGGCGGGGGCGGGGAGAGATACTAACGGGTTTTGAGATTGCAGTTCTGAGCCTGCTAATAGCATCTAAATTTGATTAAAATGAGTATTTAAATATTTACCCTGCCTCTCTACTGATTTCAGGCATGGAGCAGCCACCGCCAGAAATCCAGCGTTGAGTGATGCTATCACAGCAGAAGCGCATACACAAAAGTCCCATGCATTGCCTACCATAAGATTCTCCCGGTCCGCTGTGCTAAAGAAATTAGAATCGCCCCTAAAATCTCTGAAATAATGAACAGCTTTCTTAAAAGCAATAAAAGATTCCTGATGCTGACTTTTGACTCCTACAGGATATAATTCTGCATGAGGTAGTTTGCAAATTTGCTTTTTATTCAACACCAACTTGCTGCAGAACTGAAACAACCTCTATTCTGAACAAGGTGATCAAATATACTCATTTACTGGGTTGTTAATAAATTGGTGATTGTGTGGATGCACAGTGGGAGATTTGCATTATTAAACAAAGAACAGGGAAGTAACTTCCATGCTTTGTTAGTTGATACAGAGCAATTATTGCTTTAAATACATTTCCCCCGATGGATTAATTGATAAACTGTGTGCTATTGTATACAGCCACACAAATCAGATGGCTTGCTCTCTTGTCTGTATTGGGTCAGATGACCTCAGCCAGGTTAGCTGTTGGGGTAATACAATTGACCTCAGTATCACTGAATTAAAGAGAAGGAATAAGTAGCCAAGTGTTCCCATTCAGTTTGCTATCCCGATTAAACTGTCCATGGATTTCCGTAGAGGAATTATTAGTGTTCAGTGTTCCACCATCAAATGTTGAATAACCTGCCTGTCCTCACACACATTTAAAAAAATAAAAGCTGTGAATGGGGTCTGTGAAAATCTATTTTGGAATGATGCGAAAATCTGAATGTGTTTTTTGACTAAACAAGTTTTCTTTGTCGCGTCCTGTTTTTCTACCTTCAGCTGCTGAAAGGACCAAGAGATTACTCGGCAGGTTACAGGAGCTTTTCTTCATCCGAAGCATCAAAGGTGGCTCAGTGGGGTGGCACTCTTGCCTCCGAGTCCAGAAGTTGTGGGTTCAAGTCAATTTAACGCTGACACTTCAGCACAGTGCTGAGGAGAGCTATGTCGATGGATGTGTGGTGTTTTTGGAGGGAAGGTTGAACTGAGACCCTGTTTGCACCCTCAGCTCAGTATAGGTGATTCCGCAGCACTCCTTTGAAGAAAAGCAGGGGAATTACCCCAGCATTCAGGCCAATATTTATACCCCAGTCAAAATCACACAAACGCATGATCTGGCCATTAACATGTTGCTGTTTGTGGCATCTTGTTGTGTACAAATTGGCTGCTCTGTTTTTTGAATTACAATAGTGACTACACTTCGTAAGTACTTCATTGGCTGTGGAGCACTTTAGGATGTCCTTTGTTGGTGACAGACACTATATATGTCTTTACTGTGCTGATCTGATCCTTCTGATGCATCACGATAAACACAGTTACTAGTCTCACAATACCAGGTTAAAATCCAACAGGTTTATTTGATAGTAAACCCACTAGCTTTCGGGATTTGCCCCTTTGTCAGATGAGTGGAGACTTCTAGTCACAAACAGAGCATATAAAGGCATACTCAGTTTACAGAATACTGATTAGAATGTGAGGCTTTACAGCAAATCAATTCTTCAAGGTACAGACAATGTGAGTGGAGATAGCATTAAGCATGAGTTAAAGAGATGTGTATTGTCTCCAGACAGGACAGTAGGTGAGATGTTGCAAGTCATGGGGGTTACAGATAATGTGACATGAACCCAAGATCCCAGTTGAAGCCATTCTCGTGTTCAACCCCAGTCCAACACCGGTATCTCCACATCATCACTATAGACAATCAGGGTTAAGAGGCTGTTAGCAGTTTGTTGGTTCTCTAAGGGAATTAACATCAATGTAATATACTAACAACATGTAACACTTAGATGATAACTGATGCTATAATATTCTATAATTCCTATAGTTTTCATTTGTCTCCCCATTTTTTGACACACTCCTCTAGTCAACCTTCAGTGACCTGTATTTACTTTGCACATTTCCACCTTGCCTCTTTGGACATTACTTATCATTATCATTTTCAATCATCCACTCTACAGTCACAGTCATTTCTGTACTAACCTAACACTCACACAAGATACCTCAAACTGGAATCGGTGGATTGTAATCAGGTAGCCATTTGATTTTCCTCTTTCCAATTCAGAAATTTTGAGGTTAACTTTAATACCCTATTGCCATCTCAAAGTTTTAAGTTTATTTATTAGTGCCACAGGTAGGCTTACATTAAGTTACTGTGAAAATCCCCTAGTTGCCACACTGAGGTGCCTGCTTGGTTACACTGAGGGAGAATTTAGCACGACCAATGTGCTGAACCAGCATCTGGAAGAAATCCATGCAGACACAGGAGAATGTACACACTCTCCGCATTCAGTGACCCAAATCAGTAGTCAAACCCAGGTCCCTGGTGCTGTGAGGCAGCAGTGCTAACCATGTTATCTTGGCTGCTGAGATCAATTCATACAGTATTGACCAGTAACTGAACCAATGGCCTTCCTGAGTTCCATGGGATGGACCTTTACAAATTAATACCACAGTATGATTTTTTTTCTAAATGGCCCCAGTAACGTGTAGTGTGTTTCTGATTGAGATACTGTGCCAGCAGCACTAATTTGTAAAATTGCCTGTCCTTCTCAGAATGATATTTCACAGTGCATTGACTCACTAATCCCTTGAGATATCACCAAGATAAATGGCGTGGCTAAAATACTAAATAATGGCTAGTATTCATGATTAGAAAATTATTGAAACATAATAGTCAAGAATGCGTTTGTCTATAATATTTTATATCACAGCTACCAAAATGGAGCCTGCCGAAACAGGCCTGACAATGTGTCTGTTTATTGAACTGAGCTTTGTTCCTTCTGAGTGGAGCTGTACAACGTTTGAATGCTGAGGGACAAAACAAAGTTAAATATACCAGCAGCAGACATAAAGCCATGATTAAAATCAATGTGCTGATTGAATGATTTTCCAACACGGAAATAAATAATCCCCGAATTGACTCTATAATGGTGCACGGAGGATTTTTGCTATGAAACTGTCAGACTCCCTCTTTCTGAAAACCTGATATATATTAATATACAGATCATGCTCAGAGTATCATGTTATTTAAAGATATATGAGAGGTTTGTGGAAAGAATTAGTATTCACAGTAATTTAATTGATAGGTATTGTGAACCTATAATGCTGCCAGACTAATCTCCAGGCTTTTATGCAGCAGAGCCAACACCTTCCCTGTGATCTTTTTGAAAAATACTGGCCTAAAGTACATCTTATGACAGCTGATGTTTCACATTTCCAGAGGAACAGCCCTTGGATCACCCAAATAGGGGTTCCCCCACTCACCTGCCTGAATTCACCACAGTCCTCGTGGGCAATACTTCATTAAAAAAAAGAGTTTCTGTTAAAAGAATTCTGAGCAAGGGAGGACCTATGTAAAACGTGGTTGCAAAACCTTTACAGATTTTCAAGGACTGAAATGATTAGTCACTATAAAACCAGCTTTCTGAAGCATTAATTCCAAATACTGGTACAGAGAGAAAAAAAATGCCCATTTGCTACTTGTGCCATTGACAGCTTCATGTGAAAGGTACCAGGCCTGATACAAACTGGACTCTGGAAATCCTCAATCACTCACTGATCGAATACAATGGTACAGTGTCAGTCATGTTGACTTCTGTGTCATTGGCTTTAATTCATTTCCAGTTGCCATGCTGAAATTATCTTTCACAGGTCAATGGTCATTTATTTTGAAGACTTGAATAATTAAATGCATACCTAATGGAGCACTTGAGAATTTACCTCCAAATAAATCACTATGTGTTTTTCACCATGTTCTTTCCTTACTATTGAAGGTAGTGACATACAGCAGAACACAATTTCTTGGACTATCTGGTCAGAACCAGGAGTGCGAATCTTGGTGAGCTATCCAACCATAGAGGCATCACTGTAGATTCTGACCTTATGATCACCTAACACCCACCCACCCACATACATTCACTTTTAAAAAGAGCCACTGTACTGTGATTAATTGTTAGGGCAGGAATCGAGATGGATTTTTCCCTCCCTTGCTTAGGGACACCAAAATCAGTTGTAGCAAATCCACTGTCATTCCCACTGAGATCAGCTAGTTTAGGATTAAATCACAGATTAAATAAATCAGTATTTGTGACACGTAAAACCACACCTTGATAATATATCCCCACTAATCTATCATTTTATATATTTATAGTGTGTTGAATGGCTGATGTTGTATCATAATAAATCGACTACACAAGTGAAGGGAAACTGGTAATTAAAAGCAATGAATGAATGTTGGAGGAGGACAGAAATTACAGGTTAATTCGAGCACACACTGTAACTTCAGAAGGTGAAAACGACAAGGTCATTTGTTTCAGACAATACAATGAATACAGAATATGTTGTGTAATGTGCAATTTTGGAAATATGGCACAGACACACCAGAGGAATTTACAGTAAAATATGCATAATTATCTTTGAAGAAAACCTTTAAAAATGAGGATAAGCCAATACTGTGAAAAATTCTGCTTATCTGTGAGACAACTATACAGATCAGTCACATGTTGCATAATTCCACACCATGTTTATTCTGCCATATACATTCATCCTGGTCTGATTTAAAATTTTCGAAATGCAATCCACAAGCAAGTTGAGAAAAGTGCCATATGACATGCTGTTGCTGCAGAATATATGATTAATAGGTATGTGTTATGCATGTTTTATATATATATGTGTGTGTGTGTGTGTAATGTTACTGCAGAAGTGTGAAATACATTTGGTCATTGTTTTTTTACATCTGTTTCTTTTCGCCAGGTTTCACTTTGCAGCAATCCTGACATTGCCCTATAAATCTGCAGTTATGGCCCGATTTGACGGCTGGATTTAACATTGTTTGGTGTTTGCGTCTTGACACTGCAAATGTCAAACCGAGTGTAGAAAAATTCAGAGGGCTCATTCAAGATTTTGAAATCTGTCTGGAGTCAACTTTGAAATATTCACATTTGGAGAGATTCCTGCCATTTCAGGTGGCCATGAATACTCAGAATTCTCTCCTTGACAAAGAGAAATTGCACTTGCAACGAGGCAATCGAAACCATGACTGGAACTCAAAATTGCAATCACCCATCTCAGTATAATGCGGTTTGATCATGTTCTTGAAAGGGCTACCATTTGTTTATGTAAAGAAAAGGAAACACATTATGGGAGCTTGGTTCTGTACAGAGTAGATAACATGCCTCAATAAGTTTATCTGTCCACTACTCCCGGATCATCATCCAATTTATTTTCTGCTTTAATAACCATCGTCTTCAGCAAGATCTCCCCTGCTGCTTCTGCCCTCATTTCCAACAATTGCGAGAGGCCCATGAGCTTCTTTGTTAGTATGTTAAGACTATTTACTCAGCTGCTTTCGCTACCTTTCCACTTCCCCATACTCACCAAGTCAAGCTTTCCTCAAAGCTTCTCCTACCTTAACCTCACTTCTCTCTCATCTGTTTCCCCTAATGTTTTCTCCAAATTCCAGTTGACAGAACACTTGCCCTCTTGACTCCATTCCACTAAAATGCTGACCACCCAACTTCATGCTAGCTGACATTGCAAAAGATTCCCTCTCTCATTCAACTCTGCTCTCACTCCCAGTTTCTCCAATAATCCAATCTTTTCATCTCTGCCCTTCGAAACTGCTACCTAATCCTCAAAGATCTCCCTTTACTCTCCAATGTGATTGCAAGTGTTGTTGCCTCCAAAATCTTCCTTTCCAACAATGCTGTTTGACCCCTCCAAACTTGTCTGCTCTACAGCACTAATCAGTCATCAGTTGCAGTCACCGTGACTGGCAGTTTTATAAACAACCTCTTCTCATTCCTCCTGACTTGTTTTGCAGCTTTCAACACAGATGACCACATTAGGGACTCTCCTCCACTGTTGAGTAGATCGGGACTGCCTTCAACTGGTCATTCTCTACCGAGTCATAGCCAGGGAATCCCTTGCAATAATCACTCTTCCCACTATGATTCCAAAATCCCTCAAACATCTATCATTCCCACACGCCCCCGTGCTCCATCTATTTCTCTTCTACTTAGTGCTCCTCAGCAATACAACTGAAAGCACAACATCGGATTCCTGTCAGCTGATGACACTTAATACTCCCTCACAAAGGCCATTTATTTCCATCTCTGTAGTATCACCTGTACTTAGCTGCTTCAGCTCAACTATTTGGGAAAACCTCATCCATGACTATGTTACCCCCAGATCCAATTATTTCAATGCTTTCCTGGCTGGTCTCCCACCTTCCACACAACATAATCTTGATCTCACCCAAACCTGTTGGCCATTCTACACAAGCGCCATTCACCTTTGTTTGCTCCCAGTCCATCAGTTTAAAATTCTCTGTTTATAGTTCAATTCCATTTATGCCTTTCCCCTCATTTTTACAACCTGGGCAATTCTACATTCTAGGATCTCTACATTTCCCCAACTCTGGCCACATGTACATTTCCCTGTTGCCCTTAACTTTAGCTTCTGAAACCTTCAGCCTTCAAGCCCCAAGTTCTGTAATTCCCTTCCTAAACCTCCTAGTCTCTCCTTCCTCCTTTGAAATGCTCTTTAAAATCTGTTTCTGGTCATCTGTCCCAATATTTGGCTGAGTCTCTATCTTTGTCTATAAACTGGGGTGGCACGGTAGTACAGTGGTTAGCACTGCTGCCGCACAGCACCAGGGCTGTGGGTTCGATTCCCAGCTTGGGTCACTGTCTGTGTGGAGTTTGCACATTTGTCCCATGTCTGCATGGGTTTCCTCCCACAGTCCAAAAATATGCAGGTTAGGTGCATTTGCCATGCTAAATTGTCCTTTAGTGTCAGGGGGACTAGGTGGGTGAATACAGGGGGTTATGGGGATTGGGCCTGGGTGGGATAGGTTGTTGGTTCAGATTTGATGGGCCAAACAGAATTATAGGATTCTATGAAATTGTCATCACACTTCAGGAAGTATGTGAAGGCATTGGGAAGAGTGCAGAAAAGATTCACAAGAATGTTTCCAGGAATGAAGAACGCAGATATTAAGATACACTGGACTGTTTTCCTTGGAGATAAGAAGGCTGAGAGGAGATTTGAAGGAGGTATTCTAAATCAAGGCGGGGTTTGGACAGAGAGGGAGAAACTGTTTACAGACAAAGGGCATAAATTTAAAGTAATTTGCCAAAAAAAGCAAAAGCTGTTTAAGAAAAATTGTTTTCATGCAGTGATTGCTTCAGTTCTGGAATTCACTGGCTGAGATTGTGGTGGAGGCAGATTTAATCAAAACTTTCAAAAAGGAACTAAATTATTATGTGAAAAGGAAGGATGCAGAGGGAGAAGGTGGGAGAATTTGGCACAAGATAGTTGCTCATTTTAAGAAATGATGCAAGCACCACGGGCTGAATGGCCTCGTACAATGTCACAATTCTGTGATGTGTTTTGGGATGTTTAACTATGTTAAAGATGTGACAGAAATGCAGGTTATTACTGTGCTCTTTTATCCATGATCCTGGCCTGAATCTGCTGTTCACTATCAGAAATCCTATTTCCATTCCTGATCAAACAAAAATTACACGCTTATCATTGCCACCTTACACACCTGCCACCTCACTCACCTGCCACTATGGTATTCCACCCACCTGTCTCCTTATGGAACCGACTGCTGTTGGAGGTTGTTGAGGCAAACTCACTGGGGTCTTTTAAGAGACTCTGGATGAGTATATGGAAAAGAATAGGATGGGGGTTATTAGATAGGTCTGTGGATTGGTAGATGTGATCGGCGCAACTCGTGGGCCGAAGGGCCTGTTTGTGCTGTATTGTTCTATGTTCTATGTTCTATCCTCCTCTGAATTTCCAATATTTTCATGGACACTCCTGCAGAAATGAGTCAGTGCAGGAATCCTAAGAGGTAGCAATGCCAGGGAACTGGCACAGAAACCACGTCCCCTTTTTACAGTGCCAACTGTTGCATTCTGATAAGTGGAGAGTTTTAATGCCCCAAAGCTGCATTGAAAAGGTCAAGAGAGAGAGGAAGTGGATAAGGGAGTAGGGTGGGTAAGGTAGGGGGTGAGGCAAATGGGTAAAGTTGGTAAAATGATGAATTGGTGAGGGGTTGGGGTAGTAAGGTAGATGAATAAGAGGGTAGAGTCCATAAGGAGACAGGTGGGTGGAATACCATAGTGGCAGGTGAGTGAGGTGGCAGATGTGTAAGGTGGCAATGAGTAAGGTGGTAGGTTTGAAAGATGGCACAATAGCAGATAGGTAGGGTGGCAAGTAAGTATGGTGGCAAGTGGGTAGGATGCCAGGGCGATAAGTGGGTCAGGCGATAAGGTGGCAGAGTAGGTGGGTTAAAGGTAGTCAAGTAGGGTCAGAATAAGAGGTTTTGTCAGATCAATGGTTAGTCTAGTCTAGTCAGGTCAGGGAAGAGTCAGAGTGTTGGTAGGGGGAATATTTGGGCAGTGGTGGCAAGTCAGGTTGGATCAGAACTAGTCAGGTTCAGTTGGCAAGGAGTGCATGAATCTGTAGGAAGTGGGGGAATGGGGGCTGGGACTAGTCAGATCAAGGATCAGTGTGAATGATTGGGGCGGTCAGTTGTACAGTTACATTAGGATTTTTCTGTCTACCATTTCCTGGGTTGCTATTCAGTTAAATAAATAGGAACCATTTGAGGTCTGCAAATCTAATTCAGCATACAAACTTCATTGGGATTCCCAGGGAGTCCTAAGATTGGGACTTCCAAGTAACCCCATAGTACATCGTCTGGGATATGTCTGGCCTCGGATTATCCAGAGACTGGAAGATCTAAGTCTTTGTTTACTTGTATCTTGACTTTATTTTGCTATTTGTCAGATTCAGTAGAGCAAATTACAGCATTCACATTTAATTTGATTTGATTTATTATTGTCACAACTGGTATACACTGAACATAAGCAATAGGAGCAGGAGTCGGCCATCCAGCCCCTCAAGCCTGCCCCACCATTCAATAAGATCATGGCTGATCTGAAGTGGATCAATTCCACTTTCCCGCTTTCTTCCCAAAACCCTTAATTCCCTTATTGATCAGAAATCTATCTACCTGTGACTTAAACATATTCAACGAAGTAGCCTCCATCACTTCAAATGGCAGAGAATTCCAGGGATTCACTATCCTCTGAGAGAAGAAGTTCCTCCTCAACTCAGTTTAAACTGACACCTCCCCCTCTTTTTTAGCACACTCTATTATCAATACCGTTCATAAAGTACATCAGGGAAAAGGAAAGGAGAGGATGCAGAATGTAGTGTTACAGTAATTGCTAGGGTATAGCAAAAGATCAACTTAATATAAGGTAGGTCCTTTCAAAAGTCTTATGGCAGCAGGGAAGAAGCTATTCTTGAATTGGTTGGTACATGTCCTCAGACTTGTATATGTTTTTCCCAATGGAAGAAGGTGAAAAACAGTATGTCTAAAGTGAATGGGATCTTTGATTATGCTTTTCCAAGGCAGTGGGAAGTGTATACAGAGTCAATGGATGGGAGGTCAGTTTGCATGACGGATTGGGCTATGTTCATAACCTTTGTAGTTTCTTGTGGTCTTTGTCGGAGCAGGGGCTATACCAAGCTGTGATACAAACAGAAAGGATGCTTTCTACAATGCATCTGTAAAAGTCATAGCGGACATGCCAAATTTCTTCTGGGAAAATAGAGATGTTAGTGAGCTTTCTTAACTATGGCATTGTTCAATCCAAAAATAGCATCATCAACACAAACATTTGTGTGAAAATAATTCAACTTCAGAGTACAAGCAGTTCACAAGTTTAAATAAAAACAGCAAGTGGTGGAAATATTCAACAGGTCGGATTAGAATGAAATACAGTGAAGATGTGGAAGTGAATATGACTTCTTCAAAACTCGAGCATCAGCAGAATTTTGCTTTATATTTCAGTCCACAGACTTAATACTTTGCCACCTGTAAGGTAAACACTTTTCACAGGCCATATTTAATCATCCAACAAAAAATGTCATCCACTCCTGCTGGAGTTAAAACTGAATAATTCTGCTGAAGGTGTGACACATTCAAGACCTTTATTCTCTTCATCAACTTCCAAGAGTGACGGCGAGGTTTATTTCACATGTTAATCGAATCCTTTGCTTTGATTTCGAACAAGACATTTTCTTTGACAAAGGGAGGGGATGTTTTAAAACAACTGACTCAGCGAAATTCATCTGTCAGATGGATTTGCATAGAGTTGATTAACCGCACCAGCTCCGATTGAGCTTCCTGCTTGGAACAAGCCCGAATTTGCCCGCAGAGAAATTAACAGTTAACAATGAGGAAGACAATGAGGATAAAATGGGGGAAGGACCAGCTACCGAAGCAAGTCCACATTCTTCAAGGATGAATGAGGAGAAACGGATGGATTATTTATGAAGGGAAAATAAAGGGGCATGGAAGAGACTACGTGTGGATAGCAGCACAGGGCGTGGGCACATTCTGGGTGTCGCTGGCATCAGTGTAGGCAGAATAGCTTCAAAAGATCTCCGGGACTCCCAGGTGACAGCGTCTTCCTGAGAAGGATTAACATCCTGAAAGGAAAAGTGGAACACGCCATGTCAGATAGTCCAATAGGAATTACCCCTTCTCGAAAAAAACAGTCATGTTTCACTTGATTGCAAATGCTAGTCTTTGAGGACACTTTGACTAGTTAGGAAGTTTAATTCTCTCTCGGAGTTGAGTGATATGTTACAAGTTCCGCTTTAAAAAAAACTTTGTCAGGGTGTGTTGTTACTGAAGTTTGAAAGCCTGTTGTGTCCTGCAGTGACATCAGAAGGAAAAAGGCTGTAATACTCACAGGATACACTTGAACCGGGAACACAGACTGAGGCACAGACTGTCTCGCCAGGAGAGTGGCTTCAACTGCTCTGCCTTCCTACAAATGCCAGGTCAGGGTCAGTAACTGGGAAGTCGCAGCCCAGTCTGGAACACTTGGTGATTTCTGGGTTTACTCTGGGCAGCGAAGGGGGCAGCAAACACAATCCCCTGATAAGATCAACTCTAACCTTGATGGGAGAGGGGCGGGGGGGGGAGGAAACAAACTCGAAGAATCGGGAATTCAAACTCTGGGTGTAAAGAATGAGAAGGATACGATAGGTAATAAGTGATCTAATCAGAAGTTGCATTTAAACGGGCTCAAATTAAATAACGCAGTCGCAAATATTGAACACTTTTCAAATTAAAATTCGTGAAATGGAGTTTTTATTTTGAAGCTCCGGTTTTTGCAACTTGAAGTAGAAAAGAGTTAATCAGCTCCGGCGGAGGGAAAGAAACGCGAGAGAGAAAAGGTGAAAGCTTAAGTTGAGAACAATGCCCCTTTTCTTGTGGCCGAGATCCTTCTCCATGAGCAACTGTTGAGACGTGATTTCCACACAGATAACCCGCCAGCAGGCTCTCCCTCTCCCTCTCTCTCTGCAAGATCGCCCTGCTCTGGCTCTCTCTGTCAGTCTGCTCCCCCCCCCCCCCTCCACCCCTTCCTCCTCCGCAACCCCCACCACAACAAAAAAAAAGGAAAACACAAGTGTGCTGGCGTTCCCCTTTCGCGAGAGAGACAGAGCGAGGAAAGAAAAGAGTTGAATCAGACAAACAGACAAGAAGAACAACAGCCAAACAAGTCATTCCGGGAAGACTGCTTTCTGTGTGTACACAGGGAGAGAGAGAGAGAGAGAGAGGCCTGATGGCGGTGATGGCAGCTCATTGCTGGTGTGTGTAAGTGTGGGGCGGTGCAAAAGGCAGACGCATGTTGGCTGTTTGTATTCGCGCTGAATGCTGTCTTGGAATTACGTAATGCCTAAAGTCGGGGTCCTGACAAGCGATAACATTTGTGATAAAGGCGGATTGAGCCAGAGCACCCCCCCCCCACTCCTTTCCCCTTCTCTCAGACATATTAAACACACAGACATTACACACACACACACACACACACAACCTCCACTCAGCCAGACATACACAAGCAGCGCATTTGAACAACCGGCTCAGCCGCTGCGCCTTCCCCTCTCCTTTCTCTCTCTCTCTGTCTGTCTGTCTGTCTCTCTCTCTCTCTAAAATCTCACTCTGCAAAAAAAAAACTCAGACGGTTCATGGCTCTCACCAAAGCTCCACCATCTTCCCAGCTGCAAAGATTATTGCCATCAAATCAACAGGTAAGAGAGAGAGAGAGAGAGAGGGGAGGCGAAAAATCAGCCCCGAGATTAAAGGAACAAAGATCTCTTACCGATTTTTGATTCTCTCCGCACAGGCTGTGTGTGTGTGTGTGTGTGTGTGTGTTTGGAAGCTTAGCTCATTGCCTTTAGATTTATTGATTAAGGTAATACTTTCAGTTCGGTCAGCAGATCTCTATACGTTTTTTTTGTTCGAAAAAAAGAGGCAAGACTTCTCACATTTCACACACATTCCCATTTCCCGTATTTATTGGGTCGGGAGGTCACCCGAGCAGGCATGAGAAATGGTTCCTCGTACGTGACAGTAGCCTCCAGTAGCCTTTAGGGTCAAGTTTAGCGAGCTGGAGGAGGAGGGGGGGAGACAGAGAGAGAGAGGCACACTATGATTTCAAGTACGTTTGGGATACTCGCCGGGGTTTCGCCCCAGTGTAGCGCTGGCGACTTAGCGGGAAAGTGGCAATAGAAAGAAATGGATGGCGTTGGAAGGGTATTTTCAATCTCCAGATGTCAGAGTGAGAGATCTCCTCCGGGATGCCTCTGCAAACGCCAGGGAAGTTTGTGAGTGACGTGGCCGAGGTAACAGGCTGAGAAACATCAGCGTGGATAATTTCACCTCCCATTTTTCCAGATTAAGCGGTGCCGAGATAAAGATACATATTATAAAATCCGGGACTATAGGAAACTTCACCTCCCCCCCATACACACACACACACTCTCTCTGTCTCTCTTTCAGACTGTGACGAGTCATTTGCTGGAGTCTTTCTGGAGTTAACATGGTTGGAGTTAACTTTTTAAAAAGTTATGTTAAAAGTGTGTGTTTGTGTGTGTGCTGAGCTGTGTCTGTGTCTGTGGTTAGACACGATCCTCCGGTGGTTTAACTTCTCCAGACAAGGGACTTTCAGTTTTTTTTTGAATCTCAGTAGGCAATGCCAAGTTTCCCCCCCCCCCCAAAAAAAAGCTTTGAAAGTTCCAGACAGAAGTAATTGTAGCTTTTGACTTTTGAAAGGTTGCATTGGCTGACACGGGGCAGAACTGGGGCCGTTTGCGTTTTTTTAGCCACACTCAGTAAAATGTGGCAGCAGTAAAAAAAAACCCGGCTTATTATGGCAGTTAGTTTAGGATGTGTCGCTTGGAAGTGCTATTAAAATGTTTCCTGCTGATCGGGGCTGGATGTAGCCCGCGAGCTCTGTTAAAAGCTGTTTGCTGATCGTTGGCGTGTTTCATCTCACTGCAGATTTGACACATCTCGCTTTTTTTTGTTTTGACTTCTACTTATTGGTCTAAATGTGGGGAAATAGAAATCGCGTCCCCTTTCCTACCCCCCCCCCCTCGCTCCCTGCTCAGATTTTCAGGCAATGGTTTATTAGCTGTTTGGTTTCTACGTTGCGATAACGTTGGAAATGAGTGCAACTTTTGACTGTTTATTTTCCCCCAAGTACCACTTAAGACGTTTTAAGCCTATAGAATGCTGATTTACAGGATTTGCCCTGTCCGCTTGGTGGGGAAGTTGGACCCAGTGGGTGTTCTTGCTTCGACCTATGCACTTTCTGAAGGCGTTTCATGAGAGTAACTATTGTGTCTATAACAAGGACGGCAGATGTAATCACTTAACGAAGGCACTCCAAATGAGTTTTGTCACTCAGAGTTACAAAAGTGTACATGGCACATATGAACAGCAGGGCTAATCCGGTAAAATAACTCCGCAGACCGTTTTAACATTGGCGTGACAGCGTTGAGATTTGGTAGAAGTTTTACAGATATTGAAAAGGTAGTATTGAATGGAGAGCGATGATTTTCTTTTTGTTTTAAAGTTCTTCAAGTTGTATTGGGAACTTTGTGAAACTGCCTTTGAGAGAGAGAGAAAGAAATGTCCAGTCGGTTGAATGGGCCCGAACTGTTCAGTATCAGTGTGTAAAGTGAATATCATGTCTGCGTTCACGTGAACTATGAGCCTATTGAAGGCTGATCTCTTTGCAAGTCTTTGTGTCCTTATCACAGGAAATGTTGCGGAAAGCAGTTGTTTAGTCGAGTTCCTAACACGTGTTGATTAACGATTCTTGTCTCCCAGACGTGATCACTTCTGGCTGAATTTTCATTCGTGAGGGGCAAGGAAACGGTCTCAATGGCAAATTCCCAATTGCACCAGAGTGCATTACAGCAAGAGTGTGCCTTGGTCCACAGCAAGAATAGATAGGTGGGTTAGCTTGTGATAATAATTCTGCTGTAAGGAATATTGTGCAATTTGATGTTATGATTAATGGCAAGTTTATACAGTGCTTGATCAGATAATGAACACAGACATCGCCTGGCGTGTGTGGAATGAACAAAAAAAATTGTATTTACTACCGAGATCTATATTGTACTGCAGTAGTCCCTTAGCGTTGCAATAATATAAATTAAACCACAATGGAAGATTGTAATATTGAAATACAAGTAAAAAAAAGAATCTTTTCGTGGGTAGTAAATGCAATATTTGATCCACTAACAGTCGGTTTTAGCATTGCTTGTTGCAGGGATAGCATTCACACATTGAGCATCAGTAGCTATGATTGCTTTTTAAACATATATTTAATGATTCATAATCATATGTGCGAATTCCCCTATTGAAATGTACAGTAAATGGCCACCGGTTCTTTTTGATGTCGCTTTGTGCTTGCATATATATTTGTCATATCAGTGCATGGGGAAGGGGTGTGGGGGCTCTTCTGCACATTTAATTGCAGTGCACAATATAGTTGTTTATACTTTTGACCATGTGACTGGGTATAATGGCAGTGCCCAGGGCAGATACGGTCTGGGACTTGCTAAAGGTCTGTTCACAAGGCCAAGCTAGCAATGCATCAAGCCGCTCTGAATGGATATGAGCGGGTTCGACTGTCTGCTTATTGTAATGATAGTGGATGTATAGCGTTCACAAAAGTAAGCAAAGATTGTCAAAAGTTAAGGGCTGTTCTTGTGGATTGAATTATCGGTATAGGGCAGAAAATGGATGGCTGCTTTGACTCCGAAACGATGTAAATTTCCACTTAAAAAGTCTGGCTGTCACTTTCAACCTGTTGACTTTCAGTCTGCAACATCGATTCCTGGCCCGACACTATTGAAGTGAATTCTCGTTCAAGTTTAGGAAATCTGCAGAGATTTGTTGGCACCTACATCAATAAGGGACGCTGGAAAGTTGTGGAATAGACACATTTTGGGATCCGCGTTGGTAGTCGAGAGGAAAATTAATGGTTGGAAGTGTTAGGTATCAAGCTCCCAGCCTTTTGAAATATTTGGAAAGTTTTTTTTGTGGTAGTCACAGTCATCTAATAAAACTTATTCAGGCAGATGGTCTTGACGGTCTTTCAAAGCTGTGCTTTTACCGAGTTACCCATTTTATTTGCAGTTTCTGGCTTATTGTCAGGACACGTAATATATATAGAGAGAAAAAAAATACCCTGGCTGGCTTTTAGTGGCTGAGTTGGTAAGCGTTCCTCAGCGTTAACAAAATACCATCAGTGCTGGGAATTGACATCAAAAATAGTGTCTGCCAAGGGAAGACCTAACGTCAGATTACTTGTTAAGAAGGTAGGTCTAGACAGCGTGGTCCTGGTGTTTAAAGGTGTTGATCGTTTAGACTGAGCAATCAGCCGTGGTCCCCTCCCTTTACCGAGTGGAGAGTGGTATTATCCACATGCTCTGCAAACGCGTAATGTAGCTCGAACATGTTAACTACAAGTTACCCTAATTACTGTCACTGAATAGTTGCCGGGGACAGGGAATCAAATCAAACTTGTCAATTTCTATCTATTGATTGGAAACGGACAGAAATATGTCGGCGTGCGAAGTGGAACAGGCAATGAGGTAAAACTGTTCTTAAAGGGAAAGAAATACTTTGAAAATTATTAGTTCAGCGTTGATGAAGGGCTCTATTTTAAAAGCTAAATCTCTGCTTATCAGCCTTCCATATCACTTTAATTGATTTTTTTAAAAATCAGGGCACTATTTTAATTGGGAATGCTGCAAAGGTATTCATTCTCCTAGAACAAAAGTGGACTTGCCTGTCTGCGTTTTAATGAATTGACTCAAGAATGGTAGAAGGCCGTGTCCCTGTACTTTTCCCCCATAGGAACTTTCACCAAACGTCTCATTGCGCTGACAGTTTGAACATATTGAAGGGTGTCTGGTCATTGACGTGAAACCTGTGCACACACATGCACCCACACAAATACACATGCACGCACACAAACACTGCATGTAATATGCATGACTTTGCAATTACAATTTTCTCAAGCAGTCTTAAAGCAAAGCAGATGTAGTGTGGGCTTAATTGTTCCTGCTAAAAAGATGCAGTGATGTTTGCTTAAGAACTGCTTTCCCCTGTCATCAGCTCCTAAACTCGACAATAGATGCATCTGTGTCAACTTGGGCGGGTCTGTGCCCCAAAGACATCACTGCAAAAATATGTAAATAACCACAACAAAGGCGTGAATAACGTTTGAGAAGAGAAGGAATTAGGATGACAGTAGAGCAGAGCTGGCAATATACCAGAGGTATGGTCAAACTATTCATCTAGATAAAAGAGAAGCCACTGTTCAAAGTTTAACCATAGAAGGAAGGGGGGGGGGGGTTGCTCTCCAAACTATTGAAGATGTTTTAGTTGTCTTCCAGAAGCCTGTACTCATCTGTCTCCTTCTCTTTCGCGCAGATATGGTCCGCAAAAAGAATCCGCCACTGAGAAATCTTGTGAGCCAAGGCGAAAGTGAGAATAGCCAGGTCTCGAAGGCAGAAGGTGCGGTGATCCAGGAGGTTACAGGCAGCTCAGGACCCCCGGCTCCCATGCAGCAACACAGCAGTCAGCAAGATGCATTAGAGGCAGCCACCAAGGAGGAACATTGTCTGCGCGCCGCAGACGTCGCCGGCATCAAAAGCGACTTGAAAAGACCCGCGTCGGCCGAAGGGAATGGCTCCCATTATGAAAGCCACAAAAAGGGAGGAAATGTTCCATCCTCCCCGCAAGTTGAGGTGACAGACAGAAATATGTCTGCTCTCTCATCTCAGCCTGCCGCCGCCGAGGCCTGGAAGTCTCCTTGCAGATCAGAACCAGATGACAGGAGCTCTGCAACTCTCTCCGAATTCAACCACAGAGCTCAGAGCTCCCCCAAAAGTGGGAGGGAGAGGGCCCCGCCGCTGGAAGGGCTGCCACCCGAGGAGCAGGCTCCAAGCCCGGGCTCGCTGCCCTCGGAAAACTCGCAGGTGCTCTCGGAGGCCGGCGTGGAGCAGTCCAAAGCGGAAAGGCTGAGTGATCACCCGGAGCCGGCCCCCCTCACCCCCGAGCTGCAAGACTTCAAGTGCAACATCTGTGGTTACGGCTATTATGGCAACGACCCCACCGATTTGATCAAGCATTTCCGCAAATACCACCTGGGGCTGCACAACCGCACCCGGCAGGACGCCGACCTGGACACCAAAATCCTCGCCTTACACAACATGGTGCAATTCTCCCAATCCAAAGACTTTCAGAAGCTGAGCCGCAACGCCGGCTTGCTCTCTGGGGTGATACAGGATCTCAGCACTCCGCGACCTGCCGTGTTGAACGGGACCTATGATGTGCATGTGAGTATAATCCCAGATAATCCAAGAGTTGGTCCAGACTTAACGCCGAGCTCGACAACAGAGGTATCGGTGTCAACTTGGGCGGGTCTGTGCTCCCCAAAGACGTCACTGCAAAAAACGTGTAAATAACCACAACAAAAGGCGTGAATAATGTTTGAGAAGGAATTAGAATTGGGATGCACTGCCGGAGAGGAGGCGAGGCTTAATTCAGCCCTTCAAAGAGTAATTGGGTCGTTATCTGAAAAAAAAAGGGGCAATATATAGTGTCGAGATGAACTGGAGTAAGTGTTGTGAGACTTCTCATAGAATACACAGGGCGACAGGGGGAAAATAGGATAATTGCACTGACAGTAGGCGAACTGCTCTTTTCAGTGGGCTAGCACACACACGATGGGTCGCATTGACTTTCTTCTGTGCTGTAACCATTCTGTAAGACCAGGCTATGGAAGTCACACCTGGTTCAGATCAAAATCCTGCCTGGGGCCCAATCTTTGCAAAGAATCCCCAATCGTGCGGAAGGAGGCCGTTCTGCCCATCAAGTCTGCAGCATCCACAATCCCACTCAGGTCCTATTCTCTTAATTCCACGAATTTACTCTGACACTATGGGAGATTTTACCAATTTCATTTACAAGGAGGGAGAATAGTCCGTAAATTGACATTTTAAAGAATCATTTGAGATGTGCGGGTTAGGTTGGTTGCTCGTGTTAAATTGCCCTCAGTGTCAGAGGAACTAGCAGGGCTAATAAGTGTGGCTACAGGGATAAGGCTTGGGTGGTATTGTGGTCGGTGTAAGTTCAATGGGCCAAATGGCCTCCTTCTGCATTCTAAGGATTCTGTGACACAATGAAAAAAATGTGGCGATGATCCAAGTGGAGAGCATCGTTTATGACACAACTGTATTTAGTGTCTAGTGACAAAATGGAACAATATTCATTTCACATCACTGGCGCACTGTGGGTGAAAATACATCTATTCCTCCCCTTAAGAATATCTTTGTTTTCATGGAGTGCCTATTGAGATCCTACAATTAACTACAGAAGCCCATCGCCACCCTCTGATTGGAATTTTGCTAATTGGGACATATCCTGATCATTTTCATCTAAAAGCTATTTACGTTTTATTGCACTAATTTGTTTACTGGCTGTACAGCTTGCAAATCGGCGAGGAAGGTCGCCTGTTAAACGGATCAGACAACATAAACACCATTTCAGTCCATTACTGTTAATGAAAAGCTGTCTCCACTTAATTAATTCATTTTTAATATCAATTTGTCTGTAGTTGCCGCTGAATGCTCACATCCAGGAGTCACTGCAGTGAACTGGCTGGTGATGATACTTCCACAGGGCCACCGAACCTAAAGTTTCAGCAACTTAGCCATGTGTCCGAGTGACACACGTGTCAATTAGGGGAAAACTTTTTTTTTGCTGAGGATTTTGTCTTTGAATTTTTGTATTCTGTTGCAAATATATTTGCTGCAGCGTACAAGGTATTATATAAAGACCAACGAGGAAAGAAAATTACAGCACAGGGACAAACCCTTCTACCCTCCAAGCCTACTCTGATTATTCTGTCCTATTGAACCACAACCTCTAACCCTTCCGGGGACCAAATTCCCGTCCTACTCATGTATTTGTCCAGACGCCCCTTTAAAAGGCCCTTGTATACCTTGATGTATTGCATAGCTACAAACTGGTAATAACTGAAGAAATCACAACTAGGAAAGATTAAGGATCCTTTGCTATTAAACAATACTTTTAAAGTCAATTATCTCTTTGTTCAGGGATTTTTTTTATTCTGCCGTTTGATTAACAATTTTGAATTCGCTTTAAAACTATTTCCTTCAGCCGAGAGAGCTCAGAGGCTCTCAACCATTCATTTTAACTAGTGTTGGGGTCAGTAATAACTCAGAATAGAATTCAATATCTAAAGCCTGTGAGGAAACTTCAGAATTCAGGACAACGTTTCAGTTTAAAATAAGGAAGTGGCAGAGAGAAAGAAAATAGGCTTGTGTATGAAATCTCACACTTGACATCAACTGTACTTAACAAAAAAGAAATGAATCGTTCGAGAAATTAAACTCTCAACAACCCATGATATAGACAATTCGATTTAAAAGTCAGCTTCGCTGCAGAAGTTGAGTTGGAGATAGATTTCACAATGTTCTTCCTGCTACTGCTGAGTAATTACCCTGGCTAGGTCAATATCATTGCATTAGGTTTTCTGAATTTTTAAATGCTTCATTATTGTATTCACAGGCTAGCCCCAATCCTCGGAAAATCCGTGCTTCAACATACCGCTTCTGAAGCTAGTGCCTGCAGACTGTAACAAGTCTCTGGATGCGGACTCTCACACCATCATTAGCGAAACCAATGCTTGGGTTTCTTTACGATGTGAAGATGCCGGTGTTGGAATGGGGGTGAACACAGTAAGAAGTCTCTCAACATCAGGTTAAAGTCCTAGTGTTGTGAGACTTTTTACTCTTTTTAACGCCAGTCACTTGGACTTCCCACGTGTTTATTTGCTAACACGTGCCATTGAAAGGGTTCGGGAAGGACCATTGACCAAAAAAAAACCTGATAAAGACTAACTCTGACCTATCATTTCGCTCCCCATTCCCAATTCGGGCTCTTCTGTTTATGATTTGGTCTAAAGAGTCTGAGAAATAGCAGGGAGGGATGACTGAATTTGTTGGTGCATCGAAACATCTAAAATAATTTGATAATAGGGCCAATGAACACTTTAATACACATTGTGACAAGTGTACTCAAACGCTCTAACTTGTCACCCACATTCAAATCGTTTTTGTTATCACACAGGAAGATGCTAGTCCATGTTGCTTATATCACAAGTGAAATGGAAAGCACATTTGTCTTTTTTTATCTCTCTCTCTTTATCCCCTCAGGTCACTCTGGGAGGCATGTTTATTGGCATCGGACGCAAAACGCCCGACTGCCAGGGCAACACCAAGTATTTCCGCTGTAAGTTCTGCAACTTCACCTACATGGGCAGCTCGTCGACCGAGCTGGAGAAGCACTTCGTGTCGGCGCACCCCAACAAGGCGAAGGGTGTGCCCCCCGCCCCGGACGCCGGCAAGGACGCGCTCCGGCCGGAGAGAAACTCGGGCAAAGGGAGCCCCGCCACCGAGCGCCACTTCGCCCGAGCGGCCGAGCCGGAGGAGGCGGGCAAGTGGCAGGACAAGGCGACCATCAAGGCGGCCGACGACACCCCCATCGGCTACTCGGTGCCCATCAAGTCGGCGGACGCCTCCAGGCAGAACGGGCTGGAGGACCCCGCCGCCGGCTGCTACTTCTGGTGCCGCTTCTGCAGCTTCAGCTGCGAGTCCCCGGACACCCTGAAGCTGATGGACCACTACAGCAAGCAGCACGGCGGGGAGGAGCAGCGGTCCTCGCAGCGAGATCCCCTCCTCAACACCAAGGACTCCCCCCGGGAGCGGCAGCCCGCCGCGGGCGCCCAGTCGGACGGGGAGGCGGCCGAGAAAGGCTCGGCGAGGAAGCCGGAGAGCGGCCAGGCGCCCGAGGAGGGCATGGTGACCAGCTACAACTGCCAGCTCTGCAAATTCAGGTACTCCAGCAGCCACGGGCCCGACGTGATCGCCGTGGGCCCCCTGCTCCGCCACTACCATTACATTCACAACGTGCACAAGTGCACCATTAAGCACTGCCAGTACTGCCCGGGGGGGCTGTGCGGCCCCGAGAAGCACCTGGGCGACATCACCTACCCCTTCGCCTGCAGGAAGACTAACTGCTCCCGCTGCACCCTGCTGCTCTTGCACTCGTCCCCCCCCGGGCTGGCGGGGAGTGCCCGGGTGAAGCACCAGTGCGATCAGTGCCCCTTCACAGTGCACGATGTGGACGCGCTGCTGCTGCACTACGAGAGCCTGCACGGCTCCCCCACCCCGGGCAAGGCCGAGAACGGGCAACAGGCAAGTGACGGGCAAGGGACCGCCGGAGAGGCTGAACAGCACTGTTGCACCAAATGCGACTTTGTCACTCAAGTAGAGGAGGAGATTTTCCGTCACTACAGGTAACATTATTAATGCACCCCCCCCATCTGATGATTTGTCGGTGCAATGAATCAGAATATGACTGGGGGGGGGGGGGAGAGGAAGGGAACAGGTCCCAATCTGTTTGGCCAACTGAGCCAAATTTAGCAATATTCAAAGGGGCAGCACCTCAAAGGAAGGGAATCACCTGAAACTTACAACATCAACCCGGGATGGAAGGGATCAATAATGCATTCCCACTCCCCTGCGGGCATGGAAGGTATTAACAGTGCCTCCTCCCCCTCGGATTCTGCATGCTCCCTCTCCAGGGAGGGGAACAGGTACCAAAAAAATCAGACAGTTTCCACAATCCACTGCATCAAAGCAGAGGGAATCAACTGGATTGGGGTTTGTGTGTATGTCATGATCTCTGCTTTCTCTGTTATCAGATTATTCTGACTAGTTTACAGTACAATGTAGTTTGGAAGACATGTCACCAGGACCAATCTTCCTGCATTCAGGTGTCCACGTTGGGCTACTCCTTAGATAGCAATAACCCTTGTTATCAGTTCGAATAAAATTGTCTCCAGTCTAAATTGGTCCCTATCTATTTCCTTTGCTGCCACTTCAATGGAGTTTAAATTTGCCCATTAGTGTCACAAGTAGGTTTACATAACACTGCATTGAAGTAAGTGTGAAAATCCCCTTGTCTCTAACAGATTCAATAAAACACTTCCTCCAACTTGAAAAGTTTCTCGATTGCATGAGACGTTTATTTTTTTTTGACAACATTGCGCGGATTTCTGTCCAAAACGCTGCGAGGAGTGAGTGTTGCTGTTAACTTGAGGGGGTTACGTTATCTTTTTGTGTGCCTTTAGGAGGGTTCACAATTGCTACAAGTGCCGGCAGTGTAAGTGGAGCGCCCCGGGCACTCAGGCTTTACTGGAGCATTTCAACGCAGCCCACTGTGCGCTCCCGGAGCTGGCGAGCAGCAGCAGCACCAGCGGCGGAGAGTCGCCACCCCCAGCGGCACCGGCGACCCCCACGGCCGGCACCAGCAACCAGCACAACTCCCTGAGCGCCGAGCAGGAGATGAGGCACCGCACTCCCACCCCGTCCGACAGCAGCAGCAGCGGCGGCGGCGGCGGCGGCGCCGCTCACCCTCCGCCCGCCCCGGAGGACAAGGAGGGGAGAGGCTGGCCTGACACCCCGAGGGAAGACGGCAGGAAAGCGGCGGGGGAGCCGCACAAGGGGGGCTCCTACCCGGCGGCTCAGGCCGCCCTGGGGCTCCTGGGCGCTTCCCCGGGCGGCAGCAGCCAGGAGAGCCACAAGAGCAGCCGCAGGGCTGCGGAAGAAGCGGACGCAGGGCGGCCGGTCTATGGGATGCAGGCGGCCGAGCCCAAGGGCTTCCCGGCTGGGATGCAGCAGCAGCTCCCGGGGGCAGGAGAGCGGGACAAGCCCCGGGCTCTCACCCCACAGTATCCATCAAGCAGCGAACTCAACAAGGCCAGGGAGGAGTCACAGACTCTACTGCGGGTAAGGCTGCCTTGACTTATTCTCAACTTGTTGCTTTGTGGTGCACACATGAGCGTGTCCCCTGAACTGCTTCTGAAATGATGCTCCCACACAGAGATTTATCAAGCTGTGATTCACTGTCAGGGGTGCCACATTGTATAACAGGGGCTGGTCTCAGTAACCGGAGGAGGCCAGGGAACATCCCTTCTTGGCCCCAGGTGGTTATTTCAACAGGAACCAAAGCTAGAAGCTTCTTGGTCTGAGTGGTACAGCCCTTGTGACCTAGGGAAAGTGCAGGTTGGATCACCCAATAATTGGAGGCCCATCATAAGATTGCAGTTGCTCTAATTGTCCTCCCCTCCTGAATCTTTTCACCAAAGGAGAGGGTGACTCTCTATGACCCAATTGTTTAACTGGCATCCGGAAGGAACAAAATGTACCTTGTAAACCAGAGGCTTACACTGTAGTGTTTTGAAGGGAGATAGGATGATATAGGCATTATGTTGCGGTATTTGTCATGATTTTAACACTTACATTTTGTCTGTTGTTTTATTGGATGTGGGTGTTGCTGGTTAAGTCAGTAATTTATTGTCCATCCTTAACTGTCCTTGAGAAAGTGAAGGTGAGCTGCCTTCTTTAACTTTCGAAGTCCATATGGTAGAGATACACCCGTGATGCTGTTAGGGAGTTCCATCCCTCAGCAACAGTTGAGGAATGGTGATTTCTTTCCAAATCCCAAGTTTTCCATTGGAGGGGAATTTGCAAGTGATGGTGTTGCTGTGCATTGCTACCCTTGACTTTTGGGATTGAGGTTGTAAGTTTGAAACGTGTAGTCAAAGAAGTCTTGGTGAGTTGCTGCAGTACATCTTGTATGTTCTGTTATCACTTTGTGTCGGTGGTGGAGGAGTGAATGTTGAAGGTGCTGGATGGAGTGCCAATCAAATGAGTTGTTTATCCTGAATTGGTGTTGAGCTTGTGTGTTGTCGGAGCTGTTCTCATTCAGGCAATTGGGGAGTATTCTATCACGTGCCTGATTTGTGCCTCATAGATGGTGGACAGGCTTTGGGGAGTCAGGAGGTGAGTTACCTGTTGCAGGATTCCAATCCTTTGACCTGATTTTTGTAGTGCCAGTATTCTTATGACGAGTCCAGTTCAGTTTCTGGTCAGTGGTAAACCCCAGGTAAACACCAGTGTTGATGGTGGGGGTGTGAGGGAGAGGGTTCGGTGTTGGTAATGTGATTGTATATCAAGGGGAGATGGTCATTGCCTAGCAGCACAATGATGGCATGACATGCTGGCTCACAGTGAGGAAAATTAAGCTAATACTTAGTATACTGGTATTTTTTAATGTTAAAAGACAAAAATCTGTTTTATAGCATATTCATAGCAACCTCAAGGATTTCTGACTTGAGCATTAAAGACCAGGTGGGTTTTAAAGTTTTATAAGAGGTGGATGGAGAAGTAGAACTTCATTTAATGCACTTCATGTTCCAATGTAATTAAATATATGTGTTTATTAATAAGGGGAGAAATCATGAACCTCAACAGGAAAGCTATTGTTCTTTTGCCCTGCAGGAATTTGTGACTTAAATGTGTAAGGAATGTTCGAAGATATTTAACTTTGTTTTTACTTTGGTGCATTGTTCATTTCATCCTGAAATGAGGAGGTGTAGGCCATTATGTGATAACAATTTTTGCTTAGGTAATACTGTAACACAATAAAACACCCCAAGGCATTTCATCAGCTCAAATTTTGACAATGATCCACCCAAAGAAATATTAGATTAGATTGGTCAAATAATTGGGTTTTATGGATTATCTCGAGAGGAGAGGGACTCATAGAAATGGCGAGGCTTAGGGAGGCAATTTCGGAGTTTCCTGCCTTGGCAACAAAACCTTCCACACACCTGCCAAAGGAACACCATTTCTGAAAGCTTGTGAGATTACTATCAAATAAACTGGTTGGACTGTAACTTGGTGTTCTGAGACTTTTACTTGGCAGCAGAAGGCATGGCCTTCAAAGTTTAAATGTTAAAGTTATGAATGCTCAAGAGGCTACAGTGGAGATGTGCAGATATCTTGGAGGGCTGGAGGAGGTTACAGAGACAGGGAGTGGCAAGGAGGAATTTGAAAATGAGAAGTTTCTAAATGGAAGAAATTGAACATAAATCAGCAGGATGAAGAGTAAATGGCATTTTGATGAGCTCTTTGAAGGTGAAAGTGGGAGACTGGCAAGCAGTGCATTGGGATAATCATGTCCAGGGAAAGTAAAGGTGTGGATGAGGGTTTGAGCACCAAATGTACTGAAGCAGGGTCAGAGTCAGGTCGATGTTATGGAGGTGGAAACTCTTGTTGATGGTTTGGTTGAGCATTGGATGTTGGCCTTGGGTCAAGTATGGCACGAAGGTTAGAAATAGTCTCAGTTAGTAGCCAAATATAGGTATGAAATCCATGTCGAGGGAATGGACCTAAGGACAATGGCTATGGCCTTCTCAATTTGAATTGGAGGAAATTTCTGCTCATCCTGTACTGGATGTCAGATGAGCCCCCTAATAATTTTAGAGGGAAAGAATGTGTTAAGAGCGATGGTAGTGAGAGATAAGTAAATAAATAGATTTTCATTTCACTGCATTATTTCACTTTGTAATAATTCTCATATAAAGAAACAGAATGTGATCACTTCTTCTTGGATCTTTATTCTTGTTCTTGTTTACTGGAATTCACTTGAAACTTTATTGTTCAAGATATTTTTGTGGAAATAAAGTGTTTTGATTTGATTTATTATTGTCGCATGTATCAGGATACAGTGAAAAGTATTGCTTGCGTGCTGTAAAGACAAAAATACAATTCATAGAGTACATAGGGAAAAAAAAAGATAGGGTTTGGAATACGGTGTTGCAGTTACAGATATAATGAAGAGAAAGATCAGCTTAATACATTGTAAGACATTAAGTATCTTCCATTGGTAATATTACCAAGTCTCAAAACTGATGAATATATTCATTATTGAAGATATAATATAAATTATGTCAGATGAAGTTGTTGTGTTCCCAGAATATTTACTCTGGTTTTCTGAGTTAAATCATTCATGAATGTTCCCATCAAAGAAACATATAAAACATAATACAAGTAATTTAAAATAGGCTTATTTGTATGATGCTAGGCTTTATAATGTGCTTTCGTTTTCCCTTGTTGGACTGAAAGTTGGTCATCTTACTCCTATGGATTTGCTATGGCCTTAAGGTGTTAATGATGAAGAAAGAGATGAAAAGATGTTATCTTCAGGAACATTTGTTCAAGAGCATAACACTATACAGTGAAAAGCCATTTTTAGTCTAACACCAATCAGTATTGTTATTCAAATATTCAAAATTCTCTGGTTGTGGCAAGCACGAGGAAAATGAGAAGTGATTGATTATGGTAGACTCTTCCAACAATGATTTGTATTTGCATCTAGACTGGCAACTGTTCCCTTATGATTTCAGGAATATTGCAATGATTTTTAGTGAGTATTTTAGCAAGAAAGTTGCTGATCTTTGTAACTTGCCTCTCCTTTGGTTTTGGTCCAGGCATGGGCCATTGCACAAAATTGTTGTGTGCAGAAAGTGTTGTGAAGCATTTGGGGGGGAAAAAAAAAGTTAGAATTGCAAACACTTGAAAGTAGCAGTATGAGATATACAGATCAAGAAAACACAAAGATTGCTACTGTTGAATAAAGCAGACATTTGCTTTTGCGCTTTTAATTTTCCTGAGCACTTGTGTTGAAATGACATGCAAATGAAGTGGGCTATTTTGAGTGATACTGAGCCCAGTGGTATGGTGGGGTGTGGCTTGCCTACATAATTGAAGTGGCCAACTTCCTGAAGCATTCCAGAAAGTTGATGATAATACTCAGATGCTTATTTCTTTTTCTCCCCTTCTTGTGGACAGGTTCCTACAGCTGAATTCCTTTGCCATTTGCTGTTTCAATGAATGCTTTAAAATCAGGGCAAGAGGACAAAAGGGATCGTTAATTTCTTTGAAAAGTAGGGTTGTGCTGGCGAGACTCATTTGAGAGAACATTCGTGTTTCTTTTGTCAGCTCTGTATCAGTTAATGGCTTGTTTGATAAAAATTGAACTTTAAAATATTCCTCCGTTTGTATTTTCTAAATCAGAGAAGCGATGACAAAGTATAAAATGATCCCTCTCGCATTCCCCTGCCAATCGTGAATACTGCTCCCATATTACAACCAGATCACTTTAGGCGTTAGCTCATAATTTCACACTGTCCTGAGAAAATGCTATGATGAAATCAGTCAGTTGGTGTAATAATTTAACATTTAGCTTGAAACCACGGAGAATTGGGACAAAAGGCAGGGCTTTAAATTTTGGATCAGGATTTTTTTGGCTTGAACTGAGTTGGGATCAATCACTCGGCAGTGATTTTTCTTGAATTGGCCAATCAGTGGTGAGACGCTATACTTGGCATCCAATTCAGGATGATGAGTGGGCTCTTGAAGCTGGATGACCAATAAGGAGACCTCCAGGATCAAAATAGCTGCAGCAGGCAAGGGAGAGGCAACCTCCATTTTGAGGTGCCCTCTCACCAAATTTGAAAACATTTGAATCAAAAAATGGCTGCATCCAGTGGACCACCATTTTTGAAACCTTTAAGTAGCGTGACATAAGGTCAAAGATGTGACCAGTTGGCCTCTGGTGATTGATCTGTTAATTGACTGCTTGTGGGCCAGAGATCCACCTCCCACAGTCTCACCTTCAGGAAAATGACCTACGGGAGGATGGTGTGGAAAACTAGCTGGCACCTCCATATCCAGTTGAAAATTCTGCCTTAAATGTCTCCCCCTTCATTTTATTTGTATTAAAGTGTTGTCATCAAGAAAAACCTTGCATTTATTTAGTGCCTTCCCCATTAATCAAGAGTGTCGCACATCTAAATTTCATTTTGAAGAGTATTTGTTGTCATTTTGACAAACAGTTTTTGAGATTCCTAAATTTATTGCAGCTTTGAATGTCGGAGGAGAAATGAGAATGACTAACTTCAGCACTGGGGGAGCCTTTAACTGTGGATTGCATGAAAATGTCTCCATGAAATTGAGGTTAATAGGAAAGTGCTTTGGAGACCAGAGTCTTGCCTGATATGTAAGGTGGTTGTCAGAGACATCATCAGAGCCTGAGTTCTCCAGAGTAGCATTCTTGCCTCAGCTGTCTTCTTCAAGTATCTTCCCTCTGTCATAAGGTTAACCGTGTGCCCGTATTTTTGTGATTATAAACTGTTTTGTCACCTTCAGAGCTCCACCTTGATAGTGTTCTGTAACAGCGTTCTTAGCGAGCTCAACAGGATCAATACTCAGGCTGCGATTTTCCAGTCCTGCCTGCCGCAGGAATCATTGCGGTCAGCAGGAAAATTTGCTGGACCAGCCAAATGTCCTTGACAGAATTTTTGGTCTTGTGGTGTGTGAGGCCAGAAAATTTCACCCTGCGTCTGTCAAGTGACAGATAACATGCATGTCACATAAATATCAGACAGTTATAACCTCTAGTATAAACAAAACTTCCCCAGGCCTTTTAAATATCACTGCCACCACTGACAACAATATACTGGTGGTCATCACTGAGCAGAAGCTGAATTGAACAAACCATACCAGTGTTCTGATGGGGAGCACAGAGGCTGGGTGTTCCTGAGGAGTGGCTGAACACCTCATTCCCTCTTGGGAACAACATCAACATGGGTTCAAGGTGAGTCCTATTACTACCTTGTCAACTTAACTGGGGAAGGGTCATAAATGCAGCCTTAGCAGGATCGTCTACATCCTGAAAACAAATTCAGAAAAATACTCTGCCCGTAGCAATGTCCAACAAACAAATGATTAAAAAAAATTATGGAATGTGGGCATTGTAAATCAGCATTTGTTGCCCTTCTGAAGGTGGTGCTGAGCTGTTTTTTTTTAACCACTGCAGTCCCTGAGGTGTCGGTGCATGAACCGAGTAACTACTCGGTTTAGGTGATTGAAGTTTGATAGGACACTGCGTGAGTATCTTGCTCTTTTGATCGTGTCATAGGATCTTTACAACCACTGAAACAGGCATCCAAACTTTGATTTCACATTTTGTCTCAAAGCTGACAGCTCTGTCGACCCCACGCTTGCTCATCTTCAATTTGGTGAGTCAGCTTTGTTCTGATAGTTGTTGACCTCACACCCTTACTGGAAGATGCAAACATCATGAGGATTATTCACAAATGAACAGCAATGTGATATGTAAGGTGTGATCTCTGTTTTGCCTGCAGTTACATATTGCAACAAGACATTTATTGTGCTTTTTTTTTAAAAAAGATAAATTCCTGTTATTGCACTGCTTGTCATTAATGGCCACTTTCTATTGGAATGTATAAACACGTTCTTGAAACTTGCTTTACTATTGTGAACACAGCAGAAGAGAACAGTGACTTTCTGGACAAATATTTAACTAATGTCATCCAGCATGATTTTGAACTGTTGTATTTTACGTGGGGGGGATATCCTTCCCTTTCCTTGAACCTCTGAAGATCTGAGTCACATAATATGGTATTCTGCTGGTACCAAATGCACGTCTGTACAATTGACCCCGACTACATGACTTGGACAGTGAACAATGAATGTTAAGCCTGATTCTGGCTCCGCTCAAAATCCATTGTGCACTTTATAGCAGGGATTTTCTGGTACATATTAGAGTGGGAGCTCCGCTAATTTTCCTCTGACTGGAGAAGATCAGCTTTAGCAACCCTGCATTGCTAATGAACAGCAAATGCAGTGGTTCAAACCTTGCATGTTCTGACTCTGTTTGGCTTAAGTTCCATGTTTTGTATTGCCAGTTGGCTGGGGGAGGGGAGAATGGGGGGAGGGTCACTGGTTATTTCCCTTTTAAAGAGGAATGTTGTTGTGGGGGGGGAAGTTGGCAGGGGGAAGGCCCAGTTTTACAGTAACACTGACATTTCTTATTTATTATGTTTCTCCAAAAAGTTTGTACGTGATGATTGCATTCTTCCGTTTTATGTGGAAAGGACTGACTTTGTGATTGTCAGATTATGAAAGTGTTAATTGTTTGGCTTTCTTCTCTTGTGAATTAATACTGCAATGGATGGTAAATGGTGTCTTGCATGAAAAAAAATCGCATCATCCATGCTGTTTGTCTCCTTGGTGCCTCTTACGATTTCCTAATTTGCAAAGGTTTACATATCGCTTTACCAATTCTTGAGAGTATTTTTAGATGTAATGCAAGAATTCCTGCAGCTCAGAGTCAAGCTGTTTTACAAAATATCTGATCAAGATTTTGATGCACCCAGCTTGTTTGAAGCAATTGGAATTAATTCACGAAATATCAGTATATAACAAGTTTTTATTTGGCTTTACAGTTTCATTGGAGCTGTTGTATGATGGCTTGGATGTCTTTGCACTAAGCTTGATTGGATCTTGTTTGCAGAATATCAAAAACAACATTATAATAGGGTTTGTTTTTGACTAGAAGGTCTCCACCCTGATACACTTGGCAAGAAGATTTTACTGATTTTGAGTGGTATACATGCACCTACATACATTTAGCAATCTTTTAATCCTTTTAATTAAAAATTTCCATTTTGGCTAAATCTATATGTAATTCTGTTGTGTTCAGGACCATGAAGCCCTCAGTTGAAAGGCACAAAATGTCTTTTGGTTTGCTTTCAAAAGGATGTAGAGAACTTGACTGTGTGGTGTACAAAGGAGTAGATGAAATTAGAGATTTCAGGTTCAGAATCCAACAGACCTGTAATTAATTTAACCAAGCCTTCATATGTACTTCGTGACTGACTTGTTAGTGCAAACCCACCCATGTGTGACACTTGAAGTGCCAGAATTTTAAAGAAGTCTATAGAGATGAAGTCCTTTCAGTTTCAGCCAAGGTGTTAGCCTTGGCTCAATAGTAGCATTCCCGCCTCTGAGTCAGAAGGTCATGGATTCAAGCCCCACTCCAGAACTTGAGCGCATAATCTAGTCCTACATTCTATTGCAGTAATGAAGATGTTTGAGTTCTTGCCTTTCACGTGGAACATTAAACTAAGACCTTATCAGACGTTCTTGGGTAGTACTGCAAATGTTGCACATCAGAATCTAACAAGTAAATGATCTTATAATCGCCAAGAATTCTTTGGATAACTTCACGTTCCCATATACAAGAAATTGTAACATAAAGTAAGATCGAGGGTTATAGGTAAGCCGAGTAGGTAGAGATATGTTCATGCAACTTAGGGGCCAAAGGGCCTGTTTGTGCTATAGTTTTTCTATGTTCTAAAGCTGAAGTTTGTTTGCAATAGTGAAAAATGTCTAGTTGTTTTATCGTTCTTCTGAATGTGGTATTGCTGGCAGGGCAACTTATTGTTCTTGAGAAGATGGCAGTGGACGTTTATGAACTGCTGCAGTCCTGTTCCTTTCTAGTACTTAAATACAACAGCGTGCTTTTATAAACCTCATCTGAGGGGAGTTCAGAATTAGTCAGGTTACCATGGAACTAAAAACACACATCGGCCAGAACAAGTAGTTTTCTGTTCTGACAGGACATCAGTAAAACTGTTTGATTTTGTTTTCTTTTCCCCTTTTTCATGGAATGTGGGCATCACTGGTAAGGCCAACCTTTATTGCCCATCCTTAATAGCTCTTGAACTGAATAGCTTGCTCGGTCATCTCAGAGTACGTTGCTGTGGGTCTGGTGTCACTCAGTTTGGGGAAGGATGACAGATTTCCTTCCCTAAAGGGCATGAATGAACCAGATGAGTTTTTGCAACAATCAGTGACAGTTGTCATGAGCACCATTATTGAGACTAGTTGTGTATTCCAGATTTCTTAGAATCGTAGAAATCCTACATTGCAGAAGGAGATGACTTGGCCCATTGAATCTGTACTGACCACACTCCCACCTAGGCCTTATCCCTGTTACTCCACTAATTCCTCTAACCTAAGCATTCTGGGGCACTAAGCAGTTACAGCAACTCTTTGACCTGTGGGAGGAAACCAGAGCATCCAGAGGAAACCCATGCGAACACGGGGAGAGTGTGCAGACTCCACACAGTGACCCAAGCCAAGAGCCAAACCCAAGTCCCTGGAGTTGAGGCAGCAGTGCAAAGCACTGTGCTGTCGTGCTGCCCTGTGAATTGATTAATTAGTTTATTAATAGAATTCAAATTCCACCAGCTGACATTGTGACAGTCTGACTGCTTTGACACTCTGACATTTACTGGTGCACCCAGATTTTATTTAACTAAATTCAAATTCTCAAACTGCCACAATCTGCTTTGAATTCATGCTCTGTTTGTACGAGATCTGGATTATAAGGCCTACAACATAATGGTAAGAAATCTCATAACACCAGGTTAAAGTCCAACAGGATAATTTGGTGGCATGAACTTTCAGAGCACTGTCCCTTCACCAGGTAAGTGATGAAGGAGCAGCTCTCCAAAAGCTTGTGATTCCAAATAAACCTGTTGGACTTTAACCTGGTGTTGTGAGATTCTTACTGTGCCCACCCTAGTCCAACGCTGACATTTCCACATCATGATAACATAACAGCCACACTACCATGTCCATCTGTCTGCTCTGTTTTATTTTAAAGTAGCGAACACAGAAGTTTGCCTGACAATGCACTGTCTTTGCCTAGGGAAGTTGCTGCAGGTTTGGCAGGCAGTGAAGCAATTGACTGTGTTTCAGCTTCTGAGAATTCAAAGTTCAGGTAATTGGGGATGGTGACGAAACCTGAAGGGAAAATTTGAATCAGCAGCTGGGATTTCGTTTGCGTCCCTTGTGCCCAGTTTTATTTTCCAATCTGCAAGGATGCAGTTTGATTACGTGCAGATATCATCACCATTTGCCTGTCTCGTTCAGTGATGAACAGAGAGGCTCGCATTCGTGACCTCAGGACGTCCCAAAGTGCTCCGCAGCCAATTAAATATTTTTGAAGTCGAGTGGCTGTTGCAATGTAGAAAACATCGCAGCCAATATGCATAACAGCAGGTTCACACAAACAACAATGAAATTAATCCTGAATAATCTGTTGCAGTGTTGACAACTAAAGCTTGGCCACGACACTGGGGAGATTGCAACCTGCTCTTCTTCAAATAGTACCACTGAGTATTTTACATTTGCCTGTTTGCCCTTGCAGTCTTCAGTTTAATTTCTCAGTCTGAAGGACTGAGCCTGTGATAATGTAGACTCCCTCAGTATTGCACTAGAATAGCAGGTTAAATCTTTCTTCTCAAATCCCTGGTATGGTCTCAAACCCACAACTTTTTGATTGAGAGTAATGTTCAGGCGTGAATGGTGTAACTGTGACTGTGCCATGTATTAACTGAGACCTTTGTTCCAGTCGATTGACAGATACAGCACCGTTATTCTTGACTCAAATCACTTCCTATTCAACAAACTATAAAATTCCAATGCTTATCTTTAGTATAGGGGAAAAAAAAGTCGGTGATACCCTGTTTAAAATGCAGAAATGTTTCAACGTCCTTTTCTATCACTACAAATTCCTCAGTATAGCTTTAAACAAACAATACTAATCTAAAGACTTCCAGTGAAGTTGTGGCGATGTCACCATCTAATTGTACTGGCCAGGCACAAACAGGAATTGAACTCTATCTTTCAGCCGAAATCTTGAGGCTCCCTTCCACAATGGTTCTTCTTGTGGGTATTTGCTAATTTGTCTAAGTCTGCGGACAATATTCATATCTTCCTTGGGACTGTGTGTCTCCCTGCATTCCTCTGTTCTGGCAGATTATCACAATGTCCATGTTAATGGCCTCCCATCATTCACAATTGTTATCTCCTATCTCCCACGTGATGAGTGATTGTTGAGAACCATTTGTCTATTTCACATTCTCCCCGTATCTGCTAGGGTTTCGTCTGGGTGCTCTGCTTTCCCCCCCCACCTCCACAGTCCAAAGGTGTGCAGGTTAGTTGAATTGGCCGTGCTAAATTGCTCTTTAGTGTTCCAAGATGTATGATTAGATGGATTAGTCATGGTAAATATACAGGGATAGGACAAGGGAGAGGGCTTGGGTAAGATGCCCTTTCGGAGAATCAGTGCAGGCTTGATGGGCCAAATGGTCTCTTCTGCACTGTAGGGATTCTATGATCTCTGGCACCTCAAACTTACAATGATCACCTTTTAAAGTCCTGCTGTCTTGTATCCTGTGGCAGAACTGCCTATTGATATCTTGTAGTATCTCTAAATGTAGCCACATTTCTCATCAACCTTTTGTGTCTCTCTTTTACTTTAGCCAATTTCCCAGCAACATTTGGGGTAGGATCATGCACGATTATCTTCATCCAAAGTATCTGAAACAGTGATAGCAAATACTGAATTCACATTTATCAGTGCTGAGTTGCATTTCTGTGAAATACTTCATAGTTCCTTGACGATGGCTGAGCACCACATCCGTTGCGTTAGTTCCTGTTGATAGATTATAACATGAAATAAGCAAGAGGTTTCATGCAATCCTTTTTTATATTAAAGAACACAAGCCATTTATTAATCAAATCAGCGGGCATTAATACAGAGAAACATTAATACATTTCTGGCAAATAAATAAGAGGATTGGGCAGTGATTAGAGGATTTGGCTACGTCAATCAATTGAATCAATTCTCCATCTATTGTAGCACAAGATGCAGCAGAACATTTATTGTTACTTCATTATTAAACATTGCTATGGGACAATGCTACTGAACATTGATTAGTAAGGTATAGCATTTATAAATTAGTTCAGGCTCAACTATGGGTTGTGAATTTAGCCCTTGTGCCATCAGTCCAAGTCCTAACACATTAGTGCGCTAATTTTGTTATCAATATCAAATATAGTTTTACACATTATGGGGAGTTTTCATCTTAAAAATTACTTGCAAAGGAAGTAATAAATTAAGTAATATGTAAGAAAGAAGTTTTGGTTGGCTGTGGCTATTCAGAAGCTGGATATTCTACAGCGAGGGACTCACCCTCTGTCTCCCCAAAGTACCTCCACCAGCTACGAGGCACAAGCTAGGAGTGAGATAGAATGCTGTCAGGTGGGGTGGTACAGTGGTTAACACTGCCGGAAAATCTTGCCCTTGATGTCACACGTGCGTTATCCCATTAACCCATTAGTCTCCAGTCTGCATATGCCTCATTAAACAAAGAAATGCAAGAGGTGTAATTGGTGATTGTGCTTCTGTATAGTGGGGGGAGGAACTCTGCTGAAGTCTGCCCAGGCTGCACTCAATTGGAAATCATTTGCACCACTGCTGTGCTGCAAACACTCTTGAGAGAGTTGCATCTTGTTGAATGAAGTGTAATTGAGTTTTTAAACATTATACTAAATTCGGAGTTATTGCTGAAAATCTCTTCCAGCCCTGAGAACCTAAGTTTACATTTGAGGAATGTCACATTTGTCCATTATGCTAAAAATCACACGTTTTTAAAAAGTATTTCAGCTTCTACCCGAATTCCATGTGCACTTCCCAATTATTTGTTGCTTTTTCTGCAACACTCAATTAAAAGTAAAGTTTGCAGCTTATTTATTCGTGTTGCAAGTAGGCTTACATTAACACTGCAATGAAGTTACTGTGAAAATCCCCTAATTGCTACACCCTGGTGTCTGTTTGGGTGTACTGAAGGAGAATTTATCACGGCCAATGCTCTTAACCAACAGTTCTTTCAGACTGTGGGGAAAAAAACCTGAAGGAAACCCATACAGACACAGGGGAAAACGTGCAAACTCTGCATAAACGGTGACCCAAGCCGGGAATCGAACTCAGGTCCCTGGTGTTGTGAGGCAGTAGTGCTAATCACTGTTAAGACAAAAGTGCATTTTACTTTCTGATTGTTTGCTCTCTGTAAGAATACTTAAGTGACTACTTAGAATAATGTCAAAGAAATAAGTCATTCAGCCTAACCAGTGCATGCTGGGATTTATGTTTCACTGGAGTCTCCTCCAATCTTTCCTTAATGTTAATTGTATATGTAGCTTTCTATTCCCTTCTTTCTTCTTCTGCCTGTCTAGTTCCCCTCAAATGCATCTATTTTATTTGCTTCAACCACTCCTGTGGCAACACGTTCCACGACTCTTTGAGTAAAGAAGTTCCGTCTCAATTCCATATTGATGACATAACTGTTGCTGGGTGTCTGCAGATTCCTTTGACTTGGTGCCAATTTTACATTGATGACTGGACAGGGAAAATCCACATCAGTGATCATCAGATCTTTAACTGCAGCTTTCCTCGAGGATAGTGATTGCCATCGCTTCATTGCAGAGGGCAATGTCCAGACCAATATAATTCCTTGCAAATGAAAATCTTAACTTTCCTTTCGTATTCTCACTGGTGTTCTGGCTTATGTCAATGTTGCAAATGTGTCGCCCACCTTGCTTGAATCCATTCTCTGAAACGTCTCTCTGCGCAGACCTATCGCCTGCTCTTTGCTCGTCATTTAAAATTTTACTAAATTTTTAATAACTTTTTGCTTTTCATTTTTGAACTTAATTTTGTGTTTTATTTTGGGGAGCATATGTCTTAAAGGAGACCACAGGATACTGGAAAAACTCTGTAGGTCTGGCAGCATCTGGTCGGAGAGAAAAAGAATTAATGTTTTGGATCCTTTTGGCTCTGTTGGCATTGAAGGAAGGGAGAATTTCTTAGATATTTAAGTGTAGCTGTGAGAGATTGCATCAAAATAAAGCAACTTGAAGAACAAAAGACTGATAGCCTGTTGTGAGAGTGTGGGATGTGGATGTTGGGGCAGTGTGATTGGGTTTACGTTGAGGCAATACAAATATCGAATATTTAAAAGAAACGAATTTAACATGGCAAAGAAAGTCACAATCTCAAGCTACTGAACTCAGTGTGAATCTCAAAAGGTACATCATGGATATGTCTTAACTTTGATGTAATTTCTACCTTTATTTTGGTGAATATTTTAAGACAATTCTCAGGGGAAATGTTCCCCTATCTTTTATAATTCTGAGCAGTTCTAAGAGCCCATCTCTTAATCTACTCTGCTCCATGAAAAGAACCTGAGTTTCTAAACTGTCTCCTCCCACGTTTTCATTCACGAACTGAAACCAAGTGTCTATCTGAAGATCTAAGGAATTGAACTCTTCTTTGTTTGCATCTCTCCATTTCACACAATGCATCTTATATTTGCCAACGAGGCATCGAGGGGAGATTGTATAATAGTGTTAGTTAATATTAAGTCTATGTTTGTGTTTGGTTGGTTGCTAGTGCTCTTCATGCTGGATGGGATGATTTTGGGTTTCCAATTCCATCCCAAGACTTGAATGTTTAATTCATGCTGATGCACCAGTTTGGTACTAAGGGAGCGCGACCTTATTGCGGTTGTCTTCTCACTGTTTAAGTGGAGATTGAAAATCAGTGTTGATATCCAGTGATGCAAATGGAAATTCTTCTGGTGTCCTGACTGACATTCTCCTCTCAAGCAGCAATTCTTAGCAAAGAGATTCACTGATTCACCATCATTGCTGATGTTTATGAGATGTTGCTGCTCTGAATAATGATGCATTTGCCTATATAACTGGAGTCACTGCATTCTGAATGCAGTTATTGGTTAGAATTGTTCCTTTATTTATTTGTTTTGTGTGAATAAGTGCATATCATATTTTCCCTTCTCAAGCTGTGCAGTAGTCTGTGTCCTTTTGTAGAGTATGTTGTAATACATTTTCCAATAAATGCTTAACCTACAAGGTAGTTATTTTGATTTGATTTTACTATTGTCGCCTGTATTAATATATAGTGAAAAGTATTGCTTCTTGTGTGCTACACAAACAATGCATATCGTTCATAGATACTTACAGGAGAAGAAGAGAGGGTGCAGAACGTAATGTTATAATAATAGCTAGTTAAAGCACATTGGGGGAATTTTCTGGCCTCTGTGCTGCCACTGCAAGCAAGGATGGAGAATTTCGCGCTCAGGCAAATCTGTTCTCTGCAGCAGGATCAGAAAATCTTGCTGGCGTGAACGGCTAAAAAAATCACCCCCAGCCCCAAATGTGTCTGCCATTATATATTTACAACACTTTAATTAAAGTTCTTTAAAAACAAATTGCTCAGCAGGAGCATGAATGGAACACCTTATGATTTGCATCAAAAAAATATTGTTGTCTGTTGCACAAAGAATGGAGCGTTTTGCAAAACTCCCCATCGTATTGAACCACTTTCATCTGTACTCATTTAAACTGCATAACACGAATACGTACATGGAAAAGAAAATCCTGTCACATTTGTTTTATTCATTTATACATCCTGCATTGGTTCTGCATTGTAGAGGAAACTTTGATAAGTGGAGTCAGATCTACAGGGAGATCTGCGTCTGAAATCATTTTTCTCAATACCTTAACAGCTGTAAAATAGAGTAGATTTTCATCCTGTCTGGCCAAGCTGGACTCGAACCCAAGCAGCAGAGCGGAAAGGAGAGTGCGCTAACTCATAGTCTCGTCCAACCCCTCTATCAGATCAGCTGTGTGCTTTGAAACGGTTTCCAGAATCATCTTTTGCTCTCTCGCTGCACATTGAACTTTCACCTCACATCACTGGACTAGCAATAGCCATGTTCATCAGTTGATCCCCAAGGAGGCATGCAGATCCTGCATTTATATCGTTGAACCATCTTCAATTTTGTATTTACTTTGGTTGTCTCAAATGGAAAAAAAAAGAAATACAGCAAGTTTTGTTGCTTTCACAAGATTAGGATTTCTCGTCAGCGAAGTACTTTTTAGAAGTGTAGTCACTCCCATAACACGATCATAATCAAATCATTTGTTTCTTTGTGATGTCAGTAGAGGGATGAAAATTGTTCAAGGCAGTGATAATTGTAAAGTTTTTATGTCTTACAATTTTAAGATATTAAAACCTTTTTAACGTTGGGAAAAGAGAAAGAAGGTGTAACTCCAGCTGTGATGCCATTTTTTTATGACACTGTTGTCATGTGCAAACATCCCCTGCCTATTAAGGGCTGCACAGTGGTTAGTGCTGCTGCCTCGCCCGCACCAGGGTCCCAGGTTCAATTCCAGCCTCGGATCACTGTCTGTGTAGAGTTTGCACTTTCTCCCCGCGTCTGCATGGATTTCCTTGGGTGCTCCGGTTTCCCCCCCTCAGTCCAAAGATGTGCAGGTTAGGTTGATTGGCCGTGGTAAATTGACCCCCGTGCCAGGGGATTAGTAGGGTAAATGAGGCTTTTGGGAATAGAGCCTGGATGGGATTGTGCTTGGTACAGACTTGATGGGCCAAATGGCCTCCTTCTGTACTGTAGGGATTCTATGATTCTGATGGTGGAGCAGCACATCAAGTGAGATAAAGGCATTGTGTGCCATAATGTAAAACTGTACAAAATAACAGTTAAAACCAAATTGACAATTCTGCCCAGTCGATTTATGATAATGAAAATCCTAAAATAACAAGCAGTCTGAAATCCCAAAGAAAGTAACTGATACTATACTGAGGCAAAAACACAAAATGCATCAGATGACGTGCAACAAAATCTCGAGTGCTTCAAAATATCCTCGGAATCTTACAATTTTTCTCCAGCTTTATTTAGCAAAATTTTACAATTTCTGTTCTTTTTAATACCTCTGTCTCATCTCTTTTTCAGTGAGTGAGATGTTGTACCTCAGTCAGGCAAAGGGACAGGGTGGGGAGGTGGATTTGAGACCAGGGAGAGATCAGTCATCATCTGATTGAATGGTGGAGTAAGTTTGAAGGGGCTGAATTTGTCTACTCCTGCTCCTCATTCTCATGTTCTTATGTCAGTTGGTTTTCCAAATTTTCTCACCCTCAAAATGGAGCTAACCTTTGCAATGTAACATGTAGGAATAGCTACTAGCTGGGAGATAGAAAGAGTCACCAAATTTACTGAGAAATTATAATTGTTGGGATTTGCCAGTAGGGGCAACTTCACAAGATGTCTGTTCATTATCATTCTTTGTTATGTCACCAAATATGCATAAAAAAAATTGAAACCTGGGATGTGAATTTGAATCTAATACTTCTCAGCTAAGGCTACCAAAAACATTTTCAAATCTGGCCAAGTTTAGAGTTTTTTATTAGATCAGTTTCTTGAATTTTGTTTTAAGTAAAGCAAATTTTTGTCTGAAATACGTGATAAAATTTAACATATTACAATTAATTTTCTCTGTTTGAGTGGAAAACGGTATGATTTGCAGTTTGTTTTTCAGATTTTCTGAATTTGTTTCACCCTAAAAAAGTCAGCCTTAGGTTGATGGTCTTTCTAGGATTTTAGAAAGCTTTCAGGAAGAAAAGATGATGCGCAAAAGACAGTGGAGCGATTTGTAGTGGTGTATCTACCTTATGTTATCGTACAGTTTTCTATGATTTCTCTATTAGTGAGTGTGCTGCTTGCCATGTGTGTTGTTTCAGAGATCGTAGTGGTGCTACTTACAAACGAGTTTCATAAGAACAAGTTCTATTCATGTACAGGTTTTTTTCATTTCCTCCTTTCTCAACTTTTGATCAGAACAAACAGTTTCTCTTTTTTTTGAGTTGCTGACCACTGTTATCCGTGATCTAAGATAGCTTTGGACCACTTCTGTCCCTTAGCTGTCTCTGTTATTATCCATTAACGTTCCTTAGGCATTTAACAGAAAACCTCAATGTTTTAATAAGCTGTTGTGACATCTTACTTCAATAACACATATGGTTATGGCTGTAGGATTTTCCTTATGTGGTTTTGAATGGTTCCCTTTGTTTTTTTTATATAATAATGTACTGTATTTTACAGATTACTTTACTTCAAAGCAAACAGTTATGAACACAATGATTAACAATAATGGAAAGTGGATGCGAATCAACTGAATTTTGACTAAAAGCATTTTGATGGGGAGGGAGACAATCTAGCTGTCTTGTATTTGTTCCATATCTTAGTGTTGTTCAAAATGTGATGTGAATACTCTGGCAGCCTAAACTTGCACTTAATTTCAATTGCGAAAGCAATTTAACTTTGAAATTTCAAACTGTAAATTATTTATTTTTAAAGCACAAAATAGCCTTTTGCCCTTGCCTCAACTATACAGAGTGCAATAAATGAAAATGGTATTTGAATATAAGCTGTTCTTGTGAAATGGAGAGGAGTGAACATGCTGGTTCTGCATAGTGTCCAAGTGGGGCCTGTTGACTTTGATTTATTATTGTCACATGTATTGAGATACAGTGAAAAGTGTTCTTTCTTGTGCTATACAGACAAAACATAGGGGAGAAGGAAAGGAGAGCGTGCAGTATGTAGTGTTGCAGTCGTAGCTGGGCTGTAGAAAAAGGTCAGCTTAATGTATAGTAGGTCCTTTGAAAAGTCTGATGACTGACTAATGCAGTGAGTGGAATGGGATGGAAAGTGGCAGTCAAAACACTGTTCCAGTATCTCCAGAAGAACCTGCAAGATCTATTTCTGTCTTACCTGAACTTCCCCAAAATTCAAGAGAAAGTGATTAAAAAGCAGTGACTTTTTAGCAGGAATTTAAATTGTTGGGCACATGTCTGTAGTGAACAAAGCTACCATGAAATAGAGCCGGTTCTACGTAGGAGCTTTTCACAGACCCATTTATCATGCTGGCTTTCATGTGAGAGATTTCTCTTTATTAATTACAGCTCAGCAAATACAAAGAACTTATGGAGACAGTAATTCTGGTTGCACATCTATCTTATTGTTGCCCAGGCCTGGTCTACGCGCATAAGAGAATAATTTGGAGAACCCCAAATTATTCCAAATTGCATTGTGATCAGTAGGACAGTTAACATTTTTCAAAAATCATTTGTCTGTCACTTTTGGTTATCCTAGCTGGATGTGAGCCAATCATTTTAGTATAAATTATTTACCTTGGCCAGTGAGATTTCACTCTCTGGCAGCATGAGAATATGCAAGTTTGTAGAGTTCAAAATTTCTTTTCCCACTATCTCCTGGCTATCAAATATGTAAGTCCATGGAATTCAAAAGTTATTTTTTTTCACTGTCTACTTAGCAACCCTTAATCAGGAAAATTGAATTATTCTACCATTAAGGAAACCTCTACCTTCAAAAACCACACTGATGAAAGAGTTCTCAGTAGCTGTGTTGTTTTCAAGGAATGTCGGTTTGCTTGCTTAGCTGTATCCCATTATGCCTGAGTGTGTTATTGGCCAAGGTGTATGCTTTTAATAAAGAATACAATACGCTTTCAAAACACACACATGAAAATTCTCTAACAGTCATTATATGTGATTCTATGCAAACTGTACCTTTTGTAACCTCAGGTACTTTGTACTTTTTCTATAAAATAATCATTAAAAATGAACTTACCTTAATGTATTAGTCTTTTTAGTCCCAGGTTATCTTACACCCCTTAACATATGTAAATTGTCCCGTTGATAAGACGCAGCATCGGTTTATAAAGGTCAAGTCATGTTTGACGAATTTGGTGGAATTCTTTGAGAACATTACGTGTGCAGTGGACAATTGGGAATCTGTGGATGTGGTGTATCTGGATTTCCAGAAGACATTTGATAAGGTGCTGCAGCAAAATTGCTACATAAGATAAAGGTGCACAGTGTTATGGGTAATGTATTAGCATGGATTAAGGAATGGTTAACTAATAGAAAGCAAAGAGTGGAGGTAAGTGGGTGTTTCTCTGGTTGGCGATTAATGACTAGTGTTTTGCTACTAGTGTTGGGACCGCAATTGTTTACAATTTACGGGGATGACTTGGAGTTGGGGATCAAGTGTAGTGCGTCAAAATTTGCACAGGTGCTAAGATGGGTGGAAGAGCCAAGTGGGCAAAAAATGCTGAAAGTCCGCAAAGCGATTATAGATAGTCTAATTGAGTGGGTGAGGGTCTGGCAGATGGAGTACAATGTTGGTAAATGTCAAGTCATCCATTTTGATAGGAATAACAGCAAAATGGACTATTATTTAAATGGTAAAAGAATTGCAACATGTTGCTGTGCAGAGGGACCTGGGTGTCCTTGTGCAGGAATCTCAAGAGTTGATTTGCTCATGCAGCAAGTAATTAGGAAGGCAAATGGGATTTTCCTTCATTGCTAGAGGGATGGAGTTTAAAAACAGTGAGATTATGTTGCAGCTGTATAAGGTGCTGGTGAGGCCACACCTGGAGTTACTGTGTACAGTTTTGGTCTCCTTACTTGAGAAAGAATATACTGGCACTGGAGGGGGTGCAGAAGAGATTCACTAGGATCATTCTGGAGTTGAGAGGGTTGGCTTCTGAGGGAAAATTGAATAGACTGAAGCTATACTCATTGGAATTCAAAAGAATGAGGGGAGATCTTATGGAAACATATAAGATTGTGAAGGGAATAGATGAGATAGAAGCAGAGAAGTTGTTTCTGCTGGCAGGTGAAACTGGAACTAGGGTGCATAGTCCTAAATCTGCTTCCCCTTATTTTGAGGCTGAGTTGAGGAGGAACTTCTTCACACAAAGGGTTCTGAATCTGTGAAATTCCCTGTCCAGTGAAGGCTTCCTCATTAAATGTTTTTAAGATAAGAATAAATACATTTTTGAACAGTAAAGGGTTATGGTGAGTGGGTGGGTAGATGGAGCTGAGTTCACAAAAAGATTAGCCATGAGCTTATTGAATGGCAGAGCAAGCTCAAGGGGCCACATGGCCTACTTATGTTCCTAATTCTTACGTAACATTCTGGAATTGAAAAAAGACCGCAGAATCTTGTGAATAGGTTCAGAAATGACCAAATGTGTCACCTTCCCTCAAGAATATTCTGTCTGTGGTTTCCAAGGAAGGAGTAATTTGCTCCTACTTTTTGGGATACCTTCCTTAAATCCCTCTGCATGACTATCTCACACACCTCCCTACTCCCCACTTTTTATCATCACTTCACCGCTTCAACCTAACTTTTGATCTTGCCTTTCCCAACTCCATATCTGTTTATGATCAGCCTGGGATTTTTTTTTTAATGCTAAAAATGTTATTTAAGTTCACATAATGGTTGGAAGTGTCTTTGCCTTTTTCAAACTGGCTGGAGAGAGCACTATCACAGTCAATTTCTTGCAGCTTAACACATGTACTTTTCAGCAGTGGTCTCTGAATGTCAGTCAAAGCTGAGAACTCTGGATGATGTACTTTTCTCTTTCTTAATCTGAAGAAGGTGAGGCTAATTGTGATACGTCAGAATTGCCTTGGCTGAGATGAGAGAATTCTGCAGCGATTAGTAGTTAAGACTTAGAACAAGTATTTTATGACCTCACTCGGTCTTTCTGTGAGCCGCACCTGCTCTGGGGTGGGCGTAGTGATAAAATATCAGCCTTAGAGTCTCCATTACCAGCACGCTCTATGCTGCATTTATTGACTGAACCACAAGGGCAGTTTGAATAAAATTGAATTTTTTACCCCATTTTAGTAAATTCCTTTGAGTAACATGTCTTTTATTTATATATTTATAGAATCATTTCCCTGCTCATCTCCGTCCACCCTTCTGAATTATAAACTAATCATGTCTTGTGATGCTGAGAGGCTGCTTTCTGTAGTTGGGGAATCTACAACTAGACACTGTTGTCTCTTGGTAACGGTCGATCACTTAAGATTGAAACGAAGAGAAATTTCTTCACTCGGAGCCTGGTGACTCTTTCAGAATTCTTTACATCAGAAAGCTGTGGACGCTCAGTTGTTGTATGATTTAAGGTGAAGTTGGGTAGATATTTGACCGCCACTCAAGGGCCTAGGGTAGAAAAAGAGAATTGATGCCAAAGTTCAGTCATGATCTTGTTGAATAATTGAGCGTCACATGGCCTATCCCGCTATGACTTATCTTGTTACAGGAGCTGCTGAGAGGTGAAGTTAGATGCTATTGAAGAGAAGTGCGATATCTAGTGGTATGTTTGCGGACTTTGGTGATAGTCATTAAAGGAATTGGAATGCATAGTATGTATAGATGTTATCATTTAATTTAAGTTTTCTTTTTGTATAATTTGATTGTTCATACTCTTCCAATAAGGGGGCAATTTTGTCCAATTACTTTTGTTTGAATTGATGAGAATGGAGCACCTGAACTGGCCACTTTAAGGAGTTGTGGTGAGGTTGGGGTTAGAAGGAAAATGTGCAACTTAAGACCAACCCCCCCCCTCCAAATCGAACCTCGATTAGCTACACTAAACGTTACTTTGAATTTCGAAGAATGGCAAATTGTTTGATAGGGTCCTGCGTTAGCAGTGTCACCACAATATCTAATTGAGACATGCGGTTGATTTTAAAACAAATTTGTTCAAGTTAGAAACTGTTCCATTCAGAGTCTGGTGCATTTAGAAATGAGTTTAGCATTAATAAATCTGATTAAAAAGACTAATACCAAAGAACCACTCATATGGATAAAGGAGTCCTGTGATCAGAGGATTTCCCCACGATTTGAACTCAAAGCTGTTAAATCCCTGGTATATTGGTTATTTTTAATCATTGTATGAATACTTTTATTGTCTATGCCACTTTATTTTAAATGTAGACTTTGGCAAGGGTAAATTCAATTAATTTACCTGCCTCTTAAACATTTTGAGTGGCAAATGAAATGGTTTCCATTTTGGACTCTCTTGTTTCCAATGACAGTGGGTGTAACCTGTACTGCTTTTCACATTATCAAAACTTCACATAACACAAACCGGATTCTGAAACCTGCTTGTTTTACACCTCGAGCAATCAAAAGTGCAACAGTTTTGTTTAAAATGAATTCCAATGGAGCGCACGGATGGGCATTACTCCAGGGCAGATTTATTAAGAGGCTGGGAGATTTATGATAGCAAAAAGTTTAAAGGTGTACAAGTTATCACATTTTTACGTTGTAAACTTGCCAACCTTTGCTTTGCATGGAAATGAAAGGATTGTAGTCTGTAATCTGTTTCCTTGCTGGAAATTGTCATGGTGCAGCTGTTACCCAATCTGTGCCTAAACGTTCAACTTTCATCAGTGTGTTTCTCCTATTGTTGCTTTCTGAAGGCCTGTAAATGCTAGGCATGTTGGTGCGTAATGGTTTGAGAAAGTGTCCCATTTTGTAACCAGGTTAAAACAAAAATAGTAACAATTATGTTAATGCAAGAAATTGGCAAGTCCTTTCTTTAAGCACATTTTCCTGCTTTATGAAACGATGTTTGTGTTAAGTTAATGCTTCGGTATGGCTGCTGACTAAATGAAAACATACGCTAGGACTCACTTGTAGACTGAGTTGTATAATTACATACAACATGCACAATGTATCAGGTCAGAACTTGCATGAAGTTGTGGGGGGAACAAAGCAGTCTTCAGTAACAAGGCATAGCAGTCTCAACTTTAACAAAACATTGTTCATTGGCATCATTGCTCCAGAGTAGGTAAGGAGGCATTCACTTGGAGCAAGTGTGATAACCTCACCAAAAGTGGGTGAAATTCTGACTAGATTCCTGAGTGATTGGTTACTTTTTTTTTGACACATTCAGCCTGGGTTAATATGCTGCTACCATCATTGATCTAAGGACTCCTAAAACCATATGAACACATAAGTAAAGCTTGCTAGTGAGTAATATTTCAGAGGCGCTTTGTATGTGCGATGTCTTGGTCCACGGTGAAAATCACATCTTTTATAAATTATTCTTCTCTTCTGAGAACCCTTGCATAGTTCTTACAGTTAAAAATTATGTAAGCAGAGTAAATGAAATGCAACAGTTGGCTTAGATGTGTGACATCTCCCTAAGTGTTTCAGTATTCACAGGGTCTGTAAAAGTATCGGAATTCCTAAGTATTTGCCCACCTTAAGTGAGCTGGGTACGACAAACATCGTTTACAGAGTTGAACGGTTTCTGCAAATGGTAGTAACTTGTCGAGATCTGCAGTGATTTACTTCATGACCTATAATTGCACATTTTATTCGACTTCCCGTTGAGTAATTTGATGTGTAGGGTGAGGACTAGTGGAGGCTCTATTACTGTCCTGCAGACAGCTGTGAGGCAATTTTTGAGATGCTAAATTGGCTACAAAGCCAATGCATGTGCACAAATTTCATATGTAGTGTAATTGTATGGAATACTACACAAGTAATTGGATATATCCCAGGAGATTTTACTTGGTTGATCTTAGGGCTGTTCTGCTGGGCCATTAGTGAATAATTATTGAAACTGTGAGAAGGACTCATTAGTGAATTCAGAAATGACTTGGGGTGTGAGAAAATGAGGCACACCTGGTGAGATGGCAGCCATTTGGGAGAAAGAATATGTAACATTGTTTGTTACGTGTGAGCCTAAGAGCAGGCTTGTTGGAAAGAATGTTTTTATTCCTTTTGTTTCCAAATGCTACTTAAAAATTCTGCTGACTTAACATTGGAAACCACTGTTTCTTTTCCACTGTGTTGTGTATCTGAATATCATTATCAGAAAGTACTTGAAGATTGAACCTATTTTCTTTGTATGGTTGATCGCTAGCATTTAATTCTGAGGAATCCAGATAATGCCTGGATTGAATAAAGAAAATAATGTGATCGAGTGGTCCTACAACGAGGTAGTAAAACTGTTGAATTGATGAAATTATACAGCATAATTTATATCTTGAATTGAAGACTACTGTCTGATTTATTTTTAATTTATTATTGATGTTGTGTCATAAAACTGCTGGGAAGTGGCGACGAGAGAACTAGAGATGACTGAACATTGACAAGTAACTCTGAGGTGCCCTTTGAGAATTCTCTACATTAATTCATATAATTGAGCTGGGCCAGGTGTGTTATGAACACAGCTGTTTGTTTTCTTTTGAACTATACAACTGTTAATGACACCATTGCTATCTGGGCAAAATGGAAGGAAACTACCAGCTTCTTACTCGTCCACCTGGAATGGGCTTCTTCCAGTTGGCTGTGGGGCAGGTGTTGTGAATCTGGCGGGAGCCAAAAAGTTGGAAGCCCAATGTCCCTTCGCAGTTCCCCCGGTGACAGGTTAATCATGATGTGAAGATGCCGGCGTTGGATTGGGGTAAACACAGTAAGAAGTCTCTCAACACCAGGTTTAAGTCCAACTGATGGTGGGTGGGCAAATATGCTTCTGGCCTATCAGGAAGGCGGGAGAGGGACTCGTGCGTGCTTTAGTAATGAGCTGCCAGAGGCAGAATCTGGCACAGGATCCCACCCTTCTGCTCAGCAGGACAGGCACTGTCAGAGCTGCCTACCAGTGCATGTAGTCTCAGAATGGGAGATTGCAGCCCTCCATCATCTAAAGCTTTCATTTGATGCCAGACTGTTAGTAAATCACTGCATGTCTATTCTGAAGATTTAAGTCACTCACAGTACAGATAACAAATAAGAGATGTTAGTTTCTGAATTTTGTTAAAAGAATCAGAATTTCACCTCGTTAAAATAACATAAAAATGACAGCATGGAGACAGGGTGTGAGGTTCAAAGAATCTATATTGATTCTTATCCATTACGCGTTGAGAGGCCTAATCCCAAGTGTCCAGTCTGTTTATCTATTCTATTTATTCCCATTTCCCCCAGCTGTCTAACTCCATGCTGACAAAGCCCAGTGCCTTCATCTTCCTGGGGGGGATCAGTAGAATTGTACATTTTGCAACGTAAGTAGGGTTTCTGCCTAAATCTGGTAATTTTCTTAGAGTTGTGCTTTTATTTTCAACAGTTCGATTTGACAACAGCACTGCTAAACTTTGAAAACTGTGGACTGAATTGTAACTGGTGAACTTTCTGCATTCTCTTTACAATTCTGCACTTCCTCATCAAAGTTAAGTTCCCCTCTTTAGCTCACTTCATGCTTTCTTTTTTCTCCTTCTTTCTCGAAACCCTTTGGGTGGGATTCTCCAGCTGCACTCATCCCAGTGCAGAAAATTCCTCCCGATGGTCAACGGATCTTTGCATGGACCTTGTCTGCCCGCTATGATTCTTATCCTGTAACATTTTCTGGGATGGGAAAATTCTGCCCATTGTTTTTTTTTCTTCTGTTGCTATCTTCCTTCTCTTTTGGGGATCTGCTTTCGCTCTTTTTCTTTGGTATATGAATAATTAATATGCAGATATACCTACATACAGACCGAAGGTGGATGCACAATGTTTTTCAGTTGTAGTTAGGTGTTGGTTATAGCTTAAGGACATTGGGCTGATTTTACTGGTATCAGGGCAGGTGAGACTCGCAAAACAGCATTCTCCAATGGTGTCGGGTGGGCACGCCAGTAAAATTCTGGCCGTTGTTCCAAATATTGAAGATGAAATATTTGCACGTAGATTGCACTTGTGTACGAACGAAAAGTGCCCTGTAATCAAATTCAATGTGCCACATTACTGAATCAGAACCAAATCTTGAAGCAGTATGAACAATAATGCATGCCACCTGTTCTTCTATGAAAGATCTGTCACCTCATGTACCTTCCAGGCGTGAGGTGAGTTGAAGCTTGTCTGAAGTAGGAATGAACGCTGGTGTGCCTTTTTTTTTGCTTGCTGATATCAAGTTTGAAAATCATTTGGGATTCTTATCTGAACACAGACTGTTTCTATGATTTGTTGCATTGACTTTAATGTTTTAATTTTGCAACTGTGACTGATCGGGTCAGCAGGCACTGAACAAGAAAAGTCCTCCCAGTGTAAGCTAATTTATTCTGTGCCTCGCACCAAGTTTAATGTTATTGGGTCATTCCCACAATAGATGTGTGAGCAAAACTGAGGTCGACAGTAGAAGTGAACTGAGCTGATAAAACTTTAGGTTATTTTGATGATTGCAGCTGCTGGTGCACCATGTTCAAGAAGTCGGATGCACATTTGGAGCCGATTTTAATTGTGTAAATGTATAACTATATCTTAGTTGCTGAAATCTCTGCTGCAGTTGTGTTGGGCTTGTGTAGTTAGCTGCATAATATCTGCTGATGTGGCATATTTTCTTTGGCTGAATGTTGCTATGTAAATACAATTTAAACCAGGAATATCTTTTGGGGGAGGAGTTTCTTCAAACTGATGACCTGATGTATTATGTTGTTGACTTTTTTTATACTCGGCTTACAATTGTGGTTTTGCATCATATGCAAATCACCACATACTCTTAATAGGTCTACCCTTTACATATACCTCCCCCCCCTACATTCTTTCTCCCGAAATGCATCACCTCGCATTTATCAGGTTTGAATTCAAAGGCTCATTAATTTCATTTATCTCTCTGTCCTTACCACATCTTCCATTGTTACTTAACTCCTATCCAGGCTGTTGATACCACTGGCAATTTCTCCAAGTTTGTGAATGTTCCAAACTATCCAAAACTTGGCTGTCTCCATCCCTTTCACCAGTTTCCCATTATGGCTAAGCACCTCTGGTTGCTAACCCCAATGCGTTGCATTCAAGCAATCCTCCTTATTTGAAATCCCTCCTTTGTCTTGCACTTGCTTCTGTAACCCTTCTGCAGGCCATTCTCTCTTTCTGAACCATCTGGTGAATAAAGAAAATTACAGCACAGGGACAGGCCCTTTGGCCCTCCAAGCCTGCACCGACCATGCTGCCCCACTGAACTTAAACCTCCTACCCTTCAGGGGACCATTCTAAAAGAACAAAGAAACTGGTTACTGGTGACTGAAGTTCTATGTATCTTCCCTTTTCCCCTTCCTGCTCTCTCGATGCCACCATCAGTGAGGAAACATCAACAGCCTCATCCCCTCTGCCTGCCTTTCTACCTCTCTTCAGAATCACAGTGTTGTTATGGTGCAGGAAGAAGCTGTTTGCTCATTGTGTCTCCAAGCTTAAAGTCTTCCTTTGACAATGACTTTAGTCACCTCTCCAACTCCTCCTGCTTCTCCATTTGTTTGAGCCTGCAAAGCATCTTGGAACATTCTTCTTAAAGCCGGCATAAAATATGTGTCATTATTTTTCTTGGACATTGAATACTAGACATTAAAATAATAATATTAAAATAATATTAGACATGAAAATAATTTGCGCTGACCTAATTCGGAACTGCTTTCCGAATCCATCAACAGAACAAATAATATAGTGAATTTGTAAATGTGGTTCCTATTTTAATGCAAGCAGTTTGGTTGGATTGCAAAACCAAAAACAAATGTGGGTAGGGCATTTATTTTCTTGCTGTTGTCAAAACTCAGACTGGGCCTGAATGTCAGAAGTAGTAGTGAGATAACACTAGTGTGAGAAGGTTCTATCCTTCTTGCTACGGGCAACCATGAGGACGGCTAATTCTTTACTGAGTTGTCTTTCTACCTTTTGTGAACTCGTCCTAGCCAATGATTAATCTCCATGCTTTAAGTTGCCAATAACTTGTGAATAATGTTGCAAGCGGTAATCAAGAGATTATCGAAGTGCATCATTATAAACATCGATTCCATTTAAGTGCCATAATTCACAAATTAATCAGAAATGACTGTGAATGTGTAATATGCTAGAGTTGAGAGACAATCGTACACCTCGAAAGCTCCAAAATTAGAAGATGGATGGCTCCCTCTTAACTATCAGAGGTTAGTAGTGTGATACATTGAGGACGAGGTGAACTGATCAATTTGCCATTAAAGTAGTTGCATTTAATTAACATGCTTCTAAAGGGTTTTCAAGTATTTTAGCAATGCATTTTATTGAGTTTTTATAAAATATTTTTTGTAGGCAAAGCAAATTAGTTTGAAACCATTTTATGATATTTGACCATTGGTAATAGCAATAGACATGTCTCTATTCTCCAAGTAATTGCTTATGTCGGATAACAGAACATTTGACTTTACAGCAAGCTCTAGCATGACATCGAGGGGCTGAACTGATAGCATCAACTGTGAGAGCAAAGCTTGAGTGTCTTATCAGTCATCTCAACCCTAAGATACGTTTTTGTCTTCATAATGCTGTGCTGAATGCTCCTTAGAATGTACTACTTTTGTCTGGGCTTATCGCTTTTAGTTGTTTTTCCCCAGTCCCAGTATTCTGTCGATTGTTCTTCATTTTCCTTAACCAGTAGTGTTGTCCTGGTGTCTGGTGATTGCAAGAAGTCTTGTGTTTTGTGTTATATTGTTAGGCTAGCTGTAATATTGTACAATATATTTGAAATGGACTGTTAGTGTTGTTTTACTGGTGGATACAGAGAATATTAGAGCTGTGAAAAATTTATATTAGCATAGCTGCATCCAGGAGATAACATTTTTTTTTAAACATTCAATTTATTTAAATAAGCTGTCACTTCAGGAAACCTGTCACAACAGTCTTTCTTTAACACCTTAAAGAGGCTTAGTTGCTTCAATGTGTGTCTATTTTCCAAAAAAAAATTTAGACACATTTATATTGAGGAATTGGGAGGGGAAAAAGACTTGCACTCATTTAACACCTTAATATGTCACTCAAAAGCATCTTGAATACAATTATTGTGAAATTACTGTTATGCAGGCCATTTTATGCATAGTAAGTTACCACAAATGCCAAGGAGTTACATGATCAGTTGATCTGTTTTTAGCTGCACTGCTTAAGATAGCAGTGTTTGACCTGGATGTTATGAGAACTTGCTGATCTTTTTCGAACGGTGCGTTGGAATATTCAGCTCCTGTTCTGGAGCAGGCCTGTTGGATTTTAGTTTCACGTTACAGTGAAAGTTGGCGTTTCCTACAAAACAGCGTTCCCTCAATACTTCCCCGGTGTGTTGACCTGAGCCCACAGCTCTAACATGTACAAAAGAATAAGAGCTGATTTTTGGATACCATCTGACTTTGCTCAGCAAATAGAAGCAGTGAAATCAGCACGTTGAATTTGTGCCCGAGTTTAAATGCCATTCTGCTGACTATAAAATCAATACACAATTGCATTTGAAGCTTAAACTTTGACATCAGTATTCCCATTAAAATTACACTGTTTTTTACAATGCAATTTTTTTTCAGCTATCATACCAATTGCTGTTTTTAACAGGGATCAGGGCCTATGCAGTAACTTGCAGCCAGGCATGCACACGACTTAGCAGGAACATTGCAGTCAAACTACAGATTATACCTCAAATGTTATTCCATTGTCACTTCTGTTGGTACCGAGGAAAACTTTTCAATCCAACTAAACGAGCTAACAAGTTTCTCGGAAGTCCAAACTGTATACACGCAGTTTCAAATAGCTGAATATCATTACTTTAAACAATTCTAACATTGTAGTTAAATGGTCTAAGGGGGAGGAAGAAAAGGTGGGAGTTGGCTGACTGAATGGCACAGAAGAAAACTATAAGACCGGAGAAGCTTATAAGGAATAGTGGGAGAACTTGAAGGTTATTAAAGTTGAGGCAAAAGTTTTAAATTCAGTGCATTGGTACTGGCTGTTTGCCCGTCAATTACTGAGAACAAAGATATTTGAAAAGTGGACCCGGATACAGGCAATTGGGTTTTAGATGAGTTGGAATTCTAAAAATAGAAACTATTTAGTGAAAGTGGCTCCCATCATGTGTACTTCTCTCCAGGGTTAAAACCATTTGATTTGTAAGCTGAAGAATCCTTAGCACTGTGGGCAAATGAGGTGGAGATTGGCTTGTATCAGGGGGAGACCGAGCTAAATGTCCCATTCTTTCAACATTACCACTGCTGAAGTGAGACAAGTCTAGAATAGTTGCTATACATTCAGGGTAACATGAAAAGTATAAAGATAAACTTTGCCCCCCTTTCTCCAACGCCTTTTTTGTTGTACTAAAACATACGTTACGTTTATTATCAAACACAGCACTAGCTTAAAATGAAGCACCAATTTGTTCACAAGTGTGTTTTCAGCCAATATTGCTGTAAAAACATTCATGCTGCATTTCAGTGCCCTTTCACGAGGATGGATATGGAGTGGACACGTGAGTGCAGTCTCTAATAGGTTCTTGGCAAGCCTGCCATATGCATGAAATTCTGTGCTCTCCAGTTGTTATCTCTTTTCCATGGAGAAAGTTCTGAAGAGATTGGTGACATGCAATGATGCGGAATTGGTATATGCCCCATGCGGACCATAGAATTACCAATCATTGAATGGCAACAGCAAAGAAAGAGGCCACTCAGCCCATCACGTCCTCGCTGGTTCTATGCATGAGCAACTCGCCTGGTCCCATTCCACTGCCTTTTTCCCACGCAATATTTTTAAGATGATTGTCCAGTTCCTTTCTGAAAGCTATGACTGAATCTGTCTCCGATACGCTTTCAGGCAACACATTCCTGATCCTAACAACTTGCTGTGTTTACTAAAACATAAAGCTTTTCCTCATATTGTCTTTGTTTCTTTTGGCAATGATATTAGTTTGGTTCTTGGTCCTTCTGCCAATCGGAGCAGTTTCTCTCTATATTTTCTGCCCAGGTCTCTGCCTCTGGACACTTGCATCAGATCTCCTTTTAATCATTTCTCCAAACACCACAGCCCAAATTCTCTGATTCATCTATGTAGCTGGAGTTATTCATCTTTGGAACTATTTCACGAATCCTTTTTGTATCCTCTTTATTCACATTCTCCTTGAAGAGCCCAGGACTGGACCCAGTACTCTGGGTGAGGCTGAACTAGTGTTTTATACAGGTTTCTCAAAGTTTTTAAATCCTGGCAATCGAGATACTTTATTAACTGCTTGCTCAATTTGCCATGCCTCCTCCATTGGTCTGTTCTCGGTCACTCCCAGATCTCTGGGGCCTAGCACTCCTTTTAGAATAGCACCCTTTCTGTTAAAATACCTGTCCTCGCTGTTCTTACCAAAATGAATTGCTTCTGTGCTTTAAACCTCACATGCCAGTTGTTGACTCATTCCACCAGCCTGTCTATAGCAATTGTAAATTTATCACTAACCTCTTCACAAACTTCCAAATCTACAAATTTTGTGCACACAATTCCATGAAACTCCAGGCCATTGTATCCTGAAATATTTATTGCTCATTCTGCCCTTTTTTGTTCTAAAACATATGGGATGTATGAATTAGGAGCAGCAATAGGCCACTCAGTCCTTACACCTTCTCCACCATTGAGAAAGATCATGGCAGATCTGATTGTAACCTCAATCTCACATTCTCACTGAATCTTTCACCTCTTGCTGCATTAAAATGCTTCAAAGATGCTGCTCCCACTGTCTTTTTAGGAAGGAAGTTCCAAAGGTTCCCTTCCTCTGAAAGGAAAAACAAATTCTCCTCATCTCTGTCCTGAATGGGTGACCCTTTGTTTTCAGTAATAATTATTGCCACAATGTCATATTTCCACATGGCTGCCTGCAGCTCACCAACCTTATTTACCACACTCTGTACATTCACATACATGCACAGTAAACTTAATTTTCACTGTATTGTGAATTCTCTTATTCCAACGTCACTTATCACCTGCGTATTTTCTACTCTATCGCCATTCATCTTTGACAACACTCTGAGCACCTTGGTTTTCCTTCCGAATATAACCACCTGACTTCCACATCATTTAACCCTACTCAATAGCATGAAAAAATTTATCCTCAAGGATATTGATTCTAGCTCTATTCCGGTGCATCCCATCCACCATGTATATATCCTGTTTTCCCCAGCATCTATCTCACTATCCCACGAATCAAAAACCCACCCTTCCTGTATCATTTCTCTAGCAATATATTCATCCATTCCATACCCCCATTTCCATAGTCAGGAACAGGTACTACTAGGTGTCATCCAGAGATTACTACCTTTTTGAAGTAGTTTGCGCATTGGTTTCTTCCCTGTACTCTAAACTCTGCCTGCAGAAACCTCTTTCTATCAATGTCGAAATGGGTCACGACTACTGGCTGTTGACCCTCTCCTCCCTCAGTGTTGTGTTGCTATTCACTGATCTCCTTGACACTGGCCATGACAAGGCAACATTCCATCCTGGATTACAACTGCGGCACAGAATCTCCTGTCTATTCCTCTAATTATGAATCCTGTATCACTACCGATTTTCCCATCTTCCTACTGCCTTACCCTGTACAGATGAGCCAGTCATGGTGCTGTGTTCAAGGCTCTGGGATTCCAGAGGTACGATTGCCCGTGCTGGTATTCAGAACAGTTGGAGAACACAATATGTTCAAGCGACCTCTGAACCACTTAGTTAGTCCAATTTCCTGGTGGTCACCCATTCACTCTCTGCCTGCACATACTTCAGCCTTGGGCTGACAAGTGCTGTCCATGAAGCTCTCATTTTTATTGGTGTACTGCAGTAACTTCCAGCTGCAGGTTGAGCTCCACCATCCAGCGGAAGACACTTACTTTCTACAAAAGTGATTGTGCACAAGCATCAGAGAACTCCTTGAACCGTGAAACCTCCGTGCAAATGTGATGTTTATGGGGAAGAGTAATTACAGTTTTGAAGGTGCTATTGGACCACCATTATGAGATAGCTCTGGGTAGTGAGATGAGGCAATGATGATGGGTCTTAACCAACATAACCAGACTGGGGACTTAACAAGTATAGGCTTGGAAGTATTGATGAAAGAACATCTTGAGATTCATTGTACCTGTATCTGTTGCGTCCTTACAAAATTGTTCGACCACCTTCTGGTTGCCACACTACCAGAAGGATGTGGATGCTTTGGAGAGGGTACAGAAAAGATTTACCAGGGTGTTGCCTGGTATGGAGGGCATTAGCTATAAGGAGAGATTGGAGAAACTTGGTTTGTTCTCGCTGGAACAACAGAGGTTGAGGGATGACCTGATAGAAGTCTGCAAGATTGAGGGGCACAGACAGAGTGGATTGTCAAGCTTTTTTCGAGGGTGGAAGAGTCAATTACTAGGGGGCATAAGTTTAAGGTGCGAGGGGCAACTTTTAAAGGTGACGTACGAGGCAAGTTTTTTACCGAGGGTGGTGGATGTCTGGAATTCGCTGCTGGGGAGATAATGAAAGCAGAAATCATAGTGACCTTTCCATAGGATGGGAATAGAGGTATATGGTCCCCAGAAGGGTAGGGGGTTTAGTTCAGTCAGGCAGCATGGTCAGTGCAGGCTTGGAGGGCGAAGGGCCAGTTCCTGTGCTGTAATTTTCTTTGTTCTAAATCAGTGGGAATATGCAGGAACAGTCTCATTATTAAAACTTTGCTGTTTCAAAACTTCCTAAAAATGAGAACAGCCATCGGAAAGTCTTTGACACAAAGCGATGGCAGAAAAGCTTCTAAAATGTAAAGGGAAGGCTATTGGCCAAATCTGCTGAGGCTCCGGCTTTGGCATTGAGCTTTGCTGCCAGTATGTGATGTTTTTAAAAGGTTGGCAGGATGGAATTTGTGACTGAATCTTTGAGTGAGAGGACATGGCAGTACTGGGAGGCATAGATCTGGATTTTATTAATAAAGAAATGAAAATAAAAAATACTGCAAAGATGCAGCATGTTTCCATGAAATGCTCCACATTTAAGAATAGAAAAATCACTTGGAATATTTGAACATTTTAAGTAATTGTTTGGATAAAGGAGCCTTTTATAACACATTTCCTACGTGCTCCTGGCTTCACTTCCTGTTCCCTTCATCTGTATAAAGTAAAGACAGCATTTATCCCCAAGCTTTCGCTGTCTTCACAAAAGTAGTCAATGACTGCATTAAAGAGCTGGAAAAAAGTAATTTTCTTACTTGCTTTCCCTGTATTGGTGCATAACATATAATGAAGGATGTGCCAATAGTTGAGGTGAACGTGAAGTGGAATCTGGGAGAAATATAAAACTTGATATGTATATCACTATTGAGATAGCAGATACATTTGAACCCTACGTACTCAAATATTCTAAACTCTCTTTTCTATTCATTAATACTGAATACCTCAACAAGCCTGTTGTGTATTTGCAGTCATTTCTGTTGTTATTTTAAAATAATTATTCAATGAAAACTAGACTTGTTTACCAGCACTGCAATGTTCTCTCGCCAAATTTGATCTGTTGTGATATGACTAGCATTACACACTGGTACAAATGAAGGAGCCTCAGGAGATCAGGTTATGATATTTTCTTTCCATTTCAATTGTTATTATGGCTTTTCAATGTTTTTCTTATGGCCCAGTGCTGTATGACAGGAAAGGGCAATATTACAGTGGAGTGGCAACATTCAACTGTACAAATAACATAGATTCTTATTTGCAGAGGTGTATACTGTATGCTTCTATGTGTACTGTAAGTTGCTAACATGCCAGTTTAAGCACCCCCTTAACAATTGAAACAATTCTATTTATGTGTGAGCGTATTTTCAATATTTGAGTTTTGTTTTACTTTAGGTTCTGTGATGTTTATTTTGAGCTTTTAAAAAATTGCTCTTGGGATGTTGGTAAAACCAAATTTATTGCCTATAGATGCTGTTGGAATGTGGTCTTCCAGAACTATTTCAGCCCTTGTGATTAATATGTTCCCACGATGGTCTTATGGAGAGACTTGTTTTTCCTGCTGTTTTGTAGCGGTTCTTTTTGGAGCAACAGTTTGTAAGGCAACCTCAGAGAGTCAACCACATGGAGTGGATTCGTCCACGGGAAACCCGACCAGGCAGAAGTGGCAGGTTGCCTTTCCTGCAGGACATCTGTAACCATTTGGGACCTTTGTGATGATCTTCCAGCTATCTTGGTCATTTTTCCGTTGCTAGCCCCATTGATTTCTAGATTTATTGAATCCATTTCGCAACTTGCCACATTGGAATTTGGAGAGGATGTGGTGGAGAGGGTAGGCTGGAGTTCTCATGCACTGGCAGTCTTGCGAGAGAAATTGATTTTGCATGTAGCTATTGGCTATCATAAGCTACTGTAAAAAAAAAAAATTCTTACTGCATGACATTTGAGTTTTTGGGATGACACTTGGCTGGGATACTTCATCTTACAGGAGGAGTGATTTATAGATTGCAACATTTATTTTAAACTTGCTAATAACATGTTACTTGCAAAAGCTGACTACATGATCATTTTTGTCATCTTATGGTAATCCACATTTGTGGCTGTGTTTTTAAAAAAAAATGTTATTTAAGAACAGGAGCATGCCACTCAGTCCCTCGAGCCTCTTTTACCACTTGGTGAGATCATGATTTATGTATATGTGAACTCCACCTACCCGCTTTGGTTTCTTAACCCTTAATATGATTAGCTGACAAAAAGCTATCAATCTTAGTTTAAAATATTTTCAACCGACTTAGTCGATTTGTGGCGTCAGTGCAAGATCACTACAAACCTTGTTATGGTCCAAATGCTTGACACATTTGCCTCAGAATGCTTTCTCTGCCTTTTTAATAGGATCCACAACTCGATTCAAAAAAAACAGACTGGTGGCTTTGTTAAAAGAATTTGTGTTTAGCATTCATGTAGAAAGATTGGCCCTAGTAAACTCTAGGCCATAGTCAGTATCTTTGAAAGGGTTAATGGATTTTACTCTTAGTTCGGCTTTTGAAAATTACCATATGCTCTCGTAAGTCTTCCTCCACTTTTAAAACGAGACCAATTTTTCTGACAACCTTTTCTGAATGTCATTTTTCAAAGCTGTAAGCTAAACTTTGTACTTAAACTATAAATACAATCAAGCTGCACCATAACTAAGTTAAAAGCTATGAAGGAGATTGGCTATAAATGGTCTAGATTTGTAATATTTGTTTGGTTAGCAAGTGACTTGAAGCAATATTAAGTGGCCTTTTTTAAATAGGTTCCACATTTTATGAAACTGATCTTGATTTTATTTTTAACAAAGTAAATCAATCTCCCATTGAACCAGAATCTAAAAACTGAAGGAATAATCGAATGATAAATTTTATTTTGTTTAGCACCTGCAACAATAGCCCTGTACACAAAAATGAGTGAGCGAGAAATGAGGTTTTCTGATTTTTCACCCCATTGGGACTGCTTAGTTCACAGAGGGTGGGATTGAGGTTGCAACCCATCAGTCATTGTGGGTTGCCAAATACAGAAATCCATTGCCTGTAAAATCCTTTTAGAATCTTCTCAGAATGCAATTGTGAGTGCTGTTTGTGCTGTCCAAGCCCGGGTCAGGATCACTTCCACTGCTGTACAGAATTACCCCCAAGTGCCCAAACTGCAGTTGGTTGAGGAGGAGACGTTCTGCAGGCCATCCCAGTTAGCCAGATGGGCAGAATTGCTAAGTGGAAATAAAGTTAGCACAAAAAAGTTGTATTTTTTTTTTATGCACAATGATTCAGAAATGCAGGATCGTGGAGAACGGTCGGAGTGAAAAACTGGAGCACCTGTACGTGATAGTGCCCTTGGAATGATGGACAAACATTTCTTCTCCTTGTGAAGTGGCTTGACCAGAATGTTGTTTGTTTCACGTTTGCTATTTGAATCTCAGCTAAAGCCCCTTGTTGGCGCAAAACATAATCAGCGTTAACCACAGTATTGGCAGAGCAATGAAACAGCTTCTCAGTGCATCGTTATTATGAGAGAGCTTCTGTCAATGTATGGTACTTTCAGAGTCCTCGAAGGGTTATTGATTTGTGGCTTTTGCATTGGAAAGCCCGCCAGCGGTCTCAGTAGATTTGCTATCGTGAAGGCAGTTAAATCACGTTCAATTCACGTTGTTTAAACTAATTTAATTCAGAAGATAATCTGTTTTTTTAACTCGCTAAACTTTTCTTGTTTGTCTTGTCTGATGCTGATTTTGTGTTGTTCGTAAAAGGTAAACCAGACTTTAGGGCGTACCTCCAAAAGCAAAATTGCCAGTGGCAGATAATTAATGGATGAAAATAAAGCTAACATTTGCAGCTATAAGCCAAAAAGTTGTGCATTTCTGTTCAGAGCAAGTTAGAAACACAGAACTGGAAGATTGGTGCAGGATAATGCATCTGGAATGCTAGAACCTCATCAAATATTTCTGCTTTGAAATATGTTAGTAGGCTTGAGAGGCAAATATGAAGAGGTAAATTTTGTTTAGTGTGATTTGATGTGTTTGGAAGTGGGTATCTTCATGCTTATTGATCTATGACTCCAGCTTGGAAGTTTATTTGGACATTTTTGTCATGGATAACATATGCGCAGATGTTGAAATGTAGCATTGGGATGGCAGAGGCTGCTGTACAATCTCTGCTGACTGTTCTAAAAAAGATATTACTATTTAAATATCATTTTAGCTCAACTGGAGTTAGGAATTTTAATTTGAAAACATTGATTGTGTAGCTGGGGAGGAGCTGTTTTCGCTGACAGTATCTAGAAGATACCAGTTTAAGTTATTGGGCAAAAATGACCGTGGGGGTTGAGAATTCTTCTCAATCAATGAGCTGCAATGTCAGGAACACATTGTCTGAAAGAGGGATGGAAACAGATTCAACAGTAGCTTCCAAAGTAGAATTGATATTGTACGTTGTAAAAGGAAAAATACGCAGGGCTACTGGGCTGTAACAAAGCAGGAGTGCCAGTATAGGCACAAAGGGCTGAAGAGCCTCTGCCTGCATTCTAGGATTCTAAGTTTAACTTTATTTATTAGTGTCACAAGTAAGCTTACATTAACACTGCAGTGTAGTTACTGTGAAAATTCTCTAGTTGCCACACTTCAGTATCTGCTCGGGTACTCAGAGGGAGAATTTAGCATGACCAGTGCACCTAAACAGCACGTCTTTTGGACTGTGGGAAGAAGCCAGAGTGCCTGGAGGAAACCCATGCAGGCACAGGGAGAATGTGCAAAGTCCACACAGACAATGACCCAACTGGGAATTGAACCCCGATCTCTGGCGCTGTGAGGCAGCAGTGCTAACCACTGTGATTCTATAAGACTGTACAATACAGTGAGCCTTTTGAACGCGTGCTGAATTACAGTAGACTATTTGAGAAGCAACCAAGTAACATTTTGCACTGCAGGAGAATTACATTGAGTGTACCTCTGCAGTGAAGATCATTTTGATATTAATATTAGGATCTCATTTTGATTTGGAGATGGATTTGTTTGTGAAAAGGTAGGCAACCTGACACAGCCACATATGTCTGTTTGCTGTGTCATAGTTCCCAGCATGTATTGTAACCTGTTAAGTACTAAAGCCCCTTGAGAAAGTGTTTTCATTATCTCGCCTCTTGCAGAACATTGTAGGATATTAATTTTCAGCAGCATCAATACTGTATTTCTCCTTTGTTTAGCAGCAGGATGAACTCCACTTTCTCTTTATCGTGATTGTGTCCTCTCATCACTTTGACAACAGTAATCAGTGAAAGCACTCTTTCATTTTAACCATTGTAGAGTTTAAAAAGAGAGAAAAAAAATGTTTTGCCTTTATACTGAGATGGATAAAATTCACCATGCTTTCCTGGGTCATTGTTCAGCGTAAGAGTCGATACAGCATTAATTTTAGTTTCTGTGCTGATGCTGTGTAAACACCAGCACCAATGCTGCTTTTCTGAAGAGGCTGATTACAGCTTTTAGCTTGGATCAAATGATTGTGTATTCAATATAAATTTTAAATTTACAGGTCACAGTCCTGAAAATGTGCAGTTTATGTACCTGGAGTTTTGGCATTAGTGATTTGCGAAGCATGGATTTTTTTTCCTACGGGCTCGGGATGGGTGGAGGGGAGATGGGGGGGTCACTTGCTTCAAATAAAATACATAATGGGCTTGTACAGAGACTATTTTTGGATTCCTCTATTTGTGAGGGAGCTAAGGTGTCAGAGGTCATGGCTGACTAGAGAGTGCTAACTCTGTGCTCTCATTTCACTGAGATTTCATTCTTCAGTACATCTTATTTATGTACACGTAAAGGATGCTGCTGTGACGATAGTCTTTTTCTTGTACTTTTAATGTTTGTAGAAATCTGATTTTAAAAAAGGCAGCTGGGGTCTGGAACTAAAAAAATTTTCATTTCTGTGTCAGTTTCTTCACATTAATTCATTGGTTGTGTCCTCACCGTTTAAGAGTGTTAGAGATATAATTTTAAAAGCTCCCTGTATAATACAGGGTTTTGTTAGCCCTGGTGAGGCTGGCTATAACTCACTCAGAACCAGGGTTCCTCTGGAGTTGTACGCTCAGCCTTGCCTGTGGCAATAAAAGTTGTACTACATGGAAAGACACATGATACCCTCTGTCTAACTCCTGAACAATGAGAACACAGTTTCTGTAGCCATTGTTTGGGTGGAATTTAAAATGGTCGCGAAACACTTTGTGTGACGGTGAGTGCCGTCTGACAATTAATCCACTTGTATCACTCTGTTGTGGTCTTTTTAAAAATATTTTTCCCTGCGGTGTCAACTTTGGAATTGACTGAAGTTGATAACAAAGAAAAAACAATAAAGATACAGAATTGTGAGTTGGTGTCATTTTTCAAAAATTGTGTGTGGCAAATGTCTTACTTTTTTTTTCTCTCTGTGCAGAAGACCTTTTCACCTTGTGTACTAGTTTTTTTTTTAAAGAATGCATTTTAATATGGGCCTGGCTGATTCTTCTGGCCTGCTTTGAAGCTTTAGGGGCAGACCTGCACAATAGCAGGAACAAATATCCCCATTTGAAAAGTAGTAGTTTGGGCTAATGTTTATCCATCTGGTGCCATTTTACACCAATGTGAAATGAGTACGCTGAAAAAGCTCCAAAAAGTAGTCTTTGTAATTTTTTTTTGCGTAGGGAATTTACTTTAGAATTTTACAGCAATCTGGCTCATTGCCCAACCATAAATCACAAAGATGTCCATTTTTTACTGAGGTTTATTTTACTTGTACAGTCTTATCAAACCATCCATCAATGGTAGAATTATGGATTGCTGGGAGTGATTACAAGGCAATAATCTAATTGTACAGTTTAAATGGCATCGTATAGTAAAAGGCTGAAATTGGATCACATTCTCAAAATTTTTTCCTGGTGTTCTTATAATATATGCGGTATTCATTTGGATGTAAAGGCAGAGGGTGGCATTCAATTGTTGATCATTACTGTACTTGTGAATTAGAATGATGCTCATACAAAATGTCATTTTTGACCCCAATCATATTATTCTTTCTGCACTCCTGGTTTTGAGTTTCACGATGTGGAGATGCCGGTATTGGATTGGGGTAAACACAGTAAGAAGTCTCACAATACCAGGTTAAAGTCCAACAGGTTTATTTGGTAGCAAATGCCACTAACTTTTGGAGCATTGCTCCTTTGTCAAGTAGGTGGGAATTCTGTTTACAGACAGGGCATATAAAGACACAAACTCAATTTACAGAATAGTGATTGGAATGCAAGTCTTCACAGCTAATCAAATCTTAAAGATACAGAAAACATGAATGGAGGGAACATTAAGCACAGGTTAAAGAGATGTATATTGTCTCCATGCCAATACATATTACCAATTGTAAAGCCACAGAGAACTTTTCAATCTCCTTGAGTGAATAACCTCTTATTAAAAACAAACAAAATTCTATGCAGACATCAAGTACAACTAATCCTTTAGTAGATTATTGAAACAGTCAATCAAACTGTAAACTCAGAACCCCCTGCTGAGATAATTGTAGCTTATGAAACTCAGCCATAATTTAATAATAACCCTTGTGGGAAATGTGAGATCTGGCTAGATACTGATATTTCTCTAACCTATACCTGTCAATTACAGCAGTTCGGCAGAAGAGTTTTTATGCTCTCACTGATAACTGCAGCCTAATTTATTAAAATTAAAAATAGAGTATTAAATAAAAACTTCAGATATAACAGTTAAACAGATCTTATCTACCTTGAGGAATATTTACGGCTACTTTGTCAATTCATGGTACCCACACAAAGGTTTAAGCCTGTGCAGCAACTAGTTGGGCCTCCTTAGCTCAGCACGAAATTCCAATCGCCCTGTTGAATTTGTTTCCCTACAGTGTGAATCAAGCCCCAACCTTCCCATAAGGATTAAACTAGGATCTGCTGGAAATGGGGGCAGGACCTCAGCATCCAGGTCTTGCTTGCCATTTTGAAGGAATCTTCTTGACTCCATGAAAATCTGGCCCGTAATGTAGGCATTAAAGGTAGTACCTTTAGAAAGGTGGAGAGCGATACTCTGTAACAATTAGTGCTGGAACCGCTTCGTTCGCCATTTACGTAAATGATTTTCCATTGGCAGCATGGTGGCACGGTCGTTAGCATTGTTGCCTCACAGCACCAGGGACCTGGGTTCAATTCTGGCCTTGGGCCACGGTCTGTGTGGAGTTTGCACTTTCTTCCCGGGTTTCCTCTGGGTACTCCAGTTTCTTCCCACAGTCCAAAGATGTGCAGTTGACTGGCCATGCTAAATTGACCCTAGGATCAAGGGAACAGAATAAATAGGGTTATGGGATAGGGCCTGGGTGGGATTATGGTCAGTACAGACTCGATAGACTGGGCGTATTGTAGTGATCTTATGCATTCTATGGATTTGGATTGCAGAACGGAAAGCTTAAAATCAGTATTTGTGGATGACACTAAACTGGGGAATGTATTTATCCTGAGGTAAACCGTGGCAAAATCCAAGATGTTAACAAATTGCAGAATAGTGTGTATTTGTAGATGAATTTTAGTGTCTATGCATACAATGTGGTGCACAGGACTACTAAGAAGGCCTCCCATTCTTTGGAAAATAAGAGTTTAAATGAAGTAAAGCTGCAAAAAGACCCAGGGTACATATACAGAGGTAATAAAATTAGCAATTCAGGTTAATAAATTCACAAGTACTGACAGATCACTGGGATTCATTTCTAGAGAAAGTTTTGAAAACTGATTATTGAAATTTCCACTACCATATAGCAATCCCTCACTAATATTGCCTCCGTTACTCTGAAGGGCTGCTACAGAGTAGTGGAAATAAATGCCTACTCATTGAATGGAAGTGAAATTCTAACAGTGGGCATTGTTAGAAAATCAATAATTGAAGTGATGAAGGATTTGAAAATAAAAAATAGGCTTTACACTATCCAACAGCTGTGCCAGATATGTCAAGTGGATGGTTTAAATCATTTTTGCTACTTTTGTACCTATTCCGTGCGCAGTATCTGGTATTGATTGTGCGACACAGGGTGCAGCAGTACATGAATTATGTGCTTCATTTCATTGCGAAGAAGAATGTGCAAGTTGCTTGGTGCTTTAATCTGGTGTGTACTTGATGCACTATCTGATCAAACTAACAAAGTGCCCTCCCTCACCTTGCATCGGTGAAATCTCTACTCCCTGAAAGAAGGCTGCTTCCCTTTGCTTGGTCAGTGAGCTGTACTGTTGCCTAAATGCACTGTCACTTCTTTATGGATTACCTTCATCATGTTGCTGAATCCTGTACATTAGGCAAATAGTTAAATCTGTCATTGTGAAGAAAAAGTACACTTTCTCAAACGCTGTGACAGCACATTCTTTGTCAAGCTGACTGATGTATCTGCGGAGCTTTGCCCTAAATGTGTATAAAAAGTATTTGAAGTAAGATTTGGCAGGGTATGCAAGAATTGTATCATTGCCAACTTTTTTTTTTTGCTTTAGTGTTACTCTGTTCTATGACAAATTACAGATGGATTATTGGCTCAGGTTCCACACAGTTCCTTTCTGTTCTTTCTCCCCCCCCTGCTTTTACCATTATTTTTTCCAGCAGAACTGCAGCTGATGGTTATGAACATAGAAGGTGTATTATGTTTCATTGTCAATTACAGTTTGGTGCTGTGAGGTTTACTCTGACCCAGCAACTCCTCTTGTTGGTAATAATTCAATGCAGTTGCTACTGGTTTGGTAAGTCCTGCAGTGTGCCTGGACCTTGAGAGGTTCTGAAGCACAGAAAGGCTGACAGCTAAACTTCTAACACTCAGCTTACTTTAACCTACTTGTATTTATTGTTGATTCAAATTAATCTTCCTGAACAGAAGAATTCACTTCTTTCGAAGTAATTTGTCTTGTGCCTAGATTATTCAGGGAAGCATTTATCATGGTGCTGCTGTTGATTAAAGGGTTTAAAAATTTTGTTCTTTGTAAAAAAGCTTCTTGATTGTCATGTTTGGATAGCATCCAGCTTGCTTCAAAGACCTGATATGTATTCAGAATCACAGTTATCATAACTGATGAACCAAGGCTCTTTTACAAAGTTGCTTGTGTGCAAAGAAAGGCATTGCATTGCGATTTCAGCTTCAGTATATAATCAAATAACTCGTCAATAATCAAGCTCATATATGCAAATAAAGTTTTGGTAATGTTGCAGAGCTTTTGCTTTTTTTTTTGCCGTTCCTTTAGGACTTTGGCTTCTCTTTGCTGTTGTTAACTGAATTGTGCTTGTCCGATTCTTAGCATTTGGCAAATTGAGGCCATTACCTGAGTTGTGAAAGTCACAAAGTGTGGAGTGTTATGAGCACAATTCTTTAGTTCCTCACGCATAGGGAAAAGAAAATTAAAGGCGGAAACTGCCACCATCTATGTAAGCATCATTCATGAAAGGAGCTGTTTTGTCCCAACTGCTGTGTGCAATAAGTGTGGGCCAATGAAAACAACACCGTTCTCAATGCTTGGAGACCACATTGAGCAACTCTCCTGTTTTTCATATAGGGAGGTACTTGAGCTGAAAAATGATGTATTGCATTCCATAAGTACAGTTAATACTAATATCAGCAGTTGAAACTCCAATAATATTTTAAGTGTGCTCTAAACTAGTGCAATAGAGTATAACATGGCTTAGAAGTTAACAAAATTGAATACTGATTTAACGGACACTCGTGAAAACTTCCTTAACTACTGGCCACAATGATGTATTTAAAGCTGCCTTTCTTTTTACTGCATAATGGATTGTGTTTACATTTTTCATAACCTCATTTTACTAGGTTTTGTGAGCCCATTATTCTGGGCGATTGCTTTATTAATCATCTGATTACAGATCATAAAATATGTGCCTCAGAGTTGTGTTTTTTGTGTGTTGAAACCTTTTATCAGTTAGAAACAAAATTACCTTTAAGTATCATTCAATTGACACTATTTGTCCACCAATTGTGTGGAAATTGGTGTCAAATATGTATACAGAAGCCATACCTTAAAATTGTGCATGTACTTTTTTCTCTTAGTTTTTATTTATCATAAATTCCTGATTTCATTTTTACTATGGGCTTTGCTGATAATCCACTTGTTTCTGTTCTTGCTGTTTCTGGTCGCAGTTTCCGTTAATGAGTCAAATTAAAAAAAGAATCAGCTACCTTTTGTGTCTTAGTAACTGAAATTCCAAGTGACTAAAATGAAGGTTTAAATTACATACTTCACAGTAAGGTAATTTAAATTATCGATTGAATTATCATGTGGGGCTTTTAATACCTCACTATGATCGAAGGGTGTGTGGCTTTCCCCAAAAGCTTGGACTTGATGTTTCTTTTCCCCGGAGTCGAAAGGCTTCGAGCGAAGTTTGTGCTTTCTGAGCGTATGTAATTCTCATTCAGCTGTATCAACAAAAACTCATATTAATATAGTGCCTTTTACATCACAAAGCATCCCAAAGTGCTAATGTTCTTTTTAAGCTGTGACCACTTTCTTCCCAGTAATTTTTTTAATACATAATTTTGAAAAAGAATTTGAGGTTTTTTTAAAACAGCCAGTATGTAATTGGATAGGGGTGAATAATAATATTTGTTATATTTCTGCAGTAGTTTTGATTTTTTTTTTGCTCAATAAAATTCAAAACATATTAAGACTCAAGGGCGTCAAACTGGGATTTGGGAGGGTAAGAGAGAGGCTTCCTGTCCTTTTTTTTATGTAAAAGTTTTACCTTTTTTGTTGTAATCAGTACAAATTAAGATTTTACATCTTATCTGCAGGTTTCCTTCCATTAGTTCTGTGCCCTTTCACCCCAGCATATATCTGGAGAATAGTGGGATTCCTGCTGTGGGGGTTTGTCAAACTGCCTCACTTTGCATACCACAAAGCAGTGCCAGATCTTTCACTTTTCCCTTCCCATTCGTGTTTTCTGCCAACTCCTTTGGTCCGTCCTCTTCGGTCCATCCTCTTTGTTGTTCTGGATATCTTTACCTGTGCTGCAATCTTCCCTTCACAGTTGATCAGTTTCCTGCTTCAGACCTCAACTGGTTGGCTAATAAGGCTGAAATTTTCTGGCCTATCACACTGATAGGATGTGAACGGGAATTTCAGTGGCTCGCTGGCCCCAATCCAAGAGGGGGATTGGAAAACTCCATCCTGATTGCCGGGGGGAGGATTGTGTTTTTTGTGTGTTGAATCCGTTATGACTTGGGGTGGGGGTGTGCTGACGAAGAGGACAGCCTCGAAAGCTGGTGTGAGTTTACTATCAAATAAATCGGTTGGACTTAAACCTGGTGTTGTCAGACTTCTTACTGTGTTCACCCCAGTCCAACACCGGCATCTCCACATCTTGAACTGCTCAACCCATTGGACACTTGCTATTCTCTGTGTACGACCATCAGCCACTACTTTGGTTCTGTAGGTCTTTATTTCTCAGCAGTGTTTCCTTCCTTGTTGATAGCTGCAACTTAAGACCATTCATCGATGGGGTGGTGGTCATTGGGAAAATAGGGTCAAAGGGCTTTGTTAATTGCTTTTCATTCTAACCACTGCAAAGTGGAGAAATCTTTTGAAACCATCGCTTTGTCAAGTGGGACTTTGGGACCTGAAGGATTTGCTTTTTATTATTCCAGTTACAACGGGCAGGTGCGGCAAGAAGGATCTTTTTTCTAACATTTACCTATTGTTGGGATCGGGATTCGACTATTTTAAATTTTCACTTTCTCTCTTATCTCCTTCCTTCTCCTCCTCCCATTCTTTTTCTCTCCCTCTTTTTCTTTTTATCTTCCTGCTCTCCCATTTTTTCCATATTGTTTTGATCATGGGTCTGAGGTGAAGGAAGGGAAAATCCATTCAGTAATCTTAATTCTGATAACTATTTCATTGTGTGTTGGAGGCCTGGATTGGGATCCTTAGGGTTTGCTTTCTTTCCTCAAGTAAGTTACAGAAGACCATAGTTTTTTATAATTTTTTTCAGTGCTTTCTACATAGAATCATAGAATCCCTACAGTGCAGAAGCAAGAAGGCATTTGGCACATTGAGTCAGCACTGACTCTCCAACAGAGCATCCCACCCAGACTCCGATCCTATAACCTCACGTATTAACCCCACTAATTCCCCTAAGCTACACATCCTGGGACATGAGGGGCAATTCATGATGGCCAATCCATCTAATCTAAACATTTTTAGATTGTATGAAGAAACTTAAAATCCCAGAGGAAGTCCACGCAGGTACAAGGAGAACGTGTAAATTCCACACAGTCACCTGAGGCTAGAATTGAACCAGGATCCCTGGTGCTGTGAGGCAGCAGTGCCACCATACCTGTTAGAAATTCTGCACGAGGTTGGTCTTCACTTCCCTCCAGATCTTTTATTTACATCAGTTGTATCAGCATCGTATGGTTTTATGTTAACTCTTTATATCTCCTACCTGCCCCCCATACCCGCTTCCCAAGTGTTTATCACAACTATATCAATGCGCTCCTGATATTGAGGAGCTCTTTACTTTGCTCATCAGCCCTGTCTGGAATTATACATGTGGGTGCTAAGAGAAAGTTGGGTTTGGCCATGATGCTATTCACGTCAGGTCGCTTACCAAAATGTATCATAAAGCTCAAACAAGATGATGGTCAAGTATTGGAGACTGCTTCTTGTCTGCAGACCTGTGCCTCTGCCAAGAATGAGTACATATCTGAGACGCAGTCGAAATAGACAAGGAAAAGGAAGGGCAATAAACAACATTATATCCCAGAGAGTTATATCATCGGCTGACTCCTAGCTTGGTTTATTCTTTTTGAAAAACATTATCTTATCCAATCTCTAACTGGATGTTATGAAACCCAATCCTGAGGAGGGAAGTCCAATTGCCACACCAGTAAGAGGAACAGGAGTAGCCACTCAGCCTATCAAGCCTGTTCTATCATTGGCCAAACTTCTGTAATGTTCTGGATTTTAACTCCTTTATCTGCCCTTGCTCCATATCCATAGCAAACGTCGATTGATTGCAAATTTCCAATTATTAATTGAATGAGCACCGACTGCTTAACAAAGGAGCGAGTTCTGCAATTTGACCATCCATACAATACATCCCTTCCAAAGGTATGCTGCCTCGGGCTGTACCTTCATGGGGTGCAAGTTGGATTCAAATGGGCAGAAAGGTGCTTGCCTTACTGTGTGGCGTAATGAACACTTTCTGCAAGTAATTCATGTGAAATTGATTTTACATTTTTCATATTTTTCTTGCAACCTGTTTTAAAATATCTTGTACTGTGAAGATGCAACTAAATATTTGACTTTGTTTAATGATACACCAATGTCACTAACTCTTCTTCTGAATTGCGGAAGAAGCTATTACATAAATGCCCGCTGAGACTGAGTTTCAACCTGCCCTGCACATTAACGTGAGCTATTCTGATGGTTTTAAAAATGTCTCACAATAAGTTGTCTTATTGTGACAACTGTTAAGCTGCACAGTTCCAATATTAGAACTTTTTTTTTAAGAAAGACTGTTTTAAAGTTTGCCCTTTTTTTTCAAAAAAAAAGCCCTGAACTGAATTTAAAGATGATCCCCAGCTACCAAACAGAAACTAGTAGAGTTCAGACTTTACTTTGCAGAGGAGAAAAGACAATCCTTAATTAAATTATAGTTTACTGCAGTCTTGTCCAGGAGCTAACGAGGTTTTGTTGATGCCACGTTGTGTGTGTGTGTGTGTGTGTGTGTGTGTGTGTGTGTGTGTGTGTGTGAATTTGACTTTGATTCCATTTCTTAAAAATAACACACCCATAAAACTGGCACACCACAGTCATTTCACCTACCGAGCAAAAACAAAATTCTCGTCAACATTATTTTAAAAAAAGGATGGAGAGAAAAAGAACAAAGTACAAAGGGAGGGGGAAGGGGCACATTCTACAAGGAACATACTGCATGTTCTATGAAATATGTCGAACTAACTCTGAGACAGAAAAATCTGCATATTAAGATAGGGGAGTCTGACTTTGATTAAAGTATACAAATTAGAAATTCCATTGGAATAAACTTCTGTGCCACCTTTGATCCAAGAACATAGTATTTTCTTCTTGCTGCAAATGTTAGAATATCTTTCAACCTTTTCTCTTTGACATCAGTTATATGCCTATGTGGAAGCCCCAGGATCAAAACCACAGGGTCCACCTCCAAGGTCATATCAAGTATTTTTTTTACCAGTTCTTCTTAAGTAAACCACGAGGTTTTATTTTGATACAAGACCAGGCACAGTGACCAAAATTTTCTGGTTGTTTGCGCCAGTAGGATTCTCTGGCTATGCTGGTGGTGCACCATTGCTGTGGATTTCCTGGCCACATGGGGTGGCTTGAGTGGGCATTGCCATTGATAGTGGTGGGACCAGAGGATCTCACTGCGAATGAATGGCATGCTGTTTTCACACCACTGAGAAAAGTATTGAAGTCAGAAGATGTCACGCAGCGAGTATAATCCCAATTACAGATACTTTGGTCCGCCTTGTTGTCCAACAAGGGGCATACATGCGATAATTTGTGAGAGGGCTGCTCTTGGATTTTTCGAGAGTATCCTAGTGCTTCATGTCATTAGTGTACGTTTGACCTGGACCAGTTGATGGGCAACATGACAGCTCAGTGACTATCACTGTGCTGTGCAGATACATGGATTTGCGCGTTCTCCCCATGCTTGCGTGGGTTTTCTCCAGGTGCTCTGGTTCCCTCCCACACCCCCGAGATGTGCTCTTAGGCTGATTGGCAAAACGAATTCTCCCTAAGTTGTCTCGTTGATTTGGTTTCAATGCAGATCTCTATAAACATAGGGATCATGGGTGGAAGCGGGAACGTCGAAGTGGCGGCACGGGATTGTTGGGCCGAAGGGCCTGTTTCCCGTGCTGTGTTGTTCTTGGCTCTTTGTAGAAATTCACATTTCTGGTAGTGGAGATATGGCGGGGTCTGTCTTGTGTCTTAAACATGGTGTAACATGAATTTCGAGTTGAACTGCTTTTGCTCTTTAACAGACAGAAATTTTATTTGCATTCTCTCAGCTAACCCTCCCTTTCCCCCCTGAGATCTCTTTATCAATATTTATTATGTGATCCCTTTACCAAATTTGCACGCCCTCTTGCATATTCGTTTTTGGATCTGGAACAGACTGTGTCACAGAACTTCCTAATTAGTCACTTTGGTTCCATGAAGATGAATTTGTTTTTGACAGGGGAGACACTGGGATAAAAAGATGCAATGTTGTTTTGTTAAGAATAAAGTCTCCAAGTTATAAGCATCTAAAAATAGATCATCTGGGGATGTCACATTGTTGACACTGTGGATCAAAAGATAATAAGGAAGTCCCTCTCAACAGATCCACCAATCCTGTGAGTCCCCCATCACCACAAATGTCACGGTCCTTGAGATCTCAAGGGACATTAGGGCTTCCCTGTATAGGAGTGAGAGCAAAAGTTAACAGCGATCTTCCCTCTAAATCTGAGACCATTTGCAAGTTCCCTGCGTATTAATAATTATTGGATTCTCACATTTGTCTGGTACTGTCTTCAAATCGAAGAAACAAAAGTGTTTGTAAAGAATTTTGGATCTATTCAGCCTCAATATCAAACCAAGTGGAAGGTGTCCCTTCTGATCTATTCCCATATAAATCTCAGATGAGGGGAAAACCGATATAATTTTATATTCAGCAACCCAAGGTCCTATTTTGAACTCGGATGTTGAGATTTTGATGCCACGTTGCAAGAACAGAAATTTTGCGTTTGGCCAGGACTAAAGCCACACACGGGAGAAGGGCTGCTTGAGATGTCAGAGCCTTAGTTTGGAGATACCCTGACACGTTGTACAGGCCACATGATGACAATCATTTTCGCTTTCCCGCAAAAAGCGTTGAAGAGAGTAGGAGCAGCAGTGGAGGGAATTTGTGTGTGGAGCCAGATGAAGTAGATAAGGTTCTTGATGAGTATTTGTATCGTTATTCACAAAGGAGAAGAATGTGGTGGATGGTGAGTGTAGAAAGGAGGATATGAACATTTTAGGACATGTTGAGATAAAAAGGGAGAAGATATTTGAGGTTTTGAAAAACATCAAGGTGGACAAGTCTCCAGGGCCAGATAAGGTCTCTCTCAGAATATTGGCATAGGTGAGGGGAGAAATTGCTGAGGCCTTGGCCAAAATCTTTATATTCTCTCTTAATCATGGGTGAGATACCAGAGGATTGGAGGAACCTAACATTGTCTCCTCTGCCCTTCTTAAACAGAGGAACAATCTGGGAAATTACAGGTCTGTGAGCCTTAAATGTGGTGGAGAAATTGTTGGAGAAGATTTTTAAGGGTAGGATGTACTTGTGTCTGGAAGAAGCTTAGGCAACATTGTTTTGTGAAGGGGAAGCCGTGTCTCACAAACTTCATTGAGTTCTTTGAGGAAGTGACAAGAAAAATTGACCAGGGCAGAGCAGTGAATGTTGTAAACATGGACTTTAGTGAAGCCTTTGATAAGTTCCACATGGCAAGTTGATACAGAAGGTGAAGTTGTATGGAATCTGAAGCGAGCTGGTAAGATGGATGCAAAACTGGCTTGGGCATAGAAAGCAGAGAGTCGCAGTGGAAGTGTATTTCTCTAATTGGAGATCTGTGACAAGCAATGTTTCACAAGGATCAGTGCTGGGGTCTCTGTTGTGTATATAAATGATTTGGAGGAAAATGTAGGTAGTTTGATAAGTAAATTTGCAGATGGTACAAAAATTGGGGGATTAGCAGTGGGTAGTGAGAAGGATTGTCAGAAGATACTGCAGGATATAAATCAGCTGGAGACCTGGTTCAAAAGTTGACAGATGGAATTTAATCTGGACAATTGTGAGGTTATGCGATTTGGAAGATCCACGGCACAAGGAAAGTAAACAGTAAATGGTAGGGCACTTAGAAATATTAGCATACAGAAGGACCTAACTGTGCTCATCCACGGTTCCCTAAAAGTGGCAATTCAGGTGGTTAAGAAGGCATATGGCATGCTGGCCTTCATTGGTCAAGGCTTTGAGTATAGGAATTGGAAAATCATGTTGCAGCTGTATAAGACTTTGGTTAAGCAGCATTTGGAGTGTTGTGGACAATTCTGGTGACCACACTACTAGGAGGATAGTGATGCATTGGAAAGGATGCAAAAGGGTTTCAAGGACGTGGACTATGAAGAAAGGTTGAGCAAACTTAGACTGTTTTCATTGGAGAATGAGGGGGGACCTGATAAAGGTTTACAAGATTTATAACAATCTTGGATAGAGTGGATGGTCAGAATCTTTCTCCCAGGATCCAAGGATCAATTACTCGGAGGTATAGGTTGAGAGTGAAAGAGTGGGTGAGTGCCTGGAATGTGCTGTCGGAGGTGGAAGCAAATTCTATAACAATGTTCAAAAGGCATCTGGTTAGATACATGTAAAGACAGGGAATAGAGGGATATGGACCACATAGAGGCAAGAAAATATTAGATTAGAGAGATATCTGTGTCAACACAGACTTGGGCCAAAGGGCCTGTTCCTGTTTGCTGCTGTTATTTAATTAATCTTTGCATGTGTGTGTATTTGTCACATAACAATATTTGCAACATTTATATGAAGGTTCCAGGTTATCCATTGAATGGAAACCTAAAGAGTCATGTGTTCCATCAACATGGCTTCAAGGTATGTGATACTGATAGATCAGGATCTGGAAGATAGCTTTAAGTTTCAATCTGATGACAACATACAGAAGATGAGCTTGAATCATTCAATTAGACCTCCCCCTTCCACCAACAACCTCCATCAGTCTAAATTGGCCTTGCAAGCCGTTCAGTTAAAGGGCAATCCAGAATGGGCACTAAATTCTCAGCATAACCGCGATCCACAAACAAATAAAAAAAAAATCAGTTGGATGTTGAGAGAATGAGAATCCTTTTTATTTTTAGTACATCTCAGAATTGACATGTGGCGCCCACAAAACGACATAGCGATTGGCTCGCTGTGCAATGAGAGAGCCTGCAGTCCTCATAATGCAGACTCCTTTTTTGGCAAGAATGAATGAAATCTATTCAGCTGGCTGGGAACACAGAGTCTGAGTGACCTCCCTAATGCAACAGTGGAAGGCCAGTTGTGTGAAGCTACAAATATCACCTGCTCCAGTCTAGCGTGAGGTAAATGCACGTAAGTTTGTGGCCATTCTTACCTTCCCATCCACTGGCAGTGCCATTCTCACCTTTGTCTAATATTGCAATTCTGACTGCTGCAGGGGGCAAATTTCAGTGAAGTGGAGGTAGCTGACACATTGTTCCTCACTGATGGAATAATTGCTCTCTGAATTTAGCTTCCTGCTAAAGAATCCATCTCCTTTGTCCTCCTCCCTCTTCCAGCAGCGTGCCCTGTTCTCTGTAGCCTTGTCTCATTCTCCCAGTTATCCTGCTGCTCAAAAGGAATGCGTACAGCAGCATCCATTTCACTGAGCCAGCACTTTGCACAGAATATTTGAAACTTCAAGCAATTCTGGAAACCTTCATACATTTCTTCTGACTGATTTCTACAGTCACAACAACAATCAGCAACTTATTTGAAGATAGTTGATGATTTCTTTGAATGGCGCTGGGGAAGTTTAAGAGATTCTGTTAGTTGGGTTTTGAGTTTCAAGTTGGGCTGCGCTGGTGTCAGGTCAGTGTTATATGATGATTACTGCCGTGATTTTCCTACTCTGAATTCTTCTCCTCACGTTATCACCAAAAGTGAATACTTGTTGTGAATGCCATTTTAGAGACAAGATTGGCACTGGTGGCACCAAATAACTGTCTCCTCAGGTGCTAAGTTTCACTCTCATGCTTTTTTGTGAACATCACTAACATTTTAAGATGGAAATGTCCTTTTTCTTCGAGAGGTGAAAGCATTTTAACGTTTTTAGCTCTGGCTTTTGTGTCTTGTGTTTTGAGTTCTATGTACAACCTTGTCACAACCAGCCACTGATCCATTGGCCAAAAGAGATTTTATATCCTGTATAAAGATTTTGGAAGAATAATAACAAGTTATAAACTCTATTAATGCAGATAGTTTTCTTTCTTTGGCCAAAACTGCTGCTTTATCGTGAGTTAATTCAAGAGTTTGTTGAACTGTGGTTTGAAAGTGTGTAAATCATGTTGATGGCGCAGTAAATTTTGCGCACACTTCTTGTACAGACAAGATGGTGATGATGGACTGTTGCTTGTGGGAGATTGGATGAATGCACATTGCGAAAGCCTGCTGCATTTACATCTTTGAGCAACAATGAATTTTCCTTTCTCAAATATTATTCCACAGTGACCTCTCTCTGCTGAATTTAAAGTTAAACAACTTGTGTGGGTTTTATGGATATATATGAGATCTTGGCAGAGGGGCATTGATTGAGAATCCTGTCAAAATGACCACTTGTAATAACAACTTAACCTGTTTTTACTGGTACTGCTGCTGTGCTAGCTGGAACAAATGTTTGAGCACAGAATCCAATTCTCACTATAAAGGCAGATTCAGTATCCAATACATTAGCAGTGTCAGAACTGTGATAAAAGCCTTTTTTCTATTTCCAGCCTGATTACTTCCTGTCCAGGAAAAGAAAATATCACAAATACTGGAAATACTCCTCTGGTCAGTTAGCACATGTAGTGGCGACACATTACGGAAAGCTTCAGATGTAACTTCCAGTCAAACTGGCTTGAAGGAAGAGTTAACATCTGAAAAGTTAACTTGTTCTCTTGGTCTTATGCTTAGGCTGTTAATCTGGAAACTCAGCTAATGCTCTAGGGACCCAGATTCAAATAAAAAATATCCGAAATTAAGAATCTACTGACGAACATGAAACCATGGTCGATTGTGGAAAACCCATCTGGTTCACTAATGTCTTTTAGGAAGGAAATCTGCTGTCCTTCTCTGGTCTGGCCTACATCCCGAGCCACAGCATTTGGGTTGAAGCTCAACTGCCCTCGGCAACGAGAGTTGGGCAATAAATGCTGGCCCAGCCACTGGTGCCCATGAACGAATGAAAAAAAGATTCTGACCCACCACTGCTGAGCATTTCTGGCATTTTTGCTTTTCCTTCATTTTCCAGCATCTGTAACTTTGCTGACCTAATTTTCAAAGTGCTGTAAATTTTGCCAAAGTAGTTAAAAGTGAGGAATGTAGATGTGCATTTTATTTTTATTTTATATTTATTGTCCACTCCTGCAATTTATGACCACCACCCCCCCCCTCCCAATCACAAATTCCTTTACCTACGAATGTAGTTGTATGTGTAATTATTGTCCCAGAGCACCACTGATCCATGATTTTAAAATGTTGAACTCTCGCTTTTGCCACGTTTTTCTCACAGAGGAAGCGTGCGCTGAGCACGCGCTCACTCTGCCCATCTGTAAGTTCACCATCGGCGATTTCGCATCTCGCAGGAATTTGCAGGAACAGAACTTCCCATGAACCGATGAAATTGTTTATTGAGAAGTGCTTGAATTATCGAATAATGGATTTATTATGTAGTTAGTCTGAGGCTTTCATTTTTATTTATAAGTTGTGAGATGGTATCTTGAGTTTTTTTTTGCTACTCACCCCTGCTTTTAACAAATAAGTTGGGTGCGACCTTGCGCCGAACAAATATTCTAGAAATGCTTTTCTTCTAGCTTCACAGTTTCTCTTGTGGTTTGGTCATTGGTAACAAATAACAATGAAGCTGCCAAAATCACCCTGAGTGATTTTTGTGTAAACTGGAGACCCATTGATGTCTGCTCAGTAAACTTCTGAAGACTGTGAAAGCTTTTGGTACACCCTGTGCTCAGATTCCATCCTGTGCTGGTCACTCGTCGAAACCCAGACCTCAGCAATGTCAGAAGTTGTGTCTCTGAATCAGGAATGTGTGTGGAGTTTTTAAGGTGCAAACAAAAGTGGGCGATTCCATCCCTGTTGCACCTTTTGGTTAAATCATAGCTGATTTGGATATCTGATGATATGGATAGGCGTATGGATAACATTGGAATAATTTATGTTAAAGGGCCTGCACTGCGCTGTAATGTTCTATGTTCTGTGATTTGTATTTTAACTCCATTCACTTCCCTTTAGATTGGTTACAGCACAAAGGGGGCCATTTGGCCCATTGCGTTTGTGACAGCTCTCTGCAAAAGTAGTTCACATCCTGTTATTCCCCTGCCTTTTCCTGTAGCCCTGCAGACTTTTTCTCTTCAGAAAATGGTCCAACTATCTATTGAAAGTCACGAGTTGAATCTCCCATCACAACCTCAGCCAGTGAATTCCAGACCCTAACCATTCACCATGTAAAAGTTTTCTTCCTTGGTCAGTCACCTGAAATCAGTGGATTTCACTCCTTCCACAAATGGGTATGATTTCTCCCTGACCATGTTGTTGAGAACCCACCTGATTTTTAAACTACCTTGGTTCTACATTCAAGAATCCCTACAGTGCAAAAGAAAGCCATTTGGCCCATCGTACCCACACCAACTGTCCAACCAAGAATCTTGCCAATGCCTATCCCCATGACCACATGCATTTACCTCCTTAACTCCTCAAACTCTCCACCTTGGGACACAAAGGGATAATTCAAAAGTCTGACAGCAGCAGGAAAGAAGCTATTCTTGAGTTGGTTGGTACGTGACCTCTGACTTTTGTATCTTTCTTGCAACAGAAGAAGGTGGAAGAGATAATGTCCGGGGTGCGTGGGGCCCTTAATTATGCTGCCTGCTTTTCAGCGGCAGCGGGAAATGTAGACAGTCGATGGTTAGGAGGAGGGAGGATATTCTGTGTGTGTATAATTACATAATCATGTTCTGCACCTTAGAAATCAATAATTTGCTCCTTCCCCACAGAATTTTTCTCTGATTAACTGCTGCAATTAGGAATCAATCATTAAAATAGCTTCAAAAAGATTCTATTCGAAGAAATCCTGGTCTACACATTGCACTCTGATGGTTCAAAGGATTAAAAAAAAAATCATTGAAAAGATTTTATTTGTGTTCTTATCTTCACAAATGTGTTGTGAAAGCTTTCTCCGTCACCGGAAAAGTTATTGGGATGGTCCCAAGGGTGGGATCTGAGCTTCCGCATGCAAACACTGGCCTCTATTTAGATTTTCATAACGCAATGAAGCGTAAAATTTACTCTCAATGCCACTGCCACGGAGAGAATGCTGGAAGGTAGAAGGCTCAGGCACAGCTTCCTTTGCCATTTCTGACCAAAGCTGAATGCAGTTTAGAAGCTGATGAGGTTTTAACTGCGACAGTATGCTGTTGGATATGTTAAGCTTTGAAATAATAAGCATTAATAAATTGTTAAAAAAAGTAAGCTGATTCACAAGCCACTTTGATCTGTAAATATGGTACTTACACTTTTGGCATTCCAGTTCAATGATGTGTATGAATGCTGCTTTTCTTGCTCTTTTCTGTTTCTTGAATTTCAAATTTCAAACTCAAACAAGACTTGATTAAAGAGCAGTAGTTAAGTTAATGCAACAAGTAAGTATCTAAAAAAAAAAACAGAGACCGAGCAGACTGAATGTGATGCTTCTGCAGTGTGAACAAGTGACAGTTTTGTGTTAAGTTGCTGGGACTGCCATTCCTCTGTTTATCACCCTTCCCACAGAAGATGTCAGCGTGAGATTGTTTGGGGCGCAGTTACAGTACTGCTTAGCTCCTGTGTTGAAGGGAGCAACTTGTATGTGTCCCTTCATATCTTTACTCACCCAGTGACAAATCTAGTCTGTATTCTGTAATAGTAAACAGCCGCTGGAGCAATAGCTGCCTCTCCGCTAACACTTAAACAGCTTGATGTTGCTTTGCATTAGTTACACACCTAAAGCTAGTCTCCCGGCGTGCATTAAACTGGAAAGCTGTGTCAAGTTTGCAGATTTAAAATCTGGTTTTATTGCACATTTTGATTTGAGGCAAAGCCCAAACTGCACAGCATCAAGAAAAAACAAAAGTGAAAAGGAGCTGTCGTGAGTAACTATTAAGGTTATTTGATTCCAGCACTGAGCAGCTCTTGGGCAGTTGGACACAGTATAAACTGCATCCTCTCCTCACAGTAGCATAACCTAGAGTAAATGGTTTTAATCATTATTACTGGCTTTTGGAGAGCATATTTTGAACGTGGCTTGTAGTAGCTAGTTGTCCTTTTTTTATATACTAAAATTCCAAAACCACCAGTGTGTATAAAATGAAGCATTGCATAATTTGAAAAGGAATCTGTTATCCTATAATACAGGATTGCGTGTAGATGAGCAGTTGTTCCCTGAGCACAGCTACAAATGAACATCTGGATCTTGTATTATTTCCATGTGTAAAAATGAGATCAGACCAAATAATGAGTCAAATCAATCAGATTGCAGAGGCTGAATAAAGTGAAATTTGTTAGACAACCAAAACTGGCAGCACCAGCTCTGAATCTAACAGCATTTGACTAAATTTAGTCCCTGTTTGTCCCTTGACTGTTAGTTAATTCCAACTTCCTTTCCCTGCACATATTTGCTTCAATATGCCAGCAACACATTTATCAAATTGCCTTTTCTTGCAGACTGTAATTGTATTAGACAAACAACTGAGCTTGTGGCCCGCTTACTTTTCGGCAGGAACGCATTACTTCTTTGTTCCACGCAGCTTTTCCTGAGCTTGCCCCCGGAGCAATGTTATTGAGGAGGCCTGTTTCTGGCTGGGCAATTGTGCCAACTCTGAGGAGCGAAAGAGAAGCAGAATTAATTCTGACGATTCCCGTGGCTGTAAACAGTAGTTGAGTTGAGTAATACATATTCTGGAATATGTGCTGATATGTTGCTGGAATTTCAGTGACTTGAGATCACTTTCAGTGCAAGTGACTTGTAACCTCCCATCACAAGATGTGTGGGGTCCACATTGCTCCCTTTTCAGTGCTAACGTTTGCTAAAGAAATGATCGATATCAAAGTTCAAGAGCATTAAAAAAAAACCCAATGTTAATTTAGACATTGAAACAATACAGTTTTTTGTACTGTATTTCTGGTTTTGCAATACTGAAATCATAATCCACCATCACTGTTCATGTACACGCTGGAGTCAAACTCAACTGCACTCATTAAGGCCTCACCACAGCCATTGGCTACAGGCCGTAAGTTGGTCAGTGACAGCCACTGTGTAACTGATACCATGAGTGACACCCAAGGGCAGCTCATGTAACTCGTTATTAGTGAAATGTCAATCACTTGCCATATTGCGCATTCTCAGTTTTAATTGCTCCACCAATGGTGACTGTGTCATCATCTGCCTAGACCTTCAATCTCTGGAATTCCTCCCTCAATTTTTCGACCACCTTTTCTTTGTTTAAGATGTCCCTTAAAATCTACCTCTTTATCTGCTGTTATATCTCCTTGCGTGGCCCAGTGTCAAATAATATAATGCTTCTGTCAAGTGTTTTGAGATTTTAAGGTGCTATATGAATGCAGCTTGTTACATCTATTGTATGCACACTTCAACATGCAATAAATTTTTCATGCGAGTTTTCAAATGATTTTATCTTTTTATCTTTTTTTTGTGTGAACTAGCTGTTCAGGCATTGAGTGCCGGTGTGATAAAGTTTGTTTTGCACCATTATGCCGGTGACTTGTTTAATGTTGGTGATGTATTTTTCCCTTTGATTTTATCTCTCCTGAAGGTGGTGACCCGTGTTGGGGTACAGTTCTATGAGTTCTGGCAGCTCACCTGGACCATGATCAAATGGGCATTCTCTGAGTCTGGACAATGGGCCGGGGATTGTTTTTGATGTGGAGTGGAGGACTGTGCCAAGTCTGATTCTGTTAGGTTGCAACGTTAACGCATGCTTCTGGGAGGGGTTACTCGATAGTGATCTTTTTCTTTCCCTCTTCTTAGACTGGGGACACTGAGGCTAATCGTGCCCAGTCCACCAGAACGCTAGGCGAGATCAGTTAACTCAGTATAGACTAAATATCAAGGCTGGATCATTGCCAATCTGCATGGCTCAGTATCTTGCCATGTTGTACACTGTTACAGCTATCTCTGATATTTTTGTGCACATAGCATTATTAGGAAAGATGTGGATGATTACCAGTGAGAAGTGTAAAAGCAATACTTTTGGACTTTGCACTTGTGTGTGAATTCATGTATTTAAGTTAGAATACTTCCTGAGTTGAGAAATGCATCTTTTTGGGAATAAAATTAGCTTAGTGTGGCCTAAAATCATGATGTCAACTTGCATACCACTTCTCTTCCAGCATGTTTTTTTTTCTATAATTATTTTTGTTGTTTACCAGCCTCCTTTCCTGAGGGCATCCAGTTCAACCCTATCCCCACCTTCTTCAGGCCCTTCACCGTCTCTCAATTATCAGCTTGCTTATCCAGTATCCTGCATTGGATGGACAGATATTGGCACCAGTTAAATTTCAGGAAGCCACTGGTGCCACTACAAATTCCCTCCGCCATCAATTTCATCCCTCTTCAAGGAAACTCTGATTCTATTTACAACCTCAGCACCACGTTTGACCTCAAGACGAGCTGTCAACCACACACTCATGCCGTTGCTAAGATTACTTATTTCCATCTCTGTGACGTTGCCCGTTTCTGCACCAGCTTCAGTTCTTGTGCTGCTGTAACCCTTCTCCCTGCCTTTGACTAAGATTTTACTATCTTAATGCACAAATGGAATACGACGGATGCAGTTACTCTAATGCACTCTTTGCCAAAGTTCAGCTTCTCACAGTTGTGAACTTGGGGACACGTAAATCTCTGCGATCCCTGTTGCAACTTGCAGCAAATGCTGATCACCAAACAACCTTGTGCCCACTGAGCTGGCAGTGAGACAATGCTTTGATTTTAATACTTTCATCCTAGTTTTCAAATCTCTCTATATAGCCTGGTCTTCTCCTCAGCTCTGCAATCTCCTCCAGCCCAACAATCCTAACAAATATCAGTGCTCCTCCAATTCCAGCCTCCGGAGTATGCTTGATTTTAATTGGTCTTGCTTTGGTGATGGTGTCTTCAGTTGCCTGGGCCTAAGCTTTAACATTTTCTCCTAGAATGCTTCGCCTTCTTCCTCTCTTCAGTCCTTTGAAAGATTCCTAAAGCCCATGTCTTTGACCAAGCTTTTTGCTCATCTGCCCTAACATCCTTGGTGTCATGTTTTGTTTTGTAATGCCTCTGTGAAGCAGCTTTGGGAAGTTTTATTATTGCAATGCAACTATATAAATGCAGTTTCTGTAATCTTTTGCATGAGGTCTTCTTTGCATTGTACTTTACAGTTAATTATCAGAGGCTCAGCACAGGACTGTGTAACTTACCCAGTTATTGCATTTGAGCCTGTTGACTAGGTTACATTACTAACTTTATTATTGAGTTGGAGATATTGTCTGAATGCAGGAAAAATATCAGTGTTGAGATTGTCAGTATTAAGTGTGGACTAATTTTTGCATTCTGAAAGAATTTAGAAGTACAATATTGTTTGTATTTACCAGTATTAATTACAGAGTTTTTGGTGTGTTTATTCTGTCCCTCGCCCCTAGCCAATTGTTCTTCATCTTTAATTCTCTAATCAAATGCAGATGGAGAAAGGAGGTAGAGGGAAGTGGTGGAGCATTGGGATTGACGGGAGAGGGGGGGAGCACGTGATGGTTGCATTCTAGATTCACTTCACTTGGGATTAATCTCTACTGTCCTCCCTTATTATGGGGCAAGTTTATTTTTTCTGTATGCCATCTCGGCTCCTTAAAGGTCAACATTTATTTTTGCAAAATATAATCCTTGTTGTTGATAGTGATATTCTCATTCTTGGGCATACATTTTAAAATGTTCCCACACTCTAGGAGTCCTTGGCCATTGTAATACTTTAAACAGAATTGCTTTAACAATATTTGACTTTCTGATGGGAGTTGTGTAAAATTGTAATCCAAATGAGAGAAACCTTTTATCCTTGTTTATTGCATTGATATCTTTTAATTCTACTTGGAGGGAAAAAAGAATCATTCATTGCAAGTGTGCATTGCTGGCAAGTCCAGCATTTTATTGCCCATTATTAATTGCTTTCAGATACAACAGATCTTGTCAGGCTATTTCTGGGGGTAGGGAAGAGTCAGCAGCATCGCAGTGGGTCCAGAGTCACGTATAAGGCAGACTGGGTGTTGACGGCCAATTTTCTGTCTTATAGGTAAACGTGTTTATTTCTTTTTCAATAGGTTTTAAAATATTGGGAATTCAAAAGCAAAATCATTTCCAAGTTTCTCCCTTGTTTTATCCCTATGTTGTTGATGGTCAGACTTTTGAAATTTGCACAGCAGCTTATGATTTGATTTGAGCAACATTTTAAGATGATGCACTTTAAGGACCAGGGAATTATGATGTAGAATAAACTCTAACTGTCTTCAAACAGTAAATTGTTTGCTTTAGTCATTGCACAGAGTACAAAGCAAATATAGGACAAAGCATTTGTTTAAAATGAGACTGACAAACTTACCACAAAATCATTGTGGGTAGGGACAGTGATTCGTTACTCAGAATAATAATTGGAGTCTTCATGCAAATTATATAACGATATTGCATATTCAGGCTAATTTAGTTCTTGCCAACAATAAACAGGTAGCTGTAGCTATGCTCAAAAGTGTTTTTTTTAAGTTTTCTTTTTGTTCTTTGTGCTGCTTTCTTTGGAAGACTGCCCTCGGAATGTAGTATTGAAAGGTCACATAAGAAAACACACAGTTGCCCTGGAATGTGTGCATTAGCCTTAGATTATTTCCTATTACCAGATTATCAGTGTGACCATTGGCTCACAAAAGGTTTTCGGAGTATGTTGCTTTGCAACCAGCTCGAACCGTGGGAGAGAAGTACTGCAGTAGTTTGAAAGGAGAGTTAGCTCGGGTTGCTATGGTTACTCCTGTTGGAAGAAGTATTGTAAACCAAGGCACTCTTAACTGAGGTGCCACAGTATGGGTCAAGGCTTTGTGCATGAATCTGTATTGTGATCGCTATAGAACTCTTGTCAGAATTCGACCAAAAAACTGTTTCACTTGGAGGAAAATTAAAAAGTGTTAAGCATCTGTAAATCTCAAGAACCGAGTTGAGTTCAGTAACAAAATTGAGTTTGATCAGACCATTTGTAGGAAATGTATTACGATTCAACACCCTTGATTAACTAAGAGTGCAGCATTTTCTCTTTCGAAGCTGCACTGAAGTCCTGTATTGTCGTTACCTTCTCTCTGTCTTGTAGACACTGGCGCACAGACATAAAGCAACGTTCCACCTACCCCACCTAAGCTGCCATTCTTCACGTGTGCGCCTGGGATTGTGAAGATGGCCATTTTTAGTGGCGAGTGGGAACATCCCAGTTTAGCCTTGTCCTGTCCTCGTGTATGCCACATGCACACTAATCAGTAAGGGTCATGGAGATGGGAGGGCAGGGGGGAGAAACCTGGCTCGTTTATTTTCTTTCACTCTCCCCCCAGAGCCTGGAGAGTTTTGGTGCCATTGATAAGTGACTCTGTGTGAAAATCGGAGAGCTTAGCGCTGATCAAACCTGCAACCTGTTTGTTGTGTACAGTCCAGTATCACCCCCGTGTTTGGTTTATTCAGGGCTACCTTGAATTTATCAACTATCTGTTAAGGAATCGACCGTCAGCTAGATATTGTTTGGTGATATTTTTTTTTTGTTTTCTTCTTTTTCCTGAACTACAGACTTTGGTTAACTGCTTCTGCTGGCTAAAGCTATTTTTCCAAATGACATGTGCCATTTCACTTTGCTAAATGGTTAGCGCTGAAGCCTCACAGGTCCGGCAACGAGGGTTCAATTCTGCCCTTTGGTTACTGTCTGTGTGGACTTCACACATTCTCCCCATGTCTACTTGGGTTTCCTCCAGGTGCTCCTGTTTCCTCCCACAGTCCAAAAGTGTACAGGTGAGGGTGGACTGATCATGCTGAATTGCCCTTTTGGGTGGAATGTTCTAGCCTCACTCGTCCTGAATCTTTCCATGGTCAATGCCTTGCCCGCTTCGAGTCCTGTGGCAGCTGGGGCGATAAAATTCCAGCCCGAGTGTCGGATGATGTGTAGGTTAGGTGGATTAGTGGGGTAAATACCTGCGTTACGGGGAAAGGGCAGGGTTAGGCCTGGATAAAGATGCCCTGTCAGAGAGTCAGTGCAGACTTGATGGGCCAAATGACCTCTTTCTGTGCTGTGGCGGGTGGGGGGGGGGGTTCTATGAGTTTGAGGAGGCCAGAACTCTGATTAATCCTCTGGATTTCAATTCTTCCCATTGTAGCTGCCAGTTAAAATAGAAGTTGGTTGTATTAACTTGTAAGTGGCTTCATAAATAAACTGCCAACCAACCACCTCTGAGCTCTGAATGAACGAGTGGCCATTTGGGAGTTGGGTAGCGAAGTTGGTGGACAAAAGGTGTAGAAAACTTTGCAGCAAAGACGTTTCATGAGTTGCAGTCGAAGTTCACTTGCGGCAAAATTACACAACGTGGCATTTCTAAATCGAAAGAGTTGCCCACTCTCAAATTTATATGGATATCGTTCAATCAGTCACAGTTTTGCTACTGAGGGTGTGGGTGGGGAGCTTCATTGGAAATGCGAAGGGTGTCAACTTTATGCCTTCTGTTCCTGTTGCACACTGCTTCTGTGTCAAAAGGTTTTCATCACAGATTTAGGGAGTTAGAAACCCTGCAATGCAGAAGGAGGCCATTTGGCCCATTGAGTCTGCACCAACAACAATCCCACCCAGGCCCTGTCCTTCTAACCTATTTACCCCACTAATCCCTCTAATCTTCGCACGCCAGGACACTAAGATCAATGGTCAATGCTGCGGGAGAAAACCGGAGCACCCAGAGGAAACCCACGCAGACAAGGGGAGAATGTGCAAACTCCACACAGGCAGTGAACCAAGCTGGGAATTGAACCCTGGTCTCTGGAGCTGTGAGGCAACAGTGCTAACTCACTGTGCCATCCAAAGTTTCAGTTTTGAAAATAGGTTTACAAGGCTTTTATCCCAATTTCCACTGGAAGTTCCAGTACTGGGAGGTTAATGGACAGGATCCCTTCACCCTGCTATCTGCAGATTCTTCTGTAGCAAATGCCCCAAGCTTTCAGAACACAGTATTCCTTCATCAGGTGGGTGGGAGTTCTGATCACAAACAGGGTATAAAGATGCAAACTCAATTTGCATGCATAATGGTTGGAATGTGAGCTAATCAATTCTTAAAGGTACAGGCAGTGTGAATGGAGAGAGCTTTAAGCCCAGGTTAAAAAGATGTGTATTGTTTCCAGACAGGAAAGTGAGTGAGATTTTGCAAGCCATGGGGGTTACAGATAGTGTGGCACAAACCCAAGATCCCGGTTGAGGCCGTCCTCATGTGTGCTTAACTTGGCTATCAGTCTCTGCTCAGCAACTGTGCGCTGTCGTGAAGGCCACTTTGGAGAACGTTTACCTGAAGATCAGAGGCCGAATGCCTGTGACCGCTGAAGTGTTCCTCAACAGGAAGAGAGCAGTCTTGTCTGGTGATAGTCGAATGGTGTTCATTCATCCCTTGCCGGAGCATCTGCAAGGTCTCCCCAATGTACCAATCCTTCCTTTCGTGAAGACAAACACAGCACACGGTGGACAGAGTACCTTTCTTCGTCCCGTACTTCCCTGGAGCAGAGAAGCGATGACATCTTCTCTGGAGTCTTCAACATGTCGTTGATGAAGATGACCATCTTGCCAAGGCCATCTCCACACCCCCACTTCTTGTCTTCAAACAACCACGCGACCTCAAACAGACCATTGTCCGCAGCAAACTACCCAGCCTTCAGGAGAATGGTGACCATGACACCGCACAACTCTGCCACAGAAATCTTTGTAAGACGTGCTGAATCATCGACATGAGAACACCATCCACCAGGTACGTGGTACAACCTGTTGCAACTCGGCAAACGTTGTCTATCTGATACGCCGCAGGAAAGGACGTCCTGAGGCTTGGTATATTGGGGAGACCATGCAGGCGCTATGACAACGTATGAATGAACACCGCTCAACAATCACCAGACAAGACTGCTCTCTTCCTGTTGGGGAATGCATCAGCGGTCACGGGCATTTGGTCTCTGATCTTCGGGTAAGTGTTCTCCAAAGCAGCCTTCACGACACACGACAGCCCAGAGTCGCTGAGCAGAGACTGATAGCCAAGTTCCACACACGTGAGGACGGCCTCGACCGGGATCTTGGGTTCATGTCGCACTATCTGTAACCCCCACAACGTGCCTGGACTTGCAAAATCTCACTAACTTCCCTATCTGGAAACAATACACATCTTTTTAACCTGTGCTTAAAGCTCTCTCCACTCACATTATCTACACCTTTAAGAATTGATTATCTGTAAAGACTCACATTCCAATCATTATGCGTGTGAATTGAGTTTATATCTTTGTGCCCAGTTTGTGATCAGAACTTCCATTCGCCTGATGAAGGAACAATGTGTTCCGAAAGCTTGGGGCGTTTGCTACAAATAAACTTGTTGGACTTTAAGCTGGTGTGGTGAGATTTCTTTCTGTTTTACCCCAGTCCAATGCTGGCATCTGTAAGTTTTGGCAGTATTGAAAGCTCCGTGGTGATAGGATACATACCAAGAAGGGCTGTGGAAGGCCTATCGCATACAGCCTGAGTGAGCCTGGGCTAAAATTATGAAGGCTTTTGATTTTTGTCCACTCTTCATGGACCTTTTGTGATATGTGAAAGCCAGAAAAGACTAACTGATGCAGCAGTGCAGTGATAATGGAACTGAACTCCCAACTTAAATGGTTATCTTTCAGAGAGCTGGGCAAGGAAGACAAGTGATTCACAATCAAATCAGCCTTGTTTCTAATCAAGCATAAATACATTATTGGGTATCAATGCTGCTTCACAGTAAGGCTGCAGTTATTGGGAGTACGAACAAACAAACCCTACAGCCCGGCCCTGAAGAGGAATGAGATTTTACAAAGGAGGAATTTTGGTTTTTCGGCCTTCTTTTCTGACCGCACTTAGTTCAATACAAAACGGTAACTGCCATGGCTGCCACAGATTGGGTTGCGAATGCACTGAAAGGTCTCCAGATTCTATGTCAACAAAAGTAAAGCTCTGTATTTAGAAAGAATGTTTAGTCCAAAGAGCAGAGATTATTTTTAAAGTTTTAGCGATAAATGAGAAACCTGCTATTAGTTTTCTTCTTAAAAAAAAAACTGATGGGTCTCTATCTTCTGGGGAGTGATAATCAGTGTCAGATTGCCTCACCCCTCTTGCTTTTCTGTGCCACGCCAGAGCTGCAGTCTTTCCGATCTTGGATCGGTGTCTGCGGGAGTTTGCACCTTCTCCCCGTGCTTGCGTGGGTTTTCTCCAGGTGCTCCGGTTTCCTCCCACACCCCAAAAACGGGCTTTTAGGCTGTTTGGAGTTAACAAATTGTCCTAAATTAGACTTCCCTTAATCTGGTGCATATATAATTCTCTAAGTTTGCACCCCCAAGAGGCGTAGACAAAAATCGTAGGTGGAAGAAGGATTGGAATGAGGCACTTGGAGAATGTTAAAATGGGCAGTGCAGGCTTGGAGGGCCGAAGGGCCTGTTTCCGGGGCTGTATTCTTCTTTGTTCTTTGATCCCAACTTCTGCAGAAATGGAGCCACTTTGGGTAGAGCTGGATCTTTGGGGGAAGATGCGCTGCGCTCCCTTTCTATGTAACAAGCTGCCATATTCCAGTTAGTAAAGAGTTTAAATGTCCCAGAAGCTTCTTTCAAAAGTCACAAAGAAAAGGGTAAGAGGTAGCGTGGAGAAAGGGAGTAAGGTGGGTGAGAGTGAGTGAGGGTAGGGTGGGCAGATGGGTAGGCTGGTAATTGGGTAGTGTGGCAGAGCGGGTAGGTGCGTGGGTTAGGTAGGGTGGCAGCTCGGTTGGGGGGGTGGGCAGTGGGGCAAAGTATCTAATCAGGTTGGGCCAGTGGGGATAGGGTGGGTGAGTGGATTGGGGGGTGGAGGGAATTGGGTGGTGAGGTCAAGAGGGAAATTGGGTGTTGGGGGAGCATTTGTGGAAGTGTTTTTGGGGTGATCAGTTGTATAGTTACACAGGAGTTAGGGCAGGATTTTTTTAATCTCATGTTTCCTGGATAACTATCCAATAAGTAAGTCAGAATTGTCTGAAGACTCTGAAACAGCTCCACCTTGGTTTAGGTTCAAAATTAGTTCAACGTTTCCAGGCAATTTCCTTGAAGTCAGTGAATTGGGAATTCTATGGGGATAGTCCTCTGGCACGGCTGGCATTTGTCCAGGAACAGACAGATCTGGATCTGTGTTACCGAGTGGGCAAAAGCAAAGGCTGCTGTGATTCCTCACTCTTTCCCCCTTTTTATCTAGCCTGCTGGGGTTGGTGATTGTGGTGGTAGCTGGTATGTGCCTACGTGTTGCCTATTTGCATGCCTGAAAGCTTGAGGTTCCATTCATCTAAGCCACCACGCGCTCTCATTGCAGACAACACTAACACTGATTTCAGTGCACGGATAAATTAAAACAGAATTGAAGATTGTAATATTCAAAAAGGTTGTACCTAAAAGTCTGACACGTACAATACCATTGCCACACGCTTGCAAACTGGAACTAGCGTTTAACATAATCTGTCCTGCACATTGCAAAGATATTTGAATGAAGCCTCCACGGGATTGTTTGTGCTGTTTAGTGTTACACACAGTAAGAAGTTAAGTATATATGGAAATAAAAGCAGAAGTCTCTGAGTGGGAACACACACGGTAAAGGTACCTGACAAGGGGAAGAAAATTACAGTCAGCTTGTAATGTCCCCACAAATCAAGTCTAACTTCACTGGGAGCCTGACTTGATATTCTAACCACAGTGACTTTTCACTCTTTTTACTTTCCACTGTGACTCAAATTGAGATGACATGAAACCATTTCCTAATGCTATTCTTTGTTTTATAGCTTATCCTCTATTGCCCAGTTTTTCAGAAGTGTTTTTTTTTTTCTCTCTTTGAAAGAAGAATGATGGGTGCTTAGTCACCCGATATTTTTTTTTTTGCTTTCCGGTAACTGCAATCCTTGTTTTTTTTTTTAGCCAAAAAAAATGTTAAGTAGTTTTCATTTGAATAATTTTCCAGGAAGTCTTCCAGGTTCGGCCAAGAAATTTGGCCGTGCACTGCATGTTTTTCAGAACCTAAATGATTTCCTAAACTTCAAAATAGTGGGCAGAAGAAATATAGAGTGCCGGCTGCCATCTTGATAAAGGACTGTGCAGTACCTATGTCTGAAAGTAGCTTTGTTCCCTTCATGTAACTAAATCAAGGTCCTTGTGTCTGTTTGAGTCAATACTGCAAGAATAACCTGTCCTCGGATAGCTGGTACCTGCAAAGGAAGTGTGAAAATGTATTGAACTGAATGTGGGCCCTGTTGTACATCTCCTGATCTCATTAGTATTTTTCGTGATCCATCCATTAGAAAGGTGGCAGAGTGGTTAACACTGCTGCTCCACAGCACCAAGAACCCAGGTTCAATTCTGGCCTTTATATGACTGTGTGGAGTTTGCACATTCTCCCCATGTCTATGCGGGTTTCCTCTGGGTGCTCAGGTTTCCTCTCTCAGTCCAAAGGTTCAGTGGATTGGTCATGCTAAACTACCTCTACGTGACAGGTGGATTAGCAGGGCAAATACAATCATAGGGCCTGGGTGGGATTGTTGTCAGTACAGGCTCCATAGGCTGAATGGCCCCCTTCTGCACTGTAGTGATTCTATGATAATCCAAGATTTGCAGGCCTCTGCTTAAGATTACCAGTATAATCTGCATTTCCCTATAACTGATAAACTCAGTGTTGTAGCTTTAGATATATGCCAGACTGTCAACTTTTGTACAAGGACAAACAATTGCTACATTTAAATGCTCTCTTGGCTTCTGAGATTCACACCTCATCCTCTTGGCTACTACTTGGGGAAAACAATTGGTTTCTCCCCTTTGGGGATGTCAAGTCTTGAGGTTGGTTGCTTTTTCAACTTGTACCTAATGATCTTTACTATAGTCAAATCAAAAAAAAGTTCATTGTTGACAATGCTGCCTTCCGATTGTTGCCTTAGACCTCACTTGTTCGTGTACCTTTCGTGAGTTGTGGAATTTTTACCTACGACACTGCTTCACATTGTGCAGCACCTATTAATTAAAAAGTGAAATCTTTTCATTTACCTTTCCATTTGCATGTTGGTTCAGTTCTCTGGTTCAGTCTGTGTTTTGGAAAGTTTCCAGAATATTTTCAGCACTCCTTTTTGCAGGCAATTTTCACCATTTGAGACAAAAATCAAGTTATACAATGAGTAGGTCATGTGTTCTTTGTAATGCATATGATTATCTTAAGACTTTGGGGTGCATTTTAATATCAAGTAATCCAGACCCAGTTTTTCACCTGTTAGATGAATGAACAGAAAGACACGACTATATCTTCTATTCTGGTTTGCGTGTTGGGAGTGCTGATGTCAGCCATCTACCCCATGTACTTTGTACTCCCTTTGATCAGCGAGCTAAATGTCTCTCTGCACGCATAGAAAGCATCTAAGTGGAACCCTATTTTTGTAGGAGGCTTGTTATCAGCAGTTTGGACTTAGCAGTAAGATTGTTTAATAGTGTTCCAAACGTTCTGCTGTAGATAATCGCATTGAGAAACATATCAGTGTTTTTCAATGTTCTGTTTCACAAGAACTGGCACAGGCTGAGACTTCAGTGAATTGCATAACCCATGTCTTTGTCAGACCACAAATGGTATTTTTAAATGAAAGCAGCGAGGACAAGAACCAGGAGATTGATGTAGTGTACAGGGAATGGCAGCAGCTCATTGCAAAAAGCACTTGTTAGTGTCACGTCTGAAGTTTCACCAATGCAGAGCCTTTTTTTTTAGATTGAATAGCGTTGGATGAGTCTAACCTCACATCTCTGTGACCCTTGCGTGGGGTTTTTGCGGAAGAGGTATTCCCACCACGATGGTGATGGCACACTAATTTGAAAAAGGGAGCTCGCGATTGTACAGATGTTGTTTGTGTCTGAGTTAACTCCACGCAGGAAGGCGTGCGAGAATAATGCCTTCTAACTTTGGGAAACGTCCTTCAAAGTCCAGCTGTTTCCAGAGTGGTCCAGCAGCTCGCTTTTGCGTGTTTGAACCCCACCCCTAGAGCTGGCACACTGTAGGAACACTGTGTGCCTGTAATTCTGTAAAGCTTTGGCTTCACTTGAATTTGAGAATGTTTACAACACAGGAGGAGTTCATTTGGTCCATTGTATCTGTGCTGGCTCTCTGCTTGAACAAGTCAGCTAGTCCCACTCCCCTGCCTTTTTTCTTGTAACTTTGCAACTTCCTTTTTCCTCAGCAAATTACCCTTGTGCTTTTCCATAACTATTCCCAAAGCCTTGTGCTGCTGTGGTTGCTGTTCCCCTAGTTACGCCGGATCCATCTCATTGCCCAGAATCAGCAATGCCTCTATCCTTATTGGGCCAGACACGCTCATCTGGAAAATTCTCCTGAGCACCTCTCAAAAACCCTTACCCTCTCTCTGCCCTTAGCACTATCACTATACTAGCCTATATTAGGAGAATTAAAGTTTCTCATTATCACTGTTCTTTAGTTTTGCAGCTCTCTGTAATTTATTCCTCCCTAGGAAGGCAAGTGGCACAGTGGTTAGCACTGCTGCCTCACAGCGCCAGGGACCTGAGTTCGATTCCTGGCTTGGGTCATTGTCTGTGCAGAGTCTACATATTCTCCCCGCATCTGCGTGAGTTTCCACGGGGTGCTCCGGTTTCCTCCTATCATCAGCTGGTTAGCTGCATTGGCCATGCTAAGTTCTCCCTCAGTGTACCTGAACAGTCACTGGATTGTGGCAATGAAGGGATTTTGACAATAACTTCATTGCAGTGTTAATGTAAGCATACTTGCGATATTAATAAATAAACTTAAAAGTGAAATCTTTCCTACTAGTTGGTGGATGATTGAATACACCCAAGTAGAGTAATGGATCTTCTATTATTTCTGAGCTTGAAGCAAAAGCATCCTTTCCAGATGTATCACAGCTTGGTATAACTCCTGCTCTGACTAAGAATGCAAGAAACTCCTAAAAATCTAGCCCAGGCCATCATGCAAACCAGCCTCCGATCCATTGACATTGTCTACACTTCCTGCTGCCTCGTCAAAGCAGCCAGCATAATCAAGGACTCCACGCACCCCAAATATACTCTCTGCCACCTTCTCCTATCAGGAAAAAAACAGAAGTCTGAGATGAAGTACCAACTGACTCGGTTACAGCTTTTTCTCTGCTGCCATCAGGCTCCTGGATGGACTTATATTAAGTTCATCTTTCTTGACACCCTAGCTACGTCTGCAACATTACATTTTGCACCCTCTCCTTTCGTTCTCTATGAATGATATGCTTTGTCTGTAAAGCATGCAAGAAACAATACTGTTCACTGTATACCAATATGTGTGACAATAAATCAAATACATTCTGTCCTTGGCCCCTCTCGGACTTTCTCTCTCTCTCTCTTTTTCTTTTTCTTTCTCTCTCTCTCTCCCCTCAGCTCTATAATATTCTCCACAAGCAACACTGCCATCCTCCACCCTATATTTCCTGAACATGTTGTATCCATGAATATTTAACAGCCGGTTGGACTCATTTTTGAGTCAGGTCTCCATTATTGCCATGGCATCATACCCCCGCGTTGTTATTTGCGTCTTCAATCCTCCAACTTTATTTATCATACGCTGCACATTCACAAATGCTAAAGTAAATCTATTGATTTCTTTAATTTCCTCCTCTCCTGACCCATCTAACAGATTATTTCATACTCTAGTGCTATCTGTTTCTTCCAATTTTTTGCATACCTCTTGTTTTTCCTCTGATTTACCTCCTAGTTCTATATCCAGGCCAAATTAGTTTAACCTTCCATAAATGGTACAGCAAACGGATCTGTTAGAAGGTTGACCAAAGCACTGTACAAGTGCACTCCTGTACAGGTCCCACCTCCTGCAGAACTGGTCTCGATGTTCCCGGAATCTGAAATCTTCAGTCCTGCACGATCTATCCAGCCACTTATTCAGCTCCTGTTATTATCCTGTTATTCAACTCAGGAGCACGTGGCACTGGGAGCTACATTTGAGATTCTGCTCATTATTCTTTCTCCTACTTCCTTAAAACCTCACCTCAGGATCTCGATGCTCTCACTAGCTTTGTTGTTGGTATTGATGGGGACCACAACAGCGTATGTGCCCCCTGCCTCGTCCTTCAAAAGTATCTCGGTAACATCTTTGCCCCTGGCTACCAGTAAGGTAACATAGCAACATAGCATAAATCGGGTAATTGTGCACAAATCAGTTTGTTGTCCCCTAATTAGCTTAATTAGCTTTTACATGTTGCATATTAGCACAAGGATTCTGCAAATTCAACTGTATCGAAATCTTTGGAAAGATTAGCATTGTATCAGCATGATTATGTTAGGGGAAAGTTTGTTTTATTCATTCATGAGACATGGGAGTCACTGGCTGGCTAACATTTATTGCCCATTCCTAGTTGCCCTTCTTCTGAGGGCAGTTAAGAATCAACCACATGTAGGGCAGGCCAGGTAAGGACAGCAGATTCTCTTCCCTAAAGGACACTAGTGAATCAGTTGGGTTTTTCCAACAATGATTTCGTGGTCATCAAAAGATTTTTAATTCCAGATATGTTGTATTGAATTCAAATTCCATCTGCCACGGTGGGATTCGAACACAGGTCCCCAGAACAAGAGCTGAGTTTCTGCGTTAATAGTCTAGCGATAATAGCACTCGGCTGTCAACTCCTCTGATCACAATGAATTTCAATATGTTGGGCAAAACTTGTACGATAACTTAAATTGCGCTTGTTAAGGAAGCTCAGATTTCATACATTGTAGTTGCAAAAGCATTAAGCTTTGCAGTGTGTTTGAAGGCAAGACATATTATGGAAGCTTGATTAAGAATCTATTCTGGATGGATAGTTATAGTTGGATGATGCGATAAAATCATGATCAATGCAAAGTATTTAACTTTCATAATGTGGGATCCCAGTGATGCAGTTGCCATTACTTCATATAACAAAAAAAAAGTTCAACCAGTACCTAAAAGGGATGCAGTGATGACTGTTCAAAATTGTGTTCATTTTTCTCCAGTAATTGCAGTCAGTGCTCATTTTGGTGATGAGAAATTTGACAAACATTGTGAAAATGTTCTTGGAATGAAGGAGAGCAAGTGGGGAGCGTTTTAAAAGCAATCATCATGATACAGTGGAAGGATGAGAAATGCAGTGGGTTGGGTGTGGGTGGTGGAAGGCATGGCCCAGAACATTTGATTGGGTTGGGGGTGTGAGAGGGAGGATAATTACAGTAACGATAGCTAGATTAAATAGAAGAAAAAATTAGCAAATAGAACGATAGGTCAGGGATACAAAATAATTAAACAGGAGATGAAAAGGATACGAGTGAAGTAAATTCAAACAAGGGGATACTGCGTACATCAAAGTTCAGTTTCCTGTGGTGAAATGGTGATATTTAATCATTTTCCAAACCTAGACTCCAAGCTGAGCAGTTGCAAGATGGGTAATAAAAATGAAAGCCAAGACAAATATAAGGAATATTTTCAGGGACAATATTTGAAATTTGCCAATGAAACCAAAACCATCAGAATAAAGATATATGGTGGTTAGGGATTGAAGGAAGGCAGGACATGCACCGGAAATGGTCAGATTTTAAAAGGAGCTAAGGGTACAGGTTACTAAAGCTTGAAGTACGATTTTAATCACAAAACCCAGGGGGAGAGAGGGGACAAGCTGCCTTTTTATATCTCCTCCTTCTGGGATCATGCTCTAAAAGGGCATTGGAAACCATGGGCTTTCATTGCGTTGGTTATACTTGGAAAGCAAGGTATGGGAAAAATACAAGGAGTCTGCAAAGAGACATGGATAGGTTAGGTGAGTAGGTAAAAATTTGGCTGATGGAATATAATGTTGGAAAATGTGAGTCTGTCCACTTGGCAGGAAGAAGAATATTATTTAAAAAGGAGGGAGAGTAGAGTACTGCAACACAGAGGGATCAGGATGTTCTTGTACAACATCATGTTGGCTTTAATTCCAAGGGAGTATTAAAGTCAGGATGTTTTGCTGTAACCATACATGCATTGGTGAGACCACTTTCAAAAGTATTTTGTGCAGTTTTGATTCACTTTACTTGCATTGGACATAAAGCACAAAGAATAACAGAGCACAGGAAAAGGCCCTTCAGCCCACCAAGTCTCTGCCAATACAGATGCCTGTCTAATTTAATATTTTCTTGCCTCCCTCTATTCCAATCCTATTCATGTCTCTATCCAGATGCCTCTTGAATGTTGCTATAGAATCTGCTTCCACCACCACCTCTGGCAGTGCATTCCAGGCACTTGCCACCCTCTGTGTGAAAAACTTGCCCCTTGAATCTCTCTCAAATGTTCCCCATCTCATTTTCAACCTATGCCTTTGAGTAATTGATTGTTTGATCCTGGGAAAAAGACTCTGACTATCCATTCATCCAAACCTGTAAATCTCTATCAGTTTTCCCCTCATCCTCCAAAGCTCCAGTGAAAACAATTTTAAGTTTGTTTGACTTGGCTTCATAATCCACATTCTGCAACCCAGGCAACATCCTGGTAAATCTCTTCTGCACCCTTTCCAATACATGAACATCCTTCTGGTATTGTAATGATCAGAATTGTATACAATAAGTACGTCAATGTGGCCTAACTGAAGCCTTATACTGCTACAACATGATTTTCCAGTTCCTATACACAACATCCTAACCGTTGAAGGCCAGTATGCCATATGATTTCTTGACCATCTTGTCCACCTGCGTTGCCACCTTCAAGGAACCGTGGGTGTGTACACCCAGAACCATCTGATGCTAATATTTCAAAGGGCTTTACCATTTACTCTCTGCTTTCTTTCTGCAGTAGACCTTCCAACTCGCATCACCTCACATTTGTCTGGGTTAAATTCCACCTGTCCTCTTTTGGCCCAGGTCTCTAGCTGAATTATACCCTGCTGTATCCTCTAACAATCCTCCTCACTACCTGCTATACCCCTAGTTTTTATGTCAGCTGCAAATTTACTAATCAGGCCACCTACATTTTCCTCCAAATCGTTTATATACCTTTCCACTGCCACACTCTGCTTTCTACTGGGCTGCCGTACCGTGAGTAGCACAGCGGTTAGTACTGCTGCTTCACAGCTCCAGAGATGTGTGTTCGATTCCCGGCTTGAGCCACTGTCTGTGTGGAGTTTGCACATTCTCCTTGTATCTGCTTAGGTTTCCTCTGGGTGCTCCGGTTTCCTCCCACAGTCCAAAGATGTGCAGGTTAGGTTGATTGGCCATGCTAAAAATTGCCCCTTTGTGTACTAGGATGCTTAGATTAGAGGGATTATTGGGTATAATATGTAGGGGTATGGGGATAGGGCCTGGGTTGGGTGGGATTGTGGTCGGTGCAGACTCGATGGGTTGAAGGGCCTCTTTCTGCACTGTAGAGTTTTATGATTTTATGCCCAAGTCAGTTTTGTATCCATTTTACCAGCTCACCTTGGATCCCATGTGATTTCAACTTCTGTATCAGCCTACCATGAGGAACCTTATCAAAAGCTTTACTAAAATCCACGTATACAAAATATTTAATTCTGCCATGGTCAATTTTCTTTTCTCGCTTCAGAAAAAGTTCACTTGCCTGATTCCTGCAATGTGGGATTTGTCTTAAGAGGAAGGGTTGAGCAAGTAGGTCCAATACTCATTGGAATTTAGAACAATAAAGAGATGATCTTAGTGAAAGATTTAAGATTCTGAAGGAGTTTGACAGGGTGGATGCTGATGAGAGGTTACTTCCTCTCAAGGGAGAATCTAGAACTGGGGCCACCATTTTAAAAATAAGGGTTTTCCCATTTAAGATGGAGACAATGAGGAGTTTATTCTCTTAGAGTGGCCTTACTGTTTGGAATTCTCTTCCTTAGTGAGGAAAGGAGGGTGGGTCATTAAATCTGTTCAAAGCTGAGTTGGACAGATTTTTGATTGGCGAGGCAGCCAAGGGTCATGTGCAAAGGTCAGGAGGGGGTGGGGAGGTGTGTGTGTCAAAAAATTGGATTTAATATCATAATCAGCTCAACGAGGATCTTATTGAACGGTGAAGTAAACTTGAGGGGCCAAATGGCCTACTCCTATGTTTGTTTGCTCTGTTCTAACCATTTTTGAAGCCCTGTAAATTCTTCTAAAATAAATGTATAATTCATGTGGAAAAAAAATTGAAGGATAATGAGCTCAGAGTGTGGGGACATGGTGAGGTTAACGCTGGCAAGAATCTGAAACAAAAAATGGTGGGTTTAGACTTGTGCAGACGTGATCAACAGTCTGTCAGTGTATGAGTTGGTGAAAGTGCTGGAAGATCACCTCAGCTTCATTGTCTATATCGTTTCTCATTCTAAGTCCCACTTGACTAACTGTCCTGTGCCTCAGTGCCGTCTTTTCCTAGCTCTGCAAGCTCGTCGTCCTCGTACTTTTTATTGCTATAAATTTGCACCCCTCTCCCTTGCCTTTTGCCCCGCGATTGATGTCTGTGCCTCCAGCTGCCTATGATATAGGAGATGGAATTCCACCCCCCCCATCCCAAACTTTCAGTCTTCTCCCTCTCCTCCTTTTTAGATTCTACTTTAAACCCACCCCTTTCAAATATCTCCTCCTTTGACTCGGTGCCCATTTTCCATGCATTTTTGTAAATTGTCCTGGGAGCTTTTTCGACATTAAAGGCGTTATAAAGATGCATGCGGTTGTTGGGCTGCCCTTTTCTAATCAGTTAGTTTTATCTGGAACTTTTGAAGACAGTCTGTCTGCAACTCATGAAGAAAGTTAGTTGGGTTAAGTAATTCCCATGGTTGACTGAAAAATGGGAAAAAGACACGCTATTTAAGATATTATAGCTCTAAAATTGCAAAATCTTTTTTGGCAATTATCAATTGTAAGAAAACTTAACCACAACTGTAAACGTAATGTTTCTTTTGTCGTATGATTGAGATCTCCCCTTCGGCAGCTCTCTCATGCTGTGCGTCTTCCCCTTCTCCTCCACAGAGTCAAACCCACCACTAGTTTCCTCTGTTCTAGCTATTAACACAAATCTTTCTCTCGTTTTTCTTTTGATCACCAACCCTCATTACCCCCCGTGAGTTCATTTTCTTCATGAGACCCATCCGCACCTCACTTTAATCCATTTCCCTCAAACAGGTGACCACCAAACTCTCATTCCTGCCCACTCCCCCACCACCCCGGTTGGCTAATATTCCCTCCTCTCAGGTACTGTCCCACCTCTGTACAAAACATCATCTACTTGAACCAACTCACTTTGTGGAGTGAAAATTGAGCCAACGTTTTGAGTCTGTCTTGATAAATTCTCTCTCCATAAATGCTATCAGACCTGCTGAGATTTTCCAGCATTTTCTGTTTTTTATTTTAAATTCTTGCCAGCGTTAACCTCGCTATGTTCTGTCCCCTCCCGTGATTCTACAGCCCTCGCATGATATGTGCTGGAGTACGCGATGCTGGAGAATCGAGCCCATTATAATTAACATCTGTAGGATTATAGATAGCCACTGAATAAAATAACACACAGCATTGTGCATCAGATCTCCTTTTAATATTCTGCTGTCAAATCGTAAAAGTGAATAGAATATTGAAATTATATTCTTAAATGTTCTCATCCTCACTTTTGATCTTCAATTGCTCAGTAAACTGATGCCAGCATTAGGAAGTAACTGAAAATTAAATTCAGCAATTATAATGTTAGTTAACAGGGAACTGATTCACTTGACTGGTTTTATTTTCAAACATTTTCCTCTTGTTTGCTTATCACAATATTCTTACGCTAATGTTGTACCTTAAAATAGGCATGGAAGCAAATTATTTATAAATTAAAATTATTGAATGATCGAATATTTAATTTAGCAAAGTATATTCTTGTTCTGGAGTTCACTGTTTTTTGAGTTTGGAAAATTGCTTCTTGGAGCTACATGCTGTGAATTTGTATGCTTATGAAATCATTAAAAAATTCAACCAAACATTTGTCACCCTGTGCTAGAGCGAGTCATTTTGACTGTAGTTCTGCATAATTTGAGCTCCCAGCGCAAGGACAGCTGGGAGGACAGTGGGTGGTGTGTGAACATCGGGCGCAAAGTCAAACTGTGCCACTTCTAGGCGACTCTTCGAAACCACTTCTGAAAAGAGACCATTTGAGACTGATTGCACAGTGGCCAAATTGAGGAATAGAATGGCACAAAGTAACTCTGGAACTGCAAGAATATAAACTTGGAAAAATCGGAGGAAAAGTATCATAGCTAATAATTTTTGTACAGTAGATGAACAGTTTGGATGAATCAAGTCGTTATAATGTGACTTCAGGGTCCCTCATTGTAAAATTGACTGAGATTGATTTTTGGCAAAATGCTGCAGATGCTGGAATGTGAAACAAATGCTGGAAAATCTCAGCAGGTCTGACAGCATCTGCGGACAGAGAATAGAAGAAGTGCTTCAAGTCAACTCTTGGTCATCCAGGCAAATGCTGTCAGACCTGCTGTGCTTTTCCAGCATTTCCTGAGATTGATTTTCATTCAATTTGGATGGAGTAAAGACTATTAAATGGGATAGAGGTATGGATCACTTGTGATTTAGTTGAATAGAGGAACAGGCTTGAGAACTAAATTGCCTATTGTTGTTTCTTTGTTCTCTTATCCTATAATTTGCATTGCACGGGGATGCTGGTAACTTTAGCATTGGCAATTGCCAAGGATGAGAAAAATGTTACTTTACCAACTCTTCCAAGTCCTCTCAGACCCTTACTCTGTAGACATGTTCCTCAAGCTGGGTTCACAGACAGCTATTGCCCGTTGTGGGTTTAGGAGAAGGAAAGGATTGGGCAGAAGCAGTTAAACGTATCCAATTTGAAACAGCAAGCAAAAGATCTGCTCCTTGCAACTATCAATTCCAGTTACTGGTTGCTAGGAAGTACACAAAATTAGCTTGAGAATGATCTTGCTGTAATTTCTCCCACCGTTGTAAAGCAGCTAGCTTCTGCGTGGTGCAGCAGCGTGATCAGAGTGGGAACTTGTTTTCAGATGCAAACTTCTGATCTATGATGGAAGACATTCAAACTTATGTATACTGCACTGCTTTGGGGCATTGAATTCCAGAGGGGCTGTGCATACTTTGTGCTGTAACTCTGATGCCTGTGAAACAGGTGAAGAAGATGTACACACACACAGCAGCCTGCAAATACATAAATTACTCATCATTCAAACATCCATTATATGTAATGCAGGTCTCAATTGTATTTGGATGCAAATCAAATTGGGGAGTACATATTAATAATCTTTTGTATTTAATGCACCTCAAAAGGTAACAATACCTCTATCTGAACTTAGAAGTGATGCTTTGGAAATGTACTTGATTCCTGTTCCTCCATATGATGTGCCCACAAGCAGCATTTTGCATTCTTTTGTTGGAAATGTGGATTTTACAAATACATTTAAATTTAATTCACTAACTGAGAATAGCTGTTTCACACATTGCTTCAGAGCATTGATTCTTGCCTCTAAGTTATGTTTAATATTTGCATCAAGTATGTTTTTGTTTTGATTTCAAATATATTGTAAAATTATTCTGAATGGAGGGGGGGGGGGGTCTACACAGTAGTTAGTGTACGTGAGCACACCTTTAATCTGGCTGGGGATATTATTTAGCAAATTGGATACAACATGCTGTTGCCTTCAGGTTGAAGTTGGGCCATCTTGTCAAGGAACACAACTGTTTACGCAGCAGTTAATGCCATTTATAGGAGACAAAATCATCTAATTTCAGTCCAGATCTGAATGTAAATAAGTTGTGTCGTACACATTGAACATAACTGGGTTAGGAAAAGAGGTGATTTGTGTTCACTGAGCTTTTGCTGAAAAAAATGCTTACTTTTTGAGCTTAAATTCAAACTGCAATCAGTAAACTTGCCAATTTACTTCCACCTTAGGAAAATTTTGTTGTGCATAATTGATTTGCAGCTCAAGCAGTTTCAAAGGGACCCCTTTGTGTCTTGTTGATGACCTTATGATGGTCTACAGCATGCATCTGTGCTTTGAGGCTTATCTACACTGCAATCTCACTTTCAGAAAGAAATAGAGTGCCTGTATGGATTTTCAAACTCAACCAATATTTTGTTGTTGATGTTCTGCCATCCTGCTTTGGATCCCTTCAGTTCCCAGTGCCTCTGAATAGGAGTGTCAAACAGTACAACATTGCTTGCTTACAGTGCATACAAATTACTTGATGGTGCCAGGGAGCAAAATAGAGCTGTCTTAAGTTTTCAGCACCAAATTGGGGGATGGGTTTTATTCTAAACAATAGCAAAAAGTCAAACTAAGTAGAAAGGCTGGGAAGACAGGTTAAAGGCAAATGGCATTTAATGTGGACAAATGCAAGGGTGTAAGTAAGATTAGGAAGGGGAAATAAGAAGTGGGAATAAAATTTTAAGGACTCCAGGTTGTAAGACAATGCCAAGGATCCAGACTATTGTGGACAGTTCACCGAAACCAGCATACGTGGCAGCATTAAAGAGAGTTACAGAGGTTAACTAGAATCTGGAATATGGGAAAGAGGGCAAATCCTAAGAGGTGATAATGGATTTGCACAATGTAAAGAGTTGCACAGTTGAAGTATAAAATTCCGGTCACAGAATCATAGCAAGGATACCCTGGCATTGGGAACAAGGTAGAGAGAGCGGTGTTAGTCTGTGTTGTAAATAGAGGCTGGGATATTCACTTTGGAAGCGATCAAGTTATGATCTGTCATATGAGGAGCAACTAAGTTGTTCGAATTATATTCACTGGTGTTTAGAAAAGTTAGAAGCTTAAAAAATTCTAATGGGATGGATTCAGAAAGAATATTCCCGATGGTGGGGGAGAACAGAAATAAATAGTTTGAGGATAAGGGAAAACCTTTGAGGACTGAGGTGAGGAGAAATTTCTTCACCTAGAGAATGGTGAATTTGTTACTACAAGAAGTAGTTGAGGTCAAAATGTTGTCTGATTCCAAGAGGAAGTTAATACAGTTTTGAGGCTAAAAGAGATTAAGGAATATGAGGGGAAAGTGGGATCAGGGTATTGAATATACTGATCAACCATATTGAAAATGAATGGCAGAGTAGACTCAAAGGGCTGAATAGCCTTCTCCTGCTTCTATTTTCTGTTTTCGTGATCCAGGGTTCAAAATCTGCCAAGGGAGAAATAAATTGTACCCCAGTTGAGCCTGCCAGAAAATCTCAGACCAGGGATACAGGCTCTCAAACAGAACAGGGAATGTGAAATGATATTTTAGGTTTAACTAATTTTATGCAGAGGGATGGGGTTGGTAGCCCAGGGCAGTATTTGAAGCGTATTGAGTAGAGAATGAAAGTATCATATGATAGACATGTCGAGAAATAAGTGTAGCTGAGAGATATCGATTCTTTGAACTGGCTGAAGGGATGTCAGAGTCTTTGCCAATTTATATTTCCAGCTATACTCTCCATTATAATACAGAGCTGCTTCAGAAATCATTTCTGCAATTCTGTCTCAAATCCCCAGTGCTGTAGTAACCAACCTGTTTATGTTGTTGGGTGGATTCCATCGCAGTTGTTAATAGTAACAACAAGTACTTGTTTTGAAGCTATGGTTTGCAACTGTGTAGCTGGCAGTCACACCTTCGCAATTGGCTGGGGATGGACCGTACCATTCAGAGAGCCAAAAATGACTTTGTTAGGTGTGGTGCACAAACTTTCTCTGGGCTTTCAAGAGGTATGGATCATCTGTGCAGATTTCCGATATTGCACCGCCCTGCTGCGCTGCTTTGGATGACACAAATCGTTGCTTGATGGCATCCATCCAGTCAGATTCTCAGGCCAGACTTGCATTGCTTTTTTTTTTTGGGTTTGTAGATTCTGCTACCTGCCTGACCTGACCTCCTGAAGGCATTAGCATTGCATTCTTGACTTTGCCATACTGGGAAGTTAAAACTAAAACAGTGTAAATCAGTGGAAGGAAGGTCTAATATTGGTGAATCATTTTTATGGGCAGCACGGTGGCATAGTGATTAGCGCTACCACCTCATTGCGCCAGGGATCTGGGTTCAATGGCAGCCTTGGGTCACCGGCCACGCAAAGTTCTCCCCACTTCAGTGTGGGTATCCTCTGGGTGTGCCAGTTTCCTCCCACGCTCCAAAAATGTGCAGGTTAGGTGGATTGGCCATGGTGGATTGCTCCTTACTGTCAGGGGGATTAGCAAGGGTTATGGGAAAAGGGCTTGGGTGTGATCGTGTTCTGTACCATAGGGATTCAATGACTTATGAATTTCTAAAATTTTAGCCCTGGAATATACTGTTTCGCAGGAGATTAGAGCAATAAGATGTGATGTGACCTGACCACGTAAAATCCTGAGGGATCTTGATAGGGTGGCTGAGGACAGGATGATTGCTCTCGTGGGAGAATCGAGTACTGGGGGCTACTGTTGAAAAAAACAATTACAGGGTTACCCAGTTAGGACAGAGCTGAAGAGAAACTTCTTCCTTCCCCATATCCCCCAACCCCTGTATTTACCCCACTAGTCACCCGAGCACTAAGGGGCAGTTTATCACAGTCAATCAACCAGTGGACTGTGGAAGGAAACTGGAGCACACGTGCAGGCACGCTGAGAATGAGCAAATTCCACACTAGATAGTTTGAGGCTGACTCTCAGCAGCCTCAACATCCAATTTAACCTGGAACTGAGCTTCCGATCCTGTACCTTCTCCATCACCAATTCCACCTTTCCAATGTCAGCTCTTGCTACACTGATCTTTGCTCCTCTGCTGCTGAATCCTTAATCTGTGCTTTGGTTATTTCCAGTCTTGACTATTCCAATGCAGCCCTCTCTCTCTGGCTGACCCTCAATGAATGTGAGTTCATCCAGAACTCTGCTGTCTATTTTGTAACTCTTACTGGGTCCCGCTCACACATCACCTTTAGTGCACGGTGGCTTATATTGACTCCGGTCTGGATTTTAACATTCCCAGCGTTGTGATCAAGACCCTCTCTGATCTGAATTTGTTCAGTCTCTGATAGCCTTAAGATGCTTTGTGATGGTCCCACTCAAAGATGTGCGTTGAGTGACCATGCTAAATTGTCTTTTAGTCAGGAGGATTAATAGGGTGCATATATGAGGCTATGGGGATAGGACCTGGGTGGGATTGTTCATGGGCCCAATAGCTGCCTGCTGCACTGTCGGGATTCTAAGATTCTTCTAATTCTGTCATTCCCTGTGCCCCTAATTTTCATCACTGCACCATTGAGCACCAGGTCTTCAGCTCGCTGTGGGCTGTGGAATTTCAGGAACTGGAGGAGGCCCATTTAACCGCACAAGCCAGCTGAGACTTCACCTCCTGATCTTTGGGTTGTGAGTCATGCAGTGAGTCACATGACTTGTAAAAACCAGTCTCTCGCTGTCTTCTTTCAAAAGGAAATGATGCCACCTGTTATGGAAGTTCTGTTTTGTCAGTTTCCATAGCAGCTATCCTGCTGAATAGCATTTAAAAATAGTTGGGTTGGGGAGGGGGAAAAGAAAAAGCAGGTTTTCTTTGTGCGCTTGGAAATGATTCAGGTATAGAGCAGAATGAATCCATGTGCCCCGACCTGCAAGGAAAGCTTTTGTGTTGCCACGGCTCAGTGTAGGATTGTCTTGTCAAATTAATAATTGTGTAACAGATTTTAATTATCAATGTGCTTTCTTTTTTGTGTCAGCATTTTTAAGCAGAGGAAGTGTCTTTGTTTAGCATTGGAGATTTGAAGAGTTGATTTTAACCCTTTTCAAAGGCTCTGGATAATGCAACACGAGATGTTTTTGCGAAAGCTCTGAATCTTGGCTGACAATGCTTACAGCAGTGATGGCTCAACACCAAACTAATATTGTCAGTGTCTTGAAATGGACTTTTGATGCCCTGATTTTTCTTCTTATTTAGGACTTTGTTGCTTTTGGTGCTGCAAGAGTAATACTTTAGGCCTTGTATGGTGACAATCTTAAAGTGCGTAACTTGTATATTGATGAGTAGCATTGACCTTCTAGATAATGGTATTAACAGTGCGAAGCTGTGATACCCAAGGAATAGAATATACTGTTTTTGCTCGACCTTGAGACTCATCGGACCTTAGGTGTACCACGAATTTAAAGGGAAATATTTTGGCATAGCCTTCAGATTGTAAGGGGAGAATGCACATCCTGTAGTCTAGAAAATACCAAGTTTGTTCTCATAAACTGATTTGTAACACAGAAAATAGCACGCAGCCTTAAATAACCTTGTATAACTGGTGTACTGATTAAAATATTGGACTGGAAAATATTTTTATTCATGTATTTATGGATTTGTCCCGTTCTGTTGCACATGAAAACTTAGTCCAGGGCGCTGGGAATTAGAGGGTGGGCTAGAGGAAATTTGGAGTGGGTTGCATAGACATTCTCAATCCCCAGTTTGAAGTCATGCACTCTCACTTATCTTTTCGTGACAAATGACCATCCCCGCTTCTGTAGTGGCAACTGCCTATGTAAACTTTTCACATTGAAATTATACTTTCCCTTCAGTGGAATGGGGTTGGAGGGCTGAGGAAAGGATTTTGGAGCTGAGTAAGTAATCAGTTCAAAGGGAAAGAGGCAGGAGACAAGTGATTTTTGTAGTGCAGTGCTCCTTCCCTCCACCTTTCCATCCAGCCCTTCCTGAATTCTCTCTTCCCTCCCTTGTATCCTCTTCCTTGCAGCCTATTTCTCCTCTTCAATTCCTGACCCTCCGTTCCCCCGTGTCTCCTCCCTCACACTTGCTGATAGGTTTGGAATTCTTTTTCAGTTTTCTACTTGTCTCTCCTCAAGGATAAAGGTTTTACAATCGGTCAATTGATTTGTGTTTTCTGTAGCTAGTTTTGATGATACCCCTTCCCCCCCCCCGCTCCACCTTGGACATTCAGACTGGAATTCTCCAGTAGTTCATACCCCGCCACCACTCACAGGAGCATCCCAGCTACGCGTGTGGTTGGACAATTCTTGCTTCAGTTCCCCGTGCTGCCTTGTCCCCCTGTTTTGGGAGAAAGGGTGAGTGGGATAGTATTTAATATAGTGAGTACTTTCAGGGAGGTGCTGTGGTGAGGGTGGCATCAGATCAGATGAGTATATTGTCAGCGAGAGAGCAGTATATTTAGGAATAAAGCTGACAACTTGAAGACGCTTGTGGAAAGAAATCTAAGTAATGGGTATCTTTGCAGGATTAAGATAGGAAGCAATGCAAATAATTATAGGGTTGGTAGGTGCTGGTCAATTTTTGCAGAAGCTAATAATGTCCCATACAAAAAGATGTTGGAAAATCACCACAGGTAACCTGGACAGTTTGTAGGTCACAGAGTTTGGCTTAGGGGATCATTGTTCAGGGAAATGATGAGCTGAAAACCACAAAACATACAAATAAGAAGAACTTGCATTTGCAAACCATCTTTTGTGTTCACAGGACACTCTGCAGCCAATGAAATAATTGTAGCCACACTGTTGCAGTGTTGATCAATGCAGCAAAGTCCCAGCAACAGCCACTAAACCAACAATCAGACTATCGAGGGCGATGTTGCTTCAACTAAGGGAGAAATATTCATCAATCATTGGATTTTTTTTTAATGAGGTGAAAACATACTCTGATTTAATATCTTGCCCCAAAGATAGCACTTCCATCCAGGAGTGCAGCCCTGAATGATGTGCTTATTACGCCTCTTGAATGCGGCACAAGTCCATGGCCTTCTAACTTGGAGTCGGTGACTCACAAGGGCGAGCACTGAAATGAGACTGGTACCAATTGAGGAAGAAACAGGCTGAAGGATGTGAAACTATGAACATTTGTCAGAGGGGTATTGAATTCTGTACCTCTAGGCTTAGAGCTGGGGTGCGACTGTTTCTAATTTATGATAATGACTTGGATGTAGAAGCTCAAACAAGAGAGGTGAAATTTACAGTTGATACTAGACTAGGAGGGTCAGTAAAATCAGAGGATTTTACTGCTACAATTGGGGAATGAGTATTGCCACCTCGGGTGGAAGTTAATGTGGGCAAATGTTGCATGTAGAAAGGGAAATAGACGACAGGTATGTCCTGGGAAATGGACTGGGTATAATGAACGGTGAAGCAGAGCGAGGCCTCAGACTCTGAGTTATCTTGATTTTAAATATGACGAAACGACACTGGAGTTTGCACATTCTCCCTGTGCTAAGCTGGATTGGCCATGGTAAATGGACCCTCGGTGTTAGAAGGATTAGCAGGATAAATATGTGGGGTTATGAGGATAGGGCCTTGGCCCATCGAGCCCGCCAAGTACCCTGCACGCATTGCCTCCATGCAATACATCCAAATGGCATTGTAGGAATTGTGTGATGCAGATCAGTCAATTAAGGCAGTCATTCAAGGAATAAAATCAGAGGAGATAAGGACCAAACGCTATTGTGGTGTCGTTAGACAGCACTTGTAATATTGTTGTCCAGTGCCTGGTCACAAGGAAAGGGAGATGCTTAAGTGCTGGAGTAAGTGAAAAGAAAAGATTGGGGGCTTGTGGAATGAGATGGAATTTGAGAAACTTGGAGCCCATTAGCGTGGGGAGGTGATTAGAGGTATATGTTGAGGAAGGCGGCGTAATGGTATTGTTGCTGGGCTAGTAAGCTGGAGGCCCAGAATAATGGTGTGGAGACCTGGGTTTGAATCCCAGCATGGCAGGTGGTAAAATTTGAATTCAGTGAAAATCTGAAATTATTAGTCTCATGATGACCATGAAATCATTGTTGTAAAAAAAAAAACCCCCCCCCCGGTTCATTAATGTCCTTTTAGGGAAGGAGATATACTGCCTTTACCTTGTCTGGCCTACACGTGATTCAGATCCACACAGTGGTTGACTCTCAAATCCCCTAAGGGAAGGGCAATAAATGCTGGTCCAGCTAGTCACACTTACAAGCCATGAACAAATAAAAAGATATGGAAAAAGAAGTGGACTAGGAGATGGGTAATTTTGGGGCAGATATCAGGAAATTTTCTTTGGCATCATGCATGATTAACCTGGGGAATACATTTACAGACGGAGCAACAAGTGAGTCAAGAGCTTTGGGATAATTGAAAAAAAATTGGATGCTTCAACGATAGTATGTTAGAATCTCTCTGGATGGGTGAATTAAACAGAGCTTAATGGCTTTCCTTATCAGTAATTACCTTGCAATTTTGTAAATTAAAACATAACATTTATATATTTAAGAGGCTGCTTCTCATTACCTTTATGTGAGGAGATTATTTATTAGCGATATGGTAATATTCACTTCATTTCACAACAAACATCAACAGGATAAAATTTAAATCATGCCCAGCCGTGTACATGTGATTCAGTAGACTGGATGGTTCTCAACATGCCTTTACATACTCATCCAGCCAGGCAGTGAGATTCTCGAACCTCTTAAGCTAAAGCCGGAATATGTCTTTGAAATCAGTTGCATCTCTCTCCTCTTTGCACGTGCAGAATGCTGTACGTGTCTTTCTTAAGCCAAAGGCGAGGAAGGTTAAGACACTTCATGCGGGATTTTCCTCACATTGCGAGAAATCGGTCAATTGGAGGTCAGAGACTCGCCATCCAATTCGAGATGGTGGACTTGGGAAGCTGGAGGGGTCAGTAGGAGGCCATCCAGCTGAGAAAGACCAGAAGCTCTCTTTACCAAGTGAAAGGGAGAACACTTAAATACGGAGGTGCTGTCTCTTCAACATTTTTTAAGTTTATATATAAAAAAAAATTGAACAGCGAGGCCACTATTTTGGTGGTGGAACAGCTTGACAGGACAGGCCGCAAGTGCAGCCTTGCCCAGGTAGATGGTGCCTCAAAGTCAGTCTTGAGATTGGCCTCCCTGATCTGCTGTCAGGAGGCTGGGGAATTTCCAGTCAGCCTCTGATAAAAGGCCTCGATAGGCCATTTACTATGAAGTGGCTGTTTGCTGCTTGCAGATAGGTGGACCTGCTCCCTCTCCCACACCTCCAGGAATAAAGGCCAGGAGTAAGATGGAGCTGGCACGTGGGCCAGTGATGCAAATTGACGCAGCTGCCTGGTGATGGAAAGTCTGCCCTTTTTAAATTTCAACTGGGTTCTTTGGGAGGAGGGCGAGTGTTCTTTTCAAGTTTTGGAAGTTGAGTAAAATTTTAAACCTTCATTCAATGAAGTCCTCTGTTCGAATACAAAATTAAAAGGGGGAATGGTGGAAGGAAAATATAATCGGTTTTTCACCATCTAAGCAAGGTAGCTCTGATACATAAAGTGTGATTTAATGAGGAGCTGTGATAATGTTAAGGCATGCTGTGTTAGTCTAGTGAAATGAGGTTGGCATGCCCTGGGCAACCCTCATAATTTGGGTTCCCAGACATTGAAAATCATTATTACAGGAAAATAATCTCAATCACTTTTCAAAAGCAACGTGTTACTTGCAGTGTAAGGGTTGTGACATTTTCTCATTACTTGACTTCACTGGGTTTACCATTTTGAGTTCAGCAACTTGCTATAATGAGACATATAAATTAACATGTTAATTTAATTGAAGCTTGCACATTGGGAGTTTAATCTTTGTTTTCCTCAGGACTGGATATTAAGATGTAAAATCACAGAATTATGAAATGTAGCTATCAATTTGATGTAAAATCAGGGGGTTCTTTTCATAGATTCAGGTGTTTGGGGAATATCTTTGAGTATGAATTCTTAGGCTGTAATGCTGGGAAGTAAAAAGACCAATAAAATACAAAATGGAAGAACATAAAATGGAAGTTATCCAGATTTATCTGAAATACACAATTACATTTTTACAATGTTGCGTACAGATTGAAAGTTGGTAATCGTGTAACTGATGTCGTGATTTTTGGATTTGACAGTTTGTACAAATTGGTGCGAGCTACGGTAAATATGTGGTGCGTTATTTTTGACAATGAGTTGGTGGCACGCTGTCTCTTGTCTGACAACTCTGCCTTGCTGCCTTCATTAAATGTATCCCTGAAGATAAATTGGCTTCTTATTCCTAATGATTCAGTATCGGCCACCTTGGGAAATCATATTTCAAGCAATCAAGAATTTGTACAGAGTAATAAGAGAAAGCGCCTTTTCAGTTTCCACGAGCCTTGTGGAGACCACATTTCCGTGGATCATTGTGATGGTGAAGTAAAGTTGTGTGTTTATTGTGGCTCAGCTCCAGTGTTGCCTAGCTGTGTTGAAGACGTTCCTTAGTGGGACTAAGGAACGAATAAAGAAAATACATGAGTGACAAAAGAATTATCATTGAGCAATAGGAATCTGGAAATAAAAAACATAAAATCGTAGTTGGTAATGATTTTAATTATGGTTACTGCTTTGAATTTTAGTTACTTTGGACTGATCCGACATGACTTGAAATAATTTTGTTTATTTTCAAACAAGTGTTTTGGCAACCTTGGAAATAAATTCTTTGGCCAGATGATCATTAAGCATTAAAAAAAAAACTAAAGTAATGCTCAAGTATCCTGATTAAACGACCCCAATTTTCTTTTTAAAATACCCTGATAGCGGAAGTTTATTTCTGCTTAAACTGGAACCCCATCACTCTCAGACCAGTTCTGTAATTTTCCTTAAAGAAAAGGACAAGGAGGGCGAAGGACGGGTTCGGTCCCATTTTCTTTTTGAATCGTACAGGTTGTCCTGGAAACAAAGGCGTGAAGAAAATGAACTTTTTTTTTCTTAGATCAAGAATGCTTTCCAAATTGACCATCTTAAATTTGATTTTAAAATGTTTATTTTTCTTGGATTACTTACTGTGGGGAATTCTTTTATTTTAAGAAAGAATTGAGATCAGACAGTTTTCAAGTGGTTAATAAATAAGTGTAAGGTTGGAATTGAATTGCCAGTTTTCGGCGAGGTTGCTGCAAAGCTGGAGTCAAGAGCTTTGCTAATTTAGAAAAAGAGTTACAATATATGGAAAATGAAGCTACACTTGCCACCTAGGCAATTACAACCACCAGCTGAGCATACAGTAAATTAACTGCAAAACAAAAATAAAAGAATGAGCTTATAATTTATAATTGTAATTCTGCTGGCAAATTGAACTTCCCAAATATTTGGCATTTCTTATTATTCCTGTGATTTCTGAAGGAGTATTTTCTTGCCCCAATGGAACGGTGGTTTGTAGTGCAGGGAATTTAGAAATGTTTTTGCAGTGGTCAAACGTGTTTAAAATTTGACAAAGTAATTCGGAACTCGTTGAATGTTCCAGCATAGAAAACACATTAGAGACCTCAGCATTCGTTTAAGAGAATAAGAGAACTGCCAAGTCTTGAAAACGGTCTTTTCTCGAGTCGAGTTAGGAAATGCCAGATGTAAATCGTGACTCTATCGCCAGCCTGCTTCGAGGATGTACCAATGCAACAGGCAAACTAGTTCAAAGACTAATGTGTTTAAGTAATGTGCTAATGGACAGTAGAAGTGTGTAATTGTGGAGAAAAATGAACTATTTGGAATGCTTCCCAATTTAATTGAGATTTGCCGAGATAATTTTTATGTGAAATTTGGGATGAATCGATTGGAGTCACAAAGAATTGCATGTGGACTAAGAAAAGCGGGAATAAACAGATGATTATTAAGAAGTTTTTAAAAGGTCATGGCTTATTTTATGTTTGCCTTGTTTTATTCCCAAATGATAAGTTATCCAAAAATAATCCATAACATTTTGTGTATTTGCAATTTAGTAGTTGGGAGCAACCTAAATGTTATACATTTGTTGCATAGTACATTATTGAGATATTTGAATCTGTGGTTCCTTCTCAATTATCTAAATATACACTTGTGTGCAAAATAAGTTGTATTTGAGAATGCCTAGGACCATCCCTTATTCTTTATATATCTTATCCTTAAGAATATTGTATACTACATTCAACTATTTAAATATTTATGCCACTAAATATAAACCTGCTATCTTTCATGCGTTGTCATATCACACTGTGGCTCCACTTTGTCCCTTCCATTCTTGTTCTTAAATAACTTTTTGAGAAGTTCTGAGACATTAGCTTCTGCAAGATGCATTGCTATTTTGGTGTCTTTTAGCGATTAAGGTTTGAATGATCATTTCAGACTATTTCAGAAATTAGGACGTAAAATAAATGATTTAAAAATGTGTTCAAGTTGTTGGAACATTGGGTTGAGCGTGAAACTTCCATTATTAGAAATCAGCTATTAAATTAGCTACCACTGAGCATTCGCTTCATAAAAATATCAGTCTACATTGTAGTTTTATTTCAACAAATTGCTGTAAGTTTATTACATTGATTTTTGTTGGCTAAGTGCTTCAACTGATTGTCACAATCATTTTGAACTGCAGTGCATAATGATGGATGCACTACACACATTACAGCTAAGTGAATCCATCATGGCGTTTTAACCTGTTACTTAGGTTTTTCAAGAGCAAATGTTCTTATTTGAATTTCAGAAGATTTTGCGTACATCCATGAAGCATTCTGCTCTTGCCGATGGAGGAATTAGTAACGGTTGTTTGCCTCATCACTCTGGAAATGAGAACTGTGTTCAGATTTTAATAAAGTAATTAACTGCAAATTCATTTAGTCAACATTTACAGCTAATTTAATTGACCATAAACTCTTTCCAAGTAAGCAGTAGTTTACAATGAAAAATGTTCGTCCTCTTCAGGGCTTTGAACTTGTTTTGTGAAGGCTACTCATTGACCTTGCTGTCTGTCTGTTTTTAGACTTTTCTTACATCAGTAAACATAATATTGAGAATGCTAATTTGTGGCTGGGGAGACAAGTTCACAAATACTGTTCTCTCTTTCCCTTTCCTCTGGCTTGGTTATTTTCTTTGTTCGAAAATTGATCCTGTTTTCTGGTGAAATTGTTCACATCCATTCCACAACTTGTGATTTTAGAAGAAATTAATAGAATGTTTTCTGCTTTGTTTTGTTTTCTCATTGCATTTCTCTTTCCTTGCCCCTTAAAGGAAAATGCCGCCTCTATTTCCATTCGCATTCTTGGATTTACTAAAGTGGAGTGAATGTGATTGATAGTGAGTCTTCTGGCTGTCTTCCCATCAGCAGTAATGATGGATTTCTGTGGAAATGTATGGGAAATAAACAAATTACAAGGTTTCCTCTTAAGGTAGAGAAAGAGTAGGGTGTCAGTTGGAAATGCAAGTTGCAGTCTGTACGAATGGAAAATAATGGATGGGGTCGTTGTGATCCATCTGTAAAATATTAATTTTAAAACGCTATTAAGCTGCAGCGAAGCGCTGGTGTCAGCTTCCCAATATGCCTTTGGTTGACTTGCGAGTAAATATTCAATTAACTTGACATATTTGCAAGTAAGATTCCCAAATCTATTTGAATTACTTTTAACAAATGATTGACCTTTTGTGATTTGCTTTTGTTGCCAAATGCCATACAAAAGAGCATTTTATGTTAAAATGTTTATCAGAATAACCTGCGTTTGATGGTTGAAACACATGCAGATGTTGCAAGCCGCAAGAGTAAAGCTCTCAACCTGCCTTAAGTTAATTAAGAATTTGAACACTTTTTAGCAGTAAATTTAGTCCGAATGATGAAACACTGTAATTATTCTTTGAATAACAAATGATGAGTCTTACTGAACATTGTCATTATTGCAGAGTTAGATCCAGGTATAAGTTGCTCTCCCAAAGGGTGTAAACCATACTTGTAAATGTGATCTACGTGTCAGTTTAATTAATATGTGCTGTTGGTCAACTGATAGCATATTGGAGATGGGTGAGAGACAAGGACTTTTTTTTTTGAACATAATTGCATATTAAACTAGCATAATGCATGTTAATTGAATCTGTGTGTTGGATTTCTGTGGAGTTGGGCTAACTGCTGGACATGGAAATCCCTCTCTGCTTTCTTGCAGATCTGTTTTTACCAACAGGGAGAAGGAAGAGAAGCATGAATCATGCAAGCTGGAAATCCAAACTCAACAGGGCTATTAAAAATTGGGGCTGAGTTCAAACAGACTCTGTTTTGCTGTTCCTATGGGTGTTTAACCCACAATGTGGGAGATGTAAATCAATGGAGAAAATGCAATACTTAAAGGGTGAATTAGGCCCATTACTCTGAAGTCATTCAAATCCTCAGCCTTTGAAATGTATTAAAAAAAAAGGTTGTAGCTGTCAGTTACCGTTGAAAACAAACAAATGTGTGCTGCCGGGATGCCTTAAATGAAAGGTCATCTCATGTAGCTTTGAAAAATCCATTTCCTATCAGTTCCTGCCATATCAATTATTGACATTTACCAAGAGCTCTTATTACAGCTGAATTTATTATGAATGCATGGCTGAATTTCAAAAGCTCCAAAAGTACTTAACTGAATCAGGATGAGTTTACATTTTGATAGATTTATGAAACTAATGGTCATCTGTCTTTGATATGGTGACTGAATAAATGTATGTATTTTTTGGCAACATATTGATTGCTTGAGAGAATTGAAAATTTTGAATTGGTTTCATGAACTAAGCTTTTTTCTTAGATTTTTAGTATTTCAATCCACTTTTAATCTCCCCATGGCTCCTGAAATGTGCCCACAGTTGATACTGGATGAGTGGCTTGGCAAGTGTCATGAGGGCATATGAGTGGCATAGGGGATTGATGGGAGTTGAGGGATGAAGGGCCTATTAGCCTTTTCTATAACTTGGCTGAATTCTCAGAAAACTGAGGTAACCTTCTAAGCAGCCCGCCTCACCAATTGCCTATCCCCCATGGCTGCTTCCATTCAACAAGATCAGACCCCTGACCTTCAGGTCAATAATGTGTGCCCTCGTTTCCATGGAGACATGTCTGCCAAATGGGGAGATTTTCCAACTCTGGCCATCCTGCTATCACGGAGGAAACTCAGCCCCAAGTCATGCATCTTCATTGGAAAAAAAAGTGGGGAATTGCCAACGTTTCTCAGATGGGCACATTCTAGCATGGTACCTGCAGTTAAAAGTGATATTTATCATTTGCATAATCATCATTGGACTTGTACCAATAATCTGATTTTTACTAATGCCTAAATTTTGAAATTCAGTGTTGTGATCAGGAAGTTAATTGTTATTAACAGCATTTATAATTATAACATACACGTGTACTACGATCCCAGAATCATACATTTTTAAAAAATTAAAATGTTGTTGTCGGTGAAAATTTGCTAGGTATGTCTTCGCTGCTTCATGAGTCAACATTTGTAACATATTTAATATTATGTATTTCAATAGTTTATAGCACACGCTTCAGGTTTGTCACTATCTCCTCGATCTGCAGTTCATTACTCTCGTTCTTGAATTTAAACATTGTTGGTGGATGTAAGTAGCACAACAGAATGAAATGATCTTGCAGGAGAAAGCAGAGTCCCTCCTTGGTGTTAAGGCTAAACATCTGGTGGCTGTTGTGTGTCAGATTGAAGTTACATCACTTCCCACAACCCCAACTGCAGGCAACTTCGGTTTGGATTGGAACAATAATAAACCCTTCCTTTATTTAAAGAGTTGTGGATATCCAATAGGAAATAGTAAAATCGGTTTCCATTAAAGCAAATTCTCACCCCTCCCCCATTCTCAGCTGTTTATTACAGTAATACTGCAATGAAGTTACTGTGAAAATCCACTAGTCACCACATTCCGGCGCCTGCTCAGGTACACTGAGGGAGAATTTAGCATGACCAATGCATTTAACCAGCACGTCTTTGGGACAATGGGAGGAAACCAGAACACCCAGAGGGAACCAATCCAAACATGGGGAGAATGTGCAGACTTTGCACAGGTAGTGACCAAAGCCAAGATTTGAAACCAGGCCACTGGGGCTGTAAGCCAACGGTGCTAATCACTGCACCGCCCAGATGCATGTGGAGCTCATGTTGCATGTTTTGATAACGTTTTCTGGTTCACTCCTGGAGCATAGGTGAGTATGAAACTTCTGATGTGAGAGAGGTGTTTTGAATATTCATCACGGTAGTAAGCCAGATTGGTTAGAAAAGGGGCCTCGTGGCCTCCCTCTGCAATAGTGTACACATAGTATAGTGCAGTGCTCTCACAATAACAAGGAAATCACAGGTTGATGGCAAAATCTCAGCAGGGAATTCTGTCACTGCCTTTGTCTAGCAAAGTCCATAATTTTCTTCGAAATCACAAACTTTTGGAAATAAATTAACCTGCAAAATAGCTAATTCAGTACTTAACGATGTATTTTGCATTGTATTCTTCAAGTTTCAGGTATTCACACCAGTGGCCCTTTGTGCGGATTCTGTCTTGTAATCCCAGTCACTGTCTAAAATAAGTACAGCCTAAATCCATTCGAATGATAACCCAATTTGGTTATAAGAGCAGATCGTAAACTCTGTTCCTTTATCAGTCAGTGTCGATGCATCCCATCCCCTGCTGCACAGTATTAAACAAACTGTGCGTTAGCTTACATTGCTGTCTGATCTGCAGGTTTTACGATGGTAAATTTAAACGGCTATCTTTACTTTTAAAATTTATATCTTGTTCTCTGAAGTAATGGAAAATGAAACATTTGGTCACAAGTTAGTCACTGATAGTTTATGAGCTTCAGTTTGTTGAGGAATGACTAATTGTGTCACTTTGAATTTCTCTTGGCTATCCACCACCACGGCCTGGGAAGTGGGGGCAGCCGCAGACATTCTTCCTGTTCTCATCCTTCAGCTAATCTGCTCTTAGGGAAGTCACGTGTGAGTATTGTAGTGAAAGCCTTTCTGTTCTTTTTTGCTTTTTCACTCCTGTGGTAAGGTGTTTGGCCTTCACTGAAAACCTGTCTGCAATAGTATGGTGCAGATTGCTAACGATATGGAGATACAGGCGTTGGACTGGGGTGAACACAGTAAAAAGTCTGACAACACCAGGTTTAAGTGCAACCGATTTATTTGACAGTAAACACACAAGCTTTTGGAGTTTCGCCCTTTGTCAGGCGAATGGAGAGTTCTGGCCTCAGACAGAGCATATAGCAGCACAGACAGTTTACAGATTACTGATTAGAATGCAAATCTTTACACCTAACCAAGTATTTAAGTCTTAAAGTGGCGAACAATGTGAGTGGAGGAAGCATTGAGCACAGGTTAAAGAGACGTGTATCAGACTGTACAGTCTATGAGCTATTGCAAACCCAAGCAAGTCATGGGGGTTACAGACAGTGTGACATGAACCCAGGTCACAACAGGGATCTGTGCTCTGTCTGAGGCTGTACTCTCCATTCACCTGACGAAGAGGGAAACCTCAAAAGCTTGGAAGATTGCTAACTCCATGGGATGGGATCCCCACCGTCTGGGCTGTGTGTTTTCCAGCGAGGGAGGTGGCTCACCGTTGGCCACAGATGGGACCTCCTGGTCCCACTGATATCTACGGCATGATACATGGCTGGCTTGTCTCATCTCCGGGGAATTGTTACAGGTGGAAGATCCCACGGGCAGCAAGTGCTGGAAAATTCCACCCGTGAGGTGGGATTTTCAAGCTGCGCTCGCCCCAGAACCAGAAAATCCCGTCTGACTTTATTGGACCTTTGTGTGGTTCGCCCCCTGCCCATGATGATTCCCCTGGCAGGCGGAATGGAAAAAATCCCCCCCCCCCCTCTGTGGTCTTTAGCCAGTGGATACAGATCATAATCACCATGATATTGCACGCTGAAACTTGTAACACAATCCCCCACCACAATCCATTTTAGGTGCTTTTAAAAAAAAAACTTATCATTTAGAATAGCTTTTCCTACCAATCCAGGTTTTGTAAGATTGTGGCATATTTTATTTACTTTTTTCACTGTACTTCCCCCGATCATACACCCTAATAATATTTTCCACAGCAACAGGACAACTGTAGCTGGGTTGGTGTGAGTGGCAAATATACTTCAGGTTGAATTTGACATTGCTTTTCCTTTCCACTAATTTGCGTACCTGTACTTTAATTAAAATTTGCAGGGTAAGAGACAAGATTCCAGGGATGCAAAGTCTGTAATATGCAAGCTAGCTGCCACTTGAGATAGCGCTTTGCTATCTGTTACACAAAAATCCCCAAATAGGAAAAGAAACATACTAATTCATGTTAGTGGCTAAGCATGTTTCGGAGAAGGCCCAGTTTTTTTGGGAACATCTGTTTTGAATCGACCTGGAAAAGGCACGTTCATCTGATTAGTGTTGTTTTGCAGGAGAAAAGAAGATATTGTACTTTCGGAGGTGGAGTGGCTGATGCGGAGGGGTTGGGAGGGGGCTGACGTGCAGGTCGGGGGAGACTAGTTTCAAACTTTTTAAAAAAATTGGAGCTCAAATAGTCCCCATTTTTGTTTTTTAAAAGCAAATGAATCTCTCCCCACCCGCATCCCCTCCATGTTTTTGATCTTGTCTCCAGCTCATGACTTGTCTTCAAGTAAGTTTAAGAGTGTTGCAAAGTACCGTGCATTCGATTTTTGTCAGCGACTTTTGAACTGAAATGGTCGACACGCTGAATGCCAAATTAAGGCGCTGAGTTTATCAGGAGCTGTCCAAATTAGCACAGCTGCAGCAGGCCCAGTTACAATCTTTCACTCTTAAAGGAAGTTTCATTATATCAAAGTTCATTATGAGACCTTTTCCCTTATTGGCGAAGGAGTGTTTTTGACAAACTTTTTTTTTAATCAGGACTCGAATTGGATAGTATTTTGGACGCGTGGTGATTGTATTACATTTGACATAACACTCCGGGGAAAAGCAGATTTAAGATAGACATCAGTATCATAAATTCCTTTAAGATTGGTAGGATTTTTAGTCTTTGTCCGGCGAGTTATTACTGGAATATTTCTTATGTAAATATATGTCAATTGACTAATTTTATAGACTGTTGAATCCAGTCCATATTTCATATGCCTGAAGTGCTTGAAGCTCCCACTGACTGCTGCTCTGTGTCCCACTCAAAAGGGCTTTTTTTTCCCTCTCACTGCAACAGTAACTGAGTTTATCGGAGCAAAGAAAATTGCTATTGTATGGGCCATGTTTCAGTTCTTGTTGTGGTGGATCAATTACACAACAGAATTAATTTATCTTCCTTTTTCTTCAAAACAAGAGACTCCTATTTCCTCTTCTGAAATGTAATTTTTTTTGTGTGTGTGTTTGCTGAAGAGATACCGGCAAAGTGATAACATCTGGCTTGAGCGGATCACTGCCAGCTAAAGAATGGTTTCCTCTCTGTGGGCCTGACCAGTGCCTAATGTTGTGCAGATGTGCAGCCAGGCCTGACTGTAAAAGTTCTAAACATTGTCATAACATTGTTTGACTTCTCTAGTATTTCCTGTCTTCTGCTTAGCACTTTATTACTCACTGTGAATTGCTGCCAAAAGAATGTGGTGGGGGGGGGGGGGGGGGGGGGGGGGGCGCGGGCGCAGGGGGTTAGTGGTATTAGGCTGGAAAATTAAAACAAGTCCAGAATTCAGATGGTTTCATTTGAGATGTGAACTTTGATAACTCTCAGATGGCGAAATGTAACAGTTTAATTTTTATAGAAGGATTTGAAAAGTAAATTCAAGTCCGAGGGTGAAAGCAAACAGGACCAACATGTTTCTGAAAACCCAGGGCTACTGGCTGTAAAGCCTCAGAACAAAAGGGAGGTTTTTACTTAAGGCCAGTTGATTCAGAAGCTGGAAAGATTTTTTAAAAACATGCATTCATTTCCTGAAATATATATAGTTCCTGGGCAGAGAATGAGCCTTTCTTTCTTCACTTCCATGTACACTCATTCTGCTGCTTCAGGCTGTGATTAGGCAAGACCGCATGGTACCACACAACGGAGGAAGTGAGAATCCACTTGGACAGCAATTGAGCTAGCTACTTTTTTTTTTAAAAAAAAAGAATGTGAAATAATTGTAAAATGACTTTTCCTTTCTGAATATTGCTAAAAACATACTGCAACCACCCCCCCCCTTCCCGAAACTCCAGTGCACACTTTGTGGAGGCAGGGCTCTGCATGCGTTGCTTAAGATTACATCAATCAGGAAGCAGTAACTCATGAGAGACTTTCCTTAAAAAAAATGGGCTGATGTTAATTGATGGTATGAGTGCTTTTCGGACATCTGGTTATTTTAGGTCTTCAAATGCACGGAATTGAGAAATTCAAGTTCCTAGTTTTACCTTCTGTACCTAATAATACGTTTGGAAATTTGAAGTTGGAGAACGTTTTGAATAAAGTAGCTTCACTTTTTAGAAATAGATTTTGCCCCTGATTTCAGTTGTGCCATGGCTGTGTGTCCCAGAATTTGTTGGTTTCTTACAGCTGAACTGCATGATGCCTTTTCAATTTTTATTTTGTCTTGTGTTTTATTGTTACACTCATTAATGTGTCGTTAGGACAGTATTTCATGGAGACTGCCAATGTGTAGGGGGTTGTGGCAGGACTGGAGATGGGGAGGTATTGGGTAAGTGGAGACTTTGACTCTTCCTTCCTTCATCTTCCCTTTTCTCTTTTTCTCTCTCTCCACTCCCTCTTTCCCCATTCATTTCAACCCCCTATCTCTCCTGCACTCCCCCTATTTGATTTTCCCCAACATCATTCAAACGGTCTCTCTCTCTAGCGACCTACCTTCAGCTGCATCTAATTCTATTCGCCTCTCCTTCCTCCCCATACCCCACACAGTTCTCTTGGGACCTCCTCCCTGTACCTCACTGCTCTTTTCCTTCTCTTCCATATTGATCTCTCTCTGTCTTCACCCAGTCTCTCTCTCTCTCTCTCTCTCTCTCTCTCTCTCTCTCTTCCTGCTCCCTCCGTCCCTCACAGCACCCCCCTCTCTCTCTTCCTGCTCCCTCCGTCCCTCACAGCACCCCCTTTGCCTTGTTTCACCCATTCTGCTTTCCTTACCTTGTCCCCTTATTCTTCTCTCTTGCCCTCCCGCCTCTCCACCTTTCTCTCCAGTCTATTCTCATACATTCTCCCTTTTCCTCTTCCTCTTCGGCCCTCCCCCTTCCGCCCCCCCCCCCCCCTCCTCTTCTGCCCCACCCTCAAGTAGTCAGATATTGGTGAAGTATCTTTCTGATAAACGTGCAATCCTGGGTTCTGGGGAAACGAGGGAACGCCGATAGTTGAGATGACAATGTTCACGTCTTTAAGCCATTATATTTGTATTCCCACTGAGAAAGTAGGGTTGCTTAACCTATAACGAAAGCACTTCTATTAAGTGGCAGTCCATACATTGTTGTGTAAAAGAGAAACTGCTTTCCACAGCCACTGGGATCTCAAAATTCTTCAAAGGCAGTGAAATACTTTAGTAGTTTAGTCACTGTTGTATTGCAGGAAACATGGCAGCCTGGTTGGTCGTGACAAGGTCCCACAAACAACAACGTGATAATGATCAGATAATCTGCTCTGGTGATGATGGTTGAGAGGTAAATACTTGCTAGAACACTGGAATGAGCTCCTAAGTTTGAAATAATGCCAGTGAATCTTTTACAGAGAGGATAGACAGGGCCTTGATATGAAGTCTAAAATTATATAAGGTTGTGAGGTCTTTTGGCTCAATGTTAAATGGTTTTCCATCATCTTGTGGTCTGATTGGATATTACCTTCCTTGACCTGGATTCCCCCTACTCTTTGAGCTGAGCTGTTGGGGTTTCTGTATAGCATAGCTTAACTTCACCATGTAAAATTGACCTGTGTTGTTGGTGGATTTCAAACTACCAGACTATTTGGATTGTTGTTCTCGAACGTCAATTCTCATTTGCCTGTTATGCATTTGCAAAAGGCATCATCGCTCATTCTGATTACCACCCAGTCTCTTACTGAAGGTTACCATGGGCACAGCCTTCACCCAATCTGGTTAACTCTGTTAGAAAGAGTCAATGGGTTCTCCAGACTTCTGGACTCGCTTATTGAATTTTGCTCACTTTAAAATCTTATCACTTCTTCAAATAGAACAAATTTCAGAACATTATTTATTCCTGGCCTCACAAACAGCTATTGGATTTTCCGAGTACAGTATTGCATTCACTTGTTCAGCTTTCAGCATCTTATTTAATCCTGAAGCTATCATATATCTTAAAGTATATTTTTCACCAGAGCTCTCAATTCTGAGCCAGGTCTAGCACTTGTATCAAATTAATCTGGTCGGGTTGATTTATTATATATGTTTTGCAGAGAGGGGAATGCAGCTTTAAAAGTTGTGCCTATTGTAAAGATAGCACTGCTGTGATTTTTTTTCTCTCTTGTTGGGTTTGGCTGTTGTGGGAAATGTACCACTTTGCAGTCAGACTCGGAGGTTCAACGAAACAGTTTTATTTCGGACAAAGCTTTGGGAGAAAACACTGGTATGCCGCAGTAATTGGCAGCTACCTTCTCAACAACGCAATAGTCGTTGAACATCTTTATACCTTTTAGACAATAGATAGTACCCATATTGACAGTTAACACATTGTTACAAGCAGACAGGTTTGGACATGGATAGTTAACGCATCATTATAAATGGAATGCATACATTTATGCATTCATGTCTTCTATCAATGACTGATTTTGATATATACATTTATATATTTATGTCCTCATCAGTTGCTGATTTTATTATCAAACTCATTGTTCTGGGTCTGTTCTTATCTCAAGTATTAAAGTGTCCCAGGTCTGACCAGCAGGTTCTGCAGGTTTTAACTCTTTGTGTAACAGTCTGTGCCAAAAGTCAATGCCTTTTAATGTCCCTTCCCAGAGTCCATTTTGTGTCCATCACTTTAATTTCACCATAACAGGGCAGACTCTCACTGCGATCACAAGCTCTATTTCAATGCAATTGATTTTCTGCAGCAAATCTTTAAATTGAAGTCTGGGACCTTCAGAAAATTTTCAGAAAATCTGAGGCTGATTAATAGCTTTGGCTGAATACTTAAAACTTTGCTTTTTTTTCTCAAGGAGCTTGATTGCCATGTGGTATGACATTGATGTGTGCTTGGCGCAATGATGGGTTGCCCTGTTTGATCAAAACCCCAAATATCATTCCAGGCGAGTTCAATCCTTGCACTGAATTTTGTGGGGTGGGGGGAGGGTGGGTTTGGCTCTCTTATGCAATCTGATTAGGTTTTTTGGACCTCCAAGTGCTCTGATGGAGCCCATTAGCAACATAATGGATTTTTTCTTCAGCCTTTCCAGCCTCCACATCTGCAGAAGAGCTTCTAAGGTGATTCTTGAGTTCAGGTATACTCCAAGATGCTATTCCTTCAGTTTTCCAGAATCCAGGATCCTTTGCAAGCTTCTCTGGGCTTATTTGTTAGCTGTGGTCAATTTGTAAACTAATTTGTAAACACACAAGAAGAAAAGACTTGTGTGGCTGTGTATAAACTGTTTCTTGATAACATACAGCTACATGTATATCTCCAAAGTATATCTCTATCCAGGTGCTGTCTTCACATCGACTTCTTTCAAGCTTTCTACATATACGCAGTCTACTATTAAGTGACTCTGTGGTCAGTGCTGTTCTCCAATCCCATATTAAGCTTGCTATCCCGAACATCCTCTTGCTACGTCATTTGAAAAGTAACGCTTCTGATAGAGCAACATTTTCCACAGTACTGCATTCTCAGTCTAGATTTAGTGCTCAGGTCTCCCATGCGATATAAAAGAATGCATTAGTTGTGTGTATTTTCTTTTTGCGCATTAACTCCTGGTATAGCTCACAATTAACATGGTTTTAGTGCTATTAAATGCACACTGGCTAATCTGCATTAACGTTTGTCAAATCCGTGCTCATAGTTAACACTGGCAGGAGAAATATTGTTGGTGTTTGGTTTTTATTTGGTTCCTTGTCAACACCTCGCTGCGCAGGCTGTTTCTTGCTGACAACGACCCTCACTCCTGTTGTATAACAGAGAATTCGTGCCAGAATTTCACCTTTGGTGTGAGGATGAAACTTCTGCGGAAAGCATGTATAATAATCACCTTGTTGCTCCAAGGGCATTGCATTTTGTGGCCTTTACACATTAAGGGTTTTTAATGAGCAATTCACCTGGCACTTTTGTTAATAAGGGACGCAGACTTAAAAATGGGCAAGTGCTTGCATAATAGCAGTTTTAATGAGCAAACTGATTCATATCAGGAGTTTGGATGGATTGATTCTTTGCAGTATTTGGAGTGGTAATTAGTTGATTCTGGAGATAATCAGTAAGACAAGCACCTTGAACAAAGGAAAGAGATACACTTCCAACAAGGCTCACCTTTGTTATGAAAGCATGTTTGAAATGAAATGGCTCATCACATTCAAACAGTGATCAATTCATGCCTGCTTTTCTGTTGAGCACTCGACTACATTTTAATCTCCAGCAGTGGACATCAGTTACACCTGCTCCTCATGAGCTGAATGAGAATCCCGACAGTGCAGAAGGAGGCCATTCAGCCCATTGAGTCTGCACCAACTCTCCAACAGAGTATCTCACGCGGGCCCACACCCCTATCCTATACCTGGAACTCACCTAACCTACACATCCTTGGACTCTGCACCTAACCCGCATATCCTTGGACTGTGGGAGGAAACCCACACAGACACAGGGAGAAGGTGCAAACACTCCTCCCACACAATTGCCCAAGCCCTACATTGCACCCAGGTCTCTGGCAGCAGTGCTAACTATTATGCCACCATTTTGCCCATGAATATTTGCTTTTGTTTACATTTGTACCTAATTCTATGAGGAATCTGAAGCAGACAGTCTCTAGGAAGACAGGAACAGGATTTGCTGTCAATCTGGATGGTAGGTAGGCAAGATTTTGCATTCATAAATGCGCACAGAAAATGTCAGAAATACTATGTGTTTCTTCAGAAGGAACTCTTTAAAATGCAACTCATGAAAAATAGAACAAAACTTACTCCAACTTGTAAATCAAAGCAAGGATTTAATAAGAAACATAATTATTCTAAACTTGTGTCCTCACCCTGGGCGACTCCAAGCTTTCTGTAATTCTACGTAATTTTTTTATTTATAGCGGATCAACTGCCTGTTACATCAATCTGTAACTGGCTCCATGGTTTACTGGATCAGCTGATCCTTGCATCTTGTTTCCATTGGTCACATTACATCCAATAGAAAGTTGTCGGTGGTTACGTTCTAACACTCAGATTGTATGGCAGTGTCTGTGGAGAGAAGAATTGAGCTGGCGGGCAGAATTTAATTCCAATGTTAGGAGTAGTCTGGGAGGTAGAAAGGATGGGAAGCAATGAAGGACTGAGGACGAAGACGTGGGATTAAAGTGCTCCCCCCCCCCCCCGATTCAGGCGAGGCAGTGAAGGTCGAGTCTGGCCTTCCTGCTTGGAGGCCAGTTTGTGGCATTGGTCATTGAAAGGCCTCATTCCACTGCTTCTGGTATTCTAGGAATATCAATAGCAGTGGGATACATAATCACGAGGTTAGGCGGGGAAGCCTAACCTTATGGGAAGGTGTGCTTGGGATGATGGTGGTGGAATGAGGAGCAGGAGTGGTCTTCTGATCAGGCAACGTGCCCCCAACTTGATGGGGATCCTCCCCTCCTGCCTTGGTAACACTTTCAGAAAGCACCCCACTTCCTCAACAATGACCCTAATCTGCCTACTCGCTATCCTACCCACCCACTTCTCTCAGATGCTGCTAGGTATTCCTGCCACCTTCTGTTTCTATTTCAGATCTTGCTTTTTGCACCAGTGTTATTGCAAAGAATGCTTTGATATCTGGGAAACTGGTATTGAAAAACCATATAATTAAATATGTGAAGGGACTGTAACTGCTGTTTGGAGACACCAGGATAAATAGTAAAAGCTGTGCGCTTAGTCATTTTCCATTCAGAGCTGCTTTTGTAGTGAACCACTGGAGTCCCGGAAATGAGTTGCAACTTGAGCAACAATAGAGGAATTTTGATTCCTTTTGGGTTGGAAGTGCCCCCATGCCTTGAGTTGTCATTAATAACAGAAGGTACAAATAAACTTTCCATCCTCATCCTGGTGAGATCGTGTTGCACCCTGACAGTCAGAAGCCTGTTCAGAATCTACTTCAATCACTTCTCACCTCTCCCTAGTTTTAGCCCTGATCACAACTAACTGTGAGTGGGGATGGAGATTGATGGTACGTGCAAGAGGGGCACGGAAACACTCCGTAATAGCATCAGTATGGTCTGGACAAATCTACCTTCAAGACTCATTTAAGTGACATTGAGTGAATTCCTTCCTGAAGCTGGTAATAATGGACGGTGAATGGAAGTGTGGCTTCAGATGATGGAAGGCCAGTGCTGGGGACCCGAGAGAATCTCTTAAAAATTGTGATGGGGACAGGCAGGGAGGTGATTGCAAATGGTGGGAGGGAAAAGGAAGATTGCCTTAAAGGGGGGGGGGGGGGGGGCAAAGGTTTCTTGGGAGATCTAACACATGAGGTAGCCTAATAAAAATATTCAAAATATAGCCCTGTTAATGTTTGCAGACACTACTCGTAATTTATTGCTGCTTTTCATTCGTGGCTCAGTCATTGGGCAACACTGCTGTGGCCAACAAATAAATTTATGTTGGGCTTTGAAAGACATGATTGATATTTGAATGTTAATGAGTGCTCTGCCTGCCCGCAGTTGGCAGCCATGATACTGTCAAAATCCAAGGAGATAAAATGGCACTGGGCACACACATACATGAAGAATGAATGGTGTAGCACCCAGCTGCTGCTTCGCCCTCTCTCTATTCCTTCCCCCTTGGGAGGCGAGGTGTAAAGAGGGCCTTTGGCCACCAAGTTATCTTGAAACGCAAGCACCAGATACTCTGCTGTTCCTCACACAGGTAAAAGACAACTTGTCTGCTGCACTCACTGGAATCCAGTCAGGGAATATTCTGGCTTCTAATGTGGGAAACCGACAGTTTGAAATATTTGTACACATCTACGGGAATCCATAACATTTAACAGTAACGGCTAGCCAGAAATCTCTCAAAGCGAAATGGGTGAAAGAACCATTTAGAATGGACTCAGGTGAAAGTTGAAAGTTCAGGCATCACTTCAGAGGTTCTGAATGCTGATCTGCATTTAAAGCCTCTGTGTTGCCAGATTACTGTGGAAAACCACTCTGTTATCATCAGCACTCTGTTTACATTCACACAGCGGTTCCAGTGTTTGAGATGACAGAATATTCCGTGGTGCCTGTGGGAGTGTGAGGGTGGGAAGTGTAAGTTTAAATGTGACACAAGTTTACTAACTGCACAGACAAGCAAACTTGCTACTGGATTCATAATACTATGTCAATATGAGAAGCCCACAAAGAGGAAAGGAGAGTAGTAAGTAAACTACTAATATTGCCTTGTTCCTCCTGCCCACCCACAAAACAAACAAAAACTCATCTGAATTGTCAGGTTATAAATTGTGCCTTGATAGGATTACTCAGGAGCTGATTTGTGTGGTAATCCTGCAACCATTTGATACTGTGAGGTGGGTAAAGCATCAAGGGGTATGTGATGTGCCATCCTTTGCATTCCTGAACAAGATAATTTGTTTGGCTTGTAGTAGTTTTGTTATTGTGTTGTATTATTGTGTATTCCTATAGTTTTGTATTAACTTCTTAGCTATCCATAATAGAATCTACCGTTGATAATTAATACCCACACAACTTGCCTGGACTTGCAAAATCTCACTAATTGTCCTGGCTGGAGACAATACACATCTCTTTAACCTGTGCTTAACTCTCTCTCCACTCACATTGTCTGTACATTTAAGACTTGATTACCTGTAAAGACTCGCATTCCAACCATTATTTTGTAAATTGACTTTGTGTCTTTATATGCCCTGTTTGTGAACAGAACTCGCATTTGTTTGATGAAGGAGCAGTGTTCTGAAAGCTAGTGGGTTGTGCTACCAAACAAACCCGTTGGACTCTAACCTGGTGTTGTGAGACTTCTTACTGTGTTTACCCCAGTCCAATGCCAATACCTCCATGTCATGATAATTAATATACCAGGATGGCATTTTGATTTGATTTATTATTGTCACATGTATTACCATACAGGGAAAAATATTTTTTCTTGTGTGCTATACAGACAAAGCATACCATTCATAGAGAGGAAACAAAAGAGTGCCAAATGTAGTGTTACACTTATAGCTGGGGTGTAAAGAAAAATCAACTTAATGCAAGGTGAGTTTGTTCAAAAGTCTGACAGTAGCAGGGAAGAAGTTGTTCTTGAGTCGGTTGGTATGTAACTTCAGACTTTTGTATCCTTTTCCCAAAGGAAGAAGTTGGAAGAGAGAATGTCTGAGGTGTGTAGAGTCCTTAATTATGCTGGCCACTTTGCTGAGGCAGCGGGATGTGTGGAGAGAGTCAATGGATGGGAGACTGGTTTGCGTGATGGATTGGACTACATTTTTCTAGTTCCTTGTGGTCCTGGGCAGAGCAGGAGCCATACCAAGCTGTGATACAACCAGAAAGAATACTTTATAGGTGAATCTGAAGAAATTGGTGAAAGTCATAGCTAAGATGTCTAATTTCTTTAGTCCTCTGAGAAAGTAGAGGAATTGGTGGGCTTTCTTAATTATAGTGTCAGCATGAGGAGGACCAGAACAGGTTGTTGGTGATCTGGACATTTAAAAAGTTGAAGCTCTCAATCCTTTCTACTTCACCCCAATTGATGTCGACAGGGGCATTTTCTCCTTTGTGTTTCCTGAAGTCAATGACAATCTCCTTCGTTTTGTTGACATTGAGGGAGAGATTAATGTTGCTGCACCAGTTCACCAAATTCTCTATCTCATTCCTGTACTCTGTTTGAGATCCAACTCTGTACGGTGGTGTCGTCAGCAAACTTGAAAATTAAATTGGAGGGGAATTTAGCCGCACACTGAAAGATGTATAAGGAGTTATATGGTGAAATTCAAGTGTTGGACACGACATGTTACCTAGCACACAAAATGGGAAGTGACATTAAAAGAAGCTGACTTTTGGCACAGACCATTACACAAAGATTAAAACCTGCAGTGTCTGAATTGTTGCAGGAAGCTGGAAAGACCTGGACGCTTTAATACGTGAGATAAGAACAGACTAGAACAATGAGTTTGATAATAAGATCAGCCACTGATGGGGACATAAATACGTAAATCTTTATATCAAAACCAGTCATTGATAGAGGACATAACTGCATAAATGTATCTATTCTACGTACAATGATGTATTAACTATCCATATCCGTACCTGTCTGCTTGTAATGATGTGTTAACTGCCTGTCCGTATCTGTTCATTCAACTTGTAACAATGTGTTAATGGTTAATGTCCATACTATCCCTTCTCTGAAAGGTACAAAGATGCTCAACTACCATTGTATCGTTGAGAAGGTAGCTGCCAAGTACTGCGCAGTACCAGTGCTTTCTCCCAAAGCTTTATCCTAAATAAAACTGTTTTGTTGAACCTCCAAGTCTGACTCCGAAGTGGTAAATTTCCCACAACAAAGAGTATAGTAGCCGGCTGAGAACACAGTTATGTGGGGCACCAGTGTTGAGGATGATTGTGGAGGAGGTGTTGACTTTCAAGCTGCTAACAGGTAGATGATGTGGGGAAACCGTTCAGGTACAGCTCCAATGAATAAAGAAGAAATTGCTATTTGTTTAATACCCATTTTTTTTTTTAACAAGAAACCCTTTTTGGCTAATGTGTTTCCAACCAATCTTTAGTGATTGGTGTAAACAAGCTGACATCTTCCCAATTCTTATCTGAAAACAAAATCACTTTCTTTCACCCCCAAGAGTAATGCTAACTGGCTCTTTTGTGAGGAACCACACTGCTGAATGTGCTACAGGAATGATAAAGCACCCTCAGTTGATTACAGAAAACGGGCCGAGTTGATCAAGTGGTGCTTCGTTTTTTTCCCCTTAATTACCTGAAGTTCCAACTTGTAATCAGAAAGCAGGCCATCTGGAAATGAATAATTAACAACTTTTTCTTTTCTGAGTCCAGGACATCCGTTAAAATATATTAGGAAGAGTAACTCTTTCCCCACCAACCCCCCTTGACTTTCTATAAGACTGGCAACAGCCTTGCTTTGAGCATGACAATGCCTTCTCATACCTAAAGTTATGGAGCTAGAGAGGCATTTGACCTTCCTAGTACCCGCTTCAGTCATTACTCTTTATAATTCGAACATTACTTTTAATTCTTAATTAGATATTAGATCAGATGAATCTTCTGTACATCTGCCTGTTTCTGCAGCTTGTAACAAGGCCACTTATCACACAGATAATAGTTTCCTGACATCTGGTTGATCAAAGGAAGACATGTTTGACCCCATGAAGCAGTTTTCATTTTAACTCTTTAAGTGCTGATGTAAATTTAGTAAGATTTTCAAATACCATGCTCTTCGACATTCGTATTGCCATCATTAGCACCATGAGTTGCTTTTCTCTTTGCACATCTAATTAATGTAACTGCCTAAAACATTCTGGGCCCCAACAAGTGTTGGACTGATAGCTTGCTCATGAATTCAAATCTGTAATCAACCATCAATTAAAAGAATCTAAAATTAGACTCCTGACCTTCTAAATGTGGAAAATATCGGATCAGTTTAAGTATGAAGTCTCTATTTGAAACATTTCATTTTCCTGCTTTATCTTCTTGTATTCTTCTTCATCCTTAAACGCCATGATTGTTAACTCATTTATGATGTGAAGAAATGGACGTAGATTATTTTTGCCTTTCATCCCTTCTGCATTTTTACTCATTCCATCTTAAAGGGAACATGAAAAGATTCATATTTAAACAACAGACATGTTAAATTAAAGCTGCTTTTGCTTTTAAAAAGTTATGGTCCTAATGTTCTGAAGATCTATAAGAGGCAACAGTTGGTCACATATAGCATGCTTGTATTTGGAATGAAAATCCTGTTGTGTCCCAACCAGATACTGTTCAATTTAATGGTAACTGTGAGATAAGACTTCCTCTGGACTGTAGTTAAATCGTAAATGTGAATATGGTGTGTTTACGGTTTCATTATAAAAAGCAAACAAAGGAAGTCTCTCCTTTCATCCTGTTGTAGTAGAGAATTTCTTGTTTCCTGAGTTATGATAATTAAACTTAAAAAGTTTGCTTTAAAAAACGACTAGCTTTTCTTGTCACAAAACTGCATGTAATATCTGTCAGAATCTTGGAAACAGAGAGCAGTGCCTGCCGATTCTATCCCAAGACTGCGCCAACTACAACAATCGATTCAATAGTTATACCTTTTTCTTATCAGCGTACCTGACGTCAGAAATTCAATTGGTAATACAAGCAGTAGTACATCATTAATTGTATTACGATCTGGTGACCTCTGAGATCTCTGTGTCTCATCAATGATATCATTATCTTGTTCTTTGAGGGGACAAAAAGGTTCTATGATCTCTGATCATGTCTTGTTTTCTTGATGTAATAAAAAGTTATGTGACTCCTTCATGCCCAACCTTATCTCATTTCCTGTATGTTATCTCAGGGTACGTGGAGTCAACCTTATCAAGACAGACTTGAGGTCAGGCATTTGACCTTCTCTGGTTGTAGTCATTTCTTAGGCTATTCAGAGTCAGTTTTACAGGGCATTTTGGAATAGCTTGGTTAGCTTTCTTCATTTTGTACCAAATGCTTGACCATTTTTCCATCATGCCACTGCTTCATTCGTACACTATCACACATCCCTCCTTTGAACTTGGTTTGAAATGCGTGCTTAATTGATTTATAATTATTGATTGGTGATTATTGTGTATATGCCCATAGTTGTAGAAAGAATAGACTTCTGATTTTGCATTGTCTCCAGGTATGCACGTAAAATAGTTTTGGAGTTTCTTTCAGAATGGAATGCATATGTCACTGGAAGCCATTTTTGAAAACTTTCCAACATTGAATATCAGGTCCAACAAATAGACAAGGAAAGTAGAAAATGCTGAAGAAATAGTTTGAGTTTATTTGTTACTGCCACAAGTAACAAATGTTACTGAGTGGAGTTTGCACGTTCTCCTTGTGTCTGCGTGGGTTTCCTCCAGATGCTCCAGTTTCCTCCCACAGTTCAAAAATGTGTGGAATAGGCTGATTGGCCATGCAAAGAAATTGCCCGTTAGTGTCCAGGGATGTGTAGAGGGATTAGTGGGTATCATTTGGGGGTAGGGCTTGGGTGGGGATTGTGTTTGGTGCAGACCCGATGGGCCAAAGGGCCTTTTTCTGCAATGTAGAATCATGGAACCCTATGGTACAAGTAGGCTTACATTAACATTGCCACACTCTAGCGCCTGTTCGGGTACACTGAGTGAGAATTTAACATGGGCAGAGCACCAAATCAGCATATCTTTTGGACGGGGAGGAAACAGGAGCACGTGGAGGAAACCCATGCAACCATGAGGACAACATGCAGATTCTGCACGGAGAGTAATCCAAGCTCTGAATCAAACCCTGGCACTGTGAGGCAGCAGTGCGAACCACTGTGCTAATGTGCTGTGCTCCAAATGTGGAAAAAAGATCAATTCAGGTGTTAACTTCCTCAGTGCAAAAATGGAGTGCGTTTGTATGACGATACTTTGCTAGTCGGGAATTTAATAGATGGCATCCTGAGGATCTGAGCAGTGCGTGAAGCAACAGTGACTACCACAGCTAGTGCTGTCAGTCCCCCAGGATTGTCCAGGTGTCGTGAGGAATGAAAGATATGCGTGCTGAACTTCTGAGCGATCCTTAAAAGAATCTTTTCACAAAATGCTTTTCTTCGGACATTTCATTAATTATAAAAGTACTGGAGGAAAGGCTTTTTTTTTTCAAAAAGAGGCTGTCTGACCGAGCAAGATGGCTGGCGATCGGATGATCAGAAGCTGCAGGAATACTTCCGATTCAAACTGGCAAAGCTGATGTCATGGATTTTGTTTTGCTGCAATTTGCAAAACAGTTGAATGCTGTTTGGGACCGCAGGTGTTTGTCAGCCAGTAAGCTAAGACGGTCTGAGTGGAATTCCTGATCCATACTTACTTAATCATCATGTGATATGTTGAAATTGTGGTTTTGAAGTCCAAAAAAAAAGCAATGCCTTATAGCAGTGCTGCTGCCTAGTAGGTTGATAGTGATTGAGCAGTGTTTAAAACGGTTTAATAATTGAGAATGACTCACAGGCAAGCACAACTGTGGCCATTTTTTATTGAAATATGATGTACTTGAGTTTAAATTATGAAAGGTATTCTGTTTCCGAGTGGTAATGCATGTGGGCTTGAGGTAAAGCAGGCGTCCCTCATTTGAAATCCAAAGTTCAGCTCGAGAAGTTTGCAAAATAATTGATTGCTGTAATCTCTGAATTTGGGGAAGTTGAGATATATTACTCTTGTGCGTCCAAGCTTCTCCAGTTTATGCAGATTCACGCTATATCTAGTAATGACTGTTATTATGTGGCATGATGTGTGGCAGAATGTGACAAGACTGACTCACTGAAATGCAAAGTTGGCAGTCATTATTGTTGAAGTGCAGGATTAATAACTGACGGAGATTGTCAAGATTAAAGGAATAATATATATGTTAGCTTTTGTCGGAAAAATTAATTAGCATTTTCAAATTGAGCATTCTGTCACGCCTGTTTTAACTGCAAACTTTCTCAAGGTATTAAAAATAACTTTGCACCATATTTAATGTGTCCTCAAAGTAAATTGCCATAATGATCTGTTAATGGCTATATACATAATATACAGTAGATAATATAGATAATTAAGAAATATCATCACAAAATTCTGGTGCCAAGTGGTTTAGAGGCTTTCAAAAAGAGATGGGGTTATTAAACTAATAGTGTCCTTTTCAGGTACCTAAATAATCCTTATTTTTAATATATATTCCCAGTGTAGATTCTCATGATGCGTCTCAGTAGTTTTTTCTGTTGATGACACTATGAATTACATTTCATCCATGCCGTTGACATTATCTGTTGAACCTATAACATCATTGCAATTAGGATAAGCCATCACGCTGGAGAGGCATTAAAATCCTAACCGGAACAGAACGTACTCTGAGTGGGGAAACCTCAGTGCTCACTGCCAAAAGCACCTCGGTGGCACTGCGATGGCTGAGTCCAGAAGGACGATCGGAATGGGTCTGATGTCGGTGGTGAGAGAACCAAGAAATGCGGAAAATCTTATCTGCTTTTGCCCTCAACTGAGCTGTCAGAGATTCGCCTGCCCGTGACAATATTGGTCTGAGTGACCACCACAGTTCACCAAATCCTGTCTTCACACGGAAGACACTGTCCATTGTGTTTGGCTGACAGCACAGATTCAGAACTGATCTAACAGCCCAAAACATCAGCATTTCCAACTTGCTGTGGGTCACCTGCAGTGGCAGAATTATAACATGTAACTTCCTGGCCTGGGATGCCCTCATCCTGCCGTTACCATCAAACTGGGGGGATTAATCCTGGTTCAATGAAGAGTAAAGGAGAGCAGTGCCAAACTGGTGAAGCTGCAGTGTGGACTCCCTGCATGCCAACTGCATGCGATAGATTGGGATAAGTGGTCCCCCAACTAATAGATTGGATCAATACTTTTCAGGCTTTCCAAATCTAGTCCTAAATGGTCGGTGACAATTAAGCAACTAGGAGGAAGAAACTCCTCAAATATCCCCATCTTCAAATGATGAGGATGCCCAGTAAATCGGTGCACAAAGTGAGGCTGAAGCATTTACAACCATCTTCAGTCGCAAGTGCTGAGTGAATTGAGCCATCTTGGCCTCTCCCCAGTGTCCCCAGCGTCATAGATGCCAGTCTGCAACCAATTTGATTTATTGCACAACATAGAAAGCAAGAAACAGCTGGAAGTACTGGTAGAGCGAAGGCTATGGGCTTGTTAACAGCTGGCAGCAGCACTGAATACTTGAACCAGCTATGCCCCGATCCAGGCTATCCCAGTATAGCTACAACACTGGCATGTACCTGACCATGTGGAAATTTGCTCAGCTATGTTCTATCCACAAAAGGCAGGGTCAATTCAATACCAACTCCATCAGTCTACCTTCAATCATCAAAGAAAGATCATGTGATTGTTGGAGGCTAAGCATCTCAGTACCAGGACTTCACTGCGAGAGTTCCTTAGGGAACCATTCTAGGCTGAACCGTTTTGAGTTGCTTCATTAATGAGGTCTGAAGTGGGAATGTTCGTTAATGATTGCATAACGCTCAGTACCATTTGTGACTCAGATACTGAAGCAGTCCATCTGATATGCAGCAAGTTCTGGCTCTATAAATAACAAATAAAGTTCATGCCAAACAGATGCCAGGTAATGAATATCTGCAACATGAGAGAATCTAACTATATCCCCATGATATTTAATGATATTGCCATCCCAGTATCATAATCCCAGGGGTTACAATGGACCAGAAACTGAACTGGACCAGCCATGTAAATTCTGTGGTTACAAATGCACGTTAGAAGCTGGGAGCTCTGCAGTGAGTAGCTCACCTCGTGACTCTGTGAAGCCTGTCCACCATCTACAAACCACAAGCCAGAAGTGCAATGGAAAATTACTGGAAGAGTGCAGCTCCAACATTCAAGAAGGTCAACACCTTCTTGGGTGGCGCTGTAGGACATTGGTAGCACTACTAGCTCATAGTGCCAGGGACCTGGGTTCAATTTCCAACTTGGATGACTGTTTGTATGGAGTTTGCACATTCTCCCCGTGTCTGTGTGGGTTTCCTTCGGGTACTCTGGTTTTTTCCACAGTCCAAAAAGGTGCATGTTAGGTTAATTGGACCTGATAAATTGTCCCATCACAATTTGGTAGGGTAAATACGTGGGGTTACGGGGATAGGGCCTTCAGTTCTTAAAGGTGCAGAATTAAAAATTGATTGGCTTAAAGACTCGCATTCTAATCAGTATTCTGAAAACTGTGTGCGCCTTTATATGTTCTGTTTGAGATCAGAACTCCCCACTCACCTGATGAAGGGGCAAATCCTGAAAGCTTGTGGGTTTACTATCAAATAAACTGGTTGGACTTTAACCTGGTGTTGTGAGACTTCTTATTGTGTTTATCCCAGTCCAACTCCCAACATCTCCACATCATAACCAAGCATTCGATTAAAGGCCACGTTCATTTCGCAATTGAACCCAGGAGCATAAAAACCATTTGATTTGATTTATTGTTGTTGCGTGTATTAAGTGGAAAATATTGTTTCTTGCAGCTATACAAACAAGGCATACCATTCACAGAGAAGGAAAGGACAGAGTGCAGAATGTAGTGTTACACGTGTAGAAAAAGACCAACTTAGTGTGAGGTAGGTCCATTCAAAAGTCTGATGGCAGCAGGGAAGAAGTTGTTTTTAAGTTGGTTGGCACGTGACCTCAGACTTTTTTTTATCCTTCTCCCGACAGAAGAAGGTAGAAGGTGGAAGAGGGGCTGCTTTTCCGAGGCAGTGGGAAGTGTAGACAGAGTCAATGGATGGGAGGCTGGTTGCACGACGGATTGGGCTTCATTCACGACTCTAGCTCCTTGCGGTCTTGGGCAGAGCAGGAGCCGATACCAAGCTGTGATACAACCAGGAAAAAAAAACACTTTTTATGGTGCATCTGTAAGACTTGGTGAGAGTCATAGCTGACATGCCTAATTTCCTTAGGCTTCTGAGAAAGATTGAAAAAGGAAACAATACAAGGTACCTGTTCAGAATTTGGATGTCCAGAACAGCAGGCTTTAAGCAAGAATTTGCTCAGCTCTGAGAGTGTGCTTAGCAGCTGCTGAATCAGGGTGCTACTTTCAACATTCATTCTCAAAACCTGCCTGTCTCTTTAATTCTCTACATGCATGACCGATTCACTTCCACATAAATCAATAGGGAAGGATTTGGAACAAATTGACTTGAATTGCGATTCACTTTTCAGATACAGCTGGAATTAACATCTAACAGGGTGGGAAAAAAAAATTGTGTTCCTACTTGGAAGGAAGCTGTCAGTGGCAAAATGTTAGCCCTTGGGCATTTTGCAGGGGTCCACTTACCTTTGCAGTGTTTGTTAATAATAGGTTCACACCACTAGAGGCCCTCGGTAAGCTATCTAAATAATTGTACTTCCTCTGGAGTCGGAACACAGGTTCAGAAAGACGCCAAAATATTTCCTAGGTTCTGTGGATGTTGTTCAACTTTCTCTCCCCAGCAACACAAAAAGCCATCTGGATTATCTATTTCTGCACAAAATCTGTGTAAAATTTCAATTCGAACATTCACTGAGCAAGTTGATTAGAAGAGTGTAAAACAGCCCAGGATTGAGGCAAGAACATCTATACTCCATCAAAGCTTATACATCTAGCACGTTAATTTCTCGATTATAGCTTGTAATTGTTTTCTGAATAACCACAGTGTTTTTGCCCTTAGCTTCCTCCTTAGATTATTCTGAACACTTGGCACTTCTTAAATGAAAAGTTGTTTTTCTTTGAGAAAATCTCCTCTTTGCTAAAGAAAACCCCTGTTGCTGACCTCCCCCTCCTGCCAATAGTCACCTGTGACCTGGGTTCTTGAATGATTCTGGGCCTCAAGTGGATGCATCACTGGCAACGACCACTGCTTTCAGGTGGCGCTGTTGAGCATCAAAATACTGCCCAGTCCCTGATTGGTCAACAGCCCTTGGCAGGTGGGGTTTCCACCCCACGGTTTCTTGATGTCGGGGAGGTTTGCCACTGCCCAATTGGCACTTAATCCCTTGAGCCTCCCCAAAAAGGGGCAATGCTGGGATCTTGTGCGTTGTCCCCTTAACAGTGAATCACCTACCATCTATGCAAGATTCCACTCTTAGTTTCTCCCTAAATCTTTTCTTAAATGATAAAATATTAGGTTATCAGATGGCCTTGGAAATTTTTTAATTAATGTATTTGTGCTACATGCACCTAGTTTTATTACCCTAAGTGAAAATCATTAGAATCTGGAGATTTGTCTGTATTAAAACCTCATTGTTTTGTCCATTCCCTTTTGTTTTACTTCTACCAAATCTAACTTTTGCTTTACTTCTGCCAAATCTAACTTATTCCTTTTTTTTTGACTCAAGTATCTGACATTGACCTCTTCCTGTACTGGGAAAATTGATAATCACTTAAGGTCATTTCCTTATTATGCATTTTAGTCTCATTTGCATTTAATGCTCTGGCCTACCACCTGACATATTTATAAAATTTATACTATTATCTTTGACATCCCTTGCAAGTTTTCACATTCCCTTTCTGCAGCTCCTGTTACATTGTGATTATGTTGTTTTTCTAATAGCTCTCTGTCTGCTAGATTTCCACTTCTTATTACATGTGACGTGTTCGCTCAGTGCTGTTCCTTGCATCGTATTGATTATAGTTGCTTAAGAATACTAATGGCACTTCTGGACCGGATTCTCCAACCTCGTGCACAGCTGGAATTCTCTGATCCAGCTGCAGTGTACGGAGATTTGGCTGATCTCCAAATTCTCCGTTCTCATTGGCAGGGTGTGAATGGCCAGAGAATTCCAGCCCTTGTCTTTTGGGAGTACGTTCCAGCTTTGTGTTGCACCATGAGATGTTTTTGAAATACTCCCCACTCTTTGTGAGCTTATCCACTAACAGATCAGCTTAAGTTATGTTTGGAGATTTTTCATCCTTTCAAAGTTTGTCTTAGTTAATTTAAACCTCAATTACTTACGCACTCTCTGCTTCTCAAGATTAATATCACATTGAATCATAACGTAGCTGCTATTCACACAATGTTCCCCAGTCATCAGATCATTCATTGTTCGTGACTGCTACGTCTAGTTTTGCCTTTTTACTTGTTGGTTCCAAAATGTACTGTTCCAGAAAACTGTCTTGAATATATTTTAGAAATTCATCTCACAACACCAGGTTAAAGTCCAACCAGTTTATTTGAAAGTAAACCCACAAGCTTTCAGGATTTGCCCCTTTGTCAGGTGAGTGGAGAGTTCTAATCTAAAGTTTTTGCAGTCTATGCATAAATGGAAATCCTCCAATATTGCTGCATTGTGTTGCTGCATGCTTCCCCACTCTGCAGGTTTATTTGTCACTACTGTTTATAGATACCTTCCACCATAGTCTTGTATCCTTTGCTATTTGTTTTTCTATCTGTCCTGCATCTATGGCCCACACCTTATTGAAACCTGTTTTTTTTTTTATGTTGTAACTGTGTATTTCTCAGTATCACTGTTTCTGCTTCTTTCCCAATTCAGTTTTCCTTTCTAAAGGGTTAGACTGTTTAGCTCCCTGTCATATCCAGCTTCCACCCAGTTTTCTGTGATGGCCACAATATCCTTAAGCCAAATTTAAGTTTATTTTTTATTGTTGTCACAAGAAGGCTTACGTTAACACTGAAATGAAGCTACTGTGAAAGCCCCCGAGCTGTCACACTGTGGTGTCTGTTGGTGTATACTGCACCTAACCAGCACATCTTTTGGACTGTGGGAGAAAACTGGATCACCTGGAGAAAACCCATGCAGACGTGGGGAGAATGTGCAGACTCCATACAGACAGCGACCTAAGCTGGGAATTGAACCCAGGTCCCTGGTGCTGTGAGATAGCAGTGTTCACCACTGTGCTCACTCCTTTTCTTCTTGCTTCTCTTCAAATTGCAATGCAGAGAATACTGTATGTTTCTATTTCTCATCACTACTTTATTTCTAACAAGTATTTTATCATCGATTACCTGAATTTATTTCTCTTGAGAATGTTTATATTAATTTGGTTACTTTTTATACTCTGGCCTTTACTCTTTTTCTATATTTATTGTCTTGATAATGTGCTATTATTTTTAGCCTGCTATTACTTTATTTTTCTCATGGTTTCATTGAAGTGAAAGAGCACAATTTGTGGGTTTTTTTATTAGCTGTGTGGTTAAAAGCTAATAGTCATATGGTTGAGAGGGAATGATTATGTAAATTAGGTAAACTATGCTAATTTATTCCCTGGTTAACACATTCTGAGATCTTGCGTTTAGGTAACTCCCAGCACTTCTACTGCCATTAACTAAATATCTTTGTTGCCATCTTTCTTTGCTGCTACCAATCATTGACCTTTCACTCTGCCACAGTTGCTATGCCCCTTTTGTGTGGTAAATAGAGTGGAATGGTGGCAAAGAGTTGATGCAGACTCGATAGAAGTTGAATGGCCTCCACTTCTGGATGAATACATGAGAATTAATGGGATTGAGGGTTACAGATAGGCCTGGTAGTAGGGATATGATTGGCGCAATTTGTGGGCCGAAAGGCCTGTTTGTGCTATAGTGTTCTATGATCTGCATTGTAAAAATTCTCTAGCATTGAATTTATTATATTTTTCCCTCTCTTTAACTCCAGAGAAGAGTCATACGGACTCAAAATGTTAACTCTGTTTCTCTTAGGTGCTGCCAGACCTGCTGAGTCTTTTTTCCAGCATTTTCTGTTTCTGTTCTACTAATTGGTGCCTGGCTTGAAAGATGACAGAATTTATATTGTAATTGGACAAATACAGGGCTGAATTTTTGCTGTTATTCACTGATTCACTCACAATTAGCCACTTCACTATGGAAATCGTGAATTATATGTTTCCTGTTTCACATGTGAAGTAGTCCTTCAGACTGCAGTTGGAAATGTTGAATGAAATTTTTGTACCTACCATCCATGATTTGATGGCAATTCTCAGATTTTAAATCTGTAAGGGAATCAGATTTAAGGTGGGAAATTTTGGTTGTGAATTATATTAGATTAGTCATGATCGTGTTGAATGGTGGAGCAGACCTGATGGGCTGAATGGTCTACTTCTGCTCCTACATCTTGTGGTCTTAGAATTAGGTTTTGGATAAAGAGTTACAATATTGGTTAGCTTCAGATCTGACAATGCAGTCAGTCATTGAACATTTGAACTGTTTCCCTCAAGTGCATTTTGCATTACTGGATTTTCTTGGTTCTATGTGGAGAAATGATCTTCATAAACTGGCTTCCATGTCAGAATGCTAGTCTACACGTTTGTCCGTGCTATGAAATATGCTGACTGAGATTACTAGTAAAATGTATCAACTCTCTGCATTTATTTTGGTGGAATAGTATGTCTTTATCTGATGAAAGAGGTTGAAAGACACAATCATATCAAGGGTAGGAGTCTTGGCAGTGTTGAGGAGCAGAAGGATCTTGGGGTCCGGGTCCATAGGTCTCTTAAATCTGCCCCTCAAGTGGAGGAAGTGGTCAAGAAGGCATATGATGTACTGGCCTTCATTAATAGAGGGATTGAGTTTAGGAGTCCGGAGGTAATGCTGCAACTTTATAAGACCCTTGTCAGACCCCATTAGGTGTACTGTGTGCTGTTTTGGTCGCCTCACTATAGGAATGATGTGGAAGCTATTGAGAGGGTGCAGAAGAGATTTACAAGGATGTTGCCTGGATTGGGGGGCATGCCTTAGGTTGAGGGAGCTAGGTCTCTTCTCCCTGGAGAGACTAAGGTTGAGAGGTGATCTGATAGAGCTTTATAAAATGTTGAGAGGAATAGATAGGGTGGATTCTCGGAGGCTGTTTCCCAGGGCTGAAATGGTGGCTACGAGAGGACACAGGTTTAAGGTGCTGGGGGGCAAGTACAGAGGAGATGTTAGAAGTACGTTTTTCACTCAGAGGGTGGTGAGCGAATGGAATCGGTTGCCATCAGTGGTGGTGGAGACAAACTTGCTGGGGTCTTTTAAGAGATGAGTACATGGGATTTAATAGGATTGGGAGTTACAGATAGTTCTATGGCCTGTTAAGTATAGGTATGATTGGCACAACTTGTGGGCCAAAGGGCCTGTTTGTGCTGTAGTGTCCTATAATTATGAGCACTTGTTGCTGTCAGTTCCTCCCTGGTCTCTCCTTTGATTGTTTTTTATTCATTCATGGGGCGTAGGCATCGCTGGCTGGGCCAATTGCCCATCCTAAATGCTCCTTGAACAGAGTGGGTTTCAAGGCCATTTCAGAAGGTAATTGAGAGTCAATAAAATTGCTGTGCGCCTGGAGTCACACATAGATCAGACCAGATAGAGTTGGCAAACTTTGTACCCTAAAGGACATTAATGAACCAGATAGGGTTTTTTGGACCATGGTTTCATGGTCTTTTAATTTCAGTTTTTTTTTAATTGAATTCAAATTCCAACACCCGTCGTGGAGGGATTCAAACCCAGATCCCCAGAACATTAGCTGAGTTTCTGGATTGATAATATCACTTGACCACTGCTCCCCAATTGTTCAGAATATGGCTAACTTAGAAGAGAGAACAACGTCTTTGCGCTCAACGACATTGCTATTAAATAACATCCATAATTTGTGTTGTTGTCGGGCTGCTGTTGGGATATAATCAGTGATGTTTGTGTTCTCCAGCTGGAAACATTTACAGTGTAAATCAAGCATGCGAGACAAAGTACCTGCTTAGTGCTTTTCTTATAGAACCTTCGTGAGATTTCGTCATTGATCACAACCAACCATTGTTTAAAAGAAAGAGCTTTTCATTCTGACCAACAGACAGCATTATTACGAGTTTTTACAAGAAAGTTCTGGCAGGGTTTGAGTGTCGATGGCATTCCCTGTGGAAGCTCAAGTCTATGGCTTCTTGTGTTATGGAGCTGTGTGGCAGAAAATTGTGCAAAGCCAACCAGTGACTTATTAAATTGTATATTTAAATGTGAAGTTTGATATCTTTTGAAGCTGTGAATTTTGAGGACACGTTGCCAAACAGCTGTAAAGTAAGCTGAAGGGTACACTTTATATGAAGAAAAACATTTGTGGCCTATTTTGTTCATTGATGTGATTTATTTTCAAATGCATTATCACTGATGTGTAATGCGATCATGATGGAAATTAATTTACTTGCTTTCTGGTTTTAATAAAGAATTGATCAAGCAGTTCTGGGGGTGTGGGGCCTGGTGGTACAGTGGTTAGCACTGCTGCTTCGCAGCTCAAGGCACCCAGGTTTGATTCCTGGCTTGGTTCACGATCTGTGTGGAGTCTGGATGTTTTCCCCCTGTCTGTGTGGGTTTCCTTTGGGTTCTCCGTTTCCTCCCACAATGAAGTGCATTGGCCATGTTAAGTGCCTCTTAGTGTCCCGGGTATGGAGGTTAGAGGGATTAATGGGATAAATGCATAGGATCTGGGTGGGATTGTTGTTGGTGCAGAATTGATGGGCCAAATGGCCCTGTAGGAATTCTACGATTCTATGAATTTTCATGAAGACTTGTTTAAAATAGCCATTTGATCAGATTTGATTTTGATTTTCAGAGGCCTTAAATTAATCCAAAATTTTTCGCAGTCAGCTTCTTTTAATGTTTGATGTAAAAACAATCTGTGGTACTTGGTGCATGCTTTCCCTTCGACTTTGCTATTTTTCTTAACAGAAAACAGGCAGAGTGGCTCGGTGGCACAGTGGTTAGCACTGCTGCTTCGCAGCACCGGGGACCCTGCCTTGGGTCACTGTCTGTGCGGAGTTTGCATGTTCTCCCCATGTCTGCGTGGGTTTCCACCAGGTGCTCTGGTTTACTCTCTCAGTCTCAAAGATGTGCTGGTTAGGTACATTGGTCACGTCAAATTCTCCCTAAGTTGCACCCGAACAGGTGCCAGAGTGTGGCGGATTGGGGATTTTCACAGTAATTTCATTGCAGTGTTAATGAAAGCTTACTTGTGATGCTAATAAATAAACTTGAAACTAAAAGAAATCATGGGCAGACTTGCGGGTATGATCAGTGTAGCAAATTGGGGAGACTGTTCAGATAGGCCACCTCCAAAACACTAGTGCAACTCTCGAGGCTGGTAGCCTTGAAATGTTTCAGAATACTATTGTTTTTACATTTTGTTTTGGCACAGAAATAATTAATGACAGAATTGTTTTAGGGCTGAGTTTGTGCTGGCAATGAATGTTTAAATGTGGGCCAGCATCTCGAACCTTCGTAGCATGATTTCTGCCGTGTGAGTCACGGTTTCAAATGCTGAAATCTTGTGTGCCTCTTTATGAAATGGGGCGACCCAAGGAAAATAAATCTTTTACTCGTGCGTGCCAGCTCGACTGATGCAATACCAGCAAAGTTGGCTTTTTCGATTCGCACAAAAATATGCGAGTTATTTAAACAGGGCAATCAACATGAAAGGCTGTCGAGAATGCTGCATTTTAGTTCAAATTCAATGTTCTCAAATTTTGATTTGCAGAAAAGTAAGCTTTCAGTTCTGATTTTATTGACATTACACTTATTTTTGGAGGGGACTAGAAAGATGATGAGAAAATGCTCACGTGCATGCCACATGTTATCATTGTATAGCTGGAGAAAGCATCCCGAACTAAATTTAGTGAGGCCGAACAGATTTCCGGTTATCTCATGGTTTTATAGTTTGCAGTGGGGTGGGGGGGAAGGATGTTTTAGCAATGGGCTACAACTTTCTGATCATGTCCTGCAACTACCTTGTTGTGCCTTGAGTAGCAAGTTCCAGTTCAGATAGAAATCATTTTGTACAAGTGACATTCAGTATCACTGGGGTTTCTCTACTCAGTGAATAGATGTTACGTTGGATCTGACCTCCTCTCTGTTGTGGTGTCCGCCATGTGACGTGGGACTTGTTGCTCTGGTCATTCTGAAGGGAGAATGGTGTTCTAAGCAACAAGACACCTTACGCTTGCACCTTGCCAGCTGGGAAAATGGCTAGGTTCCAAGTTAGGATTGTCAATAAGACTCTTGAACAAGCAGTTGGCTGCGAATGCTGGCATGCTTATCATGCTTGTTTCTGCAATTTGGTTTTTGTCCCTGCCAAGAGTCAAATATATGAGCAGAAAGGTGTGAAATAAGTGCTATTCCACTGAACTGAACCACAATGCTAAATTATAGTTTATCATTGCCAAATTGCGTGAAGTGACATGTAAAAGTACTAGACGTTAAAGCGATGCATGTTCTAACTTTGCAGCTTAACAGGCCATTCACCTTGTTGCAGTTTGTGAGATTCTGCTGGTGCAGAATGGCTGGTGAATTTGCTTATTTGACAGTCATTACACTGTTTGCAAAATCTTCACCACTATAAAATGTAGAAATGAAAACGTTTCTGTTCTTTCCAACTCCCTGCCGTTCCGTGCCTCTATTTGCCCTGTCTTTCGTTAAAAACAGAATTCTACTTTCCTACCCTATAACGTCAAGAGCCAACAAGGCAACATGAAAGAAAAAGTTAATAAATTGGCCAAATGCAAATAGTTCAATGGCTCAATGTATCCATGTGAGACGTTACTAATCCATGCTGAGCAGAGATTCTTGGGTTCAGTCCCTGATGCTGAGTGGTGCAGGGTCAGGCATAGCTCCATGGGAGCTCTCTTGCTTCTGAGTCAGAAGGGCTCAGATTCCACTTAAGTGTGTGTCACCTAGTCTGTTATTTGAGTGTATTCCTGTGAAAATGCTGACTATTGAAGATTCCGTCTTCCATCTGCCCTCGCCAAGTGGATGTGAAAGGGTCCCATTGCACTGTTTTGAAGATAAGAAATGGGAGTTCTTCCCGATGTCTTAACTGATCATTCCCTCTTAATGAATGAGTAAAATTAATTATCTGAACATTGTTAACGTCCTGAAAATATCTGCCATGTTTTTTGATTTGATTTATTATTGTCCCATATACAGTGAAAAGCATTGTTTCTTGCCAGTGATACAAACAAAACATACTATTCATAAAGTACATAGGACAGAAGGAAAGGAGAGGGTGTAGAATGTAGTGATGCAGTCGTAGATAGGGTGTAGGCAAAGAACAGCTCAATTAATATAAGGAGGTCCATTCAAAAGTCAGTTGGCAACAGGGAAGACGCTGTTCTTGAGTTGGTTGGTACGTTATCTCAGACTCTTATATCTTTTTCCCAGTGAAAGAAGATGGAAGAGAGTATGTCTCGGGCATGTGGGGTCTTTGATTAAACTGGTTGCGTTTCCAAGGCACTGTAAAGTGTAAACAGACGCTGGTTTGAGTGATGGATTAAGCTTTGTTCACAACCCTTTGTAGTTTCTTGCGGTCTTGGTTAGAGCAGGAGCCATATCAAGCTGTGATATAACCAAAAAAGTTTTCTACTTCATAACAGTAACTACATTGTCAACATGCTTCAGCAGCTTTGACACATCCTGAGGTTGTGTAAATGCAAGTCTTTTATTCATCTCGACTAGGGCAAAAGTTTTGATTAACCTTTGCTTCATTTGGGCTAAAGAGGTGAAAATTAGCCAGTAAATGCACTCCTGCGAACCCTGCAGCTCTTAAATGTGTTTGGATGGACTTGACTTGCTGTAATGCCCCAAAATTCAATGACTTGTTGTCATTGCAACCAGACTTCTATTGAAAAAAAAAATGACCACTTACATTGTGGGGGAGTGTTCCCAAAGCCACACCCCAAAATCTTTGCAGGAGGAAGAGGAAAACTTTATAACTTTTCTGAAAAGAAAAGTTGGCACAATTGTATATCTGACTTAAGTACAAAGGCATATGGTTTCTTTTTAGACGCTGGCTAAGCCTGCGACGCCCACATCCCATGAAAGGCTAAAAGAAAACTCTACTGTGCTTGTATTATCGTGATGAGTCCATGATTTGGTTCATTCAGGAGCCATCTCAGTGAATTGCAGACGCACATCTCCAGCTGGAAAAGCAATCTCGCCGCCCGTCCATGTCTACAAATAGTTGAGAAAAGCAGACGGTGATGGTCAGAGAAATATGTCTTTGCAGCATTCCCTTTCGTTCACTGAAGTTCCCTTCGTATCATTGCGAACGGGGGCATGGTGCTTTCTGCTGTTTCTAATGCCACGAAGCAAGCGACAGTTCTTGCAGAATGGTTTTTTTTTCCCCAGAGGGGTACTTATTGAGTTTCCAGATAAGAGTGACGTACTTGTGTTTCAATGCAAACAGCCTTAAAGCCCCATCATCATTCCCCACCGACAATCGCTGTCTGAACTATTCAGATGCTCCAGACGGGTTGAGCTGGATTAAAGATATAACTGTGTTTGTTGCCTTAATATCTGTAATCACAGTATTTTTAAAGCTGATATGTTCAAGGCCAGTGGGACTCCAGTGGGTGTGCAACCATTAAATTACCAGATTCTTAAGATCGTTGCAGTTGAACCCATTTGTGCAGAAGTGTGCACTACCATAAATTATTTGCTTGCTTACACTATCTACAGATTCTAAATGTGGCTAGAATGTAGGGGGTAAATAGGATGCTGCAATGTTTTCACACTGAGTTCAATTTTTACCCCCCTTGCCATGTGTTTACCTGTTTGTTCATTGACCCGTGACTGTCAGTTCCGCTTGGAGACAGGGAACCTCTTGCACCTATGCGAATCAGCCATGGTCTGATTGAATGGCGGAGCAAGCTTGAGGGGCTGTTTCTGTTCCTGTTCCTCATGGCCTTATTATTAAGGTCTTGTTTTAAAACTGGGACCCGAGTGGGAAGGTTGTGTCAGCTGGTCTACAACAAGTCCGCAAACACAAGAGATACTCGAGGATAAATCGACCGCTGGTGTTGAATTGAGACCGTGATGTGGAGATGCTGGCATTGGATTGGAGTAAACACAGTAAGAGGTCTCTCGACACCAGGTTAAAGTCCAACAGGTTTGTTTGATAGTAAACCCACAAACTATCAAACAACCTAGTTGGACTTTAACCTGATGTTGTGAGACTTACTGTTGAATTGAGGCCCAGGTATACCGTGAGTCTGAAACATATTACTGAATGTTTTGCACTCATGGTCCATCTGAATCTTATTTGTGTTCAAAATCAACCCAGTTTATTTTCATTTCCAATAAAACAATTTTCAGGTTAAGTTCTCAGTGATTGCATGACAAGTGTGTCAAATTAAAGGCAAATGATGATATATTGTTGCTAAGTTCTTTCTTGTGGAATTACTGTCTTTATTCTCCAACTAAAAAGACATTGCGTTCTTCACAGGAAAGCAGCAACTGTTTTAGAATCATAGAATCCTACAGTGCAGAAGGAGGCCATTCAGCCCATCTAGTTGGCACTGACCACAATCCCACTCAGGCCCTATCCCCACAACCCCATGCATTTACCCCAGCTAATCCCCTGACACGAAGGAGCAATTTAGTATGGTCAATCTACTTTGATCATAGGTTTTTTTTGAATGCTTGGAAAGCTGTTTTTGAGCAGCACGATGGCACAGTGATTAGTACGGTTGCCTCAATGCACCAGGTTCGATTCCTGACTTGGGTCATTGTCTATGCGGAGTCTGCGCGTTCTCCCTATATCTGCACAGGTTTCCACCCACAGTCTGAAAGGTGTGCTGGTTAGGATGCATTGGCCGTGCTAAATTCTCCCTCAGCGTACTCAAAACAGGCACAAAAGTGTGACAATTGGAGGATTTTCATCGTAGTTGCATGCAGTGTTAATGTAAGCCTATTTGTGACAAATAAATGTCAGCTGGCTGTTTATAAATTAAAGTAAAATTTCAAATTCATTTTCAGAAGAATATGCAATAAAATTTAAAGGACTTTGGATATGATTTTTTATGATTTGTTATTTGTCTGTGCGCGTATATATGTGAAAAGTAGATCTACCAGACTGAAGAAGTCTTCACAACTAACATGACAACTTCTGACCTGGCACTCAAATTGAAATGATGTGTTGTGCCATTAGTTTAATTTAATTTCTGCACTCAGTATTTGATATCCTTCATCTGGATGTGGTGGTGTTTTAAAATTGTAAGCAAGTTGAATACAATTATTTATCACCGGTTGCTTTGATTTACATTGAGCCGAGTACTCTGCCAACACTTGTAAAACTCCTAGCGTGTATCATGGAGCAGCACTTGTTCCTATCTGCTGAATACAAAAATAGTTACTCATCCTAAATTGACAATTCCCCACCCTTTCCCCACAGAGAGCTTGGCGTTTACCCTATACTGCATATTCTGGAGCAGATTACTAACTCTGCACATCCAAGATTGCCAACACACATCCTGTGCTGAGCTGACTGTGCAAATATCAATTTGAGCTTCTTGCCCAAGATGTTGAAAAACATTTAGTAAGCTGATTTCCTCATCTTAGAGCAAAGTTGATGGTACAATATAACTTATCCACACGATTACAAAACTATCTAAACCAGTAGGTTGGTTGGCTCATTTCTCATTCTGTGCCATGTCTCTTAGTAAAAAATATTTTTTAGGCAACCAAGTTATTTTCCCCACATACTTTTGGAGGTCTTTGGCTTATTCTTTTGTGAGATGTGGGTGCTGCAGGAAAGGCCAATATTTATTGATTAACTTGAAGTTAGTGGCAGACTGGCTTCTTGAACCATTGAAGTTTACAGGAGAATGCTATTAGGCTGAGGGTCTCAGAGATTTGATGTAGTGGCAATGAAGGAACAACCAATATATTTCCAAGCCATGATGGTGTCTGACTTGGAAGAGAACTAGCAAATGGTGATGTTTCTATTTGCCCACTACCTTTGTCCTTCTAGGTAGCAAAGGTGCTGTCAAAGGAGCATTAACAGGTTGCTGCAATGTATCTTTATAAAGGAAAAGAATGAGAAAAATGAACATCGGCTCTCTAGAGAGTCAGATTGGAGAATCAAGAATGGAAAATAAGTAAATGGCTGATGAATTGAACAGATGATTGAGTCAATCTTCACTTGTCGAGCATATAAGTAACATCCCCAAAATAGTTGTGATTCAGTAGATGAAAGGGAGGAAGGAACTTTAAATAGTTGCAGTCACCAGGGAAAGGATATTGAGAACATTATTAGAGTTAAAAGCTGACAAGTTCCCAGGTTCTGATGGACTTCAAACTGGCTAGTGAAATAACAGATAAGAACATAAGAAATAGGAGCAGGAGTAGGCCATCTAGCCCTTCGAGCCTGCCCCGCCATTCAATAAGATCATGGCTGATCTGTAGTGGTTCAGTACCACTTTCCCGCTTTCTCCCCGTAACCCTTAATTCCCTTGTCAATTAAAAACCTCCCCACTCATGACTTGAACATATTCAGCGAGGAAGCCCCCACTACTTCATCAGGCAGAGAATTCCAAAGATTCACCACCCTTTGCATGAAGAAACCCCTCCCCAACTCCAATCTGAACCCCTCCCCCCCCCCCTTAATCTTGAGGCTGTGCCTCTAGCCCTGCTATCTTTGCTAAGCGGGAAGAGTTTCTCAACCTCTACTCTATCCATCCCCTTCATTATCTTATACATCTCTGTAAGATCCCCTCTCAGCCTTCTAAACTCCAAAGAGTACAAACCTAGCCTATTCAGTCTCTCCTCATAATCCAACACCCTCATCTCCGATATCAGCCTAGTAAACTTTCTCTGCACCCCCTCCAAGGCCAATATATCCTTCCTCGAATGCGGCGACCAAAACTGCACACAGTACTCCAGACGTGGTCTCACTAGCACCCTAGATGTGGCATTCACATTAATTTTCCAAAATTCTCTAGATTCTGAAGAGTTCCCATCAGATTGGAAAATAGCGAATGTGGCTTTCCTGTTCAAGGTAGGAAGGAGACAGAATGTGGAAAATTACAGAGCAGTTACCTGGGTGTCTGTTGAAGGTAAATTGCTGGACTCTGCTATTCAAGAGGGGGTGCTTAGAAAATTTCAGTCCAATCGGGCAGAGTGTGGAGGGGAACCATGGATGGGATGCTCCGGCCTCTCTGGGATTTCCCATTCACTCCACCCCATGCTGCAGAGAATACCTCAGCAGGAGTATGGGGCCAGAAGAAGATCCTGTGAGCACGAACAGCTCAAAAATTCCAGCCCATGTTTGACTAATTCATTGGTAATTTTTCAGGAAGTAACAAGCAACGTGGATAAAGGGAAACCTGTTTACCTACTGCAGTTCGATTCCTAGAAGCCATTTGACAAAGTGCCACTTCAAAAGTTGCTACATATAAAACAAGAGATCGTTGTGTGGGGGTAAACGAGGATGGAGAATTAGTTGGCTACTAGAAAGTAGAGATAAATGGGTGTTCACGGGTTGGCAAGATGTGATGAGTGAAGTGCCACAGGGATTGGTGTAGGGGCTTCAACCGTTTACATTTTATATCAACGTTGAAGGGATTGAATGATTGAATGTATGTTGACGCAAAGATAGACAGGAAAGTTAAGTTGTGAAGAAGGTACAAGAAATTTGCCAAGTAACATATGTAGCTTAAGTGAGTGGATACAAGTTTGGTAGATAGAATATAATGTGGGGACAGACATCATAGAAAATCAGCATTTTATTTAAATGGAAAGAGATTGCAAAGCTCTTGAGGTACAGAGGGATCTGGATGTTCTGATATTTGAATCAGGAAACATCAGTATTAAGGTACAGCAAGTGTAAGGAATGTTGTCATTTCTTGCAAAGGAGATGGAATATAAAAGTAGAGAAGTTTTGGACTCATTTAAAAAAGGTTATAAATGCAATCAAAACAGTTCAGAGAATACTCATTCAACTGATTGCTGAGATGAAGTTATCTTGTGAGGAAAGGCTGGACAGACTGAGCATGTATCCATTGGAGTGGAGAAGAATGAAAGGTGATCTTATTGAAACATAGAAGATCCTGAGAGGATCTGACAGTGTGGGTGCTGAGAAGATATTCCTCCTTGTGGGAGAGACAAAAACTAAGCTTAAAAGTAAGGGGTCTCCCATTTAAGACCGAGGTGAAAAGAATTGTTTTTTCTGAGAGTCAATAATCTTCGGAACTCTCCGCTACAGAGAGCGGTGGAGGCAGGATCATTGAATATCAGATTCTTGACTAATAAGGGAGTGAAAGGTTATCAGGAATAGGTGGAATGTGAAATTAAGTCCAAAGAAGTGCAGGTTAGGTGAATTGGCCATGCAGAATTGTCCCTTAGTGACAGGGAGACTAGCTAGTATGGGGTTATGGGGGTAGAATTTGGGTGGGATTGTGGTCAGTGCAAACTTGATGGGCCAAATGGTGTCCTTCTGCACTGCAGGGATTCTATTAAAGCCATAGTCCAGTCAGCCAAGCTCGAATGGTGGAGCAGACTCGAGGGACCTGCTCCTGGTTCAAATGTTTGTACGTACATATCTTACAGCTGATACGCACTTCAGCTATGGTGGCTGGTGGTGCAGTGACTGAATATTGGCATGGGGGTTCCAGTTAATTGGGCTATTTTATTCTGGATGGTGCCAAGCTTTCTGTGCCGAGACTGTGCTCATTCAGGCAAACAGAGAGTATTCTATTATAATCTTGACTTGTCCCATCTAGATGGTGGACACACTTTGGGGTGACAGGAGGTGAGTAATTCATTACGGGATCTTCAGCCAACCTGCTCTTTTAACCACAGTATCCATGTAACTGGGCCAGTTAGGTTTCTGGTTGTTGATGACCCCATGTATGTTGATGGCAGGGAGTTCAGTGATGAAAATACAGTCGAATAGCAAAAGAGATTAGATATTCTCTTGTTGGAGATAGTCACTGCCTCACTGTTGAGTACACAAAGGTTACTTGCCATTTATTAAGCCAAACCTCAATGTTATCCAGGTCAATTTGTAAGGGAGTACGGACAGCCTTAAACGATGGCACTTGCCACTGAGAAATGATTGGGGAGAATTCTGTATTTCCAAAGAGATGAATTGATGGGCTTTTGTTCACGTTAGTGTCATTATTTTGAATAGCAGAACAAACTTAAAGAACTGAATAGCCTATTTCTGCTAATCTATCCCAACTTGTTAATGAAAAAAACAGAATTGATGACAGAAATAAGATGCAAAATAGCTGATTGTGGAAAATGTTTTTATTTATTTCAACTGAGGTAGTTAGGGTCTCTGACAAATAGTAGTCAGGATTTTATTTCACTTTACAGCATGTCCCATATTTCAATTATGAGCTATCAATTATTCTTCCTATTGAGGAATATTTCTAGAACAAAGGCCCCTTTAATACTCCACATGACGTGCTTTTTTTTAACATCTTTACACAGATGGCTGCCTCTCGCCTTTAAAAATCACTGAGATGCTGGTGATGTCATATCCTTTAAAGGAACATCTCAGTAATTTATGGCATCATTGCGTAATTTTGGCTTCCATTCTCGACAGAAGTAGGAACAAAACTAACAATATTGCTTCAAAGTGTTAATTGTTGGACAGAGAGAGCATCAGTATTACCACTTGGTGGGTAAACAAACAAAAACAGTGTTGCTGTGAGTCCTCGAATGTTGCAGACCATCAGCATGTTCTTCCTCTGTTGCTGGGCAGTCTTTCTGGTGTGGAAATGTTGCCCGTGTGTGGGCTGATGATGTGGCAAGTCTAGCAACGTGACTAATTCCCATCGTTGCCAAGCCAAATGAAAACTCTAACAATGACTAAACATGTAAAATGGAAATTCCAGTCATAGGCTACACACAGATATTTAACACGACACAAAAAATGTAAGACTTACTCAGAAAAATCCATGGTAGAGAAATGTGATTCATTAAATTAAAGTAATTGTGTGCGCAGAAGAATTATAAATACTTCATTGTGGACCTTGCTTTCAGTGGAAAAGTGTAGTGTTAATTTTGCTGCTTTCAACAATCTTGTTTCACAGTTTATTCAATGGGGGCCAGTACCATTAGCAGTTACTTTATTTAGATCTCAATATGCTATCTTTGGAGTCAAGGTTTGATGTGAACTTTGGATAACTAACTGTTATTGATGCCTTATTGATGCAACTTATTTCATTAAAGTGAACGTATGCTGCCTCTCAAAGTGCTGGGATTTTTTCAGATAAAGCAGAAGAAAATCACTGCTTCAAATCCCAGTAACTAAATTCTGTACACTTAAAACTGGCTTTCACTTACATTATTACAAGAACAGGAAAGCTATAATCAATTATATTTCTATACGTAGGGTACATTAAATGGGACGAGGCAAAATTTTATATTTTTCCCCACACACCCAACAATACGTCTACTCAAAATTACAGAAATCTACAAATTCCATCAAGAAATTTACATGTTATTTTGGTGTGGCCAGCAGTAATATATTAGTTAGCCAAATGCCTTGTATTACTAGGCTTAGCATGTAAAGTTATATGAACTTATACATGAAAATCAGATCCTACAATCACATGGGACATCCTTTGTGATTGTGACAGAGATGAACGTCTTCGTATTTCTTGACCCGTCTGCAATCTTTGACACTGCCAACCACACCGTCCTCATCCAAAGCCTATCCAATGTAATCTAGCTAGGTGGGATTATCCTTACCTGGCTCCTTTGATATCTTTTTAATTGGGGCAAGAAAATCATTTGCAATGGCTTCTCTTGTTGTTCCCATATCTTTATCTTGAGTGTCCCTCAAGGATCTATCCTTGTTCTCCTTCCCTTCCTTCCTCCCCATTTCTTATTTACATGCTACTCCTCAGCAGAATCATCTGAAGATAAAGTGTTACTTTTTTCACACACATGGATAACACTGAGCTCTACCTCACCACAACCTCTTGACAAATGCCACATTGCTAAATTATCAGGTTACTGGCAACGTCAGAATTAAGTTTGAAGTTATGGGTTTTCCACAAAAATAAAATGATGTGGTTTGCATATTCAATTTGTAGAACTCAAAATAACGACAACAGATTGTTTTTTGTAGGAGCTGTTGCCTGTGCAGAGTAGAAAATGAAACATCCCAATGACATCGCCCATCAAATCATGTGACTGGTTCTTAAAGCAATCAAGCAGCCACTTAAATATATAACATATATCATCTTACATCCAGTGTGCAAGGAGCAGAAATTTCCCTCAAATAAATATAGGGAAGTTTTGTCCCTCGCCACCAACTGCAGTCTGAGATTATACCAGTCCGTCCCAACCTTGGTGTCACATTTGATGCCAAGATGAACTTCTAATCTCATATTCTTGCCATCATTAAGACCACCTATTTCTACCTCTGGACTATACTCCATAATATTCAAACTTGCCTCGGCTCACCTGCTGTTGAAATCCTCCTCCTTGTTATCTCTGGACGTGACAATTTTGACGTACTCCAGGATGGCCTTCCACGTTATATGTTCTGTATACTTGAAATCACCCAAAATTCTACTGCCAGTGTATTAACTCGCAGCAAGTTCTGTTCCCCTATCAGCCCTGTTCTCGCTGACCTATACTGCTCCTATCCAAGCAACGCTTAGAATTTAAAATTCTCAAAGCTGTTTTCAAATCACTCCATGGCCTTTCTCTTCCCTATCTCTGTAGTTTGCTTCAGCACCAGATATCTGTGCTCCTCTAATTCAGGCCTCTTGTGCAATTTTAACTGCTCCACCATTTTCAGCTGCTATGCTCAGTCCCCAAAACCTTTTAAGGTGATCTTTTTCTACACCCTGGCTATGATTGTAACACTATATTCTGCACCCATTTCCTTTCCTTCTCCCGTACGTACTTTTTGAACAAAGTACATACAACAAAGTGGGGGGGGGGGCGGTTTAGAACAGAGTTGAGGAGAAACTTCTCTGAGGGTGGTGAATTTCTGGAATTCTCTATCCGTTGAAGTGGTGGAGGCTACCTCGTTGAATATATTTAAGTCACGGGTAGATAGATTTCTGATCAATAAGGGAATTAAGGGTTATGGGGAGCAGGTGGGTAAGTGGAACCGATCCACTTCAGATCAGCCATGATCTTATTGAATGATGGGGCAGGCTCGAAGAGCTAGATGGCCTACTCCTGCTCCTATTTCTTATATTCATATTATGTTCTTGTGCTTTGTCTGTATATCCCAATACATGTGAAAATTAATCAAATTAAGCTCCAGGATGTTCTCCTTACACCTTTTATGCGTCTTGTACTTGCTTTCCTTTTTTAAGACACTCCTTAAAACCTCCTTCTTTCATCAAATATTTTGTTTTCTGAGTGGACGTCTCTAAGTGGCTTAGTGTCATACTTTATATTATAATGCCCCTGTGAAGCGCTTTAGGATATTACCTGGGTTTGCATTATAAATAGAAGTTTTGTTGTAGGACTCCAATTTACAGACCACCCCCAACGCGCATGCGCACACGCACACACTTGTTTGAGGCAACGATTTAATTGCCTGCCTGAAAATGGGATTAGGCTGGGGTTGGATGTCAAAGAGTTGTTCAGTTTGCCTGCCAAATCTTTCCTCTGTCAGTCACCCCTTGTACAGGTGAGAAACACCGAGAGAATTGCCCTGACTTTGTCATCAAACGAAATTAACTCCAAGAACTACCACCTTTGTCAAATATGCTTTTGTTATGTTGGCTGCTATTAATTTATTTTATCCAAAACAAATGCCTTGAAAACAGTTTACACCACAGGAAGCACAAGTTTACCACGACAGCCAACGTGGCTTCAGGCCTGCCCAATAGTTCCTGCCTGAACTGACGACGCCTCTTTAAGATTAGTACAATTTACATTCATCACCAAGTGGGAGCTGGATTTCTATCACTGGACAACATATTCATAAAAACACTGCAAAAGGCATGGCTGAAACCTTTCTTTGGATCTGATCTTTTTTTCCCTGCAAACATTTAATATTTGTTGAACTATTTTTTCCTGACGTTGTGAAGATTGGGAGACCTTTGCCCTCCAGTATCTTTACTCAGGGGGATTATTCTTCATTTGAGAGCCTTGACATTGAGCGCTGGTGAGATATTCATGCAAGACATGATATTCGGACCAAAACTGTCAATTTTTGACATCCGTGCCCATTCTTTTTCCAAAAGGGATAACTGTGAAGTGTTTTTGTTTTCTTTATCCCTTTGTTCAGGTGTCCTTGTCCCACTTGGAGCACTCTGGTTACAGTTTGGCTGAGATCTGTTGTTAATTCAGCACAGACTGCATTTTGACCACGAGCCTTTTGGTATTGCATATTATTGTATTGCACTAGCTGTTACTTTTACCTGTTAAGCCATCGGAACAGCTCCCCAGCACCTTATCTGAATCGATTGAACCATCACTAAAGGAAGGAAATACTTCTGACGGAGAGGATGCAATGAATGTTCATTAGATTGATTCTCGGAGTGAGAGGGATATGAGGAGAGATTGAGTGGAATGAGCATGTGCTGTCTTTAGCTGAGAAGAATGAAAGGCAAGCTCGTTGAAACGGAAGATTCTGAGAGGCCTTGACAGCGTAGGTCTTGCGAGGCTGTTTCTGATTGTGTCCTGGAGTTCTCAAATCTCCAGCAATCTCAGGACGAGGCATCAGTGATTGAAGACTGAGGTTGGGAGGGTTGTGGATTGTTGGAATGCTCCATCCCAGATGGCTGGGGCTGCTTTGTCGCAGAGCAGTTTCAAAACGAAGTGGAACTTTGTACTCTTAAAACAATTAAGGGCTACAGGGATCGGGCAGGAATGTGGCAACAACGTTGAGGATCAGCCATGATCTTATAAGTTGTGAGTGTGCTGTAAGGGTTTATTCCTAGCTTATTGTGTTTTTATGATGTAAAATCACCGCAGCTACAAAGGAAGAAAAGTGGAGGTTACCCCTCTGAAGATAATCAGAATTCTCTGATCTTGCAAGTGGCTGGGATTCTGGTCCTGCTGTTGTGAACAGAAGCTCAACTGAGAGTTAACTACTCTATTCTCACTGGTAGAAATAGGGGCATGAGAGACCGGGAAATTCTAACCAATATTTCAATTGTCATTTTTTTTAGATAGCCATGGGCAGCACGGTGGTTAGCACTGCTGCCTCACAGTGCCATGAACCCAGGTTCGATTCCTGGCTTGGGTCACTATCTGTGTGGAGTCAGCATGTTCTCTGTGTCTGTGTGGGGTTCCTCTGGCTGCTCTAGTTTCCTCCCATAGTCCGATAGACGTGCTGGTTAATTGCATTGGCCATGCTAAATTCTCCATTGGGCATCAGAGTTAGTGATAGGGGATTTTCACAGCGGCTTCATTGCAGTGTTCATGTGAGTCTACTTCTGACACTAATAAATAATCTTTAAATTTAAACTCTGTTGTTTTCCCACCCCATTTTAATTTTTATCTTTTAGCAATTTATTTCTGGATATTCACTGAAACACAATTTGCCTTTCATTATGTTTCTTGTGGCAGTTTTATATGTTACATATCGAAGCTTAACTTTATTTATTAGTGTCACAGTAGACTTACATTAACACTGTAATGAAGTTACTGTGAAAATACCCTAGTCACCACACTCTGGCACCGGTGAGGTACACTGGGGGAGAATTTAGTAGGCCAATGCAACTAACTTAGAATCAAAAGAGAAAATGCTGGAAAACCTCAGTGGGTCTGACAGCATCTGAAAGGAGAGAAAAAGAGCTCTTTTCTCTTACAGATGCTGCCAGACCTGCTGAGATTTTTCAGCATTTTCTCTTTAGGTTTCAAATTCCAGTATTGCAGGAATTTATTTTTATCCAGGACCTAACTTAGATTTTATCTAAAGGAGGAGTCAACATTTTTGACCGCAAAAGTGCTTTTGTGGTCAAAATGCTTGAATCCTTCATCACCATGTTTATGTGATAGCCCAGTCTAAGTTGCAACATTATAGAATCCAACTGTAACTTTTTATTACAATATAATTTTGTATATTAGCAGCTTCGTCACTACTGGCTTTCCATCAAATTGTACAATTGTTTTCTAAAGTGATTGTGTTATCTCAGTTAATGTTTTTCAGAGTGCAGATCATCTTAAACTTCTTGTAAAAACCTTGATGTTGTTTCAATCTGCGTAACAGCAAGGATGATTGTCTATTACTGAAGATATCAGCTGCTTGCTTGGAATTGATTTTGTCTAGCTGTGTACTTCAGATAAGCTGAAACCCAAATGATGGGCCATTTAATATTTATACAGAGCATTTTTGAATCGTTCCAGCCAAGTGAACTAGGTTTCAGATCGACCATGAAAGGATCTGATTCACACCGGACTAGACACTGGCCATTTTGGGGGTTGGGTTTAATCCCAGTTGAGATTTATACAGCACAGAAAATAGGCCCTTTGGCCCAACAAGCCCACGCCGCCATTTTAGCATTGCTGCCTTACAGCTCCAGGGGCCTGGGTTCAATTTTGGCCTTGGGTGACTGTGTGCATTTTGCACATTCCCCCTGTGTCTGTATGGATTTCCTGTGGGTGCTCCAGTTTACTCCCACAGTCCAGTGGTGTGCAGGTTAGATCAACTGGCCGTTCTAAGTTCACGCTTAGTATGACAAAGATGTGTAGGTTAAATGAATTAGTCAAATAAATGTGCAGGGGTAGGACAGGCGGTGGGTCTGGCTTTGGTGAGATGCTCTAATGTAGATTCAATGCAGACGCAATGGGCCAAAGGGCCTCCTTTAGCATTGTAGTAATTCTACGCAAACACTGCTGCATTGTCTGTTCTGGAATAAATTGTTTTATTTATAGTCGGGTGTGACATTGCAGAAACCTCAGTGGTATGTTGGAATCTCTAAACCCATTGTGACTGGGAAATTAAGGTGTAGGATTTCCCTGCATCTGATGTGAAGTGTGCATGACCTCTCGTGGGAATTAATTGTGAATACTCTTCATACCTGCTGTTCCACTGTGAACTAAGCAGGCTCCATTTTCTCCCATCGCACTCCTACATATAACTGTGTAGTTTACTAATTTTTGCTGACCTCATGCAGGTGGGTCCTTAATGGAGCTGCTGCATTCGCTCGGCATGGTGCTTTTCTCTCGACCCCGTGGATACCTGCAAAGGTTGGGGTACAGTCGCCTCGAGGAATCTTTTGATCATGGCTGAAAAGAAGTTTAGGTTCAGGGTAAAACTTAACAAGGATCTTTTTGTAGAATTGCATGACCGTTTGGATGAATACAACCCATTGAAGCTCCTTCCTTTCCCTAATGAATCTCTTGCCCTCACAGTATGCTGTATAATAACCCACTCTTAGAATAGCCCTTGATTGAATTCAGAAATCTTTCAGTGTTAATTTTGTTTCTTCCAGCAGTTCTTCTGCACTTCACAATTGGATAGAGGTCTAGGTGGGCCATAAGGACATGAGAGATAGGAGCAGAATTAGGCCATTCGACCCATTTAAGTCTGTTCCACCATCCGAACATAGCTGATACTTTTCTCAACTGCATTTTCCCACCTTTTGCCCATAACCTTTGATTCCCTGACCAGTCAAGGACCTATCTATCTACGTGTAGATTCAGTGATGCATTTATTATTTTAGTTACAGAAGCAAAGCAATAATTCACTGTCATCTCTCCTCAAGTCCAGCCAAATGGAATTCACAGAGACCTAGCCCCGTCTTTTTGATCCTTCACATGGAGGAATGCTTGACTCAATAATTTACAACGCCCTTCCAACTTGTCACCCAATGTTGCAAATGTGCGTTCTCCTCTGAGACAGACATTAAGTAACCTTTTGATCAACTAGTAGTCTAAAGTTGCCCAGCACTAAGAGTGAAACTGGAAAGCAAAGCAATATCAGGTTATTAATGGCCCCATTGCTGTACGCTGTATTGATGTCTCATATTTTTTGACCTTGGAGAGAAAGAAGCACTGGTACTGAATAAATTTACAACACTTATAAAATTTGAAGACTGACCGATTGCAATCATCTCTATAATGAAAAATCAGAAAACCGTTCTTCAAGGCCATCCAAAGGTGGTGCAAGAGTCTTGGAAACTTTCTGCCAAACGGATATGGATCTGATGCGGCCTGCGGCTACATCCCTTACAGAATATTGCACCCAGATGAAATTTGCTGAGCACGTCGTAGTTTCTATTGGAAATAAATCTTGGGCTGATGAGGCTCATTGTAGGTAATGGAACAGTGTTGCAGCAAAGTCATTGCATTCTGGCGCTGGGGACCTGTTCCAATTCAGTACAATCAGTGGAAGTGAATGGCGATCCATAATGGGGAGACCATCCAGTCCACTGATGCAGAATGAGTGAAAATATAAATAGATAGCCTTAGCTTTTGAAAGAGTGATCTAATTAACAGCATAAGTTCATAAGATACAGGAAAAATATTAGGCCATTGTGCCCAATGAATGTGCTTCGCGATTTGATCATGATTCATATGTTCCTCACGACCATTTTCCTGCCGCCTCCCCATAACCTTTCAACTCATTCTCAATTAAGAATCTGCCTAACTCCTCCTTGAATTTCCTCAGTGTCCCAGCATCCACTCACTTTGGAATTCCACAGATTCATAACCCATTGGGAGTAGTAGTTTCCCCTCAACTCAGTTTTAAATTTGCTACCTCTTCTTCTAAGATAATGACCCCTCTTCCTAGCGTGCCCCACAAGAGGAAGCATCCACTCCACGTCTACTTTTATCCACATCTTTTTTCATCTTATGTGCTTCAATTTGATCTCCCGTCGTTCTTTTAAATTCCAGAGCGTACAGGCCTAAGCTGTTCAGTCTCTCTTCATATGACAAGCCCCTCATTCGCCAGAATCAATCCAATGAATCTTCTCTGAACTGTCTCCAATATCACTCCATCTTTCCTCAAATAAGGGGACCAAAACAAGTGCAGCCTCACCAATGCCTTGTATAGTTGCAACAATACTTTGTAACCTTCATATTCTTATAGCTACACACGCCAACATTCCTTTTGCTTTCTTTATTATCTGCTGCATGCTAGTTTTCTGTAAGTCATCAAGGACTTCCTTGAGAAACTCTTTTATACTACTGCACGCATAAAAATGAATGAGGAGGCACTCTGTCCATCAAGCCTCCTCCGCCATTCAATAAGAACACAGCTGATCTGAATATAACCTCAACTCCTCTTGCTTGCCTTCCCCCAATAACTTTTCACCCCTTGCTTACCAGGCCTCTATCTATCTCTGCCTTAAAAAATATTCAAAGGTTTTGGTTCCAGTGCCTTTTGAGAAAGTGAGCTCCAACTGGAGAGAAAATAAAACTTCTCATCTCTCTTAAATGGGTGTCCCTTTATTTGTAAAGGGAATAAAGGCTCGGAGGACGAGATTCTCCCATGAGAGGAAACATCCTCTCCATTATTGACCCTGTCAGGAACCTTTTATAGCTTTCTATCATTGATCGCTCAGTTAATTGCCCCTAAACGAGAGTTCTTAGTTGTATGGGAGACCAAGTTTCGGCTCTTTTTTTCCTCCTCTTGATTTTTGCTCTTTTCACCACCTCTCTTAACCGTGATGACTAACATTGGGTTATGTTTCTAAGTGCTGACATCTCTTCAGTATCTCAACCCCCTGGCCTCTGAGTGGATAATAATTTTTGAGATATCATTAGTGATGGTGCACTGTTGAGTCTAGCACACCATCACCTCCTTGGCTGAATAGACCATCCTTGGCATCTGACTATATGCAACGTTCAGTATGGGGGCCAATAGATAATGATCAACAGTGCCGCACCTTCCTTCTGTTTGCCTACACAAAATTAAGAATACAGAATCCAACATGTTCCTGTTGTTAATCAATCTTAAATCCCGCCGCATCGCATAGACCAGAAATTAAACTTGGACCCAAAAGGCTCCGTGTGGCTGTTTATTGCATTGCACACCAGATGTAGTACTGAATGATTGGGAATAGTCAAATTATATATTACGTGCAGAGTGTTACCATCACAGATACCATCCTAGACTTTCTGCCTCTCTCTTCTGGTGCATGTACTTTTTGCTTTACTCTTGCCTTCCCTGCTAATTAGGAAGCCCATGGATTATCGTCTTATGTCCGACTTTTTCAATCTTTGGTGCACTATTCTTCTAACAGTGTTCTGTTTCCCTCATTGTGGACTTGGCTGAATTAATATTTAGCTCAAAAAAGGAATAATCCAACAGTAAACAGCAGAAGCAACACAGTAAAATCTTTTCACCGACCGTGGCTCTTTCACACTCACTAAAATGCACTGGAATACATTTCGCTGCTTAGTAATCAGTGACAAATATTTCTGCACAGGTCACATTTGTAGTATAAGAACATCCTGATGAATTAATTTGCCCTGATAAGTTTAGTGCCTTCCTTCGCCGTCTTTTGTGACATAAACATTGGACCTTGACTTGCACTGTCTGTTTCCGATAATCCTGCAAATCCTCTGGAGTGGTTCGGGTAAACATTGTTTAGTTCCTGCAGGTTTAACTTTGCCATTCCCTCGAGCTCATTCTTACCTCACCTCTTCTTCTTGTTGAGCTTAGCTTCTTTTGTCCCTTGACTTGCCCAAGCAAGGACCGTAGACACTGTCATTTAACAGGATAAGCCTTTGATTTCCTGATGATGAGCAGAAAAGGAGAGAAAAAAAAAATGAAGTAATGGCAAATAAAACCTGCTGCTTCAGAAAACAATGTGCAATTGCCATCGATTTGCATGAAGGTCAGAATTCAAAATCATAAAGATGGCACTTTGTTAATTTCCAATGTGAGTACTGTGACACAATTAAAAACATGGGCCAACGCAAGGCAGCATTATTCACAGGGGATCAGAATCAGTCTAAATTATTGCAATATTTGAAGCCTTGTTGAAAGACAACTGTTTAGAATGTTGTTTACATCATCAACTTGGGCTCTTGACTCACCAAATCAAAGCTGGTAATTAATATTTAGCTCAAAGTAACACGCACAAAATTATATAGCTGGAATCCACCATGTTTGTGGATATAGTGGATGGCTAATGAAGGATTAGAGATTGAGTGAAGATGGTGCTTTAAGAATCTAGAGTTGGGCACTTGCTGCAAATTGCGCACTAAATTGTGATTGGGAATTCAGTATTAAATTATAAAACCACGTTTTTAGGAGTTTTATGATTTTTTTGTGCAAAGTTCCTGTGTAAACAATTTTTGTTTTGTCTGCTCCCTTTTATTACTACTTGTGACTAATATGCAAATTTTATAAAACTCACCCTCCATTGCCTTCAGCATATAAAAAAGATTTGGCTGCCATATGGCTGTAGCTAACTTGGCAGCAAAAAAAGACACACGTGCAGAAATGAAATTTTAAGCACAAACTGGAAGTGCTGGAAAATCTCAGCAGGTCTGATAGCTCTGTTGTCTTTCCATAGATTCTATCCTTTTGAGCTGGGTGACCCTTCGCAATGAAGACCCATCCTGAATCAAGGCTCCATTCTCTCTCCACGGATACTGTCAGACCTGCTGAGATTTTCCGGTTTTGTTTCAGATTCCAGCAGCTGCAGTAATTTGCTTCTCATAGAATAATAGAATCCCTGCAGTACAGAAGGAGCCCATTTGGCTTGTCAAGCCTGCATTTGACAACAATCCTATCCCCCGTAACCCTGCATATTTACCCTGCTGATCCCTTTAACGTATACATCCTGGGACACTAAGGGGCAATTTAGCTTGGCCAATAAACCTAACCCACACATCTTTGTGGACTGTGGGAGGAGACCAGAGCACACAGAGGAAACCCATGCAGACACGAAGAGAATGTGCAAACTCCACTTAAACAGTAACCTAAGCCAGAAATCGAAACCAAGTCCCTGAAGCTGTGAGGCGGGAGTGCTAACCATTGGGCTACCCTGGAGCTTTTGTATTTGAGATTTCAAGATGACTATGGCATTAGAACATGAGGAAAGCAGCAGATTGAATTCAGACTACTGCCTTTGAGCAATTCTAACCTGCACTGATTTTAATGGCGAAAAACATTTCTTCAGGTTCTGGAAGAAAAGATGAAATTATGTTCTGTTGTTATTATATAGATTGTTTCATTTTGATCTTTAAACCCCATGCCCATGCCTGATGTAAATGTGGAGTAAAGGTTTAAAATGTTGGCAGAGAGATTTCCATCAGTTCAATGTTTCATAGTGCCGCTTTTAAAAGTGCATTGAACACAGTGTGCAAAGAACTCAGCCGAGACTGGCCCGTTTTTCATTGTGATTCAAAGTATCAACCAGCCCCTGATATTTTAACTTCATTTTGTGAGATTGATACCTGATGCCAGTCTTGCAGACACACCCATTGCCATGGGAGGACAGACCCAGAAGAACAGCCATGGTAATCCACTTAACCGAGTGCCACTATCACTTTTCCCCTTGCTTGTCAAGTCTCCCATCATTAATTCCAGGTCCAGGCAGGAGTTAGGTCTGGTAGATTTGAACCAGCGTATTCTTGGCTCTGTTGATCCTATTCTGTTTGCTGCCGTTAACGTTTTGACTTCTACTACAATTAACAAGTTAAATTAGACATTTCATCCTCCTTTAAATGATAATTGGTCACAATTTTACACCCAATTTAATTTGCAAATGGACAAACTTTGAAATTGCTTCAAATGGACAAACTGTAGAATTTCTCTTTGGTTCATAAGCTCCACCTAAACTTACAAAATAAGATGTTTCCCGTAATAGCTGTTCCGTAAGTTCATTTGATTTGAGATATTGGAGAGAAAAGTTTATTAAGTAACACTTGATGGGCAGCACAGTGGCAGAGTGCTGCTGTCTCCCGGTGCCAGGGACCTGGGTTCAATTCTGACCTCGAGTGACTGTGTGGAGTCTGCACATTGTCCCTGGAGGAAACCTATGCAGACACAAGGAGTATGTACAAACTCCACACAGACAGTAACCCTATCAAAGCTGGGTCCTTGACGCTGTGATACAGCAGTGCAAACTGTGGCAGTACGTCATGACTGGAATTCATTGCCCGAGATTGCAGTGGAGGTTGATTCAATTGTGGCTTTCAAAAGGAAATTGATTAGTTAGTTATTCGAAGAAGAAAACACGTAGAGAAAGCAGTGGAGTTGGATGCAGCGAGTTACCTTTGCAGAGAGCGAGTACAGATATCCTGGGCTGTATGGCATCCTTCAGTGCTCTAACTGTCCAATAATTTTATGATAATTGACTATAAGTTGCAAGTCAGTTCAAATATTCCACTTTTGATGACAAAGCACTTATTCAGAACAACTAAACATGCTGCATTTGCAGGTTTCTGCATGAAAAGACATTAAACCTGTTGATTTGTGATGTGTGGGGAGAAATAATTGGAGAAAGTTGTTAAATCTAAAGTAGTAGAACTAAAAAGCTTGGCATCAAGGCTAAATCTGAAACTCAAATGTCTCCTAATTTAACAATTCATGATCTGAATTTTAAACTAAATATTACAATATCCATGTAAAGATGGATACAATCCTGTCCTCTGCCTTTGCCTCAGCTTTTAAGGTGCCTCAGAGCTGTTGTGGATCCTTTTGTAGGAATATATTTTGTGAAAGATAGTATCAAGCAGAATTGAAACCTTTTCAAAGCAATATTATAATCCGGAGTCCTGCATTCATTCACTGTCTGCAAACTTGACTTTGGCATGATTTTTAAGTATGCTTTTTATGTCAACAGTGAAAATGCCCATGTAATTAGTTACAATGTAAATTCCCCCATGCCAGTGAGCCCTGATGACACTACATATAAACTGCTGTCATTAGGTGCTATAGCTTATACCCTTCTGACTGAACATGCAGAGCTACGTGAGGATGATTAATTGGTTTCCTGATGCTGTCGTTAGTAAGAGCATATTGCCTCAGTGCTATCATTTGTCCACTTGATCTCTAGCTAAAGTCTGGTGAGTTTGTGGCCGTGTGTGATCTCCTCACCACCTGGAAAATGGGAAGTGGGGGGAGTATGCCTCTGTGTTCCTATTACTTCATAGTAGCATCTAACTAGGCTATGTTTCTCAATCAGTTTGCATTTCATCTAAACTTTCTCAGTCGTTGAATCTTTGCGCGTTCTACTCGGTGAATCTGAATTCCGTTGGTCTTCAGAAATGTCTTCTCCAGCCTCTCAATCCAGATAAATGTTCACAATTACATTTGGAACAATGAGCGCACGAATCCATGTTAATTATTTTTAAACCGCTAAAATTATTGCTCGGCTTCCAACAGATCAGTCCTTGATAAGCGATGGACTTTGTTTTAGGATTTGACTATTAATTACGAGTAAGTGAATCTTAGCAAAACGTCGGTTCAAGTTCTATTCTCTATCTCCTGAAAGATGAAAATAACGAAGAATTTTGAACCTAACTGCTAATCTGCAGCCTTGTGGATAATTGTTATATGTACAACACCCCTTTTGGGTCCTTCAAATCCCAGGAACTAGTTAAAATCTACCTGCTGCTTTTTGAAATTGTGTTTGTTGAGTTCAATTACATTTGTCTATTCATAGAGTATCTTGTTGAAAAGCCTTTTTGTAATTCTTGCATGGGATGTTGGTGTTGCGAGTCCAGCATTTATTGCCCATTGAGAAGGTGTTGGTGAGCTATCTTCTTGAACCACTGCAGTCTCTGAGGTATTGGTACACCCACAGGGCTATTAGAGAGGGAGTTCCATGATTTTGACCCAGTGACAGTGAAGCAATCGTGATACATTTCCAAGGTAGGAAGATGAATGGCTTGGAGGGGAGCTTGCAAGTCATGGGTCTGCTGCCCTGGTTCTTCTAGGTATTGGTGGATTGGAAGGGGGTGTCAAAGGAGTCTTATTGACTTTCTGCAGTGTGCTTTGTAGATGGTATGCAGTGCTGCTACTGTGCATCGGTGGTGGAATAAGTCTTTAAGGTGGTGAGTGGGATGCCTATCAAATGGGATTTTTCCTGATGGCTGAATTTATAACTGTCAGCCTTATTCATCAACAAGTCCATCATATTTATTTTCAGGATGTAAAAATGAGGATTGATGAGGGTCGTTAATGCAACCTACATCCAACAAAGCTTTTCACAAGATCCCACATGGCAAAATGGTCAGTAAAATAGCAGCTCTAAAGTCGACTGACAAATTAGATTCAAAATCGGCAGGCAGCAAAAGTTCGATGCAGTTTTTGAAGTTGGAACGCATTCCCAATGAGGCTCTGCAGGACTCTGTATTGGGGCCTTTGCTGTTTGTAATATTTAACAGTGAGTTAAATGTAGATGTAGGTTGCGTGATTCAGAAGTTTGCAAATTATATAAAAATTGGCTATAATGAGGAAGAAGGTTGCAAACTGTAGGAAGACATCAAGACTGATTTGGTGGGCAGAAAAATCACAAAATGGAATTCAGTCTGGTGAAATATGAAGTCACCAATTTTGGAGGGCAAAGGCGAGTACAATAAATGGTCAGGAACTGGGACTTTACAGGTGGGATTGTCCGGCCACACACACTCGAAACCGGAGATTCCCACACGACTTCAATGGATTTTTACGTGGTCTGTTCCTCCCACCCCCACACCGGCCCGCTAGAATTCCAGTGGCAAGCAGAATGGGAAAATTCTGGCCTGATCTCTCCCCCAACCACCACCCCCCAATCTTATTCAGACAACAGGGCAGGTAAATAAGGTGGTTAAGAAGCCAAGCGGGATACTTATTATCCAATGCATAGAATGCAAGTCAAAAATATGCTAGTTAGACAACGGCTTGAGTACTGCGAACAATTTAGCCACCGCATTGTAGCAAAGATGTGAGCACACTGGAGAGGTACAGATGAGATTCACAGGGATGTTGCCAGGAATGAAGAACTTTAGCCATAAGGAAAGATTGGATTGTTTTTATTTTTGGAGCAGAGGAGATTTAATTGAGGTGTACAAAATTATGAGGGGCTAGGTAGTGTGGGTAGGAAGGACTTATTTTCATGAGCAAAGATGTCAATATCTCAGACATAAATCAAAAGTGATGGTGGCAGGGTTAGAGAAGAGTTAACTGTGTGAAAATCCCCACAAGGTCCGTGGGCAATCACTGGTCTCCCTGTGGAGTGCATTGAATACGAGTTCCCCTGGTAACAGACAGTGACCTGTCCAGCTGGAACTCCCAACCTGCATCTTTAGTCCGAGGCAGGGATTAGTATGTGTACACCACGGCAATGGTTTTATTTGCGTTCTGTAATAAACTGTGTTCCTTCCCAGTCAGGCTTCCTGAGTGATTACAAATTGAAATAATTTTGCGCAGTGGGTTGTGGAGGACTGAAACTCATTGCCGAAAAAAGTGGTAGAGGCAGAAATCCTTATTCCAATGAGAACCTGAAAGTGCTTTAATCTACAGAGCCGTGGACAGAGAACTGGGAAGTGGGATTAGGCTGGATAGCTCTTTCTTGGCTGGTAAACACACAATGGGCCAATAGTTTGCTCCCAAACTGCATATTTTATCACTGAATCCATCATGACCCCTGCATATATTGAAAATCATAGTTAAATGATTAATAATAAAGTTCACAATAATGTACAACAAAATAGATTGTTGCTGTAAATGACTTTTTAAAACTGTGTCCCCCATTGTACGATATATTTTATTTCCTTTTGTTGCTTTCTAATTTCTCATTTTCATCCTAATTATAGAATCCCTACAGATCAGAAGGAGGCCATTTGGCCCATTGAACTTGCAGCGACAACAATCCCACTCGGGCACGATCTCCGTAATCCCACGTATTTACTCGAGTCCTACTGACACTAAGGGGCAATAATTTTACATGGTCAGTTGACCTAACACGTACATCTTTGGTCTCTGGGAGGAAATCAGAACATTTGAAAAAGCAGACATAGACATGTGAAAAGTCCACATAGACAGTCACCCGAGGCCAGAATTGAACCCAGTGCTGAGAGGCAATAGTGTCTTTTTCACCATGCCATCTTTTCTTTTCCTTTTTATCAACGCCTTTTTTTTTATATTAGTTCTCCTTATTATTGATCCAGTTGATTAAATCTCCTTAAATACCCTTTCCCTTCCCTACCCTTTTACTGTTTTGCAATCTCCAGGCTCTGGTGGACTATATCGCTCAAACACTACGGGATAGGCAGCTCGAAAAGCCAGGTGCACTGACATTACAAGCATTGCTTAATAAAATGACTGTGGTTGTCTGCTTTCAATAATTTGGAAACAAGTGAGGCGTATCAAATTAGAACCAAAATGTTAGTTTGCAATCCCTCCATAGGGGTGTACGTTCAAATTAATTTTAAAAATGTAATCCACAAGTTAATTGAAACTGGGCAACGCTTAAAAAATTAACTGCACCTTTGATTTGGTTTATTATTGTTACATGTTGATATACGGTGGAAATTATTGTTTCTTGTGCACTATACAAACAAAACATACTGCTCATAGAGGAGAAAGAAAGGAGAGGGTGCAAAATATTGTATTTACAGCCAAAGCTAAGGTGGAAAGATCAGCTTAATATATGATAGGTCTATTCAAAAGTCTGATGGCAGCAGGGAAGAAGCTGTCCTTGCGTTGGTTGGGACGTGACTTTATACTTTTGTATCTTGTTCCCAATGGAAGAGAGTATGTCCAGGGTGCGTGGGTTCCTTGATTATGCGGCTGCTTTTCCAAGACAGTGGGAAGTATAGATGGAGTCGACGGATGGGAGGCTGTTTTGCACAATGCACTAGGCTACGTTCACAGCCCTTTGTAATTTCTTGCAGTCTTGATCAGAGCAGGAGCTATACCAAGCTGTGATACATCCAGAAAAGATGCTTTCTATGGTTCATCTGTAAAAAAAATTGAATAGAGTCGTGGTGGATATGCTCAATTTCAGGCCTCACTAATGAAAATCCCCACATCAAATATTAATGAAGTGGGAAGTACTGCAGGTGCTGCTGGAAAATTGAATGAAAACCCAAAATCTGCTGAAAATATTCAGCAGGAATCAGCTGCTGAGCAGGAAAGGGTTAACATTTCACCAGATCTGGTGCAGTTCTGATGAAGGGTCACGGACCTGATCAGCTCGCTTTCTCTCTCTCCATAGATGCAGCCAGATTGCTGAGTATTTTCAGCATTTTCTGTTTCATTCCAACAATTAATCTGTTTTAGGTCATGCCTGCAAAATGATGTTAAACAAATGCGGCTCTGTAAATTTGATTTTTTTACTTAGATTATGACATTTAACCTAAAATACTATCTGAAAGAGAGAAAAGTCACACTGCATTCATGTCAGACTGAATGTCGTAAGCAATTTCTTCCAATGTGTTTGGTGTATAATTCTGCTGTAACCATTGAAAAATGTAACTTGAGCAGTGGTGCTCAGGCGTTGGCCTGCTCTTTAACCAATATTTTGGGCTCAGCAGGTACAGCTGCCTCTTTCTCTCCTTTTACTGCTTGGTGAGGGTATCAAATAGAGAAGGGAAATAGAAATAAGAAATTCTTGGGATGGAGCCAGCAGGCCTTGAGTGAGCTGCTTCTATGTGGAAGCAGCTTTTTGCTGTCAGGACCAACATGGATGAGACACTGGCAGCTGTTCTGAAGCACCCTGAATTGTTGAGGACTGAGATTTGTTGTGGATTTTTGTAACTGGGTTTCTGTGCGAGTGTTTCTGAGAAGTAAACATTGAGTTTCTGGCAGCTTGGGCAGTGAAAGATAATGAATTCCGCGTCGTCACAGCTGAATTTCTGACTCTTGAACTTGTGAATCATCACGAACAATTTCACAAAAAAGTGGTTCTGTTTTGGAGACCAGAGAGTTAATAAATGAGCTAATCACAAAGCAACATCATGGGGATTGTCAGGGCAAACTGTCACCAGTAGAATTGACAGAAAAGAGAGAATGAAACTTCCACTTATATAATGCTTTTCATAATCTCAGAGCGTCCTAAAGCGTATTACAGCCGATGATCTATTAGAAATAGTCTTCACTGCTGCAATTATATTATAACTTTAGAAAAAATGGTTTCAGGGGGAGATGAGGGGGTAACATTTCTGTTCCAGTGATCCACAAGTCAACGATTCAGAACAGGGGGTTTTGTCACAGATTATCGTGCAGATTGAATAGCTGCCTGACTGCCAAGGAGCCCTGGCAATTGGCTAGCTTATTAAACATCAGGAATTGAATGTGTACCAACTTCCTTTCCTGATAGCCATGAAGCATGGATGTGCATACATAGAGGCCACTTTGGATCAGGCTTGTACTGTTAGGTGCTCCCACTCCGCATTAATGAATTTGATGCGTATCCGTTCCTCTGAAAAAGCCAGACAGCGTAGATCTGTTCATGTGCAACACCCGGCCGCCATAAGTGGGGCATGTTTTTTATTACTGACTGTCACGAGAAACTGCGCTGTTGCTTCCCTGCCCAGTAGCTATGATGTATCTATCTAGAACTCAGCTTTCTATTCATTCACAGAATGTGGACATCACTGATAAACTCAGCACTTACTATCCTAAACTAACCTTGAGGTATGACTGACTTGCTCAGTCATTTCAGGAGCAGTTAACAATCAACCGCATTGCTCTGGGGCTGGAGGCAGATATAGACCAGGCCGGGAAGAGCACTTCCCTACAGGTTATTAGTGAACCAGGTGGATTTATACAGCTATTCAGTAGTTTCCTTTTGACTGATACTTTTTTTTAATATTTGAAACATATTTGGTTAACTGAATTTAATTTCCCCAGTCACTGTGGTGGGAGTTCAACTCTCATTTCTGGATCATTAGTTCTGACCTCTGTCTTATGGAGCCAGTAATGTTGCCAATATGCTACCATACCCAGATCAGACCTCACATACATATGTCTCTATTCAGCAAATATAGATTTGATGCACAATAAAGTGGAGACATGAACTTCATACTAACAGTCATTGTATACTGATTCACTATTTTGCCATCAACTCTACTCAACCTGGGATTGAGTACATTTAACTGCCTCCCTGGTAGCTAAGGAACAAAAGCATGCAGAGTTTGTTCGGAAACACATTTGACAACGGAGGGACTGTTTCAAAATTGTACATGCTGTCTTATAAGAACATAAGAAATAGGAGCAAGAGTAGGCCATCTAGCCCGTCGAGCCTGCCCCGCCATTCAATAAGATCACGGCTGATCTGAAGTGTTTCAGTTCCACTTTCCTGCTTTCTCCCCATGACCCGTAACTCCCTTGTCTGTCAGAAATCTGTCTACCCATGACTTAAATATATTCAACGAGGTAGCCTCCACCACTTCAATGGGCAGAGAATTCCAGAAATTCAGCACACTTTGAGTGAAGTTCCTCCTCCAACTCCATTCTAAATTGCCCTCCCCTTATTTTGAGGCTGTGCCCTCTAGTTCTGTTATCCTTTCTAAGCAGGATGAATCTCTCTACCTGTACCCTATCTAGCCCCTTCATTATCTTGTATATCTCTATAAGATCCCCATAAGATTAATCAAAGCTCCATCTGCACTCTTGAATGAATGCAACAGAAATCATGAGACTTTTCAAAGAAGCAGGGAATTTTTCTGGTGTCCTGGCCAATATTCCTTCCTTCCTAAACCTACTAAAGGGACCTTGGTCACGATTCTGATTATTGTTGACAGGACCTTGCCTTGTGTAGTTCCTGTCCAGTTTGCCAACACGACAACAACAGCTGCATTTTTAAGGTATGTCATTGGCCTGAGGCTGTGAAAAGTGTTACATGAATGTAAACCTCATAACTTATGAATGTAACTCATGGCCAGAATCAAGCCTTAGCCTCTGGCGCTTGGATGTAGCAGTGCTAACCACTGTGCCACCATGCCACGGACTTTAAAAAACAGAATTCCTCTTGATGTTTAAAGAAGCATTGTGCTTTTTGGAAGAGGTACTGATATTCCAATTTTCCTACCACCAGACTGTCAAATAAAATTATTTATCTGAGCAAACAAAAAGACCAATGATCTTTCATTTAGATTGATTAAGGAATAATATTTGTATTGCCCTCACAGAGAAATGGTGAAGGAATTGCAGGTGCAAGTTCCTGGCTATCTGTACCTTCTCCACACTTTGAAATTTGGCCACGTTTGCTCAGGTTTTGTCCCCCTTGGCCAACATAATTTTACAGACCTCGTGAAAAAGAGATTCCTGTGGTATGTTTGATGAATTTCCAGTCACTGAGTGGGTGCAACTGGAAGGAAAGTGCAGGTTATAATCTTATTCACCTGAAAGAAAGGTCAGATTAAATCCAAATTTTTACATAAAAGATCTGTATTTTTGCCTCCGTAGTTGGCAAGATGGATAAATTGGAGCATCTCAAAAACTCTCAACATACCGTGGCTGTTTGTGTTAGTCTTGGCTTTATATCAGAATTGTGTCGTCTAATGCTTTATCTGTTTTTTTTCCCCTACATCCCTCATTATTTTTATTTTTCAGATTATCTCAAGGTATTACACAATTGATTTTTCAGTATTTACTCTCTTTGAGTTTTGAACACACCTGTTAAATCCTTGGTAATACTAACCTCTGATTGAATGAACAAGGCCAAATTTTTTATTTCAGGTGCCTTCCCATCTTTACAATTTCCCTTTCATTGATAATGCAAGCAAAATCTCATTACATTTTTCCAAGACCTTTCTAATACCTTTCACACCCAAAATTGCCCAAGACTCTGTCCTAGTATCTATACATATATGTTTTTGATATATTTGTGGGACATGGACGTCGCTGATTGGCCAGCATTTATTGCCTACTCCTAGTTGCTGGGGGCAGCTGAGAGACATCCACATTTCTGTAGTTTTGGAGTTGCGTATCGGCCAGACTGGGTAAGGATAGCAGATTTCCTGTCCTAAAGGACATTAGTGAACCAGATGGATTTTTCCAACAATTGACAGTGGTTTTATGGTCATCAGTAGACTCTTAATTCCAGATTTTTTTTATTGAATTCAAATTTCACCATCTGCTGTGGCGGGATTTGAACCAAGGTCCCCAGAATATTAACTGAGTTTCTAGATGGATAGTCTAGTAATAGGCCCTCACCTCTCCGATTTAACACCAGAACTTGGTTCTCGTATTTGACAGCTATTTATGTCAAGCCTGATGTAAACCCTATCCCTGCTGCTTGGTTAGCTTTTTCCACTTGTAATTTTGCATTTAACAACTTCTTCATTTGTATTCTTTGATCTCTTTCGTTCAAATTATGAGGTTTGCTATTCCCTTTACCCTCGAAATAAATTAATTATATACATCACGTGACTGTTCATTTCCCAATATCCCTGTATCCTGCAGTCTCGCATGTTTCTTCTCACAGCTTGTAGTCTTGTTGAAAATTGTTGATATTTCTTCTATTCCAAATCCAAATGACTTTAAATATCTGCAGAACAAAATTCCAAAACCAATTCTTTCTATCAGAAATCTGGGAAGTATTTTTAAAATCTTAATTTCTGCATTTTATTGTTTTAGCAATTGCTCTCTCAAATCATGGTTAAATTTCTTCAACTGAGCAATGAGTCTCTTGTGTTGCACTTCACCAAATCCAATTACGTCACAGTTACTGTGTCTGCTTTGATTGTACCTTTGGGAATTTCCAGAAAGAATTTGATCAAATTAAACTAGTTTCAACAGCTTTTCTTAAATCTGACTGGAAAGCAATTCAAGTTCATAATCTCAAAGAAAGTTAAATGAAAATGAAATTTGGTACATTAAAAATCTGTATTTTTGTTTCAGAGATATTCGCAGACAGCTTGATGGACAAATCGTAGTATCCTAAAAATCTCAAAATAAAGGGGCTATTGGGCCCATTGTGCCTCCTCTTGTGTTAGTCAGTGGCTGTGCCTGATTAGCCCACGTGTTTTTTACTGTTTTATTAGTGGTATCCATTGTAGTAGAGCAGTTGTCCTATTGCTAACACAAGGTAAACTATTCTTCAGTTGCCTGCTTAGCCCTTTTTTGAGCAGGAATGTGACATTGCCCACCTCTTGCCCCTTAGTTCATTGTCAGTTTCCAAAAGACTCTGGAAAACTTTGGACAGTACATCTATGTTTGATTGCTATACTCTCTCAGGGTATGGTTTCTTGCATCCCACTGCCGTGTTGCACACAGTATCCTTTGTAATAAGTACATCATTTCCTGGTTTCTCCTCGAGTGCTCCTGCAATCTTCATCTTTATCAATTCTTTGTTTACTGAGATAAAATAATGAATAAGCATTTCAGCCAGAACTTTATACACTGTCTAAATGTACCATATGATATAGTGCTTAGGCTGAAATTTGACCCTCAGTCACCAACTGTAGCTGGGCCAGCAATTGGTATACTATTATTTGCCTTCGCACCTCAGTCTTAAAGGTGCAGCAATGCTTTCCTCTTCACTGTGCAAACCAGATACATTTATTCGAATAAGCTAAACAGAATTGGGCTCAGTAGTGAGGATTGCAACACAGCAACTTGTAGTTATATGGCTCTTTTAACAAAGTTAACTCGACTAAAGAGCCTCACAGGAGCTTTATCAACAGAAGTTGATGACTCACAGATAGTGAGACAAGTGGTTGGTTACAGAGGCACTTTTCAAGGAATGTCTTGAAGATGGAAAACTGATGAGATGGAGAGGCTGAAGGCACAGTCAGTCAACGGGGGAGATGTCAAAATTGGGAATGGTCAATGGGAAATCAGAATTCACAGAATCATAGAATTACTACAGTGCAGAAGGAGGCCATTCAGCCCATTGAGTCTACACTGACCACAATCCCACCCAGTACCTATCCCCATGACCCCATTTATTTATCCAACTAACTGCCTGACACTAAGCGGGCAATTTAGCACGGCCAGTCAACCTAACCCACACATCTTTGAAGTGTGGGAGGAAACTGGAGGATACCCAAGCAGATGATGGGAGAACGTGCAAATTCTGCACAGTCAATGACTCGAGCCAGGAATCAAACCCGGGTGTGAGGCCGCAATGTGAGCTACTGTGCCATCCAAATCGGAGGCATTCAGATATCAGAGGGTTGTAGAAGTGGAGCAGGTTAAAGAGGTTGGAAGAGGCAGTGATTGGATACCATCTGTCATTCACTGTCGGAACTCACATGAGAGAAAGCCCTTTGGGTTAGGTATTGGATACTTATTACCTCAGGGAACCATTTTCCAACTAAAAACATTTCCTTCAAGAGAAATAGGAAGGTAATTGAAGGAGAAAGGAAAGGTAAATTTATCTTTTTAATCTAAAATCTTGCAAGTGAGAAATCAGCTCCTTATTTTTAATAAGAATACATAAAATCAACTTCATAAAAAATGTCCAGAGATTGTGCCTTTCCTCTCTGTCTTACTTAAAGAAAAATAAGACACAATCCTTCAGGAATTGATAATTGAATTGAGATAGAGATCACAGGTCTACAAATAGCAACAGACCACCAGAGATCTGATCTGTGTCTTTCAGAAGCAATAAAACTCTGACCTCACCCATTGTTTACTTAACGACATTAGACGTGGGCTTTATCGCAGTTTCCACTTGGTACCAAAATAATATTACACACTGTATGGTGTAACGTTTCATTCTTTTTGAAAAGCATATCATCTGAATTCCCGTGACATAGAAATATCAGCTAATAATTAAGGTTTTCCTTTTTCCAATAACCATTTGAACACAAGGGGTTTTGAATGTGAATTAAACCAACAGGTAGTCCACCATTGAAGTGCAATTCAGTGTTGGGTCACCATGATGTTGGCAACAGCTTTCCAATAAGATTCGAGGAGAATTGGAGCAAGTTAGAAAGTGCTGGATTTAGCCAGGGACCTTGCACCATCCCTGTAGCGAAAAAACCAGGAGCAAGCTTAGCCCTGCTTGATCCAGTGCTCAGAGAGGATGTTAAATGGTTCCATCACCTTCTGGGTACAGAGTCCCTCTTCAGAGAGCTGCTAGCCAATCAAATGGCTGGCAATGCTCTGATGCCAGCCCCGCCCCAGCAATGGCTGCCACCCCTGAGACTGCAGCAGTTCCCCACACTAAGGAGCCAGGACAAGTGGAAAATTGGGTGGTGATTGTTGGGGCACCAGCTGTGGAGGGAAGCATCTGCTTCTCTCCAAGATCCAAAGGAAGGTTTATAGAAAGACCTTGTTTTTAATATGTTGCCTGTAGTTGGCAGCTGTATGAGCTGCTGAAGAATTCTAAATTGGCTGGGCCTAACACCTATTCCAGCTTGTTGCTGACTGATTTTGGAACGAGATCCTTTAGTCAGCAGTGTTACCAGAAATAGGCTGCACACATTTAGTAGTTCAACAAATACTGTACAGATTGAGTGCAGACTTGATCAAACATATGCAACTCATACCAATCTTTATCCCAAAGGTTATGCACTTGACATTTCAACAGCTAACTCTATGCTATTTCAGTGTTGGGGGAGCTATTTCATTGTCTTACTGATTATCTACCACAGCTAATTAGAATACATGGACCCCATTAAAATACAGAAGCTTTGTTATAACATTAGTTGTCCTATATATAATCTCCAAAAATCTACTGAAAAGCTTCAACAGCGCATTTGCAGTTTGGTTAAAAAAAAAAGGAGAGCAGAAGCAAAAATGGTCTGGGATAAAATTTCAAAAGAATATCTCAAAATTTGAGCAATGGTTTTTTAAAAAAAAAGGAGGGCAAACGCTTGGGAGTAATTGCGAAGTTAAAAGCTGATCTTGAGAAAAACACTTTCTCATATTTTTAAATTGAATTCCCCATGAATATGCAACTTTAAAACTAAATGTGTAATTGTTATGTACAAGTGCTTAATAATGTGGAACTCAACTAATGAGGAGGGGTCAGTGGCTCAGGCTGATGGAATTGTTTTGTATGTAGTATTGAATCTGTATAGTAGGATAATTTGTGCATATCAGTCTTCAATCAGCGAGGGACTTCCTTCAGTACTAGAACTGGCAATCTGTAATTGGAAGCAGACTAGTTATTGAATTTGTCACAGAGCATTCAGGGCAACCAGTTCCCTGTAAGCTGAAATTGAATCCATAATGACTATCAGTGGTAAATCATTTTTTATTAATTTAAAGGATTTCTTTCAGGTCTCTCCCTGCCTTTGCCCCTGAGTTGGAGTTAGTATTCAGGATATGGAAATGTGGCCACAGTAATTACAGATGTTCTTTACGTCAATATTGTTAGTGCTGGAAACGATCTCTTCAGTCCATGTGTTATCCATTTCTCTGTCTATCACTGCCTTTACAGTTTAAAATAAATACTGTATCATTGGCTATGAAATCTGGTAACCGAACGCATTTAAGAATAGTACAGAAAACTCCTGTCCCCTTCCTCCAGCATGGTTTCATTAACAGATCTTCAGGCTTTTTTTTGTTATAAATAAGTGCTTTGTTTCTGACCAGTTTTTATGCATTGCCTTCCTCTGTGAAGGTATCACAGGATGTACATCTCCTGCTGGAATTGCCACCTGCCTGGTTTTGGATGAGGCAGTTCAAGTGCTCAATTTAAAGTAAGCCAGTTCTGGGAAACAGAACACTTGGGGGTGGGATTTTATGGCCTCGCTCGTCCCAAAACTAAAATCCTGCCCAAGATCAACAGACCTTCCGCCCCTCACTCACTCCGATTCCTGTGATGGGCAAGGCAGTGAAATTCTGGCTTTGAAATTTCAATTTTCTAGTTTCCTCCTGGTCAGGTACAGCATTACAGAACTACAGAATGAGATTTTTGATCGATAAAGCAATTATGGGTTATGGGGAGCAGGCTGGTACGTGGAACTGATCCACTTCAGATCAGCCGTGATCTTGTTGAATGGTGGGGCAGGCTCAAAGAGCTAGATGGCCTATTCCTGCTCCTATTCCTTATGTTCTTATTAGAAAAATTAAGTTGTAGAGCAAAAGCTCTCTCCAGTCCACACCAACAATCTGTCTCTGCTGTAACTCTTCACACAGCAGTGTATCAATTTTCTGATGCATAAACCGGGCACTCCGGTTTCCTCCCACAACCCAAAAATTCGCTCTTAGGCTGATTGGGTAACAAATTGTCCCTATGGTGAAAATTTTCCAAATTAGGAATAATATATATATTATTATATAGGAATATTAAAATAGGATAATGTATTTGGTATGACGGCGGCGCGGGCTCGTTGGGCCGAAGGGCCTGTTTCCCGTGCTGTGTTGCTTAATAATAAAAAAAAAATCAAATATCCTTAAGCGTGGCATATTCGCAGTTCATGCTACAACAGGGCCAGCTTCACTTGCAAGCCCAGGGTCAATAGGGACTGAGTGAAGCCTACCCAGAGCAAGTCCTATCATTCCATGCTTTTGAGCTGGAGTGGAACTCCTGCTTCTCAAGGTGAAATCTGACACGGTGCCTAAACAAGTCCAAACTCCTGCTTTTCAATTGTCTATCAGAAAATGTCTGAGGCTAAAACTGGAAATTCCAAATCAGATTTTTAGAGTGGAACTAGTTTCTCTCACTTCTGTGTTTGATGTAAAGACAGTAATGAAGCCTTCAGCCAACTTCCCAGATATAAAAACAAATATCAAATCTCAAACTTTGCCCTGCTTCTATTCTGAACTTTCAAGTTCAATTTTGGACTCACCTAACGTCTATTTTGTTCACTAAAGACGTAATTACTCATATCTAGATGAGGCACTTTCGGTTGGCATTTTAATTGATTGTAATATGGGGAGATGGATAATAACTAAATAGGAGTGTGGGAATGTGAGAGGCAAGGTAAGAGGAAATGAATTTGGTAGGACAAGATAAGGTAAACAATTGATCTACCAAGAGAGTTTGTATTTTGAGGAGATGGAGAAACCGGTTCTGTGAGGCTAAGAAACTCTGAGATGGTGGACAATATGCAATGGATTACTGGAATAAATAAGATTGATCACAGTTTGATAAATAAGGATTCAGTATTTGGTGGTGAGGCCACAGTCTAGTGGGAAGGAAAAGCCACTGGAGAGTAAGCAATCCCCCAAAGTCAGGCAAAGGTTCTTTGTCATATAACACGTGTCCCTTTTCTCAACACGTTTGATGACACTGGGTTTAAACAGTTCTCCTGCACACTTTCAGGCAATAAGGGATGGTCAATAAATGCCAAACTTGTCACTTATGCACATGGTTTATGAATGAATAAAGAGAAGGCACAGTTCCATGTTTAGAGCAAGGTAGATTAAAGACAATGTAGAAAGAGAGTTGGAAAACTGAAGTAGCAGCAAGTCTCAGTGAAGGGGTAGACAGAAGGCACAAAGCCAAAGCTGCTGGCTTCCAGGAGGACCTGGAGTATAGGTTCATGTTTGAGGGTAGGAGGTGGGCATCTAATCAGAAACACAGAAGCATAAAGGTGAACATCACAAAAGAGTTCAGCTCTATGTTGAATATGAAATTTATTAAGGTGGTGATGAAAATCGCTTTGCCTGAGGACTGATTGTTAAAGATCAAAAAGGAAGTAGTCAAAGTGAGTGCAGTGAAAATGTGGCAATGGGTGAAATTAGAAAGGAGATGGTTGAAGTAGAGAGAAATAAAGAGGATTTGGGTTGTCTGGCATTCAAGAGTCATTTGAATTTATGATTGTCACTAAGGGAAAGGAAGAAAGATATGTGGATGTGCAAAATGAGAACAGAAATAGAAATTCGGTTCCCAGGCCTACTCTGCTGCTGAGTAAGATCGTGGCTGATCTGTGGTGAGTTAAGCATTCCCATCTACCCCCGATAACCTTTGGCTCCCTTGCCCAATAAGAAACTATCTCTGCTTTAAAACTACTCAGTGACCCTGCTTCCAGCCCCTCCTGAGGCAGAGAATTCCAAAGTACGTTATGCCCTTATGTTTTATGTTCAATTCCTCTCATAATGAAGAATAACGTTCCATGAGCCGTCTTGCTGCACCTACATACTAACGTTTTGTGAGTCTCTCACAATAACACCCAAATCCCTTTGCACGTCAGCATTTTCTGTTGAAATAACATTCTGCTTTTTCATTCCCCCTACCAAAGTGGACAACTTTACACTTTCCCACATCATATTGAATCTGCCAGATTATTGTCCACTCGCACAACCTATCTATACCTTTCTGCAAACCCGATATATCTTCACAACATACTTTCCTAACTATTTTTCTTCACCTGCATATTAAGCTCCCATTGCTCCACTCCCCTCATCTAAGTCATTGTTATAAATGATAAAAAGTTCAAGGACTGAACGGAACCTTCCAGCATTGCACTCATCACGTTCTTCCAATCAAAAATCCATTTATGCATACTCTGTTTTCTGCCAGCCAGCCAATCTTCTGTTTTTCCTTACAATAATTTCTGACAAGTGCTTTCTGGAACTCTCAAGTGGAGTCTGTTTAAAGGGCTTGTTAAAGCACTGAGAGAGACAAAAAATAATGCAGCTCTAAGGAACAGGGCAGTTACGATATCCATTGAATTGGTGCTGTTGAAGAGAGTGGTTTAGAGCATGCATGCAGTGGTCTATGTTCAAGTGGGTGAATTGATGGGAACAGCAGTGAACTGATTAGTCTGTGCCTGGCTGTGTTATTTCTAAATGTGGAGATGCCAGCTTTGGACTGAGGTAAACACAGTAAGAAGTCTCACGACACCAGGTTGAAGTCCAACAGGTTTATTTGGTGGCAAACGCCACGAGCTTTCGGAGCGCAGCTCCTTCGTCAGATGAGAATCACACTGTTCCGTTCTCAAGCAACTATATATCTTGCCTTAAGTGGGGGAAAAAAGCAACTTTCATTTTTGAATATATGAGTAAAGTAATTTTTAAAATAGAGGACTTTGATGGGATGGGAGGCTGGTTTGCCTGATGGGCTGGGCTTCTTTCACGACTCTGTAGTTTCTTGCAGTCTTTGATTTATTATCGTCACATGTATTAATATATAGTGAAAAATATTATTTCTTGTGTGCTCTACAGACAAAGCATAACATGCATAGAAAAAGAAAGGAAGGGGTGCAGAATATAATGTTACAATCATAGCTAAGATGGAGGGAAAGATCAACTTAATATAAGGTAGGTCCTTTGAAAAGTCTGATGGCAACAGGGAAGAAGCTGTTCCTGAGTTGATTGGTATGTAACCTCAGACTTTTGAATCCTTTTTCTCTTGGAAGAAGGTAGAAGGGAGTATGTCTGAGTTGTGTGGAGTGCTTGATAATGCTGGCTACTTTTCCGAGGCAGTGGGAAATGTAGACAGAGTCAATGGATGGGAGGCTCATGTGTGTGATGGACTGGGCTTCATTCATAGTTTCTTGTGGTCTCGGACAGAGCAGAGGTCAGATCAAGCTGTGATACAAGAAGGGGGTGCAGGTTCACAAGTCTCTGAAGGTGTCAGTACAGGTGGAAAAGGTGATAAAGAAAGCGTATGGTATGTTAGCCTTCATAGGAAGGGGTACAGAATACAAGAGTAGGAGTTTGATGTTGCAAGTGTATAGAACGTTGGTTAGGCCTCACTTGGAGTACTGCATCCAGTTCTGGTCACCGTACTACAGGAAGGATGTGGAGGCCCTGGAGAGAGTGCAGAGGAGATCTACCAGGATGCTGCCTGGTATGGAAGGGCTGTCTTACGAGGAAAGGTTGAACGTACTGGGGTTGTTTTCCCTTGAAAGACGTCGGCTGAGACGGGATCTATTAGAGGTATGTAAGATTATGAGGGGTATAGATAGAGTAAATGGTGGTAAGCTTTTTCCACCATTAGATTCGGATAGAACGAGGGTCACGTCCTTAGGGTGAGGGGGGCTATGTATAAGACTAATATTGGAGGGCATTTTTTCACACAAAGTGGGGGTGTGGAACGCACTACCGAGTAAGGTGGTGGGAGCAGGCACGCTAGGGTTGTTTAAGGGTCTATTGGACAGCCACATGAGCGGTCTGCAGATAGAGGGATATATGAGGAATGTTTAAGTACTTTAATTGTTTCCACAGGCTATTCGGTCCACCTTGTTGACCAACAAGGTGCATGCATTCGGCAGGTCGTGCGAGGGCTGCTCCTGGAGGTTATTTCAGGAGTGGCCTAGTGCTTCACGTCGTTAGTGTATGCTTAAACTGGACCATCAGATGGGCAACATGACAGCTCAGAGACTATCGCTGTTGCTGTGCGGACACATGGATTTGGGCCTGTGTCTGCGGGAGTTTGCGCGTTCTCCCCGTGGTTGCGTGGGTTTTCTCCGGGTGCTCCGGTTTCCTCCCACATCCCAAAAATGTGCTCTTAGGCTGATTGGGTAACAAATTGTCCCCATATTGGTCTCTATATGTCATTAAGACGTTAGGACGGCGGCGCGGGCTCGTTGGGCCGAAGGGCCTGTTTCCCGTGCTGTGTTGTTCTTTGTTCTTTGTCTTTGTTCTTTGTTTAAAGGAATTTTGTTATCATCTGTATCACTACAAGATTGATGCTAATGAAAAACAAGGTAACCCAATATACTTGTGAAAGCTTTTAATTATTTTGTGAAGGGGACACCTGTTTATATAAAGTCCCTTACAAATATGCACCTTTAGTTCCTTGTTCCTTGTGGAGGCAGAAGTAGCCTTTGCTGGCTTCCTGAATACAAGTCAGGATTAGAGACATTGGCAGATCTTTGTAATTGCTGTCCCCATTACGAATGGAACGATTCTATTTGGTTTAATCTGACTGTCACCACTTCTGTTAGTAAACTTCAGAAAATTTAAAAGCATCGAGGACATCAATATGCTTGTGAAATTTTTAAATCAAACAAAAATGTTACAGTCGTTCAAAAGTATTACATTTGCGTGATCTAAAAATGTTGCTAAAAAGTTTGGAACTGCAATGTTCAACAACCTCATAATTAAAGAAGAAACCTAATATAAAGTAAGTCTGGACACAAAAACATCTGGAGTCTGAACAACTGACATTTGACATTATGTCCGATGTCTGTTCATATCATAAAAGATATTGGATTGACATTTCAACATATCATGCTGTAATGTGAAAAGCAAAGATATGTGCTTTAAGGGGAAAAATTAAGGGAGTGAATCATTCACAAACCATTCCCAGGTGAAAGGACTCTGGCTGGAAACTGATATCCAATATTGTAGCCAGATGTTTTGCAGGCTCGCTTCATTGTGTCTTGCTCCTTTCTTCTGGGGGAAAATGTATTTAAATCAGACAATATCCGAACTCATGTTAAGACCATTTGGAGAGTTGACAAGTCCACTCACCACCCAGTATCTGAAATTGGTGAGTCAAGCATCAGCGCATGGTAGAAGCTGGACTCCAGCAGACACATTCTGCACATGGTGAACATGCAGCAACGTGGAGGGAAAGAAACAACGGGATCAGACTGAGCAGAATGACTTTGCTTTGCTCTGCACCCCACCATAAGCAGTGCTATACCTTGAAATGATGTTTGTGACAGGGAGAAAAATGAGCTTGCACAGGGGAAAACAAAGACAATTGGAGCTTTCTTCTACAGCAGCTGCAGCCAGCTAACAAAACTGCAAAAGCAGAAACTGGCAGAACAAGATATGTATTAGTTTTTGCAGATGGCAGTGCAGACAAGCTGATAATTGAACAGGAAGTCGCATACGTGAGGTATTTGATGGGGGTAGCCTATTACCTCACTTAGCTGGCCTAATCACTCCTGAGACCCCCTTACTTCTGTATAATGAGAAATTATTCCGTTTTTCCTCCTGAGTACTTGGCTGAATTTCTGACAGTGCAGAGGATGTAGCCACACAAAGCCATTCTGTTCGAACCAGGTTCTGTAATTTTCTACAGAACAAGGCGCAGAAGTTCGATTCTGCCAAGTTATTGGATTATCCTTGTTGTATATACAAAAAAAACTTTCTGACACTTGTATTTAACATCATAAATAATATCACAGTTAATTTTATCACCAGAAGCACAAAACCTATTTCTCCTAACGTGTTCCACTGTAATGACGGTTGGTTCACACAAAGGAACAATTTAAACATTCTGTGTGACATACTGGTTTGTGCATTACTGACATTCTAAATGAAAGGTTAATATCCGATGATATTTCAGTAAGTGATTACACAGCAGCTAATATTGTTGCTTGAGCTATGGTAATTTTGTTTTGGCTGGTTGCTGTCACAAAGGGTGTAATTAGATCTGCTGGAGTTGTACTGACTGCATTATTTTCTGCAAAAAGAGGGAGGAGAAAGAGAGCAGGGTCCTCGAGGAAATACATTTTCTCTATCATTGTTTGTGAGCATAAACTCAAGCTTGGGGAAAGATCCTTTCTCATGGCAATCGTTTGTTAATTAGATTAATAATTACCATGCCAGTAATAGGATCTGGTCTTTTTTTCCCTCTCTATTTAAAAGTTGCAAACAATTGCGCTGTAATTCTCGTTGTAATTTAGTTCAGTGAAAGTATTGACTTTTTTCACATTAAGTGACGAGTGTGGCAGAACCATTTTGCAGGAATGGGGTTGTAGAGTGGAGGGCGGGGATAGTGGAAGGGCTGAAGTGTTCTTGTTTTGAAAGGGTAATTGTGCGACTTGAGTTTTCAACTCTTTATTGCGAACCGAAAATACTTCGAGAATCAAAACTAAATTATTACAGTCATTTCAAGTTTTATGGCTGTTGCAGTCTACCAGTGCTCATTGCTTTTGGCTACATTCATTTTCCTTGTATCAATGATTAATGGACAATGTTGAATGTTGGAGTGAGCAGGCATCAGCAAATGCGAGATTGTAATTAGTTGAGCTGACGAGTCCTTCAATGGCACTTGCATCTGGATGGAAAAATTACCCTATAGGGAACTGGCTGCTCACCAGGATTTTTTTTTCTCTGTAATACATTGTGAAACGCCAGATGAATCAAGTGCTTTTTTGTTCCAGAAAAACTGCTTGAGTCTTGAAGGCAGAAATATGCCTATAAAAGCCTTCCACTTTGAATATATCTGAGTACAATTATTAGCATTGTACTCCCTGGTTATTTTTGGTGAGCACTCCAGTTGTAAGGAAAGGCCTTCGAAAACTTTCCATTCTTAAGCTGTTTATACTTACTTCTGACGGTTTATTTACACGTTTTAATGTTTTTGAAACGTATTTACAGAAGTGAAAAGGAAGTCTTTGTGTGGAACCTTTTACTTTTTATTCTAAGAGCGACACAAATCATTGAGAGAATTAGATGTGGATTGAAAAAGTCAGTTTTTCTGCTTTGTGAACAGTGGATTATGTACTTTCGAAAGATTGCAATTCTGACACCAGGAATGATTCTGAAAAAGCCTCAATTTACACATTGGCATTTGAGTTTCATTATTCAACTTTCTCAGAATTGCTTACCTACAAACCAACGGGAGGACATTTTATATCTCTTGATATGGCTGCTTTGTATTTGCGTAGTTTTCATGTTTCATCGACTGCATTGTCGGAAAGTTAACTAACAGTTTTATAACGGACTATAGCTGAAGTTAAAGCCAAACTTCTCTGTCACTATTTTCACCCTTTAGAAATGTAAATAACATTAGTGAGCAATTTTTTAAAAAATGGTTATTATCTCTTGGCAAAAGAAAGAAGAATTTGTGGGGGAGATGAACAGATATTTGTCTTGAAGAGTTATACAAAAGACTTAATGCTGCAATTACTTAAAATTTACATCTGTGTTTCTGGCCAAACTAAAATTGTCCTGAAAAATGCAAATGGCTTATTATAATCTAATAAAATATTTGCATAGTTTGTTCTATCATAAATTATACTTTTGATGAAATGAAGTGCACTATTTGGCATTATGTTGTGTACTCTGCAAGGATAAGTGTGTAGGCTGTGCATTTGAGCCTTGCAGAGATAAGAACCTTTTAGTCTCTTCATACAATAAACTTGACTTTGGGAAATTTAGGAGCTATAGATGCTATAACTATTTCAAATATGAGAATCCTATTGTTGGACGTGTTGAAGTCGCTCATATTTAAGATATTATTCTAAGATTTTATTTGTGTTTCAATGCTGCAGCAGTCTTTGAAGTATTTTAATAATTTCTTCTGTCCCCACACTGCATGCACAATTTTCATTGCTATTTTGTATTTCTGGTAACTTTGGCTATATTTCCATCCTCCTTCATTAGAACTCAGTTGAGGTTGCCTAAGCTTATTCCACATAGCGGCTTAGTCAGCAGAGAGAAGACATGCAAGTGTAGGACTTTAACCTCTGATTGTGGAAAAGAAAAGGCAGTATGTTATCCTGCCATGTCAGTAACTTTACCTGAATCTCGAATTCAGCAATAGGATAGAACGAGGCCACAACTCGTTCACATATACATCTAAAAATCTTGAACATAGGTAATTAAATGAACAATGGTTTCATTCTTGTCTGTGTGTAAAATCAGGAATATTAAAAGGGGTGAAAGTATATAAAAAGCCTGCAATAGATTCATGGAAATCAAATTTTTCAGTGCAGTTTTGATGTGCATAACCTGCGTATATACTCTATACATTATACTATATAAACACTGGCTACAAGAGCAAGTCAGAGACTGGCGTTCTATGGTGAATGACTCACTGAAGCCTGTCAATCATCTACAAGGCAAAATTCAGAGGTGTGATGGAATATCCTTCACTTGCCTGGATGAGTGCAGTTCCAGTGACAATCCAGGACAAAGCAACGTGTTTCATTGCCAACCCACCCACCACATTAAACATTCACTTCCTCTACCATCAGCTCACCATGACTACAGTGTGCACCATCTACAGAATGCACTGCAGCAACTCACCAAGGCTTCTTCAACCGTCCCTTTCAAAATCCACATCCTCTCCTGCCAAGAAGTGCAGTGGTAACTTACAGGTCGTGATTCTTCTAAGTTACACGTCATGCTGATTTGGAAATATATCACTGTTCCTTCACTGTTCCTGGGGCTAACACCTGGAATTCTGCCTTTCACAGTAGGGTGTGGTTGCCATCACTAGGCAGACACAGTCATTCGAGAAAGTAGTTCACTACCATTTTCTCCAGGGCGATTAGGATTGGGAATAAATGCCGGTACAGCCAGTAAAGCCCAAATCCAATGACTGAATTTTAATAAGTAGGGGTGTGTGTGTGTGGTGCAAATCATTCTGCTCAGTCTATGTACTCTATGTTCAACATATCATGTCAGAATGACTTGAAATGGAATTATATTTGGTATCGAATTGTTAGCAAATATTTGGAGCAAATTCCGTTTTGTTTAAAGGTAGGCAACAAAAAAATTCTAAATAATCATTGACGATTTTAAACTTGTACCATATCTTCAATTCCGTTGACCCTACAAAGATTCAGAAAGTGATTGCTTCTGATACTTGTTTTCATGCGTGAAAAATTCAAATACCTGCTTCTAAATTTTAACCAAGCAAAACTTCAAGTTTTTCAAACTTAAATTCTGTATTTCATTTCTCTTTAGCAATGGAAACCTATTTTTCAGGGGCAAATGAAAAATAAAGATGCACTGGGACTGCTGAAAGATGAGTAATTGTCTCTTTCACTGTAATATGAGCATATGACCATTTTATATCTCCATATAAATTTCCTCAGTCCGCAATTTTTACAGAAGTAGTAACCTGTTTTAAAAGAGAATGCCTTTGTTAAAATAGATGGTGTAGGCTTTGGTGGTGGTGGTGATGTTCCAGATTGATTTTTCCTGATTGAGTTACGATTGGATCAATTCTGGGTCTGAAACCCGCAAGTAGCTATCACGGCGTGATGGTATTTCTGGAGGTAGCCATTTAAATGACTCTGTCACCACGCCTCATCCATTTAAGGATGGCCAAGAGCGTAAGGATGCTGGAGATCCAGTAGGAAGGTTCCCACGGGAGTTGGTGGCATGGCTGAGACCATGACCATGCCTCAGAATGTAGGCACATTCTACTGCGCTGTCAAAAATGAAAATTTATGCATGACGGTAGCTGTCTTTGCATCATTGTGGAGGTGTAAACCATGATGGCTTGTGATTGTGGCTGTTGAATCTTGGTGAGCCTGTGCTGGGAAGAGTGAGAGGAGATATCGATGCATCTCCACTGCCAGGCAGATTATTGGGCCAAACCAGTAACTAGAAGCCGCTGGCTGGGTAGCTTCTGCTGCATTGACCTCACCTCCTGCAAGATCACTCAGATCTCCTAGGAACTCCTTTGATGGCCGTCCCAACGTGAAATTTCCCAACTCCCACCTTCTAGCTTGCCTTACAGAACCAGAAGAATTCAGTCCTCCGAGTCAGAAGGTTGTAAGTTCAAATTCCACTCCAGAAATTTGAGCACATTAGCTCTCTTGACATTTGAGTACAGTAATAAGGGAGTGCTGCAACATCAGAAATGCTTTCTCTCAGATGAGATTTTAAATTGAGCTTCCTTTGACCTCTCAGGTATATGTAAATGTTTCCAGCGCAGTATTAACAGAAGGGCTGGGGAGTTCTCCCTGATGTCCCAGTCAATATTTATTCCTTAACCAATATCACATAAACAAATTTATCTGACCATAATCATATTGCATCTTGCAATACAACAATTGACTGCCACATTTCCTATAGTACAGGTATAACCATAGTTCCCAAAGTATTTAATAAACTGTGAAGTGCTTTAATACACCCTGAGGTCAAGAAAGGCATTATATAAATGTAGGTTCCTCTTCTGATTCATACATTAAAAAATTGCTGTCAACATGCTAATTGACTTTGAGTTGCTTCATGGAGGGGGCTCTAAACCTTAGCAGGAAGGTCAGGAGAAGTGAAGATAGGAAGAGAGTTAAGAGAGGAGGAAGGTTTTAGAATGTGGGTTTGAGACTGCCGAAGGCTTTATCACCAAGAAAGGTTGGAGTCAGAGAACTGGAGATTGCAGATGCAGAGAGGAGCAATTTGATCCCATGAAGGTATTGGCAGTTGAGTATTAGTTATTTATAATTTGACGTGTGAGGGAGCCGGAATAGGTCTTAAAGTACAGACTGATAGGTTGGCGCATCTCAGTGAATGTCAGATTGAATCATTTGAGATGACAAATGAAGGCTATGACCTAATAAGAAAGGTATTGAATAAGTCCCATCTGATAAGGGAGGAGGAATGGTAAGGGGGTACAGAATTGGGGGATTGGTGGTAGCAGAGATGGTCAATGCTGCAGATGTGAAAATAAGTGATTTGATAAAAGTTAATAAATAGAATGAGATTTTAAGTTCCATCCTAGGCAGAACAGAAGGTTAAAATTGAATCTGGGCAAGTGGCTGCAGAATTGGTTATATGTTTGTGCACAAGTGCGTTGCACATTAATTCACCCTGTAACTGTTCACCGGTTATATTGAACTACTTAGGGTACTGACTCCACAGTTGTCACTGACATTTGAAAAACTGTCACTAAAAACACAATTTTATTTGCAATGTGAGGGTTGTAACTCTTGGATTTGTAACGTGCAGGCCACTTGCATTGTTTCATTGCTAAAGTTTGACAAATGGTTAATTAAAGTTGAAGCAAGAGTACACCTCTCACCGTAATACTTAAAACATCCAAATTAAATTGCTTTGCCAGTTTTTTTTATGTGCAGAGCAGCTAAATCAAAATTAGTTGAGCTCGGCTTAAACGATGAACATTTTGCAAGGTACAAGACAAATTAATTTGAGCACCTTTGCTGGAATTTGCATATAGCTATCATAATGCTTTTCTGTGATTTCTATGCAAAATCTGTCACTGATTTATTATAACGAGACTCAATTATTGTGAAGAAGCACAATTAAAAATGACTTTAGTGGGAGCAACTTGTTTCCTTGGTTATTGCTGCCAGAAGGGAAACAAAACTCTTGTGTTGATTTGTTCTAACTTCACAGATCACATGATGTACCTTTGACCTTTTGCTGTTGCAGAGACGAAGAGGCTCTGGAGTCTTCTGTGCCAACTGCCTGACCACAAAGACCTCTCTTTGGCGCAAGAATGCAAACGGTGGATATGTATGCAACGCATGCGGCCTGTACCAGAAGCTGCATTCGGTAGGACGAACCCATTCGTTGTTTGGAGACATGTTTGCAAAGATTGTTTAAATTGGCCGGATGTGATACGGTTCCATATGATCAGATCACACTGCTTTTCCCTCGCAATTAATTCCCTTAAAGGGGGCTTCCCACTATGGATCACCTGAAAATCAGATGTATTTCATTAGGCTACAACTAAAACTGCAAATCATGTATGTGTGTATTGTTGCATTTAATTAGTTCAAATGAAAAACAGGGAAAGTCGTTTGAATGGAAAGAATTTAAAAACTTGAACAGAAGTATTTATTGTAGTGTTCTGTGACGTTCTTTTAACACTTAATTTCAGTGGAGCATTTCGTGGCAGCTGTTAATTGCGGATTTGGAGGCAGTCAAAAGTTAACAATTTTAAGTTTCTGTGATAATAGTACTCATTTTGTGTATCTGTGCCCACAGAATCAAAGCATTCTGTGAACTCTCTACACAGGTATCCAAACTCCGGATATATGGCAGAGAAACTGGCTACTTGGCTCATTCTGGTATTTGTGCTTCATTCAAGCATCTTGCCGTATATCATTGTCACCCTCTATTCCCTGATATCTAGTGTACTCTATATATTTGCTTTTGTTGTGATCTTCATTTCTACTGAAGGCTTTTTAAAAAGAAGTGGAAAATTCCAGTTAATGGCTGAAAGAATGATACAGTGAGGTTTCATGGACTAAGTCATTTATTATAACAAAAAACTAAGATCCCTATTGACTAAATACTATCGTTGTAAAAACATACACCTGCATTTCACAGATATGCGCTGTTCTTTAAGGAGTAATTCAGTTCTCCCAGTACCTGTCCAAAATCCTATTTAGATCCTGAAGATTTACTTCTGAATTTTTCCTTTGCTAGCCTGGAAACTTTAAACTCCAGAACTGTCTTTCATGGTGTGAGTTTTCTGGTGATTTCTTCCTGTTACAAATCTCATAACTATAATACCTACCATGTAAATAATGTGAAATTAACACCACAGTGATGACAATTCAAAATGTAACAACTTATAACACTCTCTACACTTCAACAGCTAACTTACTACACATTATTCTCCCCCCATGCGGTTACATCTTCTATTAAATTGTCCACCTTGGCAGCATCATGAAGTTTAATCTGTATCAACAAAATGCCTGTCATCAGTAGGAACGAAAGTTCACAGTGTCAAATTTTAAAGTTGTTCTTCTCACGTTGAGAATTTATTTAGCTGCTAATGGCTTCACTTTTGAAGATGCATCAGAGTATATCTCTTTTCTCATGGTGATTAAAGTTCACATTGTTCCCTAATCCTTGATTAGACAATTGTATCCTTGGTCTGATTTGGTTAACTTTGTCAAGAACAATATTGCTGACTTCTGATAGTTCCCCGAGCTTCTGCATACTGATAGGTGTAAATGATAGACAAAAACAAATTCTCAGTCAGAACAGCTTTTGACCCTCTGGATTCAGTTTTTTTTAGTATCGAAAGGAGATCCATTGTCATCAGAGTGTTGCCATTTTAACTCAGTCATTCTCTTTCGGAGAAGACTGTTTTAATATTCATATTTTTCAAACTCAGCTAACTAGCCATGTCATTATCCTCCTATTTAAACCCAGGATTACCAAATTCCATTGTTGCTTTAAAAATCTCATTGAGATATTTTGTCATTCTGATTTATTTAAAAATCCTGATATTTTAACTTCATTTTTATTTTTCACCATCCCATTTAGAACTGGTTTTGTCCAACTCCTTTTGAACAAGAGTCACAGCAGTTTCATTTTGAAGTTTTATTTTTCATTCTCAGACTCCCATCCATCCATTTACTTTCACAGTAACAGGATCACTTAGAGGCAAGTGACTGTGGTTGAAAGGACTGTCTCTTTCCCCATTAGCATGAGATTCTGTGGATGTATCGCGTTTTAACACCTGTGGCTTAGGGTCTGCAGGCAAGCTCAGCTCATTACTAGATGGTTCAAAGTTTTTTTCTGTCAATTTGAAGCTCCAGTATATTTTCAATTTCAGAAGTTTGGACTTTGATTCCTTGGAGATATCTTTAGTCAAAACAAAACTCTCTGCAGCGAGATTACAAATAGTCCCTGATTTCTTTAGTATACTGTCAGTTTAATGGACTTGCCTACCATCCCTGGAGATGTCAGCATTCTATCTCCCGCTAGGTCTATCCCTGTCATGAAGTCAATAACTTTAATAGGTAATTTCAACACCTCTCCAACAATAATAGCCCCATTGATAAAAGCACAGTTTAAATTCACCATACACAATGGAAAAGGTAAATGGTTTCTGTCAATATTCTATGTCAATATGATTATATTTAGAAAACCCTCTGGAGGGAAATACGTCTTTTGCTAACATCAACTCTTTGAGCCCATCCTGTAATGCGAAGAATGACTCCCCAACAGACAAACCAGAGTTACTGCACTCCCATATAGAACTCCCATAATCTTTTATGTCCTGACTTATACTCACCGTTGTAAATACATTAGATGTGTCAGTTCATCACAAATTCATTCACTGATGCAGCATTTTCTGGAGAAGCGATAGACATGCCCACAAACGCTGCTGGCTTAGTCTTCAACTTCCCGCAGCTGACTTTCAAATGCCTTGACTTTTTTTTTTATTTCGTTGAATGTGGCATCATCGGCTAGGCCAGCATTTGTTGTTCATCCCTTCTTGCCTTTGGAAGGACGTTCCAGGACTGTGATCCAGTGACAAGTGGAGGATTGATGATAACGTTCCGAGTTAGGATGATGTACCTTTTAGGGGGCTTGAGTTGTTGGTGTTCCCATGCATCTTCTATCCTTGTCCTTCCGAATGGTAACGGTCACAGTTTTGGAAAATGGTGTTGAAGAATCCTTGGTGAGTTTTTGCAGTGCATTTTGTAATTGATACAAACTGTTGCTACTGTGCATGGACTGAATGTTCAAAATACTGGATGGAGTACCATTCAAGCAGGCTACTTTGTCCTGGATGATGATCAGTTTCTTGTATGGTGTTGAAGCCGCCCTTTTCCTGTGAGCTGGTGAGTTTTGCATCATGTGTCTCAGTCCTGACTGTAGATGGTGAACAGGAAGTGAGCTACCCATTCACAGAATTCCCAACCTCTGACCTGCTGTTGTAGCCACAGTGTTTATACAGCTAGTCCAGTTCAGTTTCTGGTTAATGGTAACTTTCAGGGCATTGTTAGCCAGAGAAGCAGTGACAGTAATGTCATTAAATGACAAGGAGAGATGGTTGGATTCTCTCTCTTGTTGTAGCTTGTCAATTCCTGGCATTTGTGTGGCAAGATGTTACTTGTCGCTTATCAGTCCATACCTGATTGTTGCTCAGATCTTATGGATAGAACTGTTTCAATATCTGAGGAGTCTCAAATGCTGCTGAAAATAATGCACTCTTCAGCGATTATCCACATTTCTGAGCTTATAACAGAGGGAAGATCATTGTTTAAGCAGCTGAAGATTGTTGGACATGACCTTGAGGAACTCGTGAAGAGATTGATTTGAATGATCATGGAGAATGTTTCCACTGATTTCAGTCAGTCAAAAGCTGCCTTCACTCTCAAGGGCATTCACTCTCACCTTACCTTCTGGTAAAAGTAACGCATTGGTCTCCTTGAATTGTATTGATTTCCCACCTTGTCTCATTCCTTACTTGGAGAAGCATCTTTTTTTTAATTTTGCCATTCCCCAAATGTTGTTTTGTTCATTATCAGCTCATTTATCCCTCCAGTTTCCCTATGGGTTTGCAAGCAAAGATTTGCTGCTTCCTAAGTGAAAGCTTCCATTATTTTAAAATCTTCGCACTTGGACCTGATCCCTAAATGAATAATATTGGTAAAATCTTCCAGTAGTAACATCTTTGTCAGGTTTTGAAAATCTTGATCAAGTATCATTGCCTTATACCATCGATCAAACATCATTCTTCTCTCTCGCAAATTCCACAAAAGCCTGATTGTGCCTCTTCCTCAGCTAAATTCTGTCTATAAGCTTTCAGACAATCTCATCCACAAAAGGACAAATGCCTTCACTGTATCATAGTTTGCAAATGTTCACCCTGAAGGGTTGAATGAACCTCCATAAGGCTCTTTCTGCTAAAACACTGGGATAGAATTGCCCAAATTACTTTTTGGCTACTCCAACTTCATAGTAATTTACATTTACATTTCAATTCCTTCCTCACTGAATTTAGTAACTTGGCAAATATTCTTGCCAAGTGAAAAGCAGGAGTTAAATCACTCCCACTGTCAAGTCTGCCTGCTACTCCCCTGTTCACGTAATTGAAGCCTGTCCGGTTCAAAAGTTCCTGACTTTCCTTTTGCTTCGCAATTCCGGGTTTCTTTGTTTTACTCTTTGAAACTCTCGGGAGGGAGTTTTCCTCTCCTGCTGAGTAGTAGCAATGGAAGGAGCAATGCTAAGGTGCATTGACCTCAGGCGGGATTTTCTGGTTTTGGGTTTCGGGCAAGCGTGTCAGGAAAATCCCGCTGAGTATCCCTTTTCTTTATTCCTCGGACACCAATTCCAGTTGTTTCATTTGCACTGAATCCTAGCCAACACAAGCTCAGTTTTATCTGGACTGCTTTTTACTTTCTCAAGGCCCAGTGTTGAGCCAATACCTCAATGGTTGTTTACTTTCTTAACACTCAGTAATCTATTTCCAACTCTTCTGCCACTGTTTTTAAATTCACTTTGGTTAACTCAAAAGATGCTATCTCTCTTTTGAGAAAAGATATTCAGCAAAAGCTGTAGCCATTTTAACTTGCCAACAAATGCAGCAGTGTTCACAAGAAAATCTTGCTGGTTTAAACTCTGGCAAGCCCAGTGTAATCATCTCAGCCTGTGGATTTAAAATCCTGTAAAGAATCCTCAATTTTGTTACAATAATTTTAGGATTAAACATTTTGAAAAAGACATTTGAACTTCCAGTGATGAGCTGAAAGTATGGCACAAATTGATCTTGTGTTTTAAGATGTTCACTGTAACAAATGACCGTAAGCATTTTGGACTAAACATTATGTTTGTGGACCACCTATAGTTTAAACGGCAGAACAGAATACCCTCCTTAATGAACAAAACACATTTCACGTTCAACTTTTCTTTAAGGAGACATTCAATTCTCCTAAAATTTGTCCAAATTGATTCCTCTGAGGGTTTACTTAGGATTTTTTCCTTGCTCAACCTGAAACCCTTTAGTCCCAAAAATGTCTTTCACGGTGTAAGTTTTCCTGGAGACTTTTTTCTCTAGCTAAAGCTGGCAAATCTACTAATCTTGTTTTATCTCCCGACAAATTTGTTCTTTCCAATCTGAGCATCAGTCTCGCCTGTATTCCTCTTCTGATCTCTCATGCTGTCTGGAGTCCCATCGCTACTACTGATAGGCCCACTTATTTTGTGATGGGAATTCTCAAATTTGAGCACATACACATTGGTCTATTTGTATGTGAATAGTGAGGCTCCTAGCATTCATATTTATTATGGAGAAAATTGAGAAGCAGCTGAAAGTTTGCATAGCACAGTTAAATGAAGAAATAGAGAAAGTGCAGTCTAATTTTTAAACTGCTCTTCCAGAAGCTTTGTAACACCAGTGTCTTGCCAATAGAATTCACATTAAAATCTGTGTAAGGATGTGAGGTTGTTGTATTTCCCTACTAATTACCTGTTAAATGCAGTACAAAAATTTGGGGAGGTACATTCAGGTGTAAGTGATTTTATTTTTAATGGTGTACTCTCTTATTACTGCCAAACAACCTTGGCAGTGATAATTTAATTTTACAAAGTGTGTTAAATTTTATTCTTTCAGTATTTATTTTGTGTTGGCGATTGAACACTCAAGCTTTTATCGACTAATTCTTTCTGGCTCTTTTTGTCTGAGTCTTTCTTAATCCAAAATTTCTTTTCTTAATCTGCGTTCTGTGCATGATTTTGCAATAAATTAAATATTCTAATTTACACTTCCTGGCTTAGACTCTGCACGGCTGTGTGAGGATGCTTCAATCCAATTTGTTCAAGAACCATTTTGACTCTTAACCTTGTGACACAAGCCACTGATTCCAGTAGAGGACAACATGCTGAATGTTAACCCTCAGAATCTGGTGAAGTATTGCAGGCAGCTGTCAGTGTGAAGAATACCAATCATTGTTCCTTCCACATGACTGTGAAATAGAACACACAAACAGGCCCTTCGACCCACAAGTTGCGCCAATGATATCCCCTATCGATCAGGCTCATCTATAACCCTCGATCCTATTAATTACCTGTTAAATGCACTTCGGTTATAAGTGGTGTACCTCGGGTCTGTTTTGGGGCCCCTGCTGTTTGTAATTTTTATAAATGATCTGGATGAGGGTATTGAAGGATGGATTAGTAAATTTGCGGATGACACCAAAGTTGGAGGAGTGGTAGATAGTGAAAAGGGGTGTTATAGTTTGCAGAGAGACTTGGACAAGTTGCAGAGCTGGGCCGAGAGGTGGCAAATGGAGTTTAATGTGGAAAAGTGAGGTAATGCACTATGGCAGAAATAATAAATGTGTAGAGTATAGGGCAAATGGTAGGATTCTTAGTAGTCTAGATGAACAGAGGGATCTTGGTGTGTATGTGCATAGATCCTGAAAGTAGGCAGTCAGGTCGAGAAGGTTGTTAGGAAGGCATATGGAGTCTTGGCTTTTATTGGTAGAGGGATTGAATTTCGGATCCGCAACGTCATGTTGCAACTGTACAAAACTCTAGTGCGGCCGCACTTGGATTATTGTGTGCAGTTCTGGTCCCCACATTATAAGAAAGATGTGGAGGCATTGGAGAGGGTACAGAGGAGGTTTACCAGGATGTTGCCTGGTATGGATGGCAGGTCTTATGAAGAGAGGCTGAGGGATTTGAGGTTGTTTTCGTTAGAAAGGAGACGGCTAAGAGGAGACCTTATCGAAACATATAAGATGATTAGAGGTTTAGATAGGGTGGACAGTGATAGCCTTTTTCCTAGGATGGAGAAAGCTAGCACAAGGGGACACAGCTTTAAATTAAGGGGTGATAGTTATAGTACGGATATCAGAGGTAGGTTCTTTACCCAGAGGGTGGTTAGGGAATGGAATGCCCTGCCTGCGGCAGTTGTAGATGCACCAAGTTTGGTGGCGTTTAAGAGGTTAGTTGATAAGTTTATGGAAGAGAAGGGAATGGTTTAGTTTGGAGGGTCATTGCTTTTTTCATAATTGGTTGGCGCAACATCGAAGGCTGAAGGGCCTGTTCTGCGCTGTAATGTTCTATGTTCTATTAAGTCCCATGTATTCATCTAGAAGTCGCTTAAGAGACCCTATCGAATTTGCCTCCACCACCACCGACAGCAGCCGATTCCACTCACCCACTACACTCAGTGAAAAACTTATCCCTAACATCTCCTCTGTGCCTGTTCCCCAGCACCTTAAACCTGTGTCCTCTCGTAGCAACCATTTCAGCCCTGGCAAAAAGCCTCTGAGAATCCACCTGATCTTTACTCTCAACATTTTATAAACCTCTATCAGGTCATCTCTCATCCTTCGTCTCTCCAGGGAGAAAAGACCGAAATCCCTCAACCTATCCTCATAAGGCATGCCCCCCAATCCAGGCAACATCCTTGTAAATCTCCTCTGCACCCTCTCAATAGCTTCCACATCCCTCCTATAATGAAGCAACCAGAACTGAGCACAATAGAACATAGAACATTACAGCACAGAACAGGCCCTTCGGCCTTCGATGTTGCGCCGACCAATATAAAAAGCAATGACCCTCCAAACTAAACCATTCCCTTCTCTTCCATATACTTATCAACTAACCTCTTAAACGCCACCAAACTTGGCGCATCTACAACTGCTGCAGGCAGGGCATTCCCCTCCACTTGTCACCGAACTCCACGATGAATATCTCCCATCAACCACCACCCTCTGTCTTCTATCTGCTAGCCAATTCCTAATCCAATTGGCTAAATCACCCTCTATCCCATACATCTGCATTTTCTGCAGAAGTCTTCCATGGGCCACCTTATCAAACGCCTTACTAAAGTCCATATATACCACATCAACCGCCTTACCCCCATCCACCTCTTTGGTCACTTTTTCAAAAAACTCAATGAGGTTAGTAAGGCACGACCTACCCTTCACAAAACCATGCTGACTATCCCCAATCAATTCATTTCTCTCTAAATAACTATAAATCCTATCCCTAATAATTCTCTCCAATACTTTGCCCACAACAGAAGTAAGACTCACTGGCCTATAATTCCCTGGAAGGTCTCTCTTCCCCTTCTTGAACAATGGGACCACATTCGCTATCCTCCAGTCCTCCGGAACCACACCCGTAACCAACGACGACCTGAAGATCAGAGCCAGAGGCTCTGCAATCTCCTCTCTTGCCTCCCAGAGAATCCTAGGGTAAATCCCGTCCGGCCCAGGGGACTTATCCAACTTCAAACCCTCGAGAATATCTAGCACATCCTCCCTATCTACTTCAATACTTTCCAGTTTGCAACCCTGTACCTCAGTGTTCTCCATAACTACATTTACATCACCCTGCGTGAATACCGAAGAGAAATATTTATTCAGTGCCTCTCCAATCTCTTCAGGCTCCACGCACAACTTCCCACTGCTGTCTATGACTGGCCCTAATCTTGTCCTAACCAATCTTCTATTCTTAACATATCTAAAGAAAGCTTTAGGATTCTCCTTAATCCTATCAGCCAAAGTCTTCTCGTGTCCCCTCTTAGCTCTCCTCAATTCACTCTTTAGCTCCCTCCTGGCTAATCTATAGCTATCCATTGCACTAACTGAGCCTTCAAGCCTCATCCTGACATAAGCCTCCTTTTTCTTTTTAACCAGCGAATCAACTTTTTTCGTACACCAAGGTTCCCTTACTCGACCATTTCCTCCTTGCCTGACAGGGACATACTTATCAAGGACTCGCAGCAGCTGCTCCTTGAATAAGCTCCACATTCCAGATGTTCCCAGTCCCTGTAGTTTCCTAGTCCAGTCTATGCACCCTAATTCTCTCCTGATGGCCTCATAATTACCCTTCCCGCAGCTATAACTACTGCCCCCAGCTTCATGCCTATCCCTATCCATCACTAAGGTGAACGTAACCGAATTGTGGTCACTATCACCAAAATGTTCACCAACTTCCAAGCCTAACACCTGGTCTGGCTCATTGCCCAGCACCAAATCCAATGTAGCCTCACCTCTAGTTGGCCTATCTACATACTGAGTCAAAAAACCTTCCTACACACTTTGTACGAAAACTGACCCCTCTAACGAGCTAGAGCTATAGCTATTCCAATCAATATTAGTAAAGTTAAAGTCCCCCATAACAATTACCCTATTACTTTCACTCCTGACCAGAATTGACTTTGCAATCCTTTCCTCAACCTCTCTAGAACTTTTAGGAGGTCTATAAAAGACTCCCAACAGGGTGACCTCTCCTCTCCTGTTTCTAATCTCAGCCCATACTACCTCAACAGACAAGTCTTCATCAAACTTCTTTTCTGTCACTGTGATACAGTCTTTGACTAATAATGCCACTCCTCCCCTACTCTGACTAAAGCATTTGAACCCCGGAACGTGCAACATCCATTCTTGTCCCTGCTCTACCCAAGTCTCTGAAATGGCCAGTACTCCGAGAGAGGTCTGACGAGGGTCTTATACAGCTGCATCATTATCTCCCGACTCCTAAACTCAATCACTCAGTTGATGAAGGCCAGTACACCATAACCACCTTAACCACATCCTCTACCTGCAAGGCCGATTTAAGAGTCCTGTGGACCCGGACCTCACAGTCCTTCTGATCCTCTCCACTGCTAAGAGTCTTGAAATCTGAGCCAATAAAGTAAAAAGATAAAATTTATTTATATCATTGGTACCTACAAGAATATGTTCTGTCTATTATCTGATTCATGGAATAGTGCCAATGTGGGGCAGCATGGTGGCATAACTGTTAGCACTGCTGCCTCATAGGTCAGGGATCTGAGTTTGATTCCCATATTGGGTCACAGTCTGCACATCCTCCCCAGGTGTGCATGGGTTTTTTTCCAGGTGCTCCGGTTTCCTCCCAAAGTCTGAAAGACAAGCTGGTTAGGTGCATTGGCCATGCTAAATTCTCCCTCAAGAACCTGAGCATGGCGAATAGGGGATTTTCATAGTAACTTCATTGCAGTGTTAATGTAAGCCTACTTGTGACACTAATAAATGAACGAAAACTACATCAGTATATTTTACTCAAAATCAGAAAAAGTTGGAAAAACTCAGCAGGTTTGGCAGTGTCCATAGGGAGAGAAAACAGAGTTCATGTTTTGAGTCCACATGACTTTTTTCAGAGCTAAAGCGAGGGGAAAAATATGATGAGTGGGTGAAATTGGTGGAATGACTGATGGGAAAAAGTGATAAATGGCTTGGTGGGGGAGGACGGGTTTTTGCATCAGAACATCACCACGTTTGGATATTAAAAAAGGTAAAGAGAGAGGGGAGATATCACAGTCTATAGTTGTCAAACTCAATCTTGAGTGCTGTAACGTGCCTAATCAGAAGCTGAGGTGCTGTCCCTTCAGTTTGCATTAAGTTTCACTGGAGCATTGCAAGAGGCCAAGAACGGACAGATGGGCCTGATCGCAAGGTGCTAATTTAAAATGACTAGCAACAGGGAAGTTGTGGATTGAGCGAAGGTGTTCTGTAAAGTAGCCACTCTTGTCTGCATTTAGTCTCCCCAGTATAGAGGAGACTGTATTGGGAGCAGTGAATAGACTCCCAGCCAGACCCACTAGATTTTTCAAGCTTTCTCAGTTTTTGTTTCCGATTCCAGTATCCGCAATTTGTGCCGTGTAAGTATATTTGAGTGATGAGTGGTACAAAAAAATGACTCTACCATCTAGTTGTGAGACACATGTTCCACTTTTCTGAGCTGGCTGTTACATCAGCCTTTTCTATTTTATTTAAATTTTGGCACTTGCATTTCATAATGTATTGTCTGCAGCTGGAAGTAATAACTTGGCAATCGCAATGATCACCATTAATGTCTAAGAATTTTATGCCTAGTTGTTAGCAATTGACTGTAGGGAAGAATGGCAGTGGTTGACGTTTGGAGTGAGATTTTATTAGTCTATAAGGGAGCACTTTATGTGACATTTTTGCTATTGGCTGTGATATTGAACGTAAGTCAAAAGATGACAAAGGCCACTCAGCCTACCAAGTAAGTACATTCCACTTATGTTCTAACTCTCTGCTTGAAGTGTTGAAATGCTTTTTTAAGCCTCATAATGTTTGCGACTGTAGTGGGGGTATTTGGAGAGACCGTGTATTACCAAATTTTAGCAGATACAAAGACTCGTAAAAGCAATATCCTGGTTAAAGATGTTTCTTTTTATTGACCAATAGGTATTGGGAGAAAATACATAGTGAGGTAGTCTGACTGTGATTTCTGAAGTACATTGTGTTTATCAACATACTTATACATTTACAAAGTTAGCTTCTCCAGCCTATTGGTCTATCTTCGCTGGATATGAAACAACCATCATTGGTACAGATCAATCATTGTCAATGTGTGTCATGTACTTTGGCCAACTACGTCTCCTCTCTCCACTCCACACCCCCCCCCCCACCACCCACCCACACCCCCCACACCCCCCCCACCCCCCACACCCACCCCACCCACCCACCCCCACCCCCCCCCCCCCCACCCCACACCACCCACACCACACCCCCACACACACCCAACACACCCACCACACCCACACACACCCACACACCCCACACACCCACCACACCCACACACACACACACGATTGGGAGTTCATTGGTCCAAAGAATCCAGAAGCTTCTTCCCCCCCGGTCTCCGAGCAACTCCTAAAATGCTAATTATAGAGTTCAAAGGTAACTTCCTCCTCCCGCCCTGTCTCTTAGCAACTTCTATTACGCAAATCGTAGGGTCAAAAATTTCTGTTCACATTGCTTTGATGAGCTACCTTATCAGTAAAAATGAATAATCCTATTTTAGAGTTTGAGAATCTGTACTTCCCGTGACCAATACTGATAAATTATTGTCCGTGCCTGCATTGTTCTAAAAGAATGCAATTTTTGCTTAGCTAGCTTCTATCCCTTTATGCTTAGAGACAGCCTGCATTTTGGCCAAAGTGTACAGAAATCAAATCCAAAATAATATTCAAATCCAAAATATTTGTTCAAATCCAAAATAGATGTTTAATGTGGCTATATGTGTTTCTATGCAGACAGTATGTCTGTAATATTTTTTAATGTAGGCTGTAATTCTTATCCAAAGTTAACCCATTTGGTTCTAGTAAACTTTATTAGTGTTTTAAACCCCAGAGTATGTTGAATTTCTCTAACAGTTTTGGGTACGGGAAAGGGTGCAAGTATTGTGGAGGTAGGACGCAGCTCTGTTCGAATTTTACCCTGTGGAAGAAGCTCCGAAGTGCTCGTGATGTGGGATGGGGGAGGACTGGGAGTAATCTATACATGTCTCCCTTATGCTGCTCCCATTTGAAAGGGAAATATAAAGTGCAACCCAAGGAATTCATCCAGTGTACCTTTGCAAGGTTCAGTGGCAGTTTATCAATCAAAAGCAGCAATGTGCCCAGAAAGGCCCCAAACCTGTAATGAAGGGAGGTAATCAAACCCAGAAGAGTTATCTTTTCCTTTTGGCTCTGAGATACGAAAGCGGAATCCGTTCCTCTTCGAGGATCCCTTCCTCTGTCGTGATGCATGGTCCAGTTTGCCACACTGCTGTTGGAACGAGCTCCTCGCAACCATATCCTGCCCACCCTGATGATAATGATTGTGTTCCCAAAATTTCAGACCAGGTCCACACCTCTGGGTGTCCAATTCTGCCACAATTCCATTGGCATAGAAACTCAACTAGAATTTCAGGATCTAGATGTTTTTCACGCTTTTCGTAAAGAAGTTCCTGAGGATAGGTACAGTGATAGGTACTACTGCCTTACAGCGTCAGGAACCCGGATTCAATGCTGGGTTCAATTCGCGGCCAAATAAACCTCTTAGACTTTAACCTGGCGTTGTGAGACTTCTTACTGTACTTGCCTTAATGCATCTGTTTTGCTTGCTTCTTTTTGATTAATCTTTCTTTCTTCTCATTTCTCCTTACCTTCCCCCTTTTTTTTTCCCTTTTTCTCCTGCCCTTCTGTCTCAGCATGCGAGTTGGCCAATCCAAGTGAAATGATCTCACACAATTCTGTTTTTCCTCAGGGCAGCTACCAGAACTCTCATTGGCATTTCAGCATTGCTGTTAGTAAGAGCTAGTTGTTGTTGAACCTGAAAAGAACACTGAGACACTTTTAATAACTAAGCTGTCTGTGGATGTCACTGCCAAATTTCCACTGCAGTAAAAGGGTTACACTGTGTTTTGTGACCTTGTTTCTGATGGAATGACCTACATATTAATCCTTTTGTTGAACAATGAGGGGATAGATTGTGGTATCATGTAATATGTGATCATTATGTATGTAGCAATTACGAAAGAAAGCACTCCAGTTTTTTTTACGATCTGGGTTTATCTGTTTGAATCGTTGTCAAGTATTAGTAATGAAGCTTTAGCTAACGGGTGTGCTTGGTTTGAAGTGAAAGGAAGAAAAAAAAAAGTCAAATTCAAGACCATTTGTGAAGATTTCTGCCGCCCACCTTTTTTAGTATTCTCTGAAACATTCACTTGGATGGTGTATATCAAGGCTCTGTCTCCACCCCACCTCCGCCCCCAGCCCCCAGGTTTCTCTTCATTGTAAAATGCTGTGGATGGTGGAATCTGAAACAAGAACAGAAAATCTCAGCAGATTGGGTCATCCAGACTCAAAACGTTGGTCCTATCCTCTCTCCCCCCCAGACACTGTCAGACTTGCCGGGATTTTCCAGCACCTTTTTATTCTTTGTGTGTTAGCCTGGGTTTTCCCCCAAGTGTCTGCTGGCAGTGAGGAACCTCGCCTGCTGCCAACGTGAATCTGAAAACCTCAGGAGCAGTGGCTTTGATTTTCCATCCGTTGTATCCCGTGAATGGAAAATTGCAGACAACGTACCTGTGACTTTCTGAATTAGGTTGACAGCAGGCAAGGTTTCTCGTCATCAGCATGGTACTTCTCGAAATGTTACTAAACTATTCCTCCGTGGGAGGCATCGTGACGATGGTTAATCCTGTTGTCACTTGATGTCAACTTGCATGACCGACCAGAAGTTGACATTTGATAGCAATTTGGAACAGGGATTGTTCCTGAACCCAGAGTCAGTCTGGGTGATAGAAAATGCTTCATTAAGAGAATACATGGATAGTTATATAATATTTAAAACACTGCGGCATCAAAACAATGTTAGATTAAGTTAGACGTGCACTGCGTTCTACTTTGATTCACTTAGGTATATAAACATGTATTTTTCCATTGGATGAGGCAGAATCAGCAATGAAAATCTGGCTTTCGTTTCATATACCACTTCGAACTGAATGAAATGTCCCAAGGTGCTTCACAGGAGCATCAAAAACAAACTTCAATAACAAGCTACATGAAAGAATCGGCTCAGATGACCAACAATTTGGTCAAAAGAGGCAGACCTTAAGGAGGGCCTCAAAGAATGGTAGCTTGGGGTGGAGCAACCAAAATCTGGATCGCTTAAGAGCATTAGAATCAGAGGAACACCAATATCGCAAAGTGCTTCAAGGACTGCAGGAGAGCACAGAGACAGGGAAGGGCAAGATCTTGGTGGAGCCAGAAAACTAGGCGTTGCATGCCCAGGAGCCAATGTAGGGTAGAGAATATGGGGAGAATGGGACTTGCTGCGAATTAAGACGAGGGCAGCAGTGTTTTGGATGACCTCAAGTTTACAGAGGATAGAATGTGGGAGACCATCCAGGAATGCACTGAGGTAATGAAGCCATGAGTGAGGGTTGCCACAGCAGACGAACTCACAGCATATGAGCCATATGCAAACTGTATCACAAACAAATTATTTTTGCACATGACAAAGCAAATATCACAAGGTATCTTCGGTGATTTTCACTGTGTGGAATACTCAATATTCTCATGTTAAGTACAAATTGGAAATGGGCTTGTATACTATAAGCCATGCCACTGGAGACTTTGCAATGAGGTAGTGTACAAGTCCCAGAAATACAGACATTCCCCTGCTGCGGGCCAGTTAAGATTGGCTGCTTAAGCAGTCGAATCCATTTAAGCAGATCTTTGTGTATTGCTAACCTGGAGGTCACTTCCCTTGATATTAACGGGGAAGCATAGAACTCGCAGTTGATGCCAATATTTTGGATCCATTATAGAATGTAAATGATTTAAGCTCATAATTCCAGTGCTGGAGGAGCTCCACATCGCAGAGTGGGTTAAGTGATTCGTTGAAGCAAATGATTATTTTGCTACAAAGTGCAACCCTTGTATCCATTTTGGGGACTGCAAACAGCTCAAATAATAGCTTTTGGGTAAGGTAACATTGATGATTAACAATCTGACCGGGACTCTTTCTCAACAGCCCCAGCATGAGAAATCCACTCGCACTGTACATTATAATTAGCCTTGTAACCTGTGCGTCCTCCTTGTCTGGGAACACATCGACAATGGTATCCCTCAACCTGCTCAAATCTTCACAAGTACTTGCCCTTCCCCGTTCATCCCTGAGCAGCATCTTTTCTGACCATGTCTCCCCCGACAAGCCTCTTTTGGCAAATATTGATCTCTCTGAGGATGAAGTGCTTCTGGGGAGAAGTTGAAAGTGAAAAATATATGTTTTTAACTCTTGCCAGGTCTCAAAGTGCCAGAGTTTGTCGAACCATCTCTGACTATCTCTGTTCTCTCCCGTCAAGGACTCGGTGATCTGTTGTGTAGCACATTGATGAAATGCATTTCCCTCAGCAAAATCTATGGATGTTTTATTTATTCACACGAAATATGCAACCAAACAAAATAGCTCATGGACAAACTGGGCCGAATGGTGCTGCTCCAGCAAATTTCCTCCTCTACAAGCCGACCCTACGCACTCTTGCACAATCTTACATTGCATTGTTCAAGGTTTATTGGTCATTTTTTTTTTCAAAAAGAAGGAGTTCTCACAAGCAGATAGTAATGATTGAAATGTTGGTTAAAAGTCTAATGTTTCATTGCAGTAACAACAACAAACTAGTGATTTGATGCCGCTGAGGCATTATTTGCTCTTGCTTAAGGAGTGCAAGATGGATTAGTTATTGGATTTCCTTTCCTGCTGCTTACAGCACGTACGGACGCAAGGTAAAATTGATTACAGCTGGCTGCTGTTTCTGCAGGTCGTAGAAAAGGCTTCGCTGATATACATGACTCACAACAAGGCAGACACGATGCATGGCCCAGAAAGGTTTGTGCTTAGGTGGTCATCAAGTGCGAAAGTTCGACATGGATGGGGATCCATCTTGTCCATTGTTGGGGGTTTCAAACTGATCAGTGGATCAAGCAATTCATCCGGCTACCAAAATAGTCAACCATTCAGTGGCAATGTGATATGCCTAGCAGTGTAGAGTACAGAAAGCTTTCTCTGTCAGTCTCCTAACTCTGACTAATTGTACTTGAATATTAGTATCCAGTTTGTAAGGGACAGCAGCTGCACTTAGAATAATGTTGAACATACAATTCCAAAGTTAACCGTCACCATTGCGAATGGATACACACATTCCATCTGCTGTATGCATCAGAATAATGTCCTGAATGCCTCAGAAATGGACACTATTATCATATACTTGCCCACCCCTCGTGTGGGGCACTGAATTATAATCATACTTGGAGCACGTCATTGACACCCGAAGGGGAAATCACTCATGACTTAGCCTAAGTGAAAACCAAGGAAATCGGGGTAAGGTTACGCTACTCTGACCCAGTATAGGAGTCTCGGCAAAAAACTGCCTGAATCAATATCCCCCGGTATTGTTAGTGGTCGGTCAGGAGGTATAATTCCCTTCGAGGTTAGATATCCACATCCGCCTTTGCATTTTGGAGTCTATAATGTCTACTGTCAGGCTTAACAGAGCCTTTCCCCGATATCTGGTGTGGATTTGGAATTTCTCAAGGAAACTTGGTGTTTCTCCTCACTGAACCCATTGACATGGTAAGGTGCTGTTCGAAAGTGTTCCATGATCTCACTGGAAAAATTTCATTGGGCCTTTATTACCACTTCTTCAAATCTAGACTTACCTTCCAGGAAGTAGCAAGACGAAGAAAAGTTGGGAGGAAAATTTTCCAATGACGCAGGGCCATCCATTGACTTGGAGGGAATGGGGTTGGATTGAGGGAAGGAGCAGGCTTTCCCTTGATAGCGGACACCATCCAAAGCATATGTGCATCATAAACTTAGAGGCTTATCGGTGTCACACCTACAGATACTGACCCTGGTACAGAGGAGGCAGTGACATAGTGGTATTGTCACTCAGCTAGTAACTGAAAGTCCCACGGTAATCCTCTGGGGACCTGGGTTCAAATCCTACAATGGCAGTTGGTGAAATTTGAATTCAATAAAAATCTGGAATTGGAAGTCCAGTGATAACCATGGGACCATTATTGACTATTGTACAAACCCACTAATGTCCTTGAGGAAGGAAGTAATGCCGTTCTAAATGTGACCCCAGACCTACAGCAAGTTGCTTTATTCTTCTATGTCCTCTAAAAGTGAGATACTCAGAGGCAATTAGAGATTGGCAACAAATCAGCAATGCCTACATACCATGAAAGAATATAGGCCAAATTTACCCAGTCTTAATGTTGACGTTGGTGGGAGCAGGGGGGTAGGAAAATAGGAGGAGCTGCAGTGGGATGGCTCCCCAACGCATTCACACTCGTGGAGAAGATTGCGAAGGTAATGCATCAGCTGCCTGAAAGGCAGGCAGACAAGTAAGCTGATTATATTCACCCAACTCAGGGCATTCTAACCACTGCAGGAGCAGCTTCTTGCCAGATGCAGACACCTCCAGCTCAATGGAAACGATTAGCCTACAGCAACCCAGGTGATTAGAACCAGAAGTTCTATGGCCCAAAGAGGGAGCCTCTGGCAAGAAAAGTGCACCTCCAGCTCAAACAGTACACCTCTGGGGGTTTCCCCTTTCCTTTCAGCCCTAATAATCTTAATACTCAGTGCATTGCTTTGATAGCATCTCTGTGTTGAAGGTGTCCGGTGGCTCCTAGGTGCGTTGGCAGCTCCAGCCTCTCCTGATGGTGTTGCCGAGGCTTGAGATCTGTTAACAGCATTGAGAGCCCAGAGCTATCGCTACGAGGACAGAGAGAGCAAAGGAAGCAAGTTAAGAGGCAGCCTTCAGCAAGATTGAGCTTCTGGCTCTATAGCCAGTCAGAGTGGGCTCAGGACCCCCATTTTGTCCCAACAGCAAGGTCCCAAAGTCTGAGGAAAAATCCTGTGTGAACAACACTTTAACTTTGATTCACTCAATAATTCTACATTTCTCGGGTCTACATTGCCTGTTTCTCAGTGGATAGTTGTCCTTCCTGCTAATGCTGTACGTAGTGCATCTACAGCCATTGTACAGTATGTTCTTCACCACTGTAGGTAGGACCTGGGTGGGGTTCTCTGTGAGAGTTGGCGCAGACACAAGGGGCTGAATGGCATGCTTTCTGCAGTGTCGGGATTCTATGATGAGTGTGCTCACAGTTATCGTACGGGTTATGGCTGTAAGTACAACTAATACTGCATCTTCAGTTGTGCAGACTCATGATCTTCTTCAGAAAGGCAAATAATTAAAATGTATCTTCCTAATCTGTGTTCTACCATGTCAGAATTCTGGTTCTGACCTTGCCCATCCTTTGTTACAAATCCATCTATTTATTTGTCTGGTTGCTTCACGCTGATGCAAGGTGTTTTTTAAACAAATAGAAGCAAGTATAAACATGTACTACCTGCAATGCAAAAAAAATGTACGAGATCAATTATATCCATGTAAAATTTCCTTGTCTTTTTGTACTTGAATAAACTTGTTTGTTTCCCGAAAATGAGGACTTCTCTTCCAGTCCTCACAATTAATTAATGTGTATTCAGTTACAATTAATGATAAATAGCATGAGGTATGCACGTCTAAATTAAGATCTACCTGTTCTTTGTTTCTAGACTCCGCGCCCTTTAAATATTATAAAGCAAAGCAATGGGGAGCAGATCATTCGAAGACGGACAAGGAAGCGTCTTAACCCAGAGGTACTTCAGCCAGAGCAAGTCAATAAGCAGCAGAGAGTAGGCAACGAGGAGCAACTGAATGACAGCTCGCTAGAAAGGAAAGCAGAGGAGCACTCGGCAGAGAGTCAGCACCGGGAGCAGCCTAATCTGAGCAAACTTGATCTATATGGGTCAGTGAATAAGTCACACCAGAGCCAGCCCACATTAGTGGTTGGCCAGACTGTGGACCTTCACAGAAGAATGCAGCCACTGCACGTTCAAGTAAAGAGCCCTCAGGAAAGCAGTGTAGAGCCAGGAAATTGTTTGCCTGTAGCAGAAGGGAAAGGGAGTTCCGAACGCGGAAGCCCGATTGAGAAATACCTTCGACCTACAAAGCACCCAAATTACTCGCCTCCAGGAAGCCCGATTGAAAAGTATCAGTATCCTTTGTTTGGATTTCAGTTTGTGCATAGTGATTTACAAAACGAAGCTGATTGGCTGAGGTTCTGGAGTAAATATAAATTGTCTGTCGCTGGGAATCCACACTACCACGTGTCTGGCCTACCAAACCCTTGCCAAAACTTTGTGCCTTATCCTGCCTTTAACCTGCCTCCGACTTTCTCGTCCCTTGGTTCTGATAATGACATTCCTTTGGATCTGGCCACAAAACATTCCAGGTCAGGACCAGCCGCAAACGACGCCGCAAAGGACAAAGTTAACGCCTCGGTAACCACGGCGGAGGAGAGCGTAGAAAATGTGGTCAAATCCCCGGACAAAGTGGACCAAGGCACGCAAGATGAATCACTGACGAAGTGTGTTCATTGCAGCATTCTCTTTATGGATGAAGTGATGTACGCATTGCATATGAGTTGCCACGGTGAAAGTGGACCTTTCCAGTGTAGCATATGCCAGCATTTCTGTACAGACAAGTATGACTTTATGACACACATTCAGAGGGGCCTGCATAGAAATGTGCAATCTGATAAAAATTGCAAACCTAAAGAATAGAACTTTTAGTACTGTAACACAATGAGTACATGTTGCATTTTAGAATTTGGGAGAACAATCAGAATATTATTTTTCTAAAAAAGAGTAAATGTAAAACATTTGAAAATGATGGTGCCTGACACATTGTATAATTTTTTTCTATAAAGTATGCAACAAAAAATATTGCATTATGCTTTAGAGTCAGAATACTGATTCTTCTCTAGCTGTTTACATGTGCAAATGTAGCAAAATAAGTAATGAAGCACCTATTTCTATTTCTTTAGATTTTTTTTCTTTCACCTAGTAGCCCTGAATACCAAGATGAAACAAATACGGTCGTTGCTAATGCAAAGTATGGATGAAAAGTAGCTGAACGTATCTTCATGCTTAAATAGGGGGAAAAGAGGGTAGCACTATGCATTCCACTTAATATTAATGTACCTTGTGTTATCTATCAAAGCTCTTAATTCATATTGTTAAGCTTGAAAAGACTATATGCACATTTGTTAATTGCTTTTCAATATTATGTTTCAAGTGAAACGGTTTGAAAGTTGATGGTTCTTATCAAGTGATGTTGGAATCGCTGTTTACTGTTGACTTTGTTTATTGCGTTTTCCAGTGGAATCATACATCAGTCTTATAATGAAAAACAGTCTTGTTTCAGTGCAGAGGCAGTGCTTCCAGGAGCTGAAATTAAATAAAAAATCAAATCATTCTAGGAATCTGAAATGAATCATAGCTTTTACAGTTTTTCTGGTTTCCAAATCTTTCAATATTATTCACTGTTTTAAAAAGATCCAAATCCTGAGAAAAGCAGTGGGAATCACTGCCTCTGCCTTTAAAGTGACTGGGACATGTTCCTGACCTTCATCATGCATGTAATTTTGTGATGTTTATTTCTTTGTTTTATCACACCTACACATTCTTTCTGTATCGTCCATGAAAACTATTTCAGACAGAAATGAGGTCATTTACATCTAAACTTGAATAATAAAGTTTTACCAAAAGTATTCAAGTGAAGTTTACTGACACAGTGAACAAGCTGTTCCTGCCCACCTCCTGGCTTTTGCCCTGTTTGCAATTTTGTTCACGTCACAGTTGCCGTTTTGAGTTCTCTCTGCAAACAGTGAAGTAATTGCCCGCAGAAAGTGTGGACACGTTTATCTGGAAAATACAAACCGGAGGATGGTTTCAGCAATTAATAGTCTGGAACTGAAATGTGTGTAACTGATAAGCTTATGATGTTCAGCTCTTCAATAGCAATAAACTCCCAGTTTCAAGGTGCGAGAGCAGTCAATACCCTATTAATTTTACAAGCACTTCCATATTCTCTGAAGGACTGCTGTAGGTGTTGAAACAGGTTAGAGCTTTGCTGTTGCCTGGAGGCCTGCATTTATTATTCTCCTCTGCTGTCAATATTCTGGTTTAAACTGGTTATTTTTGTAAAACTCTTGTAAGTAAGATTCAATACTTTATATTATGTGACAACCAAAGGTTTTGTGGCAGGAACAGATCAGTAGCTTTTCAAAAGTCTCATTAGTGCATTCACGACTGAGCCTACACACAGCAGAATCCACAGCAGCCACCCATATCACTGCTTGAAGAAGAACGCTGTTGACAGATGGTGACAATAAGCAGATTTTCCAGGACTAGGCAGGCTATCTGTCATGGGGTAACTTAGCACTCATAAAAACTGCCATACATGGATTCTGATCCCTGGGACTGTTTTTGTAACTGTTTTGTCTGTACGATATTCTTTATTTTTGTTTGGCGTATTGATCTTTGATAACACCCCGGGTTTCCTGTCGCTATGAACGGTTAAGTATACGGTTTTAAACCATAACGAGACCCATAAAGATATAGGGAGCAGAATTAGGCCATTCGGCTTATTGAGTTTGCTCCAATGGCAGGTATGTTCCTCAACCGCATTCTTCTGCCTTTTCCCCATAACCTTTGATTCCTTTGTCAATCAAGAACCTATCTATCTCTGCCTTAAATGGCCTCCCCAACCTTCTGTGGCAGTGAACTATCTGGCTAAAGAAATTCCTCCTCATTACGGTTCTGAAGGCCCCTTCACTCTGAAGTTGTGCCCTTGAATCCTAGTCTCTCCTACCAATAGAAACATCTTCTCCATGTCCAATCTATCCAGATTATGGCGTGCTGTACATAGCTGAACATTACAGAGATCATATATCATTAGTTAGATTGGTTTTGACTCACCACTAATTTGTCAAGTTCATCTCAACATGCCCAAGCGATAATCTGTATATATTTTAGAGTACTTAAAATATTCTTAGTGATTGTTGGCCTTAGTTGAACATATTAAAACATTTATTACATTCGAGTTTGGAGCATATTCCCCAGCCACTTTTGAGTTTGATACTGAGCACACTACTAACAAACTGATCTTACTGAATGTTTGCTTATTTTTAAATTCCGCTCAATGCTAAGTTATGCTGACTTGTGGTAAAAAGGCGGCACTGTAACTTCTGAAGATGGGCACACGTTTGACCCCTTAGTCTTCACTGACCGGTCAGTCTTCACAATGGCCTACGGAAACATCTTATAATAGACTTTTTCCTCATGGTCTCAAAAAATGGAAAATCTGTCAAAGCTGGAATTCAGATGGCAATGTGGGAAGGCATTGGTTGGAATTAAGTTTACTATAAATTACTTTTTACAAGCAGTGCTTTCAGCACTAACATTTTCAATTAATTAGAAGTGTGCAACAGTGTCTCGGCCTCAAATTGAGTGTTAATCTTAAAAGTGCTACAATATTGGTGTAGCTAATAAGCATGTTAAATTTAGAACAATAGATACACTTGTTTATGCTGTTTCTCAAAGCAAACACTGTAGGTGTTAAAAACCATTCAAGCACCAAAAAACTTTGGTTCTTTTTTTGATTCTGCAGTGGAAGACTGTGAAGAAACCCTGGCTTTTTCTGGATGAAAAGATTGAAGTAAATCTAGAGAAGAACTGAGAGCCATTTTGTAACTCTTAATTTGTAAATGAAATTCAAATAGGCCAAATAATGGCAAACAATGTTTAATGCGTACAAGTGTTCAGTATTACATAGGAAGGAAAAACGGATGAGTCATTGCTTTTGGTCAGCAGATTTGGAATGGCCAAGAAGGTTGGTAGGCTCATCTTTTCCAAGCATTTCAGAGCAGCAATAATCAGAGCTCATCAATGTTGAACTACATGTAGTGTATAATTCACAGGACTTTACAATCAAGCTGTATACCACTTCTGTCAGAATGCACCTTGAATACACATCTTTGGTAAATAAGGGATACAGTCTAGTTCTGGAGGCAGTACAGAGAAATGTACCAACAGCGGAAGGTATAAGTTGAGACTGGAGATACACTTGGGCTTTTCAGCCTGTCTGAGATGTTCCTATAGAGATTTTTAAACTAATGTAGAAAAGATAAATTCAGAAAACTACTTTAAAGAAGCAGCAGCAATAGAGCAAGGGGACTCTGGTGGAAACTAGCAAAAGGTAACATTGGAGCTGATATCAGGATTTTCACCTTCACAAAGAATGATTAACATTTGGAATAAGCTTGCAAGCAGAGTGGTGGTAATAAAAAAAAACAAGGATTAATTTAAATAAATGCAACAACAGGACTGACTTTAGAACGGTTCTTGGTGAAGAGTTTTGGATCATCCGAATGATTTTTATCCCCCATTGGTTTTTGAATTTGCTCCTAAAGTGACAAAATTTATCAATAGATGATCAATAGATTTATCAATTGCAGTTATCAGTGGTTAAGTATGGATTGGTTGTTTCAGTAATGATTTGGCTTTATATAAATAGTCGACGTGCAGGTTCGGGTTTACTGATTGCCAGCGATTCAAACAGAGTCAGCAACACGCCAACACGTATCAGTAACCATGAAATTATTTTCTGAAGCCTTCAATCAAAACCGAATATTCGAGCCTGCAAAGAGCTGACGTTGTCACTTGCAGAATTTACTGCATTGTAGAGATCCTGGGCGAGCAGCTTTTCCGAACGATGATTAATAATGTCAAGGACTTGCAGGTTATCAAGTATCTTTAAAGCTGAACTTGAAGGAGTTGCAGGACTTCAGTTGAAGTACGTTAGAAACGATTTCAGCCAGAACGCAATAATAGTCTGATCGTGTGCATTGTTGCACAAGAAGAACAATGATTTGCTAGGACGTCAATTAATCCCCATTCTGCACTACTTGAGAATTCAGGGCGTGTTCCCATAATGGGTATTACTTTTAAAACTGTGCAAATAAATGGGGTCTGCCCTTAACACTGACAATGATCACTTTATCTCATCCTTGCATTTGGTCGTTGATTTCCTGTAGACCTTCATTTGTACCTGTGTCTTTCTAAGTTATTTGAGTGCTCACTGGTGCTTTTCATTTAGCATTCATCCATTAGCTCCAGATCATACAACCCCTAAACATCTTCTGATATGGTCTTTCAGAACCAGTGAAATAATTGCATGCTTATCCTGATGCACATTCAGAGCTCTTGGTGCTGATGAATCCATTCATTCTTCATTCAGAATCATCCGCATTGAAATGAATATGCGACAAACCCCTGCTTCCTTGGTAACCTTCTTGCCTATCCATTCTAAATATACGGAGTGGAAAATATTTTCACTGTTCACTCAAAATGTGGTTTGGTTCTTGTTGCACCTGTTTAAGTTTCTTTGTTGGTATTAAAAAGAAAAAATCTATCCAATTTAAAAAAAAAACCTTGTGGTTGAGTGTTATTACGCAACGCACTAACAGTGTGGGCATGTCTGACTACTTTGGATTGACAATCGTGATACCTATAGTTGCGTCGAATGACAAAAGGTTTAACACCAGTCACTCCATGACCAGATGAACTTCTGCAAGTTAAATGAAGTGTTGGTGGGGGGTGGGGGGGGGGGCGGAATTGTATTTGGAATTTATTTCTAAACATTTTGATAAAAATGGTGAAAAATTAAATTCTAAAATTGTGACTTTTTTATTTTGTTCAGGAACTGGGACTTTAATTATTTTTGTTTCTACAGAGATCTCAATGAGAAACCGTGGAGGGATCCCACAGTTTGAGATTGCATTGTCATATTCAGTGTTTTCAAATAACAAAACTCATCCATCACAGATGAATGGATGAATTCATCCATTACGGACAGAATGTTCCACCCCTGCCAGCGGTGGGAATGGTGATTGGCGGGAGCACTGGATTTCACATCATCTGTTTCCCACTCATGGGAAGCTAGTTTGGAATTTCATTCTCCCGATTTTGCCAGGTTAAAGACAGGTCAAGTTTCTCTCTGATTAATGTTAGGAACCACATTCGCATCTTATGTACGTGCATTAAAGGACAAACTTGCCAGCATTATGTTCCAACTCCAAATGGAGTGGATAAGTCAAAAGGTCTTATCATATGAGTGGCATGCACCTGATCAGCTTCACTTCAACAATACTGATTTTTGCCTTTCTTTACTGGCCTTGCTGCAAGACATTGGGTGCCTTTACCACAAACTGCATCAAGATTGGAAATGCATGGCAAGACCAGTGGTATGGGCATCGGTAGGACTCATGGGGGGATCAAGAGGCAAGGGGGTCACAGAGACAGCTAGTGGGTAATCAAGAAACTTAGAGTGGAGTAGTGAAAGACAGTCCTGGAGCAAGTGATATAGACTGTCCAGGCAAGAATAAGAGAGTAGCCTGAAGCTGAGGCCACACAGTTGAGGGTATATTGAAGAGACTCTCGTGGGTCTGAGGCCACACTGTCAGGGAGCCCTGTGGAGGGAAGGGAGTAGTAGTGGATTCAGCTGATTCAGCCGCAGGGCATGGCAGACGTGCTCATGACAATCTCATAGATACAAGATCTGTCGAGGAATAAGGAAAAGATTTCACAATCAAAGTTCTCTTTGATACGGAGAATATAACAATACCCTTATTCTCAGCAGCAACAGATTGTGAAAGGTCACCAATCTCACAATGATCATAGCGAAAATGTAAGTGAGGTTCAGCCCAAACGATGGGGTCATCGTTGGAAGATGCAGTAGCCGAGAGAATGTGAGGCCATTGTGGAATGTGTTAAGCACTCCAAGAGTGCACATTCTTAAGCAACTGCACACAGTAAATCCCTTTCAAACATGGTATCAAGCAGCCAGAGGGTATGTCAACTTTCAAGCAACTGGAATGCCATTGCACCCTTAATGCACTCTTGTCAGTGTGATAACAGCTTAGCAAGGTGGCACTAAGAGGGAAAACATTTGCCAATAATTACCACCTGAGAGCAACGTTTGAACAGTACCGTCTCTCTAAACATCATCTCTCCAAACCCCTGAGTATTGCAGAGGCCTCATCTTGCTACTGAGCCCCAAGATGGCAGCAGACATCAGAATGCAGAGATCTGTTACTTGAACTTGACAGCATGCACCCAAAGCTGTGAATTATGTTCACATTATCATCTCAGAGAGTGGCTCATGGCCAATTGTATGCTTATTTACAAATATTTATGATCCTAAATTTGTCAGAGGCCTGCCAAATCTCTGCTCTGCGTTACCTAGGCATTTGGCGGGGAAGTGTGGCCTAGTCAGTATTCATACAGCAGCTACTGATTACTTCTTCTTTCATTGACTCTGCTGAGGACTGAGGAGATGTGCCGAAGTGTGGCTTTTGTAGCAATACACTTCCTCGACATTGTTCATCTCGCAAACCAAACCTGAGTCGATGAGTGCTCAGCTGTGCAATTAATTCCAGATTGAGTTGCATAATGTACCTTTACAGGAGGATTCTGTAAAGTACCACTAGGCAACTGGCAAAGTAAGATGCTTGTGAGTAAGTAGACAGCTGCTCCGTGGTGAGCACACACATCGGAAATCGCACACTCATTTCAAATATCAGAGTGGAAACAATTTCTGTCGATCAGCGTCACGCATGGCAAGAGTGGAAACTAAGGAGGGATTAGTGTTCCTTAAACATGGAGATGAAAGAATGCTGCAGGGAAGCATGAAAGGCTACAACAATGAATACTATTTTTCCCAAAAAACTCTTGTCATAAGCTCAAAGTTTTACCTGGCTGGTTTCGGAATGGTGGGACTGATGTATGAGGAGAGATTGACTGGGTTAGGATTGTCTTCACTGGCCTTCAGATGAATGAGAAGGCTTACAAAATTCTAACAGGACTAAACAGGGTAGATTCAGGGAGGATGTTCAGAACCAGGAGTCACAGTTTGAAGATACGGGGTAGACCATTTAAGGCAGAGATGAGGCATTTTTTCACCCAAAGGGTGGTGAACTTGTGGAATTTGTTATCACAGGAAGTAGTTGATGCCAAAACGTTGAAGTGACTGACAGACATTCTGTGCTGATGTTTTATCTGCTTGACATGTATGATCTCCCTCTGGGCTTAGACTGAAAATACCCTTAAGAGATTGAGAGTTTAGAATATGTACAAGTTTCATTTACTCTAACGGAGCAGAGTAAATCATTCATTCTTTTCTTGGACTGCTGACCTCCTGTCAGGTCAATATGGTCAGGTGAGTAGACCTCCTGTTCCCATCCCTTGGAAAGAGGACTTCCTGTCTTTCTTGGTCAGCATAGTGGAGGATGCTAAGAAGGCCTCACTCACTAAGGTATGGAAGGTTTTGATCTTTTGGAAACTGTGATGAAGCAAAGTTTTACACTGCACCAGCCCTGCGATGGGTGAATGTCTCTATGGGTGTCACTTAAGTATGGCACCAGGACCTTTGACCTCCATGAATCCTTGCCATGAAATTTGACAAGATCCTCTGCATAATTAATGAAAGTTGAGCAAATACTTCTAATCTGCCACCCAGTGTGAATTAAATTGACTTTCCTGCCCACCATTGCACTTAATCTGTTCTGGGAAATTCCATCCCGTTCAGAATGCTGTGTCCCAAAGATGTGCTTTGTTAATTATTACCTCTCAGTACTGGGAGGAGGGAAATTTTGTTGGCCAGTTGAACATTCCACTTCAATATCAAGATGAGAATTACTTCAGCTCAAAATGAAAATCTCAATAATGTAAGCTTTGGTGTTCAGCATTCAAATTGGACTTGTAATTCAAGTTTTTATTACCTACAGGGAATACTTAAATTGCATGTAACAACTGTCAGTCCAGCAGGCGCACAATGAGAATGGGTTTAGGAAAATCTTCTGGATATTTTTGAGGCTCAAATCCTGACAGATTTGTCTTATTGCAGCATTTGATTGTTCCCAGTGCACTTTGCACAAGGAATTAAACTGTTCCCTCGCTGCAATGTGGCTGTTTCTGTAGTTATTCTATTTAATCCATCTGACTCTAAAGCATAAGAACCTCAATAAGAGTGAATGTCAAAATTTTATTTTCATTGCATGGAATACCAGGATTTTTTTGCAGCAGTATTTTGGAGATTATGTTCACTGATTCTCCTGATTTTTTTTTTTGATGGAAGTGGAAACCCAGCAACTTGGGCCATAATATACAAGGTTTGGTATTCCCTGGAAAGAAAGGCCACTGCTTTATGGTGACTGAATAAGACAAATTCTGTTTTTATTAACTGGAATTTATTAACTGGATTTTTTTTTTCACCAGTTTGAGTTTTGTGAATTTTGTCCTAACTTTCCTTCAGCTTTCTTGTTTAGAAAGAAACCCTGTGTTCTTGGATATAAATGTTCAAATCCATTTTACCCCTTCTAATTCCCATTGCAGCAAGCAAGTCAAATGATGCCAACATTTTTGGATGAGTATAGGTGGCTGCAGACTGTTTATCCAAATTCACTTTGATGTTGCATGGGCATAGACTTGTATTTTTAAATTTAGGTCAGATTATTTTTTAGACTTTCATCGATTGAGTTTTGAAAAGTTGTTTATTTTTTGTTATAAATGTCAGTGAGTTAGTTTTTGAGAAGGAATTCAAACCTATGTCTACAAATGCCAGAAGAAGCTTTAACTAAAAACTCTGCAACTTCTGAGAAAGAACAGTGCAAAATAGCACTCTGGAGCGTTTGTTGAAATATCTTGTCACAAAATACTTTCAAATGTATGCGTGAGTTATGTTTATATTCACCCCAATCCCGAAATTATGGAAATCTCCATCGCCATAAATAATCACAACATGACACTTCAATAAAATTGGTACATTGTACACCATTTCAAGTTTTAAAATACATCGATGCCTTGACTATTGAAAGGCTGTATGTATTTCTCTATATTTGGAGATTTTCTTTTGAAACAAAGTACGAAAATGAGTGTTCAGGGATTGCACAATTTCTGAGTATTGCATGCTGGAAATACCAATGTGTTCAGATTCGTGTGTCAAGTATGATTGCTGCAATATTTAGCTCTGCCATGTCTGTTTTTTTTATGTATTAATGGCTTCAACATTGCAACTCTGGCACCTGCACACTTTTTGGGTGATAGCTACATCATATGCCATTTTGGTGAAGCTGCCAGTATTTGTACAGGGAATATCAGCTGGAAGCTTTTAGAGTTGGCACATGGAGATGGCAGTTGATGGCACTGGAGCTGCCACTTTGGGGCCCTCTCTTAATATTTTATGTTCAGTCATGGCCACCACTGGCTGGGCCAGCATTTGTTGTCCGTCCTTAACTGCCCTCCGTTTCAGAGGGCATTTATGAGTTGACCACATTAATGTGGGTCTGGCGTCACACAAAGGTCAGATTGAGTAAGGACAGCAGGTTTCCTTCCTTAAAGGATATTAGTGAACCCGATGGGTTTCTGTGACAATCGACAATGGTTTCATGGTCATCATTAGACTTCTAATTCCAGATTTTTATTGAATTCAAGTTTCACCATCTGTCCATGGTTGGATTTGAACTCAGATCTCCAGAGCTTTACCCTGGATTACGAGTCCGGTGACGATATCACTAGAGCACTGCCTTTTCCCTCGCAGTTAGAAATGTATGTTTGAAGGAACTACTCACGGGTGTTATGTAAAGGATCATTAGGTTCTGTTGCTGATTTGACTTATGCAGTGCTTGGAGAATTCTTCAGTGGTTCCCAGCGTTGCTTAAAATTGCTGAAGCCATCAAGGAATGGTGTGACATATGTTTGTCCTGACGTCAAAGATTTGAGATGAATTGCTCCCAGACATGGATAAAATAGTTTCCTCTGACTATAGCATGGCAAGGAGAATTAGCAAAGGTGACAAAGAGCAAGACAATCTGATGGGAGAGGGAGGAGAAGGGGCAGGATGGCTTACAGCAGGAAGCCTCATCCATCCAGGCTGTTCAAGGAGCAATGTCCCGATCTGAAACCCAGTGAGGAATGGTGTGGTAGATGTCTTGACCAGTGTGGATGTCCTCATTGAAATTAGTCACCTGCTTACTGCCATCTCAGAGCAGGGAAAGGAAGCATTGCCAGTAACTATGGAAGTGGCCTTCAACTCTTGTACATTTGGTTCTTTCCAGACTGTAGCAGGAGATGATGGCAACTTCTCCCAGTTTGTGTCCACTGTTGAATAAGGGAGATCATTGATATTGCATACCTTGAGAGCTGTAAATGTTGCATTCTGTTTTGCCAAAGATGAGTGGATTGAGTGAACACTCAGCTTCAAGGCGATTGCAAATTTCCCTATGGTGCAAGATTCCGTTAATGATGCACGTTGCTTGTGCCGCATGTTAATTCTGAGATATGTCACAATCAGATGGGATTTCACAACATCAATCCTGTGACTGTCCTCCTGTATATAACACATTCAGGTCAATATTAGTCATCAGGTGGCATTCATGATGTCTATTTCTGTGTCAGTCTGCTATGCAATCTGCCTTTGCACCATGGTGACAAATCAGAGGGTGACTACATGATTTGGGTATGATTTGACAATGTGGCTCATGATTCTGTTGCATAAACCATTCACCTGTGGGCAGCATGCATCTGTCATGCATGATGCCACACAAAATAGGATAGATTATTGGCATGCTTAAACAACTTTGCTGATACTTGGATCACATGAGAGGAGCCCCGAAATACTTGGCAGGACAGGTGTCAAAATTCGTGGTGGTCTTCTTGCTGCTTCTACTTATGAGGGCATAGTCATCACCTGTACAGTGACCAGCTGAGGAGAAGGAAGAGGGGCCAAATAAGGCCTCTTTCTTACCAGGCTATCCGTGATTGACTCATCTGACTGCTGCACCGAAGAATGCAGCCACATTTCTTCCCTGTGCCATTGCCTGTGCTGCCATTTTGAGAGAGAGCAGCACTTTTGAGCTCCACTAAACCCTGGGTGGCACCTCCATCATCCGAGTGATCTGTTGGAATTGTGTTGCTGGAAGGTCCTTGGAGTCCCTTTGTATACTTCCAGCAATCTGAATCTGAAGTGTACAAAGCTGGGCTTGCAGAACAGCAGCCTGAGCTTCCGTTCTGGCACTTGGATATTGAGTGTTTTGTGTTGCATTGGAAGTTCAGACATCAAATATCAGAAGTTGCATCATGGCTAGGCCTGCAGATGTGCTGGGTAGGGTGACTTTTGAACTTTTTGCGACACTGCCCCTTTTGCAGCATTGCATCAAGGGTATCAAAGCCACAATCCTGACGTTGAACAGTTAATTGGTCTCACTAACTTTGCAAAATTTGTCTGGAGGGCCTGCAGGTAGAGAACATCTCTCTTCTCCATCTCCTGAACCAAGACTTCGGGTAGGGTAAGAAAGATCTTGATGCACGATTTCTGCCAGGCTATGTCATTTTGTCTCTTTCCTACGTGACACTCATTTTTACAGTTACACTCAATACTTCAGTATAATATATTTCACTTCACTTAAAACCAGGCTGCATCTGTATAATACAAGCAAACCTGAGCACCTACTAACCTCTCTCAAATGTGCACATCCTGCTCACATATATAGACACTGACTCACGCTACAATCATTAAAGCAATGGATCTGTGTTAATCATGTATCCGTTTTCAGGGCTATTGAATTTTAAGGCCAATGCATTTTGGAATCTTGAGAGAATGTTATATTTCAAAGTGCATTTGCAGATATGTGGATATTGTAAAAAAGAAAGAAAAGTTGCTGAATCTTTTAATCTTACGTCCATCGGACAAACAGAAAAATGTCAGAATATCAAACAATCCTCACAATTTATTCCACAGGAGCACAGGAAATTTCAAAGTCCCCACTGCTTTCTCTCTAGTATCATCCCAGCTAGAGCTGACTTACCAACCAACCAGTGTCCTTTGCTTCTGTGCATTGTGATGATTACTTAAAATTTGGCTCTTTTAGGTTTGTCCTGACAAATGCAAGGTGAAAAACTCTAGCATCGCGTCTCCTGTCATCAATTTTCATATTCTGTACGGTAAACGGCTGTTTGAGAGCTATTGCATGAAATAATATAACTTCATATTAAATTGCCTTCTCCCCATTGTGCACACTGTAGTACATTTCACACCTCTCTTCGGATATGTAATGCATGACTATAATTGAGCAGATTAGTAGGAAAGCTTAAATGGATTTAGATTAAGCAGTCATGTCTAGGAGCTTGAATGTTGCAGTTATTAGTCTGCAAGTCATAGTCTGGGAATGAACCATCTTGCACTCCCTAATTAGGTGCGGATGGCTGTTAGTCAAGATCCTGACAAATTTGTTTCACTTTTGTTTCACAGAATATATGGTATTTTCACAACAGTGCAATGTTGCATAACATTAGGGCTCACACCATGTGTTTCAAACTTGCGTTTTATCTTCAGAAAATAAGTGCTCGAGCAAATAATTCATTAAAAAATATATTCATGTTTTAGTTTTCTTGTGCCTTTATCAGACCCAGTTTAATAATTGGGTATATTTCCTGCTCTGGGCTCTGAGGCAACAACAGTCCATATTTGGATCACAAACCTGACCTCCTAATTAATGGGCCTTGCAGTTTTTATACTCAGAGCCAGTCAATTTACAGGCCACTTCTGGGTTTGCCAAGTAAAGGAAGAGGGTTTAGGAGCTGTCTAAAACTGCACAAAGGATCATTACAGCAAGAGACTCTGGTGACACTCACTGTGGCAGCACTATGTAGAGTGATTCACTCACTGTGAGCTAGAACAGAGAAGAAAATGGATGGACAGTGTGGAAACATCTGCAGCTCAGTTCACGGGAGCATTCTTGACGGTAATACTGAAAGCAGTCTGTTGGTGGTCAATCATCTCAGCTCCAGGACATCGCTGCAGGAGATTTTCAGGCCCAACCATCTTCAGCTGCTTCATCAGTGAACTTCCTTCCATCACAAGGTTAAAAGTGAGGGTGTTCACTGAAGACTACAAAGACTTGGTTAAGATGTGCAGTTCTATAACTGCACCCCCTCAGCAGCTCTTAAGGCACATGCCCTCAGCCCCTCTGACAGCTGAACCACACTGTCCTTCTCTCAGAAACCATGTCAGCAGGAAGGCTGTCTTCAGTGGGACCTTCATAGGCTCCAAACCAAGAGATCATCCATCCAACCTTCAGTACTATTTGCGACTCTTCAGATTTGAAGCAGTCCATGTTCAAATGCAGCAAGATCTGGATGATGTCCAGTCTTGAACTAACAAATGGCAATAACCTTCATGTTGCCAAAGTGCCAGGCAATGATCATCTCCAGCCAACAAGAGATAATCTAAAGGCCCTTTAACGTTCAATGTCATTACCATTGCTGAATTCCCCACTATCACCATCCTGGGGGTTATCATTGACCAAAAACAGTACTGGACGTGCAAGTCAGAGAATTCTGGAGTCAGCAACTTACTGAATTCCCAAAGCTTGTTCACCATCTACACAGCACAAGTCAACAATGTGACAGAATATACTTCATTTGCCCAGATGAATGCAGCTCCAACAACACCCAAGAAGCTCAACACTTGACTGGCACTGATCTATAAACAATCACTCCCTCCATCACTGACAGTACCAGCTGTGAGTACCATTTACAAGATGCGCTGCAGGAATTCACTGAAGCTCCTTCAACAACACCTTCCAAACTTAAAACGGTTACCATCTAGAAGACAAAGACAATAGTCGACATATGGGAACACCACTACTTGGAAACTCCTCTCCAAGCCACTAATCATCCTGACTTGGAAAAACATCACCATTCTTTCACTGTCGCTAGATCAAAATCCTGGAACTCCCAACACTGTGGGTGTACCGACAGACAGGAACTGCAGAAGGTTCAAGAAGGCAGCTCACTGTCACCTTTTTGAGGGCAATTATGAGTGGGCAATAAATGCTGGTCTAGCCAGCGAAGCCCAATTTTTTTTTTAAAAAAAAGGAGTCTTTATTCGACAGGACGAAGCCAATTAGCTTCACCAGACGACAGGCTCGGCTTGAGGCTTTAGGCGCAGTGAGCAATGGAGTGTTGGGGAGGATGTGGACTCAGCGTCACAAACATTTCAAAGACATCTGCGTGTATGACAAGATGGGTGGTTTGTGCTCACTCTCTCACCACCTCGGCAATATTCTACACACTCTGAACCATACACTTTGCTACCATGTTCATTCCGTTAGTATTTATTGAATTGAGCTAAGATGGCAGCATCCAGAGAGATGCCTCATGATAGAGGTCACATCAGAACAGAAGGCCAGATAGGACATGAGAACTGATTGAATTTCAAACCAACCACTATTGATTCTATCTCCCTCCCTCAGCAATTATCTTGAGACTAAACCATGTGTTTGCAAAATTGGTGATGAGCCTCCAGCTACATATCTGTGCCATCGTTGAGACTACTTATTGCCACTTTCATGACGTAATTGGACTTCAACCTTGTATCAGCTCATCAGCTGCTGAAGTCCTCTCCATGTCTGTGTTACGTCTTGACGCGAGCCTGACTCTCATTTCACTCTCTGTAAACCTGAGATCACCCAAAGCATGTTCTGACCTTCATTAAGTTGTGTTTCAATTGTCATTTTTACGCTCATTGAACTGCACTGGCTCTCACTCAAGCAAAGCATCAATTTTAAAATTTGTGCCAGTTTTCATTCTCCATGACCTTGCCCGCCCTATCTCTGTGATTTTTCTCCTAACCCTCCAGAATGTCCACGCTTCTCAAATTCAGGCTTCTTGAACATCACTAGTTTTAATTTCTCTACCACTGGTGGTCGTACCTCCAGCTGCCTGGCCCCAAGCTGCAGTGTTCTGTTTGTACACCTCTTTGCCTACTTTTCTTTCCTCCGTTAAGATATTCCTTAAAATCGACCTTTTTGATCAAGTTTTTAGCCATCTGACCTAGTATTAGTGGCACAGTGGTTAGCACTGGTGCGTCACATCGCCAGGGACCCGGATTCGATTCCAGCCTTGGTGATTGAGTGTAGAGTTTGCACCTTCTTCCCATATCTGCAAGTGTTTCCATTGGGTGCTCTTATTTCCACCCACAGTCCAAAGATAGGTTAGGTTGATTGACCATGTTAAATTGCTTCATCGTGTCCCAGGATGTATAGTGTAGGGAGATTAGCAGGATAAATGCATGGGGTTAAATGAATGGAGTGAGTATAGAGCCTGGGTAAGCTGCTGTTTTGAAGAGTTTAAGCAGAATGTCCTCTTCCTGTACTGCTGGAGTTGTATGATTATTTTGTAGCTCAGAGCATAATTTTTGTTCCATGATGTTCCACTGAAGCACCTTGGGATGTTTTATGTTAACGGAATGAATGAAAATCTGAATATGAGCTGCTGCTGTTGCAACTGACAATGAAATATTGATAGTTAGTTTATCTACTTAACAAGTTTCAACTGATCATTGTTCAAGGGAAAACTCGTTCCCCAGCATCTATTGACGGTGCTGTTTGAACTCGGTGTAAGGATGAGAATAGAAACAGTTCAAAAAGATTTGCTCAGGTGAGGAATTGCGTCACGTGTGCCAGTTCTGCCCCATAATAGCCAAGATTGCCAGCTTGCCATTTGGAGAATTGCAAGCTTGTGCCCAGAACTTAGCAGTCAATAGGTGGCACAGTGGTTAGCACTGCTGCCTCACAGCGCCAGAGACCCATGCCCAATTACTGGCTTGAGTCACTGTCCGTGCAGAGTCTGCACATTCACCCTGTCTCTGCGTGGGTTTCTTCCGCGTGCTCCGATCTTCCCCCCACAATCCGAAAGATGTGGTGGTTCAGTGCACTGGCTGTGCTAAATTTTCTCTCCATATACCCAACAGGTACTGGAATGTGGTGTCTTGGGGATTTTCATAGTAACTTCACTGCAGTGTTAATGTAAGCCTACTTGTGACAATAATAAACAAACTTTAAAATTTTAACTTCAACAGGAGACATATTGGATCATTAGTGCATCATAAAAATTCAACTATTTTTAATGAATAATCATTTTAAATACTACTTTGAAACAATGTGCTCATTAACCTTGGTATAAAGGTATTCATTCTCTTTGTTCATTGTGTTTTAATTGACTTGTGTTCAGCCTGAGACATTATATGTACTTTGTTTCTTTCTGAATCATTTTCAAAGATTCTGACATATGTTTTGATTCTCTTCATCAGTTCCCATTGGAAAATAAGTTTTACTCTCAGATTATCATTCTCTTAGTTACACTGTGCAGCTATCTACCTAATTAATCATCAAGAAAATTATTCATGAAGAGTGCAACAGTCAGAATGGAAAACCATCTGTTCAAACAGAGCAAAATCAGTTGCAGTACAAAAAACAAGAGCAAGTTACTACTCATCAAATGCACCCATCTCTGTTTCTGTGCTCCTCAATTTCCATGAGTGCATAAAAAGACTGTTTTGTCCAGAATTGTGACCTAGAATAAGAATTCTCAGAAACCAAATATATATGTAATGGCAGACACGTTTAAAACATGAAATATTGAGAGAAATGGGTTCACATAGCATCATTTCAAGTGGAGACTATGCAGATTCCTCTGATACTGCATCAAGCCATAATTTGTGCAAGTTACACAGTGCTCTTCAACGAGGAAAATTGGGTCAATGGAGATAACAGTCCACAGTGCTGTTTGCCTCCAGGAAATCAATATAACCTGTGTAGTCTGCTACCTAAACAAATTCGGAATTCAATTGAAAGGCCATCAAACTTTTGTTTCTGTCCATAGACGCAACCAAATATGCTATGTTGCTGATATCTTTTATTTTTGTTTCAGATTGCTCAGCCATTTTAGAGGGCGTTAAGAGTCAGTCATGTTGCTAAATGCTTGGAATCACACGTAGATAAAACCAAGCAAGGGTGGTCGATTTCCTTCTCTGAAGAGCATTAGTGAACCCAGATGGCTGGTTATAACAATCGATAATATCTTCATAGTCACCGTTTTGGGGGCTAGCTTTCAATTCCAAATTTATTTATTGAACTTTAATTTCCACCAGCTATCTTAGTGAGATTTGAACCCCTGGCCATTAGCCTGGGTCTTTGAACAACTTACCACTATCACCCCTGTCACCTCTTAAATAAGATATTGCTGCTCCTGTTTAGTGCAATAAACCAAAATAAATGGTTTTGTTTTTGTTCTCATTTTAGGGGAGTATTTCAATAAAGAAGGAGGGTTGTATTCTACGCTAGAAGCCATGTCTATATCTAGACAACAGCTTTTTTAAAAAAAAAGCCAGCAAGGATCCAATTGCACACAAAAGTTTTATTGTTACCTATAAGCGATATACTTTGTGAACCTGCAGCACAGTGACTAAATGAATAGAGAATGATTAGATAGATTATGCCTGTAAGTACATACACAATGTCCCCTGTGAATAGGTAGTCTTGGCATTCTGCATCATACATTGTGAAAGTCCTTCACTGACAATGCATGGTGTGTGCTTAATCTTAATGCAATGTCCTATTTGAACAGCAATCAGAATTAACTAACAGAGATAATAGATCTGCCATTTTAATGATAGAACACAATCTTTTTCTTACAGAGCTTTTCACCTCAAAAGTTGTTGGCAACTCATATGGATCGTTTTTTGTTCCAAGTAAAGTTTGTGTAACTTTGCTGAGATCCCAGTAAATGAATGTTCCTGACTAAAATGATGGTGCTAGGATATGTACAAAATAGATGTTCTCTTTATCTGAGTATTGATGTGTAAGTGAGTGGGTAGAACCTGGTTTAATATTTTGGCAAAAGCAGGATAAAATTTTAAAAGTACTGCTTTCACTGAAAGTGCAGCCTACATGGAGGATTTTCATCCAAAACTTTGTTTAGCTGAGGGATATGTAGCTTGGGAGAAATTTTGGAAATTCTGGTCGATATTAGAAATAATGGCAGTGCCATCAAGGTTTATCTCCAACCAGCATTGAAATGTGAAGCATCCTTTGTCCTTTTAGTGTTCACCACACCAACTTGGAAAATTACACCTTGCTAAAAATTTCAGGCCATAGTTTCTGGGGGAGTGAGAGAGAATATTGTGATGTTATAATGATATTAAGGCATCAATCAGTCACAGGCACATGAAACCACTTAAACATGGATGGAAGACTTGAAGACCTCAGCAGCAAAGCTGTGTGCAAGTGTTGTGCTCCAAAGCAACAATGAAACTATGACTGGATCCTGTGATACACTGCTCTTCTCATGATGTTATGCTGCTATGCCTTAAGGCATATTACAACAGATGCAAGTCTAGCAGATTGCCATTGGACAGCTAAGAAATTGGTATAGAACCAAATTCATCCAGGTTACCTCCACAGGAATGCTGCATGCAAACTCTGGCAGTTTAGTCTTCTTTCTACCCCTCATGTAGGAGAATTTGGGAAATTCCAACTGGTACCAGTGGTATCTACATACATCACTTTCCAAGCCCTTCACAGCCGAAGGAAACCTTTTGAAATGCAGTTACTTTTGTTGAGCAGGGCAACACAGCAGCAGCTTCACCTACAGTGAGGTCATACAAGCAGCAATAAGATAAATAATGAGACTTTGGAATAGATAGACATTAATAGATCCTTGGGCAACATAGGAATCAGGGAATTTGGGTTTACAGCAGGCAAGACGAATTAATGTAAAAATTATGTCAGGATCTTATTGAATAGTTCAGAAGACATGAGGGGATTGATGGTCCACTTCTTTCCCTATTTCTTATGTTTAGATCTTGGTGATGGTGGTTCTTCGAATTGCATTAAGGGACCTTTCAAGCTAAAACTGAGAGGGGTCTTCTTCAGTAAGTGTCATCCTAGATTATGCACTCAAATATCTGAAATAAGCCATTCTGAGTTTGGCAAGAATGCTACCACTATGTTCAGACTGACATTTTTCGTATGTGTTGAGAACATATGTTCAATGCTGGGCTCTCCGAAGGCTCCAACTATACTGTGATAAGGACACTTTGCTCCTGATTTTCTGCCAGACACTTGGAAAATATCTTTGTTCTTTTAGAGGTGATGGGCATTTCCAAGAAAATAAAATGTGCCTGTTTCTTGCCCTGTGGGTCTAGGCAAATGGCTTTAAGAGCTAGAAGTATATCAGAGTGTGTCATTCATTGATCTTGCGCTAACAAAAACTCTACCCTCTAAACATGAGGCCTAATTGTTCAAATCTGTTCTCTCCAAGTATTTTCTATTTTCTGTATCTGAAGTTACAACAGTTGAACTACTACAGTGAATGATGGTAAGTGAATCTGTTTAGCCTCCTAGACTCTCCACTTGTGTATGTTTTCAGTTCCTACACTGGAATGACGAAGAAACAATTGTTCATTGCAGTAAGCCTGAAATCCTGGAATAGTTTTATTCCTGCTATTAAATTCAGCTATGAAAATAAACACTTTCAAAATATTTGAATTATTTTACACTTCCACTTCACTTTTTCTATTGTTTAACTCCACAGCTCTATTCCTGAATTCCTCATTTTCTAATATTTAAACGTCATTTTAATTTGAATTTTACTTATTTCCTATCCAAACTATATTTTTTAATATTTGAACCATTTAAATTCATTCTTGCTTTACACATTTTGCTGAGCTTTATATTTCTCCTAACCTGTCCCTCCCCACCCTAATACCACACACACACACACACACACACACACACACACATTTTCCATTTGCGGGTAGATAAGCAACAATGTAGTTTTGGTTTAGGTTGCCTAATATCCATCTCCAAAGCTTTTAGTTGACTCAAATACAGAAGTGTGATTATTGACCAAACTTATCTGTGATAGGACTACAAGAATCATTTTTCGGCACCAAGATATGGACCACTGATCATAAAGTAAAACGGTTAACAATTGACCCACAGAAAAATAAAACAATCATAAAAATAAAATAAAAAATAACTCCTCCGAGACATTTTAGGGTTAAAAGCCACAACTTCTGATAAGATACTGTTATCTGTGCTCCTATTTTCCGCTGGTGGTAAAGTTGTCATTTCTAAAAAAAAATCAATTATTTTCTAAATATGTGACACAGTCTTAAATTATTATCTAAAATAGATCAAATGATTAAGTTATTGCCATGAATGCTGAAATTTACGTTTTGTTTTGAAATTATCTTTTAACTCGAAGTGAAACTTTGAATTCCGGATGAACTTTCACTGGGAGACCTGCCCACGTGATCTAGTTGCTATGGGGAGAGAAACATCTTCAGAAACCCATTAAGGTATGGATGGTTGTTTTAACACTCTTTCACAGTATCTCACAGTAAATGGATAGCTTTTTGCTGTTTTGAGAGGCAGAAGCAAGGAACTACTGTGATGGAAATGCAGAGTGAGCTACCTTATGCTAACAATCAAGACTGCAAGAGTTTGATTATGTTCAAAAAGAAGAGAGTACACAGGGTTCTTGAATATTTAAGGAATTGGAGTCATCAAAACATACCTTGCTGGTGCCTATTGGTTCTGAGAAAACTCAAATAGTGGAAACAATTGTCAAAGGACACAATGTTTTCTCCTCATGATGCCAGGCCAAATGAATTTCAGTTGGGAAACTCACTGTGACTGTGGGACTGTTCTTTTAATACCATATACACACATATATATTGTGTACAGTGAAAGGATTTTGTAAGGCCTATTTATGTTGCATTAATTAAGGTGAAAGTGTTATTTCTTTATGTACTAGTTGCCTATTGATTTTAATTTGTTGGTTCTAGTAGAAGTCCTGAAGAATGAAATATTGTACTTCAGTTTTATCCACTGACCACTGGGGAAATCCATTTCTTTTTAAAACAGTCCCTTGGTCTCTAAGGAGGGTAGCATTGTGACGAAAATGACAAACTACTCCTTTCAAAATCAAAACCAAGCACCTTTTTAGAAGACAGTGATGTAGAAATTTGGTGGATCTACAAGCATCCTTTTGATGCACGATAGATCCAAAACATCTGATTTGATGGAGTAGGTCATGTGAGCTCATTATGTGAAACTTTGAATTCAAACAAAGGTGTCTGGGATCTCTAGCATTAAGGAACAACAGGCCCAAATAGATCAAGTGATTTAGTTATTGCCATGAATGCTGAAATTTACAAGGTAGCCATGTTTTGAAATGTACCTTTTCACTCAAAATGAAACATTGAATTCTGGGTGACTGTTTGAAATCCTTTTCTTGCAAAATTTGGCTGAGATACATGTATCCTGACCAACAGTCACTGAAAAGAACTGGAAGATATCCTATATGTTACGACATTCACAATTGTAGTTCATATGTATAATATTCGTTACATGTTGAATGTACACCCCAAAGAACTGACTGCACTACCATTGAAACTACATGGTTGCTGTGAATCTTCAAAAGACAGTTCTAATCCTGCATTATTTCTGGTCTGTCACAGTGATGAGCAAATTACACAGTAATGTCATGTTTGTGTTCGAGTGTAAGGGAGGGATGGGTTTGAATAAATTGGCCGCTTCTGAAATAATATAGGACTTGATCAGTGAAGGCACTTTGTGTAGACTCATTAGCCCTGAACATTGTAAACAAGTGAAATGAGCAATTGTCTCTAATGTATCTCAATCATACAGAGCTGTACAATAACTGATGTCTCGTTCAGAACACTGGCTTCTGGTATTGACTCCACGTCTCAAGAAATTAATGACAGCTTCTATTTTGCAAGCTAAGTCTCATTATCTCAAATTAATCAGGACATTGGCATATTACTGAGCAGATCGCAAGCCATCATTGTCACCTCTCCAGGTAAGGACTGCTGATTTCTGTAATAAAATTCATCTGATCTTTTGAAACAGCCACAATCAGCTTTATGAAAACTCTAGAAATTCCAAAACAGAGCAGGAAATGGATGAACTTAAAAGGCGCTTGACAGAAAATCGTTAAATGTTCTGTTCTTCAAAATATTTGACCCACTGGTGTAAATTGTGTTCAAAACTCATCTTTACATTTCTTGCACGTAAAGCAACAAAAATCTCATTACTAACCTGACATTTCTCTCTTCCAGGTGACAAAGGCAATTATTTACAAAATATAGAATAAAAATCAGGATTAGTTAAGCTATTTCCTCCTTCCATGAGTGTTGCATATTTGAATAATGTTTAGAACTGCATGATACATTTTTAGGGGGTGGGTTAGTTCAGTTGGCTGGATGGTCGGTTAATGATATGGAGTGACATCAACAGCGGAGGTTCAATTGCAAATTGGCTGACATTATTCATGTCTTCTCAATCTTACCCCTTGCCTGAGGTGTGGTGATCCTCAGGTTAAATCATTACCAGTCACCTCTCCTCCTCAAAGGGAGAGAGCAGCCTATGGTCATTTGAACAATGGCGGTTTGGCTTTTTTTTTACATTTTTAACACCTCATTCAATGCTTTTGTCTAACATTGTTAAACTTACACATAATATGTTGAAAAGCAGAAGATTGAGTGCTGATCTAATAGAGGTCATTAAAATTATGAAGGGGTTTATTAGAATTGTGGAGTCCACTTGTGGAGTCCAGAATTATATAAACATGCAGTCACCATTAATAAAAAATTCAGGAGAAAGCTCCTTAATCGTAGAATAGTATGTGTGTAGAACTTGCTACCACATGGAGTAGTTGAGGCAAATAGCTTGGCGCATTAAGGTGAAGCTGGATAAGTACATGATGGAAAATGGAATAGCAAGCTATTCTGATAGGATTGCGTGGAGGTTAATGTGGTGCACCTTACCTTCATTGATCTCACTGACGCATTCAACCATGTGAGCAGAAGTCATATTTTCAGTTGCTGAAGAAACTTGGCTGCTCACCGAAGCTTCTCAGCGTGATCTCTTTGCATGATAACACGATGGGCAATGTCAGCTTTGATGGAATAGCTCTGGAACCCTTTCAGAACCTCAGTGCGATTAAACAGGTTGTGTTCTGATGCTGACTCCCTTTGACATATTCTTCTATTTGGTGCTGCCAAATGCCTTCACATCATCTGTTGAGGGTTTCTCCTTCCGTATCAGAACTGAGAGAAAGTTGCCCTGTCTCTCCCATCTTAGATCTAAGAGAAAAATGTGCTCATTCCTCATAAGTTGCTTTCTGCTGATAGTGCCATGGTAACATCCAAGGAATGCCTTCAATGGCAAATGAACAGACTCTTTCTTGTCTGAAATGAGTTTGGTCTGACCAGGAAGACAATGTCATGGCCCATGATGCTGCCATACTACCACCTATCAGCATTGACAATGTGAAGCTTGATGTGATAGCTTCACATATTTATCCTCCACAATCACCAGCAATCTGTCACAAAGTGCCAAAATTATGTATTACAAAACTGCATCTGTTTTGTCCAATCTAAATATAAGCACATGGAGCAACAGCATCCTGTTTGAGAACACCATCTGTCAGTCTACCAAACCTGTGTTTTGAGTCTCAGTTCTCTTGCCTGTTACTGACAGAGGAGGGAGGCAAAACTGAACTTCTTATTTTCTTGCCATCAATCTGTGACAGTGATACTTTTGAAGTAGGCTGTTTCCCTAAATCCTATGTTTCTGAGGTAAATCTCAATGGCGGTTTGGCTTTTTTTTAACATTTTTAACACCTCATTCAATGCTTTTGTCTAACATTGTTAAACTTGCACATAATATGTTGAAAAGCAGAAGATTGAGTGCTGATCTAATAGAGGTCATTAAAATTATGAAGGGGTTTATTAGAATTGTGGAGTCCACTTGTGGAGTCCAGAATTATATAAACATGCAGTCACCATTAATAAAAAATTCAGAAGAAACCTCCTTAATCGTAGAATAGTATGTGTGTAGAACTTGCTACCACATGGAGTAGTTGAGGCAAATAGCTTGGCGAATTAAGGTGAAGCTGGATAAGTACATGATGGAAAATGGAATAGCAAGCTATTCTGATAGGATTGCATGGAGGTTAATGCATGCAAAGTAGCTTGCAGCAAACTTTATGCAGATTCAAATCAGTAGTATGGTTTAACCACACATTCAAATGAGAGTGAGGAAAGTGTTGACCCAAGGAAGAGATTGCGTGACTTATAAGGTGACTGCAATATAGATTTTACTTTCTTAAAAATCATGGAATCATAGAATCCCTACAGTGCAGAAGGAGGCCATTTGACCCATCGAGAGTGTACTGATCCTGGTCCCACCCAGGCTCTGCACCCATTTACGCTGCTAATCCCTGTGACAGTAGAGTCAATTTAGCTTGGCCAATCAATCTAACTCACACATCTTTGGACTGTGGGAAGAAACTGTAGCACAAAGAAGAAACCAACACAGACAGTGACCCAAAACGAGGACTGAACTTGGGTCTTTGGCACTGTGAGACAACAGTGTTAACCACTACGTCGCCAGGCCACGTGGAAGATGTAATTCTAATTGACAGAAATTAACAAAAAGTCAGTTAACTGAATTGGAAATAACGTGGTATTGGGAATACCTGCAGGGATAAGGAAAGCTTAGATTGTTGAAAACATGGCATTGCATTCAAATAAGAGTTACCAGATTGACCGAGTTCTGGAAAGGTGAGGCAATTGAATGAAATACATAAATTTGAAATGCAGGAAAAGGAGAAAGAAATGGGAAAACTTGAAATGCAAGAAAAAGAAAGGAAAAAAGAGAGTGATTTCAAAGTGAATTGGAAATGGAAAAGGAGAACGAGAGAGCATTTTAGCTTGAAACTTGAAGTTAAAACAGTGACATGAAAACATTTGTGGAAGGAAATAATTCTAGACATGATGGGGAAATGTTCTGATTTTGTACAAAAAAACTTCCAAAAGAAGATGTAGAGACTTTTTTAACTCATTTGAGAAAATCGTGAGAAAAATTAAGTGCTCACATGATACTTGGATGCTACTCTTACAGAATAAACTCGTAGGTAGGGCTAGTCATATCTACGCATTTAAGGTATGGGGAGTATAATACAGATCTATACTGGTTGTTTATAAGTTTGTACCCAGAACTTAGAGACAAAAGTTTCAAAATGTAAGAAGGCAGCCTTAGCAAACTTGTGTTGAGTTTGGAAGTGTTAAACAAAATAATTTGAATAGCTGATTAAAAAATTAAGCTAGAGAAAGATTGCAAATGGGTTTTTCCTGGTCAAATGGCAATGAGATCACAGACACATAATATGGGACAAGAAAAGGAGGAGTTGACAGCACAGGGTGAGAAAAGTGAAATAAGGTACAATCTTTAGTCAGCTGAATGAAAAGGAAAGAGACAGATGAGTTTAGCTCAGAGAGATTGATAGAATTACAGTGGGGCAATTTCAAATTAAAATAAAATCTATCAAAAAGCTCACTTGGCATTGGAGACTCAGTATATTCCTGACTAATATTATGTAAAAGATTGCGTTTTAATAAGAAAATGGTATCCCAATCATATCAGTATAGTTGCATAATGGGGAGAAATTGTATTACCAGTATAGGAAAAGAATTCTAAGGACAGCTCGTGAATTCCATTAGGAGGACATGTAGGAATAAAGGAAACACAAACAAAGTTACGGAAAGAGTTCTACTGGCTGGGCTTACATAAAGTTAGTTAACTTTTAACACACACGTCAGTTAATAGGGAAATGACGAATCTTTTGCAAGAGTTCTAATTGCCTGTGTTGGATCACTTCCAAAAACACAACTGGAAACCAATATTTGTTAACTATTGTGGATGTATCCACTCGATATCCTGGAGTCATACCATTAGAAACATTACAGCCAAGAGAACGGTGGAGGAATAACCAAGCTCTTTACCAGAAATGCCTTGCCGAAAGAGGTACAATTGGATCAAGGGTCAACTTTCATGTCAGGATTACTTAAAGAAGTCATGAATAGTTTGGAACTATAGCAGTATAAACCATTGTGTATCATCCAGAATCAAAGGGAGCGTGAGAGATGGCATTAAACTTTGAAAACAATGATGAGAATGTATCATCCAAATTGCCCTTTTGATTATGACAATGATTGCAATAATGATTATTTGCCATTGGGGATGCAACAAATGATTCTACAAGATTTAGCCCTTTTGAATTGTTTTATGAATAGTAAATATTGGTAATGAAACAGAGAGGAGAAGAAGAAGGGTAAATCTGAAATTGATTTGCCTCTAACTCATTTGAGTAATGAAGTACTAGAAATTTAAATAACATAGAACATGAAGCTAAGAAGTGTAATATCTCCACTAATGTTAAATGCGAGTGTATTCTAAAACCCAGAGAGATAAGTTAGAACGCCAATTCTTAGTGGTGTTTATTTTCAATCTTGTATTAATGTGAGAAAAGACATGCAAACCAGGGAGGAATAGTTTAGTCTTGTTCTGATCAATTAATAATGAATATTTATCAACTTCAAAAAAACATAACAAGAAAGACTAGAATACATTCAAATAGCACACTCAATGACACTGATACCTCCCCTCCTCTCACGCTTTCTCTCTCACACACACACACCCCATCACATGAAGTTAGCCCTTGGCACCCAACTACCTACGTTTCCTGAACTCTGACACACCTCATGTTCCCAAACAACATCCAACATTACAAAACTGAGTTAAATTCAGCAGATTGTCACCACCAAGTTATTTGGCCACATTTGGAAAAACAATCTTCAGTTTCAGCGAAGGCATAATCTTCTCTGTTTGAGTTTTGGATCTTAACCAGTCACCCTTTTAGCAATAACCTGTTTGAGAGGGAAGACTGTTTGGTGGGTTTTGACGGTTGCTGCTTTGACTGTGTCACTTTCTCCAGTTATTTTGCTATGGATATGTAATTCTTTCCCTCTGATATTATCCACCTAGTGGACTTGGCTTTTAGCGTATCAGTACCAATTCACTTCTTTCTCCATTTTGACATCATCTCTTCTATACCCTAATATTCTCCCCTAGTCACATAGGTAAACATTTACTGTTCTCATACATTTATAACACTGCAGTAACTCTTCCACTTCACCCAGCTCTTATCTGGAATATCCTTAACCGGTGGAAAAGTGTGAGGTAATTCACTTTGGCAGGAATAACAAATGTGTAGAGTATAGGGCTAATGGTAGGACTCTTAATAGTGTTGATGAACAGAGGGATCTTGGTGTATGTGTGCATAGATCCCCGAAAGTTGGCAATCAAGTCGATAAGGTTGTTAAGAAGGCATACGGAGTCTTAGCTTTTATCGGTAGGGGGATTGAATTTCGGAGCCGCATTACAGGGCAGAACAGGCCCTTCGGCCTTCGATGTTGCGCCGACCAATTAGGAACAAGCAGTGACCCTCTAACTTAGACCATTCCCTTTTCATCCATAAACTTATCTACTAACCTCTTAAACGCCACCAAACTTGGCGCATCTACAACTGAAGCAGGCAGGGCATTCCATACCCTTACCACCCTCTGGGTAAAGAACCTACCTCTGACATCCGTCCTAAAACCACCACCCCTTAATTTAAAGCTGTGTCCCCTCGTGCTAGCTTTCTCCATCCTAGGAAAAAGGCTATCACTGTCCACCCTATCTAACCTCTAATCATCTTATATGCTTCAATAAGATCCCCTCTTAGCCGCCTCCTTTCTAACGAAAACAACCTCAAATCCTTCAGCCTCTCTTCATAGGACCTGCCCTCCATACCAGGCAACATCCTGGTAAACCTCCTCTGTACCCTCTCCAATGCCTCCACATCTTTCTTATAATGTGGGGACCAGAACTGCACACAATACTCCAAGTGCGGCCGCACTAGAGTTTTGTACAGTTGCAACATGACGTTGCGGCTCCGAAATTCAATCCTCCTACCAATACAAGCTAAGACTCCGTATGCCTTCTTAACAACCTTATTGACTTGATCGCCAACTTTCGGGGATCTATGCACACATACACCAAGATCCCTCTGTTCGTCAACACTATTAAGAGTCCTACCATTAGCCCTATACTCTACACATTTGTTATTCCTGCCAAAGTGAATTACCTCACACTTTTCCACCGGTTAAGGATATTCCAGATAAGAGCTGGGTGAAGTGGAAGAATTACTGCAGTGTTATAAATGTATGAGAACAGTAAATGTTTACCTATGTGACTAGGGGAGAATATTAGGGTATAGAAGAGATGATGTCAAAATGGAGAAAGAAGTGAATTGGTACTGATACGCTAAAAGCCAAGTCCACTAGGTGGATAATATCAGAGGGAAAGAATTACATATCCATAGCAAAATAACTGGAGAAAGTGACACAGTCAAAGCAGCAACCGTCAAAACCCACCAAACAGTCTTCCCTCTCAAACAGGTTATTGCTAAAAGGGTGACTGGTTAAGATCCAAAACTCAAACAGAGAAGATTATGCCTTCGCTGAAACTGAAGATTGTTTTTCCAAATGTGGCCAAATAACTTGGTGGTGACAATCTGCTGAATTTAACTCAGTTTTGTAATGTTGGATGTTGTTTGGGAACATGAGGTGTGTCAGAGTTCAGGAAACGTAGGTAGTTGGGTGCCAAGGGCTAACTTCATGTGATGGGGTGTGTGTGTGTGAGAGAGAAAGCGTGAGAGGAGGGGAGGTATCAGTGTCATTGAGTGTGCTATTTTAATGTATTCTAGTCTTTCTTGTTATGTTTTTTTGAAGTTGATAAATATTCATTATTAATTGATCAGAACAAGACTAAACTATTCCTCCCTGGTTTGCATGTCTTTTCTCACATTAATACAAGATTGAAAATAAACACCACTAAGAATTGGCGTTCTAACTTATCTCTCTGGGTTTTAGAATACACTCGCATTTAACATTAGTGGAGATATTACACTTCTTAGCTTCATCTGTAACAGACATGGCAGAGACTGTCATTATAGAATAGGATTCCTGCGCTATACCAGGTGATATTTAACATGGAGTTGACCACCAAGGTGCAAGCTACTCTCTCAGGCTGTCAGAGAAGGGAGAAATGGAACTCGGAGAATGACAGATGGTAAAGTAGTTTATTGCATTAAACAAATGCAACTTTGGTTGAGAAGTGTGCATTCTTGAAACAGGTGTTTGAGTCTTATTTATTTTCATCTGACAGCCAGCACCTAACAACATTTGAGCAACAAATTACATGGACATAATGGCATGAAGCACTTTTTAAAATGTTCTGCTGGTGAAAGCTGCTGGATGAAGTAAGTCTTTTTATAATTCTGTTGTGCATCAATTCAGCAATAATGACATAAGGAGGGACATATGGCATCACAAGTCATGACTGTCTGATTTAATGTGGCCTTGTATTGGGAATATGAGTAAAATGGCATTATTTTCTGAAAACTGACAAAGCCAAATTTACAAAGTGTGTGCGGATTTTGGTGAACTGCAAATTATTAACCTTTAACTGACTGATTCCAGTTACATTTGTTGTGTAGCAAAGCAATGATGTGATAAAAGAGGAATAAGGGTCCTAAAAATTCTAACAGTTGTGTAAAGGCAGTGATAAGATCAGCTAGACAATTATGGTCAAACAAATTGTTCACTTGATAAACAACCTTGCAATATCTCTTATAAGTGGATGAATAATGCCACTCTCCTGAATTCTTCGAAAAGTGAGTTATTAATAAGGGTTTTGTGAATGCAAATTGCATTGATGCTGTGAGGTCCCTTCTTGATGGTGATACTATTTATCAGTGGGAATGGTAACGGGGGTTCAAAACCTGGGGAGCGCGATTCTCACTGGTGAGTTTCTGAGTTGCAATCTCACCAGCCTTTGGCTGCTGGAGTATCCTGAAAAAATGCTGCAAGACCGCAGAAAGTCCATTGCATTATTATGTCATTAGCGAGCGCTCTCTCTGGATATTAAGCCCACTGGTGCTGGCATGACATCGCACCAGGACCATTTACAACAGGTCTTCTGAAGCAAGATCCAGGTACCATCATATCCAAAGTGGTTTTAGAAATAAGTGCACAGAACAATCAGCACCCTCCACACTGATCAGGGGACGTTAGGGAGGATTCGGGGAACATGGATAGGTTCAAATAGGACTAGGATTGGGGATCCCAGAATTGCCATTTTGGGAAGAGGAGTTGGGAAAGGTTACTTGCAGGCCTTACTTTCCCTTCATGTTGGGGTGCTCATTGTTTTGCTTTAAAGAGATTGTGAAGGCTGGTATGCAGACTCCGTGTCCTCTTCCCTGAGTTAGAACGTAGAAAAACTACGGCACAAACAGGCCCTTCGACCCATAAATCATGCCAAACTTATCTCTACCTACTAATCTTACCTACAACCCTCAGTCCTATTAAATCCCATGTACTTATCTAGAAGTCTCTTAAAAAATCCTATTGAATCTGCCTCCACACCACCACCGACAGTCGATTCCACACACCCACCACTCTCTGAGTGACAAACTTATCCCTGACATCTCCTCTGTACCTGTCCTGTCCATATCACAGTGAAGGTAGCATCCTTCTTTACTGAGGACTGCAAGAGGGTGGGAGAGACATAGCTGTGCCAGTCTCACGCTCCACAGGGTTGAGGTTCCAGACGAGGTTGCCCCAAGCTTGGTGGCATGAAGAGATAAACTCTGTGGGTGAACAAAATGAAATTTAAATAACAAGCAATCATAACAGAATTGTGATCTTAGTGCTACAGTGCCTGTATCCCACTAAGCGCCTCTCGTTTCTTAATCTTTCTCACTCTCTCACTACATCTGGGTGTTTTCACAAGATTACCACTGAGAACAAAGAACAAAACAGCAGGGGAAACAGGCCCTTCGGCCCAACGAGCCTGCGCCGCCACCCCGATGTTCCCACTTCTGCACGTGATCCCTGTCTATGTTTATAGATCTATGGATTGAAACCAAATTTGAGACAATTTAGGGAGAATTTGTTTTGCCAATTAGCCTAAGAGCACATCTTTGGGATGTGGGAGGAAACCGGAGCACCCGGAGAAAACCCACGCAAGCACGGGGAGAATGCGCAAATTCCCACAGACACAGGCCCAAATCCATGTATCCGCATAGCACAGCGATAGTCACTGAGCTGTTGTGTTGCCCATCAAATGGTCCAGGTCAAGCATACACTAACGACGTGAAGCACTAGGATACTTTCGAAAAAAGAATCCAAGAGCAGCCCTCTCACGACCCATCGCGTGTATGCCCCTTGTTAGACAACAAGGCGGACCAAAGTACCTGTGGGATAAAAACAAGTACATCGATATCATCATCTATTTACACACTTCCCAGCGACTCCCAAGGCTCATGATCCTTACTTTAAATCCGTTTTCTATACCCCTCCATTCCCATTCTGCTCATGTGCCCATCTAAGTATCTCGTAAATGAGGTTGTGGCAGCCTGCTGACTATCACCACCTTTTGCCTAAGATGACCTTGGTGGGCGTTCCTGAGGGCATTTGGACCTTGAGGGCTCAGGATTGCTTTCAGGTAGCATGAATGTTGGACTGTTCCTTGATGTCAAGGGCTGCATCGCTCACAGGGAGGGGTGTGTGTCAAATCGGCCAGAGATGCCCAGGGTCCCCTGGGCTGTACTCCTGCTGATTCTTTTCCCTTTGGGTTCTTGGGAGCCTCTGTGTTCCTCCAAGCGATGGAGTGGCAGCTGATGTGAGATCCTGAAGTCACCCACCCCCACCATCTTCTGGCACAAGCTCTCGTGGATTCCCAATACAGCCAGCCATCAAGTCAAAGCCCTGCACGATGGAACTCCTGCGCTCCGGAATGGTGCGGACATTTCCTGACACAGAGTGCACATTCTGCACCAAGGTCTTCACCATGGATCCCGCCCTCACAGTATTGATCTCGATGCACTGTCGTGACTGCACCATCTCCTCGGAAAGGAGGTGGCTGGACTCCTCCAACTGACCTTGAACTCTGAGGAGGGCAGCTATCATCTCCTTCCTGAGGTTCACAACTCTGAGTTTGCAGCTCCAGCAGCTGCGGGATGCCTGGGTCCATGGAAGCATGTCAGCAAGGAGCTCAGCACAGTCCTGGCCTCTGGCATCCCTCCAAGTGCTGATTCCCGGGAACGTTCCTGCCTCCGCCTGCTGTGGAAGTGCTCACCAGTCAATGACCCAGAAGCTTGTCTACAAATTGGACCCACCAAGCTGTGAGTATCTACGCTGGGTGTGGTGATAGCTGTGTCACATCTTTCAGTCTCCGCGTAGATAGTGATCCAAGCCGAGAATCCAACACAGATCCCATGAGCTATGAGGCAGCAGAGCTAATCACTGTGCCACTGCATTGGACATCTCTCTGGCTGAGCCCGCTGGACTCCAGTTTGTGCTGCAGTGACACAGAGAGGAAAAGGGTAAGTATTGGATAGTGTGGGATTTGGGTCGGAGCTGGACTGTGAGGGGCATGGCAGCTAGTGGGGGTATATGGTGATTGTGGGAGGGAGAGGGGAACCTGATGCTTGGTGTTGGCAAGTGAGAGAAAGGCTGACGGATGTGAAGAAGCCCAGTGGGAAACCAGGTGAGGGAAGAAGATCATTCACCTTCTTCCGACACTGCTGCCCCGTTCTCTCCTCTTCTGCACTTAGACTCACCAGGGCTGCCACTGCATCCCAGTCCAAGGTGGTCACCAAACTGGATGGCTGACTCCTAGATTGGGGGATACAGTGTTTCCTGCCTCTGCACCATTCCGTTGAGAATTCTGGCCAGCATCCCCTCCGTAAAGCACTGTGTGGGCCTCTTAGCTGCCAGCCCTTGTGTAATCAGTGCTGGGGAGCCATTTATGTGGAGCTCTGCAGTATGTAGTGCCTGCAGTAGTTGTTACATGGCAGTGGACTCGGGGAATGGAGCAGTGTAAAATTTGTCAGTACAGAAAAAAGTACTAATGAGCTGGCATAAAAATTTCCTTTTTTCGCACCATACCTGCCACTTTTTGGTAGGATTCTATACCAGTGTATTTTGAGCTTAGAAGTATCAGTAAAGCAATCACCTCACCAACTTGACTGCCACTCAAAGAACAAATGGAGTAAAATTTCTTTAATCTCCAACTTTGGTGTGGGAGCCAAATGTTGTTTGATCTCTACTATTATAATGTTTAATTTTTATGATAATTTTGCATGTTTGATTTAGCTGCTCATAAATGAGGCATTAATTACTATTTGACGTCATGTCTGAACCTGTTATAGCCTTGGTTTTTAAGGGTTGGCACTTGCAGTGAAATTGAAAATTACAATGAGGTTGGATTTTTCAGTCAAGGTCCAGACGATCCCTGAGCAAGGAGATGAAGAAAGAAGAATGCCTCAGTGATTTCCAGCCAACGAAGCACTTTTGAAGTGAATTCATTGCTGTAAGATCGGATAATTGGCAGCCAATTTACACACAGCAAGCTCCCAAAAGCAGCATAGTGGTCAGTATTGCTGCCTCTCAGCACCATGGACCTGGGTTCAATTCCTGGCTGAGGTCACTGTCTGTGTAGAGTCTGCACATTCTTCCCATGTCTGCATGGGTTTCCTGTGGGTGCTCCGCTTTCCTCCCACAGTTTAAAAGACCTTCTGGTTAGGTACATTGGCTGTGCTAAATTCTCCCTCTGTGTGCCTGAACGGTCATTGGAGTGTGTTGACAAGGGGATTTTTCACAGTAATGTCATTGCAGTGTTAATGTAAACCTACTTCGAACTAATAAATAAACTTTATCTTTATGAGTTAATGACCTTTCTTGCTGTGTTGGTTATTGACCAAGAAATGGGAGAACTCCCATGCACTTCTTCAAAATATAGCAGAACCCTGATTTTATGCGCCCTGATTTAGTGTGAAACCGGATGTGATGGATGGACCCCTTGTTTTGCTCTTTCTGGTTTAGTGATTTAGTGTAACCCTGACAATAGTCATGATAACATTTTATGGACCCCATGCATCACATTACAATGGGGCTGCACTGTCATGCCAAGGAATCATTGATATCCACCTCAAGTTTTGATTGTCATAGAATGCCCGCAGCGCAGAAGAAAACCATTTGACCCATTGAGTCTGCACTGACAACGATCCCACCGAGGTCCTATCTCTGTAACCCACATATACTTACCCTAGTAATCCCCCCGACTCTAAGTGGCAATTTATTATGGCCAGTCCACCTACCCAGCATATCTTTGGAATGTTGGAGGAAACAGGAGCACCTGGAGGAAATGCATGAGGACACGGGGAGAATGTGCAAATTCCACACAGTCACCCGAGGCCTGAATTGAATTAAGTCTCTGGCACTGTGAAACAGCAGTGCCAACCACTCTCACTAAAAAGAAGGCACCTTCAACAGTGGAGCACCACCGATCCTGTTCTGGAGTGCCAGGTTAGATTCTGTTCTTGTCTCTGCAATCTGATTCAATGCCATGTGTCTGTTACTAGATGGTGCTGGTGATGTGGTACTGATCTAACTGGTATTCAATAAGAAAATGACATAAATTTGGTCCTGCAATGAATATTTAAAATAAACTGGAGTTGAAAGCCCTGCAGAACCAGCTGAGGTGACCTGCTTCTGGCCTGAAGTGAACTTTATTGCTGTTAAGAACACCAGCAAGTTAATTTACTTCAGCTAATGTATTTAAAAAGGTCACATTTCATTTTAATGAAATATATCCATAATGACGGATTGTTGCAAGTGAACTGTAAAGGATTTTTGACTAGGGTGCAAACTGAATGGATAGAATGTTAAGTGGTGTAGGGGAATGAAGTTCGCATCACTTGAATAGAAAACCTAATTTTAATTTTGAGGGTTCGCCTATTAAAATATGCATATTTTTTGATTTTTTTTATATAAACTAATTTATTCGATGGAGTTTCATGTATTTGACTCAACAGGAATGCCCAGCTTCACTCTAATTCACCTATCAAACAGCAGATTGTGTCAGAAATAACTGTAGACACTGGAAAGTTTTTATTTTGTCTGCTGTTGGTACCTGCCTTCCACAATTTATCCTGCTTTATCATTGACTGATCCATCATTAATGTGGCACAGTGATACAGTGCTTTAGCACTGCTGCCTCACAGCACCAAGCACCAACAACACATGTTCAGTTCCGATCTCTGGTGATTGTCTGTGTGGAGTCTGTGTACATTCTCCTCATGTCTGTGTGGGTTTCCTCTGGGTGCTCCAGTTTCCTCCCATGCTCCAAAGATGTGCTGGTTAGGTGGATTGTTCATGCTAAATTGCCCCTCCGTGTCAAAGGGATTCGCAGACTAAACACGTGGGGTTATGGAGATAGAGCTTGGGTGGGATTGTCATCATTGCAGTCTCAATGGGCTGATTGGCCTCCTTCTGTATCTATGAATATCTTGGGAGTCACCGTGAATCAGAAGCTTAACTTGACCAGCCTTTAATATTTCAGAAAGTGGCTTCCCTGTTGACTTTAGGTGTTGCTCCAAAATCAAGTCAGGATTAAGTTGGAAAATCCACTACTCACCTGGATGGTTGGAGTTACAACAAAACTTGGGTATCTTCTAGGACATCTATTGATTAATGCTCCTGCTTCCAAACTCAAACTCATGCTGTCCACCAGTAGTGTTCTGTGGCTCCACTAAGTGCAGTTGTAGAATGCAACTCAGCAAGGTTGTTTTAACAACAGATTCTTCTAATCTTCAGCATAGAAAATAGGAGGAAGAGCAGGTCATTCAGCCCGTCAAGCCTGCTCCACCATTCAGTGTTATTAATGGCTGATCCTCTATCTCAACGCCACACTCCCACGCTCTCTCCCATAACCCCCTTGAGCACTCCAAGGATGAGAACAACAATGTCAAGAGAGCACCACCAGCTCCAAGTGTCATTTCAACTTATACTTCCCGTCCTGAATATATATCACTGCTTCTTCATTATTGCTGAGTTAATATTGAAATTTCCTGATTTCCTTTGTCACAGAAGCAGCAACAAAAGTGGCTTTTGTTGAAGTAGCAGAACGAAAATCACTTTCTCAATGCAAGTATAGTTGAGTAGTAAATACAAACAGACCAGCATTTTAAAAAATTCTTTCATGGGACATGCGCCTCGCTTGCTGACCAGCATTTATTTATTGCCCATGCCTAGTTGCCTGAGGGTAGGTCAGAGTCAACTACAACACTGTAGCTCTGGAGTCGCACGTAGATCAGACCGGATAAGGATGACGGATTTCCTTCCAAAAAGGATATTAGGTAAGGAAAACATTTGCCACACCTTGACATTGAATGAAGAGAAACTGGTTATCTCTTACTGTTTCACAAAACTTCATCTACAACACGCTTCTGTGTTTGCGATTAGATCCATAACTGTCTTTCAAGATGAAGTGAAGTTAATGTGGAGGACTTTGGTATATTTCTGTTCTTGATAAGGTGCTGTATCGATGAACACCCTTTTTTTTCAAACAAGCCAACTACACCCAGCACTGTTAAACGTTGGTCTCAAGTACAGCTTGAGTACAGGTTGTCATTAGCTTCAGCAAAGAAAATCCCAATAATTTAAAGCCACAGCTTATTAAACTTGATGGTTTGAAAAATGTTTTTGTATCCCCTTTTATAAAATCACTTCCTTTTTTTTCTCACTGGTTAATGTAACTTCTACAATGTGAAACTGTATGACATTCCACAAGTACTCCTGCCTCACAGTGCCAGGGACCCGGGTTTGATTCCCAGCTTGGGTCACTGTCTGTTCGTAAACATTCTCCCCATATCTGTGGTTTCCTCCCACGGTCTGAAAATTTTGCTGGTTAGGTGGATTGGCCAAGCTAAATTCTTCCTCAGTGCACCCAAACAGATGCTGGAGTGTTTTTCACACTAACTTCATTGCAGTGTTAATATAATTCTACTTGTAACAAACTGTTAATTTTTGAAACTATGGTATGAAGAATGAAACCTGGCAGATCGTTGTGCTGTTCCACACGGTTGTCATGTTGGCAATGAATCCACTTTATCTTCTTCTCAATCCTGGAGATCTGTGTCTTTCTCTAATTTAATTACCAAATCTCTTCCTCATCACAAATCTAACTATTAGTTGGGCTAATAAGATTCACATTTCTATTAGTAAATATGGTTTGTGACTCACAAGTTCATTAGGATTGTGTGACATTGCTATCATAGAACCATAGAGGTCCTTTGGCCCATCAAGTCTGCACCGAACACAATCCCACCTTGGCCCTACCCCTACTGTCCCTACATATTATATTCACTAATCCATGTAACATACGCATCCCTGGATACTAAGGGGCAATTTCTTAGCATGGCCAATTAGCTGAACCCACACATCTTTGGACTGTGGGAGGAAACTGAATTATCCGGAGGAAACTCATGCAGACACGAGGAGAATGTGTGCAGTCTGCACAGACAGTGACCTGAGCTGGGAATCGAACCCAGTACCCTGGAGCTGTGAAGCAGCAGTGCTAACCTCTGTGCTACCATGCCGCCCCATGACAAACGCTGGCACAGATTATGCAGGGTCAGTGTGCAGCCATGGACACTGTGCTTCCTTGAGCCATCGCTATGTGCGCGACTGCAGCATCTGTTACAGGAATGTGTTGATGGTCTGTGTCACAGGGCAGGGACAGACTGCAAAGATGTGTGCCCAGTGACAGTAGATTCCATGCAGTCCATGCCTGAACCTCTGTACCCTGGCCTGGAGCTGCTTCATCTGGTTAGGTCTCAGTCAGCACATGGTACACTCCTCCCCAACCCTGGAACACCAGCACTAAGCCGACTCCCTGACCACACTTCGCAGCAAGACAATTCTGCTGCAAAGTGCCCTGGTGGGGAGGGGTATGATGTGGAAATGTTGACGTTAGCAGGACCCCTTGATGGGATCTCCCACACTGTGAAAATAGAAACCTCCCCAAAACAGTCCCCCCACCCAAGATATCACTGGTCCCTGGCCCAGCACCTGACGACAGCAATAAGAAGCCACCATGCTTCTCCAGGGCCAGAATCACTCATCTCTTCACACCAGGTTCAGACGTTTATACACCTACCCCGATTCACGCCAAAGTGACATCTCACCAAAGAGGTGGGAGATGCTAACATGCGCAGAGACTGCTGTGTCGATCCCGATAATGGCACACTAAGTATGGAAAGTATCGCAATTCGGCGGCACGCCGGTTTTCTGCGCGCTCGCGACAGTGCTGTTTTGTTCCAGTTGGGAGAGGTGCATGGGTCGTAAACGCTGACGGGGAACCCGTGAAATGGTCAATAGGCCCATCTCGCGACCCGACCCGCCAGAAAATTTGCCAGTCGCAATGGGAGATTGCCCCCCCTCCAACCCGCCCCCTCATCTCTTTGTGAAAGCAATTTGCTTTTTTCCCTTCACAATAATTCTTTTTATTCTCTTTCTGGATCAGTTTGCTTTCTCTTTGTGTGTCAATATCTGTCCTCTGATCGTATTCGCCTTCCAGCTCCTCTGCTTGTAGTTTGCCTTTGTACTTGCCAGTCGCAATTTCTTCACTAATTTCCTTTGTATTGGTAAGGATTACCAGGTATAAGGACTATTACTTCTTATTACCTGAGAAAATTACAGTTAAACTCCTTACAATTGGTGCAGATTCTTAAAAATCCTTTTCAAACATTCTTAAATACAATTAAAAATTCCACAGACCTTTTAACGTTCTTTGCTGTCCTGCTCTATGTCCCCATGACTTTTTCCTTTCTGTTCTTAGAATCATAGGATTCCTACAGTGGAGAAAGAGGCCATTCAGCCCATCGAACCTGCAGCGACAATGATTCCACCGAGACCCTCTCCCTGTAATTCCACATCTTTATCCTGCTAGTGCCTCTGACACTAAGACAATTTAGCACAGCCAGTCAATCCAACCAGCACATCGTTGGAGTGTGGAAAGAAACCCATGCAGACCTGGAGATTTGTACACTGACCTGAGGCCAGAATTGAACTTCAGTGCTGTGAGGCAGCAGTGCTAATCACTGTGCCACCATGCTGTGTTCTTCTGAAACTTGAAATACTCACAAATATTTAGGTGGCAGCCTTTGACAGCTTATAATGGTGGTCATCATCATAATCATTTATCTCTATTTGTGCTATAAATTCATCTATCGTGTTACAAATGCTGCAAGAATCCAGATAAAAATGCTGTTAGTTCTGTCTTTTTAACCATGCTATCCTCCTGCTCTGTGCCTTCCTGTCAGGCTCTGGTTATCATTAGTGGTGTCACTAACTTGTATGATTGCTCTCTCATTTCTCTTTAACGTTGCAATCTCCCCCCCATTTGTACTCTCCCCCGCCCCCATTATTTGTAAAACCTTTCCTAGCATTTGGTGAAGCCGGAGACCAGAAGTAAATTTTTACTCGGTTTAAGGCTTATTCCCAGTGCGACAGTATAAATGTACAGCTCCTAAGTCCGAAGCCCACTACCAGTGTCAATAAGTATCTCATGTATGTGTGCACAAACACATTAATTGCCCTTCACTGGTCAGCAATTAACTTTAATTTATACAATCGATCTTATTTAATTTAATCCTTTTTCTCCCACTCTGGTTATTTGAATCTCCGGGACTCTGAACACAGCTGACTTCTGATGAAGACCATCCCAATGGTATAGCTCCCTCTTTCCCCGACATTGATGCCGGTGGCCCATGAATTGAAACCCACTTCACTCATAGCAATCTTAGAACCACACATTCTACTCCCTCATCTTATTTACCTTGTGCAAATTTGCTTGTGGTTAAACCAGAGTTATTTATTACCTTTGTGGTTCTGTGTTGGCTACTACCCTTATCATTGTCTAATTTTGGCTTAGAAAGCCCTTTACAATTTTATCTTCTCTGTGAAATTTGATTAAGAGTGGGTTCTTGCTTGTGTTATGTTTTGACTGCGCCGCTCTGGAGATTGGAATACCATCCGTCTGGCAGATAACCTCTGAGAGCTTTCCAAGTGTATTGACATCTGCCTCTGGAAATGTTTTGAATCTGAGGAGATACCGAGAGCAGCCAATTGAAAAGGAAGCCTGGGTAGAGCAGACTACTATGAGAAGGTGAGGTGCCAATATCCAAAAACGTTAACTAATTTTGATATAAATATCTTGCTCTTGAGTTTTTTTTTCTCTCATGTACATACTTATTTAACTCGGGTTGAAATCTTACGAGAATTTGGCAGATTCTGAGTGAAACATTAAGTGGTTCTCATTGGCACCACCAGTCAGATTTCTGACTGAATTTTATGCTTTGGTAGTAAACAATTTTTATAGCCATGAGAATCTTACTGCGCTATTCCTGATTGGCCCGCCATACCACAACTTAATTGCTGCAATCGTTGGAGGAACTCCATGTAAATGGCTTCTTAGTACGTGTTCCACATCTATCCCAGAGGATGATGGCCAAGAAGCCCACACCTTGCTTTTTGGAGGGAATTCTGACCAGACTGCTGGATGTAGCAAACATGGAATGCACCCTATCCCCCCTCTAGAAGAGGGCAAGGTCAATACCCCTGCCTGGGACGCAAGTGGCAGTCTTTATGAGTGCCAAAACACTGCAAAAGCAGTGTCAGAAAAAGATGAATGATCTTCATTCAGCCAGAATAAATGAAGCAGTCTCTGGGCTCCCTCGCACGCTCCTCCCAGCTCCAATTCCGTCTCTCACCTAACCCTGACTTCCTCCTCTGCCACTTCATGATGCCCTTCTCTTCATCTGAGGAGATGAGATGCTTGCCCACCTTCTTGTGTTCCAGCTGGTCTCCCTCTGCAGCACTAAGTAGTGGACCATGTTGAACATTACAATAATGTGGGAGGCACTCTGCGACTGTATTGCATCAGAACCACATCTTCAACAGCCTGCTCTGCTAACACATGTGCTGAAATGTGAGCCTTGTTGTTTTGAGACTCTGCTAGTGTTTTTGACCTCCACGCTGACATCACCAACCACTTTCTGACTTGATATCCTTTGTCCCCGAGGAATCATTCTTTCAGCTACCCTGCTCCCTCAAAGATAGTTGGCCCAACATGTAGCTATCAGGATATAACTGCTCCCTGGGAAATGGGCACATGTATGATGTGCATCATGTGACCCCAGATGAGTTGGATGTTGAGGGGTTGGAACCCCTTACGAATGGTGCCACCTGCAATGATGGTGACGTAAGAGCCATGCGGGTACAGTCAATGACACCTTGCATTTGGGCATTCCTGCCGTGAGGGCAAAACCTGGCATCCTGTCTTGCCTGATCCTGTTCAAGTTTATAAACATCTCTGCCCTTGCATACAGAGCATCTGTGATCTCCCTGATACGTTTGTCAGCAGCAGGGTGGGAGATGTCTACTGGCCAAAGAAAGTTTAGTGTGGTCGTGGGTCACAGGCATTGGGTGTCCTCCTGTTCCCTGAACAGTGACTGACTTTTGTTCCTCGGCAGCAGCTCATTGTTTCTGCTCATGATCGATTGCAACTAGTGGAAAGGCCAATGCCACAGGCTCCAGGATTCTCCTGAATCATGCATTGAAAGACTGAGAGCACGACAGTGAGCAATGAAAATCCTGCCGCAGCTCTCGTCCTCATCCCCCCATGCCTCTGTGACTCCCACTCAAATATTTCCCATTCACTCCATGAATACCTGCTATCCCTCCCACTATCTTCTCTGACTGCCACTTCGCCACATTGTTTCCCCTGCAAACCCCCCTTGGTGAATAGCGCTGAGCCTTCATTTTCTCATGGCATCTGAGCCACCCATCCCACCTCTCTGCCCCCAGTCTGGTGAGAGTGACCCCATCCCCCAGCTGTACTTATCTGTGTTCCCAGAGTTCACCCTGGTGCCCCTGGCGGCTGAGGAGAGATGGCTATCTGAAAGCTTACCTCCATTAACCCCCTCGGAGGTGAAGGCGCCAATTCATGCTTATTCAAATGGCGCCAGCGTGATATCATGCTGGTACCTGTTGAATATTCAGTGAGTGCTCTATAATGATATGCTAATGTATTAAAATAAGTTTTCAGGCGTCCTGCAATGTGTTCCATGTCATTCAAAGAACAAAGAACAACACAGCACTGGAAACAGAGACGTGTGTCTCCATCTATATCTGCTGTGTTTGTGAATCCAACTCTCCACTCACCTGAGGAAGGAGAAGCACTCCGAAAGCTTGTGATTCAAAATAAACCTGTTGGACTTTAACCTGGTGTTGTGAGACTTCTTATTGTGCCCAACCCAGTCCAACACTGGCACCTCCACATCATTGTCTAAATAAATGGGCCCACAATATGTTTATAGCAAAATGAAGAAATGTAAGGCTTTTTATTCTAACAACCCTTTTTAAACCAACTCTCCCTTAATAGATCTTAAATCCCAGTGGAATTGCCCTTCTGAGTCTTTATTCACCTCTTCTGGGTAGAAGGCTAGTAGCTGATCTTTCACCCATTTCCGATTCAGATCCCAGCCAATCAGGCTGCCAATTAAACCAGCCACTGTCACTCTCAGACGCAGCTCAGTTCAAAGTGATTTGTGTTCTACAAACTGGCCCATCCCAACATCAATACAGTATAGATATCCTGGTGCCACACCCATCCTCCAGTAATTGTGGTGATTCCAGTTCCTCAAGATTCAGATTTATCTAAATGTTCTATTTTATATCAAGGGACCCTTTCATGGTCAGATAATCAAAAATCCTAAAATGTGCCTGAAATGAGTTTAATGGCATTTTTGCCAGAACTTTATGAAAATTAAGAAGTATGTTGTTTATCTTAATCTCTTTTCTCTTCATCTAATTATATAATAGAATGTCTAGAATCATTTTGTGCACATTCTTTGCTGAATTTATTTTATTACCTGAGGACAAAAATTTTTTAGGGCATAACGCAGCAATCTATTGGACATTTTTCATTGAACAAGTCTTGCTATTAGCAATGGGATGGATGGTATGTACATTTGTTTTTAGCTGTGGGAAGATTGTTGTCCAAAGCAAACTCACTTCTGTACAAATAGTGCCAAGGGAACTTTAATGTCCATCGAACTGGATGTACTGAAAATATACACATATTTTCGCTTAAATGTACACTTAACAAGCACGTCTTTCGGAAACAGGACCTGAAAGAAATCTAGGTAGACAAAGGGAGCGCGAGCAGATTCTGCACAGACAATGACTCAAGCTGGGAATCGAACCTGGGTTCCTGGTGCTATGAGGCAGTCGTGCTAACCACTGTGCCACCATATTTCATTTCTATCAAAATAAAAAATGAATCAAATGATGCCTATCATTAAAAATACAATCAGGAAAGTAGCTAAATAACTAATAATTAATGGTCCAGATCTAAACATATACTTGAATGTTTTCAAAGTTAAGAGGTTGTATATTGGTTCACATATAAGCTTAATTGTCGTACATTTTCATAACACTTTTTTCATTCTTCATAATAGTAGGAGAAGATTTGCCAGTATATTTATTACATTTTCTGAAGTCTTTATTGAAACCAGAATTTTAATTGAGATGGTAAATCACAGTTCTCGAGGAACATTTGTCTTTTTGTGACAGAAGCCCTTTATAGGATGCCCAGGATACCAATAGTGAAAGCTCTGTGGGTTGTATTGGAGACAGTCATGGTCAGACCATCTGGGTGCCCTGTGTTTCTTCCTTTGCCTCTTTCTCTCTTTCTAATTCAATTTGGGAGTATATTTTCTGAATGCTGTGATCAACTTCACATTTTCAATTGATCAACGTGTTCTTGATTATTCTTTGTCTTGTCTTAATTGCTACAGATCACCTTACTTGAGTTACTGATATATCGAGGGTTAAAATAGACTTTACCTGTGTCCGCTCACAGAACCTCTTGTGCCGTTACTTCCTGTGAACTACCATAACCACAGTATTCGCCCAGACAGTATTGAGATGTAACAAAGCTGTCTGCAGATTTTCCTTCTTCCTGTTTTCATTGATTCAATTTATGCATTTCAAAAATCTGGTTCCCATCTACTGCAAAATAGACTTCCATTCTATATAACATTGTCCTATCATTTCCTGTGTCATTCTCAAACACTCATAATGATCACCAAATGTTCCCCACTGACTACCTCATCAGAAAAAAAAACAATGTGTTAATCAGCCTCATCTTTATGGAAGTTTGAACCAACGCTAAATCTTGTAAGTTGTTTTGTCTATTCTGGCTGTACTTGTAGCTTATTGAAATTCTGTTTATCGGGTGGGCACAAGTAGAAGAAAATTGTGCTTGCTGTTTGTTCCTCTTTATGAATTGCAAGCTTCTCGTGCTCTCTCTCTCTTAGCTTCCAATTATTTGGTGAGTATTAAAACAGAGATGCTACTGCTCCCATCAATTGTATTAGTATTTTCTCAGAATAGGACAGCTTCAAACACCAAGGGCCTGATCTTACTGGCTGTTCGTGCCATTCTCTCGCACTCAACAAGGTTTCAGAATTTGGTGCCCAGCCATTCACAAGCAGGATGGGAAAATTGTGCCGATGTAACCAACCCCACACGCTGTCTAAAGTATTAACAGCAACAATATATTCCACTTGGAGGTTTTCTTCTACCGATTCCACTCACCTTCTCAACTGGCTTGTTTGATCTCTGCATGCCACCATCCTCCAAATGCCTCTGCACCTATGGGCACTGATTCCTTTTGGATTTAGATCTGCATTTCACTTCCAGCCTTGTCTCACCTTACATGCAATAGACTTATAACCTTTTACAAATAATTGCACGCCTGCATTGAAATGAAATGTCTGTCTCCAATACAACCCACAGAGCTTTCACTATTGGTATCCTGGGCATCCTATAAAGGGCTTCTGTCACAAAAAGACAAATGTTCCTCGAGAACTGTGATTTACCATCTCAATTAAAACTCTGGTTTCAATAAAGACTTCAGCAAATGTAATAAATATACTGGCAAATCTTCTCCTCTACTATTATGAGGAATGAATAAAGTGTGTTATGAAAATGTACTACAATTAAGCTGATATGTAAACCAATATACGATCTTTTAACTTTCAAAACATTCAAGTGTATGTTTAGATGTGGACTATTAATTGTTAGTTATTTAGCTACTTCCCTGATTGTATTTTTAAAGATAGGCATCATTTGATTCATTTTCTATTTTGATAGAGATAAAATGTGGTGGCACAGTAGTTAGCAATACTGCCTCACAGCACAGGGACCCGAGTTCGATTCCTAACTTGAATCACTGTCTGTGCAAAATCTACTTGTAGTCTCTGTGTCCACCTTGTTTTCTTTCAGGTGTTCCTGTTTCCGGAAGATGTGCTCTTAAATGCATTGGCTATGCTAAAATTCTTCTCAGTGTACCCAAACAGGCACCGAAAGTGGCGACTAAGGGATTTTCACAGTATCTTCATTCAGTGTTAATATAAGCCTACTTGTTACACGAATAAATAAACTTTAACTTTAAAAATTTAGTGCATATTCCCTCTAACGGTGACAGTAGATTTTTTTTTAGATTGTGATAATTCCCCTTTCTCCATTTTATTTACACGTATTCTTGTAACAAAATGATATGCCTCTAATATATCTCAATCAGGTCGAGGTTGTAAATAAGGAAATTCCTTGGAGCCTCTCCTGATCCATTGGCATCATTTTAACATAAGTTTAACAGAAATTCTGTCCATGGTGTAAATGATGTTTTTGTCAAACATCTTGTGAAGTGATGCCAGAGGGGTGGGAACAGCTCCAAGAAGCTTCCCACCCTCATTTGAGAACCAGAAACCAAAGTTGGCATGGGATCACATTTTGTTACATGCAGAGAGGAAGCAACAACAATCTGTAGATATCTCTGCATATATAAGCATTTCAACACACGTTTATTCATTACAATGGGGAAATCGACTGAGGGAAAAAAAAATGATGGACTCTCCGGCAAGATTTTCCTGGTGGCCTCTAGGAACCCTTTGTTGGCTCCCTTATTCAAAATCCTGGCAAATGTTTATGAAAACAGTTCATGACTCACAACAAAGATAAATCTTGATGAGAAAAAAGAATTCTAGAAAGGGGATAAATCACCAATGGTTAACCAAGAAAGTTAAAGATAGTATTAAATTGAAAGAAAAAAATAATGTGGCAAAGATTAGTGGTAAACCAGAGAGTTAGGACATTTTAAAAAAAAACAAAAGATGACCACAAAATAATAATGAAGGAGACGATAAACTGAGGGTAAACTTGTAAGTAATAAAAAATCAAACAGCAAGAGCTTCTTTAAATATATAAAAAGGAAGAGAGAAGCCAAAGAGAACAACGGACCTTTTAGAGAATAAGACTGGGAAAATAATGGGGAACCAGGAAATGGCAGAGAGGTTAAACAAATACTTTGCATCGGTCTTCACGGTGGAAAAACATTAATAACATTTCAAAAACAATAAATAAGGGGCAGAAAATGTGCAATGAGATGGGATGCAAAGAAAATAAGTACAATGACTATCACGAGAGAAAAATTACTACTCAAACTAATAAGTTCACTGGACCTGATGGTTTGTGTTCCAGGAAATTAAAGGAGATAGTTAGTGGATGCATGAGTTGTAATTTTCCAAGGATCCTTAAATTCTGGGAAACTCACAGAAGATTGGAAAACTGCCAATGTAACACCCTTATACAAGAAAGGAAGGAGACACAAAAAACAGGTAATCATTGGCTAGTTAGCTTAACATCTGTCATTGGGAAAATCTTAGAGTCCATTTTAAAGGATATAATAGCATAGGACTTAGAAATGCATAATATAATCAAACAGAATCAACACAGCTTCATGAAGGGAACATCATACCTGACATATTTATTAGATCTCTTTGCAGTGATAATGAGCAGGATAGATCAAGGAGAATGAGTAGAAGTAATTTATATACTTGGATTTCTAAAAACTGTTTGACAAAGTATCGTACAAAAGACTACTTAATAAGATGCTGTTGGGAATAGTATTTTAGCCTGAATAGAAGATTGAATAACAGATGTAAGACAGAGAGTCGGCATAAGAGAGACATTTTCAGGATGATACTCTGTAAATAATGAAGTTCCAAGCAATGTCTAATTGATAACAATCAACTGAATGGTCACATATAGTGAATATAGTCACATTCTTAACTCTTCCTAATCATAGGCCAAAAACATTGAGCTGCATTGCTCAGAAAAATTTACAAATAACACAGACCACTCTGAGCTGGTCCCAAAACAAGACTTGGTGATGCTGTGTGACATCACTCACTCCAGACAAGGGCATGTGGAAGGAATCTCAAAGCTGTCTCTCAGGATGTGAAAGGTTTGCCTCATGTAACCACACAGCAGCTCCTGAGGCCGATGGCAACTTTGCTTAGGTTGTTGGAAAATGTGGGTGGAAGGTAGCATTGAGGATTCATGCACTTTATCTTCGTGGCACTGAAAGGGTCTGAGGTGGGGATGTGGCTCAAACATTGGAAGGAAAGATACAGCTAACGATGATAGTCTCCTCACTGCAGTGCACGATTCAACAGAATAATAGAGCCTTTGCAACTTGTCATTTGACAGAATTGAAATGCCAGTTCACAAGGTGATGAGGTTTGGCATGCAGGGGTTGGAGCAGAAATGTGAAGAGAAGAGCAGTTACTCGGAAAGGGGCAGCCTGGAGATGGGGGTGTGAGGAGGCTAGGAGATAATGATAGGTGCTAGCGAACCATGAGGTGATTGGGGAAGACATATTGAGAGTGCAAAGGATATGTGAAGAGGGTGCAATGAAAGACTGGAGAGAACAGAATGACCTTGGCTGTCTAAGATGGCCATTCATTTTCTTAGGACTCTGTTGCCCTGCCCTTCTCTACATTGCCTGTAACAATGGCAGCCAGCACATCCCAGGCAGGGATGGTACCCGAGTTGGGTAACCTCTTTCAGGAACAAGGATAGAGGCAGTCCCGTATCTGCTCCACAGCATCAAACAGTCTTGTCTGGATGCTGTGGAGGCCTCAATGAAGCTTGCTGGCAACCATTCCGTCTCATGGTCCTGCAACAAGTTCTGAGGAAGGAGGTTAAATGGAACTCCCCAGTCATTGCACAGTCCTCTTAGGTGAGCGAGTCAGCAGGAGGCTGCCATTAGCATTGTGTGAAACCTGTACTGGACGAAACTTAATCCAGTAAAATTGAGGATTCCACGTGGAAACTAGATGCTGGAATCAGCAGGATCTGTACTATTTTTCCATCCAAATCTGGCACTTTGACAAATTCTGGGAAGATTCCAGCCATGGCCTTATGGTCTCCTGTGGTGTAGGTACACCCGTAGCATTGTGGGCATACCTACACCACATGGACTGCAGAACTTCACCACCGCGTTCTCGTGAGCAATTAGGGATGGACAATAAATGCTGGCCTGTTACTGATGCCTTGATCCCATGAAATAATAAATAAAAAAAAAACACTGGTAATGCTATCCCTTCTGGTCAAGTTCACTGTTAGAGGACTTGCAAGTCCATAATCACCTTGTATCATTAAAATTTGTCCCACGGAGATTGGTTTTCTGCAAAAAATAAATACTAGTTAGCATTTAACCTTCTACTTTGTCTGCAGATTTTACAAGTATGACCTCAAACCTTATCATTCCCATTTATTTCCATTAACTATCTCTATAAAACCCCTTCATACCACAGTAAAACACAGGAAGCGATAATCAAACTTTACAGTGCTTTAGTCAATTTATACCTTGAGAATTGTTTAGTTTAAGGTCACTGAGACAGAAGAAAGACATTGAGGCATCGGAAGTGGTATAAACAAGGTTGATAATCGTTATTGGTTTTCTCGGTGATGAAGAAAGACAGGAGAGATTTGGGCTCTTTGGCCTCAGAAGTGACCTTTCAGAGATATATAAGCCAGTAAATGCTTATTGTAGACGTAAGTCTGGAAGATTAAATGACATACATGGACTTACTCATCCAATTGAATTTAAATCGGCTTGCAAGCGATTTTTTCTCTATTGCAAAAGCTTTGAACATATTTTGCTATTCAGTGAATGTGGGAATGGTATTGCTTCATCCTTATTTAAATAATAAATGAAAATGTTGAACAGGAGTGAAGACCGAGCACTGAGGTACTCTGTAACAGAGCTGCAGTCAAACCCATTAATAAAAATCCTTAGTTTATGTGAATTCAAGCAGCTGGCTCTCCATTGTGCAAACTGATCAATAATCCCGTGAAATCTATTTCATTCTCTTAGATATCTTTGAGGAACTTTATTAAACATTGTTGGGAACCATGATAAGCTACATGCTCTCGATTACTTTTATGAAAGATTTCTTGAAGAACTCTTGTCAGGCAAGTTTACAGGATCCATTGCTTTTTAAAGTCGAACTAATAACGACCATACTCTCCAAGTGATCATTTATCACATCGTACCAAATAATTGCAGTCAAGCTCACCGATCTGTAATTTGTAGGATCAGTTCTTCTCTTTGCTAAATAATGACACATGCACTTCCCTCCAATCCGCTGAAGCAAATCTGAACATCAGTGAGTTTTGGACCGCTGAACAAATGAATTATAAATAAATAACCTTTTCCTTTTCTCCAAGCACTTTGAGACAAATGGCATTAAATCCTACAGCACCAGAATTAATTTGGGCCTTCCTGCAATTAGTTCTATTGAAAGAACTCAAGGGACACACACTCCTGTGATAGTTAAGACCATGCTTTGGCACAGTGGCTAGCACCGCTGCCTTTCAGCGCCGAGACTTGGGTTTAATTCTGGCCTTGGGTGACTATGTGGAGTCTGCAAGTTCTCCTCGTGTCTGCTTGAGTTCCCTCCAGGTGCTCCGATTTCCTCCCGTGGCCCAAAAATATGCAGATTAGGTGGGTTGGCCATGCTATTTTGAGATTGGTAAGGCCACACTTGGAATACTGTATACAATTCTGGTCATCCTTTTATTGAAAGGATATTATAAAACTAGAAAAGGTATACAAAAAGTTTACTGGGATGCCAGTGGGACTTGATGTTTTGAGTTATAAGGAGAGGCTGAATAGATTGGGATTATTTTCTCTGGAGTGCAAGAGGCTTAGGGGTAGTCCATAAAATAATGAGGGGCATAGATTAGCTAGGTAGTCAATATCTTTTCCCAAAGGGAGGGGAATCAAAAACTAAAGGGCATAAGTTAACAGCGAGAGGGGAGAGATACAAAAAGATTCAGAGGGACAACTTTATCACAGAGGGTGGTGAATGTTTGGAACAAGTTGCCAGAGGTGTAGTAGAGGTGGGTACAATTTTGCCTTTGGAAAAGGTTTCAGACAATCACATGGATAAGATGGCAATAGAAGGATATGGGCCAAATGCGAGCAACTGGGACTAGCTCAAGCATTAAAAAAGGATTGGCATGGACAAGCTGGCCTTGTTTCCATGCTGTAAACTTCTAGGATTCTATGACTCTATAAATTGCCTCTTAGCATCCCAGGATATGTAGGTTGGGGGGAATTAGTGGGGTAAAAATGTGGGGTAATGGAGTAGGGCCTGAAAGATAACAAAGGCGGGTTGTGCAGGCTCAATGGGCCAAATGTCTTCCTTCTGCAGTGTAGGGATTTTATGATTCTATGATCCATTGTTAAAACAAGGGAAGTTGGTTGACTGTTCCCCATAGCCCAGGGCTATTTATATAATTGGTAACATGGAAGTTCTGAGTATTTTCTAGTTTATTACCAAATAAATACAATAAAAAAATTGCAAAGTATCTATTAGCTGATGTGCAGTACCATGGGGTGATCATGATCTTAAAAAGGAAGAAATTAGTGACCAAAGGCTAAGAATCTTTCGAGTCAATATTACTCACTGTTCTGATTCATTTTGAGTATCACCCACCCTTTCTGCCTTTCACTCCTGCTGACTGGATCTCTATGAAGGCATTCTACAAAAGCATATCACAGGCCAAAATTCCAATCACATTTAACACCTCATGCCTCCCTGATCTGTATACTAAAATGAAATGTTTCACAGTGTTAGTAATAACCGTGGCATCCCAGTTGCCAGGAGAGAAAATGAGAAATTGGAGAGAGTAAACTAAAAAAGAACAGAAAGTAAAAGACAAGGGAGGAAAACAGCCGGGAGGAAAGTGAAGAAAGCAAGAGGAGACAAATCAAAAGAAAGGGCACCCCATCATGAAGTTGCAGATTACGCAGAGACATTAGTTCATTAGGGACACAGATTGGTGACGTGGAACTGGTGGATGCAAATAATTAAAGTGATTCACAGAAACCAATGTTAATGTCACCCCTTCCTGTTTAAAAATGCCAAGAGAGAAGCATTGGCAGCCTTTTGTGTGGTTCTACAGGCTGTTACTTTGTTTTTTTTAATTCTTCATTTCGCTCTTCTCCCTCTCCTGCTCGAGTATGGCTCCATCTGCCTCAATAATGTGACTAGGCCGATCTTTAATAACCTGCACCTTCATTGGTTGAGAAAAAGTCCGAGTCAGTTTCGGCCAATCAAAGGTTGAAGTGACCCTGATGAGCAGGATGGAAGGTGAGACTTTGGAGGCAGAAGAAAGCATATCCAGAAAAATATTTTAAGTGAGAAGATCAGGTTTGGAAATAAAACAAAAACAAAGTTGGGATAGTAAAAATAGAACAGGCTGGCAGCAGAAGGAAAATAGGAAGAGCAGTTCTCCTGTTAACATTAATAAAACTACTGCCATTTGAGAGCATTTGGACCCCATTCTCCCATCGTGACCCATAACTTTTCTGGTGGGCCCAGTCAGGAGAATTGTGTCATTGGCCTTTTTCCGGGATTTGTGCATGCGTCGGGAACACAAGCTTGTCTTCCAGAGCCGGAGAACAGTCGCAGACCAGTCTGCACCAGCAGGAAGACAGGTAAGTCATTTAAGTCTTTTTTTTTTTTTGAAATGTAGTTTAAATATGTCTTGCACGTTGTTATCGGGAACTTGCTGGACCCGATAGAATCTCCCACCCTGCCTTTGTTCTGTCAGAATTTAGAGTAGCTTCCCACTTTCAGGGAACCAGCAGGAGACACTGCCAGAATAAGGGGGGTAATTGGGGCCATCCCCACAGGATTTGGATGGCAGAGAGGTGGTGCCCCCTGGGCATGGGCACCCTGGCAGTTAGGGTCTGTACCCCGGCACTGTCCAAGGAGCAAAGTGCCCATTCCTGGGGTGGGGGGGGGCAACTTGGCACTCCCCAGTGGGTATTGGGCAGTGCCAAGGGGGTACGGCCTATTGCAGACAGAACCTAGGGGTAATTGATGGGCATGGAAAGTCTCACTCTGCATTGTAATCAGCCTGGGCTGGAAGATGAGCAGTGATTGTGGGGGACGGGGAGAGGAGGGATGGTGGTCTGCCGGGGGGAGAACAGCCTCCCGTGGGGAGAAGGGGATCAGCAGGTGGGGAGGGGATTACTACCGCTGAGGGGAGGGCTGGGTTGCACTTGGGGTGCTTCAGGTGGTCGGGGGGGGAGGTGGAGTTAACGATGGCCCAGGAATAGTTGTGGGAACCGTAATCAGGCTGTGGGGGCGGGGGTGAAGGAGCAGCACTATGGGTGGGTGGTGGTGGTGGGGAGGGGGTGGTGTCCTGGGCTGGCCAGCGATCGAGTTGGCCAGCAAACGGGGAGTCTGACAGATCGGGACCACTGCACACGCACAGAGTTCCAGAACTGTCAGACTCCGGTGTGAATAGCCTCCCCCCCCAGCCCCCCTTGAGTTTTTAGCGAGATTCAGGTTTGTAACCTCGCTTTTCACAGAGTGCGGAGATTCAAGTGAGAAGCTACACTGAAAAAAAAGGCAATTGTGACTTCGACCAGTTTTCCCACCAATTCAGCACTTCTGGTAGAATCCCCCCCTTTGTTATTGTTTTGTAAGTGTGTGGCTTATTGCTGCGATAAATAAACAGAAATGGAGGAAATGCTCTTCATCTCAAGGGCTTTGAAATTCCCCAGGCTGCTGTCATTTTGAGGTTTAAATATTATTCTTGTTACATGCAAATGTTGCGCAAAAATTTTGCTGAAAAGCATGTCAAAATCTTACTGAAGGCCTGGTCAAATCTCCCTGAAATCACTCTCTTTGTTGCCTGGTGCTGCCCCTTTCAAAATTGCATCACGGAAGCTAAACGCAGCGTAGGAATTCATGCTCTTTTCTCCCCACTCCACACTGAAAAGAATCCAAATTTCAGTATGAAATGCAGATTGCCACAATGTATCTATCATCAGGATCCATATGACACCCCTGCTAGCCTACTGAACATTGTTGGCTGGAATCCTGATTGTCAATAAAGGATGGGCTAAGAGGAATAATATTCTTTCCTGGATTACTATCATTAGAAAGAAGAAAATGTGATGCCTTTAAAGGCCTGCAATTGATTAAAGGGGAGCAATATCTCTTCAACAGCAGGATGCGCAAGTGACAGGACATCTGAAAGAACTAAAATCTTACCAGGGGATAGGGGATACAGGTAATCAGGAAAGGGCTTCAAGGTGTTCTAATACATCTACATTGACTGGATGCTATGCTGGGTAAAGCAAAGCTAAAATACATGATGACTGAGCACAGAGGCTGTAAAGATGGAGATTGCAGAAGCAATTGCACTCACCCCAAAAACCACCACAATAAGATATAGAACATAGTACAGCATAGTACAGGCCCTTTGGCCCTCAATGTTGTGCTGAGCTATGTCCAATCACAAGATCAAGCTATCCCACTCCCTATCATTTCTGGTGTGCTCCATGTTCCTATCCAATAACCGCTTGAAAATTTTTAGTGTCCCACTCCACTATGAGAGCAAGCAGCCTATTCCACACCCCAACCACTCTGAGTGAAGAATCTACCTCGAGCATCCTGCTGATATCTCCCACCATGAACCTTATAGTTATGCCATGTGGTAACAGCTACTTCCACCCAAGAAAATAGTCTCTGCATATCCACTCCATCTATCCCTCCTCATCGTCTTATAAACCTCTATTCAGTCGCCTCTCATCCTCCTCCGCTCTAAAGAGAAAAGCCCCAGCTCCCTCAACCTTTCCTCATAAGACCCACCTTTCAAACCAGGCAGCATCCTGGCAAATCTCCTCTGCACTCTCTCTAATGCTTCCGCACCCTTCTTACAGTGAGGTGAGCAGAACTGAACACAATATTCCAAATGTGGTCTCACCAACATCTGGTATAATTGCAGCATAATCCCATGGCTCTTAAACTCAAATCCCGTTAATAAATGCGAACACAATATATGCCTTCTTTCACAGCTCTGTCCTCTTGAGTGGCAACCTTCAGCGATCTGTCAATATGAACCCCAAGATCTCTCTGTTCCTCCACATTCCTCAGAATCCTGCCATTGACCCTGTAATCTGCATTGAAGTTTGTCTTACCAAAATGAATCACCTCACACTTATCAGGGTTAAACTCCATTTGCCACTTTTGGCCCAACTCTGCAGTCCATCAATGTCTCTTTGCAGCGTGTAAGAGCCTGCTACCTCATCCACTACTCCTCCAATCTTGATGTCATCAGCAAATTTACTAACCCACCCTTCAGTCCCCTCTTCCAAGTCATTGATAAAAATCACAAATAGTAGAGGATCCTGCACTGGTACACCGCTGGTAACTTGCTTCCAGTCTGAAAATTTTCCTTCCATCACCACCCTCTGTCTTCTGTGAGACAGCCAGTTACTTATCCAATCAGGCAAATTTCCACACCTCCTTATTTTCTTCATGAGCCTACCACGAGGAACCTTAGCAAACGCCTTACTAAAATCCATGTATCTGACACCAATTGCTCTACCTTCATCTACACACTTAGTTACCTCATCAAAGAATTCAATCATTCAGTGCAGGAAGAAGTTTAATAATTTCACAAGGGTGGCCAAGGTCAGTCTGTTCTCTGACAATGATATCTGTGCTTGTTCATCTTCTTATCTCATGCAACATCCCTGCCACTTGATTGTCAGGGAAAAGTATTTAAGCAAAAACTAGCATCTGGAACTATTGAAGCAAGGGATTTAGTTCTAACTCTCAATCCACCCAAATATTGAGAATGCTGTGTGGAAGGGGTTAATGTTGGGCTACTAGGTGCCTGATGACTGTAGGTTTGAGGTTGTTTGCAACTGCTACAGGCAAGTGAAGGCCCAACTTAACGTGTTCAGTATGGGTGCCACAAAGAGATCTTTATGAAGACTGAAGGGGAGGATTGCCCAAGGTAAAAAAATCGCTGGAGAATCCCAATGCAAGGCAGGGGAGTGACCAGAAGAGATCAAAATGAGTAAACCTGATGACTGTTTAGAGAAACAGAACAAAATCCTTGCATCTCTCTTGCCTTGGCTCTCGCTCCCTCTTCCTACACTACCATCCATTTAGGGAAACCTCCTCCCAGCATTTTCCTTATGCTTTTCCTTGTTCCCTACATCCCTGGCAGTGGTTATCTCTCTCCTCAATCCCCATCCTGCCTGTCATTATTCAAATGAGGCTTAGCAAAGCCTCAATGGATTGGATTTTGTACTTTTTGGTGTGATGTGGGAGGTAGAATGAGAAACACACTGTCGATTTTCCCTTGCCATCTTACCATGGGGAATCGAGTATTGGCTGGCCAATTAGCAGCCTCCCAACGAGAAGACAGCCAATAGATGTTTGGAAGGGGAGGAGCCTCCATGTACAATTGGGCATCTAGGGTGGGGTGTTTGGTGCAATGGCGGTTTGAACTATGTTCTCTCTTTTTCCTGTATTAATTGTTATATCAGCTCAAAAAATGGTGAAGCAGTAACATTTTTAACATCCAAATGTTGGTACCTTCAGCAGAGAATTCTGTTCCATTTGCAGACTTTTCCTGCTGCCTTTGTGCTGTCTCTTTATACCTGCTAAAAATCACTCTGAATATTTTTTCCTTGGGACTACTGAAAAACGGAATGGGAAATGAAAAGAATGTAATCAATTTGCTCTTTGTCAACCTCAAGATGGCAGTCAAGCTTCCAATTTCTTCACCCTCTTGCCTTCTGTATGATTGTAGACTGGCGGGATGATGTTGGATTGCCGACGTGATGTCATCATGCCATATATTGTGTAAGTGTGGGAGAGAGGTCAATGAAGTTTGGCCTATTTGTATCGCCATCCCTGTGTTCCTCGTGTGTCCCATGACCCTCCCTTTAAAGTAAAGATCAGAATGTTAACTCACAAAACTGTGTTAGCTCATACTGCCTTCCACAAGAGGCTTAGTAGTCACCACAAGGCAATGCACCTTATGGGCTACACATACTCGTGTCCATGTATTAGTTTAGCATTATGGTCTGTCTCTACACAACTAACAACTAAAGGTACAAATAGGGAAGGTGTGCCACCACTGAGAGCCCTGAGTTGAATGAAAGCGCACTGGTTTGGTAGGTAGCAAGCTGACAGATAAGGGAGACTCTGAGAGACAAGAACAATGGCTTCAAATTTCCAACATTTAATTAAAGGATTTTTTCTGCTCATCCAGTACTGGATGTTGATTGAGCCTCCAACAGAGACGACAGAAGAGCATTGTAGAGAAGCTGGCACAGTCGCCGTGACTGGAGAGTGGGTAGTGGAAGAACACACTTCCAGGGATAAACAGGAGGAAGAGCATCCAACAGAAAAGCATTCATGGGTCACGTGACACTATCGGAATGGGGACTTGAAGCTCGAGTGTTAGGATGCGGGATTCGGTAGGTAGAACCTGCAGGATTTGCATCTGTGTTGAGCTTGTTTGTATGTACTTATTTCTGTTGTTTAATAAATTACCATTGTAATTTAAAGCTTCCTCATCATATTACCTTGTGCTGCAATAGGTATTGTCCAGTGTACATAAGAAAACTGCTGTACTCTCAACTGATGTCACCGAGGTCAGCAAGTGCATGAGGAAAGGGTGCCAAGGATAGATCTCTGAAGGACCCCAGCGAAAATGGTCAAACGCCTTTGCAAGTGATATAAGTAAATGGATAAAAATGGAACCAGGTGAGAGTGGTCCCACCCTACTGGTCAACATTGAACAGGAGTTGGAGTAGTGTGGACATGTCAAAGGTTACAGACATAGACATTTTATTGAGTTTATCAAAAGTGCCTTGAAGTTGGCAGCAAATCAAAGGAAACTCACAAGTCAGCTCTGAATCTTCAGCGATCCTGTTTAATTGGGAAAGGGAAAATCAAAAGCAGTTTCAGTGTCACGTTGTTGCACCATCTTGGGATTCATTTTCCTTCTTCCTGCAACTTGATTTCTCCCCATGCCCTTTGTTCTCCATTCCCTTTTTTCACAGTTAGCTTCAATTGTGCGTATGTGATAAAAATTGCCCTTCACCACCTTCTGCACGTGTGTGCTGATCCTTTCTCGTGTTTCCAGTCCACGAGTGCGATCCATAATTGATGATAACCTCATTAATTTTTTCATCCAAATATATTTTAGCAATGTTACAGTCATTAACCTCCACCAAGCTTGAGATGTCAGACTTCCCTGAGCTTTGAGGTGAACTGACAAACAACCACAAAGAATAGTTGGAAAAATATTTGTGTCCTATATAGAATGGAGGGAGTCAGAACAAGGTGAATTATAATGTTGCTCACTTTGATGCTTGTAATATATTGGGAAAATGAGACTAGTTTTAAACTGAATTACATCAAGAAATGCTTAAGCATAATGAACATGGCAGCTGGTCAGCATATGAGAATTGATGGATATAAAAATTCATACCTAAGTTTTCTTTAGTGGAATGTTCAAAAATTATGCATGCTTAAATGAATCAAAAGTGACATTTTTGATACATTTCCTCACGTGATTTAAAATATTGCAGGAATCTATAGTATGTGAATTCTTTTAACATTTACACAAAATGCTTGGCAGCAGTAAACTTTGAAACAAGCGATTAAAGCCATTAATCAGTCTTAAAATCATGTCAAAGAAATTTCTGAGGCAATTTTCTCTGAAAGAAACTTCTGGGAATGCGTGGTTTCTGAGATTACTGCAGATTGTGTTCGACAGATTGAAGACAGCAGAGCTGTCTATTGGTACTCTGCTCAATTGCACTGTACTATTTCTGCATTTCTAACGTTGCATTATGGTGAGACTGACACAGTGGGATCAATTAAAAAAATTAAAATATAATTTACTCAAGAAAACCTACGTTCTGAAAACTGTTTTGTGGCTCCCTGTATTTGAATGAAACTTTACAATCAGAAGTGCCTTCAAAATTGTTCTTGAACCTGCAAAAGAATGGATTTTGCGTTATTGTTTCCGGAGGATTTTGCGTTATTGTTTCCAGAATGTACTGTAACATAATACACATTGCTAATTATCTAATTATGCCATTCTACAATTTTTAGTCTTGCACATTCTCAAAATATTTAGGAAAACAAAGATGTGAAAGTTGTTCATTTTAATTTGTTAATCAATTATGTCCTGGGATTATTTAAATATCTTACATTTTGCTGCTATACCTTGCAAAAATTATACTACAAGCAGCTGAATGGATGGGGGAAAGTATCTGCAGTGTTTTAAATCTAAATGTGCACAAATTTCACTTCAAATAGGCACAGCTTCTGCCTGTAACGTAATGTGGCATGTGGAAGTCCTTTCCTTCTCATTTAGTGTTTATGAGTGATTGATGCTGTTGTTCAATGAATGGACACATCAATTTCCTCTTTAATGAACTAACAAGCAGTGGATTGGAATTTGCAAAAAGCAGGCAAGATTATTTGTGCATTTGCAAATGGTCTTCCCTCCTGATGAATTTGTAAAGACTTGCTTGTTGACCACCAAGAACCTCGGGTTAAAAATACAACTAATAAAGGGGGAACATGTAACTCAGGATGAATACTTCAGCTAAAGGAGGTACATTTGTAACCTTATGTTGACAGATTTGTGCTGATTGAATTCAGGAAATTAACTACATCAGGAATGCTTGTAACACTGAGTGGAAAAGCAAATTGTGTGGAGGGCACAGAAAGTCTGCAGAGAGATCTGGATAGGCTGAATGAGTGGGTGAGGACCTGGCAAATGGAGAAGAACATGAGCAAATGTGAGGTTATCCAGTTTGGTAGAAATAATAGTTGGAGGGATTCTTATTTAAAGGGTGAAAAACTGCAGCATGCTACCGTGTAGAGGGACTTGGGGGTCCTTGTGCACGAATCGCAAAAACCCAGTCTGCAGGTGCAGCAAGTGATCAAGAAGGCGAATGGATTGTTGGCCTTTATAGCGAGAGGGATAGAATGTAAAAGCAGGGAGGTCTCGCTGCAACTGTACAGGGCTCTGGTGAGGCCACAACTGGAGTACTGTGAGCAGTTTTGGGCCCCATATTTGCGAAAGGATATATTGGCCTTGGAAAGAGTACAGAGAAGGTTCACCGGGTTGATGCCGGAGATGAGGGGGTTAGCTAATGAAGAAAGATTGAATAGGCTGGGTTTATATTTGTTAGAATTTAGAAGGCTGAGGGGAATTTTTATAGAAACTTACAAGATAATGAAGAGGTTAGATAGGTAGAGGTAGAAAGATTCTTCCCGCTTAGAAAGGATAGCAGAACTAGAGGGCACAGCCTCAAAATAAAGAGGGTGGTGCAGTTTAGAATGGAGTCGAAGAGGAACTTCTTTGCTCAAAGAGTGGTGAATCTCTGGAATTCTCTGCCCATTGAAGTGGTGGAAGCTCCCTCGCTGAATATATTTATGTCACGGGTACATAGATTTCTGATAGACAAGGAAATTAAGGATTATGGGGAGAAAGTGGGAAAATGGAACTGATCCACTTCAGATCAGCCATGATCTTATTGAATGGCGGGGCAGGCTCGAGGGGCTGGATGGCTGACTCCTGCTCCTATTTCTTATGGTCTTATGTTCCTATAATCGTTTGCTATTGAATAATGTCCGAAATGTTAGGGGTTGCGTGTTTTAACAAAAAGAAAAGAACGTGGTTTGCACACATAGATTCTAAATAACGCACGACAGGTTTTATTCAGAGATGTTTTCTGCATTGCACAGATTACAAATTGAAAGTAAAACACCAGCCTTTGCAAACACACTAATGATGTCGCCTCAAATCGTGTGATCAGCTCATAAAGCAACTAAGCAACATACGTAAATATGAAAAAAACCTTGGAACTGCAATCTCTAGGTCCGTATCTGCAGTGAGGAATTAAGCAAAAGCTCCATCCCATGGAAATTTGTATACTAGTGCTTCTCACAACACATGAAACTCCATTTGAAATGGGCTTCCACAGCTTGTAGGTAGTGGTAGACATTCCGGAGGCCAATGAAGGACATGAAATGGCCCAGAATTTTCAGCACAAATAATGGTGACACTGTTTAGCTGTCACAATTATTACAGTGCCAATTTGATCGCAATTTCTGGTGTGTGCACATGTCCAGTGATATGCACAGAGCCCGTCAGCAACCTTGCAGCTTAAAATAGGTTTGTGATAAACATAAACAGTATATCAAAGTTATTGGGTAGAAACCCCCGCGTTTTCCAGCGGCAGTGATAACTCGCCTTCGGCCGTCTTTGGCTCCATTGATGTCTATGGCATTTTACGTGGATTACTCATTTTGGTGTGGCCGCACTTGGAGTATTGCGTACAGTTCTGGTCGCCGCATTATAAGAAAGATGTGGAAGCATTGGAAAGGGTGCAGAGGAGGTTTACCAGGATGTTGCCTGGTATGGTGGGAAGGCCTTATGAGGAAAGGCTGAGGGACCTGAGGTTATTTTCATTAGAGAGAAGAAGGTTACACGGTGACCTAATTGAGGCGTATAAGATGATCAAGGGATTGGATAGGGTGGATAGCGAGAGCCTTTTTCCTCGGATGGTGATGACCAACACGAGGGAACATAACTTTAAATTAAGAGATGGTAGTTATAGGACGGATGTCAGAGGCAGGTTCTTCACACAGAGGGTGGTGAGGGCGTGGAATGCCCTGCCTGCAGCAGTTGTGGACTCACCTACTTTGGGGGCATTCAGATGTTCAGTGGATAGGCATATGGATGATATTGGAATAGTTTAGGTTGGAGGATCCACTGGCCAGTGCAACATCGAGGGCCGAAGGGCCTGTACTGTGCTGTAATGTTCTATGTTCTATGTTCTATGCTGCCAGGGAAAGTGCCATGGAGGTGTCAGTTTTGGTGGGACCAAAAGATTCTGTTGGCAGGAAGGGTCGGCAAATCCCGCTCCTCATTGTAAGGACCAAAGTTAAGCCTCGGTTGATCAGGAGTGACTGTGGGTACGGTGTGATAGTGGTCTGTAACGCAGAAACCTGGATTAATAATGAATTCAAATCCCACCAAAACATTGAATTCAGGAAATTGAACAACAGTGACCACAAAACTATGAGATTATTATAAAAGTTTAACTGGTTCATCACTGTTCTTCAGAGAAGGAAGCCTGTTATCCTTTCCTGGACTGGATATCTGTGACTTCAGATGTATAATCGTGCAGCAACCCATTACGGCAGTTCACCACCAACTTCTCAAGGGCAATTAGGAAGGGACAACAAATGTGCCCGTTTCAGTGAAGCCCAAATCCTGTAAATAAAAAAAAAAGAAAGTTTTTATTGTCGTATTAAATTATAATTAGAAAATCTCTGGTCCTTGCAAAGAGCCATACGACTTTTTATTTTAAAGGTTTATGTTCTGATACTTGTTTCTCCCTTAACTCAGTGTACATTATGTTCAAATCTTTGTTTCTTTCCTGTAAAATGCCTTAAATGCAACTTTTTACTTCTTGCTTTGCCTTGTTGGTGGATATATAGATCTCCTGTGGAAGACAGATTCAGACTGATATTGGAATGAAGGAAGTCTGTCCTCTAAAGTCTGCTCAATCTTTGCAGGGAGGCAGCATTTTTACTTTGAGGTCAACAGCGAGCTTCATTGCTGATTGAAAAATCCACAAATGTAAAGACATGCATTCCTGAAACATTTCCTAATTGACTCTCTTCTCCTGATATACATATCTTATTGATATATAGGTCCTTATAAATGAAGCAATATCCTTTACTATCAGGTTTTCAACAATTTTGCCAATGAAGTGGTTGCCTAATGGCTGTAATACTGCACTGGCAACCCAGATGATGTGAAATAAAATCACTCAAATGGGATGTTTTGAACCTGATGCAAAAAAAGGGATAATTTGTGTGCTAACATTTGTAAAAAAAAAGACATGGTTTCTTTCAATAATGCAATTGATTCACCAATAAAAGGCCTGCATTTTATGTTCAGTGATGATGGAACTTGCCTTTCTATTCAGCGCACTGACAGCTGTCCATTAAGCTTGTCTTTAATTTGAGTTGACTGATTACTGTAACATATTAACCTACAGCCAAAACATACCATACATAGAGAAGGAAATGAGAGAGTGCAGGAAGTAGTGTTACAGTCATGGTTGGGGTGTAGGGAACAATCAACTTAATGTAAGTAAATACATTCAGAAGTCTGACAGCAGCAGGGAAGAAACTGCTCTTGAGTTGGGCTTCTTAGTGAAGATCTTTGCTAACCTGTTCTCTCTTCCAGGGTATGTGGCATCTGTGAGCAGGGCAGGAAGCAACAGAGGCCCTGAATCAAGCAGATGGAATAATCCTCTCTGAAGAACCTGAATATCAACAGGAAATACGCATCAAGAGATGAAAAACAGTTAAGAAATATTTCAGGACTTAGATATTAATGGATTTTGCGATCAGCAGTGAAGCTAGCTATTCATCGCAAAACAAACAGCTGGCCCCAAAGATTTAGTGGACAGTAAAGCAGAGAATTCCTTTATTCTAATAGATGGAATCTACCTTCCAAAGGGCAATTGTGTGTCCAGTAACAGGGCAGCTGGTCAGTCCATCCAACTGAAGAATTCTTTCATATGGCAAAGAAAGTAGTAAAATGGAGGAAATATAAATCACATCAAAATCAGTGTACAGGAACTACAACAAAGATTAGGGTTTGTAAGGAGGCTTCAGAGAGAAACATAAATATCAAATATTTAAAATGAAGACTTGGCTGCAATTTCTTTCTTCTGCGGAATGAGACTGCATGCTGATAAAAAGGAGTGGCTAGAGGCCAAGTCTATTAATTGCATTAGAAACGGTTCAGAGGAGCATCGTTTTTCTGATTCCTCGGGTTACTTTTTGAGGAAAGCTTGGATAGATTGAATCTCTGCACACACAGATTTACCATTTTGATTCTAAGTTCTTGGTGGACTTGAAACTGGGAGTGTTTCAGATCCAACTTTCAGGCCCATTCTCAGGCTCTCTCATACGCACTCTGCCTGCGAGAAGTACTAGTGTTGTACAAGCCTGTGATGCGCCTGAAACCCTGCAGCTCTGATCGGAGCTTCCAACTGCACGTGCGCAGAAAAGAATGGTAGAATAACGTACCCCTGCCACATCCCACCCGGGCTGGATAATGTCTCCGCCTGGCCTCCACAGACATTGCCTCATCCCCCGCAATATTACTGACCCCCTTGTCCTCCCACAATATTACTGAGTCCCTTATCCACTCCCACGCCACTCAGAGTGATCGCAGATCCCTCCCCCTTCCACTCCACTGATCTCAAGCGAAGTGCAGTGGACCCTCCTTCCCCCCTCCCACCTCCCCAATCTTAGGCAGAGAGATCTACCTCTCCCCCCCCTCCACCCTACAGATATCAGACAGAGTGATTCCTCTCACCCCCGTCCTGGACACTCCCACACAAGGTTCCCATCTCCTCTGGACTTTGATGGCTATGTGAAACCATCCTCTCTCTCTCCCTCCCCTTGTCTCCAATTTTTAGGGCACTGATCCACCATCACCTTGCAACCCCTCCCATCCTCACCTCCCTACAAGTGCTCACTTGCCTTCTCCTCAATGCTAACAAGCAAACTGCACGGAACTTGCTGGAATGTTCTGCCAAAATGCCTGTTCTGCCCTAACTCCATTAAAAACTCAGGCAGGCATTCCTGCACAAAATGCATGCACGACTAGCTCTCCGATTTCCTGAGAGTGACCTGGCGAGGCTACTGGATGCAGCAGAGACGAGGCGGGACACCCTCTTCCTTTCAGGAAGATGCAGATCCAGAAGGACTGACGGGAATGTGACCTGGGAGTTCCAGGGCACTGGAACCAGGAAGCAGTGCCGAAAAAAGTCAATGACCTCGTCCAGACAGTAAGGGTGAGTGCTGTATCCCATCTTCCCCCAAATCTCCCCCAGATCCTCCCATCCCCAGCATCCTGCATGCTTCCAGCTCCTGACCCCTAAGCACCTTCTTCCGGGTCCTCACCCCCTTGCAGGAGCAAGAAATGGAACTCTGAAGGGAAGGGGAGATGCGGGCTGAGAGCGATAGCATGGTCGGGCTACCATCAAGCCTGTCATTCCTCCACTCGCTTCAAGGCAACTTCTCAAGGGCATGAGTTTCGAATGCGAGGGGCAAGGTTTAAAGGAGATGTATGAGGTATGTTTATTTGCACAGAGAGGGTAGTGGATGCCTGGAACTCACTGCTGAGGGTGGTGAGAGATCATGGATGCAGATGTGATAGTGACATTTAAGGGGTGTCTTTACAGCTTTGTTAATGGGATGGGAATAGAAGCACATGGTCTCCAGGAGGGTAGAGAGTTACAAATCAGACAAGTAACCTGGATGCTACAGGCTTGAAGGTCCTGTTCTTGTAATTTTCTTGGCTCTTTGTTCTACGTTCAATGGAGAAATGTGAATTATGTGTTTGGTCTCCCAGATTCCTCTCCCTCTCTTGCAATTAACTCTGTGTCTTATGTTGCAGGAGCAGATCTGGATGCCCTGGGGCCTTCTGGACTCCAAGTCCATACTGCATCTCCCACACATTCTGGTCCAGACAGCTTGGACAAGTCTTCGGAGGATATGGGTGAAAGAACCTCGGAAGGCGGCACTATTTTGGTGTCAACTTCCACCTCACAACTCACCATCCCTGACACATTGGTGAGTCCAGTTGGTGGTGAGGCTTTTGGGTCACTCTCTTGTGAGCATGACACGTTTGCTGATGTACATCGGGTGGAGGAGGGAATGTCCGAGGCCTTTGGCACACATGGGACATGCCGGAGGGGAGGACTCAGCTGGTCCCAGGTGACATGTTGGGCCTCTGAGCTCACTTCTCCCTCAGCTGTTGGAGATGCAGCAACAGAGCCAGGGAATGCAGGAGGGGCTGATGGCTGAACTGGACCCACTGCGAGGCTGTGGACCAACTATTGCCTGTCCTGCGTGCTTTCCAGGCTAATACTGCAAAGGTGGCGTTTGTAGTGGAAAGCCTGAGGCAGGGGATCCTCACCTTGAGTGGCAGGCTCCAAACAATGGCCGACTCACAGCAGGCCACAGTGGAGGGACTGAACAGGCTTCTTAAAATTCTGTGGCCCATGGTTGAAGACTCAAGAGCTTGCAGGAGATCCTGTGGTACAGCGCTGAGACACAAAGGGCTCAGGCCGCAGCCTTTTAAAAAGTGCAGAGGGTCATGGCTGAGGGGCTACAGAGTGTGGCCCAGTCTCAGAGGGCATTTCCTGGGCCATTGACAGGTGCGCCCGACTCAAGTGGCCATCGCAGAGAGCTTGACCACCATGGGTAGGGCAGAGGTGGTCTTCCAAGACTGGCAGTGCCAGGTAACCTCAGGAGCTCACTGCAGAAATACCCCATCCCATGGAGCCCAAAGGAACCTGAGTGAGGAGGAAGGGCTCGAGTCCATGCTGGACCTTTCAGCCAGGAGACTTGGCCTATGGCTGCATCTTCTGACTCCCCAGTTCCTGACACCAGGTCTTCCCAAGAGCAGTGGGATTAACGGGGTGTCGTAGAAACATCCCGGACTCTCAAGCTCCAGGGCTAACCATGCACATCACAGGCAATGGGTGGAAGTAGGTGGCTGGCCCCCTCCACCCCCAATGTACATTCTGGGGAGTCACTGAGATGTAGTGGTAGCCATGTAAAGTTAGGAAGTTGGAGTTACACTGAGATGGCACAGATGAAGGGCTGCACTAGTTAGAAAGATATTTAAGCACATTAATGTTTTCTGTTCACAAGTTCTTGGGATTGAATGGCTTATTTAAATGCCTTTATTGCAATTAAATGTTTTTACACCACCCACTTGTGACTAATTTGCCTCAGATTTGTCTCGCATTGGAATCCTTTTCCCTTGATGATTGCCGGAGGGATGCTCCATGTTGATCTTAGCTGGGGAGGCTCCTCAATGTCGTGTGACTGAGAAAAGGAAGCCATTTGTTCCCTGGAACTCACAGATGGTTCCCTCCTGTCCCTCAGCCCACCCGTCTCAAGGCCCTGTATGGGGGTTTGAGATCCCCTACCCACCACACAGATGTGGGTCCAGGTGCCAGCGTGCATGTGGAGCTTGGGTAGAAGTCAAACTAGGTTGCACCAGGGCATCATCATCATCATAGTGGTACTTAGCGAGTTGTCATCACCCTCCTGCCTGCCAAAAAACTCACTAACACACAGTACCCACACCCATTGTCTGGTGTGACAATGTTGCAGGAGATAGAAGGAATTTTAGCCAGGGAAGGGGGGGATCAGATGGGGGAATAGAACCCACAGACACAAACCCCTAGCAAGTGAAGCAGGGCCTGGCTGGTGTTCCTCCTCATCCTTCTCCTCTTCACTCATACAATGAGTAGCAAGGATCATCTCTGCATATCTCCGAGACACAAAATACAATAACTGACACTCAACCAAATCCCATGATCTCCTTGCGCCCTGCCTCACAGTCACTCTCTGCGATGGTTCTCACTCCAACCTCTCCAACCAGTCCACCCGTAACTCTGCTTTCTCTCATTGAAACAGAAGAGAGTACCTAACTTCCAAGGAGAGACTGAGAAGGAGAGGTGGACTACAGACATTTCCACTGTCACTGTATTGGAAGAGGATGCCCGGGAAATTGGTAAGTGGCACAGATACGAGACTTTGGTGATGGAGAGATGGTGGTGCCCCAGAGGCCTGGTGACAGCATTCGATCATGTGCTTGGCATTTTTAATAGTCACTCATGTTGTACTGACGTCACAGCTGATTGAGTTGTCATGGTATTCATTAGATTGAGTTTGTATCCTGATCCATGTCAGCACTAACTCTGACCTTTCATCTGCCATTGGTCCCAGATGGGTGATGGAGGAAATTATGAAGGACCAGGCTGAGGTGTCCTCATGAGGCTTCACACTCTGAGGATGCTCTGTCACGTGACTCTTGCGCACCTACATATGATACCCCAGGCTGAACTGAGAGCACTTTACCACATGCATACAATCAATGAGTCCCTGTCCCTGTGGAAATCCAGTCTCTGCAGTAAAGTCCAGCAATGTTTCTGATTTGAGCATGGAACATTGGACATACAGAGTGACCTGGGGATCCACGTATGGACAGCAAATTGAGGGATCCTCGAGGTGTCACTGGTAGATCTCTGGAATGAACCATAGGTGAACACATTGTGGCCTGTTGTCACCTTGGCAATGCACGGTCACCTGGTCCTTTGGCAAGGAGATCTTATTTAGGATGGTTGCAGTTGCAAAGGCTCAACCTTCTGAAACTCTATCATGTTGAGGAATGTCACCCACTCTCCGTATACTCTCTGCTGGGAACATGACAACATTGTCTCCTTTCAGCTGGAGCTCTCTCCATCCCCTTGGTTTTTTGGAGCAGTGTGTGTCTGTGGAGAAGGCAGCTCTTATTGGTGATGATGTTGCCCTCTGGAGCTGTTGGATCTGCAGTTGTCATTGTGGCTTTGCTGCTGCTGTTGCTACACCTGTGTTATTCATCAATGGTCTGGGCTAAATTGATGTGGAGATGCCAGCGTTGGACTGGGGTAAACACAGTAAGAGGTTTCACAACACCAGGTTCAAGTTCAACAGGTTTATTTGACAGTAAAAGGCCCACTCACCTGATGAAGGAACAGTGTTCTGATAGTTTGTGGCATTTACTATCAAATAAACCTGTTGGATTTGAACCTGGTGTTGTGAGACTTCTTACTGGGCTAAACTACCATATAAGCAACAGTAGTGAAGGTGCGCAGCGGGAAAGCTGAGATGAAGGTATGCACGATTCTTCCCGCTCAGAAAGAAAAACAGAATGAGAGGGCACAGTTTCAAAATAAGGTGGGGGGGAGGGGGGGGGCACTTCAGAATGGAATTGAGGAGGAACTTCTTCACTCAAAGAGTGGTGAATCTCTGAGATTCTCTACCTGTTGAAGTGTGAAAGATATCTTGTTGAATATATTTAAGTCACGGGTGGATAGATTTCTGATAGACAAGGGAATTAGGGGTTAAGGGGATAAAGCAGGAAAGTGGAATTGATCCACTTCAGATCAGCCATGATCTTATTGAATGGTGGGGCAGGCTCGAGGGGTTGGATGGTCTACTCCTGCTCCTATTTCTTATGTATGTTTTTATGGTCCAAAGCAGTTTGAAAGTACTTGCAAAAAGTTGAAATTGATCTTCAAATCATTGAAGTCAGTCTCTCAAAACTCATCTTTTATTGTGGTTGGCCACAAACTTTGTGATCTATTTGTCTCATTGACCCTGGTGAGTTGCAAGATGGGGAAATCCGAATGTGAAAATGACATTGACATTGGCTGTTAAAGTGAAAATACTGGATTCCATTCATAGCCGCGTGACTTTCCCAAGGGCTTCCCTGTCACCCGGGTGAAAGCAAGAAGTGGATGAGATTATGTTGGCTTTTTGATCTGAGAGCACACAGACCTTTTTACTCAGGTTAACATTTCGCCTTAAAGCTTTTGATTCCTAATTTGCCCAGGCCAACATGTAATGGCAAGGAAACATCTCAATATTCCTAAAATAAATAGAAAGGCTAATAATGAGTGAAGATGTGGTGTGGGGCTGTTGAATTTTTACCTTCCTATTTCCCTCTTCATCTACCTTTGATTATCATTTCTCATTTAAATTTGATTTTTTTACAAATTAATTACTCACAGGCTTACATTAACACCGCAATGAAGTTACTGAAAAAATCCCCCAGTCACCACACTCCTGCTCATGTACACTGAGGGAGAATTTAGCATGGATAATTCATCGAGCCAGCACGTCTTTTGAACTGCGGAAGGAAACTTGAGGGGACCCAGATAGATACGGGGAGAACGTGCAACTTCCACACAGACAGTGACCCAACCTGGGAACCGAACCCAGGCCCCTGGCGCTGTGAGGTAGCGGTGCTAACCACTGTGCCACTCTTTCTCTGTGAGATGAGTATAAATCTACACCTACAATCTTAATGATATTGCCAGTGCTGCCAGTATTTCTGTCCTTCTTATTCCTGATCAGAGCTCTGAGATAGAATGAATAAGCTGTGCCCTTGACACACACTGAGAGTAAGGCTTAGGGGAGTGCAGATCAAGGGGAAGGTGAAGTCCTAAACAAGTGAACTCCCGACTTCCAAGAAGTGGGAATTCACCTGTCAGGTAGTAAGCGCACTCTTTCCCAAGAAGTTTGTGAGCGGTAGTCTCTTATCTACACAGAGCACCAGCTCATCGTTTTTATGGTTAAAACCCTCCCGGCCTGCAAGTTTCATTGCTGACCCTGTAGACAGTTTCCTATGTGCTGGCTCTTGAAGAGAGAATACTGGGCTAAATCAACTGAATTTCCTGTTTGTACATTGTAATGACTTAACTGACAGCTGCACAATGTTTCCTATTTGCCGGCAAACCTGTCAAAACTGCAAATGGCAGATTCATGTGGTGTTCCATCAATCACAAACGCAATATTTCCTGACCTGAAGCCACATTTCTGGGATTCAATCTGACCATTGCCACCCACATCTCTCCCTCTCGCTTTCAAATCCCCATCTTTCTGCCCTGCCTGCATCATCACCCTGCTAGTTCCAATTCTGCCCTTTGATTCTGTTGCAAATTCTCGAAATTGAAGTTAAATTCTCTTCCCATACCTAGTGGTGCACTAAAGCAGACTTCTATCTGTTTCCTGAGCTAGTAATCCCCAGAGCAGGTCACTTGTTTATCACCAGAGATTTATAGCTTGGAGGACATCAACAAGTGTGGCTAACTGGGAGGCTCTCCTGCTTTTACTACCAGGAACTGGCTTGTTGGTAGGATTTGCAGTTTGATATACTCAACTTGTTTGGTCGTGTTATGAACGCATCTTTCTCGCCCATTATTGCTGGAGTGGGACTCAAACCTGGAGCTTCTTGTTCAGAGGCAGGGCCGCTATGCACTGCACCATCAGACCCTGGAAATTGAAGAGTAAAGTACAATCTCAGAGAAGTAGTTAGAAATTGTTTATTTGTGAATTCAGAATCAAAACCCCCCTTTGACATTTGTGTGATGATTGAGAATGATATATTACTTCCCATGTCTTTTTTGTTCCATTGTTGAAATTAGTGTTGATCAAGGGTTCTAAATCTGGAAAACAATTTGCACCACTGCACACTCACCTTGATCTCGAGCCCAGTAATTACATTTAAATGTCATCAATTTCATCTAAATAGGCTTTGTGCCCTTTCTGGATGCGATGATGTTCTTGCCGCCAAAACAGGAGCAGGCAGATAACAATCTGATTTGTGCCTGTTGTGAATTGGATTCTTGGCCTCCCAACTAGCCATGCTGATCGAACAGCGTGACGAGGTGCTAAGATTCACACCCATGATCCTTCATGCTCTTCAGATATCCCAAAGCAGTTCAGATCTAACGACTCAACTTCACACATGTAGCTGTTGTTATGAAGACAACGTTGAGTTCCATTTGGGTCACTTTGGTTGAGGAATTGTTAACTAGGAAAACATCTCGGTCCTTTTCGAATGGTACCATGGAATTTGTTTCCGCTAACAGAAAAAGAAGATGAGGCTTTGATTTATTACCTCATGCAAGAGGCACCGGACGGGATTTTCCGGCCTTGCTCATCCCGAAATTCCCCTAAAGGTCAACAGCCCCCTAGCCCCTTCCGATTCCTGTGGTGAGCTGGAAGATAAAATAAGCCCCAGCATCTTTGACATGGCAGCATTTTCTCTTTGCTGCATTTAAATCTCAGCTAGATTATGTGTAGAAGTTCAAGGTGTGACCCTTGAACCCATGGCCTTCTGATTGAGTACAGTAAGAAGTCTGACAACACCAGGTTTAAGTCCAACCGATTTCTTTGATAGCAAACTCACGCAAGCTTTTGAGGCTCTGCTCTTTGTCAAGTGAAGATTATTGACTGAGTGGCAGCACATTACCTACCAGATCAAGTTAACTTGAATTAAATGTTCACATTTAATTTTTTTGAAAAAAAAACTTTCTTTCTGTGTGCCCCCACCCCGCACATATCCTGCTGTCCACACAGCAAGGTTTCATATCCAGCCTGTGAGCAACACCACAGGAGACGTATAAGTATCTAATTAAAAAGTTTTCTGTTTCCAGATGGTGGAGTTGTATCATTTGAAAAATCTTTTCAATCAACTCTCATTTTGGCACTTGTCTGTATTCAGCTTACTGGTCTGACAGTGAAATAAATCTAACCATATTTTAAATAACTGACTGACAAGGAGGACGCAGATTTGAAGAGATTAATTGTCATTTTAAAAGAAAGTTCAACTGTTCTTAATACAAAATCTCCACCCTCAAAACAGAGTCTTTTGCCAAGAAAGTAATTTGCTCGTGAGCTGGCTCTTTTTTTCTCCCTTTCCCTTTCTCTTTTGACTCCTTGTGATATTCCATCAGCACCTGCCGACTGCAGCACGGCATCGAGCGATCTGTGATGTTACACATTGAAACTCCAGTGCGTGGTGCCACTGTGTTATCTACAAGTGGCTAGGTCAGAGGGAATGAGAAGGAAAAGCTTGTAAAGTGGACAATCAAGAAAAAAATAAGGATCAGCATTGATGGACAACATTGTATTCCCAAAGGAATATCCATTCTCTGTAAAACAATTGATGATTTTGCAGTAAAGCTCTCTCTCTCCCGACCAGAGGATGTCATTTTATCTTTCACCTAAGGTTATAGTTGGACCTCTCATCCTGTCAAATGGTGTGATATTAAATTAAAAGTGGATGGCCACAATATTGGAAGCCAGAGAATCAGAGAGATTTACAGCATGGAAACAGGCCCTTTGGCCCAACTTGTCCATGCCACCCTTCTATTTTTAACCACTAAGCTAATCCCAATTGCCACATTTGGCCCACATCCCTGTCTACACATCGCACCCATGTAACTGTCTAAATGCTTTTTAAAAGACACAGTTGTAGCCGCCTCTATTACTACCTCTGGCAGCTTGTTCCAGACACTCACCACCCTCTGTGGGGGAAAAAATTGCCCCCTCTGGACCCTTTTGTATCTCTCCCCTCTCACTTTAAACCTATGCCCTCTCGTTTAGACTCCCCTACCTTTGGGAAAAGATATAGTCTATCTATTGATCTATGTCCCTCATTATTTTATAGATCGCTATAATCTCTGATAAGTTAAATCTAATAACCAAACACTCCAACATTAAAAAAAAAGTAAGCATTAACAGTAAACAAAGTAGCCAAGTACAGAATGAAATTTCTGTGTTCTGGGAGTTTATCTGAACTGTCAGATATAAGAACTTGTTCCAAATTACCATTTTCTGTCTGATTTCTGTAATTGTTACAAATTTGCTTCCATTGTTGTCAACCTGGTTACTGGGATGGTGCTGAGCCAGTCAATGGAAAGGGGCCAACGTATAAATCGTAATAATAGAATTATAAACTGACACATTATGGAAAAGGTTGGTTATTATTTTATCAGGCGTGATTATGCAGTGCCAAAGGTGAGCACATGTCTCTGCTCCAGTTGTATCCAAGGAAGATATGAGGCATGACTGCAATTTTTAATAAAAGTCTAGTTACATAAACTGTTGATGAATAATGTGATTAAGATTGTGACAGCTCAGACGCGGATGACATCCAAAGCATCTTTGTAATCCAGTGATAGAGGGTACATTTCAGCTGAACAGAACAAAGAATCCATTTTGTTTTAAATGAAATTGTTGGTAGTTAATTTTATTTTAGAACTGATTGGTGCAATGATTATGAGACCATTGCTTAATATAAAATCCAGAGCTATTCACTTTCCCCTCAAGAAGTGCTTTCTACTGAAACCAACTGACTGACAGAGAGGGCAGAGGGTTAAGGCACTCATTATCTACCTACAGCCCGATACACATGCAACTAAAGACATTTCTCGAGCAGCTGCACATTTACATTCACCCTGAGTTCGCAGCTGTTTCATGTTATATTGCTATTGTACATGATTCAATTATTTATCTGAATTTTCCTGTGGAGAGCAAGCCCAAAATACAAAGTCCTGGTACCACTCGAAGCTGGCAACATATGAATGTAATTCAGCTGAGTTTGAAAGAAACAGATTGATGTGAGTTTGCGGTCACTTTCTGCCTTGAGGATAATCACTGTGCATCTCCTGGGCGAGTGCAATTTAATACCGTCTGGCACATGAACAGTGTGTCTGGGCAGAGGGCTGTGTAAATATTGATATCACATTCATTTCAGATCAACTTGATTCAAACTGAATGTGATCTCCATATTTGTAAATAATGATTAGGAAACAAGACAGTCTTGAATCTAAAGTAGTTAATTAGCAGTCATCTACTACCTGGAACAACCAGGTCAGATGTGGTACTGAATCAAAATCTGAAAGGAAAGCTGTTTGTGAAGTCAAAATTTTAGCAAACATAGTGAGATGGATAAAAGATAATATAAGCTCTGAGTTTCCTCGGTGTCTTCAGCACCTACACTGCTCTTAACACTTGCGACATCAAAAAGATCGGAGATATTTAACACTGATTGTGTTAACTGCACTTCTCCTTAATTTTTTTTATTTGTTTACGGGATGTGGGTATCACAGGATAGGCCAGTGTTTATTGCTCATTTCTAATTGCACTTGAGAGGGTAGTGGTGAGCTGTCTGCTTGAACTAATACAGTTCATGTGTTGGAGGTACACCCACAGTGCTGATAGGAAGGGAGTTTCAGAATCTGGATCCAGTCACGGAATAGCGATACAGATCCAAGTCAGGATGGAGACTTGAAGGCATTCACTGCCTTAATCCTTCTAGATGATAGAAGTCGAGTGTTTGTAAGGTGCTGCCAAGGGAACCTTGGTAAACTCTGCAGTGCATCTTTTAGATGGCACATACTGCTGTCACTGTACACGAGTAGTGGAGGGACTGAATGTTGGAGGTTGTGGATGGGGTGCCAATCAAACGGGCTTCTGAAGTGCTTTTGGAGCTGCACTCATTATAAAAGTGGAGAATATTCCATCACACTTCTGACTGGTGCATGTAGATACTAGGCAGGCTGTGGTGAGTCAAGAGGTGAGTTATTCACCACAGAAATCCCAGCTCCTGACCTGTTCTTGGAGCCAGAGTATTATTATGGCCAGGACAGTTCTGGTCAATGATAACCCTCAAAATGTGGATAGTGGGGAATTCAGCAATGATAATGCCATTGAAGGTGAGATGATTGGATTCTCTGTTGTTGGAGATGATCATTGCCTGGCAGTCATGTGGCTGCAAGAGCAGGTCAGAGGCTGGGGTTTCTGTGGTTCTTTAATAAATTTTTACATCTTTTAGAATTTATAATATCTCACATGGTCTTCTGCATCACTAGCAGCAAAACATGGTTCCATATTCCCTCCAGTGAGGGAACACATTTCTTGGCTGTTTTAATCTGAGCCTGAATAATAAGATAATAAAATTATAACCCAGCTTTAATTTACTAAAAAGGCACGATTTTGCAGAAGGGAATAATCTCAGCTGGCTCCTTTTCTCTGGAAGGAATAGATCTGACCTTGAATCCCATTTAAAATCATTGGGATCAGGCTTCCTCTATCTGAAGTTATAGGGAATTACTTAAGTGGAATTCATGATCTAGGATTGTCCCCAAAAGGTTTTGGACAGTAATACACCACACAAACATGATATGACTATCCTCAGTGATCTACCTGCCGCAGATGCATCGAACCATGACTATTAATGTGAGTGACATCTGCACAGTCCTGGGGAAACTGTTCTGTGTTCACACTGAAACTGTGCAACCATTTTCAGTTGAAAGTGCTGACTGGGTGATTGCTCTTGTCTGTACAGTAATGGGATAATGTTAAATATGCAAGTAGACCATCTACATCATCAGTAATGTAAGATCACATAACAACAGAGGTCTCTGAGCGATGGTTATGTTTGAAACCTTGTCCACTATATAGTTAGAAGAATGTTTATTGCAAGTTAAAGTTGACCATCAGCCTGGCCTCCAGCAGCCTCTATTGATCCTAGCCAAGGACAACTTAAGCTAAGACCCAATGTGATGATCACAAATTGATCTGCTCCGAAACTCCATATCACAGAAGTTAATCTTCGGCCAATTTGTTTCACTCTTTTGTGATATCAAGGTTATGAATGGGTAGAATAAAAATAATGGATCCTGAAAATATTGTGGTTGTACTGCTGAGGATATGTGCAGCAGAGTTAGTTCTGCCCCATGCCAATCTATTCCTGTGCAATTGTGATACTGATATCTATCCAACAATCGCTCGGGTTATGTCCTGTTTGTAAGAAAAATCCAATCTGATCCATCACTGCTCTGGCAGCCAACTGTCAATCATCAGTGTTAGGGACATTGAGGGTTATGGTGATTGGGGAGTAGGGCAGGTTCAGACTGTTAAGGAGCTGGGGTGGTAGGAGTGATGTGGTGATGGCATTGCCACCATTTTGCTGTTAGAGTTTCTAATTAATTACATTTTTCCATTTTTAGACTCTAAATTCGTAGTGCACAACACAATTTGTATAACAGGTTCTCAAATCAAGGCTGCATTGAATGTACAAAATCAACAATTCACTCTCCTAAGCTGCTGGTAGACATCTGATTGACAAATCCTGGGGATGGTGTTATTAGTATAAAAGGGGCAGATGCTATTTTTGGTATATTGTGGGTTAATGTCAGAGAAGTCAGAATGGTAAAGTTGTATTAGCTATAGAGTTGAACTGTTTTGTAAATATAGTGATTTATTTATAGCTATTTTCTTAACATCTGTTTATTGCTCGATGATTTAATCATCCATAGAGAGTCAACGATCCAGCATTGGGCTTTTGTTACATTGCTACAGCCAACCTGCTGAGCGCATACAGTTATACTAAAAGAAAGACAAAACCTACATTTATACAGCACCTTTCACAATGTTTCAAATCACTTTACAACCAGTTAAATACTTTTGCGTTGTAGTCACTGATAACATCGCCTATATTGTATCATACAGTAGAGCAGGCTCGCAGGCTGATTTCGTTACTCCTGTCCCTGATATTCACATCTGTATGTCATTCTGGATGGATGAGATGAACTAGGCTCAATGGCCTTTGATATCCAGAATTATCTTGTCAGCAGTGAGTGAAATCATGGCTGTGGTATTGTTTATTTTGTTGCTAATTCGAGTTTACTTTGAGCAAACTTTGAGTTGAAATTGTCAGGAGTGTGTAATGGGATGATTGTAAATCAATTGTGTGTTTTAGCATGCACATGATTCTCAAGAGACTTTTCCACTGACCTCACTGTTGTCACTTTGTCTATTTATTTATCATCTCACTGTGCTCTTTTAGGAATGAAATATTGTGACAAAGCCTTGTTACATAATAGATATTGATAGATTGTCATGGGAAGCAGCAATCAGCAGAGTTTTCAGACTTGCTAATCAAGAAAACACAAATACAATTGTGAACCATTCAGTCCTTGGCCTCTGGCCTCTTCGAGGTGTGTGGCACAGACACACCTGCGGACTCTAATGCATCTCACTGACAGTGAAGAAAACCACTGCTCCTCATTCCTTCCACTTTGTTTCTCAGGAATAATCTGATCTCTCCACATTGTGAGATCACTGATGAAATAGAATTCAATGACATCGCTTGTATCAAATAATTATTTTGAATATCACCCAGGCAGAAGAAAGTCCTCTAGTTCTTCTACAGAATAGAAAACTTATTGTGTGATTTATCTGTCTTGCAAGTATTGAATCTTTGACTCAAATATGAATTTGCTGTCACAGTGTTCATGTAGTTCAATGTGCGACACAGTGACAGAGTGATTAGACTGCTACCTCAGCACCAGGGACCCGGGTTCGATTCCCGACTTGGGTCACTGTCTGTGTGGAGTTTGCACATTTTTCCTGTGTCTGCAAGGGTTTCCATCGGGTATCCTGGTTTTCTCCCAGTCCAAAGATGTGCAAGTTAGGAGCATTAGCCATGCTAAATTCTCCCTCAGTGTACCCGAACAGGCTCTGGAGTATGGTGGCTAGGGGATTTTCACAGTAACTTCATTGCATTGTTCATGCAAACCTGCTTGTGACTAATAAATAAGCTTTACTTTTTTAATGAGGACTAAGGCAGTCACTGAAATCAGTGTTATTGTCTACATAGTGTTATAAATAACAAATAGGATATTTTTCCTGTTAAGTTAACAAAATTGCATGAAGCTGATGAAATAAAATTTGCACACTTTCTTTAATATTTAAATATTAGGGATCACCTCTCAGGTGCAAATAAACTAATATGATGTTATATCATTGGTGCTTTTAATATTAATGACCTATGTTGTACATATCAAATGATATTTGCGATTAGATATCAATAATGGACGTTATCGTTTTACAAGTACCTTTCTGTGATTGGTGATTTGAGAGGTGAATATTGAAAGGGGGAAAAGTATCAAGCTTGATTGAGGGGGAGGGTTGAGTGGCGGGATGCGTGGGAAAAGGAAGGAGCCTGGAACATGGAGAAGCACCTATGATATCTCTCCCTGGCTTTGCCCTGTGTCCCTACTGATGGCTGTTGGTAGAAATGAACTGGAACTTCTTATGATGATACTTGGCAACCATACTGCCTCCATTTTGACCTGATTAGGGATTTTTAAAAAAATTGTTTATGGGATGTGGCTGTCACTGGTTGGGCCAGCATTTATTGCTCATCCTTGAGGGTATTTGAGATTCAGCCATATTGTTGTGGCTTTGGAGTCACATCTATGCCAGACCAGGTAAGGACAACAGATTTTCTTCCCTAAAATCCAGTAGTCAACCAGATGGGTTTTTATGACAACGGTCATCATTTGACTTTTAATTCCATATCTTTATTGATTTCAAATTTCACCATATGCTCTGGTGGGATTCGAACCTGAGGTCCCCAGAGTATCATCCTGAGTCTCTGGATTACCAGACTAGCAACAATATCACTATGCTACTGCCTCCCCCTACAAAATTCATCCCTGGTGTCCTGTATGCTGGATAACGCTAGGATCTAAGATGATATTCGACACTGCACCCTCTTTATACTCCTCTTGGTGGTCCCCTTGCATTTATCCTGTGGTTGCAGTATGAACAGAGAGTTGGGGGAAAATAACATGTTGTTTATATTGGTAAATGCTCAAACACACTCCCCTCACTCATATTACAGCCTCCAGGCAGAGTAAAACCTCCTCACAAAGAAACACATATGTCCTGAATTACAATGTTACAAACCTTACATCTTAAACTTAGATGTGGGTTATCTCCAACACATCTATGGGAACCAGCTTCTATATCAGAAATTGAACCTGAAGACATTGACAATTAGAAAATATTACCACAAACTTTAAAATTACAACATTTGCCTCAAACACTGAGCAAGATCATTTTCTACAATGTATCACTAGCAGACCTCACTTGAGACTGAAAGAAGGTTAAAAAAAAAGTAGTTTTCTCAGTTCTGGTAAAAACGTTCTGAAAAGAAATTTGCAAATGGTTAAAGAAATAAGGGTAAGTTCCAGCATAAAATTAAACAAAGAGGATACATAGGACCTCGTTTTGCTTGTTTTTTAATACAAAAAATATTGAAAGGTCTGAATTTTGCTTTGTGGCATTCACAAAAGAATTCCAGTTGCCAACTTGTTTAGGGCATCCATTTGAAGCAGCGATTAGGTGTCATGAACCTGCAAATCGTGTTTATTCAGGGCCCTGCTTGAGAGTTGAGACCGGTTTTTCCATGCACAGTTGCCTATCCTGCCATTGTTAATTTGAACCATTCCACAGAAAGGTAAAGAAATTTTTGACTTTAGTTCCTGTGAAGCTTGCCTTGTATCAAAATACTCCAAGTTGCCGGTGACCTAGAATCATAGAACCCTACAGTGCAGAAAGAGGCCCTTTGGCCTGTTGAGTCTGTACCAAACACGATCCCACCCAAGTCCTACCCCCATATCCCTACACATTATACCCACTAATCCCTCTAACCTACACATTCCTGGACACTAAGGGACAATTTCTTAGCATGGCCAATCTATCTAACGAGCACATCTTTGACTGTGGGACGAACCTGGAGGAAACTCACGCAGACACGAGGAGAATGTGCAAACTCCACGCAGACCTGGACCCCCAACTCTCCATTCACCACCTCCAGTCACACATTCCCCAGATCGACATGCCACCAGAGCAGGCTGATTTGGTGTCTGCAGCTTACCGGTTTTTCCAGGGTGAGATCCAATTTCCAGGCTAACGTTTTTGGGTGCTCATTCCCATCACAGCACCCACTTGAATGTTGAGGTTTAATAGAAAATTCATTTTTCATTTTAGAAAAGACAAATATGGAAGAGCCCACATCTCTGTGGTACTTTAGAAAATAAAGTCATTCAAAGCATGTGGCTATCACTGGCAAGGCTTGTGATCATGTGGCAGGTTCCTTTCTTTCAAACATATGTGACCTATTTGGGGTTTTATGAAAAGGCAGGAGCATTGATTATTTTATCTGATGCTACCTACTTTTCCCAAAGTTAATGAATTCAATTGCCAAAAGCTTTGATAGTCCAGTACCATAACTAGTAGAACATAGAACATTACAGCGCAGTACAGGCCCTTCGGCCCTCGATGTTGCACCTACCAGTGGAACGATTCTAATGACTCTCTAACCTAAACTATTCCAATGTTATCCATATGCCTATCCATTGACCATTTGAACGCCCTTAAAGTTGGTGAGTCCACAACTGTTGCAGGCAGGGCATTCCATGTCCTTACCATCCTCTGAGTAAAAACCTACCTCTGAAATCCATCCTATATTTATCACCCCTCAATTTAAAGCTATATCCCCTCGTGTTAGCCGTCACCATCCGAGGAAAAAGGTGCTCACTGTCCACCCTATCTAATCGTCCGATCATCTGAAAGTAGGCCCATTGCACACACTGCTCTTGTTAACTTAACATTACTAAATATGATTTATTTGCTTAATTAAGATGTCAGAACAAATGATAGATTTCATTATTCAGATTAAATGCTTGACTTAAAACAATTGGGATTACATTCACCACTGTCTATAACAACCAATTCTGGATTACGTCTTGAGGGTGTGTAGGCTTTGACTGAGAATATATTGTTTCTGAGCTGATGGAATGATGCATGGTAGATTTGGCTGTATTCTATTTCAAGTTACTGTGTTCTTTTCTCATTTCAGATGCAGCTAAGATCCTAGGATTTGTACAAAATATGGCAGAAAATTACAGCTCAAAACGGAGATGCGTCCATCTGAAAGCAAAGACATTACTGAGCACTCACGTGCCTGTCAGAACACTAGGCAAAAATAGTACAGCAATCAACTCAAGAGAAACAGAACCAAAGGTTATTCTGCATCATTCAACTCTGAGAGAAACCCTGCTGAGATATACAAAGTTCACTAAAGCTACATCTTTTCCAAAAGCATCATTTTTCCTTTGACTGATCCATCATACTTCCTTTCAAATCAGCAAGGCCTGAGGGACTATGATTTCAAATGTCCTCAAATGGTGATTAGGGTAATTGAGAAATTAAATGTAATGCTGAAAAAAACTCACTGCACAAGAAAGCAAAGAACTGAGCAAGGCTAAAAGAATTAAAAATATCTCATTTTGTGGAATCAAATTCATAATTTCAAAGAACCTTATCAACGTAAGTGCATTCTCGAAACTTGCAATCAACCGATAACAAATCCAAGAATCTTAACCGCATCTGAAGTGAGGAAAGAACTGTAGCAATTGTGTCGGGGTGGCATAGTGGTACTGTGATTAGCACTGCTGCCTCACAGTGCAAAGGCTCGGGTTCGATTCTGTCCTTGGGCCACTGTCTGTGTGGAGTTTACACATTCTCCCCCTGTCTCTGCTTTCCTCCCACAGTCCAAAGATATGTGGGTTAGGTTGACTGGCCATGCTAAATTAAGCCTAGTGTTGGGGGATTGGCAGGTTAAACGTGGGGTTACAGGAATAGGGCCTGATGGGGTTGTGGAAAGTGCAGACTCGATGGGCTGAATGGCCTCCTCCTTCTGAACTGTAGGGATTCTGTAACATGAAATAGAATGTAGATACATCTAATATGCACCATTCCATTCACTCAGCAACAGTTTATTCCCAGTCAAAGCCTACATATTCTACTGAAACAAGGATCATCATTATTGACTATGGAAAACACAAACAAAAATGCAACTGTCTAAAAGCCATTAAACAACACATTTTACCCTCACACACTCGCATATATACCATTGATTTAATCTAGAATCTTTCTAATTTGTCAGTATAAGGCAGTTCAAGTTAAAGAAACTCAGATCTTGGAGAATTAATCAGCTAACTTAAGGAAAGCGGGAAATTAATAAGCCTTGAGAACACTTGTTACAAGTGCCTTTAATGCTTTAAGATCCACACTTGTGGGATGAATTGCTTTGTCTGCTTTATTAGAGAGTGTATGAGTGCACATTTCATGAATGTTTGCCAGTAATATGCAGGAAGGGCAGTTTGTGATGTGATATAATGCCATTGCTGCGATCTTACAGCTGAAGACACATTTGGCTCCACCTCAGAGAAGGGGAAGGATCATTTTGTCACTAGCTGTGAAGATGACTATGGTGACAAACTCTTAGGTACTTGGCTCCATCCAGTTTTATCATCCACTGGTGCATAAGAACAGTTTCTGAGGATCTGATTCCAAAGTGAGTCAACTAGATCTTAGCCTATGGTGCCAGATCGAGGCAAGCAGGTGAAGTGAGCACGTGGCTTCAGCAGCAGGTTCCCCATTGTGCAGGATGCTATTAACTGTGTGCACGTTGCTTTGCAGGTTCTGCAGATCAACTTCCAGACTCAAACATCTGGAATTTCTGAATTCGCCATCAACACATCCTTGACTGGAGATGATAACAAACCGGAAAATGTTTTCCTAATATTCCCTCCCTCTCCCAGCTCCCCTCCTCAGTCTTAACTCAAAAGTGCTGGAAAAATAACTCTATTTCTCTCTTCAGAGATACTGCCTGACCTGCTGAGTATTTCCAGCATTTTCTGTTTCATTCCTGATCGTCAGCATTTGTTACATTTTGCTTTTGCACCAATTATTTCATTGAGTCAGTCACCAGCATTGCCATCATTGTGCTATCAGTGCTATTCTGCAGACCTTCTCATTGTTTTCTGTAACTGTCTTCTTTAACAGAGCTGATCTGCCCTCCAACAAGTTAGTATTTGTATTACGCTTCACCCATCGCCCTGACTGCGATCGACTTGTCCCCAGTGTTCCATTTCATGTAAGTCCTGCCTCTATCTATCATTTGAGATGTGCAGAGTGTCAATGAGCTGGTGGCTGTGAGTGTGAACTCAAATGATATTGCAGTCTGTGCCTTTATCATCACTCCCTTCTCGCTGCTCTTGTGCTGCCTGACAAGGTCGCACTTCTTGGATAACCAAAAGATGCCAGAGTAACATTGTGATGGGTAAATGACTGATGAGGGGATGGGTAGGAACTTAAGAAGTGCATGCTTAAACTTCTTCACATTGTAAATCAGAAGGAATTGTAGGCTGAGGGGGAGCTGGGATGTGATTCAGAAAAATAAATTTCAGCATGTTGTCACATCCAAGTTCACATCGTGATCAATGGATGTGCCAATAATAGATGGCAGAACTGCTTCTATCAGGGAGACCAGAGGTGCAGGCATGGCTGTCCCCTTCTGGTTAGCTCCTGCTGTCTCCAGTTATGTACTACCTTGACCTGTAGGAAAGAAGTGTGTCAGCGAATATGGTGCTTTGTGTTTGCATGCTGTAACCGTCATAGACTGTCATGACTGTGCAAACTATAAACGTGAGAGAATGGGGCTTGTGGCAATGCTACAAGGCTTCAGTTAATGTTAGGCATGAGTTCTGGTTGATTGTTGCAAGGTGAATTTGAGCAAAGTCTGAGACTAGTGATACAATTAGTGGATGATGCATTCACTGACCTTGAATTCATTGAACTTTTTGGACACTAAGGATGGGAGAATTCCAGCCAACCTGCTGTTGGAATTCTTGCGGGTGGGACCATGTAAAGATCCATTGAAGTCAAGTAGCAATCTCCAGTTTTCAGGTGAGTACAGCTGGTGAATCCTGGACCTTGGAGTTTGACTCCTGGCATGGACCTCTGTAGTTATCTGCTCCCTCTGCCTTCTGTTTCTGTACTTCATGAACATCTTGGCTTCCAGCAGAAACAGGATATCTCTCATCTTCCATCACGGTTACTAGCACAGCATGAAAAAGTCCTTGGAGCACATATGCTTCTGTTTTTTCATTCATTCATTGGAAATGGGTGTCGCTGGCTGGCTAGCGCTTATTGCCCATCTCTCGTTGCCTGAGGGAAAGTGAAAGTCAAGCACGTTGCTGCGGTTCTGGAGTAGGCCAGGTTGGATGTCTTAGCGCTCTGCACCAGCATCCCCCACAACAATGGTATTGCACTCAGTATTCAATTCAACATTGTACTTAACTGCCTCAGTACTCAATGTCGACAACTGCCAATTTCCAGATGCAATTTTACAATGGGTCCGCTTTATCCTGGACCACAATGTCTTCACCTTCAACAACTAGTTCTTCATCCAGACACATGGAACAACCATGGGGACCAAATTCGCACCTCAATATGCCAACATCTTCATGCACAACAAGACTCCTTCACCGCACAGGACCTTTAACTGATGCTATACACTAGATACATGGATGACATTTTCTTCTTTTGGACTCATGGTGAACAATCACTGAAACAACTAGATATGACATCAACAAGTTTTATCCCACCATCAGACTCACCATGGACTATTCTCCGGAATCATTTGCATTCTCGGACACACGCATCTCCATTAAGGACGATCACCTTAGCATCTCACTGTCCTGCAAGCCCACAGATAACATCACGATGCTCCATTTCTCCAGCTTCTACTCTAACGTGTTAAAGAAGCCATCCCCTATGACAAGCCCTCTATTTATGCAGAATCTGCTCAGATGAAGAGGATCATATTATCTGTAACCCCCACGACGTGCCTGGGCTTGCAAAATCTCACTACTGTCCTATCTGGAGATAATAGACATCACATTAAAGTGTGCTTAACGCTCTCTCCACTCACACTATCTGCATCTTTAAGACTTGACTGATTTTTTTCTGTGAAGGGTTTTAAATCTGAGGATTTATGATATGGCCAACCTCCCATCTTAAATTAACAAGGTGTACACAGTACTGAACTCAAAAGAGAAATTGCTGGAACATCAGAGCAGATCTGGCAGCATCTGTAAGGAGAGAAAAGAGCTGATGTTTCAAGTTTTGTCAAAGCTAAAAGGCATAAAAAGTAGGAGATATTTATGCTGCAAAGTGAGGGAATGAGCGCAGTATAACTATCTCCCTTCAAACATCAACTCTTCTCTCTCCTTACTGATACTGCTAGACCTGCTGAGATTTTCCAGCATCTTCTCATTTGGTTTCAGATTCCAACAAAGACAGTAATTTGCTTTTATCTCAAACCTGAGCTGTCTGCATTGCTCAAAGTATCCGTTTTATGATGATCCTGTTTGAAATGTACTCTGCTCATCCATTTCCTCATCTTTCTCTGATTTCTGTACATCCTTCATTTGTTTTCTGTGCACATTATTTTCAACTTCTGTGTGGTTGCGGGTAAGAATTTTTTTCCGAGTGAGTTGTTTGAACTGACCTTCTCGACAGATTTCTAGTTTCCGAACTGAAATGTGTGACAATGCATTTGTTGCTGTTTGTCTTATACATATTCATCTTGTTCTTTCACCTGCTGTTCCAAGGAAATCTTCTGCCTGCTTTTCTCTATATCTTCCAACTCATCTCCTTTAAAGAGAAATTGTAACATTGTGCAAACTTTTTGATTTAATACTGAGCATTCTTGGTTGTAGATCATATGGAAGCTCTCTTTGATTTCTTTCTCTTTATGCTGGAGGTGAGCAATCATTTTTAGCTAATTGTCCTTTGGACCATTGACACGTATGGTTGATGGCTGGAATATCTCTGGTTTTAACCACTTTTCCAACATTGGTGGAATTGCTGATAGTGCGAGGGATTGTCAGAGGACACAACAAGGTATAGATAGATTGGAGACTTGGGCACAGAAATGGTAGATGGAGTTTAATCAGAACAATGCGAGTGATGCATTTTGGAGGATAAAATTTAGGTGTGAATGATACTGTGAATGGCAGAACTCTTTGGAACATTAACAAATAGAAGGATCTGGGTGTGCAGGTCCACAGTTCCCTAAAAGTGGCAGCACAGATAACCAAAGTGGTTAAGAAAGCATTTGGTATGCTTGCCTTCATCATAGGGTCTTTTAAGAGACTTCTGGATGAGCATATAGGATTTAATAGGATTGAGGGTTATAGGTAAGCCTAGTAAGTAGTGATATGATCAGTGCAACTTGTGAGCCGAAGGGGCCTGTTGTGCTGTAGTTTTTCTATGTTCTATCTTCTAACCGGGGAATTGAGTACAAGACTTGGGAAATCATATTGCAGCTATATAAAACATTGCTAAGGCCACATTTGGAGCATTGCATGCAGTTCTGGTCATTACACTACCAGAAAGTCATGGAAACTTTGGAGAATGTAAAAAAAAACCTAACTACAATTTTGCCTGGAGTCTTGAGGGTGGTGGCTCTGAGGGGAAGTTGAATAAACTAGGATTGTTTCCACTGGAAAGACAGAGGCTGAGGGGAGACCTGATAGAAATCGACAAAATTATGAGAGACGTGGACAGAGCGAATAGTTAGAGAATTTTTCCAAGGATGAAAGCATCAATTATAAAGGGGAACAGGTTAAAAGTGAGAGGAAGATGTGCAGGGAAGTTTTTCACACAGAGTGTGGTGGATGCCTGGAATACGCTGCTGGAGAAGTTGGTGGTAGCAAGCACAATAACAACATTTAAGAAATATCTGGATGGGTACATGAATAGGAAGGAAATAGAGAGAAATGAATCGAGTAAGAGTGGAATTTTTTTTAGTTTTAGTTAGGGTATCATAATTGGCACAGGCTTGGAGGGCCATTGGGTCTGTTCTTGGTTTTTTTGTTCTCTTTGTCTGTTCTAGAACTTTGTCGGATATTTCAGTGGGAACAATGGATTTACTTTTAAAGGAACTCAAGATAAATAAAGTGCATCTTTGTCTCCAGCAGCTTTGGCAATGTGGCTGGCTGCCTGTGATAAACTCAGTGGGTTTGGGAACATTTATTCCTCCTGTCCTTCTTCAGCCTGAAGAATATTGCTGAAAGGACGAGAGAGAGCTCCTCTTTTTTACTCCAAGAATCTGTTTTATTTAAAGAACGGTAAGAAGTCTCACAACACCAGGTTTAAACCCAACCAGTTTATTTGATAGTAATCCCACAAGCTTTCGGAGACGGTGTTCCTTCGTCAGGTGTGTGGAAGGTTCTGACATCATGACTATTGAAGGAATGTTAGGAAAAGATGTTTTATTGAGCTCATTAGGATATATTAACCTCTAGTCCATGATTTTAAGAGTCTTATAAAGCCCTTGTTCTCTTATCTTGCACATCCCGAAATACTTCCTCTTCTTCATTATCTTCTTTCATTCCTCTTCCATCTTCCTTTACTTTCTCCATTTCCCTGGACGTTCAGCCTACTCTCTCAGTGGTAGTAATCTGTCCCTCTTCACCTCTCTCCACTGCTTCTATTGGTGATATTTGTTCTTCCAGTAAGGCTGCAATGTGACAATCATAGTGCTCTCAAGTGCTTCTTTTCCCTTCAGGCCTATAACCTTATCTATTGATGAGTTGCTAGAGCATATTGGGGAGATGATGGCCTCGTGTATTATTGTTGGATTACTAATCTCGAAATTCAGCTAATGTTCTGGGGGCTCCGAGTTCGAATCCTACCCCTGCAGATAGGTGGAATTTGTGTTCAATGAAACAAAATCTGGAATTAAGAACCTACTAATGACCATTGTTGATTATTGGAAAAAGCCGTCTGGCTCAGTAATGTTCTTTAGAGAAGGAAATCTGCTGCCTTTACATGGTCTGGCCTACATGTGACTCTAGAGTCACAGTAATGTGGTTGACTCTCAACTGCTACACCCCCAAAGGCAGCTAAGAATGGGCAATAAATGCCGGCCAGCCAGCTGGCCATGTCCCGTAAACGAATAAAAAAATCTTCAAGGACACAGCAGCAAGATATTCACATTCTGGGACGATACAGAAAGAATTAGCGTAAATTTGAGAGGGAATTTTTCTAATTTTATCTTCCAACTTGAAAACAAAATAGCACACTTCCGATTTGACCTTTACAAACCAGAGGATTTTGAATCTCCTTTTTCCGATGTCTCACACACATTACTGAATCCATCTAGTTTACATGACCCAGGTGTTGACAAATAGTGTTAGTGTCACCAAACACTTTTGGCTTTGTGGGTTGCCTTTTCATTTGAACAGACAATTTTCTTTGACTATCACAGCACAGAGTTGTGCTGACAGGAAGGATCTCACTGGTAATAAAAGGTGGCATTTATAGCATTTTTACAGAATTAATAGCATCTGACTGTCACTGTCATTTCATTACCCACTAAGTACCAATTTTCAGATCTGTAAAATTGTGAACACTGAACAGAATGTGAATAATAATTTCTTGTGTCACGGCTCCAAATAAATGTTATGTTGTCAGCAGAGTCGATGTAGTCAAATATCTGTGATTGGGGTCCGGTTGCACAGCGTTTGTGACTAACCAAATCAATTAAGCAGTCAGCACTCTATGTAAAATCTTAGGGGGAGCGGGGGGTGGGTGCGGGGTGGGTGAAGGCAGAATTACTCTTACTGAAGCCATTAAAATTTCAGAAAAAAAGACATTTAACGCAGCACAAAACAAACTAATGTTGTCACTGTCACTTCAAAATTATTCTGAATAATCGAGCTAAAAATTGGTTTGCGATTCCTGATGTGTCTGCACCAAATCTGGTGGAGGTAAATCTGATGGAGTTAGATATGACATTATGCCTGTGTTACCACCACATTTTCCTGATACTAGTGTTGGACCAAGTTTCTCCTTTGCAGTTCTCCCATTCTCCTGCACTCAGCGAGGAGACAGCAGAGAAACACTTTCTGATAGAAACCTGATGCAGTCAACCTTCTGTTCTCAGAGGCTATCTATTCCTCTTGGAGGAACTCTGCAAGAAAGAAGATATGGAACAGATCAAGGGTACTCACATATCTTGAGCCCTGTGGAGGAGATGCCTGACTGATATCACAATCTGCCAACTCTGTACACTTCCAGTGGGTGTATCCCATATAGGTGCTAATATCCTCATCGAAATGGTCTCCAGGAAGGCAAGCACCAGGAGTGTGTACACAAACCGTGGAAAACATTTTGGAGGCAAAATGGCACGAGTAGCACCCATAAATTGGAGGCAGTTTCATAGCCAAAGAGTTGGACGTGTCTGTTTCATTGTATTATCCACTTCATTCATAATTTACTGAACATAAAGTTGATGTCAGACTAAACAATCACTGAATTGTAGAATACCTACAGTGCAAAAGGAGGCAATTCAGCCTGCTGAGTCTGCACCAACTCTCTGACAAAGTGTCTTACCCAGACCCTCTGGCCTGCCCTATCCCTGTAACCTCGTACGTTCATTATGGTTAATGGAGTTAACCTACACTTCTTCGGACTGTGGGGCGAAGCTGGACCACCCAGAAGAAACCCACACAGACATGGGGAGAAGGTGCAAACTGTCAGTCACCTAGTGGTCATAGTCAGTCACCTGAGGCTGGAATTGAACCTGGCCCCTGAGCCCCTGTCCTCCCCAGAACATATCTCCAAATTCATGGCAGTGTTCCTCCACAATACAAGCTTATGATGCAGTAGGCTTTGCCACCAAATGTGGAGGGAGATAGCAAGGTGTGTGATGGTGGGAGCTGGGGAGACAACGAGAAGACAGTTTGCAGGATTGGAGGAGGAATGTGATGGGAGTTAGAACATAGAACATTACAGCGCAGGACAGGCCCTTCGGCCTTCGATGTTGCACCGACCAATTATGAAAAAAGCAATGACCCTCCAAACTAAACCATTCCCTTCTCTTCCATATACTTATCAACTAACCTCTTAAACGCCACCAAACTTGGCGCATCTACAACTGCCGCAGGCATGGCATTCCACTCCCGAACCACCCTTTGGGTAAAGAACTTACCTCTGATATCCGTCCTATAACTATCACCTCTTAATTTAAAGCTGTGTCCCCTCGTGCTAGCTTTCTCCATCCTAGGAAAAAGGCTATCACTGTCCACCCTATCTAAACCTCTAATCATCTTATATGTTTCGATAAGGTCCCCTCTTAGCCGCCTCCTTTCTAACGAAAACAACCTCAATCCCTCAGCCTCTCTTCATAAGACCTGCCCTCCATACCAGGCAACATCCTGGTAAACCTCCTCTGTACCCTCTCCAATGCCTCCACATCTTTCTTATAATGTGGGGACCAGAACTGCACACAATACTCCAAGTGCGGCCGCACTAGAGTTTTGTACAGTTGCAACATGACGTTGCGGCTCCGAAATTCAATCCCCCTACCAATAAAAGCTAAGACTCCGTATGCCTTCTTAACAACCTTATCGACTTGACTGCCTACTTTCAGGGATCTATGCACAAATACACCAAGATCCCTCTGTTCATCAACACTATTAAGAATCCTACCATTAGCCCTATACTCTACACATTTATTATTCCTGCCAAAGTGCATTACCTCACACTTTTCCACATTAAACTCCATTTGCCACCTCTCGGCCCAGCTCTGCAACTTGTCCAAGTCTCTCTGCAAACTATAACACCCCTCTTCACTATCTACCACTCCACCGACTTTAGTGTCATCTGCAAATTTACTAATCCATCCTTCAATACCTTCATCCAGATCATTTATAAAAATTACAAACAGCAGGGGCCCCAAAACAGACCCCTGAGGTACACCACTTGTCACCGAACTCCACGATGAATATCTCCCATCAACCACCACCCTCTGTCTTCTATCTGCTAGCCAATTCCTAATCCAATTAGCTAAATCACCCTCAATCCCATACATCTGCATTTTCTGCAGAAGCCTTCCATGGGCCACCTTATCGAACGCCTTACTAAAGTCCATATATACCACATCAACTGCCTTACCCCCATCCACCTCTTTGGTCACTTTTTCAAAAAACTCAATAAGGTTAGTAAGGCACGACCTACCCTTCACAAAACCATGCTGACTATCCCCAATCAATTCATTTCTCTCTAAATAACTATAAATCCTATCCCTAATAATTCTCTCCAATACTTTACCCACAACAGAAGTAAGACTCACTGGCCTATAATTGCCTGGAAAGTCTCTCTTCCCCTTCTTGAACAATGGGACCACATTCGCTATCCTCCAATCTTCCGGAACTATACCCGTTGGGAAGTTGGGATGATAGTGGAGAGAGAGTTTGGATGGTGGCAGGGAATGTGGAGGGAGCCAGGGAGACGGCGAGTAGATAGTGTCGGGGATTGGCAGGGGTGGGGGGGGCATGATGTGGTGAGAACTGGGGAGACGGTGGGGCAAGTATGGCAGGAGTCAAAGGGAAAGTGGGAGACAGTGAGGTGGGGGGAGACAGCAGGGAGAATGTGATCAGAATTAGGGAGACAGTGGGGGAAAACTGTCTTACGAGCCCTCCTATTCTGCCAGTGGGGTATTTCCCATTCACCATGCCACACAAGAAAAAATTTTAATATCTAATTTTTAAGAAGAGAAAAGCCCAGGAGGCAAGAAGCCACATGGTAACACGTGGATGTTAGGAAAGAGGATGTGTTAGACCTGTTAAATTCTATCAAGATAGACAAGTTGCCGGGACCGGATGAGATGTATCCCAGGTTACATCCCAGTTGATGTAACCTAGTTGAGTTCTTCGAAAATGTGACTGAACACATTGACGAAGGGAGGGCGGTGGACGTAATGTACATGGACTTTAGTAAGGCGTTTGATAAGGTCCCACAAGCAAGGCTTCTGGAGAAGGTGAGAGGGCATGGGATCCAAGGAGTTTTGGCCTCGTGGATCCAGAACTGGCTTGCCGGCAGAAGGCAGAGAGTGGTTGTGGATGGATCTTGTTCTGCATGGAGGTCGGTAACCAGTGGAGTCCCCCAGGGATCTGTTCTGGGACCCCTGCTGTTTGTCATTTTCATAAATGACCTGGATGAGGAAGTGGAGGGATGGGTTAGCAAGTTCGTCGACCATACAAAGGTCGGTGGTGTTGTGGATGGTCTGGAGGGATGCCAAAAGTTGCAGCGGGGCATAGACAGGATGCAAGACTGGGCCGAGAAGTGGCAGATGGACTTCAACGCGGATAAATGTGTAGTGGTCCATTTTGGCAGGAATAATGGGATGAAGGAGTACAATATAAGGGGTAGGAGTCTTAGCTGTGTTGTAGAGCAAAAGGATCTTGGGGTCCGGGTCCATAGGACTCTTAAATCGGCCTCGCAGGTGGAGGAAGTGGTCAAGAAGGCGTACGGTGTACTGGCCTTCATTAATCGAGAATAGAGTTTAGGAGTCAGGAGGTAATGATGCAGCTCTATAAGACTCTTGTCAGACCCCAGTTGGAGTATTGTGCGCAGTTCTGGTCGCCTCATTATAGGAAGGATGTAGAGGCTATTGAGAGCGTTCAGAGGAGATTTACAAGGATGCTGCCTGGATTGGGAGGCAGGCCTTATGAAGATAGGTTGAGGGAGCTGGGACTCTTCTCACTGGAGAGACGTAGGTTGAGAGGCGACTTGATAGAGGTTTATAAAATGTTGAGAGGGATAGACAGGATGGACTCTCAGAGACTATTTCCCTGAGCTGAAATGGTCACTACGAGAGGACACAGATTTAAGGTGCAGGGAAGCAAATACAAAGGAGATGTCAGGGGTAGGTTTTTCACTCAGAGGGTGGTGAGTGATGGAACCGACTGCCGTCGGAGGTTGTTGAGGCAAACTCACTGGGTCTTTTAAAAGACTTCTGGATGAGTATATGGAAACGAATAGGATAGGGGGTTATAGATAGGTCTGTGGATTGGTAGATGTGATCGGCGCAACTTGTGGGCCGAAGGGCCTGTTTGTGCTGTATTGTTCTATGTTCTATGTTATGTTCTATGTAAGGGCAAGGTATCGCAGGGAGCAACAAGGGTTGGACATGAGCCAAAAAAAAGCAAATTACGAAGAAAACGGGACACGCCTTCTACTTGTTTCCAAAAATCTCTCTCTCTCTCTCTACCTTCACATATTCACAGCTGCTTGTGTTAGCTGTTCCTCTGATCACACCGGGCTCTGTCGCGCATTTGCTGTTGATTGGCTCAGGCTGTGATTGAAGGAACTCAGAAATCCACAATTTCACTGAATGGATTTTCCAGCATTGTGATCAGTGAGTCTTTCAGTGGGGATCTCAGAATCTGTTTGACATTGCTGGGATGTTTTCCACCTAGGTGCCCACCATGGCAGATCGGGAACCCCGCTGGAGCTGGCATTCAATTGATTTGCATCCCTGCAATTGGGTTACAGATAAAGGCCTGACCAGAATCTTCCCACAATTCCCAATATTCCGTAATGCCAGTGGGAAAACATACTGGTCTGGAAAATGTGTAGACCAATATGGCATGCAGACATCAGAGCCCTATGTCTAGGGCCTTGCTCACATCATGGATATGCATGGAGAAGTTGACACTGGAGACCTGCATTCCCGGACTCGGGATGGATGTATCATGTTGAATGACGGGTGACTCTTCATGGAGGTGATATTAACGTGAAGCAGCCATCAGAATGTGAGAGATTCCCGTGTTGCACCTCCTACTTCCATTATATTGGAGTTGTTTCGTAATGTCAGTGTTTCGCCAGCATCATCCATGGTCTTTGCTAACTTCTCTGACCTTCTTTGCCAAGATGTAGAGATGCCGGCGTTGGACTGGGGTAAACACAGTAAGAAGTCTGACAACATCAGGTTTCAATCCAACCTATTTATTTGATAATAAACTCACAAGCTTTCGACCCTCTGGTCTTCGTCAGGTGAATGAGGTGTTCTGGTCTCAAACAGCACACATAACAGCACAGACTGTTTACAGATTACTGATTAGAATGCGAATCTTTACACCTAACCTGCTATTCAAGTCTTAAAGTGGCCGACAATGTGAGTGGATGGAGCACTGAACACAGGTTAAAGAGATGTGTATTGTCTCCAGACAGCACAGTAAGTGAGGTTTGCCAACATTGTCTACCTAATACATTGCAAAAAAGGATGTCCCAAAGCATGGTACATTGGGGAGGCCGTACAGACATTACAACAACGAATGAATGAACATCGCTCGATAATCACCAGGCAAAACTGTTCCCTTACTGTTGGCGAACACTTCAGCGGTTACGGGCATTCGGCCTCCGACCTTCGGGTAAACATTCTTCAAGGGGGCGTTCAGGACACACGACAGCGCAGAGTGGCTAAGCAGAGACTGATAGCCAAGTTCTGCACACATGAGGACGGTCTTAACAGGGATCTTGACTTCATGTCACACTATCTGTAACTCCCATGACTTGCCTGGGTTAGCAAAAAAACCTAACTTACTGTGCTGTCTGGAGACAATACACATCTCTCTAACCTGTGCTCAGTGCTCCCTCCACTCACATTGTAAGCCACTTTAAGACTTGAATAGCAGGTTCGGTGTAAAGATTTGCATTCTAATCAGTAATCTGTAAACAGTCTGTGCTGTTATGTGTGCTGTTTGAGACCAGAACACCTCATTCACCTGACGAAGACCAGAGGGTCAAAAGCTTGTGAGTTTATTATCAAATAAATTGATTGGATTTAAATCTGGATTTTTCAAACTTCTTACTTTCTTTGCCAAGTGCAGGTAGGGTAGTGGTAAGTGAGGTGGTGGAGTGGGGTGAGGAAGGACAGTATGGTGCAGAGGAGTAGGGTCTCAGGCTGGAAGAGATGAACCTAGGACTGATGGTTGAAAATATTGGGGGGGGACTGGTGAGTTTGGTGGGAAGGGTTGAAAATATTGGGGTGAAAGTGGATTATAACTCTAGCTCCAAGTGTCGACGACCTGAGATCGGGAGCACTCGCTCAACAATTACCCTCACCTAAGTTTAAGGGACCAACTTCACATAGACACTTATTTTGGGTTTGATTAAACGAACCGCATCTCCCCAAGGAAAACAACTACCAAGAGATATTTCCCAGATAGCCAACAAACTATTTAATAAGCTAAGTTATAACTGTTTGGATATTATCAGAGTCCCTTTTTAAAAATTGTATCTCCCTCCTTTCAGGGAATGCAAGAGGGGTGGGTTCTAATACTGCATGCAGAAGACTTCAAAAGACTTCACCAATTTGTTGAAGTGGAATTTTTTCTGCTTCTTGACTGTGGTAAAAAGACTCAACAAAAATAACGTCTTTATTTATGAAAGACTGTATGCAGTATTGGCAAAAACATGAGTTCAGAGAGCCGTCATTACGACTTGCTAATTCTGCTCTCAATTCCGCCCAAACATAAAGAATCAGTTCAGTATTTATACATAATCATTAACAGTTTGTATGACCAGAGTTTGTTGAGGAATTCAATCAGTAATAGCATCAATAATAGCGTCATAAGCAATGTCATACATCATTGTACAGCCTGCTGACATCCTAGAACTCTTTGTCTCATCAGTCATACCTTTATCATGTTCTTTGGTAGAACAGACAAAGATCAGTGACTCCTTCATCCCTGACCTTATCTTGTCTTTTTCTTGTCTTAAGTTCTGCAGAGTCAGTTTTCCTTATTTTGTACCAAATACTTGACTAATTTTCCCATCATGCCACTACTTCATTTGTACAACTTCACAAACTTACTTGCAAGTTCACTGTAGAACTATTTAACATGGAATACACTTTAAAGTAACTAAGTACATTGCAGCATTAATGATTATAAATGATTAAAAACATTTTCTTAGCTCTACCACAGAATCCAGTAACTTTACACATTCAGTACCACAATTAATATCAATTTAAAATTACCCATCGATATTCACAGTAATGTTTTGCTTGAATCCCTAGTGAACTAATTTTTGGGGCAGTTGGACAGCTTTACGTTAATAACTTCTCGCCAATTGGAGAAACTTTTTTTTTTAGTTATATCCGGTCATAAACCAAATTGGTCCGATCAAAGTCCTACAAGTGAGACATTACAGATCCAGCTGACGGGGCTGGCCCCTCTTTACCCAATCAACAAAATCCAAGCTTGATAGGAGCAGGCGTTACACCCATTCCAGTGCTTGATCTGAGCTCCATCTTAGTCAAAGGGCCTCGATGCTGTTTTAAAAAATTGTTTCAAATGAAGCCTCTGTGTAACCTCATTGACTTCTATCAAGTGCAGCACCAAAAACTGCACTTGATCTTAGCCTAAAGGTGGAGAAACATTGCAGGAGTTTTCCCTGTGTTCTTCCTCTGATTTGAGAGGAAACTGGAACCATTATATCTTCCAAACCAGATTACATCATTCTTCAGCAGCAATGGGTGTTAGCTTTTTGATCAATTCGTCCCCTCCGATGTGTACTTATTATTCCCTACTATTTATTTGTATAAATGGTTTTATTTTTCACTCTGTGAGCCAGTGTATTGTTGTGTTCAAAATTATGCCCTTCTTTTCTTTTCCTGTTTGCTTCCAATTGTTTCCATTTCGACAGAAGTGATACTGTAAACTGTTTATGGAAGAGTCTGTTATTGTAATTTGCTGAAGTAAAGGGTAAGAAAAGCTCCTGAATAAATAACAGACAATATCATCACAAAAAAGCTTTCAAAATTCCTTTGAAAATTACTTGAAAGCTTTTTCTTATCTTTGCTTATGTGAAAAGAAGTCCTGATGCTATTTTGTGTGTAGCACAGTGTTTAACACCTGTTGAAACCAAAGCTGTCAGCAAGGTTTAAGGCTTTGGAGAAAATTGGTGATACTTGAATACAGGCCCACTTAGAATAGAATCTCTATAGTACAAAAACGACCTTTCGGCAGTGACCACAATCCCACCCAGGCCCTTTTCCCGCAACCCCATACATTTATCCTGCTACTCCCCCTGACACTGGGGTCAGTTTTAATATGGCCAATCAACCTAACCCACAAGTCTGTGGGAGGAAACCAGACAACCCAGAGAAAATTCACACAGACATGGGGGAGAACTTGCAAAATCTGCACAGACAGTGACCAGAGGCTAGAATTTAACCTGGGACCTGGCGCTGTGAGGCAGCAATTCTCATCGCTGTGCCTCTGTGCCTGTTTTCAATTCCAAAGTATAACATCCCTAAATACCTATGAATTCTCCCTATTTGTTCAGATATTTTGGAGGACCAAAGCTGGTGGGTGGGTTTTAAAGCCTTGGGGTGAGTTATTTCAGACTGAGAGGGATGTGGATTATGAGAGCCAAGAGTGTCCAGGGTGAAGAAGGTGCGATGGGAAAATGGATGGTGCTGTGCGGGAAGGGACCATGGGAGAGGATAGACTGAGGAAGGGAATCTGGAAGCTTAAGTGGGGCGCAGGTGGGAGTCATGGGGAAGGGGTTTGGGAAGGGTATCAGTGAGGAAGAAAATGTGGTGGGGAAAGGATAGGGCTGTGAGGAAGGGTTGTGAAAGAGGCAGGAGTGAGGGAGGGGATCAGAAACATTAAATATGTTGCGGGAGGTGGGGGAGAGGGGGATGAAGGGGTGATAGTTGATGCCAGATTCTAAGGGGTGAGGTTGGGTGAGACAGGATGAAGGAGTGAGGGAGTCCAGGCTGCTGGAGGGGTAGAGATTGATGAAGAGGTGAGGGAAGGAGTTGGGCAGATGCCAGAGTCAGGGGCTGGAGGGAGAAGTCAGGATCACTGAGACTGAGAGACTGCAGTAGGTGGATGGAATAAGGGAGATGCAGGGGTGGAGGGTAAGGACAGAAGGTAGATGTATACTGTTGGGATTGGAGGGGGTGCTGTAGGATGCAGGGGTGGATGATGAGGATTGAGGAGATAAATGGAGCAGAGGGATAGGTTGGCCTGTGGAAGAATGCATGGGAGGAGATGCAGGAGTCAGTGAAGGTGGGTGCGGGGGAAGGTGGTGGAGGGGAGAGGGGGTTAGTGGGAATGGAATCTGCATGGGGCTATGAAAGGCCCTGCAACAAACATTTCTCCTTCTGGAATTACTGATACAGCTGAATAGTGAGAGTTGAGGGGACAGTGGAAAGGATTTGCAAAGCCTATAAGATGACACTGAGAAAAAACAGCACTCAACATTATTTAGTGCAAGTGTGAATGTATTTATATAAACTACGGAGACAGCGTTCATTCACACAACCACTTATACTCCCAAAGTCTTCATTTTCCAAGGTCCATTGCTTCTTCTCAACGCTGCGTGGTACATCAGCTGGAGTATTTGTATTTCTCTACATTTCTCATTCCCCACCCAACACTGCATCAGATCTCACCACTGCTGAACACTAGGCAGAGGTTGTGAACCAGTTCCCTCCAGAGCACAGAGCATGTCCATGGACAAGGGGAAGACTCTTATAGGCATGTGACATGGAAGCTATTAGTTCTCTCTGTGTCTGCACCCTTCCACCCCATCATCCACTCCCAACTCACCCTAACTGTGTGCCATGTCCCATGTCTGCTAAAGGGTGAAGGAGGCACAGTGCCCACTCCACTACAATGAGGACGTGAAGTGAGGTTGCGGGACAGTGAGGCAGGACATGCCATTGCCACTGGCGCTGGGTGCCACGATTGGTTGGTGCCACGATTGGTTAGCACCGCTGCCTCACAGCTGAAGGGAGCTGGGTTCAATTTCCAGTTTGGGTCACTGTGTGGAGTTTGCATGTTCTACCCCTTTGTGTGTGTTTCCTTCGGGTGCTGTGGTTTCCTCCCACAGACTGAAAGACACACGACTCAGGTACGTTGGCTGTGCTCAATTCTCCCTCAACGTACTCGGCCAGGCACTGAAATCTGACCAGTAGGGGATTTTCACAGTAACTTCATTACAGTGTTAATGTAAGCCCACTTGTGACACGAATGAATCAACTTAAAACTTGCATCTTCCTTGGGCCCTGACGTGTTGTGAAGATTGTGTACTCATGCATGGGACTTGCCCGAGCGGAGCAGATGAGCTTGTTCATTCTCTTATGGCATTGGATGTTGTGGAATCTCTATTCATCCGCTTGCATCCGACACTTTGATCCACACTGGGTTTATGTCTCTTTTGGGCCTCTTTGTCCTCCCAAGGTGTGAGTAGAGAATGCCCCTCCAGACCTTGACATGGTTAAGGAGACTGCGTAGGGAGGCATGACTAAATTTAGGGGCTTGACCTTCACATTCCCTTCATGACATCTTGCTAAGAGATGCTGACAGCAGGAAATCCTTTTAAATGTGGTGCCCCAGATAAGATAGTGAATTGCTTACCTTCAGCCTTGCCCTGTCACAGAATATGGTGCAAAACACCTGGCTGCATAATTCATGAGGTCAAAATCAGGAGGTGTGAGAGGATTTCCCACCGATATCTGCAGTCTCCACATCCTCACCCCTGCCGTGCGACTTAGTCCCAGATAGGAGAAATCTGCCTCGGGGATAAAAAGAAATGGTTGAGGATCTCAGCAGCAGGGTCAGGGTGACAAATATCATGGAGATGAAACTGAGTGATTCTAATGATTCACTCTTTTCTCATGAGGAAGTTAACAATTCGGTGTGCCTCTGCAGAATATATGCAAAATAAATTTGAAGACACAACTTAAATGCAAAAGCAATCATTAGGAACATTATCCATTTAAGTTGTACACAAACGAGCTGTATGTCACTCATAACCAAGCATAATGGCATCAATTTAATGGATTTCTAATTTCAAAATGTTCTCATTTAATAGCTTTATTTGTAACATTGTTGCTCAATCACTTGATTTAATCCAATAGATCACAATCAAATTAGTAAGAAGAAATGCTCTTTCTGATAACATCAGCAACAAACCTGGGCGGTGGATGAACTTATTTAATTTTTTTTTGCTCGTGTTTATTTGATTAGAAGTTAAACGTGGTCATCAATTTCCTTATGTTTGCTTGTCAGCATGGTAAATAGCAATCTCTGGTCCATTTCTTTTAATTAATGGTTTGTTACTGGTAATCAAGAAACAAAGAGGTTTGAACAACCCTCTTTACTGTTGCAGTCCGTGCTCCAGCCTTTAGTTTATAATTAAGGAACTATGGATCATGACATTACTGTTCCTTTTAATGGCTTCGTGATTACTGGGTTTTGTTTGTAATTGAGAAATAAGAACCAGGAGGGGCTTGGAATTCCCAAATTAGTGCAGTTTGTGGTTAGTGGATCATGAGTAATCATTCCTTTCATAATCAGGGCAGAGACGATTCAAAGTGCTGTGTCAAAATTTGTTGTTTTCATAGAATCATAGAATGCTAAAGTGCAGAAAGAGGCCATTCGGCTCATTGAGTCCACACTGACCACAATCCTAGCCAGGCCAATGCTTGAAGCCCCATCCATTTACCTTAGCCAGTCCCCCTGACTCTAAAAGGCAATTTATCATGGCCAATCAACCTAACCTGCATATTTTGGAGGAAATCCGAGCACCCGGAGGAAACCCATGCAGACATGAGGAGAATGTGCAAGCTCCACACAGACAGTGACGGAAGCCAGGAGTCAAACCCAGATCCCTGGTACTGTGAGGCAGCAGTGCTAACCACTGTGCCACCCCAAGTTGTACTGAGTGTGAACATCAAGTGTTTGATGAAAAATAGTCATGGGAAACTTTTCAGAACAAGGTACCAATTTATTAAAATGGTTGTACAGTCACTGTTATTGACTTACGTTTTTATTGTCGCAAGTAGGCTTACATTAACACGCAATGGAAATCCCTAGTCGCCACACTCCAGTGTCTGTTTGGGTACATTGATGGAAAACCCCCCAAACGACGAGACATCCCAGGCAAGCTAATCCCCCCATCACACTCTAATGACCAACCCCAGTTGCTGGCATCCACCCCTCTGTCACCCAACCAAACTGCAGAGTGCAGTGGGAAGTCCACTCCCGCAGATTGCTCCCAGAGGCCTTCCCTTCCGGCCCTGCCCCTTAGCGTAGACCAATGCGTGTTCTTTTCCTTTCTCAGCTGAGGAATTTTTAACCTGTCCTTTACAGTAAGATGTCCCCCCACTCCCCCACCGTCCCACCCATGGGAGATTTTTACTCTAGCACAAGCTAGGCAAATCTTTCAGTCTCATCAAAACTCCCCATGAATTTGGCCTTTTCAATCTCAGTGTAAGCTTGCACCTGCATTCCTGTATCAGGAACCACAGCATCATGTTACCTATAGCTACTCTCTCGCCTGATACTGGCAGATTTACTTTGCCTGTGTTTTCAGGAATATCTTAGAAACCCTTCCCTGCTCAAAACCCATCTGTGAAGAGAATGTTATTTTGGGCACTTATTGTATCGTTCTAAGAAGCAGGCTTATGGGTGCTGTGAATGTGTGGCTGTGTGTAGACAAAATTTAATTAAGCTGGTGGAGGGATTGTTTACAAAATTGAGGACATTGAAGGTGGTAGGTGTGAAGTACAAGCACTGGAAGTAAATATGGTCAAATTAAATTTACTGTAAGCAAATTAAACATGGATAGAAATTTGCATTAGGAGATAAAGAAGGTTTGCTGTAGTTGTTAGATTTAAAGGCAGGTAAAAAAGGGGCCACAATTTGGAAAATGTCATAAATAAGGCAAGATTATTTAATGTTATTTTACCAAAAGTGATGGCAATAGGGTGAACATTAAAAGTTTTATGTTCTAGGAAGATTATATTTCAAAAGAAGGGTCATAGCATAATGGTCTCAAACATGAAATGACAAAGATATATTTAAGGACAGATATGAGAGCTGTGTGGGGAGAGTTCATGTAAGACCTCCTGCAGTATGCTTTGTGCTGGAATAGACTTATAAAACAACAGAATGAGGAAGCTTTCAATCCACCCAGAAAAGTGCCTGTTCTTTTCAGAAAATAGGGTTGTTTTAAGTTTTCTTGCAATTTCCACAGCACAGTGGGAGAAAACGGGCTGTGATACTCTTCCTCTATTGCAACAGTGGGGTTGTCTTATAGTAATATTACTGACATTTTTATAAATTAAATATTTACAAGAAATTATTGCCTAAAGTGGGTGCTTATCTGTGAGTTTAACAAATAGGAAATCTTTTTGTGGTGAACTTTTTGTAAGACTAATTTTAACTGTGTAGATGTAATTTTATGTGTTTAAGTTTTCTTTTCCTGATGCAAGTTTTAATTTAATATTTAAAATCTCCAATAGTGTCACTGACATTTGTGGCTTTTGAACTTCAGTACATACATCTTGACAGCTCACATAAACCTTATAATTGTCTTTTATCTTGGAATTAATTAGGCAGTTTAAAGCACAATTATTTATAGCCTGGCATTCTTAATTTTTTTTGTGACTTTGGAGACTCAATGTCTATCCACTGATAGCACGCAAGCTGCTACTGTTATCTCCAAATATATACATCTTGTATCTTCTTCCCCATAAAACAATCTGGGCTCCCTTTTAATTTTTTATGGCCCAAAACATAACAATTTGATTTGATTTATTATTGTCACATCCATTAGTATCCAGTGAAAGTATTGTTTCTTGCATACGATGCTGACAAAGCACGCCGCACATAGGGAAGGAGAGGGTGCAGAATGTAATGTTACACTCATAGCTAGACCATGGAGAAAGATCAACTTAATACGAGATAGATCCATTCAAAAGTCTGATGGCAGCAGGGAAGAAAGTATTCTTCAGTTGTAGGTATGTGACTTCAGACTTCTGTTTCTTTTTCCCAATGGAAGAAAGTGGCAGAGAGTATGTTTGAGTTGCGAGGTGTCCTTGATTATGCTGACTGCTTTTTCAAGGCAGGAAGTGTGGACAGAGTCAATGGATGGGAGGCTGGTTTGAATGATGGACTGAGCTTTGCTCACGATCCTTTGAAGCTTTTTGCGGTCTTGGACAGAATAGGAGCCTTACCAAGCTGTGATAATACTGAAAAGAATGCTTTCTATGATCACAATCTCATAAACCTTATTATTATAACACCACCACTGCAAAGAATGGGTAGCCATAGTGATGAACACCATCCACAATGTAGCAAAATATAACAATCCATATAGTTTAAGCCAGCAAATTACTACACACAGGACAAGGAATATTCTTCACATTTTCTCATTCGACAGTCAGTGAGGATTCAAAGTCTACTTTATGTCAGTTTGAAAATTCTCCCTCTCATGCATAAAGTTCTCCTCCCTCCCCTCTCCCCCATTGTTAGTGACTTCGCCTTCCATCATGTGTTGTAGTCTATATCTTTTCTTCTGTTAAATTTCAAAGCAAGTCTTTGGTTAAAAGCTTTCCCAATCAATTCAGGCTGGGGAATTTTGTCAAGTCTGGTTACATGCAGATAATCCCTGTGATTTTAGAATTCCACTGGATGCAAGTTATAAATTGTGGTGAAATCCATTGTCATAACTTCTTTTATCATCAGATTTCAGTATCTCCCCTTTTTCTCTTGAATCGGTCTTTGAACCATTTGATTCAAATTCCAGCTTGTCCTCTCGATTTTCTTTCGTGTCTGGTCAATATTCAACATCCCTTGTCCAACCGTTTTCCACGGGGCACTGCATTTCAATTCTTTTCCCACTCGAGGGGCAGATGAGCAAATTTTGGAAAAATAAAGTCTGGCGCAACTTTAAATTGGAATTTAAAAAAGCTGAGGTCCAAAAGAATAAACTGGCTGAACACAGAAAAAGGAAACAATTGTCGAAAATCTCCATCCTTGCCCATGGCTAGGATTCTCTAGCACTGCTGGAAGTTAATGGAGTTTTGGTTGGAACACCAAATTCTCTGTTCTCACTAGCAGGGGAATGGTCACCGATCAGGTCAGAGAATCCCACCCAATATCAAAGCAATATTATTAGGTAAGGATAGACATTAGAGTGTTTATGTGTGTGTGTGTCTGTGTCTGGGTCACTTCCACTCTCAGGGTACTCACTCACTCGCTCGCTCATTCACTTGTTCCCAATCAACATCAACTTTGTTTAACTCCTTCTGAGTAAGGGACAGTTTCTTCATTTTGAGGTTTTATTTCCTGCTTTTGGACTTGAATCTATCCTTGTAGTTTCACAGCAACAGCACCAATTTGGAGTTGAGCCACTTTGGTTGTCAGCACCGATTCTCCTCTGTCCATTGTTGCTGTATTCTGCTTTGACACATGTGGTTTGGGGTCTGTAGGCATGCTTAATTGAGACAGATTCAATTTGTTTCCATCTGATTTTAACTTTTGATTCTTTGGACACATCTTTTGTCAGAAATATATGTTTTACAGTTGGATCACACAGAGTTGCTGATTTCTTTGGCATATTGTCAGTTTCAATAGATGTCTCTGTTATCCTTTAGGACAATAACACAATATCCCACAATATCCAAACTCGGGGTTTTGTAATTGGGGAGCACTCCAAAGATACATTGGAGAACTGCCCCTCCCCCTGAAAGTTTCCAGGTATGGATCAGATGGCAATTTCTTGCGAAGTTCAAACTTGGGGAATCTCCCTGCACTGGGGATCATCCGAAAGTGTGATTTCATGTGCAAACTTTGGATGTTTCCAACTGTCTTACAATAATCGTTGCCCAAGAGGAGTTTAAAGAATCGGAACCGCTTCTAATTCTGGTTTAATTATAATTATAGTACTGTCTCTCCCAGCCCCGCTCCTGACTCACCCATGGGATTCGCCCCCTTGCCAAGCATCAGTTGGACACTTCCTGATAATCTGATCCTCCAATGACCAATCCCACAGACCAATTGATCCCCAACTGCCCACCCGATATGTTCCCCCACTGACTACCTGATATGCCTGAACATATGATCCTCCCCCCATGGAACACATGATACACCCCCGCAACGAATCCCCTATCACTTATCTCCCATTGACCAACTGATCCTCACTCCTTCACTAACCAACCCCAAAACTTCTGACCCCCCCCCTCCTCTGACTGACTCTCCTCCTGCTGATCACCCAATCCTCAGTACCCCCATCACCCACCCAATTCCCACTGACTAACTGGCCCTTGTCCCACTCTCCAAGTCTCGACTGAAGGCTACAGGAGCACTCTGTGTGACAGAGTTCTTGCCCAGCCCGAGTCGGAGTATCTGGTGAGAATGGACCAACTGGATTTCCAGTTAAGTAACTGGGAGAGGACTGGTAATTGGGTTCTGATCGCAATCCTTCAAAGTTCAAGCCCTTAATCTCTAGCGGGATCTTTCCCTAGTATAAAATCTACATGATTTAGCCGGTAGTTTAGACACCACTCAAACAATAACAGACCCATCGATGAAAGAACAGTTTAAGTTCATTCTATATGATGGAACAGGTCAATCTCTACCCTGTATCAATGTAGTTTTATTCTGCAAATTGTTTGGAGAGAAATTCACATCTTTGGTTAACATCATATTTTGAACTTCTATGTATAGAAGAATAATAAACCTTTTGGTTCCTTTATCAGATAACAATTGAGTTATTTCAACCTCAGATATAAATACTCCCATAATATTTTATGTTCCAATCTACACCCACTGTAAGTAGATTAGATGGTATTGATTTATCATAAGCCTCACTTACTGATGCAGCATTTTCTGGAGAAATACTAAACATGACACCAAACCTCCTGGATTAGCTTTCAAGTTCCAGCTGTTGTATGTCCTGTCTTATGGCAAATATAAAATGTTGGCCCCCTTGAATCATATTTATCTCAAACACTGTCTTTTTCTCTACTCTGAGAGCTATCTGTCTTTCCATTTCTACTATCTGCCTTCCTGTGATTAATGTTCCATTCATTATCTCTTCTCTTACTTCCCCAGTTTCTGTGCAGACTTGCAAACATAGGTTTGTTGCCATCTGTAGCTTATAGCTATCATCAAAGCCACCTCCCGATCTAAAAAATTTTACAGACCTCTAGGTGCAACCTGATTCCTGAAAGAGTCCTGTTTTCAAATTCTTCCATGAGCAACATTTCTCTGTAGTTTTCATACTCTTGATCGAGCTTCATTGCCCTATGCCATTGATCAAATACAATGGTTGGAATCTTACCAGCATTCATGCCGGCAGGATGTTCCCATCCTGCCGCAGTGAGCAGAGATTTGGCTGGCCACCAAATTCTCTGACCTCACTGCAGCGAGAGCATGGTGTAAATGGATGGCAAAATCACATCCAATTTCCTATTCTCTTGCAAACTCTTCAGAAGTCTGATTGCGTCTCTACCTCAGATTTCTAAACTTTTGTCTGTTATTATGCAATTAAGTCATATGTATTAACCCATCTAGTTCACTTATGTTCTTTAGGGAAGGAAATCTGTTAAATGATCTGGCCTACATGTGACTCCACAACCACAGCAATGTGGTTTACTCTCAACTGCTGTCAGACAACTAGTGATGGGCAATAAGTATTGCCCAGGTCCCACAAAATGAACAAAAAGCTGCCTTGATGGTCTTGGACCTGGTGTTGTGAGACTTCTTACTTTTTTACCCCAGTCCAACGCCGGCATCTCCGGAATCAGTGGGTTGTTTATTTGAAAGGGTTGAATCAACCTCCAGCATTTTACCTGCTAAAATATACCGAATTAAAATTGTCCAGGTTTCTCATTGTAGCTTTGCAGCAATTTCCTCAAACGAGACAAAAATATATTTCAAATTCTTCCTCACAGAATTTAGGAATGAGGTGAATATTCTTTCAGATCACACCAATAGTTAAATCAGACCCATTGCTATGTAATCAAAGGCTTTCTCTATCCTAGTTTCCTTGCTTCCCTTTCTCTTTCCAATCAAGACTTCCCTTTTACTCTCCAAAGCTTTCACACTCTTCATTTGCTCATTTTTCTTCGAGCTTTTCTCTTTTGAATTCAAGTTTGAATTTCCACATTCCTCTTTCTTTTTCTGTTTCTTTGCCTTTTTACTCTCTTTCAAATTGAAATATTTTAATTTAAAGTTGCTTCATTTGTCGTTTTATCATTCTTAGTTTTGTTACAACCTGAGTTTTATGTGCATTACCTTTTTCCCACTCAGTGTTTGAACTATTGAACTAATATATCAATCCTTTTTGACGTCATGGCACCTACTTTCTGATCAATTTCTAACACTTTCATGTTGGAATTAACATTTGTTTATTGTTGCAAGGCAATCAAAAGACAAATCCTCCTTTTCAAGCAATAGCCATAGATATTTTAGTGTTTCAATAAATGTTTCAGCAAACTCACGACAAAATCTTCTTTATTTTATCTCTGGCAAAACTGTGTACTTGTACATGTCTGTTACTTCAAATTTCCACAAAAGCCCCAATTTTGTTATGATCTCTGTAGAGATTGATAGATTTTAAGAAGAAATTTGAAATCCCAGATAATAGTTGAAAAGGTGTCTCACCAAAGGCTGGGATTGTCTGATGGAAGCTGTTGCAGGAAATTTAATGACCTGGTGTTAGAAATTGATGTCAGGCAAAATTTAGAATATGTCACATGATTTTTCCCTTTCCTTGAAGACACATTCCCAAAACTTAACAACCTTATAAACTTCATAAACATAGTGCTCTGAGGTGAATTGATTGATCCACAGTTAAAATAATCCTTTGCCTTAAGTGTTGTGGGTATCATTAACCTCACCTAGGCAAAAGGACTATCAGAGGTTTGAGCCATCCTGATAATCCAAAAAGCAGGTTTAATCAAGTTAAACATTGAATTAATACCCATATATGGGGAATATATTGATTCCAAATTGAATCAAACATCAAGAATTTCTGCAGGAGGTTGAAGAATAGAAAGAATAAGGAGTTCCTTAGTGCTGATTGAACTGAGAATAAAAAGTTTGGATTACAAGAGTGGAATTGCATATATGTGAAGTTTTATGTCTCATTCATTGGACCCTTTGGGGCAATTGCATTGGGGCACAAGTGGAGCATTAGTTCTGTTGAACAGATTTAGGCGCCTACTTCCTTCAACAGTACATTTCGAAAACACTTCCACCTAAGAAACATACCCAGTGGTAAAGTGTAAAGTCCATCTCACTTTTATTTGGTTAAAATGTTAAACTGAGGCTCCATTTGCCCCTTCCCTGGTTTTGCAAAAGATTGGTAAGAAGTCTGCAAAACCAGTTTTAAATTGCTGTTGCAGACTTCTTACTGTGCTTACCCCAGTCCAAAATCTCTACATCTTTGCAAAGATTGGCAGGAAAGTTATCATGGAAGCCTGGACTTTTATATCTTAACCAGCATTACTGAAACAAATCATCTGCTGTTATGGGATCTTGCTGTGCACAATCTGACCTTCAGTTTGTCCCTGTTATAACAATGACTACTTCAAGAAGAACTCCACTGGCTATGAAGGATTGTGCGATGTCCTTGTAAATATTGTGGGTTTCCGAATCGCTGACAGCATGGACATTCAATAAAGAGCAGTGCTTTGTGCTTGTATTAATTCTTATTGTCTTACTGTGGCTGGGAAATGATGTCACAGGTGCCGGGCTGGAAAACTGGCGGAGAAGAAGCGGCCATCTACGAGAACACACTCTGGTTTGGTGACTGATCTCCCTTGTGTGCCTCCTCCTTTGCTTACTGGGACATGGAATGGAGAACAGAAACATTGAATGGAAGTCTAAGCAGGCTCCCTTATGAAAGTAATGCCTCATTCTGTGGACATACCTGGCACTGGAGATATCCTCACTGGCTTCCTGGGGAATCCTGTCTCACCTTGAGTGCAGATGTTGTCTTGCTCCTCCCTGGCTGAAACTGCAGCTTTTTCCTCGAGTGGAATTGAAGCTTTGGATGATACCTCTAGTTTTGGACCTCTCCTCTCTGTTGTATGAGTTCTTGTCCTACAGAAAGACAGAAGGATTGATTGCCATCCTTATTGATGCATGAGCAGTTTAGGAGCGTGTATGTCAATGCCAGCTTGAGAACTTTTCCCAGTAATTGATTCATGAGCAAGATTGAGTACATAGGGAGACTGGCAGTTATTTGGGTAGGAAGAAGTGAAGGTAGAAACACAGGAACAAGAGTAGAATATTGGAGTGACCTCGCGTAGCATTTTGCATTGATTGGACCATGCCACTTACCCTGAAGGATCACAGTAGATCATTCATCCTTTCTCTGCGCTGATCCTCATGGGCACTAATTCCTGCTGCAATCTACGCCCAGGTTGCCATGATCAGATGACTATGCCAGGACTTACTGCTTTTTCTGAGCTGTCAACTCTCACTGGACATATTCTGGGAGACATCAGTGGGTGTGATTTTGAGGAAAACCAATGGTGTGGCATGACTGGGTGAATAGAAAGAAGAGGCCTGTGATGCTCAGTGAGAGGGAATGAACCTGTCCCCACTAAATCCCGACTCTTTCCCCTTGCTGTTGGAGGATAGAAATCTGTCACACACCATACTCCGCTCAGTCATCACCAACCCAATCTGACACAAATTAATCACATTATTTACACCAATTAATCTATGCCAGCATCCAGCCACTCTCAGCTTAGCCAAACTTTGACCCACAATCAGCTCCTGTAGGCATGGCCGAAAAGGATGGGAACACTGGTGGAATTTTAAATATTCTTTGCCAACGTTGAGTCAGACTTTTACTGGATGTGTGGTGGAGTGGGAAAATCAGGTGTGACCTGAATACTGGCTTTGAAAACCGGTGGTGTGGTATGAATGGGTAAAAAGAAAGAAGAGGCCTGTGATGCTCAGTGAGAGGAAATGAACGTGTCCCCACTAAATCCCAACTCTTTCCCCTTTCTGTTGGGGGATGGAAATCTGTCATACACCGTACTCCATCTGGGTCTAGATGTAGGCAAGATCAGATGTTTTTCTATGACCATTTCTGGAATGTAGGTATCGCTGGCTAGGCCAGCAATTATTACCCATCACCGGTTGCCTTTGCGAATGGGTGGTGAGCTGCAATCTATATGATAAGATACACCCACAACATTGTTAGGAAGTTCCCGGAATTTGACCCAGCAACAGTGAAGGGATGACGATATATTTCCAAGTCAGGGTAACGAGTGACTCAGAGGGGAACTTTCAGGTGGTGGCGTTCCAAGCTATCCTTGTTCTTATAGATGGTAACGGCCATAGATTTGGGAGATACCCCTAAGGAGATTCGGTGAGTTCCTGCAGTGCATCGTGGAGTTCGGTGACAAGTGGTGTACCTCAGGGGTCTGTTTTGGGGCCCCTGCTGTTTGTAATTTTTATAAATGATCTGGATGAGGGTATTGAAGGATGGATTAGTAAATTTGCAGATGACACTAAAGTCGGTGGAGTGGTAGATAGTGAAGAGGGGTGTTATAGTTTGCAGAGAGACTTGGACAAGTTGCAGAGCTGGGCCGAGAGGTGGCAAATGGAGTTTAATGTGGAAAAGTGTGAGGTAATGCACTTTGGCAGGAATAATAAATGTGTAGAGTATAGGGCTAATGGTAGGACTCTTAATAGTGTTGATGAACAGAAGGATCTTGGTGTATGTGTGCATAGATCCCTGAAAGTAGGCAGTCAAGTCGATAAGGTTGTTAAGAAGGCATATGGAGTCTTAGCTTTTATTGGTAGGGGGATTGAATTTCGGAGCCGCAACGTCATGTTGCAACTGTACAAAACTCTAGTGCGGCCGCACTTGGAGTATTGTGTGCAGTTCTGGTCCCCACATTATAAGAAAGATGTGGAGGCATTGGAGAGGGTACAGAGGAGGTTTACCAGGATGTTGCCTGGTATGGAGGGCAGGTCTTATGAAGAGAGGCTGAGGGATTTGAGGTTGTTTTCGTTAGAAAGGAGGCGGCTAAGAGGGGACCTTATCGAAACATATAAGATGATTAGAGGTTTAGATAGGGTGGACAGTGATAGCCTTTTTCCTAGGATGGAGAAAGCTAGCACGAGGGGACACAGCTTTAAATTAAGGGGTGATAGTTATAGGACGGATATCAGAGGTAGGTTCTTTACCCAAAGGGTGGTTCGGGAGTGGAATGCCCTGCCTGCAGCAGTTGTAGATGCGCCAAGTTTGGTGGCGTTTAAGAGGTTAGTTGATAAGTATATGGAAGAGAAGGGAATGGTTTAGTTTGGAGGGGCATTGCTTTTTATATTGGTCGGCGCAACATCGAAGGCCGAAGGGCCTGTTCTGTGCTGTAATGTTCCATGTTCTATGTTCTATGTTCTATCTTGTAAATGATACACACTGCTGCCACTGTGCATTGGTGGTGACAGGAGTGAATGTTTGTGGAATAGATGCAAAAAAAGTGTGCTGTTTTATCCTGGATGGTGTCAGTCTTTTTCAGTGTTATTGAAGTTGCACTCTTCCAGGCAAGGAGAGAATATTCGATCATACTCCTGACTAGCACTTTGTAGATGATGGAGAAGATTTGAGGAAACATGAGGTGAATTACTCACTGCAGAGTTCCTAGCCTCTGACCTGCCCAGTATTTATATAGCTAGCCCACATCTGTTACTGGTTAGGGTAACATGCACGATGTTGGTAGTGTGGGATTCAGCGATGGTAAAGCCATTGAATATCAAGGGGCAACAGGTAGATTCTCTCTCGTCAGAGATGGCATTGTGTGACACTAGTGTGACGCAAACATTAATTGCCACTTGTCAGTCCAAGCCTGGATATTGTCCAGGTCTTGCTGCATTTGGACATGGGCTGATTCAGGATCTGAGGAGTTGCGAATAGTGTTGAATATTATGTAATCATCAGCAAACATCTGACCCCAGCAGAAGATGGTTGGGCCTATGACATTATCCTGAGGAACTCCTGTAGTGATATCCTGGAGCTGAGATGAATGATCTGCAACAACATAATTATCTTCTTTGCTGCCAGGTATGACTCCAACCAGCTGAGTATTTTCTCTCATCCCCATTGACTTCAGTTATGCTTGGGCTTTTTGATACAGCACTCGATTAAGTGCGACCTTGATGTTCAGGGCAGTCATTTTCACCTGACTTCTGGAGTTCCCCATTCTTTGTCCATGTTTGAACTAAGGCTGCAATGAGGTCTGGAGCTGAGTTATCCTGGCAGAACTCAAACTGTGCATCTATGAGCAAGCTATTGCTAAGCAAATGATGCTTGATTGCCCTCTTGACGACTACTGATGGAGTGGTAATTGGCCTGGTTGGATTTGTGCTGCATTTTGTGTACAGGACATATGTAGGCAACTTTTCACATTGCCAGTTGGATACCAGTGTTATAGCTGTACAGGAACAGCTTGACTAGGGGTGCAGCAAATTCTGGAACACAGATCTTCAGTACTATTGCCAGAATATAGTCAGGGCCCATCATTTTTGCGATATCCAGTGCCTTTAGCCATTTCTTGCTATTGTGTGGAGTCAATTGAATTGGCTGAAGACTGGCACCTGAGATGCTGAGGAAGTCAGGAGAAGGCCGAGATGGAGCATCCACTCAGCACTTCTGGTTAAGAATGCTGCAAATGCTTCAGCCTTATCTTTTGTGCAGATGTGCTGGACTTCTCCAATATTGAGGATAGGGATATCTCTGGATCCTCCTCCTCCAGTTAGTAGGTTAATTGTCCATCACCATTCATGACTGAATGTGGCAGGACTGCACAGCTTAGATCTCATTCATTGGTTGTGGAATCACTTAGCTTCATCTATTACTTGGCTACTAAGTAATCCTGTGTTATAACTTCACCAGGTTGACACCTCATTTTTAGGTGTTACATAACCTAGGCTATGATTGGCTAGTATATGGTCCTAGCCAGCTCTCAGAATGCTTTGTTTGATCTGGAGGTGATTGAGGCTGATTCGGGGGGCGAGTGAGAAAGGGAGCCTCAAGTGGTAGCAACCCTATCTGGACCATGGGGCCCCAAGTTGTCTTCTCAGTGACATTCTGCTTTGGGCAGAACCTTGAATGACAGTCAGGCTGATGTTCCTGATCTGCTGTGAGTGAATCAATGTGTAGATGTCGTTTAAGTATTGCGCTTAGACCTTTAACCCCATGAAGTCATGACGGGAGCACTGACCTCCTGTCTTTACCAAGAACTGATGAGCTCCTGGTGGATGGGTGTATGCTGGGTGGAATTTTCCAGCTCATCATGGATTGCGTGAGCGACAGGAGAGTCCATCAACAGCGCAGGACTGAAAAATTCCATCACGACCAAAATTCCATCATCTCCACCACTACAAAACACATTTTGGGGTTTGGGGCGGAAATGAGATGAACAGTGCAAGATTATGTGCAGTGAGTCATCCTGCACCCCTCCCCCCAGCACACATCTCTCTCACTCCCCTACTTGACCATAGAACTGAAGATTCCTGCCTCCGTGTGCACAGTAACATTGATTTAAATTTGGCTGCAATTGATTTAAAGCAATCTTTAAATTGGAGCCATCTTGTCTTCTAATGTAGACGGGTCCAAACAAATTGCTTGTTGAAGTTTTAAAGTGCGAGTTATCAACTTTGTCAAAATAGGAACAAGATAGAAATCGTTAAAATAATCCTTCTGCAAAGTATGAGCTGGGAATGGAGAGATGTCAGTTTGTCTGGAGGGAGGCAGAATGAGGGGAAAAACGTTTACTTGAGAATGACGCAAAAGGGTGCAGCTGAAAATGTTTGAAGATTGGTGGTCACAATGCTGGATCCATGGTGACATAATTAGAACATTAAGAGTGTATTTCAGTTCATCCATTGTTATTTTATATCAGAATAGTTGTGGTTTTCCAACTCTATGATACATAATATAAGCAACATATGTGGGCTGGCATTACAAATCAGGGTTTTCTCCCACAGATTGGAGCCAAAACTTTACAATAATTGACAGGAGGCCAATGCATTATCTCCTGTGAAGGACAAACTGATTCTTGAGCCAAGGGCCGCCTTGTTAAAATAAATCATCCTTTCCAATTCTCATGCTTCCGCCTAAACGTTTGGTTAATAAATTGTTCCTGCTTAAATATCCACGGTCTCGTCAATGTTGTCGGCCAACCCGTATTGCTGAGTTTCCCTGCCAGCTTTATTCTATTCTGAGCTTCCTGTGTGCTGCACAATGATCCCAGAATATGTAATGGAGATAATAATTGACTGTGACCAAAATGATTTTGCCATCGTCGAAACCCAAATTTTTGTACTGCCACGTAGAAACTTCTGGCCGTTCAAGGGCGAGCACGTAACCACAATGGCGGCGCTTTGAACAGCAACCATTTGATGATTAAGTCAAAAAAGATGGTTTGAATATAGATGAAAGTATTTGATGTCTTTACTGAGGTTTTTTTTTCGCATGTAAATATAGAACAGCTTGACTCTACGGAGGAACAAACTGTGTTAATATAAAAACAGCTTTATGGAATGTTGCATGCTATCTTGTAATTAAAGGGGTAAATGTACAATTCCTCCTACCAAGGAGGTCCGCCAGTTTGAAGTTACTTGATGCAATCTGCAAATGAATCTGCTGTCTGAAATAAATTTGAAATACAGATTGTACTTATCTCAGGTTGGAACTTTATGTAAAGTAACTAATAAAATCTTCAATCCCACCTAAATAGCACAACAATGAGGACTTTGATTACACCGTTTTGACTGATTCCATTAAGATAATCCCAGGTTATCAGTATCGTTGTTTTGTACTCTCTCATGAACGCTGTACACAGGATTTGTGAGCCTCAGTCATTTACTTGAGCACTGATGATAAGCATCTCATGAATTGATACGGTTGGTTGCTTCTTAATATCCTGCTTAAAGTTAATGGATGCAGAAGCCTGATAAAAGTGTCGGCTTTGCATTATGCAGCTCTTGAAAATAACAAAAAAAAAATGCACTTTGCAGTCTAATTTTTTTTTTGTCTGCTTTTATGCAGCCAGAACGAATCTCATCAACAAAGATGAGTTCCAGATTTCTGGCGTTGTGTGCACATGCATAAAAATGCATTGAAATAAAAAAACTTTCTTAATGGTGCAATGATCTCACGGAAAATGGATTATTGCTGTCCATTCTGGCTACAATTTAAAAATTAAGTTTTACCCCTAATCTTATCCGATTTGAGTGTCATTTTCATGTTTAAAGCCAATGTCCTTTGCAATACCTGTATTAAGCATTAATACATGTGATAACGAAAACTGCAGAATATGTATTTGTCTTCCAGTTATATGCCTGGTTCCAAAAAATGTACGTACCAGCCAAACATGTGCTGAAATTATTAATTACATTTAGAAGTCTAGGGACAGTTTGTGTAAAAAACAGAAATTCTGTAATAGTGAATTTATTTCTCTCGTGTTCCTGGGAGATCAAGACACCTATGCATTTAGAGTGGCACAGTAATTAGCACTGCTGTCTCACGGCGCCAGAGACCCAGGTTCAATTCCAGCCTCCGGTCACTGTCTGTGTGGAGTTTACACATTCTCCCTGTATCTGCGCCTTCGGGTAGTCTGATTTTCTCCCACAGCCCAAAGATAGGTTGATTGGTCATGCTAAATTGCCCTTTAATGTTAGTAGGATTAGCAGGGTAAATATATGGGGATAGGGTCTGGGTGGAATCGTTGTTGATGCAGGCTCAATGACCACCTTCTGTACTGCAGGGATTCTAAAATATCTTATGGTGTGTGCATCTTTATAAAAGCTTTCAACTTCTACTTCTCAATTCAATTACTTATTTTTAAACCATGAAACAGGTTTAATATGTTTCAGAGTGTTCAAGAACAAAGGTTGGATGGCAAACAAATAGTTGACTGTCTGTTTTCAATCAGTTAGTTTGCTTTCCAGAGTTATTAAAAATGAAAACTTCCATCAGATATTAAAAGTGGCACCCTAGTGATTATACCGTGGTGGGTTTGTTTAGAAGATGAGTAGGGTGATTTTGAGCCTTGTGTTAGCAGTCTGTGTGATCACTAACGCGAACAGAAAATCCTGAGAGAATTGGAAAGTGTGTTTCTCTCCGGAGAGACCGCAGTGTCAAACTGGCAGTGCCAACTTGTGCCAAAGGGGCAATGCCAAGATTCAAGGGCTGGACCTTCAGGGCTGTGCCAGGGGAGGGGTCCCCCTTTTTTTGTGTTGGGGAGGGTTGATGCCAAGAGGGGGCAAGAGTGCCCCGAGACAGTGGTGGAGGAGGCGGAGGGGACGATCACTCCAATACCTGTGAATTGGAGGGAGGGGAGGTAGTTGTGGAGAACCCCGTTGCTTGTGATGTGGCGAGATGGGCGTGGGGCCCTCATTCTGGTGAGGGGCGGCATGGTGGCAGATTTGTTAGTACTCATAGCTCCAGTTACCCAGGTTCAATTCCTACTCGGGTCACTGTCTGTGTGGAGTTTGCACATTCTCCCCGTGTCTGCGTGGGTTTCCTCCAGGTGCTCCGGTTTCTTCCCACAGTCCAAAAATGTGCTGATTGGCCAGGCTGAATTGAGTCGAGTGTAAGGGCTAACAGATAGGTAAGTATGTCGGGTTACAGGAATAGAACTTGGGTGGGATTGTGCACGGAGAAGATGGGCCGAATGGCCTCCTTTTGTACTGTAGGGATATCATTGATTCTTTGGTTATTAGGCTGTAATGTTCTTGACATTGTACATTCTCACCATGACAGCATGATGCCGCACAGCAAGGTTTACGAGGTTATAGGAATGTGAACCTGGTAACTTCACCTCCGAGGGGGTAGTGCACAATCCGGTGGAGGGGTTCATGGGAGAAAGGGCCCTAAAGATCTGGATAGGGATAGGGAGCCAGATGAGGTCGTAGGTTGAGGCTGCGCAGGTTCTTCAGCTGCTGTGTTTAGGAGGTTTTGCTCATCAGTGCAGGTTGGAGATTTGGGGGCGCGGGGTGCAATGTTGAGCATGCAGCTGTGAGTGGTGGTGGTGGGGGGGAGGGGTGCTCAGGGGTAGATTGCAAGTCCCAGGAAGATGCTAAAAGGTCTGGGAGACCTGAGAGGCCAGCCCCAGAGCAGGACATCTTTGTAGGTGGCAAGAGTGGAGGCCAGAGGAGGAATGCTGGTCTTGGGGCTTCGCTGGGATTAGGGGTGACACAGCCAATGGAGCAGCAGAGGGGTGAAAGCTCTGATTCTAGGTGAGGGTGAGAGGCAGATTTATGTAGGTGGAGCGGGGGCACCATGGACATGACTCTGAGAGGGCGGTATGTTTTGGCCCCATTAGCCGGGAAAGACATTTTTGATGAGATGCAATGATGAGACAAAGAAATCTCGCTCACCCTGAGGGAGCAACCGACAGCCTGCCAATCTCAATGGGCCCTGGCAGCTGGGCTAAGCTAGGCGGCTGAGAGTCCATGACATGAGGCTTGTAAGAATCATAATGTTTGCTGGGGAGGGGGATGGGGGTGAAGTCCCACTCACCTGATGAAGGGGCAGTGCTCCGAAAGCTAGTGGCTTGTGCTACCAAATAAAATCTGTTGGACTTCAGTATGGAACTACCAGGCTAAACCTGGTTCTCAAGTATTGACACATGAGAAGCTCAGGTGGAGCTATTGGTGTGTGGGTTGGCTCTATCAGCCAACAGGAACTGTGTTTTCTTACTTTCTAGGAGCGCAGATGCTTCTTCATACTTGAAAGTTTGAATTCATGTTTGACCAATCCATTTGAAGAGGGGTGATATGCTGCAGTTCATATATGTTTTGCACCATGAACTTCTGAAATTTGTGAATGCCATTCCCTTGTCTGAGACACATATTTCTGACATGCCGTGGTTGGCAAACAATTACTGCAGTTTCTTAACCATAGCGAATGAAGTTGTGGATATCATTTTGAATACCTGCATCTATTTTGAATGGGCATCCACTAACAAAAGGAACATCACAGCCATATAATCCACATAAACTCTCACCCTGTCTGATTCCCCGTGGGTGCAGAGGTGCTGTAGCTGGTAGCTTTTCCTGGACCACACACTGGTCCCATTGTTTAACCAATCCTTTCTATATCAGCATTGACAGCAAGCCACCAGATATAGATTCTGGTTGGCAATTTCATCTTAGACACACCTAACAGCCCCTACGTAATTCTCGAAGCAATAACTCTTTTCATTGCATTGGGAACAGCCAGTCTCATTCCCCGAAGGATGGCACCTTCCTCGCAACTGAGCTCGTGTTTTCTGAGCAGACAAGGCTTCACTTTCCCTGAAGCACTTTCATTTCACTATCCGCGCAGTATCACATGTTTAATCTTCAACAACAATGTGTTTCAATTTGACCAATGCTTCATTTGTTGCACTATTACAGGTAAAGATGCAGAAAGTTAAAAGCCATTACAATTTCTTGTGGGACTAGAGGGATTGCCATGATTTTGGGTAATGGGGGACATGATTGAAGGCAACTGTATTGGCTATGTAATCCCCTGGCCGATATTCAAGTGTATGTTCATAGACCAACAAGAACAGTGCCCGTTGTTATGGTCTAGCAGAAGCAATTGGTGGAATCATTTTGTCTTCTTGAAAGCTGTAAAAGTGTCTTATTGTCTTTGATGATAATAAAATGTCTTCTGTATATGTACTGATGAAACTTCTTGATTACAGAATCCCACCCAGATCTTATCCCTGTAATCCCACATATTTACCTTCCTAATTCCCCTGGCACCAAAGAGCAATTTAGCATGACCAATCAACTTAATCCCACACATCTTTGATGCTGTAGATAACAGGTAGGTCTTCCTTTTCTATCAGTGAGTATCCTCTTCCTGTGTTTGCAGGGTTCTTGATATGATCGAGGGTTTTTCAGACCTATCATCCATTGTGTAGGATAACACAGACCCAACCTCATATGGTAATGTATTGCATGTAAATATTATTTTCATAGTGTGGTTGAAAAGAAGTAATAAGCATGTTGATTAAAGTGTCCACTTAACTTTTTTAAAAGCCTCTTTTCATGGCGTTTTCCAACATCACATCTGGTGCTTCTTTAGCAGCACGTGTAGTGGTGTTAGTACTGCTGATAGCTTTGGAGGATGGTTGACTACTCCAAGGAAGGACCTGAGTTCTGAGGCGTTCCCGGGGGCTGGAATCTTTTTAGTCGCTTTCACTTTGTTCTCCATTGGCCGCTGTAACCCCTGAGCATTGACCTGATAAGCACAAAAAGCCGCTTGCCTGCTCAGAAAGTGCATTTTTCTCTTTTTAGGCATACTTCTGCCTTCTGGAATTTCTTCAAAGCTTCATCCAAATTTGCCAAACATTTCTCCTCGGTGGACCCTGTTATTCGGGTCATCCAAATGAACAACAACTCTGGAAAAATCCTGCAGCAAACTCTTCACGGTTCTCTGAAAGATGGCGCAACTGAATACAAACCCAAACGGTAAACATGTATATTGCTTTGGTCCTTTTACTTGCATTTAGTCTTGATGTGTTGAGCAGTTTTAATTGTTGGTAAATGTGATTCATATCCAATTTGGTATGTGTTATTTTCCCAGTTAACTTCACATTCAGATCCTTTATTTTGGGGTTGGGCTACCCATCTCGTTTCGTAACCTGTCTACCATCAAATGTTGTCCCTGTAGATATGGATATTCTCGTCTGGTTTAATTACTAGCACAATGGGTGCTGCACACTTTGCAAACAGTACAGGTCTGATCATGCCCAAGTCCTCCAGTCACTTTTGTTCAGACTCTACTTTTTCTACTAATGCCTAAGACACAGGACTTGCTCTAGAAAATCTTGGTGTGACTTTCAGATCTGAATCGATACTAGCTTGCAATCCTTTAATTCTTCCAAGTTCCTCTCTCAATAATTCTTTGTACTTCTGACTTGACCTCATACAGGCTCCTTTCCTTTATCTTGAAGATCTCCAGCCAAATTAACATAATCTTGGTCCTTAGTCCAACACCAATGTTAGTGGCAGTTGTGCAGAACAACCACAACTCACAGGGGTTGTGGTTGTTCCTGCTTTCTTTATGGCTTCTCCAGTGTATGTAGGTAGTCTTGTTGCAGTGCTCGTCAACTTTAGAGTTTAAGCTCCTTCTTTGAGATACTGGTACGTCCACGCACACCCCCACGTCTGTCTCCATTTCAGTAGTCAGTCATTGACAAACAACACTACTGTGATGGGGGCCACTTGCCCTCTTGCACACTGTTTGATGACATAACATTGCATTCCCCAGCTGGACAATCCACCATACTATGCACCAGGGCTGGATTATCTCTTCTGTTTGTACTGGGCTAGCCTTGCTTGCTTGTATCTTAAATGAATTTTTGTGCCACACCCAAAGCAGTCTGTTGCTCTAAATCTACACACTTTTGGGCAGTGACTTAATCTGCAGTGAAAGCAATCTGTATTACTCCTAGACTGCTTATGTCTTTAGTATTTAGTGGTTCTTCCCAATTCTGCATTCAATTCATTGCTTGAGCTTGATCCTACGTGCTCACCTCCGGCACAATTACTACTTGTGGCTTTCCACCCCTACCTATTGGATCTCAGTGCTTCGCCCACTTTGTAAATCCTAGACACCCTTCTCAACACTGTATCGTTGCCACCATCTCTAGCTCCTTCTTAAGTATCAATTCAGATTTAGCCAACATTTTACTTTATATGTTTACATTATTTAAATCACATACCAATCAATCTCTTAACATGTCATTTAAAGCTGACCTGAAGTCTCATGCTCTGCAATTTGTTTTAGCTTTGCAAACTGCTTTACCTTTGCTACAGAGATGGCAATTGTCATCCCTAGCGACCTCCTCTTTGCAGTGTTACTGAGGCTTTAGGGTGGTAATGCTCCTTTGCTCGCTCAGCGAGCTCTGCAGATGGGAGCATCCAAGGACGTTAAACCTCGGACCAAATTATACATTTGGGTCCCACGTGCAGTAAGTAAAATGACTTTCTTCTTACTGTCCTCCTCTATTCCATAACCTTGAAGAAATGTTTCAATGCTCGGTACACTTTCCCTAGTTCTCAGTGCTCACACCAAAGTCAAAAGCTTCTCGAAGAGAGGAATGCCTCTCCCTCTTTTTCAGACTTGGAACGATTTGATTCATTCTGCAGATTTGCAATGACATTCTCTTTGAATTATTTGCTGCAAATGGAGTCATTCTGATTTACCTCATTGTCAATGTTGTAATTGCAAGAATTGGCAACACCAGTTAGTATATAACAAACTGTAATGGTTTATTTACAAGCAGATAAATGTACAGAGTACTTTCACACTGTTAATACGTTCAGCTGCAGGATCTACTGTGCCTGTGCTCTGCACTGAGGTCCCCGCGCTTGTTCCCCATTAGGCAATCAGATTACATGACCCTCCTGATTAATGCCCCTTACAGAGGCTATCTACGAACATATTAACATTCTGTAGCTTTGATGACTGAGCTAATTTCACCCGGTTACTTAGTTATGCTGTATGCTGGTCACACTGATTGGCATTGACAAGTTCACCTTTCCATGATGAAGTCTCCATTCCGTGCATTTGCTGAGATGGTCAGGAGGTGCCCTGCTTCTGAGAAAAGGGCTGAAGATTTCGGATCTCACCAGGCTACCCAGCTTCAACATGTACTGTTACATCAACGTCCTCACAGCCCTTCATCACATACTCCTCCCTCCCATGGGGTGGACTGCTTCCAGAGCCGTTCAGGTAACCCATCATGATGCTGCCTTTTGGGAGACCTGAAGGTTCGAGAGGTTCTCTGAGGTAGATGCCCATCAGTCACTCTGAGTGGGGAGAGGTTTGTGCGCAGTCCTGGCCTGTGTGGGAACTGGAAGGGAGTGGAGCTCTGTGAAAAGGTGAGCACAGTGATGGTGAGGATTCGATTAGGGGGGAGAGCTCAGCATGCTCTGATTGCTTCCCACTTCATTGGTGACAAGGACGAGAGAACGAGCATGGGCACTGAGGTCCCATCAGTGAGTGCGTTCCTCTGCAATGTGATCACTGGATTAAAATTGCTCTTATCATAGGAAGGATTCAGTTGCCTATGGTCCACGTGTTGCAGGAAGATGATGGTGACTTGCAAGGAGAACGTTGGTTTCCAAAGAGCAATTGTGAATGTTAGATTCCTATCTGACTGAAAGCAGCTTGCAAACTCTCAATGATTTGGGTAATCTCAGGGCAGTGGACAGAGTGTTCATCGTTGATGCAGGCTCCTACTTAGTTCAGCCTGCTCCTGAGGATCTGTATCACTGGTGTTTGAACAGTGGCTCTCACAAGGGTCTAGACACAGGGTTCCTTGTGCTGAGCTTTGACTTCTCCAAATGATAGGATTGAGTGGCAGGGTTTACAATAGGCGGGGAGGAACATCTCATGGTCAGGATGACACTAGTATGACTGTGTCCGGTCAGTAAGAGGGAAGGCCAACCAGTGGGCTGACATCCTCACACACACAAGATAACACTGGTGCCGTTTGTTAGCATCCAGTCTTCACGTGTTAAATGGTTGTTGCTATGTATATGACAGGTTATGGAGCAATGGAATGAGAACAGGGAGGAAGTATGAAGGTGCATGACCTTAGGTTTAAACCATGACAGATGTGTTCACATAAGTGTTTGCTACCCATAAATGGCTAACAACACCTCTGTCCTCAACGATAACCTTTTGACCTTCCTAAACCTGCTGCCACATCCTGGTTTTTCCCCAAAACCCACAGCTGACGCGGAGGCAGTGTACTGACTGAGATTACCTTGGTTGGCATCCTCTGGAGAGCTGAAACATGAAAGGTCCAGGTTTCCTTTTGGGTAGCATGGTTATTACAGTGCTGGCCTTGGTGTGGAGGGGTGGGGGGATTGAACCTGTGTCAATCACAGCAAGGATGCAGTCAGGTGTTCTGGACACTCCCAGAGTCTCCAGGGTGGAAGTCCCTGGCTGATCTTTCTCCGTAAGGGAGCTTAAGAGCACCGAGGTTCTTCCTTGGAATAGAGGGCAGCTGGTCTGAGACCCAGGAACCTCACCATCCTCTAACCAGTAGGTGTTATATACTTGGATTTTCAAAAAGCATTTGATAAGATGCTGCACAAAAGATACTTAATAAGACAGTGTTGGGGGTGGTATACTAGAATGAATAGAATGTTGGCTAACTGATAAAAGACCAAGAGTTGGGGAAAGAAGGACATTTTGATAGCAACATGTAAATAGGGAATGCCACAGGAATCAGTTCTGGGGCCAGAATTATTTATAATATACATGAATGACTTGGATGAAGGAAGTAAATGTATAGTTGCCAAGTTTGCAGCGGTACAAAAGTAGATGGGAAGGCAGGTGGTACAAATGACACAGAGTCCAGAGAGGGCAATAAACGTTAGGTGAGTGGGCAAAAACTCGGCAGATGGAATATAATGCAGGAAGATGTGAAGGTAGGAAGAAACAAAGTAGCTCAGTATTATTTGAAAGGAGAAAGACTGCAGAAAGCTGCAATACAGAAGGACCTGGAGATCCTTGTGCATAAATCCCAAAAAGCTAGCATGCAAACTGAGCAGATAATTGGGAAGGCAAATGGAGTGCTGGCCTTTATTTCAAAGGGAATGGAGTATGACAATAGGCTAGTCTTGCTAAAACTATACAAGGCACTAATTAGACCACAACTAGAATACAGTGAACCATTTGGTTCCCTTATCCAAGAAAAAATACACTGGCATTAGAAACAGTTTGGAGAAGGTTTTTTTTTAATTTATTTGTGAGAGATGGGCATTGTTGGCTGACCAGCATTTATTGCCTATCCTTAGGTGCCCTTGTGTAGGGGGGAGTTGAGAGTCAACCACATTGCTGTGGCTCTGGAATCTCATGTAGGCCAGGCCAGGTAAGGATGGCAGAATTCCTTCCCTAAAGGACATTAAAAAACTCGATGGGTTTTTTCCAATAGTCAACCATGGTTTCACGGTCATCAGTAGATTCTTAATTCCTGATTTTTTTAAATGGAATTCGAATTCCACCATCTGCTGCAGTGGGATTTGACCCCAGGTTCCCAGAACATTGCCTGAGTTTCTGGAGTAATGGTCTAGTGATAATACCGTGAGACCATTGTCTCGCCTAATTCACAAGGTTGATCCTGGGTATAGAAGGATTTTCTTATGAGGAGAGGTTGAGTAGGTTGGAGTTTAGAACAATGAAAGCTGACCTTACTGAGACATAAAGGATTCTGAGGGAGCCTGATGGGTTAAATGTTGAGAGGTTCTTTCCGTTGTGGGAGTGTCTAGGACGAGAAGGCATAATCTCAGAGTAAGCAGTCACCCACTTAAGACAGAAATGAGGAGGAATTTCTTCTATCAGAGGGTGAATCCATGGGATTTTTTTTTATCACAGAGAGCTGTGGACACCGTATTATTAAGTATTTTCAAGGCTGAGATAGATAGATTTGTAATCAGGAAGGATTGCAGTTTTTGTTGCCTTATTTGTGGAAGGATATATTGGCCTTGGAGGGAGTACAGAGAAGGTTCACCAGGCTGATACTGGAGATGACGGGGTTAATATATGAGGAGAGATTAAATTCAGGGGTCTGTTTTGGGGCCCCTGCTGTTTGTAATTTTTATAAATGATCTGGATGAGGGTATTGAGGGATGGATCAGTAAATTTGCAGATGATACTAAAGTTGGTGGTGTGGTAGATAGTGAAGAGGGGTGTTTTAGTTTACAGAGTGACTTGGACAAGTTGCAGAGCTGGGCCGAGAGGTGGCAAATGGAGTTTAATGTGGAAAAGTGTGAGGTAATGCACTTTGGCAGGAACAATAAATGTGTAGAGTATAGGGCTAATGGTAGGGCTCTTAATAGTGTTGAGGAACAGAAGGATCTTGGTGTATGTGTCAATAGATCCCTGAAAGTAGGCAGTCAAGTGGATAAAGTTGTTAAGAAGGCATATGGAGTCTTAGCTTTTATTGGTAGGGGGATTGAATTTAGGAGCCGCAGCATCATGTTGCAACTGTACAAAACTCTAGTGCGGCCGCACTTGGAGTATTGTGTGCAGTTCTGGTCCCCACATTATAAGAAAGATGTGGAGGCATTGGAGAGGGTACAGAGGAGGTTTACCAGGATGTTGCCTGGTATGGAGGGCAGGTCCTATGAAGAGAGGTTGAAGGATTTGAGGTTGTTTTCGTTAGAAAGGAGGCGGCTAAGAGGGGATCTTATTGAAGCATATAAGATGATTAGAGGTTTAGATAGGGTGGACAGTGATAGCCTTTTTCCTAGGATGGAGAAAGCTAGCACGAGGGGACACAGCTTTAAATTAAGGGGTATGAGTTATAGGACGGATATCAGAGGTAGGTTCTTTACTCAAAGAGTGATTAGGGAGTGGAATGCCCTGCCTGCAGCTGTTGTAGATGCGCCAAGTTTGGTGGCGTTTAAGAGGTTAGTTGATAAGTATATGGAAGAGAAGGGAATGGTTTAGTTTGGAGGGGCATTGCTTTTTATATTGGTCGGCGCAACATCGAAGGCCGAAGGGCCTGTTCTGTGCTGTAATGTTCTATGTTCTATGTTCTAAATAGACTGGGCCTGTACTTGTTGGGGTTTAGAAGGCTGAGGGGGAGTCTTATAGAGACTTACAAGATAATGAAGAAATGGTAAAGGTAGAGAGATTCTTTCCGCTTAGAAAGGAATCCAGAACTGGAGGGCAGTCTCAAAATAAGTTGGGGGAGGGGGGTGCAGTTTACAACAGAGTTGAGGAGGAATTTCTTCTCTCAGAGACTGGTGAATCTCTGGAATTCTCTGCCCATTGAAGTGGTGGAGGCTACCTCATTGAATATATTTAAGTCACAGATCGATAGATTTCTGATAGACGAGGGAATTAAGGGTTATGGGGAGCAGGCGGGAAAGTGGAACTGATCCACTTCAGATCAGCCATGATCTTATTGAATGCAGGGCAGGCTCGAGAGGGTAGATGGTCGACTCCTGCTCCTATTTCTTATGTTCTTATGAATGAATGGTTATGGGGACAAGGCAGGAAAGTAAAGGATTAGATCAGACCAATCACGATCTTGCTGAATGGCAGAGCAGAATTAATGGCTGAATGGTCTCCATCTGATCGTACGTTTGATGGTCGCTGGTTTTGGCATTTGTGAATGTAGACAACTGCCTGCATCATGTGTTTGCTGCCCTGTGTCATGGAATTCACGACCTGAACCGTGGAATGAACATCCCTCACCAAGGTCTCCACTGCGGAAGCCACTCTTGTTATATTGGTCTGGTTGTCTCACCGCCAGCAAGATCTTCTTAGATTTAAGGCGATGGGACTCCTCCAGCCTGCCTTGTGATTTGAGGAATGAGGTGGATATCCCTTCCCTGATGTCTCAGACTCTGCCTTTGTAGATCCAACAGCTGAGGGACAACCAAGTCCAGAGGCATGGCATCTGATTGGGGCTCAACAGAGCCTTGGGCTCTCGCAGTCCTTCAAGTGCTGATCGCTTTGATGTACTGGCCTCCATCTCCTGTGCATCATCAGAAGTGAGGTGCTCATCCGTTAGCAACTGAGAAGCCTGTCTACTAATTATTCCAAGATATGGATGTTTGCGCTGGTGGAGGGTGTGTGTGACAGCTGCGACACCTCCTCAGTGGCAACTTCTGAGAAATCTTTAGAGCTGCTCCCCTGGCTGGGCTCCAAAGCAACAATTGTGGATGGGCTGGGCCGCTCCTGTAAAGGAAGGGAAATAGTAATGGTGCATAGCAGGGTCTTAAGGATTGGAGAGATTAAACTCACATGAGGCTAGCCAGATAAATGTGTGTGTTGTGGGTCTTCACTTGTCTCGCGCTCACTTCACCCTCAGTCTCTTCCTTCCAGACAAGCTCTGGAGTGCTCTCCTCAAACAGCGAGCGGATTTTCAATTTGGACACTCCTCCGTCCAACTGCGCTCTCTACTTTTTATTGTAAGCCGGCTAGTCTTGTGATGAGACAGACGGTGGTGGGGTGCGAACTGGGGGTAAACAGGACGTGTGCTGGGTCAGAGGATAAGGATGCGTGGTTGGTGATTGGGAGGTACGATGTGATCAGGAGAGGGGGATAAGTTGAGGTTGGGAAGGGTGATTGGCAGGATCCTGTGGGGTGGCAGCGAGTGAGCTCCTAGCGAGTGAGAGTTGAGAAATGAGTGACTTAGCATGGCTGCGTGGGTGAAGTCGTTCATCGTCCTGCAGTGCTTGCCCATCGTCTTGTGCGAAGGTTTTGTGCTCACCAGTGCTGCCATTGCCTCCTTTGAAGGGTCGATGACTCTGATGTTGGTGTTCAGTTTGCTTCAGGGTCCAGCATGTCCCATCTTTGCTCCACCCCATCCAGCATTCTGGAGAGTGCTCCCCATGAAAACCTCAGGACAGCCTTCCTGGCAGCCGTTCCACTACCTGGGCTTGGAATAAGCGTTAGGGAGGTGTTTAGATGGAGCGAGCCCCTGAGTGAAGAGCTCAAGTGGCACAAAGTCGAGCAAGTCAGAGCAGCCCACCACAAACATGGTGCGAAACTCGTGCAAAATGTTCTCCTTCAAAGTGCCTAAAAATACAAAGCAACGTCTCACCGACACTGTCAGCGAGTTACTGGATTCCTCGGCAAAAACCACACTGAGTCAAAGTAACGGAAAATTCTTCCCTTTAGCCTTCGATTTTATCCCCTTGATTTTAAATGGGTTTAAATTTTAAAGGTTTTAAAGGTTTACATTATTGTATCACCAATATTTATGAATATTTTCATAAAATAATTTTTTTTTTTTACGATACTTATTCATTTTTACTGACAGTATGTTTCAGAAAGATTCCATTGTCCCATTCTTCCTCTTATAATTCCAATGTTTTTATTAACGGAATCAACATTTGTGATTTTTCTGCTATCCTCTTGTTAGGATTGCACCTTAATATCATGCAAGCTTCGAAACATTCTTGAAACATAAAATATGGGTGCACATCTGAGGCTATCTATTCAGAACATAGTACTCTTTAGTAATCTTGTTATAACAAACTTATTGTCTTTTGTAACTGTTCTGAGGTCCGACAGATAAGTCGGGGGTACAGCAGTAAATATGATGGCCCCCATTTACTCAGCATTCTGTATTCACTAGCATGGACAGCCTGTCGTAGGGATCCAAACACCCCTTGCATCCATGGTTATATTGCCAGCAACTAAACTAAGCATTAGGATGGCACGGTAGCACAGTGGTTGGCACTGCTGCTTCACAGCTCCAGGGTCCTAGGTTTGATTCCCGGCTCGGGTCACGGTCTGTGTGGAGATTGCACATTCTCCTTGTGTCTGTGTGGGTTTCCTCCGGGTATTCTGGTTTCCTCCCACAGTCCAAAGATGTGCGGGTTAAGTTGATTGGACATGTTAAGAAATTGCTCCTTAGTGTCCAAGGATGCATAGGCTAGAGGGATTAGTGGATATAATATGTAGGGATATGGGAGGGGTGCAGGGTCTGGATGGGGGGTTGTGTTCAGTGCAGACTTGATGGGCCAAAGGGCCTCTTTGTGCACTGTAGGATTCTATGATCCAAGCTAAACATTAGGTGTTGCAGCACTCTGTCACTTGACCGTACTTCTTTCTTTACATTCAGTTTGATTTGCTTTCTCATGCTCTTACTTGCAATTTCTTCCTTCCACCTTGCTTTTGAGGCGCTGACAAATATCAGAAAATTATTTTTGGTCTTTAATCAACCATCTCTCTTTGAAATTTCTCTGCATTACTTAGAGGGCTACAATGTTACACTATTTCAACCATTCCCCCCACTCCATTCATAAGCTCCCAGTTACAGATCCAAACTTGCTCAAAGTACACATAAATTATAGTAATGAGATGATCTTTAATTATGATGCAAAGTCAGACTCTGCTCCTTGTCTGAATCCCTTTGTTCACAGCTGGAACTACACAAGTGACTCTGATGATCATAAGGATAATTGTGAAATATCTAGGTTCTTTGAAACTGAAAGTTAAGTTTTGAAAACCAACAGAGTACAATGCAGAATCAAAGTGGTTAAAGTTTTACAAAATTGAATGGGGACAGTGTGGTTTTAAACAGATGGTCCAAAGGGATTGTGGTTAAGATAGCAGCAGACTTTCTTGCTGAACTGTGAAAAAAAGAATTCTGTGTTTAAATTAGTCATTCTATTTATGTCAAAAGAGAACCTGTTGCCAAAGTTTTTTTTCCACAATCTTCAAGGATCATCGCAGTTGTTTGATTTCATTAACCCTCAGGGCGCTGGAAGTTCCTGGGCTCCTCAGACCTCCTGCATTATTAATTCACTTTCAGCAAACACAAATCTGGTTTGTGGTTAGCATCGCTGCTTCACAGCACTTGGGACCCTACGTTAGAATCATGAAAAACTACAGCACAAACAGGTCCTTCGGCCCACAAGTTGCGCTGATCATATCTCTACTTACCTAGGGTTAGATTTCTGGCTTGGATCACTATCTGTGCGGGGACTGAACATTCTCCCCATGTCTGTCTGGGTTTCCTCTGGGTATTCCGGGTTCCTCGCACAGTCCAAAAGACATGTTGGTTAGATGCATTGCACTTCTCCCTCAGTGTGCCCGAACAGATGCCAGAGTGTGGCGACTGGGGGATTTTCACAGTAACTTTATTGCAGTGTTATTGTAAGCCTGCTTGTGACACCAATAAATAAAATAAATATTATAGCTAAAAAATGTCCAATTTCAAGAGCTGCTTTACTCCAGTAATTCCTTGGTGTGGAGATGCTGGTGTTGGACTGAGGTGGGCACGGTAAGAAGTCTCACAATACCAGGTTAAAGTCCAACAGGTTTATTTGGAATCACAAGATTTTGGAGCACTGCACTCACCTGATGAAGGAGCAGTTTGCTCAGAAAGTTGGCAATTTCAAATAAACCTGTTGGACTTTAACCTGGTTTTGTAAGGCTTCTTACTGTGCCCAGAAATACTTTGGCAGTATACCAGTCAAAATGAACACAAAACGTAATTCAAACAAAACATTAAGTACTTTGGGCAAAAGAAAAACTGTGATTATTTTTTGCACCTGTGTAAGTGCTATAAGTGCCCTTGGAGCTCCTAGGTAGCGTCTACTTTGTACACGCCACTCTTGGGGCAAGTCACACACAGGTAACCATATTATTGAGAATATTAGCCCATATGCTGTAGACAATCATCATAAGTATGCGAAACAGGTAGATCATTGTGTGCAACTGGGTGTCGTGTAGTATGTGGGCAGGATGGCAGATTGGTAGAATGGCAGGTAGGTGCAGTAATAGCTGGGTCGTGTATAGGTAGGTGAGGTGACAGCTGGATAAGATAGTAAGTGGGTAGGGATTTAGATGGATAGGATGATAAGAGGTAGGGTGCTTTATATCAATGGGAGCTAAGTGGGTGAGGGGTCAGGTAGGTAGGGTGGTAAGTGGGTGCAGTGGTGGCTGGGTGTTAGGGAAAGACACTTAAGGTGATAGGCGAGTTAGGGGGCAGTCAGGTCAGGTAGGGGGGAGGGTAAGGAGGTTAGAAGGTTGGGAATGAGGTTTCAGTCGGGGGGGCGTCTGGAGGGGGAGGTGTCGGGGTTCACTGTGAGTGATTGGAGAAGATGGGTCAGTTGTATAGTTAGTCAGGAGTTAGACGCAGGTTTATCTGCCAAAACTTTCCTGGTAATTATCCGGCTAAGTAAGTTGGAACTGTCCAAAGTTTCTGATTCGAATTGAGAGTTGGAGATTTTTGTGGAGGGTCCCATGGGTGTAGGGAAATTATTTGTGGAAATTTCAAACTTGTGGGAAGCTCCCATCGAGGTGAGTGCATCGGGACATTTGCAATGTCCAAATATCATCTTGGGTCATATGTCTGGTCTCCGATGATCCAAAGATTGGAAGATCTGGGCCAATCTGTACTTCGGTAAGGACAACTTCATAAAATTCACTGCAGCAACAACGGCTGCCTTAGTGCAGGACAAAGGCGACATTGTCAGTAATTGTAAAGGTAGCCATGGTGATGAATATTTACGTGCCTGGCTCATTCCAGGCTGGACATGAAGATACTTACAACATCTTGCGGACTGACATCCATTGTTACGACAAAGGGTCTCTGCTCATAGCGAGCTGACTACATTGCACCATCTACAGCTTGTAAATCAGAAGGTATTGTGGACATGAGATATGAGAAGCAGGACAAAGTGTGAGATTATTGGTATCTTTGATGGGTTTCACCCTCTGGCTGTGTCCTGAGCATTGACATCCCAATAACTAACCAGTAGTCCTTTATGGGGAACAGAGTATGCAAGTTGTGTGTCCCCCTGTCAGATTATGCTGCTCTGCTTGTGTAAACACAGTAAGAAGTCTGACAAGACTAGGCTTAAATCCAAGCGATTTATTTGATAGTAATCTCACAAGCTTTCGACCCTCTGGTCTTCGTCAGGTGAATGAGCTTGTGAGTTTACTATCAAATAAATCAGTTGGATTTAAACCTGGTGTTGTCAGACTTCTTACTGTGTTTACCCCAGTCCAAAGCCGGCATCGCTACGTCATGTCTGCTTGTGTATACGTTGAACCTCAAGAGAGAGAGAAATGTTGTACGTTTTGCTTGGGTGATGTGGCCGTCATGGTTGAATAGCTGACGGCGTGTGCAGGTTGAGAGATATGAGGGTATGCCTTTGAACAGTTCTAAGTGTGGCATCGTATAGTGGAACATACAGTGTTAGCTCTTATTAATTGATATTGTCAGTTGGTGAAAGAGTGAGATGCAGTGAATTGAATATATCTGAGGCTATTGCTGCAGATATGGCATTTGAAAATGCATTCACACAGCATAATCACTCATCTGTGGTGTACATCCTCTAACAGCGTGAAACCAGGAACCTTAACACTTGTCAAAGACCAACCAGCAATTTGCTTTCACTAATTGCTAAGCTTCCATTCCAGAGGGCCTTTTGGTTTGCTGCAGGGATCTCTCCCCCTGTCCCCCTCTTCCACAAAGGCCTTCAGTGTAGCATTGGAAAATCCTGGAGCTTGCACTCTCCCAAGTTGTGCCAGTGCTCCCTGTCCCAAGCTTGCAGTCATGTTCTGCAGCATTATAACACTTGTGTTGGCCACAAGGCCTTTAAGATGTGTAGGGATTTCAATAGCTCAGGCTAATTTTAAACAAAGTTAGCATTTCTGATATCAGACCACTGCTGATACATGTGCCCTTTCAATAATAAACACTGGTTGGGTGTTTAAATGATTGGAATAAGCAGAGAGCACAAAGTTGATGTGCTGCCTTCATTGCAGTCAATGGACAAAAGATGAATCACAATCACCATCTCTGGGCCCACTTACAGGGGCTTTCACGTTTATCCCCTTCAGCTCAGCTTGTAAACTCTGTTTGATAATCATCTGGTAATCAATTGTCAGTTTGGTTTTTATGTATTGCGTTATAACTTCATGTATATTAGATATAGTGCTGAAGCAACCATGTTGAAACATCCAATCTCAGGCAAACAATTGTGTGGCCTTCGGCATCAAGATTTGTAGGTGAACTTAAGAGGAATGTAAGTTGGAGGAAGGTTAAGCTGTATAGCCTTTCACACCTACCCAGCCGTTCACCAAAATCATGGCTGATTCTTGACCTGGGACTACTTTGCTCCACATTCCTTGATTCCCATAATATTGTGCAGAGCATATTATCTTAATAGTTTAACTATTGCAATTATCCCCAGAGATCCATGGGGAGTTACCAATTTATCTCCTTGTGGGGCTTATTGAGTGTGAGTTTCCATGGTAACAGGCAGCGGCCTGACCAGCTGGAATGCACTACCTGAGCCTTTTTAAAGGCAGGCCTAGGACTGGGTCTGCTAAACAGTAGTCTCAGGCACAAACTAGCTTGTGTACACAGTGGTGGTGATCATAGTTTGCATCGTGAGATAAACTATGCTCCTTTCCAGTAAGGCTTCCTGAGTTACTGCCCTTCGCTTTTTCAAACAAGTCACATCCAAATCGGCCTAAGAGGGCCAGTATTGTAAGGATCTGTGAACACAGAGTCCCATTGAATGTGTGTGCTGGGCATCGGACCAAGATTGTGATGTAGTGCTCTTTCCAACCCACACTCATTACTGACAAGCTCATTGGAACACATAATGATTTTAGTGAGATTTAGTGAGCTTTTGTAAGATCAGCAATGAAGGGAGAGAAGAAGACATTTTTGAATTTGATATCTTGACTGGATTATAAGCAGTTTGGAGAAGATTTTCATCAGTGCCCGCTGGATTCTAGAACTGGTACAGCCTGGAAAAGGATAGGTTAATAGAACTGCTGAGGGAAAATGCACCTCTTGGCCACAACTGCTTAAGATCTACCACAACCAATGCTACAAAGGGAACTTTTGCTTGAAACAATTCAAATTAAGGGTGGTGCTTTCAGAAAAAAAGTGTCTAAAGTTTCTTCTGAAAACTTTATGTCACCACATTATCACTTTTAGACGGAGCACACATCAGCTGGGAATTAATTTCGGTGAAGGGGCTCTCACTCACTGGTTGGAGAAGTGGTGGGGGTTCCACGTTGCTTTTCTCCAGGCGTTCAATGTTATTATATTCCAAATAGGCAATAGCTTGAGCAGCATCTGACCTCCTGTCGGATTAAATCCTCTTGGAGCGGTAATCCTGCTCCCAAGAGTCACTGACGAAACAAAGGCAGCAGCACTCCAGTGTAACCAGGGGCAGTGGCCACTGCTGGTGTGACAGTGGGATTGCCAGATAGAGGTGAGAGATGGAGGGTTGGGGTCATGGGGAGAGGCTCATCACCAAGAGGTGGTGAGAGGGGTCAAAAACAAGGGCAAGGAGGTTGGCTTCCATGCAGGGGAGGCACGGTGACACAGTGGTTAGCACTGCTGCCTCACAGCTTCAGGGACCAGGTTTGGTTCTCGACTTGTGAGTCTGCATGTTCTCCCCGTGTCTGCATGGGTTTCCTCCCGCAATACCATGTTAAATTCTCCCTCCGTGTACCAGAGCAGGCACCAGAGTGTAGCAATTAGGGGATTTTCATAGTAACTTCATTGCACTGTTAATGTAAACCTATTTGTGACATGAATAAATAAACTTTAAAATTCAACAGGCAGAAAAAGTTTTGGTGTCACGCTAGAATGGGAGATGTATGGTCATCAGGAACATTTTAAAACAAATGCTTTGATGTAAAGATAAATTATAATGTCACAAAATGAAAAAGCAGAAGATTTGAGCAGGTAACATCAATCGGGAGCTCTACGCCAAGACACAGCAGAACCACCAATGAGGCTAAAACCTCCACCCAAATTGATGATGAAATTAATGTGTTGAAACAGCACTTTCTGTTTCGAGAGAGGAGGTGGTGAGTGCCAAGAAAATATCTCGGATCATTCACACTTGCTCTGTGCAATATTACTTCCCCAATTCATTACTGGGAATCTTTGCAGCTAGAAGAATTGAACAACGAGTGTTAAACATAAGAGGAGAGAGGAGAAGAGAAAGGAAGATAACTGGGCAGGGTAGTGGTTATGATACTTAACAAGTAACTATGTGGTTGACTAAATGCCTTCCGGGAGATTAGGGATGGGCAACACATACTATCTTGTTAGCGTCACCCGTATCCCAAAAACACATTTTAAAAATTGGCTGAGGCTCATGCATGGCTAGGCAGACTGACACTTTGAGTAATAGGATTTTAACCCTCACTGGAATAACCAACACTCTCTCTAACACTCACGTGGCGAAAGCTTGGGGTGGACTTAGGCAATGGTGGGCAGTGTATTGTCTGAAGATTTTTCTTGCAATGGACCACATGAAGGATTGCTGATAATTTTGTGCAGCCTGGCATGTCACATTGGAAAGGTATTTGTATCCAGAATACGTGCAAGAATCAGCCAGCATTAGAAATAAAGTGGGAGAGGTCTGAAATATCTTCTTGTCTCACATTTATCTCAGATCAATGGGAAGGTACCAACTGGAAAGACACCTGAAGCAATTGGCAGTGAGCCTCAGAGTTGTGGATTTCAAAATCATGGGCGATGCAGCTAAGATACACCTTCATTTCACTGTTCCAAACTGGTCCTTGGGCACTGTGGCTTGGATTCTTAGACAATGGTGGAATTTCTAATTCTAGTGCTGGACGGGGAGGATGTGGGGGGGAAACCTGCTTATTCAAAGCTGTGCAAAAGACCTAAACCTGTGTTCTATCAATGTGAAAAGGAATGCGCCATACTTGGCTTGCGCTGAGGTGAATGAGGTGTGGTGGGTTGGAGGAATCAGGGTGAGAGAATGGGAAGGAGAAAATTGTGATTATTTAAGTAATATCCTATTGCTTGTAAAATGGTTCTACTAGGAACTTATGTCATTACAAATTTGAATTATTTCACAATTATTTTACTGGTTGTATAAAATGTGCAGGAGTGGAGAGACCTGTATATTTGTCCCAAGCATCGAAAATGACAGAGTTAATAAGGGATACATGATGTTGGGTTTTATAAATAGATGTATTGCGTATAAAAAGAGAGGGGTTATGGTTTACTGTCACAAAGCACTGAATCACCCTCAACAGGAGTATTATGTCTAATTCTAGGCACCATACACTTAAAGATGTGGAAATGATGCAGAAAAATAAGGGGATGATGGTTCCAAGGACGAATAGATCGAGGAAGCTGACCTTCTTCTCCTTCAAGCAGAGATGATTGAGAGGGGATTTGATAGATGTGTTTAAAATCATGAGGGGTCCAGACAGAGCAGATAGAAAGTGTTTTCATTGTCGGAAGAGTTGAAGATCAGAGAATATAGATTTAAAGTGATTGGCAAAACGAACAAAAATGACACAAGGACATGTTTTATGCAGTGAATTGTTGAGATCTGGACTAACCTTCCAAAAATGGGATGGATCTTGGCCTTCAAAAGAGAATTGGATAAAAAGCTGCAGAGAACAAAAAAATGCAGGGCTGTAGGGACAGTTCAGGGGAATGGAACAAAATAAGTTGCTCTTCCAGAAAACTAGCATGTACACAATGGACAGAATGGCCTCCTTCTGTAATGTGCCCATTCTATGATTCTATAATTCTATGTATAATGTTAAATTACATGTTACTATTTATTTTCCATTGCTAATGATTACTGTAGAGGGATGATTTTAAAACAAGGATTTTTTTTGCCGTTTATAGCATATACTCATTATCTCATCACTTTTCTCATACTAAAATAGATGATAAATGTGTAGTGGCTTCAGCTACATTACAACCGAATAATGACAATTATACATGTACTACTTAAGGTTTTAATTAACGTAAGTGCTTCATCTTCCAAGTGACAATAACATATAAATCTTCTGTGTTTTTAACATCTATTGTATTCAAGATATTGGAGAAATATTTGAAGACATTTGCCAAGATATGATTTGTATAAAGTCTTTAGCCTTTTAGAAGAAGGTTCTCCCATAGTCCATGAATCTGAGCCGTCTTGATGTCATCGGTAAGAACAATTATCCCTTTTTATAGAAACTAAATATGACACTGCGATGTTAATAGATGATCAACTTTTAATTGTGCAATTAATACATTCAGAAGAGAAAGGATTTCACAAGGTAATGAAACAGCAAAGTGAATTTCTCATATCAAAAAACAAAGAACAAAAGAAGTACAGCACAGGCCATTCTGCTTTCAAGTCTGTGCCAATCATAATGCCTTAACTAAACTAAAAAAAATGTTTCTGCCTTTACTCGGTCTGTATCCTTCTATTCTCTCCAAAATCTTCACCACCGATGATACAGCAAGCAGGAGGTTTCAGAGGCAAAGGGAGTGGAAGAGGAAACTGAAGAAAGATGAAACTGGCTTTAGCATTTGTTCAACATGATAGTTGTAAAATGCCATGGCTGACACATCTCTACATCGTGATACAAGGGTTTTACAGAGATGATCAAAAGAGCTGAGTAATTAATACCTGAATAGTACCTGAATTCATACTTCCAATTGTCACCCTTTAATTATAGTCATAAAGCACAGAAAACGGTTACTAGTCTATCAAGTCCTTGTCAACTCTCTTCTAAGTAATCCCGTCAATTCCATTTCCCCATTTATATGCCTCAGTGCTCTGCAAGTTTAAATAAAGCATACAAAAGGCAGATAAGATATGTGAAATTGTCAAACTGTCAAGTTTTTAAAATTCTCTGCTCTTTAAATTAAAAAGCAAAATGATGGATAAGATTTGTGATTTAGTTAGGGCCAATCATCATGCCCTAACACAACGAAAATAAATTTTTCTCCTTACTTGGTCTGTATCCCTCTTTTCCCTCCAAAATCTCTATCATCGATGCTACAGTGATCAAACTGTCAAATTATTTAAATATCCTGCTCTTTAATTAAAAAGTAAAAGGATGGATAAGATCTTTGTAACTGTCAAGCTGTCAAGTTATTCAAATTTCCTGCCCTTTAAATTAAAAAGCAGCCTGCCTGTGTCTGTAAGTTGAATTGCTGCTTTTAGTTTCAATAGCTATTTGCTGACATCAGTCTAACTGCTATTGGTATCGCATTATTACTACATCTACAACGTGTCATTTTCACATTTGAGTCTGCAAATTTGCAGTTTGATTGACATGTTCAAGAGGCTATGAAAGCAATTGTGATGAGCTATGCATACAAATATTTTATAAAGGATTAAGTACTTAAAGGGATTTAAATATATTGAATGGTCTTTGAAAAATGAGAGTTTTTATTAAATAGTGAAGACTCTAATAGATAATTAGAAGCTTATTTTGATTTATTTCAGCATAGCTTCATGCCCATGATGGATATAGGTTTTGTGAATGATTATACTTTAAACTATCTATTTAATTCCAAGAAAGATTAGAATTGGGGTCTAAAAATAGGTAATTAATATTTCTAGCTGAATACTATGCCCATATGATTCACATTGCCATGGAGATAGGTCCTGAGGGGGGTAAGAGTCCACATCAAACCAGTGAAAGTATAAGTTACCATTTTTTAAAATAAAGATATCCCTAACGATCACAGACAAGTCAATCTGGAAGAACCTGGGAGCAAGAGAGAGGGCAGAGAGTCAGAGGCAGACAGTCTTGATTATTTAATGGGTTGGAATTCATGCTCAAATTGAAGAGACCATGTTTGTGAGGATTTAAATGAAGCTGCGAGATTCAGCAAGCTTTGGCTAGATGGAAGAATCTCAAAGCTACCCTCACCGTGAAAGTCAGAAATTGAGAATAGCTTTGGATTGGTTCCTAAAGATCAAAGTATCTACTTAAGGGACAAAATCAAGTATAACCATAGAGGGGGAATTTTGGTCATTTTGAAAATTAAGTGGGAAAAATTTTCAGTAGCTTTATATTGCAAACTGAAATAGTGTTCAATTAATATTGCTTTTAGTTATTTATTACAATAAAAGTTTGAACACTTGAAATCTTGTCATGTGATCCTTCTAGTCAGTCGGAAGAAGTTTGATTAACTTCCTAAAAATTATAAGAAAAACGACAGAATGGGTCATCAACAATATTGTCAAGTGGTTGTTGCTGAGTAATAAGCTGCTCAGTGATGCTCAGTTTGAATTCAGCCAGGTTCATTCAACTCCTGGCATTGTTACAGCCTTGTTCAAACCTAAACAAAATATGGGAACTCCAGAGGTGATGTGAGAGGTATTGTGAGCCATAGAACCATAGCAAATTACAACTCAGAAACAGGCCTTTTGGCCCTTCTTGTCTGTGTCAAACCATTTTTTTTGCCTAGTCCCGCTGACCTGCACTTGGAATATATCCCTCCACACCCCTCTCATCCATGAACCCATCCAAGTTTTCCTTGAATGTTAAAAGTGACTCCGCATTTATCACTTTATCCCTCAACTCATTCCACACTCCCACCACTCTCTGCATGAAGAAGCCCCCTCCTCCCCGCCCCCCTCTGCAATATTCCCTTTAAACTTTTCTCCTTTCATCCTTAACCCACGTCCTCTGGTATTTTTCTCCCCTAGCCTCAGTGGAAAAAGCTTGCTTACGTTCACTCTATCCATACCCATCATAATTTTATACACCCCATTCAAATCTCCCCTCATTCTTCTACGCTCCAGAGAATAAAATCCCAATCTAGTTAATCTCTCTCTGTACCTCAGCTTCTCAAGTCCCGGCAACATCCTTGTGAACTTTCTCTGCACTCTTTCAACCTTATTTACATCCTTCCTGTAACTAGGTGACCAAAACTGCATACAATACTCTAAATTTGGCCTCACCAATGCCTTATGTAACCTTACCATAACACTTATTCTCAATACTCCGATTTATAAAGGCCAATGTACCAAAAGTACTTTTTATGACCCTATCCACCTGTGATGTCACTTTTAGGGAATTCTGTCCCTGTATTCCCAGATCCCTCTGTTCATCTGCACTCTTCAGAATCCTACCATTTAGCCTGTACGTTCTACTTTGGTTTGTCCTTCCAAAGTGCAATACCTCACACTTGCCTGTGTTAAATTCCATAATGATCCTCCCACAGATGCTTGATACTGAAGCAGTATTTGACTGAATGTTGCATCAAGAAGCCAGAGCAAAACTGGACAATCAGGGAAATTAGAGGGAAAACTCTCCACTGATTAAGCACAAAGGAAGCAGATTGTTAGAGGTCAATTATCTCAGCTTTAGGATATCATTGCAGGAGTTCCTTAGGGTATTGCCCCTAGGTCTAATCATCTTTAGCTGCTTCATCAATGACATTCCTTTCATCAGAGATGGGATGTTTGCTGATGACTGCACAATGTTCAGTATCATTTGTGACTCTTCAGATATTGAAGCAGCCCTTGTCCAAATGCAGCAAGACATGGGCTAACAAGTGGCAAGTAACATTTGTGCTGCACAAGTGCCAGGCAATGACCATCTCCAATTCGAGAGAATCGAACCATTACTCCTTGATATTCAATGACTTTTCCATCAGTAAATCTCCAACTATCAGAATTCTGACGCTGAACTGGACTAGCCATATAAATTCTATGGCTGTAAGAATAGGTCAGATTTGAAATTCTGTGACAAGTAACTCCCAAAAAAAACTGTCCAAAATCTACAAGGGACAATTCAGGAGCGTGGTGGAATATTCTCCATTTGTCTGAATGAGTGCAGCTTCAACAACACTCAGGAAACGAGACATCATCCAGAACAAAGCAGCCCTCTTGATTGGCATCCCTTCACCACCGATGCACAATATCAGCAGATATTACCATCTACAAATGTGATGCACTGCGTCAACTTACCAAAGGTCCTTACGCAGCACTGTATAAACTCATGACAGCTACATCAAGAAGGACAAGGGCCGCAGACACATCAGAAGACCAACATTTGTAGGTTCCTTTCCAAGCCACTCACCATCCTGATTGGAATAGGGTGCGATTCTCACAAAAGTGCTGAATTGGTGAGAAAATTGGTGTAAATCATGACTATTATTTCAGAGCTGAATCACCCCATTGCAGAGGTCATAATCACAAATTGTTGGTCTCCCCCCCAGAAAGGCAAACCCGTCTCCCGTCCCAGCAGAACACCACCTCCTCCAGCCTGTCCCGCGCGCTGGCAAGTAATGGGAGAATCTCCCTCTACATTGCTGTTCTTTCACTATTGCCAAATCAAAATTCTGGAATTCCTCCCTAAGCAGCACTGTTTTTAAAGTTTATTTATTAGTGCCACATACAGGTTTACATTAACATTGCAATGGAGTTATTGTGAAAATCCTCTAGTCAACACACTCTGGTGTCTATTTGGATACACTGAGGGAGAATTTAGCATGGCCAATGAACCTAATCAGCATGTCTTTTGGATTCTGGGAGGCAATTGGAGGAAACCCACACAGACACAGGGAGAACATGCAGATTCTGCACTGATAGTGACTCAGACTCGGAATCAAACCTGGATCCCTGATGCTGAGAGACTGCAGTGCTAACCACTGAGGCACCATGCCACCCACAGTAAGTGGTAGCTCCTACACTACATGGATTACAGTGGTCCCAAAAACATCTCAAAGGCAATTAGGAATGGAAAATATATGTGACTTAGTCAGTGATACCCCCATCCTGTGAATGAAAACAAAACTCCAAATGACAACTGAAGCGGTTTGAACGTTGTAATAGGCACCATGTCACAAAAACATGATCAGACTAAAATTGACACATGGCCATTAAAGAAGCTATCAATAAGTGGGTGTAAAATGTTGATCAGAGAGTTAGATGGAGAGTAGCGTATCTAATACGCTGTAATAAATGTTCACAGTAAAAAATATTCATGCAGAATCATGTGGGCGATTCTCGTAGCCCACTCTGCTGCTCTAGCTGTACAGCAGGCTCGGAGACATCACTGCGGCCTGCTCAGCAGGCTTCCCACTGCGATCATGGCTTCCGTGAGAATCCCAGCCAAAGGTTTCCAGCATCAGCAGCTCTGTGGTGGAAATTGGCATGGAGCTGATTACAATATGGAAATCTTCATATCAATAGCAGGCCCAGACTGAAGTCTGCAGCTCCACTAGAACCCCGTTGTCACCCCCACCCCAACACCAGGAATGGTTCCATCCAGCGAGGTTTACTCCTGCTCTCTAGAAATGGGGAACAAGTGGCTGATTCTGCTGGAGTGAAGAGAGGCCATTGAGGCCCATCCAGGAGCACAAAGGTAAGGAAGGTGCCTCTTAGGCCATGCCAGACTAGCACCCTGACACTGTGCAGGGGGCAAATCGGCACTGCTCAAGGGATAGCTTGGCATTACCTACCAAGCATCGGACAGTGCCAAAGGGGGTGAGACTAGAAAGGGGCAGTGCTTTTATCTGGGTGGGGGTTGTCAGGGCTGTCTAAAGGGCTATGGCTGTTGGTGGGGAGGAGGTTGGAGCTGCCAGTGGGGGTGATTGAATGATCAAGACTGGATGAGGTCTCTGATGGCAGGGATGAGAGGCCTGGGAGGCCAGTGATCAGTGGCGGGTGTGGTTGATAAGCCAGCGATGGGGGATTGTGGGGCTGGCCAGTTATTGGAATGGCCAACAATTGGGGAGGGGGCAAACTGTCTCCACGCTAACAGTTCAGCGCATGTGCAATGGCCCATTCAGCGCTATGTTGCTGGTCTTCAGGGAAGAAATAGGTCCTGCCCTCTGATTTTTAGAGGGAATCATACAAGGGCACTCTGTAATGCAGAGTATCAGAGATTTGCTCTGGAAATCACGTGAAAAATAAATCATCAGGAATTCCTCCCATTTTTAAGACAATTGGGGATTTTGAATTTTTTTGTAAAAATCCCAGCCAATGTCTTATTTAATCTTTCTATAACTATATTTTGTACTACATAATATACATCAAGTATACATGATGCAAAGTAGCCTAATATTGATGATGTAAGGTGTTTATACTGCTTGTCACAAGAGTCTTGACTGCTGTCTCAATAGCAATAACTCAAGTATTCTGACCAACTTGGATTGACTATGAATAAGAAAAGGGTTAATATTTTCCCACTCATTAATAAACCAGACTGAATAGCAATGTTGTGTTCAAATCATTAAAAAGAAATAACTTGGATTTTGTCTGACAGTTCCTTATATCTTTTATGTGGATATGTTCAGATTTGGACAACGTCTACAGAGACCTGAAATCAGCAATTTGCCACTGTCCATCGAAATTATTGATATGGTCATCATGTTAATGAAATAACAAGTACTGGGTTTCTCTTTGAAACTAAAATAGGGTTAGTGTCACTTGCTTTGAACACATTTAGTCCCGATTTAATGTTTGTTTTAATGGGATGTTGATTGCTGATGATCTTTGTAAAACCCTCTTTCATTCCACCCGATCTTTTGACAATGTTACATTTTGCCTTGCCTGATGATATTTATTTTTGCACTAAATAATTAACATATCTTCGGAAGTTAAATTCTCTGAGTTCTGAATCTATGTTAGTTACTGGATCAATCTTACCAACACTATAACAAAGATTTAGGGTATCTAAAACTGCCTTGCCAAGGCCTTCAATTTAATACCGTGCAACTTAGCTAATAAATCCAAAACAGTCTCAAACATTGTGCTTTGCTAGAAATATTTGAATGCACTGTCATTGATCTATTGAATAACAACCCTATCTTTGAGCAGCAATTGTTTGAGAAACACTTTGGAACCTAACAGTGTGCATTTTCTTCAGAGACAAAACAAGAACAAAGCGCCAATCTGAACAGGATGAGACACGGAGCCACTTGTTAATTGATAACTTTTCAGTGGTTGAGTGCTGGTAATTGTGTTGTGTGAAGTAAATACCAAGGTGTCTCATTATCACTTTATTTTGCTGTACATTATCATCTCTCTCATCATTTAATCACTTATTATCACAAATCTTTCTATTTGTTTCCTGCCTCCCTATCCCCATCATGTCCACCATCTTTTCTAGCTACGTACTTGTTTAAATTGTGTTCTTTGCTGACACCTTCCAATTATGAAATTACCCAAAATGATGTTGGCCAAATAAAATATTGGGCAAATGGGGCTGGGGGGGTGGGGGGTTGAAGCTGAAGTTTTCAACTTACCAGGTAAGAGGGCCAAGAAGGGTCAAGAAATCTTAACAGCAGAGTCTCATTAGCACCTTGTAACACTACCTCCTTCTTAAAGGCTAATTGAATAGAATGGCTGGATGGAGAGATAACGCCATTAGGTAGGAAGGAACATCAGATGCAGAAGGCCAGCTATCTTTGGCAACAGTCATTGACACTGGGAGGGAACTCAGTATGTGATAAGTGGGAGGTTTAGGAGAGGTTTGAATTGGGAGAGCTGTGGGGAGGCCAGTTACTGAGAAAGGTAATGTCGTGTTAATGTTACTGGGCTGAATAGGCAAAAACTCTCCATTGTTTGGAGCTTTCTGTTCAGGAAGGGTTTAATTTAAACAGCACTAATTCCTCACACTTCCATCCAATGGTTAACAGAAAAGCATTTTGATTTGTTTCCCTCTCCATAAATGCTGCTGTAGTTCCCAACCCCTCAGTTTTGGTGCAATCCAACTTTCTGTAATTAACACCACAACAGACCTGAGACAGGGTGAAGTCAAAGGGTAGTTTATTATCGCAAGCTCAAAAACGTAAAAAGAGGGTTCGCAATGTTACTCCCATTCAGGTAGTAAAGAGAGGGATAGAGGAAAGAATGATTTACAAAGAAAATAAGTATTGTTTCACATGTTTTTTAGAGTACAGATTTTGAAGTCCAATGCTGTATTTCTTCACGGAGATTAGTGAGGTTGAAAACCGATGCTAGATAATTTACTGTCCCGGTGGTGTTGACTTCGCATATGATAGCATACAGACATGATTCAGTCTTGTAGATGATGGTATAGAATTTCCAGCACAAGCAATATAAATAGATATTGTTGCAGGGGTTCCTCAAAATAGTGTCATCGGCCAAACCAACTTCAATTGCTTCTTTAACTGCTGTCTTTTTAGCATAAGGTCGGGAATAAGGAAGATTGTTTAGTAGCATTCGCAAATCCTCAGACAATGAAGCAGTCCGCATTTACTTGTCACAAAATCTGGATATCTTTCAAGCTCGGGCTGATAACTGACAAGTTACATTCAAGAATTCAAGAGCATAAAAGATAACAATCAGGAATAGACCAAACAACCCATTAAACCTGCTCTACTATTCACTATAATCCAAGCTGATCCTGGGCTTTAATTCTACTCTGTTGCCTGCTCTCTATACCCCCTAATTCCCGAAACATGAAGAATCTGTCCACCCCAGCCTCAAACGTAGTCAACATTGAAATCTGGACTGTAATCCCTATATGAGGGTGAGGGCCCAGTTTGGCACATTCAGTTAGTGCTCCACATTGTAATAATACTAGACAATGTAGGTCTGCTGCTCGAAACAATGTCTGGGATAAAAACGCGGAGACAATTGTTTTCTGGTATAGTTGGAGCCTAGAGAAGGTTTTGGGGATTATATGTTCTCCGAAGGTATAGTCCTTGAGTTTGTATTTTCTTAAAACCATTATGTTTATTTGGGCTAAAGTTTGGCAAATTTAAAAAGTGGAAACAGGGTTGCTTCATCCATACCTTTTGCACTGACTTGCTGGATGCTGCCGCCACTGAGGATGGGGAAATTTGTCGATCCTGCACCTTTCATTAATTTTTTAATCGGCCACATCTTTCATGACTGAATGTGACGGGACTGCAGAGCTTTGATCCTGATGTTTTATTTCAGGCCCAGGGTTGTGGTAAGAATTGTGGTGGTAATCTCTCCAGACATCAAGCTTTGTCCCTATCATTCTCAGATTTGTGTTATGTAAACATTTGGCAGATGTAGGAGCAAGTTAAAATCTCAGCTTGTATCTTTCTTTCTCTTTCCAAAGATCCTATTTGTCTTGTTGTGTGTTTCTCAGCATTTTCTGTTTTTATTTCAAATTTTCAGCATTCAAATTATCTTGCTTTTGCTGTTGTGAATTATTCTGAGAAATTAAACCAGTTGCATTGCAGCTTTGTGTATTGCACATTAGCATTTGTGTTCAAATTAACTCAAGCTCTGAACAGTCTACAACCATTTTGACTAAAAACATGCATACAATGAATCCCCACCTATAATTCACATATTTGAATATCCTGGCTTAAGTGTAATTTTTCTTGAAGCACAGAAACTCAGAGATAATTCAATTTTCTTGTGAAAGCATCATCTGCCTCTCTGCAGGCAAATTGCTTTTTCCGCAGTGTTACACTTGACTTGGACTGCAATCCCTATATGAGGGTGAGGGCCCAGTTTGGCACATTCAGTTAGTGCTCCACATTGTAATAATACTAGACAATGTAGGTCTGCTGCTCGAAACAATGTCTGGGATAAAAACGCGGAGACAATTGTTTTCTGGTATAGTTGGAGCCTAGAGAAGGTTTTGGGGATTATATGTTCTCCGAAGGTATAGTCCTTGAGTTTGTATTTTCTTAAAACCATTATGTTTATTTGTAACAACAATTTACACATTTCTGTTCTTCCTCTTGTTGTATTATATATTTAAGTGGTTGCATGATTAGATTAAGAGTCGATCACATGGCTTGATCATGAGATCACTGAGATGTTTCACATGCTCCTGTCTTAGTTGCATTTTCTGTTCTGTGCAGAGAACATCAGTTTCAATCAACATATTGTATGTTTGAACCTACATGCAAACCATATCTTTTTCTTTATGTTAGAACCCAGCACCCATCCCGAGTTAGTACTTTATGGGGGCGATCCCACCCATTCCTGCGCCAAAACATTTCCAGTCTGAATAGACCCCTCCCCTGTGAAATCTTATGATATTCATGCTGGTGGCCTCTGCAGTGATGATGCAGAGATGCCGGCGTTGCACTGGGGTAAACACAATAAGAAGTCTGACAACATCGGCTTTAAGTCCAACCGATTTATTTGATAGTAAACTCACAAGCTTTTGAGGTTTCATTCTTCGTCAGATGAATGAATAACCTAACGAAGAGGTGGAAACACCTCAAAAGCTTATGAGTTTACTATCAAATAAATAGGTTGGACTTAAACTTGGTGTTGTCAGACTTCTTACGGCCTCTGCAGTACACAGATTGTGGGAGATTCTAGTCTGAACTCCCACTGAAAAAAGCAATGTGAAATACTCCAGTTTTCCCACAAATACAATACTTTGAATGTTTTTGGCAGATTCACCCCCCGACACGTTGTTTTACCTCTCATGGTCATTCATGATACTATTGGGTTGGAGTTTTGGTTCTAGAGATGGAAGTTGTGTTCTCACTTTTCATTCATGAGGAACGCTGATGGAGAAACAATTCTACATTGGTGAGGTTCGATGACTCAGAAGAGCCACATTAAGGGCTTTGTTTTTCTGGATTAAATCTTTGGTGGTTCATAGTCCTCTCTCAGTTTCTCTGTTCACTTGAGGATACCAAGTTGAACTGGTTACATGAAGAAGGTGCATTGACTTGAAAAATTACGGAATAGCTCATTAGCAAATTGTGGCCCATTGTTGGACACATCAATGTCAGGAATGTGATGTGTTGCATATATTCCCTTGAGGGACTGGATTGTGCTGTGATACCATGCAATCTGTTTACTTCAATCCATCATGACTAGTAATCAATGGTAATAAGGAAGGTTCTCCCCTAAATCCAAGTTAGTTCTGGATACTCTCAGGCTTTGATGGAAAAGTAGAAGAGGATAGTGATTATTTTTGTCTTTGGCTGTTTACACCACAAATAAGACAGTTAGAAATAATTTATTCCATAAATTGACTAATGCCTGGCCACCAGCCTGATATTTTTCCTCTTATGTGGCATTACACTATTCTTAGATGACTTTGGTGAAGTCTTTGAAGAATATCAAATTGAAATATTCTCAGCATGAGTATTCCCTCATTGAAGACTATTAAATTGTCAATGACTGTGAGGGGATTGTGCTAAATGCTGTCATAGTATTGGATTCACGGGGATTTAATCTGGCGTTCCTTCCAGACAATAGCCAGGATTCTCCCAAGAAAGTGCTGAATTCATGTGACAACTGAAGTAACTCACGCCGACTTTTGTAGCAGATTTTCAGAACGAATCTCAAACACTTCATGGATCACAGAGTGCCTCAGCATGATTCACGTTGAAAATCAGTAGGTGTGGCCTATTCTCGCTGGGGAGGGCAGCAACATAGCGCTGAGCGGACCACTGCGCATGCGCTGATCTGTCAGAGTGGAATGCAATGCAAATGCAGTGGCCCCACACTGCCAACTTGACCAGCCCCACATCAGTGCCCTCTGATTCCCTGGACATCTCCGGGCCAGCCCCAATGTTTGTCCACCCCCCGGCCAGCCCTGATTTCCCCAAACTCCACCTTGCTAGCCCCAATCTCCCTGAACCACCCTCCTCCATCCCTGGCAGCCCCTCCACCTCACACAGGTAGTCCCAACAGCCCCAACTCCCCCTCCCTGCAGCCCCAACCCATGCCCACCTGGCTGGCTAGCCCTAATCATCTTCTTCTCTCCCTCTCCCAGTGATCTCCTGGCACAGCGGGACCTCCCCATCTCCACGATCACTCCTATAGGCGCCAACTCCAATAGACTTCCTTCTGGCCGTACCCCCTTGGCACTGCCCTGAGCCTAGTGGGCAGTGTCAAGGTGCTCCTGCCAGCTTGCCTCTTGGGCAGTGGCAGAGGGCCAGGCTGGTGCTACTAGGCTGGCACTCTCCAAGGTGCACCTCCATCTTACCCCTGACCTCCGAGGAGGCCTGCAAGGCCCAGTTCCCTCCAGCGGGGTCAGGCAACTTGTTCCCTGTTAGTTGGGAGTTGTTGTAAATCCCATTGGAGTTTGGTGGGGCGGGGGGGGATGATAGGAGACATTAGCGGCCTGGAGACTTCATTCCCAGGCTCACTAATTGGATGCTAATGCTTATTTAGATATTGAAATCAGCACCAATTTCTGATGCAGATCTCATGGCTCAAGAAATCTTATCCCTGGAGATGTGTGGAAGGACATGGCACACAGCAGGAGGTCTGCTAAATAGTATGTTGACATCTCCCAGCCCATTGTGTTGCTGGAGCAGTGTAGTGGGCTGGAAGAATCCCCCCAGTATTTTGGAGAAATTCTTCATTTTACTTCGTGCATCCTTTCTTCAGGAGCTTGCAAATGTTGAGTGATTGAAAATGTTGTATGGTTCAACCTCGTCGTGAAGTGTAGGTCCTCTCGTTTGGTTCCTTCTATGTTATTTTTAACAGTGTGCCAATTGCTTTTTGATATTTCTCTGGCACATAATCAGAGTGATAATTCATCAATCTTGATTGAATTGCTGATTCTGAGTGGCATTTTCAAAATTTCATTCATGTTCGATCAAGCCCAGAAACGAAATGACAAATGTCTCCAAAATATTGGAGGGGGAGGGAATTCTCCCAGCTCACTACTACACTGCTCCAGCAGCACAATGGGCTTGGAGACATCAACGGAGGCTACTTAGCAGCTCCCCAATGGGTGCCATGGCCTCCACATATCTCCGGGATCAATCAATTGATGAAGTCTCATCAATTCCCCATGCATTCTATCATCTCATCAGCAATAGATCCTACCATGTTAAGTAGTGTATTGACCTGGGCTTTTTGATTTTTCCTGTGTAATCCTGAAGCAATTCTACACATTTTGGACTTTTTCTCCAGTTGGTCTCCTCTAGGCCTGTTGTGAGCCTCCTGCTCTCTGAAATGGCTCTGGGAGCGGGAGTGTGGGTTCTTTGCTTCTGCTGAGCCCTGGAATTGTTCCTACTTGTGTGTTGCTGTTTTTAGCTTTGCGCCTGTGCTCATAACTGGCAGGTCCTCTGGATCTGTGTCTCTCCTTGTATCTGCTGCACTTATGAAGTTCCAACAAAGAAAAAGTAAAGTTTTTTTATGAATCACAAGTAGGTTTACATTAACACTGCATTGACGTTACTGTGAAAATCCCCAAATTGCCATATTCCAGCATCTGTTTGGGCTCAATGAGGGCAAATTTAGCATAGCCAATGCACCTAACCAGTAACATTGTGGTGAGTCTTAAATTTATACTTTTGTACTTCCTTCAAAAGTCTTTTCTTGGCAGCCTTTGTTTTCTTTTTAAGATCTGCTGTTTTTCTTTTACCCTGGAAATCATGACACAATCTGAGCAGGTCTGAAGTATAAACTAAATTGCCTGAAGTCATGCTTTGTGCCTCTGTGAGTGAGAATGTCCCATTCCCAAAGCTAATGGTTTATAAGTGGCACTTATAAACCAGCAGCGCCATTGGGAGTGATGGCTGCTGCTGGAACTGCAGCAGGGAACAGACCAGCCACAATGGAGGAGGCAGCTAAAAGTAGAAATGACCCTTTCAGCTCCTTGAGCTAATAAGATCATGACAACTTACTAATAATCACAGAAATGTAACTATTAATCTCATTGTATTTCCTATATGGCTTTGAATATGTGATTTTGTCATCTACTATCTCATGCTGATCTTTTCTGCCATTTAACCATCTTAACACTACCGCCTTCTCAAGGCAATTAGGGATGGGCAAAAATGTTGGTCTGATCAGCAGTACTCACATTCCCTGAATGAATAAAACAAAAGTCAGCTTGCCCCTAAATCTACTGTCTCTTCTTTTGTGTGTGATTTTTACTCCCCTTTGTTCTATTCTTTTTAAAATATCTTACACGGTAAACATTTTTCAGATTGAATAAAGCGTCACCTTGTCTGCCCTTTTCACAGGTGTTGACTTGCCGCCTGAGAGTTTCCAGTATTTCAGTTTCTCTTTTTGGATATTTTTGTTTTTTCTTTTCACCCATTTCTTTCCGAGTTGCAGAATTTTCGTTAAAATGGAAAATGAGCTTTCAGAGGACCTGACATCCGAAGGATGCTCCAAAATGTCACATTCTGCTGACAACCATCAGAGAGGAATTGGAACCTGCTCTATCGTTCAGGCAGTCTGACCTTCAGATGGGTTGATAGGATTCTGAATGGCGGTTTATGTTTACAATCAAATTGAATACAGTGAATCCTGATCTACAGTATAGATATTGTATGGAATGTAATGGCTTTCTGTGAGCTTGCTAGCAGGTGGGAGCAAGCCTATAAACGAGTGGGAAAGTGCGGCTTGGGGAGCATATCAGTTGCAATTTTTGTTTTGTTCACATTAGAAACAGTTTATAAACTTGCAGAGCTTGGAGTCAAACTTGCCAGGTCTGGTGTACCTCCACCGATCAATGACCTCTTCTGGCCATTATGTGCCGTCTTCTCCTGCAATTTTCAATGGAGAGATCGTGCTGTTATTTGTGTGATCAACATGAACATTGTTAAACACCCACCACATCTCAAATATCCTCACAAACTGATAGCTCTTTGACTTCACACTTCCCTTTAGGACTACATGATGTCATGAGGTCTATTCATCTCACATTCTGCAAGTGGCATCTCCTAAATAAGTCCCTACACAAAATGGTTAAACACTTACCCTTGCAGAACTAACAAGCGTTTTAGCCTCTTACACTGTAATTGTAAGCACGTGCTTTAGATGAATCGATGGCTGCTGAACTCCTCTGCAGCCTCCATCTATGCTTTTTTGGACTGCTGGGGAGCTCATTCCTTCCCTAGACATGAAAAATTCCTGCCAATCACCCATAGTCTGGAGAAAGATTTGCAGGGAGTTGTCATCAAGCTGTGGGGCCATCTGTGATCTAGACTCCTTCAGTTAGGCAACTGCAAAAGGTGGTAAGGATTCAAAACAGAAAGTGATTACATTACTCAGGATGTCTGTCAGTAGCTGTGGAGAGACAAAGCGAGTTGTGCCCTGAAATTTGACTCTTTTTCAGAATGCTTTTCCTTCAAAAGGTGAATGGGACAAGGGTGTTCAGGTGTTATTTTAGGGACTGAGAGCGAGTCCAAGATACAAAGCACTGGGATCTGGAGATTGAAGGGATGCTGATGCTTGTTTTCAGATATGGAGTTCACAGTGTTGCCCAGTCTGAGCAACCAGAGCTCCAACTTGAAAGACTGGCTTGAAAAAAATAATCAAACCTGTCAGCTCCATTTCATTGGCACTTGCTCTACCACTGCTACTGATTTTGTGGCAGTTTTGTGGTCTGATTATTTTAAAGCCTGCCAGGAAAACCACACAGCTTCCTGAAGATCAGTAGCATTCTCAAATACTTGGATTGTCCTGGATATTAGGTGGGTAATGCAGGGGTTACATGATTACAGAGGTAACTACCATCAATGGAGAATAATTTCAATGAGTTGCAGGGTAGGGTGGTGACTAAAAGCAACGTCTGATCCAAACCTGCCTTTTCTGGGTGAGTTAGGATAAAATCAGGTTCTCTGTTTGTCTTAGTTTGAAGTTTATAGGTTATTTATCATTCAAACACAAACAAAAACTACAACTGGTATGCATAAGGCTGTCACATCTGAAATGGATTCTACATATAAACAGCCTGTTCCTTTTCAATGTAAACTTTCTAATATAAACACAGTGTGAAGAAAGAATATGTAATTTGCAGTCTAGATTTTCTTGAAATAATTTGAAAAATAAAATGATATGAAGGAACTGATGAGAAACATCTGTTGATTTCACTAAATGTTACTGACCGATCCTATGCAATTATACATATTACTCAGGCTGTTAAATCTGTCCTCAGCTCGCGGAATCGAAAGCAAGAATGAGACCTTCAGATAAAGTGGAACAGAAAAATTAAGAGTGAATCCTGGTTCACGTGAGTTCCAGAATCCCAAAGTCGGAGTCCAATGAGGAAAGCTTTCACATTGATATTCAATAGAAGTTTCGTACAATTCGATTTTTGAGGTGGCTTAGGCAGGAGTTGAGATAGGCATGCAGAGATTGTGTTCGTGCTAAAGGTGATGATAGAAAATCTTCCAAAAGAGCCAGGTTAGATGGGCCAGTGGTCGAACCTGCTCAGAATTTGATCCTTTGAAGCCTATCAGCTGAATGTTCTGCAAAAGCCTGGCTGCGCAGTTCGGCAAGATAATGTTAAACTGCTCAAAAGGCCACAGTGTTAGATTATGTGACCTTCTTTCTCTACAGTGATCTCAGCAAAAGATATTTGTCCAGCATCTGGAGGTTGGCTTTTTTTTTTGGGACTGTTAATGTCTCAGACATTTTGGGTTGAAAGGAATACCATTCCTGGTGAGGACCTGATATTTGGAAGTCACTATCTTAACAAACCCACAGTCTCCAATAACAAGATTGGCTTGTCAAATGCAAATTGTATCCCTGTAGTTCTTTTTGAGATTGGTTTGTACAGTCTGAGGTGGTCTGTTAGATGTTCCTGTGGCATAACAAGATGTGACATTCCCAACACTGAGAAGAGAATTCTTTTGTTCTGGATGCTGTAGGGGATCATTTCTAGACAGAGTCGACAATCTTGATTGTCTCTGCTCAACATAACTGTCCAGTTTAAAAGTAAGAAATAGTAATGAGGATAAAGTTTTATGGACAGGGTTGGGTTTTACGCTTGTGTCAGAGGAAGTCAACAACTTAAACAGGCTCTCATGATATTCCAATATGCTTTATGATCAGTAAATTACTTTTGAAGTGGTCCCTGTTAAAGAATCATAGAAAATCTACAGTACAGAAGGAAGCAATTTAACCCATCGAGTCTGCGCCGACAACAATCCCACCCATGCTTTATCTTTGTAACCCCACATATTTACCCCGCTGATCTCTCCAATCTATCTTCCCAGGACACTAAGAAGCAATTCAGCGTGGCCAATCCACCTAATCTGCGCATCTTTGAACTGTGGGAGGAAACTGGAGCACCAGGAGGAAACCCATGCAGACATGAGGAGAATGTGCAAACTCCACACACATCATGGCCCAAGGCTGGAATTGAACCCAAGTCCCCGGAGCTGTGAGGCAGTGGTGCTAACGGCTATGCCAGGTGATTGTGTAGAAAATTATTCATTGTATAAATCGGAAGTGAATGATGGATCAGAGAATTTGCTTTTAGTAGTGCTTGCTGGAGAAGAAATGTTACTTAGAACACTAGAAGTGGCAAAGTTGAACCTTTTGTGCCCACCTGAGCAGACAGAAGGCTGGATTTTATGTGCTTTTGGTGTATTTCCCATGGGGAAGGCACCAAAATCGAGATGGACGCCGAGTATACTGCTCCTGCTCATCCGATCATTTGGGAGCAGCAGATGCCAATTAAGGATTAATTAAGCATGTTATTGAGGCAGTTAACCTTGAGAAAGTTTAGTTTATTTATTAGTGACACAACTAAGCTTATATTAACCTGCAATGAAGTTATTCTGATAATACACAACCTGTGCCATAAAACTTTTGGCATGGCCAGAGAGTGGAAGGAGAAGCCAATATTTTATTTCAAGAGTGAGAAAGATGGGAATGGGTCACTCTTTGGGGGCTGCTCCCTCTTAGACTGAACAGCCACTCCAGAAATACATGACCTTAAAGTATTTTCTTTTCCATTTGTTGCCATAGCAGCTGTAGGCACCTTCCTGGAGACTGTGGAGCTACTAACCAATCAGAAAACTTTTGGCTGTAATCTCCTTCTGAAGTTTTTAAGACCTGTTGAATGTAATCTATTGGGGAAACCAATGAGAGAAGACAAGACTGGACACTCAGTGCTCAAGCTCGTCCAATCACAGATTCCCTTCTTCTTGCCTCTCCTCCAGAGACACAATCTATGATTGGTGGAGCCGCAAGGGTGGGCGAGCGGGAAACTGTGATAGGAAGAGCTGCAGCAGTTATTCTGGCCATTCCTGCTGACCGCCATTGCAGGAACTCAAACATTTGTGACAACATCATTTGGGAGGAGAAGAAATAGAGACTGAAAGAACAGGAAAGGCTCTCCATCGGTAACAAGCAGGAGTAGGCCTCACTGAGCCATATCTAAGCCTCACATCAGGCCAGACCCAGATGTTAGGTCCATTTACAGAATGAGCCATTGCCAGGGAGCTGCAACTTCTCTTCTGGTCATTGCCAATTACCTTGAGTGAGGTGAGTGAATAGTACGCCAGTGTGTCCAGGGAGAGAGGAGGGAACTTAAGTAGCAGCAAGTGAACTCCTCCTACTGTCTCTCTCCCTCTATCTGTCTCTCTTAGCCTGTTACAGATCTCTGAAAATGAAACAGTGCAAACTGCAGCGTCGAGTCAGCCTTTCTTTCATTCTGTACAGAATCGGAAATCAAAACATTACAAATATTGGATATTTTCCCCAGATATGAATTTTCTGTCACTGTGTACAAATGGTGCAATGTGCAGAACATATTAATAAGGCAGTCAATAAAATCATTGTCACCGTCTACATTGTATTATAAATACAATTTATATATTTTCCTGTCAAATTAGCGATAGTGCATGATGCAGTTCAAATAAAATTTGCACTCTCTGGTTGATTTAATGGTTATGGTGGGATCATGTATAGGGCACACACAAACTCACACTGCATTATATTGTTTCTACTTTTAATATTACTGACCCGTATATTGGATGATATTTGTGACCTGATGCAAACTATGGATGTTATCATTTTATTAAAAATTTTCTGTGATTGATAGTGAATTGATTGGTGAGCCTTGAAAGGGGGAAATAGATTGCACGATAGGTGGAGGAAGTGAATCAAAGGGCTGCAGCGAGTATATGTGTTTGGAGCTGATAAATGATACGGGACCCGGCATTATATATTTAAGTGGTTGCGTGATTGCTTTAAGACCCAGTCACATGATTTAATGGTGATGCCATTAGATTGTTTCACATGCTCCTATCTTTACTGTGTACAGTCAACATCTCCGACAATAAACTTGTTGTTATTTTGTACAAATCACTGGGGCGAATCTCCCAGCAGCGCAGCAGACTGGGCAACTCGAGTGGAGGCTGCTTTGCGGGCTCCCCATTGAGTGACGTGGTCCCTGTGAGTCTCCAGCTGTTGGATTTCTGGCACGGAACTGCATAACTTGCTCAAATTAAAATTTAAATCGAATTGGCAGGCCAGGACTGAAGTCTCCTGTCCGTTAGCCAAACCGCCACCCAGCCGGGTGTGTTTCACTCCAGCGGATTTTACAATAGCTCCCCGTGTGTGGGTAGTTGATGGCCCAACTCCGCTGGAGTGAAGCGGATACTTTGGAGGCCCCCCCCAGGATGTCAAGATTAAGGGGTGCCCCTTGGGCATTGCCAGCTTGGCAGTGTCTGCCTGATCCCGGCACAGCCCACCAGGAGCCAAGTGACAATGCCCAAGGAGCATTTTGGCACTGCTCACCAGGTATTGGGCAGTTCCAAAGAGGCGGAGCCCAATGGGGGCAGGGCTTACTGGGGAGGGGCCTCTAAGGGAGAGTAGAGGTGGGTGGTCCCACTCCATTCTGTGTTGACAGGGGTAGGAAGGCCAGGAATCAGGGTTGGCCATATGGATGGGGTGGGATTGGCCTGCGGAAGTGGGTGTGGGTCTGAGCTACGGGGGATGGGGTGTGGAGGAGGTTGGGACTGGGGGAGTTTGGTGTGGCCCAGAGGGGTGGGGCTGGCCTGGACATGTCTCAGGGGGCTGGAAATTGGGGGATGGGAGTATTGATAGGGCAATGATGGTGGGTCAGATTGAGCAGCTGCAGTGGCCCATTCAGCATTGTGCTGCTAGCCCCTCCAGTGGGAACAGGACCTGGGCACTGATTCACACTCGGGTGCTCTCCAGTTTTTGGGAGAATCCCATCCCATGTCTTTTTCCTCCTTGTTTAAAACTCACAACCCTTAACATAATGAAGACATTAGAAACAGAAGAAACATGGGACCCATGATTTCTCTCCCTGGTCGGTCACCAGAATGGAAAAGGGGTTTTCTCACACCTCCTGCAGCTTCAGTGCCAGCAATGGAAGCTGCCTTCTTCCCAGAATTATGTCACCAAACTCAGATTTCTCCTGCAGCCTCCACCCACCCTGCTACCAGCACGCCATTAAGTGGGTGGCTATGACTGACTTCTGGTTCAGGGCCTAATCCTGATCCCACCAGATGTCCTGCCGAAGACACGGGATTGAGGGTGAAGCACACAACAGCCCCCACCACATTGACAGGCTGACCTTCCCACTGGGTAGCCAATATTTGACCATCTGATGCTTGATTCACCAGTGTGGGAGTGAGCAAATTGTACACTTCCCGTTCTGCCTCCCTTAACTCAACCCCATAAAAACCAGCCCCATATTTCTTTAATTTTAAACAGAAATAAAATGAATCCCATTTGTTTGCTTTCTCCTCTGGCTTCCGCACCTATTGATATTCCTCAGCAGAAATTGGTCTGCCTTGCTCTATTCGAAGCCTCGAATATATTATTGCCACAAAACTGTTGCAATTATGAATTTATCCTCAGAACACTGGTGCAATATAATGCAAAGTAAGAGCATTCGTTGCCCATATTAGACTCTGCAACACTTCTACAAAAAAAATCATTAGCATTGCTTCAGAACACATCAGTAACTTATTTTATATTGAAAACTCTTATCAAATATATATTAATTCTAAACCTGCAAAGAGTAGTAATGCTTAGTCAACTGCTACTAATGGTATAAGGACTTTGAAGTACTGGAATATGTTATACCCAATTTTATTAATGGGATAAGTTGATGTTGTTCCTTCTCATAGAATCATAGAAACCCTACAGTGCAGAAGGAAACCGTTCAGCTCATTGAGTCTGCACCAATCACAATCCCACCCAGGTCCTATCCCCGTTGTCCGACTTGCTTATCCTCATCCTCCTGACACAAAAGGTCAATTTAGCACGGCCAATCAATCTAATCCACACATCCTTGGGCATCTTTTTTGATAAATATTTATTGCTGTGTTAAATCCATATCAGATTAGGCAAAGCAGCTGTAATACCACTAAAACTGTGCTTATAATCTAAACTGGAATCTTTCACTTGATTGTGATTTGACAGGATGAAAGTACTAGCAGATTGAATGCATCCACTTTATTTTTGATTGATGTTTTGATAGCTATAGAATACTATCAAACAGAAGGACCCTGGGAACAAAAAAATCAAAGGGGGATCTTGTGCCCTCGCCAGGGACAGGTTTGGCGATGCGATTAATGTTTTCTGCTGCCATTTGAGGGTTTTAAGTAGCCAATTAATGCCCATTTAAGGACCTCATCCTAATGCCGCTGGTATCAACACAGTTGTGGACAGGGAACATATCCTGTAGTGCAAACAGACCTTGAGGGGGGAGTGCAAATCCTTCATTTAAAGATTCAACATCTGATTGATTGAGAGACCCGACATTGAGCAGGGGATTATCCACCAAAAGCTACCCCTGCTGCTGACTTCTTCACCGTGTCCTTTGGAGCTCTTTCACTGCTCGAACTCCTAACCACCCATTCGCCATAGTTTCTATATGTCTTGATTCCTTCTTGATCAGAGGCCTCTGCTGGATACCAGACTGGTAGCATCACTGTTTCCTTGTGGTACAACTGAGTACAGTTGGCCTCTATTCAGCAGCTGGCGGTGGGTGGGACTCCTGACTCCAGGGTCCTTTATGCTGAGAAAGGACAGACACTGGCCTGTTCAGTGCCTGATGGCACAAGATGTGGAGTTCTCTCCAGCTAATGTTCCCTCCACACAATTCCATTCTAAACCTCAAATTCTGATACTTTCTTTTGTCAGTGTACATCCAAAAAAAAACTAATTCTTAGAGTCATAAAGTCATCGAGGTTTACAGCATGGAAACAGGCCCTTCACCCCCAACTATCCGCCTTTTCTAAGCTCCTCATTATTTTATAAACCTCTGAGATCACTCTAAGTCTCCTAAGTTCTGTGGAAAAATGTTCCAGTGTGTCAAGCCTCTCCTTATAACTCAAACCATCAAGTCCTGGGAGAATTCTGGTAAATCCTTTCTGCACTCTTACTAGTTTAATAATATTCTGTCTATAATTGGGTAAGCAGAACTGTACATAGTATTCCAAGTGTAGCCTTACCAATGTCTTGTGCAATTTCAACAAGACATCCCAACTCCTGTATTCAATATTCTGACCAATGAAACCAAGCATGCCGAATATCTTCTTCATCACCTTTGATTCCACTTTCAAGGAGCTATGAACCTGTATCCCTAGATCTATTTGTTCAATAACTTTCCCTAGCACCCTATCATTAACTGAGTAAGTCCTGCCTGATTCAATCTACCAAAATGCATCACTTTGCATTTATCAAAATTAAACTCCATCTGCCATTCGTCAGCTGACTGGCCCCATTGATCAAGATCCCATTGCGATCCTTCACAATCTGTTTGAATGCCTGGGATGGCTGCATTTACAATGTTACAAACAATAGGCAGGAGTTTTCCTTCCATTGTCTAAGTTCAGTAGCAGGCAGAAAAAGCGGCCTTTTCCCTGCCAACGACAATGGCATATTTTCACACCCAAATCTGTGCCTCATTAAACATCATTGGCAGAGGTCCAACCAACTGATCAAGCTGGTTTGGGTAGGAGATGCCTGTGTCAGTGATTTATACGTCAGTCTGCCGGAGGCCATTGATACTGTGCCACAAATGGGTGAATGATCTCAGCCGTGTAGTTGGGGTAAGTCAACGTTTTCATTCTTCTCAGCTCACAATCTCTCTGTTGGCCTTCAAGCAGGTCAAGCTGACAAGAGGAAAAGGGTCTCAATACCAGAAATCAGAATCTCCACAAACAGTATGAGGAGTGTGTAGTACCCTTGCCCAGGTGACAATGAGCATAGTGGTGCATACCCAAGGGAGAACCCTACACCAACTGATCCTTCAGACAGCAAGACTGTGAGTACAATGTCATGTCCTGGAGTCTGTAGCTATGCATTGATTATCTCTGCTCTCTTTCATTGGCACCACACCCGAGTGCCCCTGGGTCAGTGGGAGCCAACACAAAATATCCAGCCCTGAGATCACCACAGATGAGGGCTTTGAGGACCCACTTGTGGAAATCTTGTCATAGCAGTCTCCCACACCCTCTCCCTGTGAAGAAACAAATACCACGGTGGGACCTAGATCTTTGGAGCAGCCCCAGGGGGCACAATCTGGTGAGCGCAACATGGATTCTGGGCCAAAGCAGACAGAGGAAGAGAAATCAAACACTTGGACTGCTGGAGGCCAGGATTTTGCTGAGTCTCAGTCTGAGAGTGAGACTGTGAACTTTGTCTTATGTCAGATGTTGGAGTTGGGGCAACAGACAAGGATGTCAGGCAGGGTTTCTTTAACATTCCACAGATCAATGGAGGAATCAATGTTCAGTCTGAGGTAATAGCACCTGCAGTTAGGGCAAAAGTGGTGGGATGTTGGCTGCCATGTTCCAGGACATTGCGCCTGTGCTGGTATGCAAGTTGCACTCCATCATCGTAGGCATTGGTAGCTTCCAGGAGCCAGGGGGCCAGATCTCACTCTAGGTAGCCTTTCTCCTCAATGAATTAGCAGGGGTCTAAGGAGCTCCTAAAGACCAAGGTAGAAATTCTGGACTATCTACCCAGAAGACCCCATCACCTCTTACTCTATAGGTTCAGGAGAGTGCACTTCCCGAGAGCAGGAGACGTAAAGCAGGCTCGTGGCTTCTGAGTCTTGCCCCACCCCCACAGCCTCGCCCCCAGAGAACACCCGCCAAAGTCATCACAAATAGGGTGTAACAGTCAGCAGGCTATTTCCATCTCTAATGTGAATGTCAGGATAAACCAAAATGTAGCTGTAGAATTAAATACTTCCAGAAAGATTAGGAGCACAACATTGGTAAAGGGTGTTCCCTACATGTATATACCTTCCGCCAAGGTAAATAGAATTACATCCATTCCACATATCCTCTCGTGTTGGCTTTACCTGTATGCGAGGGTGTATTGTACTTAATCAGATGTCACACCGTGGTCCCCCTTATTGCAGATCTTGTATCCTGTGTGTCTGATCAATATTGTGTGCACACAATGTGTAAACCTTTTCAGTTTGTTAACAACATTCATTGAAGGTTGAAGTGCTGTTCAATCTTGACTGTTTAAGATGAAGGCTCCTGTAGTCCCCCAGCTCATGTGCATTTTTTACATTTTGTCTCAAGGAGCCTCCATGAACACTTTTTAAATTGTTGCTAATGGGCAGGTGGCTTGGAAATCCGGGAAAATAGATCTCCAATCACTATAGGAGAAGCAGCTTCTGGTGTTGTATCTGGTAGAAGTAACAACAAAGAGAGATGAACTCTTTGGTATGAAGAGAAAACCTGAGAATAAGGTGACAAGGGTATTATGGAGGGACATTATGGAGGGGTAGCATGGTAGCACAGTGGTTAGCATTGCTGCCTCATAGTGCCAGGGATATGGGTTCAATTCCGGCCTTGGGTGACTGTGTGGAGTTTGCGCATTCTCCCAATGACTGTGTGGCTTTCCTGCAGATTCTCCGGTTTCCTCCCACAGTCCAAAGACGTGCAAGTCAGGTTGATTGGCCATGTTAAATTACTCCATACTATCAGGGGGATTAGCAAGGTAAATACGTGGGGTTACGGGGATAGGGTCTGGGTAGGATTGCTGTCAGTGCAGACTTGATGGGTTGAATGGTCTCCTTTTGCACTATCGGGATTCTGTCATACTCTCCTTCATTTCCTGCAGACAGAAAGATTAAAGCTTTAAGAATAGCAGCAGAGCAAGTGTGCCAATATGATTCTCGGAATTTCTGAAGGTTGCACTGCAATGATTGTCCAAATAACTGAAGCAGGACTTTGGTTTTCCAATAGGCTGCTTAATTACCTGCTCTCCTTTGCTGTTCTTAGCCAGATGGAATTGGGCCATCAACCATGGTTGTGGAGCATACCCGAGGTCACTGATTTGCCTTCCAGGCATATAATGCTGGCTGAATAGGCATTGGAAAGTAGACAAAAGTATTAAGCAGCTTCCTGGATAATATGCATTCAATGTGGTTGGTGCACACACGCGCACACACACGCACTCCAGTTAGATATCAAGTGAATGAAAATCCTTTCTGTTCTTATTGCTCAGCGGATGCTCATGTGGAGTCTTTATTGCCACATGGGCTGTGTTGATGGCACTGTTGATGAGCCGAGGGACCACGAGCTACTTAGTAAAGCTAGCTGCCTATTACTTCTGCTTTTTTGGCCAGATAGGAAATGAACCACAGTGGTTGTGTGACGAGGACCCTGACACTGCTTTGACACAGTGATTGATTTCAGGTCAGTGTGTGTGACTTACGCCCACAAAGCAGTCCTGAGTGATTTGGCCATATTCAAGTACACTGCAACTGTATTCCTCATAGCACTGGGCAGAGATATAAGGTTGGTTGAAATGCAATTCAGGGATCAGATGATCACATAAATCAAATTTAATTTAGTTGGAAAGCACAGCGTTCTCAGATGCTACTTGCAGATAAATCCATGATACAATAACTTTGAGCCTCTGAGATGAGTATCTGATGCCGGATTAGTTGGTCTCAATCTACTCATTCTCCTTGATCCTCATTAGGCTCTTCCTCAAGACAGCAGAACAAAGAGAGTTCTGAGTGGAAGCTGGCTTCTGAATGTCTTTAACATTTTAAAAATTGACACTGATCTTTCTTTCTGGCATAAATTTCAGTAATTATTCCTCCTCCAGGAAAATGCCTAGAAAATACACAGTATACTTGCAGCTCTTCAAAATCTTACAGCCTGCCTTCCACAATCTTCTCCCACCTCAGGGACACGCACTCATACTGATGATACCATTTTTATAGTAATATTAGCTCCTGCTAGTTGAGATACGGCAGTCTTGAATGGAAAGTTTTTAAGTTTATTTTTTAGTCACAGGTAGACTTACATTAATAGTGCAATGAAGTTAGTGTGAAAACCCCCTTGTCACCACCCTCTGGCACCTGTTCAGGTATACTGAGGGAGGAATTTAGCATGGGCAATGCACATCTTTCGGACTGTGGGAGCAAACCAGAAGAAATGCATAGATGGGAAGAACATGCAGACTCTACATAGACAGTGACCCAAGCCAGGAATTGAACCTGGGTCCCTGGTGCTGTGAGGCAGCAGTGCTAACCAGGCCCAGAGAATGGTGAAGGGAGCACCACCAGCTCATCATCATCACTGACATGCAATGGTGTCGGAAAGAGGTAACAAGCATAATCTGATAGGAAGGTGGGGGGTGGGTCTTGAGTAGGGGATTTTTCTTGATTTTCTGCTGCACTACAGCCTGATATTGCGTAATAATAGAACTTAGAACATAGAAAAACTACAGCACAAACAGGCTCTTCAGCCCATAAGTTGTGCTGAGCATATCTCTACTGACTAGGTTTACCTATAATCCGCTACCTTACTAAGTCCCATGTACTCATCCAGAAGTTTCTTAAAAGACCCTAATGTGGAGCAAAATTATCTCCCATTCTTCAGAGTCTTGTTTCCATGCAAAGTCCTGGGGAGATGAAGTATTAATGATTTTTTATTTATTCTGGGGCTAATCTTGACCTCTGCAACACTATGAAAATGCATTTCTTCCTTTTCCCTATCTATAAAAGCATAAGAACCCACCCCCGATAATACTACAATTTTGGTGTACACAATAGATTTAATCTGATCCAACTTGGACTCTGCTATCAGAGCATACTTTGTGTAGATTAGAATTGAGTGAATCTTGATGCGGTCATTATTATCATTGTTCTTTTCATCTTAGGAACATAGGAACTGGAATAGGCCATTTAGTCCCTTGAGCCTGTTCTGCCATACACTAAGATCATTGAGATCTATGGCCCAACTCCATATATACCTGCCTTTGGCTCATTATCTTTGATACCTTACCTTAGCAAGAAACTATCTATTTCAGATTTAAAATTAACAACTGATCTAACCTAACACTGTGGAATTTGTGGAAGAGAATTCCAAATTGTAACACTTTTTGTGTATTGAGGTGCTTCCTAACATCTTTCCTGAACAGTCCAGCCCTAATTTTTAGACTCTGTCTCCTAGTTCTGGAATCTACAACCAATGGAAATAGTTTATATTTATCTACCCTGTCTTTTCCTGTTAGTATCTTAAAGACCTTCTAAATTCTTGAGAAAATGAGTCTAATTTGCATAATCACACTGAATGACTTGACCCCTGAGTCCAGGTGTAATTCTTATAAACCTATGTTGTACTCCCTCTAAGGCCAAATTCTACTCTCAGTACTCCAAGTGGAGTTTAATGAGGGTTTTGTAAAGCTGCAGCATAATTTGTGTGTTCTCATACACTCGCATCTAGATATAAAAGCCAGTATTCCATGAGCCTTCTTGATGATTTTCTGCACTAGTTCATGACATTTTAAAGATCTATGCACACGAACCCCCACACCTCTTTGCGTACATTCTCTATTTCACTTCATACCATCTAAGAAGTAATCTCATTTGTTCTTTTCCAATTCCAAGTGGATAATCTCACACTTGCTTACATTGAAATCTGCACAGTTTTGTCCGTTCACTTAGTCTATCAATATCCCTTGTAGTTTTATCATCTACATCTACACTGTCTACGATGCCACCTAACTTTGTGTCATCAGTAAATTTTGACGCAGACTTCTATTATCCAAGTTGTTAATAAATAAAGTGAATAACTGAACACAGATCCTTGTGGGATACCATAAGTCACATCAATTTGAGTACCTACCCATTATCCCTACTTTCTGTTACCTACAATCCATACAATTTCCCAAGCAGGTCAATAATTAGCCCTCAATTCTATGGGCTTCTACCTCAGTTAACAGTCTCTTACATTAGTCTTTATCAAATGCCTTCCAGAAGTCTGTATAAACAACAAACATTGACATTCCCTTGTCCACTATCTTAGTCACTTCTTCAAAAATTACATTGAGATTTGTTAGCCATTGCCTATCCTTCATGAATCTATGCTGACTTTCTGATTAACTGAAAAATTTCAAGGTGTTTAGTTATCCTATCCTTGATTATAGTCTCTGACAATTTCTCTACGACAGATTTTAGGTTAACTGGTCTGTCATTTCTTGCTTTTCCTCTTTTACCCTTAAAAAGCGGAGTAACATGAGCAATTTTCCAATCCAGAGGGACGACTCCTCGGGAACTCTGATTATAGTTAGGGCATCTACAATGTGCTCTCTTACTTCTGTTAACACACTTGAATGGAAACCCTCAGGCTCTGGAGATTTATCACTCTTTAGTTTCATTAATTTCCTCATTATCACTGTTTAACTTAAGTGAATTTTATTTAGACTCGGTTGCTGGTACATTATTAATTACCTTGGGACATCTGGCAAGCTATCCTCTTTGTCTACTGTAAATACTGAGGCAAAGTAATTATTCAACACGTCTATTATTCCCCCCCCCCCCTCCCCGGTCGTTGGCAGTATCCCCACTTTCAGTCTTTCGTAGACTTATATTGCCTTTGACCACTCACTTTCCCTAATGTGACAAAATCAAATCTTGTGATTTGATTTTGTTACCCCATTGTCAGTTTCTTTTCATAATCCCTTTAGTAGCTCTTACGAGCTGCTTTGTGACCCTTTGCTAGTCTTTGCAACGTTCCCATTTGGCAGGATATGTGCTGTTTTTTGCATTTTAGTCAGCCTGTTCTTTTAGCTTTATGCTGTTTCTTAGCTCTTTAGTTGTTTATGACTATTTTTTCTCTGAGGTTGTGCTTTTTCTTTTCAGGGATATAAACTGATTGTGTATTGTGTTAAATGATTCTTCAAACATCCTCTACTGTTCTTCAGTTGTTTTACCCATTAATAGATTTTCCCAGTTTTGCTGTGGACAGTCACTGTCTTGTCTCATTGAAATCAGCTTTACCTAAATCCAAAATGCTAGTAACTGATTTGTGCTTTTCTCTTTCAAATACTGCATTGAAAATGATCACATTATAGTCACTATTTGATAAGTGTTCCCGCATTTACTAATGAAATCCAGTTCATTATCCATTACTAAATCCAGTATAGCTTGTCCCCTCCTATATGTTGCTGTAGGAAACTGTTCCTAGACACATTCCAGAAATTCATACCTTTCTGACAGGTGCTTGTCTGCCTGTCCTAATCTATGTTCAAGTTAAAATCCCCCATTAATACCACTCTTTCTTTGCTACACATGTGCCTAGTTTGTGCATTTATACAATCTAGCACTTCAGAGCTGATTCTAGGGTATGTCATAACATCTATTGTAATTATAGATCCTTCACTGTTCCTCAATTCCACCCATAAGTTCTCCACTGAATGCTTCCCTCTCATTATATCCTGCCTCACCATTGAAGTGATTTTGATCCTCATCAGTAAGGCTCCTCCATCCCATCTGCCATTTTCCCTGTCCGTTGTGTAAACCTTATAACCTGGTATATTTAGTTCCCAATCTGAACCATTCTGCAGCCATGTGTCAGCAATAGCTACTATATCATAATCTCCAATTTGAGTTTGTATCTTAGCTTGTTTAATTTATTCTTCAAACTCTGTGCATTTGCATATAGAAATCTTATTTGGGTCATACATTCTAGCCTGTCCGTCAGCACTCATACTTTATTCACTTGTTCATGATTTCTCTCTTCTGGTTTAATCAATATATCTCAAATAGTTTTGATTCTATGTTTCATTCCTGAAGTAGGATTCCTGCCTGTTTCGTTATGCTCTGTCCTATTTCTTATTTCTGAAACTGTATTGACTTCCTCTGATGGTCTCACCCCCTCCAATTTTGCTAGTTCAAACTCCTTATAACCAGTCTATGTAGCCTTTCTGCTATGGCAGTGGTCCCAGATAGGTTCAGGTGGAGCCCATCCGAATGGTATAGTTTTTTCTTGTCCCAACACTGATAAAGTTCAAGTTTATTTATTAGTCACAAGTAGACTTACATTCACATTGTAGTGAACTTACTGTGAAAATCCCCTAGTCGCCATACTCGAGCACAAGTTCAGTACACTGAGGGAGAATTTAACATTCACCTAACCTGCACGTCTTTGGACTGTGGGAGGAAACGGAGCGCCTAAAGGGAACCTACGCAAATGCAGGGAGAATTCTAAGCAAGCTGGAATTGACCCTGTGCTCCTGGTGCTGTGAGGCAGCACTGCTAACCACTGTGCCACCGTGACGTTAGTGCCCCATGAATTAGAACCCCTCTTGCCTGCATCCTCCTTTAACCATGTGTTGACTGCTCTAATTTTAACAACCCAATGTCAATTCACACGTGGTTCAGGTAATAACCCAGGGATTATAACCCTCGATGTTCTGTTCTTTAATTTTGTTCCTAATATTCCCCAAACAAGATTTCTTACTTGTTTTTGCCTTTGTTGTTGATCTCAACATAGAACACAACAACTGGATTCTTCCATCTCCCTCTCCAATCTCCTTTCAAGCAAATTTGAAATGGCACTTGCCCTGATGCTAGGGAATACACCATTCAGGATTCTTTATCCTGTTTACAAAAGATGCCATCTGTATCCCTGATTATATTTTCGTCTACCTCTTAGACTTGTCTTTTAGCTTTCATCGCTTGAATGTACCATGTTTGCAGGGGGCAGTTTACCTGTTCTCCCTACATTATTCTTCCTCATCCACAGAGGGAGTGAATATCTTGTATCAGTTGGACAAGGTCAAGAGTTAAGGCTTCTATAGTGCTAAATGCAGGATCCATCTACCTCTTGCTTATAGCTGCAGCACCCACTCCCTGACCAAATTCAAAGTGCTTAACCTATGGGATGTGACTGTCTGGAACATAACATCAAGATAACTCTCCCCTACCTGATATGCCACAGTGTCTGAAGCTGAGATTCCAGCTCATCAACTCTGAGCCAAATTTCCTCGAGCTGCAAACACTTTGTCATTCTGGCTTACAATGGGATCGTGAGCTCCCACGTACCGCAGCTACAGCACTGCACTGCCATCTTTAATTTTGTTAATTAGAGGTTTTTTTAATTCTAAAATATTCTCAGATAGTCCCTTAATTATAACACACTATTTCTAACGTTCACCACATTTTTTACTGAAGTCTCATCTCCCGCTCTCTCTTCATTCTTTGTTTAAATCCTGCACTTCTCTCTTCCTGTGCTCTTTATTGAAAACTCACCTCTCTGTTTTGGTCTTCATCCATCTTCAGTACTACCATCACATGTGTAAGGAGCTTTAGCACGGCCTTCTGATACATTGAATGCACACTTTGGCACCTTTATTCACTTGAGTTCTGGCTACTTTGCATCAATGTCATACATTAGAATTAAAATCACCATTTTATCACCTTTATTAGCTTTATGCATGTGAATTAGACTTGACTATGTACTTCGATATGCAGCACTTTGTTAAGCGCCAGACAGTGCTAACATGCATCTTTTATCTTGGTTCTCTCCTTCTAAGAACATTCAGAATTTACTTGCTGTCCAAATTGACTGCCAATCATCATTGTTGCTATTATAGGTATATAGCTTACCCAGAAATGTACCATGCACCATACTACAGCACAATCAGTTTCACTGAAAGCATAATTCCCCATTAACCCAATTGTATAAAACAAATAATGACATCCACTTTCCTCTTCTTTGACACTATTTTATACTATTATTAAAAGTTAAAGTTATCCGTAGTCCATCAATACAGGAACTAAAGTTTGGATTTAGTCCCAGATGGGTTGGGGCACTAAAATCAATCGATTACTTCAAAACTTTGCATCAAAGCCCCAGTCCTTGATGTGTACTCATCCTCAGCACTACCGAGCCTGTTGCATGAAAAAGATAGGCTTCCTGTGGACTAAGAAATTGCAAAAATTCCTTCAAATACTGTCCGACTTATAAGGACAAAAATACTGTGCCATTGCTTCCTTGACATTGATTCAAGCTGGAGCATTTTCTTTTGTAATCTCAGCATGGTAAAGGATCCCAACTTAATATAATCTCTGTTACAAAGAGAGAATATTTCTACTTTCGTACTCACAGCTTGATCTATCTTCTGTCCTCCCATCAGGAAAATCGTGATCCATTCTTTTGCCACCTCCAGATTCAATTGGCTCACCTCCCATCAACTACGCGCTATATATTCTTCTGTTCATATCTTATCCAACATCCCTCTCCGTACAACGATGCCTGGTCCCTCAACATCTCCAGTTCAAAATGTTGATTCTGTATTTGAGGTCTATGGTATCTCGATAGCCGCCTCCAGCCTCATAAACACTCCACCGTTGTCTGAATTCACTCTCGCCCTGAATTTGAGCTTTAAAGAGTCCTGCCATTTCATAAGAATGTAATGAAGAAGGCCTGCTGAACCAGCCAATAAGATTATTTCTGAATTTCTATCCATTTTACAGCACTATCTCCATTTATTCCCAAAGATCTATGACCTCAGTCTTGAATATTCTCAATGATTGAGCATCTACAGCACTGTGAAGTTGAGAATTATAACATTAATAATCCTTGGAGTGAAGATATTTCTATTCATCTCTGCTGTAACTGGCTGATCTCTTACTTCAGGATTATGACTATTAGTTCTAGACTTTCTAGTCTGGGAAACAGCCTCTCAACATTTAAAATATCAATCCCTCGAAGATACTTTTACATTTCAATGACATTGTCTCTTGTTATCTGAAATGCCAGAGAATATAAACTCATTCTAATCCATTTCTTCTGACAGTCTTCTCACTCCAGAAATTAATCAGATGAATTGTTTGCATTATCCCTGAAGGCAAGTATATCCTTCCTTATTAAGCAGAGCAAAATTGTACTCTCGGTGTTGCCTTGCCAATCATTGGTGCCTGTGCCTTCATCTATTTAGGCATCACATTCTGGAACTTCAATCTTAAAATCAATACTTTTCTGCCACGCATATCCTTTAAGGATCTCCTTCTCGTCTGCTCACCTTCAATAGTCTTTCTAGGGCTGATTCTCCCCCAAAAAATCTAAGTGTTGAATACACGTGAAATCTGGAGTAAATCCTGTTGGTCTTTTCAGTGGGAGCCCCGAAAAGAATTCCCCACATTCTATGTATTGCTGAGTGCCTGAGGATGAATCATGCTGAAAATCAGGGCTGGAGCCTATTCCTGCTGAAGAAGCCAGCAGCATCGTGCTGAGTGCGCCATTGCGCATGAGCCAATCTGTCAGCACCGAGATCAGCACATGCGAAATGGCCCCACATTGCCAGTAACCAATTGTTGGCCAGCTCTGTAATCCCACTGCATCACTGGAAGTTCATCCCCTCACCCACCTATAGCCTGATCGCTGCCCCTCCAAACATGCCAGGGTCCACTGCCCAATTTCCAGCCTGCCCTGATCTCCAGCACACCCCCAATTCGCACCATGGCAGTCCTGATCCTCCTGTCCTCCGGCAGTGCTGCCGTCCTTCCTTTCTCCACTCCTACCGATCCCAACTGCAAAGTGGAAGTGGAACTCACCTACATCTTCAAATAGGTCAGCTCCTTGTTCCAACATCAGCCCACCCATCCCCCAAGCCCTTGGGGAAATCTTTCTCTGCAACCTGGCTGAGGCAGAGGGCAAATGGCCACTGGACCAACTTCCTTGACTGCCACCACCACCCCCCCCCCCCCCCCCCGCCACTTCTTGGATCCCAAAGTGCCAGTCCAGACTGTCAGTGCCAGCATACCTGGCAATAAGTTCAGAAAAAAATTGACAATTATTTTGCTTGCTGTGTTTCATTAATGCTGCCATGATAAAGGATTCTTACATGCTGGAGGTGAAGATGATGCTGATGAAGATGATTATAAGTTCCTTTTACCCTGATATCATCCTCCAGCCAGAGAAGAGAGGTTGTTGCTTCCCCAAATTCAATTCCCAAATTGAGAGCATGAAGAAGAGTCTCTTCCTTCTATCCTCCCAACTTTCTCTCAACAGCTCCCATTGGATTGCATTTTCAGTCCTCGATGACTGTGCAATAAAAAGACCACTCTATCCAATGTAATGATGCAGATGCACAGAATATATTCAAAAATCTACTTTGTAAAACAATGTTCAGCAAAACAACTTCCAAAAATGTTCTACACATTAACTGTAAATATTTCTGACTGGTATCTCCAAGTATTTATGACTCTATTTATTACCCTTGGGCTGTTTTCCCTGAGTGATCTGAGGTTAAGATGTGAGTACAGGGAATATTTCTTTGGTGCTTTGGGGGCCCAGCATCCTGCTGCATCGCTGCCCTAGTCATGTGAGAGGGCCAGAAACAGAATTTGCACTGGGGAGATTTCCAAACACGATCTTGCTGTCTCCCTCCCGTGATACAATGAGGCTTACACCTGATTAGCATTGATTAGAATGAATGACTCAGTGGCAGAGGGGTTAGCACTGCTGTCTCACAGCACCAGGGACCTGGGTTCAATTCTGACCTTGTGTGACTATGTGGAGTTTAGAAATGTTCTTCCTGTGTCTGCCTGGGTTCCTTCTGGGTGCTCCGGTTTCCTCCAAGGATGTGTAGGTTAGGCAATACTAAATTGCCCTTCAGGGAGATTAGAAGGATAAATGCACTAGGTTACAGAATAGAGCTTGCGTGGGATTGCTGTTGGTGCAGACTTAATGGGCTGAATGGCCTCCTTCTGCATTGTAGGGATTCTATGATCCTAGGATGTATTTTAACTTCATTAATGGGTCTGACACTGCTATTTCCACCCTCCTCATACCTTCCCATATTCTCTGCTAGATTTCAAAAACAAAAACCGATTTGTGATGACTGTGGCAGATGTAGGGGCAGAGCTCTCAGCAGCCCCATTCAGAGGGGGTTCCCCTTTAAATGTGATGGAGGGGGGCATATCCCAGTGCCTGTGTGGGAGGGGGTAGAGTCGTGCTTTATGTGGGGGGTTTACTGCCTTGAACCTGGGGAGGGGGGGGGACAGTGCCCCGATTCTTGCATTGTGGTGGGTCGCCCCAGTGCTTGGGAGAAGGTGGGGATGGGGCTATTCCTCCATGTTGATGGGGGTGTGGGAGGGAAATTTATTTTAAATGCAGGGCTCTCCATGGAGCTGACCTTGCCAGTTCTACCACGCCCCACCCTGCCAGTGAATCATGCCCCCAGATTCTCAGTGAATTAAGTGCCAGAAAATGTGGAGTGTAAATTCTGGCTATGTATCTGGAGAGCAAGATGTCAGTTTTCAGTTTGAAGCTGACATTTTCTGCCAGATTTTCAGAAAATGCCACCCAATATAACTGATGAAGAGGCAAACTAAGATGTTTGATCAGGATTGTGATGGATTTATGAGAAGTGGCGCAAGTTTCATCCCACTAAAAATGAGTCAATAGTTAAAGGTGGCCCTAAATCTACAGGAGGAAAATAAATGAAATTTTGTTTCTTTTTCGCGGCGCTGACTGCCTTGCCTTGATAAATATTTTTTAATCAAGCTTTGACTTTTAATGAACAAGCACTTATACTTTGACTGTCGAGAGTGTATTGAACAGAAAAGTTAAAGAAAAATCCATTTCTAACATCTAAAACAAGCCAAATTCATGACGTTTTCCAAAACCGAATTAGTATTTTTTTCCCCAGGATGTTTTTCTTACACTGGCTAGTAACTAGTGAATGAATCTGGCAGAAGTATATTGCAGAAAAAAATATCAGATGTGGTACAAAAGCCTTTCCTCTCAGGCGAAAGGGTCAAGCACTTGCAATTTGCAACTCACAATAATTCTGCAAATCAACCTCTTTTAACATAACTTGATCTGTCTGCTTTTTGATTGAAGATGACTAATAGTCGGGTGGGATTTTCCGGCTCTTCCCCACTTCCGAGATCTTCCCATAAGCTTTGGCAAACCTTACCGCTCTCTAAGCAATTGGATATTAACATTTTGGATGTTCTTTTAAAGATTTTTTTTTTTAACTCCTGTTTAATATTAAACAGATTAGGTCTGTGCAAAGTTCTGAGAAGCAGTGAGAAACTATTTATAGTTTGTGACTTTTGTTTAATTTGGAAGCTACACTCCTTGGAGGAACACTGGCTGAAATTTCCTTAACCGAGGCCAGAATTCTCCGGCTGGGTCTGCAGCTGGGATTTTCCTGTCCTGTTCCACTGAACAGAGATTTGGCTGAGCGACAAATTTTCCATTTCTGCTGACTGCCGGACCAGAGAATTCCAGCCTAAGTGTCATTTTGGGTGCGGAAGTGGTAAGTGGCCCGCAGGGTGACACGGTAGCGCAGTGGTTAGCTCTGCTGCTTCACAGCTCCAGGGTCCTGGGTTGAATCCCAGCTCGGGTCACTGTCTGTGTGGAGTCTGCATGTTCTCCTCGTGTCTGCATAGGTTTCCTCCGGGCACTCCAGTTTCCTCCCACAGTCCAAAGATGTGCGGGTTGGATTGATTGGCCGTGCTAAGAAATTGCCCCTTAGTGTTCAGGGATGCTTAAGTTAGAAGGATTAGGGGGTATAATGTGTAGAGATATGGGGATAGAGCCTGGATGGGATTTATTCAGAGCAGACTGGAAGGTCTTCTTTCTTTACTGTAGGGTTCTCGGGTCCACTGACAGCCTTTCCCACCAAATTTTTCAAAACTAAGTTGAAAAAGTGCAGGAGGAATTAGAGGCACTATTCATTGGTAATGCCCCCTGGTGCCATAGCATGGTGCCCAGGGACAGTTCCAAGGGCAGCACTAGGAAATTGCCTTAGGCCTGTCCCTCTTGGCCTGGAGGATTTACTTACCTGTGGGCTCTCTCCACCTGGTCTCCATTGGTCCAGACCTGTGGTAAACCCCACTGGCATGAAAGTGGTTTAGGAACTCCCCCTCAATTCTCCGCCCCTCGCACCATTCCTGACAGCCATACATAGGGATAAAAAATCCCCACCACCTTGTCATTTGCTGTGCACTCTTAGGGACTCTGAACCTCAAAATTCTTGCTTCCAGGTTGGTCATCATAGGTTGTGTGTTCGATGATTCCAATATTATAAGTAGCCTCTACAGTGTTAATAGGTCACTCCAGGATACAATGATGAATGCTATCACAAGTCTTCTTGAGACCAATGAAGTTGACAACAAGTGGTTTCTGATGCTCTAAGCTCTGTTCTATGATGTTCCTGAATGGAAACACGTGCTTGCTTCATGATCGGCCACCTCAGAAACCAATCTGCTTTCACAAAAGGCACCATCTCCTTCTGCTTTCAATCTGTGCTGAAGACCTTGCTACAAGTATTATACACCATCTAGTTGTTTCAATCACTGAGTTTTCCTTTTTTCTTTTGCCAATTACTCCTCCCCTCCAGTCATCTGCTGCGGTTCAGGTAGCGTAGCAGGGTGGGAATCTCTGCAGGAGGCCAAACACTGGAATCGCGATCAGCCACCAGTCCCTGATGTGTCTTTCTCATTTTTGACCAATGCAGCACTGTATCATGTGGTGTAAATCACACAAATAGATCTGGAATCATTCACTGTTTCAATGCAATGTTATACGTGCCCTGGTCACCCAGATATTGCAGTTCATTTTCTATCCGGTTCATAAAGACAAACGAGCAGGCAGTTAGCTTTACAAATGGCTAACTGTCCCTAAGTTCATAGTGCCATCGAGACATCCCATGGGGCAGTAAAGACTCCACGTGAGCATGTGCTGAACACTGAGAACAGAATGGATTTTCACTCTCTTGACATCGAGCTGGTGTTTGGAAATTATCAGCTGCAGTTAGAACCCATGCTGTCTCTTTGTGCTTATCCTTTGCTTCAAATGTGCCTCCTATTTTGTCTGAAACAATTTTTTAAAAATGGAAAACACAAATAATGTTCCCTGAGCTGCTTGCTAGGATTCTGCTAGGTATAACTTCCCGTATGCGGGTCAGTCATGTTTGGTGCTGTGATGCTTGACAAATTTTTCTTGATTTTTGTCATTTCTTCCTCTGTACCAAGAATCCATAGCCATCATAATGTTTATATATTAAAGTTACCCATCACATTGCTTTCACTGTGACTAATGCAACATTCCTCTAGTCTGAAAAAGATGATGGACTGTAATTTTTGAACTCTGGTGTGTCCCGACTGGAGTGGGGTTGGGGAACACTGCCCCCGACCCTACAAACGGATTTGTAAAGATTGCACGAGAAGTTCAAACTTCCTTTAGATAATTCTCCTACGCAGGAGACTGTCTGAAAATAGAATTTAAATTACAAACTTCAGATGGTTAGGATTGTCTACCAAGGAATAGTTAGCAAGAAAATGTTAGAATAACGAAAACCACTTCTAAAGTCTGGGTCATTGTAGCACTAATCACATCCTGACCCTTGATAGGATCTACTCTGACAACCACTGCCCCCCCCCCCCAACTCCACCCACTAACACTTCAACCCACACCTCCAACTACTCCCACAAAACCCGCTCCTGATCACTCCATTTCCCCCCCCCCCTTCCCTGACAGGACTCCAGCCACTATCTCCAGCCCCACACAGGATCTTCCCATACACCTCCCCTGTACATCCACAGGACTTCCTACACTTCATTTCACTGCTTCCATGACTACACCTCTCATCAATTACCCTCCCTATCATACCCCCCCCCCCCCCCAACAACTCCATTTAAACCCCCTCCAGATGTTACGCTCCCGTCTCAAGAAAGCGTCTCCCCAAGTCTCGGCAGGAATCCCCAAACTTCCTTTCACTATGAAACACCTCAAAACCACAACTCTCACTGACTATCCTCCTGATACTCTCACACATCCTGACTGTGCCCCGAGGTCCAAGGGGACCCTGTTCCCAACTGCCATCACCTCTTAACTACGTTTCCAAAATTCCCCACTAACCAACCCCAATCACCTTATCCTGCTTATGAAACAACCCCTTAACTGACCACCCAACCTCTTCACTGATGGAATTACGCCTGCCCATTGATCTACTCCCAATTGACAATCCCTCCCCACTGACCAACCCCCAACTGACCACCCAAACCCCTCCACTACTGATTCCCAAACATCTAAAGACAACCCATCACCTGCCACTGACCGTCTAGTCCCCACTAGATTCTACATTACCAATCCTGTGCACTGACCATCTGGTTGCCCTCAACTTCGTTTTTTTCCCCCCATCCCGCATCAGCTCCATCCCCTAATCCCTCCCCACTTACCTTCAAGTTACCTTCTCCCAGATTTCTCATCAGAAAGCCTCAGGAACCCGTGGTCCTGCACTGTTCTCATCCAGTCTGAGACGGATGGATGAGTGAGCAAGGAGCAGCTTCATTTCCAGGTGAGGAAGTTTGAATGCCATTGGAAGCTCTGGGCAGGTGAGTGTTGGCCCTTCCTACTAAGTTAGGATTATGAGAACTTCCTTCCGGGCGACACCACAGTGGGCAATTTGCCAGATTTTCAGAAATAACCAGGGAAGATGTACAAAGGAAAACGTTCTATCCAGATTTGTTCTAAGGGGTGGCATGGTGGTACAATTTTTAGCACTGCTGTCTCATAGCGCCAGTGGTTCAGATTTGATTCCTGGCTTGGGTCATTATCTGTGTGGAGTTTGCACACCTAGTCTGGGTGTGTTTCTTTGGTGCTCTGGTTTCCAAAGAAATGTGGGTTAGGTGGATTGGCCATGCTAAAAAATTGCACCTTTAGTGTCAGGGGGGTTAAATACGTGGAGTTATGAAGGGCCAAGGTGGGATTGTTGTCAGTGCAGACTCAATGGGCTGAATGACCTCCTTCTGCACTGTAGGGATTCTATGATTATTATTCTCTGAAATATTCTTATAAGCGTAGTGCTTATCATGGGGCAGGATCTGCTAACACCATTATTATAGCTAATGCAAAGCCAGATGATAGCAGTCACTATTAAGTTAATCTCTATATAGTTTTTTTGAAATGGTCAAATTTGTTTCAGATCTAAAATACTTTAACACTTTTCTTCAGTTATGTATGATATTGTTTTCCCTTTCAAGATTCACCAATCAATTTGTAGAAAATTCTGAGTAAAACAATAACACCCATTGGCATTTGGTTACAAATATCATCCAGTATGTATCATAGAAATCATTGAAACTCTACACTGCCATTTGGCCCATCAGGTGTGCATTGACAACAATCCCACCCCAGGTCCTATCCCTGCAACTCCATATGTTTACCTCGCTAATCCCTCTAACCTGCACATCCCTGGATAGTAAGGTGCAATTTAGCATGCTCAATCAACCTAACTTGAACATATTTGGGCATATATGTGACATTGGTCATTAATATCAAGAGCAGCAACAAGCAATATAATGCATTGTTATTTTGTGTGTGCCTTATAGATGATTCCACCATGACTATTAAATAAATCAGAGTACAAGTTATACTTGAACTGCATCTTGCACGATTAGTAATCTGACAGAAAAATATCCCGTTAATTATTTATAACACTGTCAGATGATAGCACTGATATTGGTGACTGCCTCAGCCCTCATTAACACGTCCTGCACATCTGCACTATATGGACATGCTGACAGTAAATTCATACCAGAGTGAAAGAATCAATACTTGCAGCCCTGATGAACTGCACAAGAATTTATTTTCCATTCTGTAAGGCTAAAAGAAGATTTCCTTCTGCTGGATGCATGATATTACTCAATCTAATTATTTCATACAAGGGATACAATTGGATTCCATTTCATCTGGAGCATGGAGCATTCACAATAAGGTGAATTAACAGTGCACATAGGTGTAAACAGGTATGATGTGATTGCGATTATGGAGACATTGATGCCTAATATGGGTGGCGCGGTAGCACAGTGCTTAGCACTGCTGCTTAACAGCTCCAGGAACCTGGGTTCAATTCCCGGCTCAGGTCACTATCTGTGTGAAGTTTGCACATTCTCTTTGTGCCTGCATGGGTTTCCTCTGGGTGCTCCGATTTCCTCTCACAGTCCAAAGGTGTGCGGGTTAGGTTGATTGGTCATGCTAAGAAATTGCCCCTTCGTGTCCAGGAATGCATAGGTTAGAGGGATTAGTGGGTATAATATGTAGAGATATGTGGATAGGGCCCGAGTGGGATTTTGTTTGGTGCAGACTCGATGAACTGAAGGACCTCCTTCTGCACTGTAGGGTTCTATGAGTCCATGGTGACCAAGGCAGGGAACTGAATGTCCAAGTGTATTCATATTTCAGAAGGACAGGCAAAAAGGAAACAGAGGTGGGGTGATGTTGTTAGTAAAGGATGAAATCAGTGCAATTGTGAGGAACGAATTGCTTCAGAACATCTTGAGATTGGAGCAGCCCCTTGGAGCTAAGAAGTAACAGGGGTGGAAAACATTAGTGGAACTTGTTTGTAAGCTTCCAAACAGTGGTGGTAATGTGGGAACAGCATTAAATGTTGCTGTTTATTTAAATAAATGATGTGCATGTAGCAAAGTGGTACAATAACAGGTGATTTTAATTACTCGGCATTACACTGGTAAATTAACAATAATTCTATGACGGATTCCTACAGTGTGCACAGGATGTTTTCTTGGACCAATACATTGAGGAACCAACTAGGGAACAAGCTATCCTAGATTTGGTGTTGTGAAATAAGAATGGGTTAATTAATAATCTTGCTGCACAATCTTCTCTTCAGGGAACAGTGCCGGAATATGATGGAATTCTTCACTGGGATAGAGAGTGAATAGTCCAATCTAAAATTAGGGTTCTAAATCTAAACAAAGGAATCAAGAAGGTATGATAGGTAAGTTGGCTAAGATAGATGTATAATTCATTGAAAGGAATGATGGTGCTTCGGCAGTGGTTAATAGTTAAGGAACTAATGCATGCATTGCAATAATTATACCTGCCTTTCTGGTGCAAAAACACAATGGAAAAATGATTCAACAATGGCTAACAAAAGAAATTAAGGTCAGTATTAAATCCGAAGAATCCAGATAAAGTTGCTAAAAAATGTAGCAAGCCTGAGGAATGGAGGCAGTTTAAAATTCAGCAAAGGAGGTCCAAGAGGTTGATGAAGAGGAATAAATGCAATATCAAAGTAAGTTTACTTGGGATAGAAATGTGGACTACAAAACCTTCTATGAGCATGTGAAAAGATCTGTAAAGTCAAATGGAGGTCCCTTACAATCCAAAATGGGAGAATTGTTCATAGAGGACAAGGAAAAGGCAGTGTAATTGAACAAATACTTTCATAGAAGTCACAGATAATTCCCTAGAAATGTTAGGGAAACCAGGATCTAGTTAGGAGGAATTGAAGGAAATTAGTATCACCAAAAACAAAGTTCAGGAAAGATTGATGTGATTGAGAGCTAATAAATCCCACAGGGCGTCAGAAATTCACTCTAAAAATTACGCTAAATAAATCACGGAAGTTACTCCCTTTTTCACCCGAATTGGGGACGTGGAATTTTTTTGGGACAACCTTGGCCATAATATAATGCCCACTTCCATGAATGAAAGAAAAGAATGACAATATACGGCTGACTGTCGTCTGTTTGTTTTAGCCACACCATTACGATATAAATGTGAATTTTAGGACTTGCTTTTGCTTTGCCACACAAACAAGAACAAGTGAAAATCATTTGTTCATTTTGTGTATTGCCTAAAATCTCCGTCGTGTTCCCAGTTGGGATTCTCGGGTGCTACTGAAAGTGAAAGGAGTTTTGGTTGGAAGGCCAAACTCTTCATTCTCAATTCCACCCAAGATAAATTCTATGGAAGTGTTTGAGCTGCACTAATCTCTGAGTACTTTAACATCTTGCACAAATAAATGAAGAAGTTTCACTTGTATTTATAGCTGCAAGCTGAATAATAAGTATTTGTTGTTGGCATTTTAATACACTGTGATTCTATCACTCATCCTTTATGCACAAGTATATTGGATTGTGAAGTAATGTCTTACAGGCAATGTGTGTTCAATATATTTGATGGATGTAGTATACAAAATTAACTGAAGCTACAGTTTTTTTTAAAAAATGAAGACTTTGTGCACTTTGAATACTGTTAAATGATTTATTATTGTTATGGACTGGTTTGCAATATTTCACTTCTCTGAGCTAATGCTTTGACAGATGTGGTTTTTTTTTTACTGCTCTTCAACATTACGGCGTTAAGTGAGCATCATGAAATTTTGGATAGCCACACAGAGTCAACTGTTCAGAGCTCTTTTCTCATCATTATGTGTTTCAAAGATCATAAAAGATTAATACATAACTCTTTGTTGTCAGTAATAATGTGTAATGACATATTAAGTTTAAAGTTTGTTTTAGTGTCACAAGCAGCCTTTCTTTAACACTGCAATGAAGTTACTGTGAAAACTCCCTCCCTTGCCACACTCCAGCGTCTGTTCGGGTACACTAAGAGCGAATTTAGCATGCCCAATTCAACTCACCAGCACATCTTTAGGAGGAAACCGGAGCACCCGGAGGAAACCCATGCAAACATAGAGAGAACGTGCAGAGTCCACACAGACAGTGACCCAAACTGGGAATTGAACCTTGGTACCCTGGCACTGAGGCAGCATTGTGAGGTTGTCTGTCGGTTTTCGGTACAGTGAGGTGCTGAGGTGACTGTTCTTGATGGAGATGCGTGTGTCCAAGAATGCAACTGATTCTGGAGAATAGTCCATGGTGAGTCTGATGGTGGGATGGAACTTGTAGATATCATCATACAGTTGTTTCAATGATTGTTCACCATGAGTCCAAAGGAAAAAGACAAACCGACAGACGACCTCACAATGCTCCACTTCTCCAGCTTCCACCCTAGACACATTAAAGAAGCCATTCCCTATGGACAAGCCCTCCGTATACACAGAATTTGCTCAGATGAGGAGGATCGTGACAGACACCTCCAGACACTGGAGGATGCCCTCGTGAGAACAGGATATGGCGCTCGACTCATCAATCGACAGTTCCAACGTGCCACAGCGATAAACCGCACTGACCTCCTCAGAAGACGAACACGGGACAAGGTGGACAGAGTCCCCTTTGTTGTCCAGTACTTCCCCGGAGTGGAGAAGCTACGACATCTTCTCTGGAGTCTTCAACATGCCATTGATGATGATGAACATCTCGCTAGGGCCATCCCCACCCCCCCACTTCTTGCTTTCAGACAACCGCACAACCTTAAACAGATCATTCTTCGCAGCAAACTACCCAACCTTCAGGAGAACGGTGACCACAATACCACACAACCCTGCCCCAGCAACCTCTGCAAGACATGCCAGATCATAGACATGGACGACATAATCAAACGTGAGGATACCATTCACCAGGTACACGGCACATACTCTTGCAACTCGGCCAACGTTGTCTACCTAATACGTTGCAAGAAAGGATGTCCCGAAGCATGGTACATTGGGGAGACCATGCAGACACCACGACAGCGGATGAATAAGCATCGCTCAACAATCACCAGGCAAAACAGTTCCCTCCCTGTGGGCGAACACTTCAGCAGTCATGGGCATTCGGCCTCCGACCTGTGGGTAAATGTTCTTCAAGGGGCCTTCGTGACACACAGCGCAGAGTTGCTGAGCAGAGACTGATAGCCAAGTTCCGTACACATGAGGACGGTCTTAACAGGGATCTTGGCTTCATGTCACACTATCTGTAACCCCCGTAACTTGTCTGGATTAGCAAAAAACCTCACTTACTCTGCTGTCTGGAGAAAATACACAATTCTCTAACCAATGCTCAGGATTCCCTTCACACACATTGTTAGCCACTTTAACACTTGAATAGCAGGTTAGATGTCGGGATTCGCATTCTAATCAGCAATCTGTAACTGTCTGTGTGGATATGAGTACCTCTGCAGATCAGAACACTGCATTTGCCTGACGAAGGCACAACATAGTGTTGAGAGCTCGCGGATTTACTATCAAATAAATTGGTTGGATTTAAAATTGGTGTTGCAAAACTTTACTGAGTTTACCCCAGTCCAACGCTGGCATCTCTACATCATCACAGGACAAATGCCAGAGGACTGGAGGATGGCTGATGTGGTTCCATTTTTCAAAAAAATGTGGTGGAGATGAATCAGGAAATTACAGACCAGTGAGAGTCACGTCAGAGTTAGGGAAACTATTGGAGAAAATTCTGAAGGCGAGAATTAATATCCCTTGTAAAGGCATAAGTTAATTAGGGATAGTCAGCATGGGTTTGGTGGAGGGAAATCATACCCAACAAATTTGTTTGAATTTCTTGAATTTGAGACTAAGTGTATGAATGTGGGAAGTTCAATTGATGTAGTTTATATGGATTTTAGCAAAGATTTCGACAAGGTCCTACATGGGAGACTCAATGAGAAAGTTAAAGTATACAGAATTCAGGGAAACTTGGCAAGATGGATCAGAAACTGGCTTAGCAATAGGACTCAAAGGGTAATGGTAGAAGACCGTTCGAGTGACTGGATGTTGGTGTCCAGTGGTATACCACAAGGTTCAGTACAGGGACCCTTATTGTTTGTTATATTACAGAAATGATAGCTGAAAATGTTGGGGAAAATAATGAGCAAGTTTGCAGATGACAGTAAGATTAATAAGGTGGCTAATAGTGAAGAAGATAGTTGTAGGCTGCAGGAAGATCAGATGGGTTGGTCAGATGGGCAGAGCAGTGGCAGATGATATTTAACTCTGCTAAGTGTGAGGTGAAGCACTTTGGAAGAAAAACAGCAAGTCAAGTATTTAATGAATTGTAGAACCAGTGGGAAGCTCAGAGGAATAGAGGGGTCTTGGGGTAATTATTTGTAGATCCCTGAAATCAGCAAAACACATGACTAAGATAGTGAAGAAGGCATATGGAATACTTGCTTTCATGAGTTGTGGTATGGAAAGTAACATCAGGGAGGTAATGTTGGATTTGTACAGAGCGTTGATTAGGCCACAGCTGGAGTAAAGTGTGCAGTTCTGGTCACCTCACTATAGGAAGGATGTAATAACACGAAAGGGGCTACAGGGGAGGTTCACTGGGATATTGCCTGGGATGGAGCATTTGATCTATAAGGAGAGAATATATAGGCTTGGATTGTTTTCTTCAGGGCAGAGCTGAAAGGGGACATGATTGAGGTGGATAGACAGGATAAGTAGGGAGCAGCTGTTTCTCTTGGTTGAGGGGTAAATCATAAGGGAGCAAAGGTTCAGGGTAAGGGGCAAGAGATTCTGCAGGGATTTGAGAAAATTATCTTTCACTCAGAGGGTTGTGGAAATCTGGAATGCACTGCCCATGAAAGTAATTGAGGCTGGAAACATTATAACCTTAAAAAAAAAATTTGGATAAGCATTTGAAATATAATGTTCAAAACTATGAGCCAAGTGCAGGAAAAAGGGATTTTAGTGGTAGATACTGTCGGCGCAGACTTGATGGGCTAAAGGTTCTTTTCCTCGCTGTATGACTTTCTGAATGGTCTTATGAAAACCAAACAGAGCATCAGTCAGCATGCTATTGCTAAACAAGAACCACTTAACAGCACTGTTCACAACTTCCATCGCTTCCTCATGATTGAGAGTAGACTAATGGGGTGGGAATTGTTGGGGTTGGTCTAGTCTGCTATTTGAGTAGAGGATATAGCTGAACAATTACCCACGTTATTAGATGGCAGTCCTGTGGCTATACTGGATAAGGCTGTAACATATTCTGAGGCACTCATCTTCAGTAGTATTGCCGGAATATTATTAGGACCCATAGTTTTTGCAGTATCCAGTACCTTCAGCCAATTATTGATACATGCAGAGTGAATCGATCTAGCTGAAGACTGACATCTCTAATCCTCGGGGCCCTGGAGGAGGCCAGGATGACTCATCCACTAGCTGAAGATTGTAGCAAATATTTCGGCTTTATCTTTTACACTCACGTAACTAGGCTTTTCCTCATTGAGGATGAATAAATCCAGAACAGCCTGGACAGCAAGAGAGATAAAGGTGAAGGATGGAAGAAGTGTGCATCTGAAAGATGTCAGGCAGAAAATGGAATGGGAAAATCTGACTGAATAATAAGGTAGAGGGGAAGTGGAAAAATAAATCAGAAACTGAATGAAGGGGCATGAAAAGGGACCAACAACTGACATAAAAGGGAATCCCCGTGTCTTCTATTAGCAAGTAAATAATGAAAGGTGATAGATGGGGGTTGATTCGGAAGCATGAGAATGCAGGATAAGTAGTGGAGGTATTAAATGAGTACTTTGCATCTGCCTTTACAAAGGAAGAGGATGCTACCCAGACTGAGGTGAGAGGAGACATAACTGGAATTTATAATTGAGATGGAGGAGGTGATAGGCTATTTTTACTTAAGATAGGGCTGGATGAGCTACATCCAAGGATAATGAGGGAGGTAGGAATAGAAATTGCAAAAGCACTAGTGATAATCTTCCAGTCTTCCCTAGACAGAGGTGGAGTTGGAGGACTGGAGAACTGTACATGTTAAACTCTTGTTCAAAAAAGGGTGAAAGGATAATGCTGGCAATATAAGAGGTGTGGCAAAAGGGTATTGCAACTGGACTGGTAATCCAGGGAACCAGAGAAATGCTGGGTTTAATCCCACTGTAGTTAATGGGGAAATTTAATTTCTACAAGGCTATAGGCCAAGTGCTGTTAAATGGAATTAAGTGAGAAGTCAGGTGTTTCTCGCAAGTTGGTTCAGATTCAATGGGCTGAAGGGCCTCATCTACACTGTATGATTCCATGATTCTATGATTCTGCAGACAAGTCAATTTGACTTCAGTAGCTGGGAAATTTCTGGAAACTATTGTTCACAAATCAATAGAAACTTAGGTGCAGGATAATTATGGAAATTCATCATGGGTTCATTCAGAGGAAACTTGTGTTTCATTAACTTGCATTAATTTTTTTGAAGAGCCAACCAGGAAGCTTGATAAGGGCAATGGTGTTGATGTGGTGTATGTGGATTTTTAATAGGAATTAGATACTGTGCCACACAACTGACTTGGAAGCAAAATTCTAGCTCATAGAAGTAAAGGTGCTTGGATAAGAAATTAGTTGAGTGGCAGGAAGTACAGAGTGGTGACAAATGGTTGTTTTTCAGTTGAGAGGAAGGCTTGAAATGGAGTTTCCCAGAGTCAATGTTGGGACCTTTATTCTTCCTGATGTATATTAATGACCTAGATTGTGGTGTCAGGGTATCATTTCACAGTTGGCAGATGATACAAAGAGTGGAAGCATGGTTGACAGTGAAGAGGATAGTCTTGAACTTCAAAGATGGACATGTTGATGGATTGGACAGACAAATGAGGGATAAAGTGTGAGATCATTGATTTTAGCAGGAAGAATTTGGAGAGAGATATGAATTAAAGAGAGAAACTTGTAAGGGGCTGCAGAGACAAAGGGATCTTGGTTCATATGTACATAAATCACTAAAGATGGTAAGGCGTGTTAAGGGAGCTGTTAATGAAGCATACAGCATCCTAAGTTTTGTTAAGAGTGACATTGTGCATAAGAATCCGAAGGACATGTTGAACTTGTATAAGACAATAATTAGGATCATCTGGAGAACTGTGTCCGGTTCTAGGCATCTTGCTTGAGGTAAGATATGAAGGCATTGGAGAGAGTTCAGGGAAGATTCTATACTGCAGCTAATATGGGTAGACAGGAGAGGTTGGATCTGTTTTCTTTAGAGAAAAGGAGGCTGAAGATAGACTTAATAGAGGTAGTTAGATGCTGACAGGTATGGACATGGTAAATACGGAGAAATTATTCTCTCTCAGGTGTCTATCAAGAACTGGAGGGCAAATTCAAAATAATAATGGGTGAGAGGAGTCAAAGTGACTTCAGGAAATCTTATTGCACCCAGGAGGTGGTTGGAATCTGGAATGAAGTTTCTGAAAGGGAGATGGAAGCAATTTCAATCGAGATATTCCCAAGGGAATTGGATTTCTGTCTGAAAATAAATAATATACAAGGTTATGGAGATAAGACGGAGAAATGGGATTCGGTAGAATAGTGTTTCAGTGAGTCATCACAGCCATGCTGGGCTGAGTGGTCTATAAAGATTCTATAATTCTGTGACTTGTGGAACTTCCTCCTCCAGTGGGTTGTTTAATTGTCCACCACCATTCAGGGCTGCAGAAGATTGTGGGATGACATAGTTCTGTCTATCACTGCTATTTAAGTTGTTTGGCACGCAAGTTGTTCTTCTTTGTAATTTCACCAGGATGACAAGTCATTCTTATGCATGCCTGGTGCTGCTTCTGGCATGCCTTCTTACACTGTCATTGAACCAGGATTGGTCCCCTGGGTTGGTGACAATGATAGGGTGAGGAATATGCCAGGTCATAAAGCTTTATTGAATACACTTCTGCGGCTGCTGATGTCTCACGGTATCTCATGGTTGCCCAGTCCTAAGCTGCCAGATTTGTTTGGAGTTTATCCCATTCAGCATGGTGCTAGTGCTACACGACATGATGGAAGTATCTTTGATGTCAAAATGGGACATTGTCTCCACAAGACTACAGTGGTCACTATTACCGATATTGTCATGGACAGATGCATTTGCGACAGGCAGGTTTATGAGGATGGGATCAAGCACACTTTTTCCTCTTGTTACTTCGCTCAATACTTACCATAGATCCAGTGTAGCAACTTATGATCTTTAGGATTTGGTCAGTAGTGCTGCTAACTCTATTTTTCTTAATTGAATTCAGATTCAACCATCTATCGTGTTAGGATTTGAATCTGGGTCCCCAGAACATTAATCTGGGTCTTTGAATCAATAGCTCAACGACAATACGACTGTGCCACCACCTCTCTCAAAAGTGCAACAGATTGCGGCAATCCATGAGACCCTGGCTGGAGAATATTGAAGTGCGCCCCCCCCCCCCCACCTCCCCACAATTGCTGCAATCGCCACAGCCCATTTTGAAAAGGTGAATGGTCTGCTTGATGGTCGCTCAGGTCACAGTGCGGTTAACTCCATAATGTTCCCCCACCACAGTGCTGAGTGTTTCCCACTGCTGTTAACAGGCATATCTTCTATTCATCCATGCAGGGTAGTGGCAAGGGTGAAAGGGCTGTGGTATCTGGGGGTGTCACAGAATCTGTTCATTCCCAGCTGTTCCAGAGTAACTTGTAGGCAACAACATGATATGCTGGTCAGAAACCAATTGTATGTTGAGGGAATGGAATTCTTTCTGGTTCATGAGGGTCGCTGTTTGGCCTGTAAGAATGTCGATGGTCAGAAGTGTGCAGTCTCTAGGACTTGTACCTGGGAGAATTCAGCAATAGCACTGTGACCTCTGGCTTCTCAGCCAGAATGTCTATGTTGACTCCGAAATTGATGAACTGGCCCTCTTGAAGAGGGCATCCGTCATTAAGCAGTGAAGTGTGGCTGATTGGGAGATGCTACACATGAGGCCGCAGCAAATTCCCACCCACTGCACTTAGACACTACAGTTCTGACTGGGGAAACCCGCCAACGCCCAGATAACCTGTCTCTTGGGTTCTCCTGAGTGAGCTTCCTCTCAGGAATAAGACCTCATCCCAAAACATTGATTTTCCAGTTGCTTTCAGGGAATATATATTTAATTTTTTTCATGGGATGTGGGCATTACTGGCAAGGCCAGCATTTGTTGTGTATCTTTAGTTGCAAATGGCAAGCTGCTTTCTTGAACCATCGTTGTCCATCTGGTTCGGGGCCATCCATAATCTATTATGTTAGGTCATTTTGGAAGACATTAAGAGTCTTACTTGAGTAAGAGATCTGGGCTGGAGGTCAAGATCTTTCCCTTAAGAAGGCATTTATTGACAACATTAACTACAAACAAGATCCCAGAACAGACTCTTCACTGTTAAATCTGGAACTGCCTGTAAATCGCCTTCAATTGTCTCATTAATAAGCTTAAGTGCCATTGAATCGAACATTTTGGAAATGTGAACAGAGTCTGCATTGGACTTGCCATCCACCACTCGTAAGGTTTGGGCTTGCTGAAATGACATGGAGGGTGCAACTCAACGCCATCCCGTGTAATTTGGTAGCCTCATCCCTAACTTCCATTGCCATTCATTTCTGCAGCATAAAATCCCAGGCATGTTGTGCATTATTATTCATGGAGCTTTGAATATAACACAGTATGTAGTCACTGAGGCAGAGTTATTCACTTAATTAGTAATGGGATGAAATAATACATGATACAATACAGAAGGTGATCATTCAACCTATCATGCCTCTAACAGTGCTTCTCAGAAGCTATCCAATTAGTCTAACTTTTCTGCTCTTTGTGTAATATTTCTCCCCCGTCAAATGATTACCCAGCTCTCTTTCGAAAGCAATAATAGATTCTGCTTTCAGCATTCTTTTAGATCATACATTCCAGTTCACTGTCTATTTCTTCAAGCACCTTCTGGTTCTTTTGCCAATCAACTTAAATATGTATCCTCTGGTTACTGACACTTGTGTGACTGGAAACAGTTTCTCCTCATTTACACTATCAGAGCTGCTTATGATTTTGAACACTTCTTTCAAATCTTTTCTGAAACTTTTTTGCTTGAAGGAAAACAACTTGTGACTCCCCGGATACTGAAACAAAGTACTAATGTGACACATCAACCATGCCCTCTGCCACCGCAAAAAAAATCTCCTTTTTTTTGGTCCCTGTTGCAGTTGAGGATTTCCCTGTGTGTGTGGGGGGGGTGGGGGAGAGTTAGCCTGTGTGTATGATGGGGCATGTCGTGTCCACTGAGCAGACTTTTGTTTTTATTTATAATTCTGTTCTCTGGAAGTTGACATCGCTGCCTTGCTAGTTTGCCAGTGTAAGACCCACCCCCTTGCACTTTCGTTTTCAAAGTCTTTAAAAACTCGGCAGGAAAAGGTGGCAACGCGGTCGATGGGTTACACATCACTTTTCCCGCGTGAGGCAACACCGTGAAAAGAAACTTGAAATTTCCTCCCAATATCTCATCCGCTGCCCTGCTTGAAATTCAGATGAGCAGCCTGCTTTGCACAAATAATTTCACTTCCAGGCTGATTTAAGCCAAATATTTAAGTGAAAATGTATTCGCCCACCACGGAAATCGGAGCAGGTGAAAGGCGACTTATGGAAAGGTCTGTTGGCCTCAGGTGGGATTTCACAGTTTTTGGATAAGTGAGGCCAGAAATCCTGCCCAATATGTTGAATAGAAAGCTGCTTGAGCTTCTCCAGAAAAGCAGAGGTCTCCATATCTTTTAGAACTGTCGTGTGCTTGGAGTTTCATTCCTTATGCAGTCACTTGATAAGTCCCAGATCTCCATAAAGTGAGCTGTTATCCTGTCCTCCCATGAGTTGTCATCTTTTGTAATAGGGAAGAGGGAAAGCAAAATTAGTGAAGCTTTCATAATCGGTTGTTAACATGAGGGAGACTTACAAAAATATGGAGAAATGTCTGGAAAAGGCAGAGACTGTGATCCTCACAATAGCAATACTTTAATATTTCTTTGGGTACAAAACAACTTTTATATTGAAGGAATGAACTTCTCAGACAGATAAGTTAAAGGAAGCTTGGTATTCAAAGGTAAATCAGCTAACGGATGTGATAAGCACAACAAACATCTTGAACCTGCCAGGAGTGGAATGGATATGATAAGTTCTTCAGTGTGAACAGAGAGCCTGTGAGATGACTGTTTCCAATTCTCAGCTACAGAGAGCAAATTCCATTCCTTTGTGCAGAAAGATGTTGAAAACATAAACAATAGTAACTAAGCACAAATTATCCCAAGGGAAAATGAGTTGTATCCTGCAGAAGAAACCAGTTAGATGAGCATTAGATGCAGAAAGTGGGTTAAAGGAGGAGTTTAAACATCAGTGCTGCAAAGCACTCCAATCCACACCATTAACATTGGTCAGGATGTTAGTTTTCCCCTGTATATTTCCAGGAACCATCTCAAACTGGTGAAGGTCACTGGTACAGTTCTAATCAGGAAATTTCCAGATGTGACTTGGAATACTGTATTGTTCATAATATTGACAGTTAGCAGATGAGACTGTGGCAGAATAGAATGTGTATTGCACATTGGTTTAATTCAAGTGCTTAAATTTAGACGCTGGTTGTTATGTACAATGGTCTGACAGTTAGGCAGCGAGAATAAATTAAATTCTCGGTTGCAAACTCTGATAGGCAAGCCAAGACAAGCATGAGGATCATGATTAACCCATCACCGAGTTTCTGTTGTAGCCATCATGAAAATGTCATGCTATCCATTCAATTACATGACTGAGTGTACAGCAGCACTGAACATGCTGTTGAGTAGCTAAATGGCTGAGTGGAGGTGCGGAATTGTGAAAGGATAACACAAGCTCAAGCCGGCCTTCGTTACTTCAATATCAAGCCTACAAGAGGAGAGGCTGTACTGGACCTGGTACTAGCTAATGAACCAGGACAGGTGATGGATCTCTCGGTAGGAGAGCATCTTGGGGATGGAGATCATAATTCTATCTCCTTCATCCTTGCATTGGTAAAGGATAGGATCAGGCAGGCTAGGAAGGTGTTTGTCTGGAATAAGGGGAAATATGAAGACATCAGGCAGATGTTGGGGCGAATAAACTGGAAGGAGGTGTTCTTGGGGAAAAGCACAGAAGGAAGGTGGCAGATATTCAAGGAATGCTTGTCTGGAGCTTTGCACGACAACGTTCCGGTGAGACAAGGAGGTTTTGGTAGGACGCGGGAACCGTGGTGCACGAAGGCTGTGGTGAACATAGTCAGGAAGAAAAGAAAGGTGTATAAAAGGTTCAAAGAGCTAGGAGATGTTGGGGATCTAGAGAAGTATAAGGCTTATAGAAGAGAGCTTAAAAAGGAAATTAGGAGAGCCAGAAGGGGTCATGAGAAGGCTTGGCTGGTAGGATTAAGGAGAATCCCAAGGCCTTCTACAAATATGTGAAAAGTAAAAGGATGAGAAGAGAAGGGATAGGACCTATAAAAGGTGAAGGGGGAAAAGTCTGTATGGAACCGGAAGAAATGGCAGAGGTGCTTAATGAGTACTTTGCCTCAGTATTCACGGTGGAAAGTGATCTGGGAGGATGCACTACAAGTTTGTGGCAGACTGAAAAGATTGAGTATGTAGATATTAAGGAAGCGGATGTGTTAGAACTTTTAAATGCTATCAAGATAGACAAGTCTCCGGGACCAGATGGGATGTACCCCAGGTTATTGTGGGAGGTGAGGGATGTCATTGCAGAGCCCCTGGCGATGATCTTTGCGTCGTCGATGGAGACGGGAGAGGTTCCGGAGGATTGGAGGATTGCGGATGTGGTCCCTATTTTCAAGAAAGGGAACAGGGATAGTCCTGGAAATTACCGACCGGTGAGTCTGACCTCAGTGGTTGGTAAGCTGATGGAGAGGCTTCTGAGGGACAAGATTTACGAGCATTTGGAGAAGTTTAGGTTGATTAGAAATAGTCAGCATGGTTTTGTAAAAGGTAGGTCGTGCCTTACGAGCTTAATTGAGTTCTTCGAAAATGTGACTGAACACATTGACGAAGGAAGAGCAGTGGACGTGGTGTACATGGACTTCAGCAAGGCATTTGACAAGGTCCCACATGCAAGACTTCTTGAGAAGGTGAGAGGCCATGGGATCCAAGGGGCTTTGGCCTTGCGGATCCAGAACTGGCTTGCCTGTAGAAGGCAGAGGGTGGTTGTGGATGGCTCTTTTTCTGCATGGAGGTCGGTCACCAGTGGAGCGCCCCAGGGATCTGTTCTAGGACCCTTGCTGTTTGTCATTTTCATAAATGACCTGGATGAGGAAGTGGAGGGATGGGTGAGTAAGTTCGCCGATGACACGAAGGTCGGTGGTGTTGTGGATGGTCTGGAGGGATGTCAGAAGTTGCAGCATGACATCGACAGGATGCAAGACTGGGCGGAGAAGTGGCAGATGGACTTCAACGCGGATAAATGTGTTGTGGTCCATTTTGGCAGATCCAACGGGATGAATGAGTACACTATCAAAGGTAGGAGTCTTAGCTGTGTGGAAGAGCAGAGGGATCTTGGGGTCCGGGTCCATAAGACTCTCAAATCGGCCTCCCAGGTGGAGGATGTGGTTAAGAAAGCTTACGGTGTACTGGCCTTCATTCATCGAGGGATTGAGTTCAGGAGTCAGGAGGTAATGCTGCAGCTTTATAGGACCCTTGTCAGACCACACTTGGAGTACTGTGCGCAGTTCTGGTCGCCTCACTATAGGAAGGACGTGGAAGCTATTGAAAGGGTGCAGAGGAGATTTACAAGGATGTTGCCTGGATTGGGAGGCATGCCTTATGAAGACAGGTTGAGGGAGCTGGGACTGTTCTCCCTGGAGAGACGAAGGTTGAGAGGCGACCTGATAGAGGTTTACAAGATGTTGAGAGGAATACATAGGGCGGACTCTCAGAGACTATTTCCCAGGGCTGAAATGGTCGTGACGAGAGGGCACAGATTTAAGGTGCAGGGAAGCAAGTACAGAGGGGATGCTAGGGGAAAGTTTTTCACTCAGAGGGTGGTGAGTGAATGGAATCGGCTGCCGTCGGTGGTGGTCGAGGCGAACTCGCTGGGGTCTTTTAAAAGACTTCTGGATGAGTATATGGGATCGAATGGGATTGGGGGTTATAGATAGGTCTATGGCTGGGTAGGTTTTGATGTGTTCGGCACAACTTGTGGGCCGAAGGGCCTGTTTGTGCTGTAGTGTTCTATGTTGTATCAGAATGTCTCACCAATCTTGTAGCTTGACTTATCCATTCAGCAACCACAACCTGGAGACACTGGTACAGGTAGTCAATGGCAAGTGGGATATTCTCTCTCCAGTGGATTGCTGATTATCTGGGATGAGACCAGATAGCAAAGGTGGTCAGCGCCTCAGGGGCACCATTGAAGTGGTTTCATTACCTGCTGATTTCTGGAAATGTGAATGAGACAAAATTTGTCAAAGTCCCTCATGGGAGGTTAGTCGAGAAGGTCAAGGCAAATGGGATACAAGGACAGGTAGCTAGATGGATAAGTAACTGGCTTGGTAATAGGAGACAGAGAGTAATAGTGGAAGGGTGTTTCTCTAGCTGGGTTTCTCTAGCACACCACTTGGTCACTAGTGGTGTGCTGTGGGGCTCGGTACTGGGACCTCTTCTATTTTTAATATATATAAATGACTTGGAAGAGGGAGTAAGTGGAGTGGTCAGCAAGTTTGTAGGCGATACAAAGATGGCTGGACTTGCGGATAGTGAGGAGCATTGTCAGGCGATGCAGCAGGACATAGATAGGCTGGTAGCTTGGGCAGACAGATGGCAGATGGAATTCAATCCTGATAAATGTGAGGTGATGCATTTCGGGAGAAAGAATGTAGGGGGAGGTATATGATAAAGGGTAGACCTATTAAGAGTATAGAAATGCAGAGGGACCTGGGGGTGCAGGTGAACAAGTCTCTGAAGGTGGCAGAGCAAGTGGAGAAGTTTGTGAAGAAAGCATTTGGTATGTTAGCCTTTATAGGAAGGGGTATAGAGTACAAGAGCTGGCCTTTAATGTTGCAGTTGTATAAAACGTTGGTTAGACCTCATTTGGAATACTGCGTCCAGTTCTGGTTGCCTTACTATCGGAAGGACGTGGAGACTCTGGAGAGAGTGCAGAGGAGGTTTACCAGGATGCTGCCTGGTATGGAAGGTCTGAGTTACGAGGAGAGATTAGGCAAATTGGGACTGTTTTCCTTAGAAAGACGTAGACTTAGAGGAGATCTGATAGAGGTGTACAAGATTTTGAAGGGGATTGATAGAGTAAACAGGGTTAAGCTTTTTCCTAGGATGGACTCAAATAGCACGAGGGGTCACGGGCTTAGGGTGAGGGGGGTAAGGTATAATTTGGATGCTAGAGAGAGTTTTTTCACACAGAGGGTGGTGGGGGTATGGAATGCGCTGCCAAGTAAAGTGGTGGAGGCAGGTACTCTGGAGTTATTTAAGAAATACTTAGATGGGTACATGAACAGAATGGGAATGGAGGGGTATAGAAAACTGATTTAAAATAGGGATCATGAGCCTTGGAAGTCCCTGGGAAGTGTGTAAATAGATGATATTGATGTACTTTATCCTACAGATGCTTTGGTCCACCTTGTTGTCTAACGAGGGGCATGCATGCGATGGGTCGTGAGAGGACTGCTCTTGGATCTTTTTCGAGAGTATCCTACTGCTTCACGTGGTACTGCTTGACCTGGACCATCTGATGGGCAATACGACAGCTCAGTGACTATTGCTGTGCTGTGCAGATACATGGATTTGGGCCTATGTCTGTGGGAGTTTGCGCATTCTCCCTGTGCTTGCGTGGGTTTTCTCCGGGCGCTCCGGTTTCCTCCCACATCCCAAAGATGTGCTCTTAGGCTAATTGGCAAAACAAGTTCTCCCTAAATTGTCTCAAATTTGGTTTTTAATCCATAGATCTATAAACATGGACAGGGATCGCGGGCAGAGGTGGGAACATCGGGGTGGCGGCGCGGGTTCGTTGGGCTGAAGAGCCTGTTTCCCATGCTGTTTTGTTCTTTGAGACATGCAGCAAATCAGTGTTCCCCTTTTGAATCACAGCCAGCAATATGTAGAATATCTGGTGGACACAGGACATATGTTGGAGAAGTCGATGCCCTGGTCACTGATGTAATGCACCAAGTTCATTGGTATGACTGTTGAAGAAGAAATGTTGTCCCCCACCGATATCAGAATGAGACATGGCATGAGAGTGTGGGAAGTTGAGCCTATTGTCTTTTTCCCCATCAAAAGTCTGACAGAGTGAAATCATTCTGAAGTAATTTGGAATGATAGCTTAGCAATTATATATTGATGTTATCAGCTTTCTTTAATCAACCTTTCACAATTCTTGGTCCTCTTTTGGCCTTTCCATTATCTGATGAGTACCTGAGTGAACTGGTCATGTAGGCAAGTCCATAGTGTAAATTGTGGGCCGTAGACTGAAATGAGTGCATTTGGAATACGCAGAAGACATTTATTTTACTCACTTAGAGTCTGCTTATGAGGTCAGACCATGAAAATATTTGATTTTAATTCATAGAATTGTAGAATCATAGAACCCTATGGTGCAGAAAGAGACCCTTTGGCCCATCAAGTCTGCACCAACGCAATCCCACCCAGGCCCCACCCCCATATCCCTACATATTATACTCACTAATCCCTCCAGAATATTCATCCAGAATAATAGTCAACAGCTATGAGGAATGTCTTCTCCTGAGCTTTGAACATCCATTCCAAGATGTTCCCATAGTCTGGATGGAAAGAAGGATACCATCAGTGGCTTTCTACACACTTGATGACAGATTGTGCAGGTGACGCAGCTCAAAATAATTTTCTCTAATGTTTTTTAAGATTCCCGACCACCAAACTAAATTTCACAATCTAGCACTACACTTTGTAATGTCCAAGTGTCAGAGGAAGATAAGAACTGGAGCAGGTCATTCAGCCCATTGAGCCTGTTTCATCATTTAATGAGATCATGGCCTAACTGCGTATACTTGTCATTAGCTCATATCCTTCATACCTTTTGCTTAACAAAAAAAACCTATTTCAGGTTTAAAATTAGCAACTCATCTAACCCAACTGCCATTGTGGAAAAGAGTTCCAAATCTCTACCACCCTTTGTCTATCAAAGTGCTTTTCAATATCTCTCCTCAATGGTCTGGCTCTAATTTTTAAACTATAATCCCTAGTTCTCGAATCTCAAAGCAGTAAAAATAACTTATCTACCCTATTATTATCCTGATGATTTCAATTAGATCATGCCTGACCCTTCCAAATTTTAGACAACTCTAATTTATAGGGTATTTATAGTTATATAATTTATAGGGTATAATAATAATAATATAATATAATAATAATATAATAATAGTTATATAATTTATAGGGTATTTATTTGTAGAGTATAGGGCAAATGGTAGGATTCTTAGTAGTCTAGATGAACAGAGGGATCTTGGTGTATATGTGCATAGATCCCTGAAAGTAGGCAGTCAAGTCGATAACGTTGTCAAGAAGGCATACGGAGTCTTAGCTTTTATTGGTAGGGGGATTGAATTTCGGAGCCTCAACGTCATGTTGCAACTGTACAAAACTCTAGTGCGGCCGCACTTGGAGTATTGTGTGCAGTTCTGGTCCCCACATTATAAGAAAGATGTTGGAGGCATTGGAGAGGGTACAGAGGAGGTTTACCAGGATGTTGCCTGGTATGGAGGGCAGGTCTTATGAAGAGAGGCTGAGGGATTTGAGGTTGTTTTCGTTAGAAAGGAGGTGGCTAAGAGGGGACCTAATCGAAACATATAAGATGAGTAGAGGTTTAGATAGGGTGGACAGTGATAGCCTTTTTCCTAGGATGGAGAAAGCTAGCACGAGGGACACAGCTTTAAATTAAGGGGTGATAGTTATAGGACGGATATCAGAGGTAGGTTCTTTACCCAAAGGGTGGTTCGGGAGTGGAATGCCCTGCCTGCAGCAGTTGTAGATGCGCCAAGTTTGGTGGCGTTTAAGAGGTTAGTTGATAAGTATATGGAAGAGAAGGGAATGGTTTAGTTTTGGAGGGGCATTGCTTTTTATATTGGTCGGCGCAACATCGAAGGCCGAAGGGCCTGTTCTGTGCTGTAATGTTCTATGTTCTATGTTCTATATAATCTCTTATCATAACTAAACCCCTGAAGTTGAGCTTTCATTGTTGTAAACCAATGCTGCACTCCCTCCAATGCAAATATATCCTCCCTAAGGTATGATGCCCAGATTTGCACACAGTACTCCAAGTGGAATTTAACCAGGGTTTTGTACAGCTGCCACAACTTCTGCATCGTCATACTTCAGTCCTCTAGATATAAAGACCAGCATGCCATGCTGAATATTTCCTATACTTGTTTGTGGCATTTTAAAGACTCGTGCACCTGAACCCTCGAGTCTCTTTGGACATTCACTGTATTTAACTTCATATCATTCAGAAAGTACCCTGATCTATTCTTTCTCTGTCCAAAATGAAGTACTTCCCACTTACTTAGGTTGAAATCCATCTGCCACAGTTTGGCCCATTCACCTAAACTATCAAAATCCTTCTGTGATTTTTATTATCATTTATATTGTTTACAATACCACCTAACTTCGTGTCACCAGGAAATTTGGATATAGACTTTCTCTGTCATTATCCAAATCTTAAATAAATAATGCAAATAATTTGTCCCCAATGTATCCTCTAAAAGATCTCTCGTCTGAGGGCTCCAGATATGACCAACCCCTCATTGTTAATCAGCAAGACATCTATGACACTGAGATGATGTTTATAATATATATAATAGATTTGGAGGAAAATTTAACTGGTTTAATTGGTAAGTTTGCAGATGAAACAAAGGTTGGTGGATTTGCAGATAGCGATGAAGACCATCAGAGGATACAAAAGGATATAGATCAGTAAGAGACTTGGGCAGAAAGATAGCAGATGGAGTTTAATCCGGACAAATGTGAGGTAATGCATTTTGAAAGGTCTAATACAGATAGGAAATATACAGTAAATGGCAGAATCCTTAAGAGTATTGATAGGCAGATGAATCTAGGCGTACAAGTATACAGGTCACTGAAAATAGCAATGCAGATGGAGAAGGTAGTCAAGAAGGCATACAGAATGCTTGCCTTCATCGGCTGGGGCATTGAATTTAAAAATTGGCAAGTCACGTTGCAGTTCTATAGAACCTTAGTTAGACCGCATTTGGAATATAGTGTTCAATTCTGGTTTCCACATTACCAGAAAGATATGGAGGCTTTGGAGAGGGTACAGAAAAGATTTACCAGGATGTTGCCTGATTCTAGAGGGCATTAGTTAAGAGGAGAGGGTGGAGAAACTTGGTTTGTTCTCACTGGAACGACGGAGGTTGAGGGGTGACCTGATAACAGTGTACAAATTCTGAGGAGCATGGAGAGAGTGGATAGTCAGAAGCTTTTTCCCAGGGTGGAAGAGTCAATTACAGGTTAAAAGCAGATGAACAAGGCAGATTTTTTACACAGGGAGTAGTGAGTGCCTGGAACTAATTACCGGAGGAGGTAGTGGAAATGGATAGAATAGTGACTTTTAAGGGGCATCTTGACAAATACATGAATAGGATGGGAATAGAGGGAGATGGTCCCCAGAAGGGTAAGGGATTTAGTTAAATCAGCAACATGGTCCGTACAAGACTGGAGGACTGAAGGGCCTGTTCCAGTGCTGTCATTTTCTTTGTTCTTTTGTTCTTTCATTTTATTTCCCAAAGTAGTACTTTAGGACAAATTATTTGAAACATATTTTGTGCAGTATCACTAATTTTAGCACATTCTTCATCTGCTTTTAGTAAATTCTGAATTTCATTTCACATCTGTGCTGTTGCTGGGAGGAGTTTGGTGGTCAATGGGTAATATGACATGATATTTTCATTGAAATTTATATGCTTCTGTTTGGGATGTTTCGTGAGTAACACATTTGTTGTTGCTTGTTGTTTTCTTGTTCAAATCCATTTCTTGCTTGATGCGGCATGGTAACTCTGTGGTTAGCAGTGCTGCTTTACGGTTCCAGGGTCCTGCGTTCACTCGGGTCACTGTCTGTATGGAGTTTGCACATTCTCCTCGTGTTTGCGTGGATTTCCTCCGGGTACTCAGGTTTTCTCCCACAGTCCAAAGATGTGTGGGTTAGATTGATTGGCCATGCTAAGAAATTGCCCTTTAGTATCCCTTAGTAGGTTAGAAGGATTAATGGGTATGATATGGGAGGGTAGGGCTTGGGTGGGATTGTGTTCGGTGCAGACTCGATGGGCCAAAGGGCCTCTTTCTGCACTATAGGATTCTATGATTGTATAAGCTGCTCTTCCATATAATGGACTTATGGTTCCTTCCCTTGCTCTGCAGGGGAAATCTTCTCTTTGATTTCATGTGGTTGTATTAGATTCTGGTGCTCCTGCTTAGCAGGGCTTGTTTTGGACTTTTCAGGACCTTGAAACAATTTTGGAAATTTTGTCTTGGATTCTTGCCACTTTCCTTGACTCCCCAATTCATCTACTTCATGGATGAGTTCGAAGTCTGGGCAAACTTTTCCACTTAACATGCTTGGTTGTAGATCATATCCAAAATTCCTAGGATTTCTTTTTCATTTTATTGGAGTTTAGCAGCCAACTGTCCTTTGACCTTTACTTGAATGTCTTCTGGACCTTGAAATCATATGTTTGATGGCTGAGAGAAGTCTTGCATTAACCATTGTTCTGCATCAGAAAGAATTGAAATTCCTGCTCCAGTGTCTAATTTGGAATTTCTTTTATGGCCTTTCACTCTAATGTCTGCACTGCAGTAGTTTCCATCTGATCCTGTAATTTCTTTCAAGGCTGGCACTAAGTTATTCTTTTCATCTTCAATTCCTTGAATGCTACATGATTTTAATTGATTCTTCCTTAATTTTTGTGTTTGGAGATCTTGCCTAAGGCTAACTGATTTAAAATATCCTCTCTTACATGAATTGTATTCTGAATTTTTCTGATGCAGCATTTTCTTGCCACAACATGAGTAATGGTGGCTATTGTGACCTTATCAGTTTTTCCCTGTTTTAGATTAGGTACGCTGCTACTTCTGTATCCTGCAAACTGACTGTTAGCCATTTCTCTCCTCGAGATCTCCCTCTAGCCGAAAATCAACATCTAATTTTGTTTCCTCACTTCTGTCATGTTCACTGCTTAGCCTTCAATAGAGTCAAATTAAATCCATCACTTTAAATTTAATTAGACAGACCCTTACTAGAACAGAAACTGAACTGAAAATGGGAAGTCGAACAGCTAATTGTCAAAACAAACCGATGTGATCACTTCTAAGAAAAGACGAACAAACTGAGGTTTGGAAACCAAAACATCTGATAAAGTGAAACTGTTTAAAATATATATAAAAGGATGCAGAGCAGCCCAAGCTGATGAATGTAGTGATGCAGTGCAAAACAATGAAGAAGACAGAGGCTAGCTACAGAAGCTGAGAATAAGCAAAGATATATTTACTGAGCTGTTTCTGTGACTGGAAGATAATATTGGTAGGTCTACCCCATCAAGTGAGGAAGTCTTGTAGTCTAGTGGTAAGTGTACCTCCCTCTGAGCCAGGAGCTCCAGGTTTGAGTCCTACCCTACGGCTTGATGACCAAGGAAGGTCAAATAGGTGAGTGTGTCAAACTGCAAATCTTTCCAACACACCAATGCCTGGTGATAAAACCAGGAGAGATTCCTAATCAGCCACCCTTGATGTGGAGTGGTGACCCTCAGGCTGTATATCTCTGGTGACAGTCTCAAACTGTTCCAGGAATTGCTAGATATGGAAACAGACAAAACCTGCCTTAGTGGACACACTAGATATAGGAAGAGAATTGGACATGTCATTTTATGATGAAAATCGCAGCCATAGAGTTTGGATTAGTTGTGTGCTGCTGTCAGCTGAGGATCAGACTAACTACCAGAAGGAGAAAAGCTGAAATTTCTCATGAGGAAGACAGAGTTTGAAGGACTCTGTGACTGAGTGTGATCACTAAAATTTGAGTGGACTTCTGAACCAATTCGTACTATCCGTCTGTTTTATGGTTTGTTTGCCTGATAATTCATGTTTAACTCAAGTTAATTTTGGATATTGAAATATGGGATAGTATTTGCATTTGGTTTATTGTTTCCTCTATAGAGAAGAGAATTCTATCTTAAACCTTGGAATCCTGCAACTTTATCCTTTCAGTAAATAATTCAGATTTCTAATTTTATCTACTTCAAAAAATTGTGACTGGTTTCTATCAAGATCATAACGAATGTATATTCTTGTACTGAAAATATGAGTGTAAGAATCTATGGAATAGAAACACAAGTAAGTCATTTAGTCCAATTAAGCAATTATCAGTGGAGAGATTGAATAGACTGGTCCTGTACTCATTGGAGTTTAGAAGGCTGAGGGAGGATCTTATCGAGACTTACAAAATAATGAAGGGGCTAAATAGAGTAGAGGTAGAGAGATTCTTTCTGATTAGAAAGGAAATCAGAACTAGAGGGCACAGCCTCAAAATAAGAGGGGGACAGTTTAGAACAGACTTAAGGAGGAACTTCTTCTCTCAGAGGATAGTAAATCTCTGGAATTCTCTGCCTGTTGAAGTGATGGAGCTACCTCGTTGAATATATTTAAGCCACAGGTAGATAGATTTCTGATAGATAAGGGAATTAAGGGTTATGGGGAGCAGACAAGAAAGTGGAACTGATCCACTTCCGATCAGCCATGATCTTATTGAATGGCAGGGCAGGTTCGAAGGGCTGGATGGCCTACTCCTGCTCCTATTTCTTATATTCTTACGATTAGTTATCCAGAAATCGAAGGTAACGTCTGGGACCTGGATTTGAATCCCATCAGCGAAGATAATGAAACTATGGAACTAACCTAAAGAAATGCTCAGTACTTAGGATATCCCAAATAGATGGGTGAAAGCTGACCTCTCCATAGACTTTGGAATGTCATGTCACCATTGAATAAAGATGACTGCAGTTGAACTAGCTGATGTCACTGAGTACCAATGAAAGTGTAGAATGCCCGGAAGCACGCCTCAGTTATCATGGATTCCTGACATTGTGATGAGTGACATTGGGACTCAGTTCATAAGTTAAGAATTCAGAAACTTCATAAATAATTCATAAATTCAGCCTTATGCATCATCTTACTACCCCCTCCTCCATCCCACTCAAAAGGGTCATCAAAAAATTGACCAGGTGCAGCATGAGTGAATGTAAGAGTGGAGAAACGTATCTATTGAAGGCATGGGAAGTAGTCCAGTCCAATGACTGAAGTCACACTGCACCCAGATCACTCCTTCAATGGTGAAAATATTATTGAGGCCAGAAATAGCAACAGGAGTGAGTGACAAGATCATACAGAAAACCTCATTTTGATAAAGTTGCCGAATTGTTGGCCAGAGCAGAGAGTCAGAGAGATGGATGGAGTGCAAACTTTCAACATGCTCGACAAAGGCAGCCCACTTTGCAAAGTAGGACGGACATAGAGAAATTTTTACTTCAATCGTACATAAGAAAGGGGGCCTGTCACTGCAATCACAGACATCTACACTTAACAGGAAAAGCAGTGCCTTCATAGCAAATTACTGCTTTTGCTCACAGAACAAAGAACCAAATAACAATCAGACCCAGAGGCCAACTGTTTCCCAACAAATGGAACAGATTAGCAGCCACAGCTGCCACACCAGCAACAATTGTCACAATAACAAGATTGAAACAAGATTGACTGGCACTTAATTCAGCCATCTTCTCAAAAGATGGAGATATAGGGCTTGTGTTGGTTCACCAGATGATAGGCCCTAGCTGCAAGATCGCTGTGGTAGTTAGAGGTCAATCATCTCAGTTGCAGGACATGACTGCAGACGATCCTCAGAGGATTGTCTTCAGCCCAACCATTTTCAGTTGCTTCATCCAAAAGAAGATCAAGGGGTGATTTTTCCTTGTTCACCCCACCACGAGAATTGTAGCATGCAAGAGGTGGACCATGGAAAAGTCCATTGATCTGGGATGGAATTTTCCGTGGCTAGGAATTCCAGAAGTGGAGGTTCCTGTGTCGTATTTAATATCATTCCTGACTCCACAGATACTGAAGCAATCCATGGCCAAATGCAACAAAAATTGAACGATATCCAAAATTGGCAAATGATATTGGCACCACACAAGTGTCAGGCAATGACCATCTTCAACAATGGCAACACAATGATTAGCACTGTGCCTCACAGCGCAAAGGACCTGGGTTCGATTATCACTTTGGGTCACTATCTGTGTGGAGTCTGCATGTTCTTCCTTGTCGTTGCGTAGATTTCCTTTGGGTGCTTTTAGTTTCCTCCCACAGTCCGAAGATGTGATGGTTGGGTGCATTGGCCATGCACTACCAGCCTGGCACCTGTAATGTATCAGGTGGCAAGTGGTTGGCGGGAAGGATCAGGAGCGGTGATCAGTTAGGGGGGAATTGGGGGTGGCAATGTTCTGGGAGACCCTAATTGGAGGTGGCAAGTGTTGCAAGGGGTGGGGAGATGGGTATGATTGGGGGTGGAATGGAGATGCAGTATCCGTGTTGTTGTGTAGAGTGACAGATTCCCAGTGCATTATGTATTCTTGTAGGGCAAAATTGTCAGGAAGCGCCTGGATTATCTCAGGGGTAGGGAGCCCATGCCAGTGTATTACCAGCCATGGGGATGACCACTGCCAGCGTTGAGCCATGACAAGAAATCAACCCGATGCCTGCCTCTTTGGGTGATAAGGACATTGATTCTGAGATGGAAGTAGAAGAGTCCAGTGCTCCTACAGAACCAAGTCTCCAGAAGAACCAGTGTTAATGGCTTTACGGTGTTCCCTTTGGAAGCGAAGGTCTCCAATCTTCTTCCCACCTCATGATCTGATCATGCTTCCTATTGATCCCAGGCTGATCACTAAGCAGTGGAAAAGCCCTGCCTTGGCTGGATGATAGAGAGGAAATGGATTTGAGGGGAGGGGGGGGAAGGATGTTGGAGATCTCCCCAAGGGCCTGTGTCCTAAGTGCTAAGGAATGCCTGATGCATGTGAAGGTGCACTCACTGATGTTTATCACCCTTATGCTTTCATTAGATTCCCTGCTGCACCGTTAGCTCAGAGATTTAGCCTCAGGGATTTGACTTTGCTGGTCACCTGTCCTCAATCCTTCAAGGTTGTCCTTGAGGATCTTTTGGTCTCCCATGGAATCACAGTATCCCTCCTCCTTCCCACATGCATCACAAATGTCTCCAGACCACATGCAGCTCTCTGGATCCCTCTGTCCACACTGTTCAGTTTTCAAGACTTTCCAATGCAGCAATCATTTTGTGTCACTTCCTTTAGTGGCTGCCTGCCTGCAGGAGTCTCCTGCTTTGTGCAGAGCTCGCTGGCAGTGTCAAAGAAGAGAGCGAAGCGTGGTGCACCCAGGCTTCGGCACAATCATTCATATGAGTCAGGTACGTGAATTTTGTGTGTTTGATAAGAACAGCCAGGGGCGTGCATTGAATTGTAATTTGGCACCTGAAAATCTAACCCAAAAAATAAAGACTCCAAATGAACATAAGGTGCAAAATGGATGGGACAATACTGAAGTAATAACACAGTAATCAGGAAAAATGAATAGGAAATACCTAACCCAATCTTTTTGAAGTTCATATAAAGTTTTCAATGTCATGTAAAGTTTTGAAAGTTTTTCAGATATCAGACGGATGTTTTTTTACACAGAGGGTGGCGGGGGCCTGGAATGTGCTGCCGAGTAGGGTGGTGGAGGCGGACACGCTGGGATCGTTTAAGACTGAGCTGGGTAGTCACATGAGCAGCCTGGGAATGGAGGGATACGAAGGAATGGTCTAGTTGGACCAATGAGTGGTGTAGGTTTGGAGGGCCGAAGGGCCTGTTTTCTGTGCTGTACTGCTCTTTGTTCTCTTTTGTCTGTGCTGTGCTTGTAATTAAATTTTAATTATTAGTGTCACAAGTAGGCTCATATTAACACTGCAATGAAATGCCTGTAAAAATCCCCTGGTTGCCACACTCCAGTACCTGTTCAGTGTTGTCCAGGGTATTTCTAATATCCTGCGGACTCAGTCAAGCAGCACTCTGTATCATGGATTTTACTCAAACCCCTCCGTGTACATCAGATAGAAGCTCAATGCATGCCAACCAATCATAAATAACCAAGTCACAACTTGATTCCAAACAGTAAAAGACTTAAATGGAAGGGTTAGGGGTGCCATGATTGTGGGGTAGTAAGAATCTAGCAACATCAATTTTAAATCCAACTGATTTATTTGATAGTAAATCTGCAAGCTTTCGACCTTTTCGTTTTCTTCAGGCAAATGCAGTATTCTGGTCTGCAATAGCACACATATCAGCACAGACAGTCACAGATTGCAGATTAGAATGCGAATCCTTACATCTAACCTCCTATTCAAGTGTTAAAGTGGCTAACAATGTGTGTGAAGGGAATCCTGAGCATTGGTTAGAGAAATGTGTATTGTCTCCAGACAGCACAGTAAGTGAGGTTTTTTGCTAACCCAGGCAAGTTACGGGGGTTACAGATAGTGTGACAAGAAGCCAAGATCCCTGTTGAGACCGTCCTCGTGTGCGGAACGGAAAAGATCGAAACCTCGCAGATTTATCAACAAATAAATTGGTTGGATTTAAAATTGGTGTTACTAGATTCTTACTGAGTTCTTACTACCCCAGTCCAATGCTGGCATCTCTACATCATGATTGTGGGGGGCAGGAGGGTTGGGGTGATGAAGGTGCAATGCCTGGGTTAGTGTGTAGAGTGACAGATTCCCAGTGTTTTTTGTAGTTTTCCATCTTCAACACTTACATTCTGATTTTACACTGGCCTATCTGAGTAAAGGGCTTGGGAGTGACCTTTAAATGACGTTAAGACACTGACACCTTGGTTGCACAGTTATCTATAACCAGGTTCAGGCAGCAGATGACTGCACGAAGTGTCTGACCTAAATGTCTGCCCCTCTATTATGGCTTTATTCACAGCCGGGTAGCCCTGGAGAGGGAACGTGCAGTGTCCTCTGGCACTATAGATGCTGTTCTTGCTTGTTGGGCACTGCAAGAACTCGTGTGTATTATTAATCATGTTTCAATTTAATGTTTTAAGTTTCCTTTCAACTTCATTTTCTGTTTGGAGTAGTTCACTCACCCCCGCTCCCTCTTTAAGGGGTTTCCCCTCTTGCTTTATCCCTCACTTTGTTTGCTTTAGTTTAATTGTTTTTTGCCATCAAATAGTTGGTTACACAGTTACAACCATTGTTAGCGGGGAAAGGGACCTTTGGTGGGTGGCCAATTGTTAGCCTTTTTACAGCAGTAGTTCCTTTGAACTGGCAAATTTTAAGATTGTATGAATTACCCAGAATGCTGATTGCAACAGTCAGGATCAAAGATAAAGTTAAAATTTATTTATTAGTCATAAGTAGGCTCACGTTAATACTGCAATGAAGTTACTGTGAAAATCCCCTTGTCACCACACTCTGAGTAAATTGAGGGAGAATTTAGTGCACCTAACCAGCATGTCTTTCGGACTGGAAGAGGAAAACAGAAACCCATGCAGATCTGGGAAGAACATGCAAAGTCCATTCAGACAGTGACCCAAGCCGGGAATTAAACCCAGGTCCCTGGTGCTGTGAGGCCAACATCCTGCCCCAGATGGATGGTGATTTCAAAATTAAATTGATTTTGTAGAGCCGCGGGAACGGATTTAAGATTTTGGCAAATGTCTCATGAGTGGGATGAGGGGAACCTTTAGATTGTTGTGATCAGGAACACATTGCCTGAAAGGATACAGTTTCAATAATAACTTTCAAAAGAAAATTGGATTATTACTTGAAAGAGAAAAATTGTAGATCAGGAGAATTAAACTAATTGGTTAACTCTTCCAAAGTGTGAAAGCAGACATGATTCTATGCTGATCCATTAATGTTGTGAAAATCTATCACCGGAATTCTACCATCCCGCCCACCACACAATCTGAGCGGGCAGGGTATAGAGGACAGAAATATGTGTTAAACTCGGGCGGGATTTTCTGCTCTTGCTCGAGCAAGGCCGTGAAATCCTGCTCTTTGAATGAGTCAATATATGTTGCCACAAACAGAATTAAACTCCCTCTACCTTTCCACAGCAATGCTCGTGAATCCAAATCATAGAAGAGCACTCTCCACTGTGAATGTTGTTATATTTCACAGCGGCCATACGTATCGACAATTTCAGCAGAGTTAGTGAGAATTCGTGAGGAATGTCTGGCTCTTGGTATAGTTTAAATAAGGTGAGACTACTTTGACTCATTTTGCACTGTATCCCTCAACCCTCGGGAGAGAGGTTTATATTCTGATAATCTGAGCTGGATTTGAATTGAATCAGGAGGTGGAGGCGCATTGCCTGATCCCAGGACTCTTTTTCCAAATCAATTGACAGTGTTTGGAAATCATATTAAACTCTGACTCAGAGGCAGATGAATTGATTTAAAATAACAAAGAGGGCAAAGGAACATGTTGAAACATATTTACATTCTTCAAACAAATCTGCAGATATCTGGCTGACAGATTACCATTTCGTAATTTTTGAAGAAAATATATAGAGTATCACTTTGAAGGGAAAAACACCTCAAGTCAAACTTCGCCGCAGGTTAGACTGATTCTGGCTATTGCATTCATGGTTTGTCCTATGTGAGAACAACATCACAGCTAAGCGATGTTTCTGCGTGCTTCAAGGATCTTTTTGATTAGCAGGGTAGGGGTGACTCAGGGTAAAATTACCTCAGCGCAAGGGCAGACGTCAATTTATACACTGTTCTTAAATGGTTAATCTCCTCTGCCCCATAACACAATCTGAAATCTGAAGATACCTTGGTTCCCGCCCTATGAGATCAATCAAGTCATGTCTTGTTTAATGCTATCACCATTTAGGAATGAGTCTGAAAGTGCTGTAACCTCTGTTGTTATGTTATCAGCGGTGGCAAGCAGTAATAATTTAGAAGATACGTTTGTTGTGATTAATGGAGGCAAAAACCCATTTGGAAAGAAGGTAATTCTATGTACCTAACCTAACCTTGAAGTGCATTAATCATAGATAATGCTCACGTTCAAATTCAGGATTGTTATTATGCCACACTTCAGATCATCTTATTCCAATGATGCAAAGAAATGGCATCAACCTTCTGATGAGCTATGACATGTAGTCCATTATCATTCCCTAATCGAATTTAAGGAAATTATCAGTGGCATCACGTAATATATCACAGTCCCATTTAACTGCACGTTTATTCAAGAACATTATAAATCACACAACTCTTTCTGCATCTGTCTGCCGATAACATTTAAAGAAATCCTCTAGTGCATTACCTTTGGTTGCTTATGTAAATAAATCAAGACACGTTTTCATTTCTCTGTTAAGTCATGAACGCATAATATGGAAAAGCAGATTTGTTTGATTTTCTTCAGAGACTTTAATGATTATGCACTAAGTGATACATTGCTCCGTTTTCAAGTTCCCACACAATGTAGATGAATTATTGCTGTTCGTGCAACTTTCTCCTCAAATTCCCCACACATTATTCCTTGAGGATTATCGATTTTACCTCACCTACCTACACAAGCACCTATTTGTCTTCTATCAGATGAGTCAAAAAGTCATCTCTCCTTGGCTTTTATTAAACCATTAATCATAACACGAAGGAAAACATTTTGTGGACTGACTTAATATTAAGGGGTATAAAGACGCACAAAATCAGAGAAGTTACCACCCAGTTATTCTGCATTTTTGCTCCAATTGTGTACTTCACTAATTATTACTGGCATACATTTCCAGTAGTAACAACTTCCTTTCAACATCTCAAACAAATAGTAAGCAACTACATAATGCAGGTTCACGTACTGGGGTAAAATGGGGTATAGGTTTTTAAAAGCTTATTTATTTATTAGCCACAAATAAATTTAGGTTCACACTGGAGTGAAATTACTGTTTAAAAAAAAAGCCCTAGTTGCCACACTCCAGCACCTGTTTGGGTACACCGAGGGACAATTTAGCATAGCCAATTCACCTAGCCTCTTACATATATATGCTTCTCACGTTGTGATATGTAAAGACTACTTACTCTTTTGAAATGCAAGATGGCATGTAATATAAGGAAGAGACCCAAAAGAGTACAGAAATCAGAAACCTTAAGCCCTTCACTATCAAAACATTTGTTTATAAGAGCATCAAATCAGTGTGGAAGACAAAATAGCAGTTTTTCATCAAGTGGAATATTAAGCCCAGATAGCTTTTACGTCCTGTGTTGAATCGTTCATTCTTGTTCAGTGATTGACACAGCTACATAAACATTGCACAGACAACTTTGCAGAGTGAAGATGTTTATAGATATGTCTTGGTGTCTGAATTATAACATATGTCCCTATTCTTTCCAGATCAGCTTTGCAGCATTGCCAAGGGCAGAGAACAGGTCAGAAGTTCATCACCATTTCTCTCCCTCGCCTGTAAGCAGCAGCAATGCTGCCGAAGAAGGAAGTTAGAGGAGCAGGTACCTGTTGGGTCATAATGTGTGGATGAAGAGGAGCAAGTAGTTGTGCATGAGAAGCTGCAGGAATCTATTGACTACCATGAATGACATCCTTATTTTAAAAGTTGAAGCAATTTGATTGCACCGTGTTTCTATTGGGGTGGCATAGTGACACAGTTGTTAGTACTGCTGCCTCACAGCATCAGGGGCCCGGCTTCAATACTGGCCTCGGGAGACGGTGTGGAACTTGCATGTTCTCCCCACGTCTGTGAGGGTTTCCTCTGGATGCTCTGGTTTTCTCCTACAGTCCAAAATCGCATATGGGAAGTGGATTGTCCATGTTAAATTACCCCTACGTATCCCAAGATGTGTAGGTTAGGGGGATTAGTGGCCCATGGGGTTACAAGGGTAGAGTCTGGGTAAGATATCTACTAGAGAGAGATTTGATGCGCTGAATGGTCTGTTTCTGCATTGTACAGATTTTACATTTCAGTGATATTGCACCGCAGTGGAAATAGTGCTGAAAGCATTCAATGTATTAACTGATGAATTCGTGTTGTGATCAGGTGAAAAAGGATAAACGGGCTCCCCTCAACTCAACCACATTGATTGGCCACAACAAAGGTGTGCCCTTTATCAAATCAAAATGGGAAAGATACTTGAGTCTATTATAAAAGACTTGATAACAGAAAATTTGGAAAGCACTAATGGAATTGGACAAAGCTGGCATGGTGTTAAAAAAGGCTTAACAAATCTACTGGAGTTTATCGAGAATGTTACAAGTAGAATAGATAAGGTAGCACCAGTGGATGTGGTGTATTTGGATTTTCAGAAGCCTTTTGAGAAAATTCCTCATAAGATGTTAGTGGGTAAAATTAATGTGTGTGGGATAGAGCGTTATGTATTGGAATAGATCAAGAATTGGTTGACAGACAAGAAACAGTGTGAATAAATGTGTCTTTTTAGACATCAGGCACTGACTAGTAGGGTACCGCAGGGATCAGTTCTTGAGCCCCAGCTGTTCACTGTATATGTAAATGACTTGGATGAAGGAACCAAATGTAACATTTCCAAGTTTGCTGACAACACAAAACTGGGTAGAATTTGGAAATTGTGAGGAAGATGTTAGGAGGCTTCAGAGTGATTTAAATAAGTTGAATGAGTGGACACTAATGTGGCATATGTAGTACAACATGGTTAAATGTGAAGTTTTACATTGGATATGAAAAATAGAAAGAAAGAATATTATTTAAATGGTGATAAATTGGGAAGTGTGGATGTACAAAGGGATCTGGGTGTCCTTATACACCAGTCAATGAAAGTGAAGACGCTAGTGGAGCAAGCAATTAGGAAGACAAATTGTATTTTGGCCTTCATTGCAAGAAGATGTGAGTTCAGAAGTAAGGATGTCTTACTGCAATTATACAGGGCCTTAGTGATACCACCCTGGAGTCTTGCACTTAGTTCTGGTTTCCCTACCTGAGGAAAGATAAACTTGCCGCAGAGGGAGAGCAGGAGCAGTTCACTAGGCTGATAACAGGCTTGACAGGCTTGTCCTGTGAGCAGAGATTGATTCAGCTGGGCCTGTATTTAGTATAGTTTAGAAGAACGAGAAGAAATCTGATTGAAATGTATAAAATTCTAACTGGGCTGAAAAACTAGATGCAGGGAGGATGTTTTCCCTGGTTGGGAAATCTAGAACAATAGGACACATCATTGCGGACTGAGATGAAGAAAAATTTCTTCAAAGTGTAGTGAACCAGTGGAATTCACAGAAGACAGTGGAGGCCAAGGCACTGCATGTATTCGTGAAATAGATATTTGTTTTAGACTTTAATAGCATCAGGGAAATGAGAATATGGCATTGAGATGGAAGAACAGCCATGATCATGTTGAATGGGGGCATGGTCTACCCCTGTTCTTCCTTCCTACGTTTCTATGTTTTCTCTGCTGGAGATTTTTTGACATCGCCTGTGTCACTTGCAATCTCTCTGTAATGACTGAGGGACATGCCTTGCAGTTCATCACCAATTGTGTATTTTCAGGAGGTTTGGAGTGGGTCTGTCTGTGAGAGCCACATGTTGCGTTTTTATTTCTCTTTCTCAGATGGTATGACTGGGTGCTTGGATTACAGGAAATTTCTCCGACTTCACACTCTGCTGAGGTTGATTTATCCATTTCTCACCCTCACTATGGAATGCAGCCTTGCCTTTTTTAAGCAGTCTGCTCTGTCTGAGCTCAAATTACAAAATTGCCAGTCAGTTGAAAGTTAAAAAATTGTTTGCCAAAAATTAAGGGGCCATGGTCTCACAACATGAGTCAAATGCTTGATGCTTATATAAGTGACATATTGGTTGGTACAGTAGATTATCCTTATAGTAGTGCGGAGATGGTAAAGCTGAGGACATTGATAAATTAGGCTAACTTTTGGAGTCTTTTCTAAGATAAAAATTGAGGATGGATCACAAAAATGTTGAAGAAACTCTTCCTTCATCTGACTTTCTGCTGACCCAGAGTGTGTAGAGGATCTTGTTTTCTGTTATTATCAGTTGGGTGTCCAAGTCTGTGATTATGTCTGTGCGATGATAAAGCAGGAATTGGTTTGTTCAGTTAAAGGCTTTCATGTGATGAGTAACATTTGTTCTAAGTAATGACCATCCCTAAAAGGAGAGAATCAAGCCATCATTCCCTGATATTCATCAGCTTTACCATTGCTGAGCCTTCCACTATCAACATCCTAAGGGTGTTGTCCAGAAACTCAATTCAACCAACCATATAAAAACTGTAGCTATGATAACAGGCTAAAGACTAGTAATCCTGCAGTGAGTAACTCAAATCCTCACTCCCCAAAGTATGTCCACCATCTTCAAGGCACAAGTGAGGAACGTAATACTCTTCATTTCTCTGGATGAGTGCAGCTCCTACAACACTCAAGAAGCTTGGCAGCACCCAAGACAAAGCAATCCATTTGATTGGCACCCCTTTCCTCAAATATTCTGTCCCTCCACCTGTGATGTACAATGGCAGCACTGTGTGCCATCCACAAGATGCACTGCAGGAACTCACCAAGGCTCCTCAGGCAGCACCTTCCAAACCCATGACCTCTACCATCTCGAAGCACAAGGACAGCAGAAGTTACTCACCATCCTGACTTGGAAATATATTGTTGTTCCTTCAGTGTTGCTATGTTAAAATCTAGGAACTCCCTCCCTAACAGCATTGTGGGTATACCTACACCACTGGGACTGCAGCGGCTCAAGAAGGCAGCTCACCATCACCTTCTCAAGGTAGGCATTGGCGATAAATGCTGGCAAAGCCAAGAATGTCCAAAGCCCATAAATGAATTATTTTTCAAATGTGGTTTAGAATAACACTGCTAGATTGAGTTTGATTTCAATTCCAGCTGGAATAAACTTGAAACTTCTGTCCTTAACTTTCCCCTTGTAGTGGAAGGCAATCAGTTTGAACGAAAGTGGTCATTAAAACAGCTCATGTGGTGCACAAGCAGTGCACCAAGGAGCCACCTGCAGGAAGAGCATACGTGATAATGACAGGTGGATGTACTCTGGTTCTCATGCTGACTTATCTGACTGGCACACCCTTTTTCACTGGATATGATTGGAATTACATGAGATTTTGTATTGAAGAGCTTTCAAATCAATTCCTGTGCTGAAAAGCAGATTTTCTTCAGTCAAAGCTTTGTACCTGGTACTCATCAGAAATGCTGAAAAAGGAAAGGATGTAGTGTAAGGGAAATCAACATGTGAATGTACATGAAGAGAGTGCTGATTGGTTGACAACTGAATTCTGATTGGTAGAAGCGTTAAAATGCAAATGCATCAGTTGACAGAACCACAGAATCTCTGCAGTGCAGAAGGAGACCAATGGGTCCATTTGAGTCTGCACCAACCACAATCCCACCCAGACTCTATCCCTGTCATCCCAAAAGTTTACCTTGTTAATCCCCCTGACACTGAAGGACAAATTAGTATGACCAATCAACCTAACCCACACATCTTTGGACTGTGGGAGGAAACTGGAGCACCCACGGGAATGGGAAGAATGTGCAAACTCCACACTGATTGTCACCTGAGGCTACAATCGAACCTGGCTCCCTGGTGCTCTGAGACAGCAGTACTAACCACTTTGCCATTGTATTGCCCATAGAACTGAGTGATAGCGATTGTCAGTTAATTGCCAAGCATTGTTTGTAATTTTAACTAAGCAAATTGACTTGTCTTGACCACGAGAAGGTCATGAGCAGGAATCAGGAGTGGGTGATGACGCTGATTAGACAAGGAACATCAGTAAAGATTGAGATAGAGGAGTATTCAACATCACTGGGGATTGGGAAAGAAGCAACCGGCCTTGGTGGGGGTTGAAAGCTGGAAATAACTGGCATCAGTGGGAGTTGTGAGAGGAAGTGAATGGTATTAGTGTGGATTAGCAAAAGGAAGTGACTGGCATTGGTGAGATTTAGAGAGAGAGTGCCTGGTATCAGTGGGGTTTGGGATGGGAGACACTGTATCAGTGCAGTTTCGTGGGAGGGAATGATTGTATAATGGAACTTGAGAGAGGGAAGTGACTGTGTCACTGGGGATGGGGAGACGGGAGAGACTGTGTCACTGGGGATGGGGAGACGGGAGTGACTGTGTCACTGGGGATGGGGAGACGGGAGTGACTGTGTCACTGGGGATGGGGAGACGGGAGAGACTGTGTCACTGGGGATGGGGAGACGGGAGTGACTGTGTCACTGGGGATGGGGAGACGGGAGAGACTGTGTCACTGGGGATGGGGAGACGGGAGTGACTGTGTCACTGGGGATGGGGAGACGGGAGAGACTGTGTCACTGGGGATGGGGAGACGGGAGTGACTGTGTCACTGGGGATGGGGAGACGGGAGAGACTGTGTCACTGGGGATGGGGAGACGGGAGTGACTGTGTCACTGGGGATGGGGGTATTGAAGTGGAAATTTTCCTGCTTCTTGACTGTGACAGAAAGACTCAACCAAACTAATTCCAACAAAATAGCTAGTCTTTATTTATGAAAGACAGCATGAAGTAGTGGCAGTGACTTGAGTTTGCACAGCAGACATTACGACTTGTTAATTCCTTCTCAAGTCCGCACTTACATAAAGAATCAGTTCAGTATTTATACATAATTATTATCAGTTTGCGTGACCAGAACTTATTCAGGAATTCGATCAGTAATAGTATCATAAACAATGTCATAAATCAAGGTCCAACCTGCTGACCCTCCTCGGTCTCTTTGTCTCATCAGTCATACCTTTACCTTGTCCTTTGATTGAACAGAAGAAGGTCAATGACTCCTTCATCCCTGATCTTATCTTGTTTTACTCATACAGCCCTAGGTTATGCAGAGTTAGCCTCATCAGGTCTTACAGGGGTCAGGCATTTTGGAATAGCTTGGTCAGCTTTCCTTATTTTGTGCCAAATACTTGACCAATTTTCCCATCATGCCACTACTTCATTTGTACAACTTCACATTGCTTCCTTTTGTCATACCATGGCACCTAATTAGATAGGTATATCAATGACCCGATTAAAAACGCGTTTACACAAGCAACCAAGCAATCCTATCCCCAGTAGCTGTAGGAGCAGGAGCACGAAGGCCTTAAAGATCCAATCCATGACCCAACAATCGTAACCAACCCAGTGGATCGTAATCATGAAATTCACGGCCAATCTTCTGAATTTGAGCAGCCTGTCTCTGAATATGTTTGGCCAGGTTGACGATATTTTCAGAGGGAGCTGGAATATAAGTACAGCATTTCTCACCTACAATGGCACATGTTCCTCCCTGTGAGGCTAACAGGATAATCCAAAGCCAGATGATTTTGTAATTCCACAGTCTGGACAGCCACCAGCTCAGCTGAGACCTCAGCCAGTGTCTGTCCAGTTGCCCTGGTTTCTGCCGCTGTTATGTTTGTCAGTTGTTCCAATGCTGAGGCCATCAGAATCAGTTTGTTGGCTACCCTGCCCCTTCCATATAGTAGAAAGGCCATCATAAAGGATCGTTCGGTTCTGCTAATGGCCCTTTTAACTCGTAAGGGGTAATGCTGAAGGAAGGGTAGATGGTGCATGTAGGATACGACATCCTGTTATTTGGGGTATCCCAGATATGATGAGTACATGGGATTTAATTGGATTGAGAGTTATAGACAGGTCTGGTAGGTAAGGATATGATCGGCACAAGAGCCAAAGGACCTGTTTGTGCTGTGGTGTTATATGTTCTATAACAGGATTCTAACCAATTGGTAGGGAGCCATTAATGTGCTTTAATGCCACATATGAAATATGTTCCATTATAGGCCATAAAATCATCAGTCAATGTCATTCAGGTTGGTGGGGAAGTGTGTGCCCATGAGCTACTAGAGGTTGTATTCCACACCCAGGACCAATCAAGAACAAATATATCCTTGTTAGATATGTTTGTTATTGGTCCTTGCTACTCAGCTGTAAGGTAGCATCTACTTTGCCCCATCAACTTTCCTTTCCCTGATTTACTAAAACATAGGGAATCTCACACATTACTTGAGGGGATAATAAGGGAGGATAGAAGAAAGGCATGATTATTAGCAGGCTGATAGCAAGCCAAAAACCTAGTCATTTCATAGCCAGCCGATTTCCATTCTATCACATCTCCCCTGATCCCTGTTCAGTTTCGATGAAGAATCCATTCATCTGTCTCTGCTATGTGGAATGGGAGGGATTGGAGAGGTATTCCTTCCTTCAAATGGACGGGGATGTGAGTACAAACCCAACACTTGCTTACGTTCAATTTTTCAGCATAAATATATGACATATATAAATAGGTATTAGCATGCAGTCCCAGGGTAGTTCACTTTCTCACTACCGAGTACCATTAAGGACAAATAGTCCAAAAAATATAATGAAGATCTTTATCCTGTGTTTATATCTGGGTTGGAGACAATCTTCTTGCAATCAGATTGATGTGTCCAACTTGAACGTCCTTCAACCTTGATGAAAGTCGGTGTGGTCAGTAGTACTTGTGAAGGTCTGCTCTGGCATTGTCCTAGTTTCTTTCCATTCCAGTTCTTCACCAATACGTAATCCCCAGGTATCGAGGGGTGGCAGTCCCTGCTATCTCTCAGAGATGTGCTTGTTTCACCGATGAGTGGAGGAAGTTTAGAGAAAGTGTAATTGTTTCAAATAATTGTGCATCTGTTCCTCCATCACATGGAGGTCTACTCCCTCCAGGGGTTTTCCATGTGCATCCGAGGGAGTCCTCATTGGCCGACCATAGACTATCTCTGCAGCTGACAGTCCGGTCTGTGAATGGGGAGTCAATCGCATGGAAACAGTGCCAAGGACAATACCTTTAGCCAATTGAACCTAGTTTCTTCAGTTAATTTGGATAATTTTTCTTTTAAAGTCCCTTTCCACAATTCCTGTTGCCTGTGGGTGATAAGCACAGTGCTGTTGTTGTTTAATTACGAATGCTTTGCACAATTCAGGATTGATCCGAGCCACAAAATGTGGTCCGTTATCTGAGCTCACCATTTTGGGTACCCCAAAACGGGAAATAACTTCTGTCAACAATAACCTCACCACCCTATGTGCAGTACAATTTCTAGCGGGGGAAGGCTTCAATCCATTTACTAAACACATTGATTATTAATAAACAATATTTATAGCAATGTACTTTAGGTAATTCAATAAAATCAAGCTGTGTGCAGGCAAAAGGACCAGCTGGCAAGGGAGTGGTTCTGAGAGGGCCTTTAATGCCTTTACCCTGATCAAAGAGCCTTTACTTCATTCGTACAACTTCACAGGGAGAGGGGAGTGACTGTGTCAATGGGGAACAGCTTCTTCCCTGCTGCCGTCAGACAATTGAATGGACCTACTTTATATTAAGTTGATCTTTCCCTACACTTTAGTTTCAACTGTGACACTACATTCTGCATCCTCTTCTTTCCTTCTCTGTGAGTGGTATGCTTTACCTATACAGCATGCAAGAAACAACACTTTTCACTGTATACTAATACACGTGACAATAATAAATCAGGTCAAAATCAGAAATTTCTGGCCATGGAATTTGTGGAAAGTATCAGTAAACTGGAATCAGAGAGAGTGACATTGCATCATGGGCAAGATTTTACAGCCTTGCTTGACAGAGACAGGATAATCCCGTCCAAGGATCGTCCCATTGTCGCTCACTCCAATTCCCATGGTGGCTGGGGCAGTAAAATTCCAGCACAAATCTTTTCCCCCAGTCCATATTTAGATATTGTTTACCCACTCATTCAACTTTCACATGTGCTTATCAGTTTCAGGCAAGGGAAGATATGCTAAAGAAGACAAACAGTTTTACAAAGGATATGTTTGAAAATCAATGCATTTTAATTACCAACGTAAAGCCAAACATGAGAATACACAAAACGAAAATGTGTCTTCAAACTTTCTATTCCACACTGAACAACTTAAAAATATGTCGAATGAGGCTTCCGTAGCAAGAAATTTTACACTGAGTACATGGTGACTCTTCAAACTTCTGTCTCAGTGCCTGTCTTTAATTTGTATTGCTGGAATCAAATGGTAATTTTCATTAAAACGTCAGATTATAAGTGGTGATACTCAGCACAAATAGGATCTAATGCTAAGGGAACTAGATTACGTTTATGGTTTATAAGGATAAAGTGACCATGAGCTGTCAGCGGAGATGAATCAAATGGAGAGACAGTTTGACTTCCTCTATGTCAACAACAATTTCATAATCCATGCTTCCAATTGATAGTCTCTCGTCGAACAGTTCACTTATCGTTATCACCTAACTCCGAGCAAAAAGAGAGGGGATTGTATTCCGGTAAATTAAATGTTGAAAGAAATTCATTCGACTCATACTCCAGAGAATGGCTGTGGTTAAGTATCCCACAAAGCCCTGCACAGCATCTGTTTTAGATCTGTTGACAGAATTCTAAATATAAAACCTCAATTCCTCTTTGTGGGACTGATATCAAACACAATCATTTTGAAGATGTTTGGAATTCATATTTACATTAAAATCTGCAAATCAGTGAAGCACTGTTCCTGAGTGACTCAATTTTTATCTCACCGTGAACATATTTGAATGTTATTGTAATAATCTTGCTGGTGTTGCTAGTTACAAATCCAAATATGGAGAGGTCAGTGGCCAGTTGGCACACTTGGGGCCGATACTGCAGCACATCAGACTATTTAAGTCGAATAATGTTAATAGTAATCAGTCGACATTGTTTTCTTTACTCATTTATTATAAAGTGCTTCTTGGAAGGGCTTTTTTCTGTTCAGTGCTGTCCTTGGGTGGGATGTGGCACAGTGGTTAGCACTGCTACCTCACAGCAGTAGGGATCCTAGCTCAATTCTAGCCCTGGGTCACTGTCTGTATAAAATTTTCCCATTGTCTGCATGGCTTTCCTGCAGATAGTCTGATTTCCTCCCACAGACCAAATGTGTGCAGGTTAGGTGGGTTGGCCATGTGTGGGGTTACGGGGATAGTGGGGAGGGGATGGGGTGGGCAGGGATGGAGGTGGGGGGGGGGCATTGGTGGTGGACCTGTATAAGATACTCTTCTGGAGAACAGTCAGTGCTGGTTTGATGGGCTGAATGGCTTTCTTCTGCACAGGGGGTTCTATTGTTTTCCCAGCTGCTGCTTGATGGTGATTGCTTTGTTTGGGATATCGTAAAAGATTGCAATTTTCAAAAATATGACATAGAAATGGGCCATTGTTTCCAACTAGAACATGCCATTCTTGCTGTTGCTTCTTTACTGGTCTTCATTTAATCACATAGTCTTCTGTTTCATTCTCCCATGTGTATTTATCTAGCTTCCTCTTGAATGCATCTATTCTTTCCATGTCACCACTACTTACGGTAATGAGTTCCACAGTCTCGTGGATAACAAAATTCTTCTGAATTTTCGATTGGATGTATTAATGATGAACTTACATTTATGGCCCCTACTTCTGGTCTCAAGCACAAGTGGAAACATCTGGTCTACCTTCGTCCTTTCAAACCCTTTCATAATCTTAAAGACAACTAACAGATTACCCTCACCCTCTCCCCTACTCCCTCAGGTTTTACTTCTCTCACAAAAAGAGCCCCAGTCTGTTGAATATTCCCTATTAGATATAAACTTATCATACAGTCCCTATTGTGCAGAAGGAGGCCATTCAGCCCATCGGGTCTGCACTCTCTTTGATAGTTCCCCATAACTCCATATATTTATTGCACAAATTCCCTGAACTGATACATCTTGGGACGCTGAGGGAAAATTCAGTGTGGCCAATCCATCTCATCTGCACATCTCTGGACTGAGAGGGGAGACTGGGGCTGCTGGAGGAACCCACCTTTCCCTCAACACACACACACCCTGACTGTGTAAACTCCACACACAGTCATCCCAAGGCTGGGATTCAACCTGGGTTCCTGCCATTATGAGGCAGTGGTGTGCCAAATTGTTCTGATTCTTAAAATTTTCTTCAGAGCTCCCTATCCATTTTTTCATACGGAGGGCAAAACTGTCGACAGATTTGCAAGTATAGTTCGACCATTAGATTGTGAGCCACTGCCCTTATTATGTGAGATTAAGTAGTGATGGTTACTGGGTTTTTAAAAGGGTCCATCCCAGAATAATCTGTCATCATGTATTATAAAATTACAGAACGAGAAAGGATATTATTCTGTGCCTATAAAAGAAGTCCACAAATGTGCAGTTGTAGCAGCAGCCACCGGATGGCGATGAGGATCAAGGACTCTGGCTGAATTTACTCATCTTCAGTTCAGGATCACTTCAGGTGGCAGTATCGGTGTCACCACCAACCGGGCTAAAGGCAGAAAGCAGTCATTTCAAGGGTAACAGCGATGCATTGATATCATGCTTTTAGCATGAGGAGATATCGCAAGTGCTTGACCGGTGTGTAAAGATTAGCAGTGGCTGTGATTTAGCACCAGCATTCACTGTGAGTGCAAATGGTAGTTGTGATGAGGAGATGCCGGTGTTGTATTGGGGTAAACGCACAGTAAGATGTCTCACAACACCAGGTTAAAGTCCAACAGGTCTATTTGGTAGCAAAAGTCACTAGCTTTCAGAGTGCTGCTCCTGCTTCAGGTGACTGAGATTTCTATTCACAAACAGGGCATATAAAGACACAAACTCGAAATAATGATTGGAATGTGAGTTTACAGGTAATCAAATCTTAAAAGTACGGACAATGTGAGTGGAGAGAGGGATAAGCACAGGTTAAAGAGATGTGTTCTGCCCTCAGCCAGGATACTTAGTAAGATTTTGCAAGCCCAAGCAAGTCATAGGGTTACAGAAAGTGTGACATGAACCCAAGATCCTGGTCGACTGGGATAAAAAAAACCTGTTGGACTTGAACTTGTTGTTGTGAAACTTCTTACAGTGCAAATGGTGACAGAGATGCAAAATATCCTGAGACTCAAAAAATGATCTGACTGCTGAGCCTCACAGCCCTATTATCACTGTCCCTCCACCAGCAACTTAACGAGATTTACACCCAGTGGTTCATGAAACTCGTGGCAATGCATTATCCTTTCAACAGCCAGAAGCCCTGCTTTAACTTGCCCTCTGCCCCGATTGTGAGTCCTGACCTCGCTAGATTGACGTCGCGCCGGTGAAATTTGCAGAAAACCGTGAGCTTGGTGACCTCAGTTCCGAGGGGGTGTTCGAAGGAGTGAGTGCAGGTGACTGCTATCCACCAGGAAGTTCACAGATCACCAGATTCTGACAAGCAGAGGGTGGGGGGTGTGAGGCAGCCAGAGAAGGGATAGGAGAGTGGTCAGCTCTGTTGTCTCACAGCACCAGGAGGACCCAGGTTCAATTCCAGTCTTGAGTTACTATCCGTGCAGAGTTTACCCGTGTCTGCTTGGGTTTCCTCCGGGTGCTCTGGTTTCCTTCCACAAGATGTGTGGGTTAGGTTGATTGGCTATACTGAGTTGACCCTAAGTTGTCAGGGGACTTAGCAAGGTAAATGACAATTACAGGAATAGGGCAAGGGTGGGATTGTAGTTGGTACAGACTTAATAGGCTAACTGGTCTCCTTCTGTACTGTAGGGATTCTGGGGTCATTTTTGGTGGGAGTGTTTATAGGTTTGTGGTGGGGGGGGGGAGGTTCTCACAAGTTTGGGAGCTGCTGTACAGAACAGAAAAACCAGCTATGGAGTAGTTACTGTGGGGGCAGACTGGCAGACAGGAAAGAGATGCCAATCTGGGTGGATTTTCAGGAACTGAAGGGGTGGGGAATGGATGACACGAAGGCAGCCCAGGGGTTGCTGGCTCTGTTCTTAGGTGGGGGGGGGGGATGGGGTGGAGGGGTGGTAGTAAATCTGAAAGGAGGGCTATGGTTTAACTCATAAGACGAGAAAGACGTTTTCGTTGTGAGGGCAAAAAGGCCCGTGACAAATCTCACCCATCCTGAGGCTGGAATCCACAGTGATAGAGCGTGTGCCATCTCGAGGGCTGGGTGGGGTGGTTGGGTGCCCACTATATGAGCCACAACTTTCCGGGGTGGGAGGGAACAACCAATGATGTTATCTGATCTGGTTAAGTTTAATATGGAAGCTTAATAAAAATTGCCTCACCCTTCCCTGCCACACCAGATGTATTTTAAAAGAAATAATTAACTAATTAAAAAAAATCAAATCAACTGAGGGAAAAATTAAAGAGGTAGCCACTTAAAGGAAAGCTGCCTGAAATAAAAAAGACAAATCACAAATGAAAATTAAACCATCAAATTAAAGCATGATGAAAGGGATTGAAAAGGATCCCCAGTCCCTGCAGCGCTTGATGATCACAGAAGGTCTCAGTGGTGCCCGGGAACACTGCATCCTCCCTCTCCAGGGACACCCGCCCCCAAATATAGCCACAGTCGGTGGGTAGACAGTTGGGTTGGATGACACTCTTGATCACCCACTGCTTGGACTCATTTCTGTTACATGAGGAGCCTCTTAACATTCCTTAGCTGTGATGGATGAGCCAATTATACCAGGTTACTTTCTTGTGATGTATTCCGGTGCCACTCCCAAGTTCATCGTTCCCATGATGGGCTCCCACTCTGTGAATTTCAAGGATTGCTCTCAGGTGCCAAAGGTGTCAGAGTTCACCAAGTTACCAGCAGCAATGTGCTCACAGGCCATTCCCCCCCCCATCCCTTGCGAGGTTTGAGTCAGGGCTGTACAGTTGACCCATTGGCTTCGTGCTTAAGACTTGAGGGCTGAAGAAGGTCTCTGAGGTAGACATCCATCTGTCAGGTTGAATGGGAGAGACTGGTGTGGGATATTAGAAGATTATAAGGGAGTGGAGCATTGACCATCAACTGGATGCTCTCAGGATTGGATGAGCGACAGGTCAGGGCATGTTCAGGATTCCTCAATAGTCACTCATTCTCTTTCTTTGATTTCAGTTAGTTCACAGATCCAAACATAACATCTGTAGAGTTGGCAGTGATCCTTCTATCCATGAGGCAGGAGTGAAAGCACCAGTGTAAATGTACAGCTTCCCAGAGGCATGTCAGCTACAACTCTCACTAACTTTTCCAGATGCACCATAGGAAACATATTTTCTGGTTGTATCGCAGCTTGGTATGGACTTCTGCTCTGTCCAAGACTGCAAGAAAGTACAAAAGGTTGTGAATACAAAGAACAAAGAACAAAACAGCACAGGAAACAGGCCCTTCGGCCCAACGAGCCCGCGCCACCACCTCGATGTTCCCACTTCTACCCGCGATCCCTGTCCATGTTTATAGATCTATGGATTAAAAACCAAATTTGAGACAATTTAGGGAGAATTTGTTTTGCCAATTAGCCTAAGAGCACATCTTTGGGGATGTGGGAGGAAACCGGAGCTCCCGGAGAAAACCCACGCAAGCACGGGGAGAATACGCAAACTCCCACAGACACAGGCCCAAATCCATGTATCTGCACAGCACAGCGATAGTCACTGAGCTGTCATGTTGCCCATCAAATGGTCCAGGTCAAGCGTACACTAACGACGTGAAGCAATAGGATACTCTCGAAAAAGATCCAAGAGCAGTCCTCTCACGACCCATCGCGTGTATGCCCCTCGTTAGACAACAAGGTGGACCAAAGCACCTGTAGGATAAAAACAAGTACATCAATATCATCATCTATTTACACACTTCCCAGGGACCCCCAAGGCTCATGATCCCTATTTTAAATCAGTTTTCTATACCCCTTCATTCCCATTCTGTTCATGTGTCCATCTAAGTATTTCTTAAATATCTCCAGAGTACCTGCCTCCACCACTTTACTTGGTAGAGCATTCCATACCCCCACTACCCTCTGTGTGAAAAATATCCCAAATTATACCTTATCACCCTAAGCCCGTGACCCCTCGTGCTATTTGAGTCCATCTTAGGAAAAAGCTTAGCCCTGACTACTCTATCTATCCCCTTCAAAATCTTGTATACAAAAAAGAATGTAGCCTTATCCATCATGAAAACCAGCCCCCCATCCATTGATTCTGTCTATACTTCCCACTGCCTGAGAAAAGCAGCCAGCATAATTAAGGACCCCACACACCCCGGACATTCTCTCTTCCACCTTCTATCCGGAAAAAGATACAAACTTTTCTTGAATTGGTTGGTACGTGACCTCAAAGTTTCTTCCCTGCTTCTGTCAGACTTTTGAATGGACTTACCTTGTATTAAGTTGATTTTTTTCTATACCCTAGCTATGACTTAACATTACATTCTGCACTTTCTCATTTCCTTCTGTATGAATGATACGTTCTGTCCGTATAGCGCGCAAGAAACAATACTTTTCACTGTATGACAACACATGTGACAATAATAAATCAAATCAAATCATACCAAACTTCCTCAGTGTATGAGGTTGGAGCTGTGTCGGTCTCAGGAAAGGGGGAGTCAGATAGGGTGGCCACCATCAGAGCCTCCTGGGTGAAACACCTTGGGTTATACACCAGCTTCTCCTCCTTATGGGAACTCAAGGACTCTTGGTTTCCTCCACAAGATAGAGTGAGATTAAGAAGCCCTGCCAGCTTCTGGTGCTGGCACTGATGGATACCCACAGATGACAGCACCATTCAGTTGATGCTATGGGGATTCTGTCTGAACCAAGCAATAAATATTCCCCACCAGGTAATGAGCATCCTCACCAAGATCTCCCTCACAGTATTGAATTGATTGCCTTGCTGTGTCGGCAGAATCTCCTCAGAGAGAAACATTGGGACCCCTCCAGTCAATCTGAGGAGGACATCCTTTCCTGATGTTCCTGACTTTGCATTTGCAACTCCAGCAGCTGAGGGATGGCCAAGTCCAGAGACAGGGCAGCTGACTGGGTCCCAACAGAGTCCTGGCCTCCAGCAGCTCTCCAAGTCCCTGTGATGTCCCTGCTTCCATCAACTGTGGATCAGATTCTCATCAGTGAATGATTCTGAAGCCTGTCCACCACCTACTCCCATTGAGGTATGATTCTTTAATGTAGTGCAGGGTGCGGGTAATAGCTGTGCTACCTTTTCTTTGTGAAAATTGGAAAGTAATTGGAATTGCTGTCCTCAGTGCCCTCCTGGAGCATGGGCTGGGCTGCTCAGCTGACTTACCTGCAAAGGAAGGGAGATGACATGAGTGCATAGCTGGAGTATAAGGATAGGAGGAACAGAACTCATATGAGGCTGGCTGGGTGAATGAATCTGTTGAGCGTCCTCACTTTTGTGTGTTGCATCCATCTTATTCTCAGCTCAGGAGCTCTTTGTTCCTCCCCAAGAAAGCCCCTGAGCTCTGTCCTCAAATTGGAGTGAGGATTTTCAATTTGGGAATGCCTTGACCCATCTGTACTCTCTTGTTTTTTTTTTATTCTGAGCCATCTTTCCCTGCAAGGAGACTGATGGGAAGGGTATATACAGGATGGGTGTTGGGTCTGATGATAAGGATGCGTGGCACGCGTGGTTGAGTGGGGAGGAGAGCAGTGAGGAGAGGAGCCACAGGGAGATGAGGATATGTGTGGGAAGTTGAGTGGTGGGGCCCTTGAGGTGGCAGTGAGTGAGATCCCAGTGGATGTGTGATGGGTGACTGGGTGATGACGGATGAGAGGAGTTACTTCCCCTGGCTGCCATGAAGAGGTCATTCATTCTGTACTTCATTCCCATCTTCCTGTGCAGGGAATTGGCACTGACCAGCATTGCCATTGGTTTCCATGTGGGCTTGGTGACCTTGCTCGAGAGTCTTTGCCCCGATTGAGGGTACAACACGTGACACCTCTCCTCTGCCAGCAATTTGGTCAATGTTTCCTCCATGATAGGATTAAGGTGGATAGGATTAAGGAGAATCCTAAAGCTTTTTACAGGTATATAAATAATAAAAGATTGGTTAGGGCAAGATTAGGGCCAGTCAAAGATAGCAGTGGGAAGTTGTGCGTGGAGCCTGAGGAGATAGGAGAGACACTGAATGAGTATTTTTCATCAGTATTCACGCAGGAGAAAGACAGTGTTGTCGGGGAGAATACTGCGATACCAGGTTGTAGACTGGGTAGGATTGAGGTTCATAAGGAGGAGGTGTTAGCGAATCTTGAGGGTATGAAAATTGATAAGTCCCCTGGGCCAGATGGGATTTACCCTATGATTCTCTGGGAGGCTAGAGAGGAGATTGCAGAGCCTTTGGCTTTGATCTTCATGTCGTCGTTGGCTACAGGTATAGTGCCGGAAGACTGGAGGATGGCAAATGTTGTCCCTTTGTTTAAAAAGGGGAGTAGGGACCATCCTGGAAATTATAGACCGGTGAGCCTGACTTCTGTTGTGGGCAAGGTCTTGGAAAGAATTATAAGGGATACGATTTATAAGCATCTAGAGAAGAATAAATTGATTAGGGATAGTCAGCACGGTTTTGTGAAGGGTAGGTTGTGCCTCACAAACCTTATTGAGTTTTTTGAGGAGGTGGTGTCTTGGTTTTTATTGGTAGAGGGATTGAATTTCGGAGCCGCAACGTCATGTTGCAACTGTACAAAACTCTAGTGCGGCCGCACTTGGAGTATTGTGTGCAGTTCTGGTCCCCACATTATAATAAAGATGTGGAGGCATTGGAGAGGGTACAGAGGAGGTTTACCAGGATGTTGCCTGGTATGGAGGGCAGGTCTTATGAGGAGAGGCTGAGGGATTTGAGGTTGTTTTCGTTAGAAAGGAGGAGGCTAAGAGGGGGCCTGATCGAAACATATAAGATGATTAGAGGTTTAGATAGGGTGGACAGTGATAGCCTTTTTCCTAGGATGGAAAAAGCTAGCACGAGGGGACACAGCTTTAAATTAAGGGGTGATAGTTATAGGACGGATATCAGAGGTAGGTTCTTTACCCAAAGGGTGGTTCGGAGTGGAATGCCCTGCCTGCAGCAGTTGTAGATGCGCCAAGTTTGGTGGCGTTTAAGAGGTTAGTTGATAAGTATATGGAAGAGAAGGGAATGGTTTAGTTTGGAGGTGCATTGCTTTTTATATTGGTCGGCGCAACATCGAAGGCCGAAGGGCCTGTTCTGTGCTGTAATGTTCTATGTTCTATGTTCTATGTGACCAAAGAGGTAGATAAGGGTAAGGCAGTTGATGTAGCGTATATGGATTTTAGCAAAGTGTTTGATAAGGTTCCCCATGGTAGGCTACTGCAGAAAGTGCAGATGCATGGGATTGAAGGTGATTTAGCAGTTTGGATTAGGAATTGGCTAGCTGATAGAAGACAGAGGGTGGTGGTTGATGGGAAATATTCAACCTGGAGTGCAGTTACAAGTGGTGTACCTCAAGGATCTGTTTTGTGGCCACTGCTGTTTGTCATTTTTATAAATGACCTAGATGAGGGTGTAGAGGGTTGGATTAGTAAATTTGCTGACGATACCAAAGTGGGGGGAGTTGTAGACAGCGAGGATGATGTTACAGTTTGCAGAGGGACATAGATAGGTTGCAGAGCTGGGCCGTGAGGTGGCAAATGGAATTCATTACGGATAAGTGTGAGGTGATTCACTTTGGTAGGAATAACAGGCATATGAAATATAGGGCTAATGGAAGGACCCTTAATAGTGTTGTCGAGCAGAGGGATCTTGGGGTACAAGTACATAGCTCTTTGAAGGTTGGCACCCAGGTTGATAAAGTTGTTAAGAAGGCGTACGGTGTGTTAGCTTTTATTGGTAGAGGGATTGAATTTAGGAGCCGTGAGGTTATGTTACAACTGTACAAAACTCTGGTGCAGCCGCACTTGGAGTATTGCGTACAGTTCTGGTCGCCGCATTATAAGAAAGATGTGGAAGCATTGGAAAGGGTGCAGAGGAGGTTTACCAGGATGTTGCCTGGTATGGTGGAAGGCCTTATGAGGAAAGGCTGAGGGACCTGAGGTTATTTTCATTAGAGAGAAGAAGGTTACACGGTGACCTAATTGAGGCGTATAAGATGATCAAGGGATTGGATAGGGTGGATAGTGAGAGCCTTTTTCCTCGGATGGTGATGACCAACATGAGGGGACATAACTTTAAATTAAGAGGTGGTAGTTATAGGATGGATGTCAGAGGCAGGTTCTTTACACAGAGGGTGGTGAGGGCGTGGAATGTCCTGCCTGCAGCAGTTGTGGACTCTCCTACTTTGGGGGCATTCAAATGGTCGGTGGATAGGCATATGGATGATATTGGAATAGTTTAGGTTAGAGGGTCCACTGGCCATCGAGGGCCGAAAGGCCTGTACTGCACTGTAATGTTCTATGTTCTATGAAGCACGAACACTCTTCCTTCCAGCCATCCACTTGGCTAAAATTTGAAGAAGCGCAGGGTGGACAATTAAATGGTGCGTCCCCTGATTGGCCCACCTCCGTCTTAGCTGAACATTTCAATCAGAGTCAGCCCACCACCGGTGCAGAATGAAACCAGTGCAAAATCTTATGTTTAAGACGATGCAAAAACGCACAAGCGGCAAGCTGCTCGCCGATTTTCTCACCCAAAACAATACTGAGCCAAAAAATAGGAAAATTCTACCCAGTGAGAAAAGGAAGGAGAAAATGTATGTCGTAAAGGACAAATTTAAGGCAGAGAGATAGCTGGAGGCCTCTCTGCCAGTGGTAGAACAAATAAGGAACCAATTCTGAGGCCTAGCTGCCCTGTATGCCCACGTGTATATCAAGTCGTGAATGTACCATTGAAGCCATGAGATAACAAAGAACCACAGATCCATTCATTTCACAAGACAGCAGGAATTGCCAGAGTCGTGCATCTTGTAACGAGCTCTGTGAATCAGATTTCTCCCTTTATCTGTCAGATCACACAACCTTCGTACGCAAAATGTTTGAAATGAAAAGCAATAGTAGCGCAGTGATGTTAATGACAAATCTTGGACCTTGTGAGCATCTTGTCCAGTGATTTATTTACTTAACCAATTAAATGTAAGGTTAGGGAAAAAAAAGTGTGACTGACAGAGAGGGAAATAGAGTGAATCAGACTTAAATTAAACACAGAGGGGGGAGTAATGAGAAAGAAAAATTGAGAATGGATTGAGAGAGAGAAAAACAAGAGACAAAATTATTAAAACTAGAGCAAGAAGAAGCAGAAAACTTTGCAAGCCAGTTGCTGGTTTCTGAATTATGGTGTTGATCTTTGAGAAGATAATTAGTTTTTTTTAATTGTTTGTGAGATGTTGGTGTCACCTGCTGGGCTAACATTTATTGCCCATCCCCAAGGGCACTTATGAGTCAATCAGACTAGTCTGGATCTGGAGTCATGTAGGTAGAAATGGCAAACTTCCTTCCCTGGAGGGCATCAGTGAACCAGAAGGATTTTTATCGCAGTTAACAATGGTTTCATAGTCATCATTAGACTTTTAATTCCAGATTTTTATTCATTTTAAATTTCGCCACCTGCTATGCTGGGATTTGACATTGGGTCCGCAGACCATTACCTGGGTTTCTGGAGTATTAGGATAAATGTTAAAAATGCAGAAACAGAGATGACCCCTGGACTTTAAGCCCATTCTTCATGAACAGAAAGAGTAAAACTTCCATAGGATGGTAAAAAAAATGCTAGATTCTCATTCTTCTAAACTCCAACGGGTATAGACCCAACTTTTTCTCAATATCTTCAACACAGGAATCAATCAAGTGAACATTCTCTGAACTGCTTCCAACACAATTAGATATTTTCTCAAGTAAGGAGACCAAAAAGTGAAAAAAATACTCCAGATGAAGTCACACTAATGCTCTGTACTATTCCATCAAAATTTCACTACTTGTATATTCCATTCCTCTTGTAATTAACAACAGCATTCCATTTACCTTCCTAATCACTTCTTGTATCTGTGTCCTAACTTTTTCTGATTCATGCGTTTTTTGACTTGATGACAGAAGCCAGACATGGAGGGTTGTTGTTTAAACTGGAGACCTGTGACCAGCGGTGTGCCTCAGGAATTGGTGCTGACTTCACCGTTATTTGTCCTTTTATATTAATGATTTGGATGAGAATATAAGAGGCATGGTTAGTAAGTTGGCAGATGACACCAAGATTGACGGCATTGTGGACAGTGAAGGAGGTTATCTCAGACTGCAACAAGCTCTTGATCAATTCGGCCAGTGGGCTGATGAGTGGCAGATGGAGTTTAATTTAAACCAATGTGAGGTGATGCATTTTGGTAGATTGAACCAGGGCAGGATTTACTCGGTTAATAGTAGGGTATTGGGGAGAGTTACAGAACAAAAAGATCTAGGGGTACGTGTTCATAGCTCCTTGAAAGTGGAGTCACAGTTGGACAGAGAGGTGAAGAAGGCATTTAGCATGCTTTGTTTTATTGATCAGAATATCGAATACAAGAGTTGGGATATCTTGTTGAAGTTGTACAAGACATTGGTAAGGCCAGACTTGGAATAGTGTGTACAGTTCTGGTCACCCTATTATAGAAAGGATATTATTAGTGGAACATGATGGTTTGAGTTATAAGGAGAGGTTGGACAGACTGGAACTTCTTTCTCTGGAGTATAGGAGGCTTAAGGGTGAACTTAAAAAGGAAGGACATGACCTTCCACTCGCAAAGCCATGCTGACTGTCCCTAATCAGTTCTTGTGTCTCTAAATGCCTGTCGATCCTTTCTCTTAAAATATCTTCTAACAATTTATCCACTACAGGTGTGAGGCTCAATGGTCTTTAGTTCCCAGGCTTTTCCCTGTAGCTCTTCTTAAACAAAGATGATCCTAAACACTTTGTTGAATGCCCCTTTGTCAGTACAGGTATATCACATTGGCAGGTTCCCCTTTATCCACTTATTTGTTACTTTATCAGAGAACTCTAATAAATTAATCAAACACAATTTCCATTTCACAAAACCAAACTAATTGGATTTGGATTTTCTAACTGACCTTCTATAATCTTCTTAATAATAGGTTCTAGCTTTTTCCCAATGATGTTAAATCAACTGGTGTGGAATGCTTTCTGTTTTCCAGTCTGATGGGACTTTCCCGGAATCAAGGGAATTTTGGAAAATTGCAGTCAATGCAATTTTTGCAGCTGCTTCTTTTATTCTTTGCATATTTATATATTCTTCATCTTGGCCTGACCATAGCTATTTTATTTAACAACTAGAACTCTTTGCCCATTGAGGATATATACAAGTTAAATACGTTTTTGAATATCTCTGGTTTTTCATCTGTAGTTTTACCCGATATCTATTTCTACCACTTTGTTTTTGCCAACCTCTGTTTCCTGATCTAAAGTTCTCCTTACCAAAATCCAGAATTTCAGCTGTTTCTTCAATTTTCTCCTTTTCAAGTCTAACAATGAATCAAATTGTATGACTATCACTGTTAGATAAATAATGTTCCCTCACTGTTAAATCATTACATAAGGCTGCCTCATTACTCATTACGAAACCTAGCATGGCGTCCATTCAAACCCACTCTTTCTCAAGTTAAACTGGCATACATAGTCACAAGAAAAGTGGCAATGGATGGGGTTTAATGTGGGGAAATATGAGATTTCTTGATTTTGGTAGGAACAATGGAGGACAGCATATTTTTAAATGGCAAGGAACCTTTCAAATATTGTTTCTTGCCCATGTGCAGACACGGGGGAAAAGGGGGAAAAAAGGGTGAAGAATGTAGTGTTACTGTCATAGCTAGGGTGTAGAGAAAGGTCAACTTAATAGAAGGTAGGTCCCTTGTAAAACCTGATGCAGCCGGGAAGAAACGGTTGTTACGTGACCTCAGACTTCTGTATCTTTTTCCAGACAGAAGAAGGTGGAAGCGAGCAGCCAGAGTTTTACCATCCTACCCACCATGGAAATCAGAATAGGTGAGGGGCGAACCATGGGAAGGTCCATGGATTTTGGGATGGGGTCTTTGGTTAAGCTGGCTACATTCAATGCCAACGTCGGGAGGGATTTGGAGTTCCATGGTGCAAGGAACTCCAGAAAGTTAACACACAGTACAGCTGGCAATTATAAATACAAATTACAAATTCGATAAGTATTGTGAGAGAATTGGTGGACAATAGCCAGGAAATTTTGTTACAATGAAACAGGGTTTTGAACCACACCTGGAATATTGTGTTTAACTTTCCTTTCCATCCCCAGGAATAGTGATAATTGCCTTGAGGAGGGTGCAATAGAGGATCACTTGTTTGATTTAAAGGGATGTGCTATGAGGCAGGATTGAACAGAACAGGACCATAGGGTAGGATTCTCCCAAAAAAAAAAATTCTTAAGTGTCAAATTTGCATTAGATCTGGAATATATCCTGCTAGGTTTTTCAGTGGGATTTTCAGAATGAATCTCCCACACTCTGCATCATGGAGTGTTCTAGCATAAATCACATAAAAAATCCATGGAGAGGGCCCATTCCCTCAGCTGGAGAGGCTGTCACCATAGTACTGAGTAGGCTAGTTGATCTTAGCGCTATCAGCATAGAGATACCATAGATTACCAGGATGTTGCCTGGTATGGAAGGCAGGTCTTATGAAGAGAGGCTGAGAGATTTGAGGTTGTTTTTGTTAGAAAGAAGGTGGCTAAGAGGAGACCTTACTGAAACATATAAGATGATTAGAGGTTTAGATAGGGTGGACAGTGATAGCCTTTTTCCTCGGATGGAGAAAGCTAGCACGAGGGGACATAGCTTTAAATTAAGGAGTGGTGGTTTTAAGACAGATGTCAGAGGTAGGTTCTTTACCCAGAGGGTGGTAAGGGTATGGAATGCCTTGCCTGCGTCAGTTGTAGATGTGCCAAGTTTGGTGGCGTTTAAGAGGTTAGTAGATAAGTTTATGGATGAAAGGGGAATGGTTTAGGTTAGAGGGTCACTGCTTGTTCCTAATTGGTCGGCACAACATCGAAGGCCGAAGGGCCTGTTCTGCGCTGTAATGTTCTATGTTCTATGAACTAGATCGACATGTGCAGCAACCCCTTATTGCCGGCTCCCCATTCGTGGCCAGTTCTGCGACCCCACATTGCCAACACCCCCTCCCCTTCCATCCAACACCACCCCCCCCCACCCCCCCAGCCCGATCGTTGGCCTCCTGGAAGTGTCTGGACAGGTTTGACCCTCCTGATCTGCCTCAATACCTCTCCCACCACCCCCCTGGCCCCGAGAGTCCTGAACTCCCCCACTCCCACCCTGGCAGTCCTGATCTGCCTTCCCACAACCTCAAGCTCCCTGACGGTCTGACCTCCCCCCCCCCCCCCCGCTCCCCAGTGGCCAATCACTGCCTCCCTCCTCCTGTCACCATCGAGTGTAGAGTTGCAGTGGGACATTGATCTCCCCCCTCCCAGAAACCCCACCCTCTATAGGGCACATCCCCTCTGGCCCTGCCCTATTGGCACTTGCTGATGCCCAGATGACTATGCCAAGATGCCCTCCTGGGCGTTGACACTTTGGTACTTAGGCAGTGTTAGAGCACCAGGCTGGCATTGCCAAGTTGGCGATCCTCAGAGGGCACCCATCCTCCTTCTTACCCCTGACCTCCTGGGAGGGCACAACAGGTTTGGGCCACTAGCTCCGCATGAGTGGGGAACTATTTTAAACCCTGCTGAAGTGAAACACTTCTCTCAGGGGTGGGAGGGAGATCTTTTGAGATTCTGGAGGTTTCAATCTCGGGCCTGCTAGTGAAATGTAAATAAGCATTTGAATAAATTAAACATCTCCGCGCAGATATCTGGTGTGGAATTGACAGTGCTGGAAATCTGGCACCCAGACACTCACAGAGGCCATGATATCTGGCGGGGAAGTCCCCTGAAACAGCTTCTCCTGGTGTCTCCCGGCCCACTGCGCTGATACACCCCTCATAGTCTTTGGAGTTTCGGAGAATGACAAATAATGTGATTGATATTGATATAAACATAAGTTTCTGAGGGACTGCTTTGCCAGTTGGAGCATCTTGAACTAAAAGGCCCAATTTCAAGGAAGGAGTTCAACATTTTGGACGGAAATTGAAGGAATTTTTGTTCCTTTTCAGAGGGTCGTGAACCTTTGAAACTCGCAATTCCAGAGGGTTGTGAATGTCTGTATATTCAAGGCTATGACCAATAGATTTTTAGATGCAAGCTGGATAAGGGGATATAGGAATCGGTTGAGGATGTGGAGTTGAGGTTGAATCAGCAATGATCTATTAAATGGTGCAACAGGCTCCACATAACCTATTCCACTCTTATTTCTTATGTTCTTAAACTGCTGCACACCAAGGGTACAGTGTATTTTAAATGATGCTGGGATGTGAAATCTGTAAAGATCTTTGAAAACAAAAGCAAGTAAACACAACGATTTTTGCCTGGAGCAGGTGAAGTACTTGAAGATGCTAAAATTTTGAAATCGACATAAATGAAAGTAGCTAACGGTCGCTGTAAATGATGAATGTTTAAAACCAGGAGACTGTCCTGCAATTCCAAACCATCTTGTAAAAGGAAGTTATCTGAGTCACATTCCCGGATATCAAAAAAGATTTGCATTCTGAGTATTTGTCGGGTTTTGCGAATAGAGGTAAGAGATGGGTAAAAAAAAAAGTACTCCCAAGACAGGTATATGGTTCAAAAACCCTCAGGGTACAGTTTGGGATATGCCAGAGAGAGATTCTATTGTTTTATTTCTCATTTCTTGAGCCTCCGATGTTGGGTATTAGGTCAGAATTATACATCACATAATTAACAGGATATTTATGACGAGAACTATTAGCACTAAATGGCTGTGGCAGTAAGATCAATCTGCAATAATGGTATAAATCTCGCAATTTCATGACATACAATTAAGTGAAGCTCAAGGCAAGAATTTTTTTTAAGGTTAATGGTGAGAATTGTTCTGAAATTCATAGACGAATTTAACTAGTAATGTATCTCGTTTTCACTGCAGATTTCAAAATAACAAAGGCAAACACTGTTAATTTGCCATTATTTTTCCTGCAATTACTACCCCATTGGTCAGCATAGCGAGAAAACCCGAGTTCCTTCACCTCTTTGACGTTCTACACATTGCAGCAGCCAGGATGCCTGAAAGATTTCGAGAAATATTCAGCGTGGATAAATGTTGCTTTTAGGGCTGCTTCGGGATTTGAAAATGGTCCCTGGGGATGATCCAGAAATTTAAAATGGCTCCGGTTGCCTGATTGGCAAAGCAATCAGAATTGCGTCCAGTCAGTCAAATGTTTGGACACTAATTGACTTCACATTTCAGCAAGCTTCCCTTCCACATTGGCCCCCACCATTCCATTCACAGCCCATGTTAAAATTAATCTTTTCTTGCCAGACAATCTTGTCATCATTTGCATTCAAAGAACAAAGAAAATTACAGCACAGGAACAGGCCCTTTGGCCATCCAATCCTGCACTGACCATGCTGCCTGACATAACTAAAACCCCCTACGCTTCCAGGGACCATATCCCTCTATTTCCATCTCATTCATGCACTTCTCAAGATGCCTCTTAAAAGTCACTACCATATCCGCTTCCACTATCTCCCCTGGCAACAAGTTCCAGGCACGCACCACTCTCTCTGTAAAATATCTGTCTCGTACATAGAACATAGAACAATACAGCACAGAACAGGGCCTTCGATGTTGTGCCGACCAAAATAAAAAGCAATGCCCCTCCAAACTAAGTAAGAATTTAGCAACACCAATTATTAATCCAACCGATTTATTTGATAGTAAAAAGCGAGCTTTCAACACTCCCGTGTCTTCATCAGGCAAGTGCAGTGTTCTGGTCTGCAATAGCACACATCAGCACAGACAGTCAGAGATTGCTGATTAGAATGCGAATCCTTACATCTAACCTGCTATTCAAGTGTTAAAGTGGCTAACAATGTGTGTGAGGGGAATCCTGAGCATTGGTTAGAGAATTGTGTATTTTCTCCAGACAGCACAGTAAGTGAGGTTTTTTGCTAACCCAGGCAAGTTACGGGGGTTACAGATAGTGTGTCATGAAGCCAAGATCCCTGTTAAGACCGTCCTCATGTGTGCGGAGCTTGGCTATCAGTCTCTGTTCAGCGACTCTGCGCTGTCGTGTATCACGAAAGCCCCCTTGAAGAACATTTACCCGCAGGTCGGAGGCCGAATGCCCATGACTGCTGAAGTGTTCGCCCACAGGAAGGGAACTGTTTTGCCTGGTGATTGTTGAGCGATGCTCATTCATCCGCTGTCGTAGTGTCTGCATGGTCTCCCCAATATACCATGCTTCGGGACATCCTTTCTTGCAACGTATTAGGTAGACAACGTTGGCCGAGTTGCAAGAGTATGTACCGTGTACCTGGTGAATGGTATCCTCACGTTTGATGATGTCGTCCATGTCTATGATCTGGCATGTCTTGCAGAGGTTGCTGTGGCAGGGTTGTGTGGTATTGTGGTCACTGTTCTCCTGAAGGTTGGGTAGTTTGCTGCGAACAATGATCTGTTTGAGGTTGTGCGGTTGTCTGAAAGCAAGAAGTGGGGGGGTGGGGATGGCCCTAGCGAGATGTTCATCGTCATCAATGATATGTTGAAGACTCCGGAGAAGATGTCGTAGCTTCTCCGCTCCGGGGAAGTACTGGACAACAAAGGGTACTCTGTCCACCGTGTCCCGTGTTCGTCTTCTGAGGAGATCAGTGCGGTTTATCGTTGTGGCACGTTGGAACTGTCGATCGATGAGTCGAGCGCCATATCCTGTTCTCACGAGTGCATCCTTCAGTGTCTGGAGGTGTCTGTCACGATCCTCCTCATCTGAGCAAATTCTGTGTATACGGAGGGCTTGTCCATAGGGAATGGCTTCTTTAACGTGTCTAGGGTGGAAGCTGGAGAAGTGGAGCATTGTGAGGTTGTCTGTCGGTTTGCGGTACAGTGAGGTGCTGAGGTGACCGTCCTTGATGGAGATGCGTGTGTCCAAGAATGCAACTGATTCTGGAGAATAGTCCATGGTGAGTCTGATGGTGGGATGGAACTTGTTGATATCATCATACAGTTGTTTCAATGATTGTTCACCATGAGTCCAAAGGAAAAAGATGTCATCAATGTATCTAGTATATAACCTTGGTTGGAGATCTTGTGTGGTGATGGCCAACTAAACCATTCCCTTCTCTTCCATATACTTATCAACTAACCTCTTAAACGCCACCAAACTTGGCGCATCTACAACAGCTGCAGGCAGGGCATTCCACTCCCTAATCACTCTTTGAGTAAAGAACCTACCTCTGATATCCGTCCTATAACTCATACCCCTTAATTTAAAGCTGTGTCCCCTCGTGCTAGCAACATCTCTTTTAAAATTTGCCCTTCACACCTTAAACCTATGCCCATGAGTAATTGACTCTTCCACCCTGACTATCCATTCTGTCCATGTCTCTGATAATCTTGTCGATGTCCATTGGGCCTTCCCTCAACCCTGTTGCTCCAGTGAGAACAAACCAAGTTTCTCCAATCTCTCCTCATAGCTAATGCCCTCCATACCAGCCAACATTCTGGTAAATCTTTTTTGTGCCCTCTCCAAAGCCTCCACATCCTTCTGGTAGTGTGGTGACCAGAATTGAACACTATATTCCAATTGCGGTCTCACTAAAGCTGCAGTATAACTTGTCAATTTTTAAAGTCAGTACCCTGGCCGATGAAGGCAAGAATGTTCTATGCCTTCTTGACTACCTTCTCCACCTGCATTGCTACTTTCAATGACCTGTGTACCTCTACACCCAGATCCCTTTGCCTATCAATAATCCTAAGGGTTCTGCTGTTTACTATATATTTCCTATCTGTATTAGACCTTCCAAAATGTATTACCTCATATTTATCTGGATTAAACTCCATCTGCCATCTCTCCACACAAGTCTCCAACTAATCTATAATCCTGCTGTAACCTCTGATGGTCTTTATCACTATCCACAAATCCACCAACCTTTGTGTTGACTGCAAACTTACCAATCAATTCAGTTACATTTTCCTCCAAATCATTTATATATAATGCAAACAGCAAAGGTCGCAGCACTAATCCCTGAGGAACACCACGTCACAGCCCTCCATTGAGAAATGCACCGTTCCACTGCTACCATTGTCTTTTTTGACTGAGCCAGTTTTGTTTCCACCTTGCCATCTCACCTCTAATCCAATGCAACTTCACTTTCTGCACCAGTTGCCATGAGGGACCTTGTCAAAGACCTTACTGAAATCCATGCAGACAATATCCACTGCCCGACCCTCTTCAATCATTTCTGTCACTTTCTCGAAAAACTCAATTACATTTATGAGACACAACCTCTCCTTTATAAAACCATGTACTTCACACTAATATATTCACTTATTTCCAGGTGGGAATAAATCCTATCTCGAAGAATCCTCTCCAATTATTTCCCTATCACTGTAAGACTCGCCAGCCTATAATTACCTGGATAATACTTGCTACCCTTCCTAAACAGGGGATCTCCCCTGTAGCCAGTGAGGATTCAAAGATTTCTCTCAAAGCCCCAGCAATTTCCTCTCTTGCCTCTCTCAGTATTCTGGGGTATAGCCCATCAAGCCCTGGAGACTTGTCTACTTGATGTTTCTCAAGAACTCCAATACTTCCTCCTTTTTGATCTCAACATCACTCAAACTATATACACATCCTTTCCCAGACTCATCATCCACCAAGTCCTTTTTTTTTTGGTAAAGACTGAGCAAAGTACTCATTTCATACCTTACCCATTTCCTCTGGTTCCAAATATAAAGTCCCTCCCTTGAGTGGGCCAACCCTCTCCCTGCCCACCCACTTGCTCTTTATAAATGTGTAAAATGCCTTGGGGATTTTTCTTAATCCTGCTGGGCAATGCTTTTTCATGACCTCTTTTAGCTCTTCTCGCTCCTTACTTAAGTTTCTTTCCACTTTCTTTGTATTCCACACTTGCTTCATATATTCTCAGCTCCTAACTTTGACAAATGAGTCCTTTTTTCTCTTGGACTAGGCTCACTATACCTCTCATTATCCAAGGTTCCCAAAACATGCCATACTCATCTTTGATCCTTACAGGAATGTGCCGGTTCTGAATCCCAGTCAACTTACACTTGAAAGCCTTCCACATGCCAGATGTTGATTTGTCCTCAAACATCTGCCCCCAATTTACATTCTTCAGTTCCTGCCTAATATTGTTGTAATTAGCCCTCCTCCAATTTAGCATGTTAACTTGAGGACTACACTTTTCTTTATCCATCGGTACCTTAAAGCTTACTGAATTATGGTCACTGTTCCCAAACTGCTCCCCGACTGAAACATTGACCACCGGGCTGGGCTCATTACCCAGTACCAGGTCCAGTATGACCCCTTCCCTAGTTGGACTATCTATATACTGTTTCAGAAGTTCTCCTGGATGCTCCTTACAACCTCTGCCCCATCCATGCCCTTAGTGAGTCCCAATCAATATAGGGGACATTAAAAGCTCCCAACACAACAACCCAGTTAATTTTATACATTGCCAAAATCTGCCTACACACCTGTTCTTCAATCTCCCTCGAGCAATTGGGTAGCCTTTAGTAAACCCCCAACATTGTGACTACACCTTTCCTATTCCTAAGCTCTATCCATATTGCCTCACTACATGAGCCCTCCAAGGTGTCCTCCCAGAGTACAGCTGTGATATTCTCCTTAACCGGTAGTGCAATTACCCCATCTCTCTTGCATCCCCCTCTATCACGACTGAAACATCTATATCCTGGAATGTTAAGCTGCTAATTCTGTCCTTCCTTAAACCAAGTCTTTGTAATGGCCACTCCATATAGTTTCTAGAACTAATCCAAGCTCTAAATTCATCTACCTTACTTGTTACACTTCTTGCATTGAAACAAATACACTTCAATCCACCGGAACCTCTCTGATTTGCAATCTCACCATGTCTGATGTTTCTCTGAGTCTAACTGGCCCTACCTTCTCATTCCCTTTCGGCTAATTCACCTTTGCTTTGGATTCTAGTCTTCTGCCAAACTAGTTTAAATCCTCCTGTGTGACACTAGCAAACATCCCAGCCAGAATATTTGTGCCCGTCTGGTTTAGATGCAACCCATCCTTCTCGTGTAGGTCCCATCTGCCCCGGAAGAGACCCCAATGGTCCAGATATCTGAAACCTTCCCTCCTACATCAGCTGTTTAGTCACATGTTGAGCTGCACCTATTCCTAGCCTCACTAGCACGTGGCACAGGGAGTAATTCTGAGATTACTATCCTGGAGGTCCTGCTTTTTAACTTTCTACCTAACTCCCTGAACTGCTGCTGCAGGACCTCATCACCCTTCCTGCCTATGTCGTCAGTACTAATATGTACCTTGGCCTTTGGCTGTTCACCCTCTCCCTTCAGAATGCTCTCTATTTGTTCAAAGATATCCTGGACCCTGGCACCAGGGAGGTAACATACCATCCTGGAGTGGCTTTCATATCCACAGAAATGCCTCTCTGGACCCATAACAGCAGAGTCCCCTCTAACTACAGCGTACATTCGCACACATTATCTATTGTAATTAAAAGCAATTATTTAGCTATCATTTGATATCCTTTATGCTCAAAAGCAATCATTTGGTTAACATTTGACACTGCAAACTGCAAATAACAGCTGACATTGTTTCAATCAATCTTCATTGAACTACAGCTCTTAAGTAATGAACAGTTACTTACCTGAAGCTTTATGGCACCAAAAAGTGACAATAGAGGTTGATCCTGAGGAAATTCTTAGGCTGTAGTGATCATGACAAAATTTGACAAAATTTCACATTTTTTTCACACGTGTACATGGTAATTATAACTTCAAAGAGTGACTGTTTTATCTCCAGAGTTCGAGCTCCCGACTGATACTTAAACCATGGAAGATCATGTTGCAGCTGTATCAGACTTTGGTTAGGCCACATTTGGAGTATTGTGTCCAATTCTAGTCGTCACCACATTACCGGAAGAATGTAGATGCATTGGAAAGAGTGCAAAAGAGATTTACCAGGATGTTGCCTGTTTGCAGGATATGGACAATGAAGAAATGTTGAACAAACTTGGATTCTTTTTATCGGAGCACTCGAGGGTGAGGGAGGAGCTGATAGAGGTTTAAAGATGATGACAGGCTTGTATAGAGTGGATATTCAGCGTCTTTTTCCCAAGATTGAAGGGTCAATTACTCCAGGGCATAGGTTGAGAATGAGGGGGAGAAAGTTTAAAAGAGATGTAGGGGGCAATTATTCACACAGAGGGTGGGGGAAGCAGATTCCCTAACAATGTTCAAGAAGCATCTGGATAGATACCTGAATAGGCAGGGAATAGAGGGTGTGGAACACATTGAGGCAAGAAAATATTAGATTAGAGAGATATCTGTGTCCGCACAGACTTGGCAGACTTAGGGCCTGTTCCTCTGCTGTATTGTTCTTTATTCTTTGTGAACCAGATTTACTGTGCCGAACGTACAATCGTTCGTTTTTCTGAAATTCAACAGCTTCAAACACTATAGAACTCAGCTCACATTAGAAAAAGCAGTCTCTGGTTTAACATCAATGTTTTAAAAAGCTAATTTTATATTTTTCTTATGAACTATAGCTAGTGCGGCACATCCCGGCTTCCGTATGCCTCTCTAAACCTGCACCCAGTTTGTAGCACCTTCATATCCAGCATCACCTTGGATTGCAGTTGTATTCTTCCCTATTCTCCTCTGGAGCAATTGTCTCCCAATTCCCAGCACACAAACCCTTCATTAACCCCTTCCAGGTTGCAAGAGCTTTCTCCATTTATCTATCCCCTTTCTTTCCTCACTCTTCCCCCCACTTCACCCCTCTTCCCCCTCTGTCTCTTGCCTTCACCCCCTGTCCTTCCCTACTTTCTCTTTCCTCATAGCTCGCTTTCCCACCTCCCTCTTCCAGACTGCTCAGATTACGAGAATAACCAAAACTAGAAGTCACCATGAAGACCTCATCTGCTGTAGCTTTGCAGCCAGCTTGGACCAGCAATGGGGGCAGAAAGAGGTCAGTGTTTGAGCTTGGGAAATTGGGAGAAGGTGGATTGAGGATAGATTCATTAGGGGGATGGGGTTGGGCAAAAGTAAAGGATCATCAGTAGAATTGGGTTAAAGGAGAGTGTCACTGCGGAAGAGGATAAGGAGCGGAAGGATTCATTCACAAAATAAGTGGGGAGAGGAGAGAATTATTGGCAGGCAGAGTAGAGCAAAGAGATGTGGGAAGCAGGAGATAATGGACTACAGAGAGAAGGTCACAGGGAAGGGGAAAGAGAATCACCAGGAGACACCAAAAGGAAACCAGGTTGGGGGAGTACTAAGGAATGGCAAAAAGAGACAATAGAGGGTGGGTGTGGCAGGGAGAAGAACCAGGAGGCAATCGGGTCAAGGGAAGAAGCAGGGAATGCTGAGAGGAGATTGGAAGGTATGTGGGGAAGCATTCATTATGATCAGCAAAAGGAGATTGAGGTGAGAGACACCAGAACCCAAGCTGATCATCCCATGTCCTGCGTGTTTTCTCAGTGAAAAATCTTAGTTAGTTCAGACATTATTTAAGTAATTAATCTCCTTCTATTTTTCAATGCATTGGATTGTACAGCTTGTGTGCAGGTCATGGATGCGCAGGTTAGGTGGATTAGCCCATGCTAAATTGTTCTTTGCTGTCCGGGAGACGAGCTAGGGTAAATATATGGGGTTATGGGAATAGGGGCTGGATAAGATTGTAGTCAATGAAGAGTTGATGGGCCAAATGGCCTCCTTCTGCACTGTATGATTCTCTGATCATCTTGGATATCAATGAACGTATGTGATGCTGTCAAGCACAATTGATGTTTTTAAATGTATTTGACATATTTGAGTGTTGGACTTAGATGCCTGGAAGCACCTTTCATACCTTGGAGTGCTTATGTTTGATGCCTTTGATCCCGTTTGATATTAAGAATCTCAAAACGCTGCTGATTGCATGAAAACCTGTTCAAAATTAGAATGTTTGATGTCAAATGAGTACATTAAGTTCATCTGATTGGAAACATTCTGCCAAACATTTCTGGTAGAGTTAAATCCTTAGAACAGTTTTATATCCTCAGATATCTAATTTATAATACTTTTGTTGAAGTTGCTAAACAATATTATAAACCTTAAAGATTTCATAGTTCATGATTACTGGACTCCTCACCTATAGGTGGTCAGCTTCAGCTATTCCTTGCCGCTTTAAGCCATTCTTTTTATCACAAAGCCAATCTCTCTAGTTTCAGTACTTTGCGTGTAATTTGATTAGTCTACTATAAAATATCTCCTGTTAAAAAAATCACTTAAATTTACTTCATTCACTTACTTCTCCATATCTTCAAATTATATAGAGAAACTTGTTTGTGTGTATACCAGGGATAGAAGAGAGAGGGGATAGATGAAGCTTGCAGGGACAAAGCAGGGAACCAAGGTAATTGCTGATGGGGGTTCGCGGAAGACCAAGCAAGGGCTTAGACAAGAAGATAAGAATTTTTTAACTTGGAGGAAATTGGTGTCTATGCAGATGAGCAAGAATCAGTAGTGATTCATGAGCAGGACATGACACACACACTAGGGTCTTGGACAACCTAAAGGGTGTGAAAAATGTGTGGCCTTTGAGAAAAGCATTGCAATATTTTTTTAAATTCATTTGTGGGGCCTGGGCATTGCTGGCTGGCCAGCATTTATTGCGCATCCTTAGTCGCCCTCCAAGGGCAGTTGAGAATTAATGACATTGCTGTGGCTATGGAATCACATGTAGGCCAGGCCAGGTAAGGATGACAGATTTCCACCCCTAAAGGACATTAGTGAACCAGAAGGGATTTTCTGACAATCAGCAATGGTTTCATGGTCATCAGGAGATTCTTAACTCCAGATTCTTTTTATTATTGAATTCAAATTCCACCATCTGCAACGGCAAGATTCAAACCCGGGCCCTCAGAGCATCAGCTGAGTTTCTGGATTAATTGTCTTGTGATAAAACCACATAACCACCAGGCTACTGGTTCCCATGTCGAATCTTAAAGTGACAAATGCAGAGGGATGAGGGTTTCTGCTGAAGAATTGAGTTGGCCTGATTGCCCGTCCTGATTCACACTATTAGCTTCCACTCCACAGATTGTCATAGAATACATTTTTAGAATACAAACTGATTCAGCTTTTAAGTCAAGTCAACTCACTTATGGATCTACTTTTGTAACTTTGTCTTTTCTTAAAGCACATTTTAGTAATTAGCTTATCTTCTTCTGGTATTACCACACTTCCAAAGACTAATGGAAAATCTCAGCCAGGATATTAACCAATATATGTTTCAGTTACTGAATTATTCTGGTATTTATTCCACGAGTTATTCCACACAAAATGTGAGACTACCCATTGCTACTGCTCAAATTATTATCTTGATGCTATTCCAACAGCTCCTCACGATACTTTCTCAGTTCTGTAACTACTCTGATCTGATCATACACTTTCTACCTTTTTCTTCATTATTCCTTTCTGAAAGAAACCTTCGTGTACCTAGGCCTTGTCAACAATTCTGGGGCTCATTGTAGTCTGAATCTTTATTTTTGTCATGAACCCAATTGTTCTTATCTTACTCTTAATCTATTTCCCACCCCAATACACAACCTCTCCCCCAAAAAATTGTACCTTCAGAGATACAAACAATAATTCACCCATTAACTCCCCCTTTCCAGTCCCCTGCACTCTGTGACCCCTCAATTTTTGCTTTCTCTGACTTTGACTTTTATTGTACTCAGTTTACCTTCACAATACAAACCATGTCTTTAGACCCTGAGTGCAACTCTCTGCAATTTCCATCCTAAACCACCACTCCAATTTTACTTTCTTTAACCCCTCTCTTTCCGATCAAGTTTTTGATCAACTTACCCAAGACTTTCCTTTTTGGTGCTGTGCCTATTTTCTTCATGCATTTAAGTTTCTTTTAATATTAAAAAGAGGAAATGCAAGTAGACAGTGATGTGCAAGGAACATTATAAGATGAAATCCACGTAATTATGCCTGTGAATACTTTACTTCAAAAGGAAAGCAATTTGGAGAATGGACAAACTATGTTATGGCAAAGTGGAGTTAAGGCAGGCAGGAAGGGAAATAAAACAGTTCAGACCAGTATTCTCACTTCCCTGTTTTACTGGTCTTCGGTTTTAAAGGATAAAAAACAGGTTCAGACCAGACCAGTGTTCCTACTTCCCTGTTTTTCCCTTCAGGGGGTGAGTGGGTGGTTTATAATCATGAACTTATCCTTACATGTACCTACACATGAACTGCCCAAGTTTAGAAATAGTCTGGACAGGGCATTTAGAAATGTAAATGCTCTTTTTAGGATGTTCCATTGAGGAAGCAAAATACCACAGATTTCTCCCATGAACAGCTGTCTAAATGTCGACAGAAACCGAGGTGTAATAGTGATAGAGTTACAGTCAGCAGAATAAATTCCATAAAATGGATATAGAAAAGAAATATACTGGGGCGAATTCTATAGTCCCACCCCACCACAAGAATTGCAGCGGGCAATCCCTACCTAATAATTTCCTCTTCAATAATTTCCCTACTCCAATAGTCCTGACTGAATTGACAATGAATGCACATGTATAATGCAGTGCACATTAGTGATCCTATTGTACATGAAGAGAGAGACACTACAAAAAGATTTTTTTTTACAGGTAATTAATGTTGACATGTGGCCACTCTGGGAGGAGGGATTCGTTCCTCAGATGGGGAGGAGTGATTGCCTGCAGAGTGGCACTGGGTACCCCTGCCCTCCCACCAGAGATCCATCTGCACCCCTCCCATGATGAGCGATTGGGCCTCCCCCTTCCCCCCACCACCAGACAACGATCTACCCTCTCTTCCCGCCCCTCCCACAGAGGATGTTTGGAGACGTCTCCTCTTCCTTCCCCCCGCAAAGGATGTTCTGACCTGCCTTTCCTCCCCTCTTCCAGAGGATGCTCTGACCCGCTCCTCCTCTGCCCCACCCCCCAGAAGATGCTCTGACCCTCTCCTCCCCTCCCCCTCCCAGAGGATGCTCTGACTCATCTCCTCCTCTCCCCTCATACAGAGGATGCTCTGACTCACCTCCTCCTCCCTCCTCCTCGAGGATGTTCTGACGCACCTCCTCCTAGCCACCCCCAAGGGTTATTCTGACCTGCTTCTTCCTCCCTTCCTCCAGACGATGCTCTGACCCGCTCCTTCCCAAACTGTCCCCCACCCACTCTCCACTAGAGGATAATGTGTGTGAGAGGGCCGCTCTCTCTGCTTTCTGTTTTTTTTTTCCGACCCAGGCATACTGCTTCAAATTTTTTTCAAACTCGTGCAGTTCAGAACTCTAATCATTCCGGCAGCATTAAGCCCCGCCGACATCGCGAATCAAACTGGAGCTGGCAGAAAACACATAGGTCCGTTGCGGAGGGGATTCCGGTCTCGGATCTGTATAACGTCTGGGTCTGGCCCTTCGACTCCAAGTGGTAAAATTAGGCCCTTTGTCTCACTAACTTGATCGAATTTTTCAAGGAAGTGACAAAGATGACTGATGAGGGTAGGGCAGTGGATGTTGTCCTTATGGACCTCAGGAAGGCTTTGATAGGGTCCCCTCATTGCAGATCGATGCAGAAGATGGAGTTGCATGGGTCTAGAGGTGAGCTGGCTTGGTCACAACATGCTCTTCCCTGGAGTGGAGAGGCTACGACATCTTCGCCGGAGTCTTCAACATCTCATTGATGAAGGTGAGCATTTTGCCAACGCCAACCTCACACCCCCACTTCTTGCCTTTAAACAACTGCACAATCTCAAACAGATCATTGTTCGTAGCAAACTACCCAGCCTTCAGGCGAACAGTGACCATGTCACCACACAAACCTGCCACAGCAACCTCTGTAAGACATGCCGGATCATCGATATGGATGCCATCATCTCTTGTGAGAACACCATCCACCAGCTACATGGTATGTACTGTTGCAACTCGGCCAATGTTGTCTCCCTGATACGCTGCAGGAAAGGATGTCCCGAGGCTTGATACATTGGGGAGATCATACAGATGCTATGACAAAGGATGAATGAACACTGCTCAACAATCACCAGACAAGACTGTTCCCTTCCTGTTGGGGAACGCCTCAGCAGTCACGGGCATTTGGTCTCTGATCTTTGGGTAAATGTTCTCAAAGGCAGCCTTCACGACACACGACAGCGCAGAATTGCTGAGCAGAGACTGATAGCCAAGTTCCGTACACAAGAACAGCCTTAATCGGGATCTTGTGTTCATGTCACACTACCTGTAACTTGCCTGGACTTGCAAAATCTCACTAACTTTCCTGTCTGGAAACAATACACATCTTTTTTAACCTGTGCTTAAAGCTCTCTCCACTCACATTGTCTATACCTTTAAGAATTGATTAGCTATAAAGACTCACATTTCAATCATTATGCGTGTGAATTGAGTTTGTGTCTTTGTGTCGTTTTTATGATCAGAACTCCCAGCCACCTGACGAAGGGACAGGCTGTCCCTAAAGCTTGCAGCTTTTGCTACAAATAAACCTGTTTGGACTTTAAACTGATGTTATAGAACATAGAACATTACAGCACAGAACAGGCCCTTCGGCCTTCGATGTTGCGCTGAAACATATAAAAAGCAATGCCCCTCCAAACTAAACCATTCCCTTCTCTTCCATATACTTATCAACTAACCTCTTAAACGCCACCAAACTTGGCGCATCTACAACTGCTGCAGGCAGGGCATTCCACTCCCGAACCACCCTTTGGGTAAAGAACCTGCCTCTGATATCCGTCCTATAACTATCACCCCTTAATTTAAAGCTGTGTCCCCTCGTGCTAGCTTTTTCCATCCTAGGAAAAAGGCTATCACTGTCCACCCTATCTAAACCTCTAATCATCTTATATGTTTCGATTAGGTCCCCTCTTAGCCGCCTCCTTTCTAACGAAAACAACCTCAAATCCCTCAGCCTCTCTTCATAAGACCTGCCCTCCATACCAGGCAACATCCTGGTAAACCTCCTCTGTACCCTCTCCAATGCCTCCACATCTTTCTTATAATGTGGGGACCAGAACTGCACACAATACTCCAAGTGCGGCCGCACTAGAGTTTTGTACAGTTGCAACATGACGTTGCGGCTCCGAAATTCAATCCCCCTACCAATAAAAGCTAAGACTCCATATGCCTTCTTAACAACCTTATCGACTTGACTGCCTACTTTCAGGGATCTATGCACATACACACCAAGATCCCTCTGTTCATCTAGACTACTAAGAATCCTACCATTTGCCCTATACTCTACACATTTATTATTTCTGCCATAGTGCATTACCTCACACTTTTCCACATTAAACTCCATTTGCCACCTCTCGGCCCAGCTCTGCAACTTGTCCAAGTCCCTCTGCAAACTATAACACCCCTCTTCACTATCTACCACTCCACCGACTTTAGTGTCATCTGCAAATTTACTAATCCATCCTTCAATACCCTCATCCAGATCATTTATAAAAATTACAAACAGCAGGGGCCCCAAAACAGACCCCTGAGGTACACCACTTGTCACCGAACTCCAAGATGAATATCTCCCATCAACCACCACCCTCTGTCTTCTATCTGCTAGCCAATTCCTAACCCAATTAGCTAAATCACCCTCTATCCCATACATCTGCATTTTCTGCAGAAGTCTTCCATGGGCCACCTTATCAAACGCCTTACTAAAGTCCATATATACCACATCAACCGCCTTACCCCCATCCACCTCTTTGGTCACTTTTTCAAAAAACTCAATGAGGTTAGTAAGGCACGACCTACCCTTCACAAAACCATGCTGACTATCCCCAATCAATTCATTTCTCTCTAAATAACTATAAATCCTATCCCTAATAATTCTCTCCAATACTTTGCCCACAACAGAAGTAAGACTCACTGGCCTATAATTCCCTGGAAGGTCTCTCTTCCCCTTCTTGAACAATGGGACCACATTCGCTATCCTCCAGTCCTCCGGAACCACACCCGTAACCAACGACGACCTGAAGATCAGAGCCAGAGGCTCTGCAATCTCCTCTCTTGCCTCCCAGAGAATCCTAGGGTAAATCCCGTCCGGCCCAGGGGACTTATCCAACTTCAAACCCTCAAGAATATCTAGCACATCCTCCCTATCTACTTCAATACTTTCCAGTTTGCAACCCTGTACCTCAGTGTTCTCCATAACTACATTTACATCACCCTGCGTGAATACCGAAGAGAAATATTTATTCAGTGCCTCTCCAATCTCTTCAGGCTCCACGCACAACTTCCCACTGCTGTCTATGACTGGCCCTAATCTTGTCCTAACCAATCTTCTATTCTTAACATATCTAAAGAAAGCTTTAGGATTCTCCTTAATCCTATCAGCCAAAGTCTTCTCGTGTCCTCTCTTAGCTCTCCTCAATTCACTCTTTAGCTCCCTCCTGGCTAATCTATAGCTATCCATTGCACTAACCGAGCCTTCAAGCCTCATCCTGACATTATGGGATTTCTTTCTGTTATGGTCATAAAAGACAGAGGCTAGCAGCGGTTGGGTATGTTCCTGAATGGAGGGTTGTGACAAGTGGTGTTCCTCAGAGATCAGCGCTGGGACCTTTGCTATTTGTATTACATTTTCCTCTAAATTACTTATACATAACTATTTTGATTTGTTTTCAAAGGCATAAATGAAGACATAACAATGTCCTGATGAAGGAAATTCTGGCAAAATTCTGTAATATATCTTCCTAATGCTCAAAGGCAATTTGGGAAAGATCTAGCAAATTAATCTGGCAATCAACACGTCAAAATAGGTGAATTAATTTGACCATCATTCTGAAGATTTTGGCCAACAGGCTTTCTCACCATCTGTGACAAACAGAATCTCTCACGGTCAACAGTCAGCAATAAATGAAGATGCTGAATGAAAGGATCTAAGTTTGTCACGTTTTTATTCCAAAAAATAAATTGCGTTCTGACCACAATGATGATATTTTCAAGGTAAAAATGTTACACTGTTTGTAAATACAGTAGTGTGTTGTTTACCACATTATTATGTTATGATGATGTTGATTTCCTGCGCATTTTCCATGAGAAAGAATTGAATGATCCTTCTTGTTGATGAGGATATTGGCAAATATCACTCCATTAAATGGTTGTAGTGCTGAATTCCAGATGTGTCTTAAATTTTCTGATGTCAGTTTAGGCAGCAATAGAGATACTGTCCACGCAATCATACTCCACCAGCATTCACTGCTTTTAGGGAGAATCTATTCCGTGTACTCATGACTTGTGGGAGAAATATATCTCTGGATTTCTAGTCTTTCTCGAGGCTTACTAATTTGGGGCTATTTCACAGCCAGACTTTAAAAATTATTGCACAGAATCACACAATCTTTACAGTGCACGAGGAGGCCATTTGACCTATTGAGTTGGTGCTGGTTTTCGGAAAAAGCATGCGATCTGGTCTCACTTCCCTGTCTGAACCTCCTTCTTTCTTCCTTTTCTTGTACTCAATGCCCCTATTAATAAATCTTAGGATACGATATACTTTATTAACAATACTCATGAATATAGTGCAGATGAAGGCCATTTAGCTCACCATGTCTGCACTTGTTCTTTGAACGAGTGACATAATTATTCTCCTCTGCTCTTTTCTAAAAAGTTGTGTAACATTTACCTTTTCAAGTGGATATGAATTCCTTTTCCAACTTACTTTTGGATCTGTTTCTAATGCCTCAGCAAGCAGCACCTTCAGTTGATAATAAGGCACTATGCAATAAAATAAAATCCCCTCATAGGTCTTCTGCTTCTTTTGTCAACTAGTTTGAATTTATACTCTGTGTTACACTGCTGGTGGAATCAGCTAGCATCTCTTTATTTACTCTCTCAAAACCCTTTATAATTAAATCTCTCTTTAACTTTCTCTGCTCCAAGAAGAAAAACAGCAACTTCTCAAGTTATCCAAAGAATTGGAGCTCCTCATTGCTGACATGGACCCCTTGCATCATCTTCAAGGCCTTGGCTTTCTTCCCAAAGTGTGTTGCTCAGGAATGGACACAATACTGCAGCTAAGGACTCATCAATAATTCAGAAAGGTTTACCTCCTGCCATCATCAAAGATCTGTGCCTGTTAGCAGTAAGTCTCTCTGTTCCTGCACCCTCTTTAAAATTGTATGATTTGGTTTATATAACTTTTCATCATTCTTCCTTCGGAACTGCATCACTTCACACTTCTCTGCAATAAATTCCATTCGAGATATGTCTGCTAGTTCTTCTCAGGGTTGTTGGGCTGAATTGTATGTTGCTCAGCAGTGATGGGGGGTTGCGGGTCATGAGAGTCCATGCTGGAACTTGGATTGCCAACTCCTATTTCTGCCAATGTGTCCTGTGCTTCATTATTGGGCACCTGGCAGAAAGCAAGCCAGCTGCTGAGAAGACTGGTAGGCAGTGTCCCCCATAATAGCTACAACGTCAGGAGTAAAAGGGGGCAGAACATGAACCAAGGTTGGACAGGGCTACCTATTTAAAGGCACCCCTGATATGGGACTGTAGCAACTGCACCAGGACTCATTGTTTAGAGGTTGAAGATGTTTTTGCAAGAATACTTTTAAATCCAGTGAATTGTTGCAATAGGTAAGAGCTTGGTTTTAAATGTGGATGACTATTGTGCTGATAGTGAACCTTACCAGGAAGGAAAGAACATTTGAAGACAACTGACTATCCCTCTTACGAATAATAAATGATTGGAAAAGACTCATATCCAACAATTTAACTTCCTTTGGCCCAGCACAGATGGAGGATAGAATGGAGCCACCAGCACTCGGGGGACAAAGGATGGCCAACAGTTTGATGATGATTCCCCGTGACTCCTTGTCCAGCCTCCGTGTGGTCAGATGGAGGCCCTCATGCTGGGAAGAGGAAACTTCCCAGCCAGATCAAAACAACCTGGGTGGAGGTTGCAACAGAGATCAGCAGCATGGACTCATGCACTGAACTTGGCTGCAAAGCCTGGCACAAAATGCTCTAGGACTTCCTGAGATCAGCCAGGGTGAATGTGTGCACTAGTATAGAAGGACGTGAGGGTATGAAGTGACTTGAGTTCCCTGTTGTATTTCCCAAGACCAGAAGATGACATGATGCAGATGTGTCTCTCTACCTGCCAAAGGGGCTTTGGGAGGGGTGTTGTTGGTTGACCTGTAACACTAATTAATTGGCAAGGAACATTGTTAAATATTGGCCGCCAACACAGTTTGTGTTGGTCGCACATTTGTAACAGCATAATCATTCCAATGTTCCTTTTTATTTGCAGAAGACAAAAGCACATAACGAACAAGAGGACAGGAACATTTGTTGACCTGAAAACCTGACCATTCTCATCCCCTTTGATGAAGAAGTCTTGGAGCTGGTCTGTTGAGGTGAGGTCGGAAGAAGACTCTGGATGGTGAGATTCCATGATTATATAAATATAATTCCTGAAAGCGGATGGAAAGTGTCGTTGGAATGTAGAGAAGTTCTTGGGAAGATGTACCTTTGTGGCTTTTGACTTTGGAGGTTTGTAAAATTCTGGGAGGAAAGGGTTATGTTGAAGGGGCTGAGATTCAAACATTGGCTGCCATTTACCAATGGAGTCCAGATGTACTTTGTGGGTTTGTGCAATTTGGCAATATCCACACATGGTGAGACACATCACAATTGCAAGGCTAACAGTCAGAGCCTGAGATGAGGCAGACCTAGAGTATTTGGTGTCGTGTTATTATTATGATAGAGACACCAATTGCTCATAAGGGATTGCGTAAACACATTGTAGATTCATTTACTGAGACTAGCCATGTGATAACATTTAGATGAATATAAAAAGCTTGAAGACATTAGCAGCAGCACTGTTTAAATGCTCTGATAAATGGTCATCCAGGCATGAAACATTAGTTCTGTATTCTCTCCACAAATATTGTTAGACCTGTTGAGATTTTCCAGCATTTTGTGTTTGTGTAAATATGTGCTCTATTCCAAAGCAAAAGTGACCCTAAGATGGTGGTACGTCACATGCTTACCTTCTTTTGATATTGTACTGCCACCCCTTAAAGGCATACTACTGTACCCTCCTTTTTTTCAAAGATACATTCTCCTTTCCTAAGAAATATAACCATTTTTTTATACAGGTTCTTGTTTAGTTACCATTACTTAAGTAGAGGGAATGGATACATCTATGAGTCTCGAAAGTATAGAGGTAAAGTTCTGTTAAATCTAGATCTTATAAAAGTATCCCTGACTGGAGGTTTCTTAAATATATGGGATTGTTATTCCTGGATATTGTTTCTGATTGCATTTGGGATCTTGAGGCGTTGGAATGGATCTGATTTGTCCTCAATTATGCCTCCTTGTTGCACCTTTGTGTGTATTTTGGAGGACTTTGGTTACTAATGAATCCTTGTCACTGGTTGCTATGTACGTTCTGTAGGATTCTGGATGCACACTTGTCCCAACAGTGACAGTGACAATTCTGAACTTGCATTTTTAACATACATGTTGGTCATCACCTACTGAAGTTTTAAAAGCTGCTCTCAAGGTGCTAGGAGAATAGAATGGCTAAGAGTAAGCAGATTGGTATGCACTGATCTGTGAAACATAAGCTCTGTCAGTGATAGAATAGAGTTACTAAAGATGTCACTCTTAAATGTAACATTGCAAAGCGTAGATCGTGCTTTGTCTATCTACATTTGAGAATTAATGATTTCACCAAGCAAATCATTTCTTTAGCTGTGAGATCCAGGGTACTGAGGAGTAGAAGTAGCACAATGGACATCCTACTTCTCACATTTATCCAGAAATGGCTGACCAATAAATTGTACATTGTTATCCATAATGGTCTCTTTTGGTGCAGCAGATAAACTGGAAATGCCCTTAGAGGGCAAGATTTTCAGGCCTCGCTCGCCCCAAGGACAGAAAATACAGCCCTGGTTCAATGAACATTTGCATGATCTGTGTCCCACCTGCTATGCTTCCCATGGGAGCTGGAACAGGGCAATTCTGCCCAGAGTATGTGTATGTGACAGTACTGATTGATGCACTGTGCAGTTATCAAATAACAGCATATTTGGTACCCCGTGATAACAATGAAGTAAATACCATGATGTGAAAGAGCTTGTATGTGCTGTTGGCCAATGATGGGTAGGAACTTCATGTAGAATCAATAGTTCTTTGCGCTGACTGAGCAATATGCTCTTGACATGACTTACAATCCTTGACAGCGTCATTGGTCATAACCGACTGCTGGACTGTCCCTCGTGAGTCTTTTCGTTTAATTTATGTCCATATGTGAGTGATGAAGTTGTGAAGAATATCAGGTCATGCAGATGACAGGCCTGATTCTCCCATTCTGATGCACACATTCTTGCCGCGCAGGTTGGGAGATGCACATATTGGCTATTTTGTGGCAGTCGCATGTGCATTCCTAACACGTTTGTGTCTCCTACCACCGGAGAGTGTGCGCAGTCGAGGCCATGCTGGAAACTGGCAGGATGACCAGGTAAGTGATTTTAATCAATTTTTCATGTAATTTAAATGTTAATATCAGGCTCGGGAGTGACTTCTCCGATCCTGATAGCATCTCCCACCCCGCCAGGAGTATTTCACTCTGACAGGGTTTCGAGTAGCTCCCCATGTTTGGGGAATTAGCAGGAAACCCTGCTGGAGTCAAACAGGGACAGTGAGGGTCGCCCAGTGGGTTGGGTGGTGGGGGTGTGGTGACCTCTGGGCAAAGTACCCATGCCTGGGGGACACCTTGGCACTGCCTATCAACCATCAAGCACTATCAAGGGGCCTATTGTGGGCAGGGCTTGAGAGCGATCAGTGGGGGTGGGGGTGGCCTGTGACCACTGTGCATGGGGAATTGGTCGGGGTTGGAAGAAGCGAGCAATTGGGGCAGGCTAGGGGGAGGGATCTGCCCGCTAGGCGGGTCTCTGCCTGCTTGAGGTGGGGGAGGGCTGCCAAGGTGGGGGGTATCATCATTCCTGGGGAAGATAGGGGCCTTCTGGGATGTGGAAGGGTCAGGGTGACCCCAGAATGGTCATGGGGGCCACAATTGGGCCATGCAGGGAGTGTAGGCTGTCGGCCTGCTGGGGTCCGACAAACGGGAGTCTGACGCATCGGGGCCAATGAGCATGACCAGAGTTCCGGAACTATCAGAATCCGGTGTGAATGGGCCCCAACCCCCCAAACTTTTCATGATATTCACAATTGTGACCACTGCAGTTCACGGAGTATGGGAGATTCGAGTTTGAACTCTCGCTGATAAAATAATCGTGAATTACACCATTCTTCCCGCCAATTCAGCATTTTGAATTTTTTGGGGAGAATCAGACCTAATCTTGCCTGCCTTTAAAAATGACTCTCCAGAAGATCGCTTGTCTCGATAAAACTGAAATGGTTTGTGGAAATATTGAATCGGGCTATCCTTTAACAGTGGTTTTCTACAGTTTACACAGCATGGAATTTTGTCATTGCATTTTATAGCTGCTGGCATATAAAATGTATCAGATCCATTTATGGAACATCATCAAGTTTATCATGAATGAAGTCAATTTATGGATTCAAGGATGTATCTTCTGCTTACATTGAGCCATGATACTTGGTTTGCCCCTGCTCTCACAATCATAATCTTGAATCTTTATCAAGAGGCTTTGCAATATTAGCAGTGCACTTTTCTTTTGCCTCAAATCTTCTATCAAATGTAAAGTGAATGATTCCAAACACTGATGCCAATATCTGATGTTGGAGTCGTTGGATTGTGCGACAGAAATTTTGAAACAGATATGATTTTTAACATGTATGCTCCCAAACCTTAACGTGAGGTATCGATATTCAGGGGGCTTGAGTTGTAAAATTACAATGTCCATGCTTCTGATAGTGATCTGTCCCAAATGAAGGCATATTTCAGGCTATTGAGCATTATGCATTACACATTGCTTGCATCAATAAGTATAGATTATGGTTATATTTTTACTTTGTTCTTCCTATACCAGCAATGTCCCTAGTGATTCAGCCTGGCACAGTGCATATACTGTATCCTGTTTGAGTTTGAAAGAGACTGGCTGAAAGATAGCCAAGAAGGGAATCATAAAAAACAATACTATCCAAATGGGGTGCAAAATATGGTAAACTCTTTTAAGTTTCAAGTTTATTTATTGGTGCCCCAAGTAGGCTTACATTAAATGAAGTTACTGTGAAAATACCCTAATTGTCAAACTCTGGTGCCTGTTGAGGTGCACTGAAAGGGAATTTAGCATGGCCAATGCGTCTAGCCAACATGTTTTCATGTTTGTAGGAGGAAACTGGAGCACCCAGTGGAAACCCATGGGGAAAATGTGCAGACTCCACACAGACAGTGACCCAAGCTGGGAATCAAACCCTGGTTCCTGGTAACTGTGCCACCGCGCCACCCTTGAAACTATCTGTGGATGTACAGACCAGTAGCCTGCTTGAACAGAATTCTGTACATGAAAATCTTGACTTCGCTGTTCTACTGTGGGTATTTCATAAGGGGAATGATTCAAAGCTGCATTTAAATATCATGGATTGAGGTATACCCTCAATAATGCATTCTTGTTAATGACATGTGTAATTGATCTGTACTAATCAGTACACTTTTGTACACTCCTAATTATAATGCTTTTCTCTATTTTGTCTAGATTGCCCTGTAATTTGTTTTGTAAGTAAATGCTGCACTGATGTGGCAGATCAATTGATGGACCTGTGTTCTCTGCAAATGTAATTTGCAGCTTCCTTGAAGCTGTCAATTTTGTTGAAACTTTCTGGATATTTTAATGTTAGGCCATGAACTGAAGTGATGGAAATAATTTCTGAAGTTTATCTGCTGTGAGATGTCTCACTGATTCCATGGATTGTCACTAATGAGAGGTCACAACACACAAGCCGATCAACAATTACTGGGTCTTTAGCCACCGTAATATGATTGTATTTACACTCCAGGATTATGGATTCTGTACGTGGAATAAGCGAATTGCTGTATGTTTTGCCATGGTTTTCCATGTCTTAGATACATACTTTTTAGTATGTTAGCACTTGCACCTGTGTCAATAAATAATAGTTACTAATTTTCTTAAGGCAAAAATATTGGCAAACACTTCATATGATGCAATGGCATACATGTTCTCCATGAGATTGACGGTGCGAAACAAATGTTCACTGCCCTTCTTCTCATTATACACATCATCCTCGTTTCCTGCAGTTTTCTTTAGTTACATCAGGAATTTTGGTCTGTGCACGGCAACTCCCATTGGCTCACACACATTGCAAAACTGTGTGAATGTCTTCCACATGGTTTGGGTCTTGTAGTAAGAGCATCAGTGGTTGGGGTTGTACTTAAGACCTGTAAACTTTTTGTATTTACATCCATCCTGGAGTAGTTACTTAATGTGTTATGTGTTGGGCAGATCTTTCTGGAATTTTTCCATGTGATGTACCAGAGGGATTTGTGTTGGCTCCTGATTATTCGTCATTTATAAAAATGACATTGATGACTGTGTGGGAGGTAAGATTAGTAAGTTTGCGGATGACATAATGATTGGACGGATGGTTAACATCTTCATGGCTACATGAAGATATTGATGGAATGGCCAAATGTGCAGCTAGGTGGTAGATGGAATTTAACCGTGAAAAGTGAGTAATGATACACTTTGGAAGGAGTAACATGCCAAGGAAATTCTCAATGAATGGCAGGATTACGAAGTCCTGCAAAAGAAAAGGACCTTGGCATGTTTGTCCATAGGAAGGGCGTATTAGTAGGGTGGTGAAAAAGACATATGGGACACTTACTTTTATCAAGTGAGGCACAGAATACAAAAGCAGTAAAGTCATGTTGGAGTTGTATAGAATTCTATACAGCTCGATTAATGTGTGGTTCTGGTTGCCACATTATGGGAAGGAGGTGATTACATTGAAGGAGGCGCAAGGAGGTTCACCAGCATGCTGCCTGGGATGGAATGTTTAAGTTATGAAGAGAGGTTGGGTAGGCTTGGGTTGGTTTCAGAGAAGACTGAGGGACAACTGATTGTGGTGCACAAGATTATGAGAGACATGGATAAGGAGCAGCCTTAGTTGAGGTGTCAGTCACGAGGGGATGTAGTTTCAAGGTGAGGGGCACAAAGTTTAGGGGGAATGTGAAGAAAACCTTTTTTACCTAGAGGGTGGTGACAGCTGGGAGGGTGGTAGAGGCGGGTTGCTTCATATCCTTTAACAAATATCTGGATGAGCACTTGGCACATCATAACATTCAGAGCTGTGGGCCAAGTGCTGGCAGATCAGATCAGGTGGGAGTTCAGGAGTTTCTAATATGTCGGTGTGGACTCAAAGGGCGTAAGGATGATTCTATGAGAGTGGGCGCAATCACCCATTCAACAATTCTGTCTGGCTAGCTCTGGATCAGAAAAGTCACAACACTGTTATTTATTCATGTTTCTTCTGAGCTGGAACAAAATCACTTTAAGATCCAATTACGTGACATGTTAACAACATCACTGGCACAGGCCAATGGATAGTCCAGCTTGTAAACACCCCTTTGCAATAAAGTTCTCATTTGTTCATAGCTTTGTGCTCTCCAAGCCTACCATTTGAAAATGCCAAAGAGAAAACTGGCGATGAGGACAGATATGTTTGGTGGATAGACATATGGATGATATTGGAATAGTTTAGGTTAGAGGGTCCACTGGCCTACGCAACATCGAGGGCCGAAGGGCCTGTACTGCGCTGTAATGTTCTATGTTCTAGGAGGTTGAAACCACATTGGCAGACCCTCTGAGGCATTAAAAAATATAGAAAAATCTTCGATCTGTGCTGCAGAGATCTGAAAAGGATTAAGAAGATAAAAAACACTGCAATACCAAACTGGCAATAGGGAGTGCCAAATATTGGTATGAGCCATTGAAGGAATCAAAATTTAAACAAAGATTTTGGAGAAAACAACATTGAAAAGAAGCCTACCACATACTCTGTCTGGAAAGATCTGGAACAATACAGGGCAGCATGGTGAGTAAAATAATGTAGAGCTGGAAAGAAACTAGCTGAGTTCACGGCTACCTTGTTTAAAAGAAAAAGAAGCGAGGTAGTGCTAAAAACTTTGTGTTATATTGTGTTTACATAACCCTTCCTGACAGTGAAAATAGAGGGTGTTTTAGGCACCGTGATGAGAAAACTGAGTGATGGAACTCATACACTGAAACATTCAACTTCTTTGTCCAAGCAAACCAAGTTACGGCAGAAAAAGTAGCCCCAACTTCCTTGTGCAACATGGGGGTAAACACTCAACCTCCTGAAAAACCAGGCTTAAAAACTATGCTCAGATTGTGGAGATATTGTAGGGCCACCTTTCACCTTTGCTGAGAGGGTCATGTTCCATAGATGTAACGAACAAGGAGGTGAATAAATTGCATGGTCCATAGTTACTTTAAAGAAAAATTATCTGTATACTCTGAATTTGGAAATGTCTTGAATGTCACCATTTGAGACAGACTAGTGTGTGCATTAAGCTATCCAGAAAAGTCTGTTCACAGAAAGCAATTAAACCTAAAGAAGGCTTCAGAAGTTGTGATACTTAGGAAATTAGCAACTAAAGCAATCCTTCCTGCACCAACTCTCAAGACATGGATTCATCTGCACTAATTTCCTACTTCTGTGCTCACTAGTATGTAACACTGGAAGTAATCCAATGATTGTAACCTAAGAGGTTCTGCTTTTTCACCTACTGCCTAGCTTCCTGAATTCTTGATGCAAGACCTTATCCCTATCTTTACCCACGTCATTGGTACAAACATGTACCATGAGCTCTGCTTTATCACCTTCCTCCTTCTGTGACTGTTCAGTGACTCACATCCCAGCCTTTATAAGTATCTTTACAACACTTACTGACTAAAATAAACATAACTCCCACCCACCAAATTGAACATCCACCCAACTTGTGTATAATGGGAGACCGGCCTGATGGGACAAGGGAGGCAACACACCCATCCTGGAGTCATGCTAATGGCCACATAGTGCCTATCTGTACCCTGACTGCAGAATCCACTATTACTATTGCTTTTCCTCACTCCATCCCCTCCTGTAGAGATAGATTGGTTGTGGTGCCAGAAGTTTGGCTCTGTCTACACTCTTTGTAGCCCCTGGAATCTTCTTCAGTCTACAAAATGGAATGCCAATTTGCGAAGGGGACCCTAAAGGACTCCTGAGCTATCTGCCTGTTTCTCTTGGACTGCCTGATAGTCACCCATTCCATCCCTTTCTCAAATCTCTTCAGTTGTTATGATAAACCCTTTTAAATTTAAAATTTTAAGAGAGGCGCTTTAAAAAAAAACGAGCCTCTGCTCAAACAATAACTAACAATGTAATATAGTTTGAAATAATCACCAAGAGTTACTCATCATCCAGCTGCTCCTGTTGGTCCCTCATCACTTTCTGAATGTGACATCGCCTTGGAACACTCCCATATTATTCTGAGTTTTCCCTGCCACTAAAAAGATGGGTGGATTAGGTAATCTAATTGTATTCCTTTGAGCCTTGGGTTCTTGTCCACCGCAACAGTCCCGCTCTCTCTCTCTTTACTGTTTTTTGTTTACTGTTTACTGTTCTTTACTGAAGTCTCGCTTCCCTCTCCCTGCACTCTTTGTTGAAGTTTCAATGGAGAATTCGTCATGACACAGTCCAGAAAAGTGGTGAAAACTTTCCAGGGACTCAATCTGGGGGACTCTGAGGTGTGACAGAGAAGAAAGAGAGGCAATAATTTAGACAGTTTAAAAATAATAGCCATGTTAATAGTTAAACAGATGCAGTAAACCCTTGTTTCCAGTTCTTCCATTTTCAGTTAATTCGCTATAAAGTTATATTTGTTTAAGCTTCTCACATCATCATGTCTTGTTTGTCATCATGCAGCCCCTATCATAACCATCCGTGGCACAGTGATATTTTGAACATCATTGCACAGCACATGTCTTTTTCCTCACTGCAATATCAGGTCCTGTCAGCTCAGCGAAATTGTTAATCACATAGTATTTGAGGAAACAACAATTTTTTTTTGACAAAAAGCAGGAGACATCCGAGAGCAGAGTTAATTACATTTCAGGGTTTTGTTGTGGGTGAGAGTTTTAATCACTTTTAATGCTTTTATTTTTGCAAAGAGTTGGATGGCTTAAATTTGATTTAAATTTTGGAGTTTGCTGCGAGCGAGACTTTTAAATCACCGTTGAATGTGAGACATGGTGGTCTGCATACTGCTGCAAAGAAAGTAAGAAAAGCCATCACATTGGCAGGAAAGATAACTTTCCCTCACTCCCCCTGTCAGCATTCGACAGGGCCTGTTCCCTCAGCGATATTCTGGTCCACTCCTCCATCACCCCAACACCTCAGCCCCTGCCTATGGCACTTCCCCATGCAATTGCAGAAGGTGCAACACCTGCCCCTTTACCTCCTCCCTGCTCACCATCCAATACTCTTTCAGGTGAAGCAGTGCTTCAAGTGCATCTCCTTTAACCTGGTTTATTGCTGTTTTACTGAAGTCAGCCATAGTGCCATATTACAGCCTTTAGAAGTATCTTTGCAACATCTACTGATGAAAATAAACATGACTCCCACCCACCAATTTAACATCCACCCAACTTGCATATAATGGGAGATAGTATCAGGTTGATGGATTTGATGATTGTGCAGAACAGTAGCCATCCCAATTTTTAAATGTAAAACCCAGCCAATTGAAACATAAGAACATTTACAGCACAGAAGACCATTCAGCCCAACCTGTCCATGTTAGCTGCAAAAGGTCAATCCAGACTAATCCCATTTTAAGGCTACTAAGTTCTGTAGGTTACGGTACCTCAAGTTCATATCCAAATGGTTTTTAAGTGCTTTAAGTTGAGAGGTTCTGCCTCTACCACTCTCTTTGGATAATCCTGCAGCAATAGCATGCTGATTTTTACTGTCTCTCAGAATTGTTTCCATTAAATTGCCCAGTGCTGAGCTTAAACTGAATTGTAATTACTCGGACGATCTCCCTCTCTTCCTTTTCAATTAACAGATAAAACGTTAACAGTTCTTTGGACCATGACCTTATCCAGAGAGGATTGGAAAATGATGGGTGGCTATTTCTTCAATTGCTGCCTTTAATAGCCTGGGATACGTTTTGTACAGTCCTGGTGAATTATCCACTTTCAAGGGTGATAAATATCTTAACATTTTCTCTCATTCTGTTCATCTCATCCAATATTTCACATTCCTTAACTATATTGTCTGCTACATCCAGCTTTTTGTGATAGTAGATGCAATTTTGTCGTCAAGAACCATGCTCCACACAGTACCTAATAGGGTCCGTAATCAGCCTTAATCTTAACCCTTTGTTGCTTATAAAATATCTTTGGGTTTTCTTTCAATTTACTTGCCAAAGTTTTCTCTAATACACTGCAGTGATGGAAGGACACGATGTTTAAGTTAAATGGCTGAATTACAGTGTTCCAGATGGTGTGAAATATCTCGAGTGTTGTTATACTTCTCCGAGGAAAATGAGGAGTACTCTGTCATACTCCTGACAAGTACCTTACAAGTTGCACAGAGGCTTTGGGAGTCAGAAAATATCAGTCATAACTGGTACAGAAATGGAAGAAAATACTTGAGTGTAACATGAGAGGTTTTGTTATTGACAACATTATGCAAAAGACTGTGTTGTTTTTACATGATGTGTGGGCATATTTGCAATGTATTATTTCGCCAAATGATAGAGACGATGATATAATTGAGGAAAGTCTGGTATCATTTTATAAAGTAGTCATTGAACAAGAATATGAAAAAAGAGGAAGATTTATAATCATAGGATGCTATTATATCCTTGGGCTATTCCAAGCACTTAATGGCCAATGAATTATTTTTGAAGTGTGGAAATATTGTTGCTCAGTAGACAAATTCCGTCACCAATTTGCGCACCACTCGGTCCCACACCTTCGGATGATAAATGACCTGTTAATCTGTCCTTGGTAGTGTTGTTTGAGGAATAATTATTGTCTGGCACAATGAGAGAACTATCAGCTCTTCTTCAGCTCATGATATTTCAGTTTCATCTGAACAAGTCTTTTGTTTGAAAAGTGGAGATCTGAGCGTGGTCGCGCTCCCTCAGTATAGAACTTCAGTGTTAACCTAGATCATGTTATGAATGTTGAATGTTGAATGGGGTTATGAACCACGATCTGAGAGGCAATGACATGAGAAATGGTTTGCATTTATTTAATGCCTTTCGTGTATTAGAATGACCCAAATTCTCTAACACAGCATCTCAATTTACCAGTCTTGCTTTATATGCTTGTTGTAGGGAAATTTCAAGGTGGCCAATTGTGTGTACTAAACTTAGATACTTTAAAACTCACAAGGCAAATATCTCTGTGCAAAATCATGTCAAAATTTATTTAACATAAGACAGAGAACAGAACAAAATAAACTTTCAGCTAACTGGAGACTTCCAAAGGGTTAAACAGCCTAGTGACTGAACTTCTCTGAAAGATCTGAATTACCAAGTCAAATACAGATAATACTTTTTCCTAATCAATAATTATGTCTTTCATTAGCTTAAAATCTGTTTCACTTAACAGTCATACATCAATTCAAATTTCTGTCAAGTACCTCAGTCAACCATATGATACTTAATAGCACAGTGATATCTCATTCGTCCAAGCTTCTCTTGGCTTTAACTACATCCCTGTTGCTTGGCAACGGCAGACACTACTGCAAGATCAAAATGGACGTGCCCACCTGGTTTACTGCCAGGTTGAACAGACACATGTTCCTGCATCCAGGGGCATATCTTTGTGGCTGGGAATTAATGCATCTGTTCATAAATGTTGCAGAATATGTGCCTACATAAGAATTGCCAATAAAACTACTGATAACTAATGAGTTCCCAGACCTTTGGCTTCAAACTATTGACTTTTGCCACTATGCCTTTCAGTAACTTTGCTTGACCAAAGTGAACAGTACATTAATATGCATTTTAAAAAGCAGCACTTTTGTTTCAAAATCATGATTATCTTACTGCATTCACTATGTTTAATATGCTTGTTCTAGCTTGCCTAAGAATCACTTAACCCCTTCCTCATTTTTTGTCTGCTGGAAGGTGGCATTCTGCCCATAAACTTAGCTAATTTGGAATCCCCTTCCACAGCGCTGGAGTAGAGTTTGAACATAAATCCTTCATAACTCAGAGATAAGAGTGTTACTATAAAACCAGGCTGATGAAATAATGGGTCAAATCATCCCTGCTGGATTGCCACCCAATCATATTTTGTAATAAAGCACCAGGGCTCTGAATTTCTGGCCTGGATTCAGAAATGTGGGATGTCCTCAATGTCCTTCTTTGCAGGGCAGAATCATCAGAAGAAATCAAGCCCCAACACTAGCTGGATGAAGCAGTCTGTGACTGATTGCCAATGACGCGCTGCACTTGTGAGAATCCTGCAGTTGGCTAAAAAGTGAACAGCCTTTTCCTGTTGACACCCAAAACCCATAGGAATGAAATATGTCCATAACCAGGGAGGGAGTAGAGAAATCAGGGGCCTTGGTGCTTCTCGGCTTTCTGAGCTTCCAATTTCCACAAACCCCTTCAACCCCCCGCAACCCCCAAGGTGCCCCCTTCACTCACCCAACCTCACATCATTCAGGTATCCAAGACTAATAACCAATGCCACAGTGGAGCAAAACTCTTTTATACAGGTTGATCACAAGGACGATCTACTGCTATTTATAAAGCCTACCAAGGGCTCAGGTTCCAGCACAATACACTTTGTAACCATGGCTTTGATCAGGAAATTACACACAACTTGCTTATTTATATAATGCAACCATTTTGCTTCTTTGAACCTGATTATGCAACATCCAGACAGCAACTTCCAAAACACTTGGGCCGGAAATCTCTCTTCCCGCCCACCACTGAAATTCTCGCGGGCTGGGGGTGGACTATGTAAAGGTCCATTGAAGTCGGATGTGAATCTCCAGTCGAGCGGGGCTGAAATATCCCACCGTTGAACTTCACAAAACAACAACCCCATGTTCAAATGAGAATATCTTAGACTAACAGTGACATCTTGGTGCATGGCTCCTGGTTTAGTTTCCAAGTTTAAAAATGGCAAAATCTTTCAGGAAATTTGCACCAGCCAATTCACCTGCAGCAATGTGCTGTTTCGATCAATGCAGTTTGTTCACAGGACTTTGCACTGAGTGATAAATATTTTCTCATTTCAGATTGGAGCTAACATCATTGACAAGTGCCCAGCGTGGAGCATTTATCGGGAAATGAAAGTACTGCAGGTGCTGGAAATCTGAAATATAAACAAACAATGCTGGAAACTCTCCGCAGACCAGGCAACATATGCACAGAGAGAAGCAGTCAACACTTGAGGTCTGTGATCTGCCCTCATTTTGACAAAAGGTCACTGACCTCTGCTGCTCTCTGTACAGATGCCACCAGATGTTCTGAGCATTTCTAACACTTCCCATTCCTACTGGAGCAAAAATCACCTCTTCTGCCAAAAGACTATCACAATCTTCCAGGCCTTTCGTTCTCCTTCAGCAGCTGTTCGGAACCCAGTTTGACACAACATTAAACACAAATTCAGGTATGAAGAAAACAACAACAACTTGTTGAAAGTCAAGGCAATAAACTGATATTTAAAATTAATTATTAAAGATTTGCATTAAAGTGTGCCAAACAGCAGAGCCAACTAATAAAAATTCACCTCAGAATCAGAACTAGAGAGAAACAGAGCATGTCTTGGAATCTTAAACCCCTACAGTGCAGAAGGAGGCCATTCAGCCCATCGAGTCTGCTCCAACCACAATCACAACCAGGTCTTCTCCCTGTAATCTCACATATTTACCTTGCTGATCCCTTGATAGTAGGGTCAATTTAGCGTGGTCACACATCTTTAGGCTGTGGGAAGAAACTCATGCAGAACTGGGGAGAATGTGCAAACTCCACACTGACAGTGACCCGAGGCTGGGAATGTGAGGTGGCAGTGCTAACCATTGTGCCACCAAGCCTCCAAAGCTTTTGTCACCAGGGAAAAGGGAGGGGATTAGGGTTGAGCTATGGAGTTGGGTACCACTGACTTGCATTTGTTTCTGGTGGCACAGACCCAGAACTGGCCTTGGCAGAAATCATACGAAATCGGAGCAGATTGTCTTTCAGCTTGGGTTTATGGATAAGATTTTGTGTATGGGATTTGGTCAATCTGTCTTTCTCTCTCTCTCTCTCTTTCTCCCATACTCAAGCATATGAACACGGGACAATGAGAGATCCTTCAGCCCCTTGAGTCTGTACTAGCATTAGAAAGGTCATGATTGACCTGATGAACTTCAAATCTGTATCCCCCCAATAGCCTTTCACTGCCTTGCTTATCAAGAATATATCCACCTACCTTAAAAATGTTCAAAGATATGTAGCTTCCACAACCCTTTCATTCAGAGGGTTCCACAGACTCACAACCCACTGAGAGAAAAATAAATCACCTCATTGCATTTTAAATGGGCACCCTCTTATTATTAACTGGAACCCCTAATTTTAGATTCTCCCACAAGAGAAAACATCCTCTCCACATAAACTCTGTCAAGATCCTTCAGGGTTGTATGAGTTCAATCACGTCAGTCTTCTAGTGAATACAAGCCTTTCCTGTAAGACAGCTCACTCCTTCCAGTTATTAGTTTGGTAAATCTTCCCTGAATTGCCTCCAATGCATTTTCATCCTTCCTTAAATAAGGAGACAGATACAGTGCACAGTGCTCCTGGTATCATCTCACTAGTGTCCTGTTCAGCTGATACTTAACCTCCTTATCTTTGTATTCAATTTCCTTCACCACAAATGTGAATTACTCTCACACACAACTCACTTGCTCAGTTACTCATTGCCTCCGGGTCTCGGAGGTTTGAAGATTAACGTTGGTGGATGAGTTCAGGATGGCTGCATTAGAATGCAGGTCCTCTAATTGAGGACCATAGCCTCCAGGATCCTCCCGCTGTCTTTAATTGAATGATGGACCCAGAGGTAGCATGGCAAGCCATGCATTCTCTCCGCCCTGTTTAACAACCTTGCTGCTTCATGCACCACTGCTGCTGGAGCCTCCCTGGCCTTCTCCATCAGCGTGATCTTACGGTCTTCTCATCCTTTAATGGAACAACACTCATGCAGAAGGACAAAAGAGCAGGAAAGGATGCATTACAACAAGCAGTATGCACCCCGGCTGTCAAAGCAATGGCCACACTGACTTGAGCTCTAACTGCAGATCAATTAATCTCAAGTACTGGAAGATTGTCTTGGAGTTGAGGACCCACCAGGTCTTCTCCCCGTAATCTCACATATTTACCTTGCTGATCCCTTGATACTAGGGTCAATTTAGCGTGGCCACACATCTTTAGGCTGTGGGAGGAAACCAGAGCACTTAGAGGAAACCCATGCAGAAATGGGGAGAATGTGCAAACTTCACGCTGACAGTGACCCGAGGCTGGTAATGTGAAGTGGCAGTGCTAACCATTGTGCCACCAAGCCTCCAAAGCTTTAATCACCAGGGAAGAGGGAAGGGATTAGGGTTGAGCTATGGAGTTGGGTTTCACTGACTAAGCTTGTGTACAGGTACATTGCTGCTTGGGTTGGTTACTTGAGAGAGGGGTGATGTTGCCAGTAATGGCAAAAGTGAAAGCAGTGACATGAAGTCTCCCTCTTTAGCCACTGAAGGCCCAGACCTCGGTGTTTTTCTATCTTTTGTTTGCCCTTTTCCTGGGCCCCCCTTGTCTTTGATAAATATCATGCCTTTTGGCTGCTTAGTGCATTAAGGCACACAGATTCAGCTATATAACAAATGTTGCCCTTTGTAGCCTTCAGTGATCCTGCTGCATTTGGTTTTATTCACCTTAATTGCCTCAGGGATTACAATACCAGCTATGGTACTATATTGTGATCCCATGCAATGTGTGCATCCGCCTCCTGCACACTTTCTGAGGTATAGGTTGCTTATTTTGCTCTTGTGGATTATGAGCAATGTTGAGTCCCCTGTGAGTACCTCTCCTCCTCACTGGATTCCATCAAGGTCCACATGTTGTTCCATGAAACTTTTCCAGCCACAGTAACAGCAGCTGGTATCACCTCTTTGTGTAACCAGTACGTGGGGTTAATGTCTTCAGCAAAATAAGCTCTTAATTGGACTAAGAACGATTGATTTCCAAATAATGCAAAAAACTGGCAAAGTGTCAGCGAAATAATATTCGCAGACAAGCTCCTCTAACTCTCCAGATACCAATAGTCTGAGTCTTTGTGGGAAACTGCCACTTTAAATGTGGGAACTTGCTGTGTGCAAATTATCTGCCATGTCTCCAACAGGGACTACATTTCAAATGCACTTAATTGACTGTAAAACACTTGAAGATGTCCTGAGGTCATGAAAAGCACTTTATAAAATGTAAGACTTTCTTCTTCTCCATAGTGCTGAATCTTGAGTGTAACCAGTTTGCTCAACCCAGTATTACTGGTGGATTTACACTGAAGTGATCTCAGTTTAATGAAAATAGCATGGAGAGTGTATTGTATACTTATTTGCATGCCCTAACAAGGCATTGGCTGGATATATAGGGTCATGGAAGCTTTAAATGTAACTAGTATTGTAGACAGAGAAAGAATGACTACAACAATGATTCTAACAATAATAATGGCAATGTTAGTTTTAAAAGCAATGGTGACTGAGAGTTAAGCATAATGGGATTTTCAGTCAACTTATAATTAAAAATAGAGGCAGGTTATAAGGTCACTGTGAGCCATGACCTGGTCCGGGAACTGTGATCTGAAGCTTCCTGTGTTGACCAAATATGGGAAGTTTTTTTTATCTTGGGTTAGACCTGAATTTTTATGGGTTTTATATAAGCTGCATGCTATCTGAACCAAGGGCATCTTTAACAAGAACATAGTAGGGTAATTGTGATGGGGGACTTTAACTTTGCTAATATTGATTGGAATAGCTATAGCTCTAGCTCGTTAGAGGGGTCAGTTTTCGTACAGAGTGTGCAGGAAGGTTTTTTGACTCAGTATGTAGATAGGCCAACTAGAGGTGAGGCTACATTGGATTTGTTGCTGGGCAATGAGCCAGACCAGGTGTTAGACTTGGAAGTTGGTGAACATTTTGGTGATAGTGACCACAATTCGGTTACGTTCACCTTAGTGATGGACAGGGATAGGCATGAAGCTTGGGGGCAGTAGTTATAGCTGGGGGAATGGTAATTATGAGGCCATAAGGAGGGAATTAGGGTGCATAGGTTGGACTAGGAAACTACAGGGACTGGGAACATCTGAAATGTGAAGCTTATTCAAGGAGCAGCTACTGCGAGTCCTGGATAAGTATGTCCCTGTCAGGCAAGGAGGAAATGGTCGAGTAAGGGAACCGTGGTGTACTAAAAAAGTTAATTCGCTGGTTAAAAGGAAAAAGGAGGCTTATGTCAGGATGAGGCTTGAAGGCTCAGATAGTGCAATGGATAGCTATAGATTAGCCAGGAAGGAGGTAAAAAGTGAATTGAGGAGAGCTAAGAGGGGACACGAGAAGACTTTGGCTGATAGGATTAAGGAGAATCCTAAAGCTTTCTTTAGATCTGTTAAGAATAGAAGATTGGTTAGGGCAAGATTAGGGCCAGTCATAGACAGCAGTGGGAAGTTGTGCGTGGAGCTGAAGAGATTGGTGAGGCACTGAATAAATATTTCTCTTCGGTATTCACGCAGAGTGCTGGAAATGTAGCTGTGGAGAGCACTGAGGTACAGGGTTGCAAATTGGGGAGTATTGTAGTAGATAGGGAGGATGCGTTAGAAATTCTCGAGGGTTTGAAGTTGGATAAGTCCCCTGGGCCGGACGGGATTTACCCTAGGATTCTCTGGGAGGCAAGAGAGGAGATTGCAGAGCCTCTGGCTCTGATCTTCAGGTCCTCGTTGGTTACGGGTGTGGTTCCGGAGGACTGGAGGATGGCGAATGTGGTCCCATTGTTTAAGAAGGGGAAGAGAGACCTTCCGGGGAATTATAGGCCAGTGAGTCTTACTTCTGTGGTGGGCAAGGTATTGGAGAGAATTATTAGGGATAGGATTTATAGTTATTTAGAGAGAAATGAATTGATTGGGGATAGTCAGCATGGGTTCGTGAAGGGTAGGTCATGCCTTACTAACCTCATTGAGTTTTTTGAGAAAGTGACCAGAGAGGTGGATGGGGGTAAGGCGGTTGATGTAGTATATATGGACTTTAGTAAGGCGTTTGATAAGGTGGCCCATGGAAGACTTCTACAGAAAATGCAGATGTGTGGAATAGAGGGTGATTTAGCTAATTGGATTAGGAATTGACTGGCAGATAGAAGACAGAGGGTGGTGGTTGATGGGAGATATTCATCGTGGAGTTTGGTGACGAGTGGTGTGCCTCAGGGGTCTGTTTTGGGGCCCCTGCTGTTTGTAATTTTTATAAATGATCTGGATGAGGGTATTGAGGGATGGATCAGAAAATTTGCAGATGATACTAAAGTTGGTGGTGTGGTAGATAGTGAAGAGGGGTGTTTTAGTTTACAGAGTGATTTGGACAAGTTGCAGAGCTGGGCCGAGAGGTGGCAAATGGAGTTTAATGTGGAAAAGTGTGAGGTAATGCACTTTGGCAGGAACAAAAAATGTGTAGAGTATAGGGCAAATGGTAGGGCTCTTAATAGTGTTGAGGAACAGAAGGATCTTGGTGTATGTGTCAATAGATCCCTGAAAGTAGGCAGTCAAGTGGATAAAGTTGTTAAGAAGGCTTATGGAGTCTTAGCTTTTATTGGTAGGGGGATGGAATTTAGGAGCCGCAGCATCATGTTGCAGCTGTACAAAACTCTAGTGCGGCCGCACTTGGAGTATTGTGTGCAGTTCTGGTCGCCAAATTATAAGAAAGATGTGGAGGCATTGGAGAGGGTACAGAGGAGGTTTACTAGGATGTTGACTGGTATGGAGGGCAGGTCCTATGAAGAGAGGTTGAAGGATTTGAGGTTGTTTTCGTTAGAAAGGAGGCGGCTAAGAGGGATCTTATTGAAGCATATAAGATGATTAGAGGTTTAGATAGGGTGGACAGTGATAGCCTTTTTCCTAGGATGGAGAAAGCTAGCCCGAGGGGACACAGCTTTAAATTAAGGGGTATGAGTTATAGGACGGATATCAGAGGTAGGTTCTTTACTCAAAGAGTGATAGGGAGTGGAATGCCCTGCCTGCAGCTGTTGTAGATGCGCCAAGTTTGGTGGCGTTTAAGAGGTTAATTGATAAGTATATGGAAGAGAAGGGAATGGTTAGTTTGGAGGGGCATTGCTTTTTATTTTGGTCGGCACAACATCGAAGGCCGAAGGGCCTGTTCTGTGCTGTATTGTTCTATGTTCTATGTTCTATTCATTGGCTGTTTGAGCCCATGATTGGTTTTCAGTTACACTATTGGCTAGGTATCAGAGAATCTTCTGGAAACATGTGAAACAATTTGGGGAGAAACAAGATGTTTCAGTCCTTTGTTTCGAGTGATAACTCGAAGATCAACCATCACAGAAGTGTGTCCTGAGATTATCTTCAGAGAAGATCACAAGGATAGATTCTACATTGGAAGTGGGCTTGGCCAGCTCTTTCTAAAACTGGCTCTGATCTATTCTCAGTTTAAGAATTAATGTTCAGTTAAGAGTTAAAGCTCAGTGTTGCAACTGTTTTAAGTTTGAATTGGTACCTAAATTGTTAAATAAAGCAAGATTATTAAGAGAATTAAGAGTCAACACCTGCTCTTGTTTATCACATTAAACTGGAATGCTTGAAAGGGTTTGAATTAGTGCCAAATAGTAGCACAGAAGGAGACCGTTAACACGTTGAATCTATGCTGGAACTCTGTGACTCAATCACCCCGGTTCCTTGAGAGCGGATTTGAAAATGGGATGCAGAAGAAAGTCAGAAATGTTAATATCAGGTGATCAGACAAATATTTTCATATCTGGAAGTGATCTTCCTGGAGTTGTTTTAACACTGACAGGAGTAGCTGGTTGGCAGAGGTGGGTAATCAATGTGAATAAATAATAATGAATTGCCCATTTGTGGACTAATGGCAAACGAGTCCTCCTGCTGAAGGCAAAGCCCCATATGTGTCTGAAGGGGCCCAAGTGGCTTACTGTTCTCACACCCGACTCTCCACAATGCTCACTCCAGGCAGTGGGGCAGTATTCAGCTGCAGTCCTATGACTGGAGGCCATTACTTTCCCCTCCACAGGTAGGTGTGACCTGGCCTCTTTTCCTGGTGTGACCTGGCAGCAGTGGCCAGAGTTTATTTTTTCCAAAAATTGCAACCTCTTTACAGGGCAACTTAAGGTGGCACCTCTGCCAGGTGTGCTGCCATCCTTTTAAGAATGCAGGTCATCTAATTGAGGACCATAGCCTCCAGGACCCTCCCGCTGTCTTTAATTGAATGATGGACCCAGAGATAGCCAACCTCTTAACTGTTGGCCTCTGAGATGTCTTCTGGACCCATCAATGTGGGATGCAGAAACTGTCCAAGCTTTCTATTTTTAAAGGACACCACATTCCACCTTGTCTCTAAGTGATTTTAAGATTACTGAATTTTTTTTTTAGAAAAACAATTTAACTGCATCATGGCATTTCTCTAATCTGTCTCTGTCTGTTAAAATGATGCATAAGCAGATAAATATTTTTACCCAGCTGATGGAAAAATTAATTGGAAAAATAGGCAAAATCAATAACATAGAGTAGAAATCCAACCCACACTTGTTTAAAGTTTACAAATGTTTCCCAACAAAAGTTGGAAAATCGTGCTTTAGCGATATAAAACTTTGCTCAGGCCGTATTTGGAGTATTCTGGTCCCCACACTATCTGAAGGAGCTGGAAGCTTTGGAGAGTGCAAAGAACGTTCACCAGATATTTTCTGGTCTCGAGGGTGTTAGCTATGAGGAGAGGTTGAATTAACTGTGATTGTTTTCTCTGGAAAGACAGAAGTTGAGGGGAGACCTGAAAGAGGTCTACAAAATTATGTAAGGTATACAAAGGATGGATAATCGAAGGCTTTGTCCGTGGGTGGAAGGATTAGTAAGAAGGGGGCACAGGTTCAAGGTGAGAGGGGAAAAGTTTTCATGATGTGGAGATGCTGGTGTTGAATTGCAGCAAATACAGGAAGAAGTCTCACAACACCAGGTTAAAGTCCAACCAGTTTTTTTTGATAGTAAACCCACAAGCTTTTGGAAATCTGTTCCTTCGTCAGGTGTGTGGAAGGTTGAGGAAGGTTCTGTACTTTACTTGTTCTTTTGTTCTTTGTGCAAACTTCAACCCACATTCATACCCTTTCAAAAATTTTTCATCATCCTTTTCCATTTGATTTAACATTCACTTCACCTGTATTTCACCGCTCTAACATTTCCTTATCAGATCTTGTGCTTCATCAAACTGTTAATTAATATCACTGAATCTTGCAACACAGAAGGAAGCCTGAAAATTCAGGGTAGACCATTTAGGATGGAAGTGAGGAGACATTTCTTCACCCAAAGAGTGGTGAGCTTCTGGAATTCATTACCACAGGAAGCAGTTGATGCCAAAACATTGAATACATTCAAGAAGTGGCTGGACATAGCAATTGAGGTGAATGGGATCAAAGGCTGTCGGGAAAAAGCAGATATCAGGCTACTGAGTTAGACAATCAGCCATGTTTATAATGAACTGTAGAGCAGGCTCAAAGGGCCAAATGGCTTCCTCCTGCTCTTTGCTTCTATGTTTTTATGAGGCCATTTGGCTGATTGAGTGGAGGCAGTCGTTTAATGACACTGTCACTGGACTCGTAATCCAGGGTAATACTCTGAGGATCCAAGGTTTGAATCTCACCATGGCAGATAGTGAAATTTGAATTCAGTAAAAATTGTGAATTAAAAGTTAAAAAGTTGTCATTAGAAACTATCAAGCTTACCAATATCTCTTTAGGGGAGGGAATTGGCCACCTTTACCTGATCTGACCTACATGTGACTCCAGAACCAGTGCAATGCGGTTGACTTGTGATTGCCCCTGAAGTGGCTGAACAAACCACTCAGCCAGAGTCATAGGCCGGAATCATACCATCATCTACGCTATCGCAAACCGTCACAGCGAACGGAGATTAGACTAGCCACCAAATTCTCTGACTTCACTGCAACAGGAGTGTAGTGTGATTGGCAGATAAGATCAAGCCGATAGAGTTTTATAGCACAAAAAGAGGCCCTTTGGACAATCTTGCCATTGCATGCCATCAAGTACCTGTCTATTCTAACCCTATTTTCCACCACTTGGTAGCTTGTCTGCCACACCGTTTCAGTTGGAAATTGGGTAATCAGAAATGGGCAATAAATGCAGGCCCAACCAGCGCTGCCACATCCCATGAACGAATAGAAAAAAACAATCTGCCCGTGCTTGAAAAGAATTGTGAAATTCATCCCACTCCCTCCCCTTTTCCTGCTTTGTCGCAAATGTGTTCTCTTTTTTAGATACAAGTTCCGCTCTCTTTCGATGGTTACTGTTGAATATGCCTTCACCAGCCTTTCCAGCAATGTACTCCAGATCACAATTTTATTTTGTTTCCCAATATGGTGTGAATTCTATTTTTATCTGACCCTGAATTAATTATATTCTCTGGCTTATGTTGAATTTGTGAATTTTGTGCATTTAATGGCCTATGGCTTTCTTATTATGAAGTGCCACCATTATGCAAATGCAAATTAAGTTCACTGGATGTCATTATTATGATGATGGGAAGAAAAATATCACCTCATTTGCAATTTAACATCTCTCTTGCAGAAAAATTACGTTTGTTTTGTTGACATTGCTTCTAATGTCAATGGTAAGCGTGATTTTGCATTCAGGGGAGCTATAAATCTGCTTTATTTTTGTGCTTATGGAGTGGGCATTGGAGATGCTGAATAAGAATTTAATAAATCATGTTTGTACAACTTACGTACTTTCTTGGCATCAAGGAATTATACCGGAATGCTGGAGCACACTTTTGAGGGACACTCTTTTTCCTGAGGTTCAGGGATTGGAAAGAAAACAAGGTCTCAAATTGCATAACTGTTCTATCATAGTGTAATATGTAGGGATAGTGGTTGGCACTACTGCCTCACAGCGCCAGAGACCCAGGTTCAATTCCAGCCACGGGTGCCTGTATGGAGTTTACACTTTCTTCTCGTGTCTGTGTGGTTGTCTTCTGGTTTTCTTCCACAGTCCAAAGATATAAAGGTTAGGTGAATTGACCATGCTAAATTGCCCCTTAGTTTCAGAGGGATTCACAGGGTAAATGTGTGGGGTTATGGAGAGATGGCTTAGGTGGGATTGTTGTTTGTGTAATCTCGATGGACCCCCTTCTACAGTGTAGGGGATTCTATGATTCTAATTCCATCACATTCCAATAGAATACAACTGCTCTGTATCTCTTTTTTTTCCAAAATAAACTTCACTTTTGACTTTGGGCAGGATTTTCCAGTTGCGCTTGCCCCTACACTGGAAAATCCCACCTGAGGTCAACAGATATTTGGTGGGCGGGATGGGAAAATTCCCCCCTTTATTGTCATGCTCTGGCTCCCTTTTCGCAAACAGAATTTCTTAGATCAGCTTTAATTTGGTGACTTTCACTTTAAATCCAGCTACAACACGAGAGGGGTCCAAAACTCTGAGGAGATCTCAATTTCGGAAATGGTCATTTCCCCCAGGATTCTGCCAATCTGCTGCTGGAGTTACTCGGGGAGATTGAACAGATTCTTTGGAGAGAAGAGATTAAATTCCAGCTAAATTCCAATTTCCTCAATCCAGATTGATGAAAATGTTTGAAGATTGATCGCGTTATCCCCAGGGTTACAGGCTTAAGTGAGGACTGCCACGATATCGTTCAAACCTGAACATGGCTGGGTACGTGTGTGACCTCCAGTTCTTTCTTGATTTGCTGTGCCTTTTTTTAATACAAAGAGACCCACTACAGTAAGTTGAACTGTTTAAATCAAATGGAGTTAATTTGATACCTGTTAGTGTTCAAACATGTCAATGGAGCTCCTACATAATGAAAAACAAAGGGCAAAAATGATTATAATGTATAAAACACATTGATTTAATAGAACAGTGATTTAGTCTTGGAACTGTATTTAGTGTTGTGTTTCTTTTTGTTTTCCTTGAGAGGTGGTAAGCAGTATAATTTATATTTTCAATCTCTACATGTGTTGTATTCCTATTATTTATTTATTTGCTCATCTATTGCTTAGTCAATTCAATTGGTAGTTAAGAACCTAAAAGGAAATTCTGCTGCTCTTTGAATGTGGTGTATTTTCTGTGAACGACAAAGTGGACATGTGATATCTCAAAGGATTGGCGACCACCAAGTTTGGTAACTAAACAAGCTATTTGTTAATCACAGATCAAGTCTGGTTTAGCTATTTGCCTATGTAACACCTTAAATTAGCAGTTTATCTATTGGAGAAATGTATGAAATCAGATACAGGAATATTGCATAGTTTTCTCACCTAAGAGTAGTACTGTTGGTCAGGAACTTTGCTGACTGATTTTGTAACAGGTAGTGAGTGGTCAGACTTTTGACTTACAACCACTTTTCTACCAGTGGAATTGAAATATTACTGGGGGAATTGCATTGAAAAGGGATGGCCATAGTCATGTGGGTGCCCATCGCAGGCGTAGAGCACCCTAACCAGCATGGCATGCAATGCATATCTGCCACAGAATGAGTGTCAGTTGCCACACAAAACACTGGATCTTTTGGATGGGATTTTCCTGCCTTGCCCACCACAGGACCAGAAAATCCCACCCAAAAGTCATTAGACCTTTCCATGGTCCGAATCTGAATAGAAAATTCCATCTTTTTTTTCCCATTTCCCCGTCTGAAAAACTGCACCGTGTGATTTAATTTTCAGGCCATTTTCTCAGCGTTGCACATCGTGTGAAGGAGGGAAAAGGTAGATAACTGATCTGGTTTCTTTAACATGACTTTCAATGTACATGTATGAATATGTTAAACATTAGCGCAGGTTCAAGGTGAGAGGGGGAAAGTTTAAGGGAGAAGTGTATGGGAAATTTTTCATGTAGAGTGTGGTTGGTGCCTGCAAAGCACTGCCGGAGGAGATAGTGGAGGTAGGCACAATAGCAACACTTAAGAGGTGTCTTGATGGCTACATGAATAAACAAAGAATAAAGAAAAAAACAGCACGGGAAACTGGCCCTTCAGCCCATCGAGCCCGCGCTGCCATCTTGATGTTCCCACTTCTACCCATGATCCACGTCTATGTTTATAGATCTATGCAATGGAACCAAATTTGCGGGACAATTTAGGAAGAATTTGTTCTGCCAATCGGCCTAAGGTGCAGGGACCTCCTCTTGCCATCCCCTGGAATCAAGACTTCACTACAAGCATGTACCTTCTCAAGCTGAATGCAAAGGCATTCATCAGAAACAATGGGACAGAGTGCCTACTGTCATTGCTCTTCTGCTTGGCATACCCAGCTGGTGCAGATGCCATTACTATAGCGCAAGTTTTAATTTTTTGCTAGCACAGCTCTCTGTGTCCCTTGGCAGCCATCAGGCTGTTTTTAATTCCAGTAAGGGTCTCCATTGGATACTCGACTCGTTCCCATCCCCCAGGGGTGCTTCTCCAGCCATGGTTCACGCTGGCCAATCCTTCATTGGCAATCCAGAGTGATACGATACGTCCACAACGTCGGCTGGCAGTCGATTTCACATCTGCTTCCAGTCCTGTCAATCCCGTGAGCCTGACAGGTGCAAAATTCAAGTCACGGATTCTATTAGTGTTAATGTTAGCTTGAAGACAAACTGTGGATAACAGAATTTTTAATAAAGCATTTGGCAATTATCGAATTTCATGACAATCAGTTTTTGCATGGTATTAGCTGAAGTTGCAAAAACTATGAACAATAAGCCAGTGTTCTTCAATGAATTGTCATTAAGTCCTCTTGGAATATTTCAGTAGTGTGTAACAATAATTTAATCAATAAAAATGATGATCAGATGGCTTTAACAATGAGCGGTCAGCCTACAAAACTAGTTTCACATATGGGTTGCAAGTTGAAAATAAGCTTATGGACTTCTACATACTACAAGCCCAATTTGTAAGAAAGATCGTAAAGGGATAAGAATGGAATTCAATTGGAATATTTTTTAATCACTTTAATCATGCCATTCGTAACAAAAATCACTCATGTCAGGGAACATTGATTAGACAGGCATCAATTCTCAGTGTATTTACATGAGTTGTTAATGGATCTTATGTATCCATGGTATTTCTTGTGCTTCCTCACCATAGCCCTGCGGTGGAGCGGTCACTTTAAGAGATCGGTCATGTGAACTGACCATTCGCTTGGATAAACAGCCTGTAATGTTCACATCCTCTAAACAAAGTTCTCCATTTCTTTGAACCTCCTGAGGCTTGCAGACTTCATTTTAAAACCTCCACCATGGGATTGCATCTTGAGCTTTCCATTTAATAGATATCAATAAAGTCTGATAACCGATTGAGTGGTAAGGAGGATTATTGACTTTTTTTTGAGCTGTAACAGTACACATAATACTTCCAGCTTAAAGTGATGGTTGTGCGATTCTCCTGTTTTGGAAACATCATTTCTTCCTTCTCTTTAAATCTTCCAAGTCCCATTTTGTTCAAGGATGGGAAGGAAGGTGATCTGTTTCCTGGTTTCCACCAGGGACACTTGAGTGGCCAAAATAAAGATGTGGAGAGAGGGCCTGAATGATCCTCCCTTGTTATTCCCATGGGGAATTGTCATTGACCTTGACAGGGTTTGCTACTTAGACAGGTAAACCCAATTAAAGAGAAAGGTTTATCACAATGGCATAAAATTGCTTCCATCACAAAGAACCGTCAATCCCAGGGCAGCATGGTAGCACAGTGGTTGGCATCGCTGCCTCATAGCACCAGGAATCTGTGTACGATACCTGGCTTGGGTCATTGTCTGTGTGGAGCCTGCATGTTCTGTCTGTGTCGGAACGGGTTTCTCATGGGTGCTCTGGTTTCCTCCCACAGACGTGCTGGTTAAGTGTATTGGCCATCGTAAATTCTCCCTCAGTGTAGCCGAAAAGACCCCGCAGTGTAATGACTAGCGGATTTTCACAGTTAACATAAACCTACTTGTACAATAATGAATAAACCTTTTATCATTTTGATCAGAGGAACCAAGCTAATTTTCACAGAATAGAATCATACAATCCCTCCAGTACAGAAAGAGGCAATTCAGCCCATCAAGTCTGTGCCAACAACAAGCTCACCCAGGCCCTATTCCCACAATCCCACACATTTACCTTGTTAATCCCACTGAGATTATGGTCAATTTAGCATGGCCAATCAACCTAGCCCACATATCATTGGACAGTGGAGGAAACAGGAGCACCCAGTGGAAACCCATACAGGCATGAGGAGAATGTGCTAACTCCACATAAACAGTGACCCAAGGTGGGAATCGAACTTAGATCCCAATTGTAAGACAGTTAACCACTGTGCCATTGTGCCACCCCAATTTATTTATCACAAATAAGGCTTACATTAACACTGCAATTAAGTTATTGTGAATTCCCCTAGTCACCTCACGCTGGTGCCTATTTGGGTCAAAGCACCTAACCAGCACCTTTTAGACTGTGGGAGGAAACTGGAGCACTGAGGGGAAACAGACATGGAGAGAAGCTGGGAATTGAACCTGGGCCCATGGCGCTGTGAGGCAGTGCTAACCACGGTGCCACCTTGCCACTCAAACTCAATCCATTCTGACAGTGATGGGACTCGAATCTGCAACTCCACAGAGACTAGACCTTAATCCACTGGTTTAGATTGCTCATCCATTATTCCGCATGGTGGAAGAATTGCCCTGGTTGCGATATAGATGATTTCTGGCATTACGGTTTATGGACCGCGGAAATGCTATGTGTCATTCTTTAAAATTGTGAAAGGTGCTAAGCAAAGGGAAGCCTTTTTTCTGAAATTGCATTGCAGATTCAGTGCTGTGAGAATGGATGTGTTTAAAAAAAACTTCCTTGTAAAAGTGACTACAATGTTTCTTTGTAGTATACATAGCAACCAACGCGATTCTTCCTCAATGCTCACACACTTAATACAGTTGTAGAGAAAAATAATTTACAGAAAAAGTAGTACTCTAAAGGAAAAAAATAATGATTAAACTACATTTCCTAACTTCCAGCAATTTTATTCTTTAAAATGTATGATGTAAAGATCCCTGACCTCATTTTCTATTTTGCTGAAATGTGTTCAGTATTGAAGGGTGACCATTGAATTTCAAACATTCTGTAACACCCCCAGTATCTCAGGAATGATGTGGTATTTCATGAATGAAAATTCCTAAAATTTCTCCAGGAGAGGAGCTGTTTTTCAGGAAATCCTGAGTCATAAGTAGACTGGGAAATGTTACTTGCGCAGTAAGGGAGTGTGGTTTAACCATCTACGCAGAATGCAATTTCTACAGAACTGTCTGACAAAGCAGAAGCAATGGCGAGAATTCTCTGCTTATTCACGCCCTGCTACCGCTGCCAGTGAGAACAGAGAATTTGGTACTTAGCCAGGGGGCTAAGGCATTTGGCAATAATTCTCTCAATAACTTTTACAGATGCACCATAGAAAGCATCCTTTCCAGAAGTATCACAGCTTGATATGGCTCCTGCTCTGTCTCAGACCACAAGAAATTACAAAGGATTGTGAACGTAGTCCAGTCCATCACACAAAGCAGCCTCCCATCTGTTGGCTCCACCTACACTTTCCCCTGCTTCAGGAAAATGGCCAGCATAATCAAGGACACGCCAGACATACTCTCTTTCACCTTCCTCCATTGACACAAAAGATACAAAAATTTGAGGTCACATACCAACCAACTCAAGAACAGCTTCTTCCCTGCTATCATTAGACCTTTGAATAGACCTTCCTTACATTAAGTTGACTTTTCTCAACACCCTAATGTAGACAAAGTAACACTACATTCTGCACCCTCTATCCTTTCCTTGTCCCTTATGTACTCTATGAATGGCACGCTTTGCCCGGAGAGTGTGCAAGATACTTTTCACTTTATACCAATATATGCAACAATAATAAATCAATTCAAAATTTCTATTCACTGCAGCGGGACCAGAGAATCTCAGGCAAGGTCGGAGAACCTGGCCTAATATCTAATATGTGTAACATTTGGTCTGCAAAAAAGTGTCTTCACATATATGAATTTACGAATAATAAGCTAGCCTGTCTAAAACTTGATTTTGTTTACCATATATCATGATCTTGTATAAAACAAATTCAGACAAATGATACAGAAAATAAATTTATTGCAGAAAATATTTGACAATGACCAATGGGAACAATCTGATACTTACTGTAAAACATGCAAAGACTCTCCTGAAATAATACAGGAAATTTGAAATGACCAATACAGTTTTAGATTCAAAGCATCTAGTAGCATTACTAATAAATCCTAAGTAATGAAGGCTTTTATTTTAATATAAATCCAATTAGCCTACAATCATCAATATTTAAAATGATAAATATAGTTCATTTAAAAACAATGACAGCAATAATACTAAACGTTTTAACTTAAATGTTTTCTCCAATAAATTTAATCAATTCTAAGAAAAGAAAAAACATATTCTCAGAAACAATTTCAGGCATTTAAACATCACTAAGCCAAAGGTTACTATTATCTGGTACTCCGTGTTCCCTTTTTATTAAACAGCAGGAAATATTAATTCTTTAAGAATTGCAATTTTTACAGATATTTATGCATAGTTAGCTTGTCCATATACAAGGAGTCAATTTTCTCTTCTTGATTTCAGAACTACATAGAAACATGGGAATTAGGAGCAGAAGTAGGCAAATTTGAAGCAGAATTGGCAAATTCAACCTTTCGAGCCTGCTCTGCCATTCAATCAGATTATGGCTGATCTCTCCCTGGTCTGAAATCCACCTCCTCGACCTGCTTCCTATATTCCTCTTTCCTTAGAAATACATCTATCCCCCTCTCAAAACCATTCACCAGTTCACGACCATTCGAGACTCCACCATGCTATGGGTCTGAGAGTTCCAGAAATTCACCATCCTCTGCGAGAAGTAGTCCCTTCTCATCTTAGTTTTAAATTTACCACCTCAACCTATGCCTGTGACCTCTTGTTCTAGACTTCTTGTCTGAGACTACTAAACTTGTGAAGAAACATTGCAGTCTGTAGACTGGATACGCTTTCAAGTCTATTTTCTGCAGCATGTTAAATAATGAACATTTTTGCCTGGAAAGTTTTGATTGGGGAGAATATTACCATGAGATGGCAGTGTACACTGAATGCTTGGAACTGCTCTCAAGAAGTCTTAGGATGGCTTGTCTTTCATTGCAGCAAAGAAAATCAAATTTATTTTCCAAGACAAATAATGGAATTCGATTTACCTGTCAATTGAAGGAGCACTTTTAAATATTTAAAATATAATAAACGTCAACACTTATAGGAATATGCTTCATGCAGTTTCTTTGATTTCGTATTTCAGGAATACAGAACTAACCTATATGTATGAATCATTTAACATATTACAACAGTTTCATTATTCTGCTTCTTTTCTCATATTGCATTCCAAACAAGCTTTTACAGACAGTTACTTTTTATATATTGTGGAATCACAGATGGTGTAGACAATATATAGTTGATTTGGTCTCAGTGGAAAAGTAAATTAACACCATTCATTCCATTCAACTCCTGACTAGAGATTATCCAACATTTTTATTTCAAAGATGCACTTTAATATATAAACCTCATAGGAAATCAATATGCAGCTGAGAACAGTTTTGGTGCTGGGTACAGTGCAATAATTTGGACAAAGAATAATTGGATACTGCAAAAGTATTTCAGGAAAACTACTAAGAATAAGGAAATATACTTGTGTTTTGTCTCAATTATTTCGTTAAAGTCAAAGCCAGGTGCATAACTAATAGACAACTTGAACAAATCAACCTTGTGTTAGATTAGATTGTGCTGTGTGGAGAGAACAATAGATATTAAAGTGAAAATTAAGCAAAAAAAAAATCAATGAAAGAACTAATGGCACAGTATTATCTTTTGAAGCAGATCCTTCCCGTTTTATAGCTCTGCTGAGTAGTCTCACTTCAGCTGTATTTTCGAAACAAAAAGTGCTGCAAGGGACACATGCGTATTTGAAATGCGTAGCTTGCTGTACATAACAAATAGTCCCCCATTAAAGCGTCAGCACTAGCAGTGGAAATACTGCAGAAAATACAATTGCAAACAAGAAATAAAAATGAATAAATTGCCATTTATCAACTCAGCACTCTGCCAGTCGTACATAAGAGAAAAATTGTCACATTAAGGACAACATTGATTCGAATATTCATCATGCTCGGTTAATCCCTCCTTGCAACACATACGGAAATTGATCTTGTAAAGTGTATGAGCGTATTGAATTGGGAATTATTGATGGGAAGACCTGATTAACAACAAGGCGAGATGATTTGGTAACTGCAAAGAGGTTTACAATTGGGGAATTTTAGGGGGCATTGGAAGCTGCAGATCAAGTCTGAAATCAGATCAGGAGATGATTACAAAAACAATTGTGACATGAATCCTACTCCCATCGCCAGTTTCTTTTTTATCAATTACAGACCTGGTTTAGTTTTGCTATCTGCCTTGAAGACTCTGAGAAACATACTTGTAAGAAATTGGCCAAAAGCTTCAAACAAAACTGTTATAAAACTCCCAGTTAATCTGGCAGTATCTGCAGAGAGGGGAAAACAGAATTGCATGCTCCAATATGGCCTTAGTTACGAAGAGTAAAGTGGACATCAAAAATGGCTGAGAAATCATGCTATTGGAAAGATACACACCCAGGCACGTGCAGTTTGTCCAAATTTGTGTCTTGTAGATGGTGGACAGGCTTTGGAGTCACAGGGTGAGTTATTTGCCACAAAACCTCTCGCCTCTGACTGTACAGACTTCACCTGTTTTTGTAGATACAGTTGAACCTCTGGTCAATATTGATGGTGAGGGATTTAGTGATGATAATACCATCGAATATCATGGTGAGATGGTTAGATTTTCTTGTGTTGGAAATGTCTTTGTTTGGTGCTTGTGTGATGTGAATATTACTTGGTACTTCTCAGCCCAAGCATATGTGTTGCCCAGGTCTTGCTGTGCATGCACATAGACTGCTTTGGTATTTGGAGAGTCATGAATGAACATTGTGCAATCGTCAGTGAACATCCTGACTTAATCAGGAGAAATATATTAGAGTATGAGATGAAATTGGCTCGAAATGTGAAAATGGTAGCAAGAGATTTACAGGTATTTAAAACATAAATGAGGAAGTGGAGTGATTGTTGGTCCTATATAGAGTGAGATTGAGAAGTTAATATTAGATAATAAGGAATAGCAGATGAAATGAAGAAATATCTTGCTTCTATCTTCACTATCCAGGATACAAAAATGTTCCAGTAATTGCTGTAAATCAGGAAGTGGAAGGGAGAGAGAAACTTTCTAAAATAATAATCACGAGGAAAGTGAAACTAAGCAAACTGCAGACTGACAAGCCTTCATATCGAAAGGGTCTTAAGGGTCTCAGGAGAGCTTTTCCACGTGGTAGGGACAGCATGCTGGTACAGTGCTTCACACTGCTGCCCTCACAGTGCTGGGGGTCCCAGGTTCGATACCGGCCTCAGGTCACTGTGAAATTTGCACATTCTCCCCATGTCTGTATAGGTTTCCTCTGGTTGCTTTGGTCTTTTCCCACAGTCTAAAGATGTACAGGTTACGTGGATTAGCCTTGTTAAATTGCCCCTTAGTGCCAGGGGGATTAGTTAGGGTAAATGCATGGGGTTAGGGGAAAGTGCCTGGGGGCTCAGTGCAGATTCAATGGGCCAAATGGCCTCCTTCTATACTGTAGGGATTCTATGATTCTTGGAGATGCATTGATGGATGCAGATAGGTTGAATAAGCGGACAAACATCTGATACATAGAGTTAATTGTGAGAAAATGTGAAGTAGTTTACTTTGGCAGGAAGAATAAAAAAGCAGAATATTATTTAAACAGTGAACAGCTGCAGAGTTCTGGAAGGTGCGGAGGGATCTAAGTGTTCTTCTATATGAGTCGCAAAAAGATTAGTATGAAGTTAGAGCACAGAATCAAGAAAGCTAATGGAATGGAAAAAAAAGGAATTGAACAGAGAAGTAAGGATGTTATGCTTCAGTTATGTAGGGCATTGGTGAGGCCCTATCTCGAACACTGTGGGCAGTTTTGGATGCCTTAGAGAAAATCGTACGTTTGTTCTAATGGGAAAGGTGGCATGGGTTTCTCCAGAGCATACCATACCCTGCCAAAAAAGATTCAAGATGGCGTGTTTCACACTATAATGGGAGGGGATGGGCCTCAGCACCCTGGCAAAACCTGGTTGCATTGAGATTAGTGCATCACCTTTGGAGGGCGGCCCAACCATAACAAGAATGAATCATCCCCTCAGCCCACCGTGAAGGTCTCAGGGGCTACCCACCTCCCAATCCTGATCACCCTCTTCCCCCCGCACCGATCATCAGTCTCTTTCCTCTCCTCCCCGACCCAATTATTCATCTCTTCCCCTCCTCTTGCTCATCATCTTCTCCCCAATCTGCCCTATAGTTGGAACTGGCATTGACTTCCCCAATGACCATCACCAGCATCCCCTGCTCCTCCATCCACTCAAGTCCAACACCACATATAAATAAATCACCCCTTCCCCCATGAGGCTCCCACTGGGATTCAATGCTTGGTGCAGGATGGCACTGCTAGATTGGCATGGGCATGATGCCAATTTGGTATGTTAACTTGTACCAGGGGAAAGTAGAGGGGAGCACGTCCTGCTGACATGTTATCAATACCTGACGGGGGGGGTCAATATATGAGGGATTAGGTTAATGATATTGAAATCTATTTAAATTAATATAAAGCTGGTCTACATTGAGTGTGAACCTGATGACGTCACAAGTGAGGGAAGATCCAAGATTGAGATATCACCGACTAGATCTGCGACTTGAGTCACCACCAGCATTCACGTGGACGGTGAGCATGGCCTCAAGGTCATTCCCCTTACTTAAGGAAGGATGTAAATGCGTCAGAGATGATGGAGAGGAGGTTCACTAGATTGACATTTGGAATGAGCAGCCTGTCTCAGAAGGATACTTTGGGCAGGCTGGACTTGTTTCCACTGGGGTTTAGAAGACTGAGAAGCGGCTTGATTGAAATATATAAGATCCTGAACGGTCTCGGAAAGGTGGGTGTGAAAAGGATCTTTCCTCTTGTGGGTGAGTGCAGAACAAAAGGGCATTATTTTAAAATTAGGGATCACTCTTATCAGATAGAAATCAGATTTTTTTCTTGCAGCAACTTTAGAACTCTCTGCTTCAAATAGGGGTGAACACATTGAATATTTTTAAGGTAGATGTTGATAAATGTTGTTGGGCAAAGGAGTCAAAGGTTTTTGGAGGTAGTTGGGAATGTGGTACTCAAAAATAAACAGATTAGTTATGATCTTAATAAATGACATTGAAGGCTCAAGGTCCCAAGGACCTTGTTACTATTTCATATGTTTGTAACTTTACGATGGAGGAAAGTTCATTGATAAAACAACTGTAGATGGTTAGAGGTAGGGTACTTGCCTATGCAGCTCCTACGGTGATGTCCTACAATTGAGATTATTGTTGTCCAACAAGCACAACCATTTTTCTTTGTATCATAATGATTCTGATCAGTGGGGTATTTTCCCTGATTCCCAGTGACTTTGGTTTTCCTAGGGTTCTATGTGGTTATACTGGGTCAAATTCTGCCTCAATATTAAGTGCACTTGCACTCACTCTCACCTCACCTCATGGGCTAATCTCTTTTGTCCATCATTGGACCAAAACTGTAATGAGATCAGGAATCGAGTTGCTCTGGCAGTATCCAAACACTGAGAAGACTGATGAGGAGAACGTTGATCAGATTGGATTTTTGTGGCAAACCTGAGCAGATTTCCACATTGTGGTATAGATACCAGTGTTGCAGTTGTTGTGGAATAGCTTGCTCAATGGCATGTGTAGGTCTGGAGCAAAGCTTTTCAGTACTATTGCTGAGATTCTGTTAATGCTATATTTCTGTTCCCTGATGTTTGCACAGTTCTAGCATCTAAGCTGGTTACTCAGAGTGTGAGATACACCGGTTTTGTTTATTTTTTATTTATCCCTTTTTCTCTCAGCAGTTCTTGGATGTCTGAAAAGATCAGGACACAAGGATAGGGCTGGGGATGAGAATATGATAGTGATGAGAATTGCCGTCTTGTAAAAATACAGCTTCTGCTCATGAACAAGAATAGATTGTGAAACGAGGTACGAGTGAGGAGTCAGATTGGATCGAACATTGGCTGCACCAGTAATATGCCAACGTCGTCTCTCTCATGGGGTTGAGGGCATGCAGCTCAATAGGGCTGGCTGTCAACTGAGCCTGCATTAGAGAGGGCAATGTGTCACTAAGCTTGGTGTCATGTACTTGGGGGCGACCTGTCTGACAACTTGCAAGTTGTGTGGTAGGAGTGTGAGGCTTGCAACAAGGCTGAGGTCAGATTATAAAGGTATGAGTCATAGTTGATAGGGATTGTTGGGATTTGAGTGAAGGGAATGGAACAGTGAGGCTAGTATTTCACTTGTGGGGCTATGGTTATGTGGAGATCCATTCACAAACCTTCACCACTTGTGTGATGTAATTGAACATTTTGCGGTGGCCAGATCTTTGGAACTCAACTTGCTGGCATTGCCTCCATGATGTTCTGTTCCAGGTGCCTTCACAAAACACGTGGTAGTTGCCTGGCTGCCTGTGGGAAGAGGATCTCTCTCCGCCTATCCTTCTTCTGCACTAAGATCACCAATACTGCATTGGTACACCTTGAGACACATTATGGGCCATTGCACCATTTCAACTTCCTTTCAGCTTATAAACTCCTCTTCAACTACTTCTCACAGTTGCTCCAGTCAAAATGCACGTTGCCTTTAAGAGGTGCAGGCTAGCTTTAATCTCACACAAACTTGGGTCCCCTGTTGAAAGATGAAACCACTTAGCAGTGTGCTTGGCAGTGCCCTACATGTCATTATTATTTAAGTTATCACCACCGTAGTGGGCTGGCTCTCAAACAATGACGAGTCAGAGCACAGGAATGAGATAGAGAATCTGGTGAACTGATGCAGCAAAAATAATCTCTCCCTCAATCTCAACAAAACGAAGGAGATTGTCATCGACTTCAGGAAGTGTAAAGGAGAACATGCCCCTGCCTACATCAATGGGGGAGAAGTAGAGAGTGTCAAGAGCTTCAAGTTTTTAGGTGTTCAGATCACCAATAACCTGTTTGGATCCCCCCTGTTGACACCATAGTTCAGAAAGCCCACTAATGCCCCTACTTTCTCAGAAGACTAAGGAAATTTGGCATGTCATCTACGCCTCTCACCAACTTTTATGAATGCACCATGGAAAGCATTCTTTCTGGTTGTATCACAGCTTAGCATGGCTCCTGCTCTGCCCAAGACCACAAAGAGCTATAAAATGTCATGAATGTAGCCCAATCCATCATGCAAACCAACCTCCCATCCACTGATTCTATCTATACTTCCCGCTGTCTCAGCAAAGCAGCCAGCACGATTAAGAACCCCATGCTTCCCAGACATGTACTCTTCCACCTCCTTCCATTGGGGGAAAAAAGATACAAATGTTTGAGATCACTGCTGTCAGATTTTTGAATGGACTTACCTCCCACTAAGTTGATTTTTCTCTCCACCCTAGCTGTGACTGTAACACTACATTCTGCACTGTCTCATTTCCTTCTCTTTGAACGGTATGTTTTGTCTGTACAGCTGCAAGAAACAATACTTTTCAGTGTATACTAATACATGTGACAATAATAAATCAAATGAAAATCAAAATCAGGTGCCCTGAAGAAAGCTGCCTGTAATAATATGAATGGACACAATTCATCATACATGGCAATCTGATTACTGGCATTATCCAACCTTGTCCCAAATGGTTTGATGCTCCAATCTGCTCTGCACCACAGTGTCCACAAAATACATTTGACAGCAAAACCATAGAGGTTTTGATGTGGTACCAACACTTATTCAGTATTTAGTACAGCGTAATATATAGTTTTATCAGAACTGTTCACAATGAAGGAAGAAGTCCCATCATACACCAGGTTTATGAGTTAACTTATTTATAGTATTATTTTAATATTATTTATTGATGTTAAAACAGTTATTTTGGATTCTGCATCAAACTTTAATAATGGCAGTCATGTTTTCTCATCCAGAAAGTTAAAGCTGATTGTCATTCTTTATTCTAAGCGGATATAAAACTGGCTTATCTTTTGAGATAGAAAAAATAAGCATAAATGCCCAGAAAGGCATATATACTCTTATGTCATCTATGAAACTGATAGACTACATTGTATTATAAAGTACTTACAATATGGAAACAGATCCACCCTGGTGTTCATTCTGCACATGGGATTCCCATCATTATCCCCACCAATATATCATTTTATTTTCTCTTTAATGTATTTACTGAGGTTTCTCTGAAATGTTTTTGTTTTAGTCCCTTGTGATAGTGAGCTTCACATTTCCTCTGGATAAAAACATATCTCTGAATTTGCCAATTGGTTTTTCAATGATTCTGGGGATGGATTAGTTCATTTGGCTAGATTTATTTTATTCATGGCACATGGGGGTTGCTGGCTGGCCAGCATTTATTGCCTACCCGTAGTTGCCCTTGTTTAGGGGTCAGTTGACAGTAACCATATTGCTATGGCTCAGGAGTCACATGTAGGCCAAACCGGGTAAGGATTTCCTTCCCTAAAGGACATTAATGAACCAGATGGGGTTTTTCCGAGAACAGACTTATGGTCATCAGTGGATTCTTAATTCCAAATTTTTTTTTATTGAATTTGAATTTCACCATCTGCCATTGCAGGATTGAAACCTGGGCTCCCAGAACATGAATTGAGTTTCTGGATTAATAGACTAGCGATAATGACGCTACGCTTCCCCATAAACTAGCTAATGTATGGTTTCAGGAAATTGCCAATAGTGTGGGCTTGATTCCCATTCCAGCTGAGGTAGACTTGGGACCTGCCTCCTCACAGTGAAAGGCAATGGCACACAACCATTGACAACCAAAACAGCCAAGGAAACAGTTCAGGATCTAACACCAGCAAACAAGGAGCAGAGAACCTGCCCCTGGGCTGAGCACACACAAATGAATGATTTATTACTAAGCATCTTATATTCCCTAGTTCGAAACTGCTCAGCAAATGGAAACATCTTATTTATGTCTACTCTACCCAACCCTTGAACAATATTAAATACCACCAGCATATCATTACACAGGTTTCTCTTTTTTAGTGAAAAGATCTCCAAAGTATTCAATCATTCCTGATAGAAATAATCTCTCAGCTCAGGTATCTTTTTAGTAAATTGTTTCTGCACCTTCTCAGTGTCTCTAAATTCTTATTATAATGTAGAAACCAGACTGCTCAGAATACTGCTTGTTCTTATCCTCTCAGTTTGAGTAGTTGATCAATTATCTCCTCTCTTTCTATCTTCAATGTATTTGTATCTTTTTCAATCTCTTCTCCTAATGTCATGCCTAACATGTTCAACTTCCCGCTAAATGCAGTGGCAAAGTGAAACATCTTTGCTATTTCACTGTCATTGCCTATAAATTTACCAAGATTTCCCTTTGTGGTTCCAACCTTATCCTAATTTTTATTTTGCTGTTTTATGTAGTAGTAGTTTCTCTTGGCTGTCCTTATTTTTTGACTTGTTGCCAAGTATTTTCATATTCTCTTTTGCCATCATTGCCTTTGTGGTCAACGCACATCAGAATTACCTTTCCTCTGGTTCCAAGCATTCTACATCTCCTTATTCATCCATAGTGTATTATTAAAGGCTAATTTTCTTCTTGCTTTTTAGCAGAAAATAGTTTTCCTGAAATCCATTGCTCACTGATTTTTTTTCAACTTTTTTGTTCTATTTTTATATCCCTCTACATGATAAGGAGAAAAGTTTGAAAGTGTTAGATACATCAAAGGCTATGGGCCCTAACGACATTCTGGCAACAGTACTGGGGACTTGTGCTCCAGAACACCTAGCCAAACTGTTCCAGTACAACTGCAACATTGGCATCTACCCGACAATGTGAAAAACTTCCACATCTATCCTATCCACAAAACGTAGGACAAGTCCACCCCAACCACTTACCATTCCTTCAGTATACCCTTAATTATCAATCAAGTGATGGAAGATATCACCATCAGAGAAAATAAGCAGCATTTACAGAGCCGTATTCTGCTCGGTTATGTCCAGTTTGAGTTCTGCCCGAACCACTTGGCTCCTCACCTCTTGATCTTGATCCAAACATGAACAAAAGACCTGAATTCAAGAGGTGAGGTGAGGGTGACTGCCCTTCATATCAAAGCCGTATTTGACTGAATGTAGGAGTCAGAACAAAATTATCCAGAATGGGAATCAGAGGGAAAACTTTTCTCTGATTAAAGTTATACCAAGCACAAAGGACAATGATTGTGGTCATTGGAGATCAATCATTATCAACTCCAGGAAATAATGATCACTATTGCCTGGGTGTTCTCATTGGCTTAGCATTCTTAACTGTTCTCTTTTGCTTCCAAATGCTAGATCCAACAGTGCTCTCTCTTTTTGTTAGAGTTTTTGGAATAAGAAAGGAATTCTGTGCATGTTGTAAATCTCTTTCTTCTGTACCCTTTCACTTCACTCGAGTGTGGCTAAAATCCCCATGTCCTTTGTTCATTTCACATAATTACTTAAGGTTATCCTTCCTGCATTGCATTTTCACTATAAGGTGGCCTCATCTATCTCTTCTTGTCTTTTATTTAATCCATATGAGTTCTGTTTCTAACCATTTACTATTTATGTTCCTATTTTCTATTGCCATTCTGTTATCTCTCATTTGTTCAGCTTCCCTTCCTGCTTTCTTCCATCTCTATCTTTTTGATTATGTAATGTTTCATTGCCAGGCTTGCTCTGCATCTAGCCCTGTTTCAGATATTCTTACCGTTTACCAATTTATGCTTCCAGCTTCTCTTACTTTTTTTTTGGATGCTATACGTATGCCATAGATACAACTTCATTTCTCTCAAAGTATCATTCATTTCACTTTAACAATTCTTTTATACTTTTGTTTTACAACTGCATTTGATTCTTGACCATAAATGTAATTGTGGTTTTTTTTTTTACTTAGTTTTAACATTTACTCTCATCTCCTCTTTATCTTCAGAATCACATTATTTTCACAAGATCCTTCTACTTTATCCTCCTAGTTTGTTGTTCCACAACTATATTTACCTTTTTTGTTTGAAACTATTGTAACTCCAGTTCAGTTGGACCTTTTCACCAGTCCCAGTATTGGTGCTCGTGTTCCATGCACCAGAATCCTTCCTTCCCATATTAGACTTCCAGCTATGCAATCACATTCCTTATCTACATATTCCCTATGTCAATCCACATATACGTCTGACCAGAACATTGGGATCAGCATTCATTTGGATCTTATTTAAAAATTTCTTCCTAACTTGTGACGTTCCCTACGCAGGACTGTATCCCATTTCCTCACTATACCATTGGTCCCAATAAAAAACACAACAGCAGGAATTTCCACTCCCTTTTCGAGTTCAGGTTCTTGACGCAGAGTGTGGTAAGGGCGTGGAATGCTCTGCCTGCAGCTGTTGTGGACTCGTCAAGTTTAAGGGTGTTCAAGTGGTCATTGGATGGGCATATGGATAGTATTGGAATAGTTTAGGTTAGAGGGTCATAAAATTGGTTCCATTGGTCGGTGCAACATCGAGGGCCGAAGGGCCTGCACTGCGCTGCAATGTTCTAATTGCTCCAATACGTTTTTCACCTTTGCCTCAAATAAGTAAGACCGTTTCCTAGCAGAGAATGCTATCTTCCCAGTGATCAATTTCAAAATAACTAGAAACTTTCTTTCCCGCTTTTCTCCCATCCACCATCCTTGCAGTGACTCCTGCTTAACAACACTATGGTTCTCTGGCTCTCCACTCAAAAACTTATGTTCTTATCCTCATGGATAACAAGTGTATTATTGGACAAGGATAACGTTGCAGGGTCATTCTTTTTGGCACTGGGATGGTACGATGACACAGTGCTGCTTCACAGCACCAGGGACCTGGGTTTGATTCCCAGCTTGGATCACTATCTGGGTGAAGTCTGCATGCTCTCTCCATGTCTGCACGGGTTTCCTCCAGAGCTCTGATTTCCTCCCACAATCTAAAAGATATGTCAGGCTAGATGCATTGGCTGTTATATTCTCCCTTAATGTTACAGGGCTTGGAGTGTGGTGACTGGGGGATTTTCGTAGTATAATAATATAATGATCACACTCTTCCCCCCTCCTCTCCCAACCCTGTACATGCACTTTTCTTTGCAATGTGACAAAACGATCCAAAAATTCCCTTCCCTTCCTTAAGTATTGTCATGTCTCTAATTCATATTCCAGCTCAAAGACTTCAAGCCCCAGTGTCTGAAATCAGAAGCACTAATGCAAACGCAGCAACCTAGGGCAGTCTTGCAGTTAACAATCTCCCAAGTAGCACAATCCCACACGTTGCCAATTCTGCCTTCATTAATCTTTATTTATTAATTAGAAGTCATTTATATCTCGAGCTAATAGAATGAACTGAGACTTGGTATTAATTAGCCAATTAATTAATTTGATTTTAAATTAATTGCTAATTGCTATTTATTTATTATTTATGTACAACAGATACTTATTTAGTGCTAATTAGATCAGTTCAATGTTGGTTTCCACCTCTGAAGGCTGAAGTGGTTGTAACCATCTTCGGCAAGAGTGCCAGTTGGATGATCCGTCTCCTCCTGAAATCCCGAGCATGCCGTCCTCAGCCAATTTGATTCACTCCACATGTTGGAGTGGCGCAGTGGTTAGCACTGCTGCCTCACAATGCCAGGGACCCGGGTCCAATTTGGGCCTTGGGTTCAATTCCAGCCTTATAGAGTCCGAGAGGTTTACAGCATGGAAACAGGCCCTTCTGTCCAACTTGTTCATGCCATCTTTTTTTTTAAACTGCAAACCTATTCCCAATTGCCTGGGTTTAGCCTATAGCCCTCTATACCCATCTTATTCATGTAATTGTCTAAATGCTTTTTAAAAGACAAAATTGCACCCACCTCTACTACTATCTCTGGCAGCTTGTCCCAGACACACAACCGTCTGTGTGAAAAAAATGCCCCTCGGGATTTTTTTGTGTCTCTCCCCCCTCACTTTAAACCTATACCCTTTAGTTTTAAATCTCCTACTTTTGGGAAAAGTTGTTGACTATCTAGCTGATCTATGCCCCTCATTATTTTATAGGCCTCTATAAGTCACTCCTAAGTCTCCTACAGTTCATGGAAAAAAGTTCCAGTTTATCCAGCCTCTCCTTATAACTCAAATCATCAAGTCCCAGTAACATTCTAGTAAATCTTTTCTGCTCTCTTTCTAGTTTAATAATATTCTTTCTATAATACAATGACTAGAACTGTACACAGTATTTCAGGGGTGGCCTTACTAAAATCTTGCACAACAAGATGTCCCAACTCCTGTATTCAATGTTTCGATTAATGAAACCAAGCATGCCGAATGCTTTCTTTACCTCCCCGTCTGCCTTTGACTCTACTTTCAATGAGTTTTGAACCTGTACCCCTAGATTTCTTTGTTCTATACTTCTCTGCAGTGCCCTACCATTAACTGATTAAATCCTGCCCTGGTTCGATCTACCAAAATGCATCACTTTGCACTGATCTAAATTAAACTCCATCTGCCATTCATCAGCCCACTGGCCGAATTGACCAAGATCCCGTTGCAATCCTACCTAACCTTTTTCACTGTCAGCTATACCATCAATCTTGGTGTCATCTGCAAACTTACTAACCAAGCCTCTTATATTCTCATCTAAATCATGAATATAACTGAGAAATAACAGTTGTCCAATACTGATTGCTGAGGCACAACGCTGGTCACAGGCCTCCAGTTTGAAAAACAACCTTCCACAACCAATCCTTTGTCTTTTGTCATCAAGCTGATTTTGTATCCATTTGGGTGACTGTTCGAGTTCGTATATTTTGAATTTTCTCCAAGTAATCTAGTTTCCTCCCACTGTTCAAAGACATGCAGGGTAAGTTGATTGGCCATGGTAAATTGCCTCTTAGTTTCCAAAAGGTGTGTGGATTAGATTGATTGGCCATGCTTTAATGTAAATATGTGGTGTTCCAGGGATAAGATCTGGATTAAATCTCTTTTGGAGAGTCAGTTCAGACTTGATGGACAAAATGGCCTCCTTCTACAATGTAAGGATTCAATGATTCCATGATAACAAGAAGACTAAATGCCTGACAATATTTCAACAATAGCACTGAAGACTTGTGTTCCAGAACTACTGGCGTCTTTGGCCAAACTGTTTCAGTACAGCTGCAGCACTGGTATCTTCGCTGGCAGTATCAAATTGCTCAAGTGTGCCCTGTCCCCAAAAAGTAGGACGAGTCCAACCTAAAAATTATCACCCCATCAATCTGTTGTACATTGGGGAATGCTTTTTGAGATGTCTCAATAATAACTGGTTTATTATCTACACCTGAACTATGTACAGCTGCTCACAAGTAGGTGTTACACTGCTGATGTTCAGTGAATGATCATTCCCCGCCTTGACCTGTGGCAGGATGTTTTCTTTTTCATCATCATTTTGGATGGTGCATTTACACGGTGCCACACATGAGACCTACAAACCCGAATATCATTCGCTCGACGCTCAATCATCAGTTAAGTATTGGAAGTATTTGTTCTGATTTGATTTAATTTGATTTAGTTTTGTCACATGTATTGGTATACTGTGAAAAATATTGGTTCATGCACGCTATACAGATTAAGCACATTGTTCATTGAGAAGGAAAGGAGAGAGTGCAGAATGTAGTTTTACAGTCATAGCTAGGGTGTAGATAAAGATTAACTTAATATGAGATAGGTCCATTGAAAAATCTGATGGCAGCAGGGAAGAAGCTATTCTTGAGTTGGTTGGTACATGACTTGAGACTTTTCAATCTTTTTGCTAACAGAAAGAAGGTGGAAGAGAGCATGTCCAGGATGTGTGGGGTCCTTGATTATGTTCGTTGTTTTTCCAAGGCAGCTGGACATCAAGACAGTGTCAATGAATGGGAGGCTGGTTTGCATGATGGACTGGGCTATGTTGACAAGCCTTTGTAGTTCCTTGCTATCTTGAACAGAGCAAGAGCCATACCAAACTGAGATATAACCAGAAAGAATGCTTTTTATGGTGCATCTGTAAAAGTTGTGAGAGTTGTAGTGGACATGCCAAATTTCCTTAGCATCCTGAGAAAGTAGAGGCATTGGTGGGCTTTCTTAACTATAGCATTGTTTAATCCAAAAATAGCACCATTAACACAAACAGAGAGCTTCCATTTCACACATCTGTGTGAAAATAATTTAAGTTCAGAAGACGACCAGTCAGTAAAAAGGCAGTGGCTCAGCAGCAGAGGGTAGTCTGAAGAATGGTCTTTTTAACACTTGGCTGCCTTCAGCTTCTGGTGATGGAGCCCCTCCACCTCCCTCAACTGGCTCTTTCACTTTGGCTCATCTGGCCCTGAAGACTTCACCCCTCAACCATGGAGCTTTTGCCCCTGTAGCCCAGAGCCTTCAATCCCCAGTACCTACAAGGCCTCTCCTGGTAATCTCAAGGCCTTCCCTGGTGCTCTCCTGACCCATTGAAGAAGACTTCTGCTTTGCGAGCTCTCTGTTCACCTCTGAACTCCATTAAGAGGTCAGGTGCATATCTTATGAAAGCAGTCGCGATTTGCGCCATTGCCGCGTCACTCCACCATGGGTGGAATTTTGGATGTGGGGCAACGATTGCTGTGGGGAACCCGACAATGAGTTACAAATATTAAAACGTGATCCCCGACATTGCATGGTGGGAAATGTGGCCCACCACACAGATCACGGTCAACTTCCCGCCAACCTAAAACTCCTGGCTTCAGTTTCCATGGAGACAGAAAGCATTGGCTTCCTCTTTCAGTTTCCTATTTCAATTAAAGCTTGTCTCAAAAAAATACAAGCTTTGAAATCAGAGATTCTGTCACAATGCAAGTACCTTTTAAGCATTATAAATAGCTATTATGCAGAGTAGTGTTCCCAGCTCGTGAATAGTGCAGGTCAAATGCTTTTATTTGGCTTTTCTGAAGAGCCTCCTTCATCTGCTCTTAATGCATCAGCCAGAAAGTAACTTTTGAAAGGATACATGATGTGAGGTGCATTGGGGTTGATGACACAAATATACACATCAAGGATTATTGTGAAACTGATTCAAAGATGTGGAAACCCCTTAGCACACCAGACCAATGCCAAAAAGAGACCAGGGTGAACTATTTCCACAGGCCCTTGAATCCACTTGCTTAAGTATCTGAACTTACCACCTCATTATTAAGAATTATTTCTCTTCTGATTCTAGAGCAATTCTTTATGCCTCACATTGCCAACAACTCTTGAAAGCGTAACACTTCTCTGCTCTTGGAGCCACATGGAAAAGATTCAATGAAATATTGCCTACAATTGCCTTTGATCAATTGTCACTATAATTCTTTGAAGTAATTGTACAATTCTTAGGTTCAGAAAAATACATATCAAAGCATATGTCTGAGAGAATCCAATCATCTCTTCTTGAATATCAATGCTGTTATTATCCCCTTCTATTAATATCCTGGGAATTACCATTGACTAGTAATTGAAGTGGTCCTACATACTTGTAACTATAAAAACAAGTCAGATACTGGGTATTTTCAGGCAAGTAACTCACCTCCTAACTCTCGAAAGCCTGCCCACAACTTACAAGATACAAGTCAGAAATGTGATGGAATTCTCTCCCCTTGATTGAATGAGCACAGCTCAGGAACAGTCAAGAAGCTCAACATGTCCCAAGACAAAGCAGCCTGCTCGATTGACATCATCTTAGATGCATATTGGTTTTGAAGTAACAAGATGCATACTTCCATGGCATTGCAAACACACACACAGCAATGGAAGCAGGTGCAGATAAAATCACAATCATTATACTCCTGGTATAATCTGCAGTTTTATTCTCAAAGTTGAAGACTTTGGTCCTTGTCTCTATGTTACTCCTTCATTCTTCCTCTTTGTCTCTCTTTCCCTTTTTCTTTGCTTCTCTGCCCTCTTCTGCATATTTATCTCCATTCATCTTTTCATATCTTCTCTTCTGTCTATTATCTCCTTTTCCATCACTACACATTCATTCCCATTGTTTCTCAACCTCTTCTTTGAATCATTAAATCAACCCTTGAATCTTCATCCCCACTGTCTGTCTTCTCACCTTTAGTCCCCTTTCTACTTCCTGTCACTCTTTCTCATTCCCGTCAAACTAGATTGCAAGAGGTCAGAGATCTCATTTTGACTCATGATCCTTTCTCCCTCTTATTTATTTTGTTTATTTCCAAATCCAGTCAAGATAGTGGAAATAGGAAGAGGAAGTGGAATTGGTCGTCAGTAATTGTGAATTGGCATTCCATTTTACATTAACATCATGGCTGAATATTGGCAGAACCAATTGGAAGATTTACCTTGATTGATGCTGAACAACAACGTAGGGTATTAAAGCTGAATTGTACTATATTTAAGTACGAGCATATGTATCGCTGGTAGATTATTTGATTTATAAATGTACATTTGTCGGGGGAAAATCAGTTGAGGTGGGGGGAGCGGGGAGGGGTGATGTAAAACGGACAGTCGTAGATTGGCTGCCTATTTCACATCCCGCCCAATTTTCCTTCTCACATTTATTTCCATGGCAAGGAAAATTGAGAAGTGGGCAGAACAGACAATCTCCAAGACCAGCTCTTAGCAAAGGTTGAATTCTACTTCCTGATTTTAAACCATATTCAGATATTGTATAACTCGAGGCTAATTTAGTACGACTCATTTTTTTCAAAGTATTAGCAACATAACATTTAATAATATTTCCCAGAGTTTTGTGTTCTCTAGCCTATGAATTTCTACCCATTAAAATGAATAGACAGGAAATGGTGATCTAATGAATGTAGAAGCAAATAAAAGAATCCATCGATTTGCCAGTTGATATAGCCAGTGCAAATACTGACACCTTATTAGTAAGATTGTTACAACAGTTATGTGCAAAAACAATCCAATACAGACACATACAGTATAATAAAGGCTCCTGTGAGTTGATAGTTCTCCGATAGCTTTAATCCATTAAACTGTACACTCTGTAATCCACAGCTCCCATTAATGCACAATTATTAAAATTTTGTTTTCATCCATATATATGACAGTGATCATTACCTGGTGATCAACCCCCAGCTCAGATATTTATGTGTTTGCATTCATACATTAGTAATCTCAGTTCAGTCATTCTTGGGATGCAGGTGTCACGAGCAAGACAATTTGTTATTCAACCTTAATTGCCCTTTAAAAAATGGTGGTGAGACATCTTGACAACTGAACAACCTGTTTGGCATTTTAGAGTTTCTGTTCAATCTCATGACTCAGTTGGTAGCACACTCACCTCTGAATCTGAACTTTGTTGGTTCCAGTCTCACTAGAGACTTGAACAGAAAAATCTGGAGAAGCGCAGAGAGAATACTGCACTTTCGCAGCCATTACCTTTGGAAGAAATGTTAAATGGAGACCCTGACTGCACTTTCAGGTAAATGTAAAATATTCACAGCATTGTAGTGAAAAAGGAGAGAGTTATTCCCCAGCATCCTGGGGAATATAGTCTGTTCATTATCACATTGTTCTTTGTGAAAGTTTACAATGTGTAATATTTCCTACATTTTCAACAGTGACTACAATTCAAACGTACTTTGTTGGCTGCAAAGTGTTTGAGAACATCTAGTGATTGTGAAAGGCAATAGACAACAAGTCCCTTCTTTTTGTCAGTATGGAATCACATATAGACTTGATCTGACAAAGACAGTAGTTTCCTTCACAAAAGAACATTGATCTACCAGATGGGGTTGTACAAAATCCAATAGTTCTACAATCGTCATTTCTGACATGATATTTTCATTCCAGATTTAGATGGTTAGTTGAATTTAATTTTCCCAGAAAACATGGTGAAATTTGGCCCATGCCATGAATAGATCATGGTTATACAGGGAATTTTTCAACTCCCCATCCCAGTAGCTTCTTCACATTAATCCCACTCCATAGACTTGGAACAGATCCAATCTTAACTGATTCAATGAAGACCCCTCTCCACTGTCTGCATGAGTCATTGGATAATTTCACAAGAGCACAAAACTCAAAGCACAAAGCAGTTCATATGATATTAAACTAATAGTTTTATTCAAAGATTTGGAACAAGGATGTGGGAATTCAAAAAACCCTGAGTGTATTGTAGTATTCACTGGTTAAATTACGCAAGAGTGTTCCATTTTCCAACATATCTCATACTGAGGAGCACTAAAATTATACCCAAAAAAATGAACACATGAAATTATAAATAATAAACTCTGCAAATCATTTTGCCGGTTTATACATCTATGGTAAATGGTATCCCATCTCTTACATATGTCTAATCAGAGACATTTAGAAGCTTTTAGACTTGTTTATAGCGAGCAAATATTCTTCTGTGTGAAATCTATAATTGTTTTTTATAAATCAAACCTCTTCCCATCAGAAACCAATAATCATTTGGAAGTCTATTAGATCAGCGCTACTCCTAATAATGCATGTAACACATTAGATGTCGCAATTCAATCATTAACTCGACGGAGATTGTTCTTCAAATCCTCCTATTAAAGAAATTGCTGTAGTTTCTGAATGTGTTCTTCATCAGAGTGCAAAGATTTCCTTTATGCCCACTTTAATAATGACTTTCAACACCCTTTATTTTTATTGTCTCGCTGTGTTGATTCACTGTAGTGTTCTCCAGCTGAGTGGAGAGGTGAATAGTTGGCCTGAGGAACAGGGCAAAATAAAGAAATTGAACTACAGGTGGCAGTTTTCGTAACATTTTAAATTCTCAGCCTTGTGGGGGAGAAAATTATTAGCACTCATGTTTTGTGGCTATTTTATCATGGATTGCTTAATGATGCCAATTAGTAGCTTGTTAATTCCTCTCAATCCTGATTTATACTATTGTTCTGATTTTGAAACCTCCACTGGCAGCCATGACTTTCCACCTGAGCTGAAAATTGCTGCTAGCATGAACTCTAATTAATCTGTGGGACAGTGGGCAGCAATTGTGGGAATTCCATTTAGCAAGCAAACCTTTTGCTCATTCTTCTCAGGTTGCCAAACTTCTGTCGCAGGAAAGATTTTTGATTTGTTTTTTTTTGTTACTCGTATTAGACTACAGTGAAAAATATTGTTTCTCGCGTGCTGAACAGACAGAGCCTATCGTAAATGGGGAAGAAAAGGGGTGGGGTGCAGGTTGTAGGGTTATGTCGTAGCTAGAGTGTAGAGAAAGATCAATTTAATATGAGGTAGGTCCATTCTAAAGTCTGATGGCAGCAAGGAAAATGCTATTCTTGAATCGATTGGAAGGTGATCTCAGACTTTTGTATCATTTTCCTGACAGAAGAAGGTGCAAGAGAGTCTGTCTGGGGGGCATGATGTCTTTGATTATGCTGGCTGCTTTTCTAAGGCAGTGGGAAGTATAGACAGAGTCAATAGATGGGAGGCTGGTTTGCATGATAAGTTGGGCTTTGTTCACGATCCTTTGTAATTTCTTGCAGCCTTGGTCAGAACAGGAGCCATACCAACTTAGCTTTCTTAATTAAAGTGTTGGTACGTAGGGACCAGAATAGGTTATTGATGATCTGGACATATAAAATTTTGAATCTCTTCATCCCTGTTGACGTAGGCAGAGTAAGAAGCCTGACAACATCAGACTTGTTACTGTGTTTACCCCAGTCCAATGCTAGCATCTCTACATCATGATGTAGACAGAGGCATGTCCTCCAATACTCTTTCTGAAGTCGATGACTATCCCTTTCATTTTGCTGACATTGATGATGATTGTTGTCAAGCTAATTCATTAAATTCTCTCTATCTCTTTCCTGTGCTCTGTTTTGTCTTTTGTGAGATCTGACCCACTATGGTAGTGTGATCAGCAAATGTGAAATTTGGGTTGGAGGAGAATTTGGCGACATAGCCACAGGTGTATAAGGAGTAAAATAAGGGGCTGAGGGTACAGCCTCGTGGGAGACCGGTGTTAATGATAATCGTCGAGGAGGTGTTGTTGCAAATCCTTACTGATTGAGGTCTGTGGGCTCAGAAATTTGGATCCAGTCACAGAGGGAGGAGCCAAGACCCAGGCCACAGAGTTTGAAGATGAGTTTTGTAGGATTACTGATATTGAAGGCTGAGCCATAGTCAATAACATAGGAGTCTGATATAAATGCCTTTGTTATCCAGGTGTTCTAGGGTTGAGCTTAGGGTCAGGGATATGGCATCTGCTTTTGGACCTGTTGCAGCGATTGGTGAACAGTAATAGATCCAGGCAGGCTGGGAGACCAGAAAATATCATCAACAGTGTGATCAAGTGGCAAATACACTGCAATAAGTTTCTCATTGGTGGTCAGTTTGAGTTCAGCTCCTGGTTCATTACAGCCTTGTTCCAAACATTGACTAAAGAGCTGAGCTTGAGATGTAAGGTGAGACTGTGCTTGACATCAAGTCGTCATTTGGCCCAAGTGTGATATCAAGGAACCCCAGGAAAATTGAAGTGAATTGAAATCATGGTGAAAACACTCCACTGGTCGGAATCACACTGAGCACAAAAAGATATGGTTGCAGTTGTTGAAGGTCAATCATTTGCCCCAGGACATCACTACAGGAGTCCCACAGGACAATGCCCTCGGCACAACCACTTTCAGCAGCTTTATCGATGACCTTCTTCCCTTCATAGGGCAGGCATGGGATGTTCACTGATTATTGCACAATGGTCAGCATTGTACAACACTCCTCAAATACGGAAACTGTCCCTGTCCATGTGCAGCAAATCCTGGAAACTTGGGCTGGTAAAAGGCAAGCAATATCCAACTCCTGTAAGTTCCAGTTCATAACAAGTCCCAACAAAACAGACTCTGAACACTTTCCTTTGATATTTAATGGCATTCCATTGCTGCATCCCCCACTATCCAGAAACTGAATTGGATCAGCCATATAAATACAGTGTCCCTCAGAGCAAGGCTGAGTCTGGGATTTCTGAGTAACTCACCTCCTTATCCCCAAACCCTGTCCACCATCTAAAATAAACAAGTCAGAAATGTGATGGAATACTCTCCACTTGCCTGGATGAACTCTGCTCCAACAAGACCCAAGAAGCTTGACGTCATTCAGCACAAAGCAACCCACGTGATTGGGATCGCTTCCGCAAACATTCAATTTCTCCACCACAGATAGCAACAGTATATATCAAGTACATTATAAAACTCACCAAGGCAGTAGCCTTGGAAGATCCTATCAGCGTGAAGGTCTGGAAAAATTCATATCCAATTGTGTTACATTGGGTGAAATTGTAGGACACTGATCTCAATGGTGGAGGTGTTTTGCTCTACAGGGTTGGTATAGTAGCTCTCGATTAGAGATATTGCTTCCCTTGGTGTGGGATGTTCCTGTTTCCGTGCTGTTTGACTCACTGTATTGTGGGATTTATACCACCATTTAGTTTCTTCCTTTAAAATGGACGCGCGCTGCACACGGAATTCCGACTGCCGGCCGATCTGGATCCCTTTCTCGAAGGTTGGATCTTCCTTTACTTACAGCATGTCTGACAGTTCACTGCCTACTACCTCTACTCCTAATCTATCCTTGATAACATCAGGTTATAGGCCTCAGTATTTGCAGGCTTTAGCCATCCTGCACACACTATTAATGAATGAATCCCTAGTTAAGCTGGACATACTGAACTAAATTAAAGCTTATGAGGATTTTCTTTCTTCTCAGGTTAAAATGATTTTAGTACTTCATCAAATTTAGCAGATGCTTCATTGATTCCAAGTCTCGCAATAATGTTGCCTGTTATTGAGCTTACTGAATAAAGCAGCGTGTTAACTTGTTCAGCTACTGTCTTTTTATCCTTGCCTGAAATAATTGTGTACTTAATGAATCTTTTTGTTCCGCACTCCCCATTTATGTGATTGATTGGCCCTTGGATAAGTTTAAATTGATCTGGTTGAGTGGATTTTTGATCCATGATCAGAATAATTTAAAGTAGAGGAGCAGCTTTAAGAAGCTGTGTAAATTCAGGTTGACACTGCAGTTTCTTTGAAGCCAAATGGTGTCCCCGCTGTTGCCAGTTTTGTTAGACTCCTGTTGCAATGGTGCTCAAGCCCGATTTCCCGATTACCCGCCTCTAGCGGTCCCCTGACAGTTCCAACTTTCCCACCCCTTCCCGGCAGCCCCAATCTCCCAGCAGACCCGATCTGGATGGGCAGCCTCAATAGCTGTCCTCCTTCCCTCTGACTGTGGTCCTGACTGCAGAGTGGAATGTCCACACTGTCTGGGTACCCCCATGCCAACACTATAGTTAAGAAATGCCTCTACTTTCTCAGAAGATGAAGGAAATTTGCTATGTCCATGTGACTCTCACCAATGTTTACAGATGCACCTTGAAAAGCATTTTTTCTGGTTGTATTACAGCTTAGTTTGGCTCCTGCTCTGTCCAAGACTGCAATGAACTTCAAGATGATTAAATGAAGCCCAGCCTATCACTCAAACCAGCCATCCACCCACTGACACAGTCTATACTTACCGCTGCTTCAGAAAAGCAGCCAGCATAATTAAGTTACCTATGCACCCTGAACATACTCTCTTTGGTCAGGGAAAAGGTACAAAATTCTGAAGATATGTACCAAGTGACTCAAGGACAGTTTCTTCCTTGCAGTAGTCAGACTTTTGAATGGACTTACCTTGCATTATGTTGACCTTTCTCTGCATCCTAGCTATGGCTGTAACACAACATTCTGTACTGTCTCCTTTCCTTCTCCATGAATGGTATTCGCACAAGATACAATACTTTTCACTATATATTAATACATGTGATAATAAATCAAATTAAATTGAATTACAGCCCCACACCAAAGGCCAGGTGGACATTCTGGAAATGGTCGCTGGCTAATTCACGCACTCACCAAGTCAGTGACTACTTGGTTTGTATTTATATGTGCTATCCTGACAGGTTGCATTCTGGAAAACTAGCTACTCTGTGAACGTCCTTCATTCTGTGCCTTTGCTGCCTGAGGTTGCCATGTTTGGCAAGATAGATGAATTTGGCTGTACTATGAATAGAAACCTGCTGGGTGCATTCCTTGATAACACTATAAGGAAATAAGATCGCACTGATGCCTTGCGGAAGGACTCAGAGATGTAAACATTGAAGGATGTTGTCACTTCAAGTTTATTTTTTAGTGTCACAGGTAGGCTTACATTAACATGACAATGAAGTTACTGTGAGAATCCCTTAGCCACCACACTCTGGCACCTGTTCGGGTACACTCAACGAGAAATTAGTTTGGTTAATGTTCCTAGCCAGCATGTCTTTTGGACCTTGGGAGGGAACTGGAGCAACTGGGGAAAATCCACACAGACACGGGAAGAATGTGCAGGCTCTGCACAGATAGTGACCAAACTGGGAATTGAACTCGGGTCCCTGGCACTGTGAGGCCGCAGTGCTAACCATTGCGCCATCGTGCTACCCAGTGTGGCAATCTGCAGATTTTCTTAACGAGCATTGCTAAATGTTTTCTTTGTTGTCATCACTTAACTCATATAACACTGTGTTTGATGTGAATCTTCCATGAGAATTTCCATTTTGCCCATATTTACTATCAATGAAGACATATCTATTGATATATATCTGTCAGCTGACTTTGTGCCAAACCTAATTAAGCTATGATTGTGCTCTAATCATGATAGCAGGCCAAGAATAATTGGATTGTGTTTTACTTTGACTCCAAAAACAGTAAGAGAATGTAAATGTCAGGAAATTGGAGCTTCTCTTGGTCTATAGACACCAGTTTGCCAGAAATGCACCAGAAAGCCATTATAACGCTGGCGGAGCAGGAGCAGCTCTGAGGGAATTCCCCACTGATGATTTATTTAATTATTCTTCTCTAGAATATCCCTTTGAGACTCTAAGGTCTTCAAATCAGTCCTGAGTGGACCTGAACAGTTAATTAAAAACTAGCCTGACTGAGCTATTTGAAGGAGTGACGTCTTTATTTGAAGGAAGGCTTGATAGTGTTTCTGCAGAGATGCTCCCAATTTGTCCAATGTGCAGGAGAAGAAAAATAGGATTTTTCCCAAAATGCTACCAACAAAGAGAAGGCAGGTCTGAGGAATTTCTGGGCCCTTCTTTCATGTTTTGTAATTTTCTCCTCACCGTCAAATCGTGGCATCCATACAGTACAGAAGGAGGCCATTTGGCCCATCAAGTCTTCACCAACCACAATCCCACCCAGGCCTATTCCCATAATGCCACACATTTACCCTGCTAATCCCCCTGACACAAGGTTCAATTTAGCATTGCCAATCAACCTAAGCCACACATCTTTGTAATGGTGATAGAAGTATTAAGTTTTAGGGGAGTACAACATCCAAAACCTCATTGTTTTGTGGAAAGATGGGAAGCAGATTACAGCAAAAAGTTGTCTGAATGCTGTTTCTGCACAAGTTTTGTAGACTTTGGCCGGAATGTTACCACAGTTTACGCCGGTGGGATTTTGCCATCCCGCTGTGGTAAACAGAGGTTTGGCTGGGTGCCAAATTCGCTGATCTCACCGCAGCAGGAGTGTGGTATGAATGGTGGTAAGATTATCCAAAGTCAACACTAATTCAGATCTGAAAATCGAATGGTTGTGGAAACATTATAACGTAGAAACCCTACAGTGCAAAAGGAGGCCATTTGGCCCATCGAGTCTGCACCAACCACCCAGGCCCTATCCCCAAATACCACATTATGTTGACAATCCCTCTAAAATATCCATCCTGTTAAATGTTATTACTAAGTCAATTTTGCTAGTCTAATGACTATCAATGCTACCTGATCAAAGTTTGTGCTACATCACTTGTGATTTGCTGGCAAATAGAAATAAGTGTTCACTGTTTTCCCCTTTAAGCCATTTCACAATTTTGAACATATTTATTAATCTTCTCTGCACAAGTCTGCCACCAGTATCATAAATTCTGATTCTGAAAATTATCTTAGAATGCTCTGATGTAGATTAACTATCTCCCTAATATCCTGCTACTCCTGCCCAAATGTGCAAATTCCAACTGTTGTTGAACAAATTCAAATTCATACCTTTTTTTCATACTTTTCATATAAGGGAAGCAAAGCGACACATTGGTTAGCATTGCTGCCTCACTGTGTCAGGGGGTTAATTTCAATTCTGGCTCAGGTGTCTGGTTTGTGTGGGTTTTGCATGTTCTCCCTGCATCTGCGTGCGTTTCCTCCGGGTACTCTGGTTTCCTCCCACATTCCAAAGATCGATTGGCCATGCTAAATTCCCCTTAGTGTCACGGGAATTAGCAGGGTTAATATGCGGAATTACAGAGATTGAGCCTGCAAGGAATTATTGTTGGTGCAGGCTCGATGGGCCAAATGGCCTCCTTCTGCACTGTATAAATTGTACGATTCTGTGATAGTTAAAGGACTCTGAAACTTCTTGGAACGTTTTGCAGCTTCTTTTAAATCTTCAATTATTGGATGGCATTTGAATCAGCAGATAACTTGCTCGCCATGAAACGCATTCAAGTTTCACTCCACTGAAGTCAATGGGTTAAATACTAGGCAAGTAATACAATGAACCATTGATCTTCTCTATCAGATTACCAAGAATCTGGGTGAGAGGGGGTGTAAAATGGATGATATCGGCTTGCCTGATCATCACACAACACAGCCAATTTTCCTTTTTATGAAAGTCCACTGAAGAAGACCAGATTGAGAAGAAAACAATTTCCCTTGTGAGAAGTGGAAATGTCACACAAATACTTTTCTTGCCTTGTAAGAGTTGTCTTTCCTCACTATTTACAGATTTCTTCTCCACATATGTTGTTGCACTCATATTACTTTATATATTGAACAGAAACTTAATAAACTGTGCTAATGCTCAAATAAATAAGTAGCAGTCTATCAAATTGTTTCACAGTGTATGTTTATTACAAAGCAGGAAATGCTCTGGTTGTAGCTTTGGGAAACTAGTTCTGATAGAAGTAACTTTTGTGCCAAGACTAGGATAAAATTTGTTTCTTGGGCACAATTCGTTCAAAATGAAATATATAAAAAGAAACTTCATAGACCACAAAGTATTAGAATTCAGTACATGGATGTGGTGTGACTTGCACCATATTTCATATCCTTTTGATTGCAGAGTTAAAGATAATGAATGCCAAGACTTTCACTGGTTGAATGTGCACAGGCAATAACATTTTACATCATGGTTGCGATCTTACCAGCTTTGCACGCCCTGTCACCGCTACAAGCAAGGATGGAGAATTCGGCCAAATCTCTATTCACTGCAGTGACACCAGGAAATCCTGCTGCTGTGAATGGCCAGAAGATTCTGCCCCATGTGCCAACACCAGGTAAGGTCTATAGGCTGTTTATCTGTAACTTCACATTGTCATCATTGGAATCAAGGCAACATGGAAGTTAATGAAAATAAAGGATATTTTCATGCAGTTGCTATGGTGACGATGGTGGTGTGTTACAGATCATTTCAGGGAGTCTGAGTTGCTGTAGCAACATGCACTTATTTATATGTTGAAGTCTGGAGCTACGATTAGTGATGGCAGAGACTTTAACTTTCTTTCCGTGGGCGGCACGGTAGCACAGTGGTTAGCACTGCTGCTTCACAGCTGCAGGGTCCTGGGTTCGATTCCCAGCTCAGGTCACGGTCTGTGTAGAGTTTGCACATTCTCCTCATGTCTGAGTGGGTTTCCTCCGGGCGCTCCGGTTTTCTCCCACAGTCCAAAGATGTGCGGGTTAGGTTGATTGGCCATGCTAAGAAATTGCCCCTTAGTGTCTACGGATGTGTGGATTAGTGGGTATAATGTGTAGGGATATGGGGGTAGGGCCTGGGTGGGATTGTATTTGGTGCAGACTCGATGGGCTGAAGGGCCTCTTTCTGCACTGTTGGGCTTCTATGATTTCATTAGGCTGGACAGAAAACTCTCCTACTCTCATTGCCATATGTTGGAAGGATTTTCCTATTGATAATCAACCTGTTTGGTTGAAACCAGGTCTGCTGACTCAGAGATGGGGATTCGAACCATTGTTACACCAAAAAACCTCTATTTATAAAGTGATACTTGATGTTGATTTCATCATTATTGTACGGCCATTTAATCAGTTAACTGTTAGCTTTATGTTATGTGGTGGACTGACTTATATTGTAGAATGTAACCCTCCTCATGCCTTTATCATGAAAGATTTCGTATATGGATATAGTGGTAAGGCACTTTGTCATTAATATTTGACTCGGAACCTCTCTGGCTTTCATTACATACCACAGAGGTTTTCCACATCATTAATACATCTTTTATGGCCAACAACTTGTGAAGTGGAACCTGGTCCCAGATGTTTGAGGGTATTACTCCCCTTTGGGGCACAAGGCCTCTTCCTGTGACATTTAGTCCGTTTGTAAATAGACAAAACATTGGTAACTTAGTACTGCATTCAGTTTTCCCTTTCTTCATCTATTTTATATCAATTGAATTAATAGCAATTTAATTGCTTGCTAGTAAAGAACTGGCTGGAAAAGAATAGTCACACACAGGTCCCTGTCTTTTACAGATCAAAGAAACATGTCCATGCATTGTACTTACTTCAATTAAATTAAAGCTTGGGGGACGGCCATTCCCTGATTCACTCTGCATTCCAATGCTTTGACCAAGCAGAGTTGAGCTGCCTGATTTGAATTTAAGCTAAAGCTTGGTATTAACTGATAGCTGGTGCGGTCTTCATGGCAACAATTTTACCAAGCAGAGTTTACTTGTCAATCAATTAGCACTCTCCTCTCATGCACTATAAATCATTGTTCCCTTTCCAATTTGGTGTTATTACGTAACTGTCCTGTTGAGTGCAAGGCAAAAAAACTTCAGCAGCATGTCTCTTCTTTGCAATAGCATCAATTTTTTGCCTGCAACAATTCATAGCAATATCTTGCATTAACTATAAGAAAGTCAAGTTTGAAATTCTTCAAGGCCACCTGAATTCAGTTCAGCTTGCTTGAAATATTAAATTAGTTCTCCCTCCACAGATGCAACCAGATCCTCCGACCCTTTCCAGCACTTTCTGTTTTTACTTTGGGTTTCCAACATCTACAGAATTTTGCCTTCCATTTTAGGATAGATTGCTTTTTATTATATCAAGGTTCTTCTTTTGTCGAAGCAGGCCAGCGAAAGGCTTTGCTGTGCAACTACGTTTCAAATATTTAAAGGTTTACCATGCTTTTCTCACATTACTCACTCACCTATTTAAATGATACGTATATTCATTTATTTAAATCATTTCACACCTCCACCGAAATGGAAAGGAATTTCAGGCATTTTGTTAAGCATTCACAAGCTAGTTTCCAAAATTATCGCTTCAAGGCCTTTATGTTAAAGGATGGAGCCAGTCGATAAGGAGGCAGTGGTATGTCAGCATTATATAATCTTTGCATTTGATTAAGTTTTAGGTTTGTTGATTAGTGTCACAAGTAGGCATATATTAATACTGCAGTGAAGTTACTATGAAAATCCCCCAGTCTCCAACCTCCGACACCTGTTCGGTTATACTGAGGGAGAATTAGCATGGCCAATGTACCTAACTAGCACGCCTTTTGGACTATGGTAGGAAACCAGAGCAGCCAAAGGAAATCCATACAGATACAGGGAGGGCATACAGATTCCACAAAGTCACCCAAGTCATGAATTGGACCAGGGTCCCTGGCCCTGAGGGGCAGCAGTGCTAATCATTGTGCCGCTTGCTGCCCTTCCAATATGCCTCTCAATAAAGTATTCTTCAGCATGCTGTGCATAACTGTGAAAAGCTCAATAGCAGTGCTTAATACTGATTTCGATTTTATTCTTGCCTGTTATGTGTACAGAAATAATATTGGTGATCGATTGTGTTTACATGGAATGCCAGTGGGCTACAAAAAATTTGCCAAAATATTTCAAAAACAGAAAGAAAATCAACAAACTGGAGCATCGCGTTACAATGGACTAAGGGAATTACAATGATAATAACCAGCTGTGAAATCCAATAGAAAGCATTGTAAGCAATTCAGAAAGCAAGTTATGATACATCACTGTCCTCTGAGGTGGTTTGGATCTCTCAACCATACCTTTAAGCAGTTATGGTTGTATATCCGATGGGGTTACTAGCGTACTTTTACTGAGATAACCTTCTCGTAATTGTGTTGGAAATAAAGCCTGCAAGAAAAATCACTGTTGAGTTGACGTGTGAAATTTTCTCACAGGCAGTAGCTTCAGTTTGTATAATATTCACAGAATCTTGAAAATTACACCGCAGAAGGAGATTTTTCAGTCCATTGAACCAGTGTTGGTCTTATCTCTTCAACTGAAACCGTCTATTCCAATCACATGTCCTTGGCTGTTTCCCAAATATTTTTTATATTCTCTCTTATCTAGTTCTCTTCTTCATACTGTGGAGGGTCATTTTTGTCTTGGGCAGTAAACAAAGGAAATTAAATAAGGTGAGATCTATAACAGATAGCCATTTGTTCCATTTTACTGCGGCATTTGGCAAAGATGGAAATTATCTTCATGTTCTCTCTCTCAATTGTGCATCTGTGCCTCATCAAATCTTGAGATTACTGATTTATTAAACAGTGGAATCAATCTTTTATTTTTTACTCTGCACAATCTTTCAAAGTTCTGCATTTTTTAGATCACCTCTTAACTTGTAATAAAAAAATTCTAATCTTTTTAGCATTCATTTAGAATAGTAATTTCTTTTTTCCTTAAATTACTCTGGTGAATCTTCACTTTTGCTGTGCTCTGATATTCTATCAGAACTACATGCAGTACTCAAATTCTGAGTAACCAATTTCTTACACAAATTCAACATAATTTCCTTCAGTTTGTATTCATGATCAAAACCCCAGAACACCAATTACTTTTTTTAAAATCTTTGAACTATGCACTTCCACTTTTAAAGTTCCAGGTATATGGATCTGCTACTGTAAATATCTTACTCTTTAGAATCCATCCTTCATTTTGTTTTCTTATTCTGAATGTTTTACTTCATGTTTTTTAATGTTGAGTTACATCAGCTCCCACAAGCCCATTCTACTAATTTGTTTATGTCCTCTTGCAGTACTTAGACACAGTTTGCCAGATTGCATTAACGTTGCATCTTTTACTTCATTAGGTTGTTCCAAAGTGCTTCACAGCCAATGAAGTGCAGTCGTCTACGTAATGCAGTGAAACAAAGTAGCCTATTTATGCATCACAATGTCTCACAGGTACAAGCAAGACCGGATAATCTATTTCATTGGTGCTGGTTGAGTGGAGAATTGGGGCCATTGTTCTTGTTCAAGTAGCACCCTAAAGTCTTTGTTTCCACTTGAAAAGGAAAATCCACTGATTTAGTAAACAGTGGATCTGAGTGACAACATCTCAGCTTTCACTCAATAGTGTATTGATGAATGATTGTGTGCCTGAGTGATTGAATTAGGGCTTGAATCCATAACCTTATACTCCAAAAGAGTGCAAATGTTCAGTCAAGCTTAACATTATATAACATTCCCTAATTTGGTAGCTTATAGCCTTGTGCTAATGTCTAAATTGTTTAGAAACATAGAATCCCTACAATGCAAAGAAGGCCATTTGGCCCATTGAGTCTGCACCATCCACAATCCCACCCTGGCCCTATCTCACTTATTTTCCTGCTAACCCCATGATACGATGGGGCAATTTACTATGGCCAATCAGTCTAATCCGTATAGCTTTGGAGCATGGGAGGTAACTGGAGTGCCCAAAAGAAACCAATACAGACACAGGGAGAATGTGAGAACACACACATACGGTGATCTGAGGCTGGAATTGAACATGGGCCCCTGGCACAGTGAGGCAGCAGTGCTTACCACTCCACCACTATGTCACCCCAAAGCTTAAATTTGTATCAATGGACACCAAAACATGTGCCTGAGACACATTATTATCTATATAGCTCCATCAATTCCCAATCAAGAAAATCCCGTGCTCCTATTACAGATTTTTGAGGGAGCTTTATTTAGTTCTCTTTTTGTTCCATGTGTTCAGAGATTCTACTGGGATGTATTCTCCTTCTGTTTTTCCACCTCCACCTTGCTTAACTATTTATGTTGCAATTTAGACAAGAGTGAATATTCCTTTGGAGCCTCTGAGATGAAGGACAGGAGTTCCTGAGGGGTTGACAGACATAAAAGCAACAAGAATAAAAACACCTGCCACACCCCTTACTAACCTTTCTTTACAGAAGCCCCCATATGTATTCAAACGTGTCACTGCAATCGCTGCTTTCCCAAGACAAGCTGTCTCAGCGTTGTGCCATTTACTACATGTGACTTGCACACACAACATTTGGATTAGGTTATTGGAAAGGGAAGTTACCACAGCATGAGTCTGTCAGACTATCAGATCGATCTTGGAGACAGCTGTCACATCAGGCAGTCAGCAATGCATACATGTATCAAGCAAGTGACAACCCTTCTGTTTGTATTGGGTAACACTTCCCCAGTCAAAACAAGGCATCATCTGGACAGGATGCACAGCTTTCACCCAAGGTAGGGTGTCCTCAAGTACAAAATGTTGCACATAGTACCATGGGGTGTCAAAGCTCTCTCTATCAGTCTCCTGGCCAACAAAAGTTTGGCAGCAATCCAGTAATCAAATGTTAGATGACCACAAACCAATGTTATACACTTCTGTGGCTATTATCCAGAAAGCCACTTTGATGACTTAATTGTGCAAGCATTCTGTAGTTTCCTTATCTATTTTTTCTTATTCTTTCTTTCAACATCCTGCTTAACCTCTCTAGCCTTCAGTTACAGCTCTCACTACCTCTGGATCCAGCTTAGTATTTGTGAAGGATATAAACATAAAGAGCATAAGAATATGTCACATTATCCCAGCTTCTGTAATGATGATGTAGCCTGCCTCAAACATAGAAAAGGAAGGTTAAAAGAGAGTTGCTGTTTGTGCAAAGGCTGATTTATAATCAAGAAGGAATAGGATATCTACCTGTACAAAGTTATATTAAGGTTATGATGTTATGTGTAATTTCCTAGGACTGGACAAATGAAGCATAATAAGCATTCTAATCACAAAGCTTTAAAGTTTATTTACTGGAGTCACAAGTAGGCTTACATTAACACTTCAATGAAGATACTGTTTAAAAAAAAAATCCCCTAGTTGCCACACTCTGGCTCCTGTTCAGGTACACTGAGGGAGAATTTAGCATAGCCAGTGCATCTAACCAGCACGTCTTTCAGATTGTGACAGGAAACTGGAGTACTTGGAGGAAAACCACGCAGCAATGGGGAGAATGTGCAGACTCCGCACAGTGACTCAAACTGGAAATTGAACCTAGGTCCCTGCCTCTGAGGCAGCGATGCTGACTACTGTGCCATCATGCCATCCTACTTGTATATTTTTTTGTGCCTGTGTGCAATTTTTCCCCTTCAGAATACTTCTAATTCCTCTCCAATATTTCTAAGTCTTAATATCCCACTTCTTTGAATCTGTTTGTTTAAATACCAACCCACATCCATTTCAAATGTCATGTTGCCAGAATATTGGTGCTAATTTTGTTCAACCTTTCTCCTTGTAGACCCAATTCTTGCTCCAATCTGAATCTTAATCTACCAATAACCTGATAAAATCATCACCGGGAGTAAAGCTGAGAAATTAATTGAGAATGAACATGTCAGTGGCTCAGAACCAGCAGCACTGACTCTCTGGGGAGTCTGTGCTTTTTCTCTCCAGAACCCATTGTCATTCTATAACACATCTGAACATGTCAACAGATCTGTAAGTGTTATCTCCCTGCTGTGGAATTGCTTCAATTGATTTAAGTGTCAGACTTGTATGTTATACAGAGGATGAAATACACTGGACAATGGATAATTGTAAGGGTGAAAAATGTTACTCATCATAATAGCCATGCACAGGACTTTATTAAGTCACTCTTCAAGTTTCTTGCGAGCTTCTATAAAGTAAAAATTAAAGTTCATTTAATAGTCACAAGTAAGACTTGCATTAATACTGCAATGAAGTTACTGTGAAATTCTCCGAGTCACCAGCTACAGGGCCTGTTCCAATCAATGCACCTAACCAACACATCTTTCAGACTGCGGGAGGAAACCGGAGCAAACCCACACAGTCACAAGGAGAACCTACACAGACAGTGACCCAAGCCAGGAATTCCACCCAGGTTCCTGGCACTGTGAGGCAGCAGTGTTAACATGCCACAGGCGTCAGTGCTCCTCTTATTTTTCAGCAGGATGAGCCTGCAGTTGCTGGTAGGCCCAGATTTAATAAATGGCCCAGATTTTTGGTGTTTAATGACAGCAAAACACTCAGCATTTCTCATCATCACTGTGAAATTGACAGCAATCTCTGATATCCCCACATCTGCAGTTCAGCAAGGCAATCCAGAAAGTGCTGTCATGATTTCTCATGTTTCCATGGGGTGTTGCTACATTGTTCACCAATAGTAATCCGAGAAATCACTTGATTTGATGTAAACTTCCACTTGTGACACCTCTATTGCAATCCTTCAAAAAAACGATGTCTTGTTGAACGAGATGGAACTTGATTTTTTAAAGGTGGGTTAAGTTATAATTGCTGATGAACAGCCTCTCTAGCCTTGCAAAACTATTGTGGAATGTCAAATTTCTCCATGATGATAAAACAAACTCTCACAGAGTATTAAAATAATAAACATATTCAGCTGCAGGCTGTACCACATGCAGGAGAATATCTATTCTATCAGTATTCACAATTCCTTCCTTCTATGGGCAATCCTCTGTGTCACTTATACTTAATCCACCTCTTTTGTTATTTATGCTGTAACAGAAGTTCAGACACTGCATTGTGAGGGTTTCAAAGGTGTGCTAATGGAGGGGACTGTGGTCAGTGATGGCTGTCCTTTAATTCAAGGGTGATGTCTATTCAGCATCCTGATTTTTTTTTTGAGTCTTCACATGATTTAACATTCTGTTTCTTGATGCACAGATCTTTGAGTACATGGGGGAGGATATCTCCATGGATTTGCTTTCTTTCTTTCTCTGCCACAACTCTGCCTCATCATGAAGACATTGTGACTCAAAGAATGATACAGCTTGTTGGACACGTTGGCCGGAATTCTACCACCATGACCGCCATGGGAATTAGAGTGGGTGAGGGACGAACAGTGGGAAGGTCAGTTGATCTTGGGTGGGATTTTAAGGTTTTGGGACAAGCGAGGCTGTAAAATCCCATCCATTGTCTCCACTTTGAATGATTGTTAGCTAGCTTCTCCCAGTAATTCTGCTGCACTTCAAGGAAACCTTCAGGCAATCTCTGAAATGTTTTACTCATTCTCTTCTGAAACACTAACTTTGTAAAAGTTGAGCAAGTGTGCCCTGGAGAGGGAGACATTCTTTGGCTGTATGGACCCATTGTCAGTCTATTGAAGTTGATTTTTCAGCAGTTTTGTCCGAAAGTTCATGGGGCTGTCTTCAAGAAGGATATGAGAATTTGTTTAACCATTCTTCCATGAAACTGAAGGATGTGACAGGGGTATTGCTGACAGAATATTCTAGTGCTCTTACATGTTATTGGTACACAGCACAGCTCTTGCTGCAATACAAGAGTGCAGTGATGAAACTGCTCTGTAGACTAGGACTTACGTTGGCTTGCAAACTTCTTAATTGTCAAATACTTGCAGCTGTCATCTGTAGAAGGCTGAGTTGTCGTAATAGATTGAATGTTCTGATCTTCTCATTGAGTGTGGCCTTCTGAGAGAAATGGCTGGCAAGGTATTGGAAGTACTCAACATATTCCAGAGCCTCTTCTTCAATATATACGAGAGGTGAAAAATCTTCCTAACCAGGTGTGGGCTGATATGTGAGTTTTCATTTGGCAACTTTCAAAAATCTTGATGCAAAATTGAAAAGATCAGGTTTGCAGTTCTACTGTAGTTATCAACTAAACTGCAGTTGTTAGCAAACTGTTGATTCTATATGTCTATGGTGGTCAGTTCAGCTTTGGCATGGAGGCAACTGAGGTTAAAAAACTTTCCATCCAGACTGTATTTAATACCCACACCGGAAGCTATTTAATAAAGCTATTAACCACTGTCAGGTAGACTGTAAATCAAATGGGGGCTTAGTGAACACTGAAGAAAAGTATTCATTAAACTCCTTACCTATCTCTTCTGACTCCATGCACAAGTTCCCATGATTATCCTAACCTCACCCCTCAATCATTTATTTCTCACATAAGAGTAAAAAGCCTTGGGGTTTTCTTTTATCCGACCCAATGGCTTCTCCTGCCCCCTTCTAGCTCTCCTAAGCCTATTCTTTTAACTCATTCCTAGCTACCTTGTAACACTCAAGCAACGCAGCTGAACCTTGTTTTTTCATCCTACATACGCTTCCTTTTTCCCCTTAACAAGACATTCAACTTCCCTGCCTGCCAGGGACGTACCTATCAAGGACATACAGTATTTGTTCCTTGAAAAAGCTCCACTTTTTGTTTATGCCCATACCTGACAGTTTCTGTTCCTATCTTATGCTCCCTAATTCTTGCTAATTGCATGATAATTACCTCTGCCCCAAGTATAAATCTTTTCCTTTCATGTGACCCTATCCCTCTCCATGGCAATAATGAAGGACATTGAATTGTGATCATTATCTCCAAAGTGCTCTCCCACAAACAAATCTAACAGTTGGCCCAGTTTGTTACCCAGTACTAAGTTGAACGTGACCCCACCTCTTGACGGCTTATCCACATAGTGTGTCAGGAATCTCTCCTGCACACACTGTACGAAAAGTGTCCCATCCAAACTATTTGACCTATGATTCCAATCAATATTTGGAAAGTTAAAGTCACCGATGATGGCCCATGGAAGACTTCTGCAGAAAATGCAGATGTATGGGATAGAGGGTGATTTAGCTAATTGGGTTAGGAATTGGCTAGCAGATAGAAGACAGAGGGTGGTGGTTGATGGGAGATATTCATCGTGGAGTTCGGTGACAAGTGGTGTACCTCAGGGGTCTGTTTTGGGGCCCCTGCTGTTTGTAATTTTTATAAATGATCTGGATGAGGGTATTGAAGGATGGATTAGTAAATTTGCAGATGACACTAAAGTCGGTGGAGTGGTAGATAGTGAAGAGGGGTGTTATAGTTTGCAGAGGGACTTGGACAAGTTGCAGAGCTGGGCCGAGAGGTGGCAAATGGAGTTTAATGTGGAAAAGTGTGAGGTAATGCACTATGGCAGAAATAATAAATGTGTAGAGTATAGGGCAAATGGTAGGATTCTTAGTAGTCTAGATGAACAGAGGGATCTTGGTGTGTATGTGCATAGATCCCTGAAAGTAGGCAGTCAGGTCGAGAAGGTTGTTAGGAAGGCATATGGAGTCTTGGCTTTTATTGGTAGAGGGATTGAATTTCGGAGCCGCAACGTCATGTTGCAACTGTACAAAACTCTAGTGCGGCCGCACTTGGAGTATTGTGTGCAGTTCTGGTCCCCACATTATAAGAAAGATGTGGAGGCATTGGAGAGGGTACAGAGGAGGTTTACCAGGATGTTGCCTGGTATGGAGGGCAGGTCTTATGAAGAGAGGCTGAGGGATTTGAGGTTGTTTTCGTTAGAAAGGAGGCGGCTAAGAGGGGACCTTATTGAAACATATAAGATGATTAGAGGTTTAGATAGGGTGGACAGTGATAGCCTTTTTCCTAGGATGGAGAAAGCTAGCACGAGGGGACACAGCTTTAAATTAAGGGGTGATAGTTATAGGACGGATATCAGAGGTAGGTTCTTTACCCAAAGGGTGGTTCGGGAGTGGAATGCCCTGCCTGCAGCAGTTGTAGATGCGCCAAGTTTGGTGGCGTTTAAGAGGTTAGTTGATAAGTATATGGAAGAGAAGGGAATGGTTTAGTTTGGAGGGGCATTGCTTTTTATATTGGTCGGCGCAACATCGAAGGCCGAAGGGCCTGTTCTGTGCTGTAATGTTCTATGTTCTATGATAACTACCCTGTGACCTCCACATCTATCCATAATCTGTTTTGCCATTTTCTCCTCCACATCTCTATTACTATTTGGGGACCTATAGAAAATTCCTAACAACGCGACCGATCCTTTCCTATTTCTAACTTCAGCCCATATTACCTCAGTAGGCAGATCCCCCTCGAAATGCCTTTTAGCAGCTGTTAAACTATCCTTGATTAACATTGCTACTCCTCCACCTTCCCTATTTACACCTTTTACCACCTTCCCTATTCTTACTGAAACATCTATACCCTGGAACTGCCAACAACCATTTCTGTCCCTGTTCTAACCATGTCTCCGTAATAGTCACAACATCATAATTCCAAGTACCAATCCACGCTCCAAGTTCACCTACCTTATTCCTGATGCTCCTTGCATTAAAGTAGATACACTTCAACCCACCATCCTGTCAGCTTATACACTCCTGCGACCTTGCTACCTTCCTCAGTACCTCGTGACCCTCAACACTGGCTTTTGGACTCCATCTCATTTTTCCATTCCCCTGACAAATTAGTTTAAACCCCCTCCCTGAAGAGCAGATGCAAATTTCCCTCTCAGGGTATTAGTGCCCCTCTGGTTCAGGTGCAAACTGTTCTGTTTGTACAGGTCCCACTTTCCCCAGAACATGCTCCAATTGTTAGCGGGTACAATTTTGTCTTTTAAAAAATGTTTAGACAGTTACATAAGTAAGTTGAGCGATATGGGCCAAAAGTGAGCAATTGGGACAGTTTAGTTATTGAAAATAAGGAGCAGCATGGATAAATTGAACCGAAGGGGTTGTTTCCATGCTGTAAACCTCTATGACTTTATAACCCAGTGGTGTTCCTGCTTCTTGTCATGGCTCCTTGAATGACCTGACCTTAATCTCCTATGGTTTAGAATAAAGTGAAATAGCTTTACAGTATTCCACTGAGGATTTTGCTAATCTTGCACTGAAGTTATAGTGGGAGATCAGGGGCCTGATTGAGACACTGCAGACTGGTATCTCACTCACTTCAATAAACTCAGCTGCCATCTCTATCACCTCCTTAAAGTTCCCAACTTTACATCAAGTAAATCAAATCGGCCGACCTTAACTGCCTTTCTGCTGAAATCACATTTCTTCAGGATTGAAGGCTCACCCTCCATAATGGCTGTTTGTTGCTTCTTCTGATTCATGCTGAATCAGTTTGTCTATCCAGAACTTATTCGGACCAGTAACCTTCCAAACATTTTCTTTACTATCAATCTGAATATGTACAATGCATCAGTGACGTTATTACTGCCTTCTGTACCATTGCCTCACACTTTCCCTTTGCAGCAATTACCTTAGCTAATTTTCCCTTGTGCAGCACAGAATCATCTTTTGGTTTTGTTCATCCAACTCATTCAGATCAATTAATACATCTTTTTGAAGAGCACGAGCAGATTACTGTTTTTTCTGCTTGCAGAATTCAATTTTGTCAATTGTCATGAAGGATTTGAACTCATGTACAATGTGTCGGTAGTCCACTTATTTAACCACTATTCTATGTTACGTAGCATACAGAATCCATTAACATAACCTTTGCACAATGTTCCTTATTGTATAGAATCCATTAACATAACCACTGTGCTATGTTACTTAATGTATGAAATTTGGGCAAAAGAAACCAAGAATAGGGCCATGATTCTCGCAGCCAGCGGGAGTTACTGTTGTTTTCACGCAAATTAGGGACTGAGAATATTTTTGAGACAATTGCAGCTGAAGTGTTTTAATATTAATAGAAGAGAGGATTTTGGCATATTCAGTGTAATTTGCCTTTAAACCTTGTAGAGCAGTCGTGGAAAGGGCAAATGCATTGTTGAAAAGATAAAGTACAAGTCCCAAGAAGTGATAATTAAAAACAGAAATTGGTGGAAATATAATACTGATGCAATCAGGCAGCATCTGTGGAGAGAAAAACAGAGTTAACATTTTCAGTGAAATTTTTTTTTTCCTCAGAGGTGTGTTTAGTACCTTTTCACTTTGATAAGATGTTATATAATTTATCTCAATATTTACAATGTTCTTTTGCAAGCTAGCAGTATGTCACTTTAAAGTAAAGTGACATTAAAGTTGGAACATTGTGTTCTCTGCTGTGCTCTAAGACAATATTAATTCTGCATAGTAGACTAACAATCCAGGAACGCAGGCACTGCAAGCAAATGACCTTGTGTAACGCTACTGACATGGGGGGTCAGTGTAATCAAGGCATCTTGTTGTTTGAATTTGATTTGTGAATAAAGTTTGGATTGACCCTAATAACAACAGGATATGCTCTAAGTACTTTTCAGGCCAATCAATATTCACTGATAGAGAAACAGAGTTAATGGGTAGAATTCATTAAGATCAATTAATAGATCTTTTTGAAGAGCACTAGCAGTTTACTGTCTTTTAACTTGCAGAATTCAAATTTGTCAATTGTCATGAAGGATTATGTACAATGTGTTGGTTGTCCACTTATTTAACCACTGTTCTATGTTATGTAATGTACGGAATCCACTAACATAAACTTTGTACAGTGTTATTTATTGTATAGAATCCATTAACATAACCACTGAGCTATGTTACTTAATGTATGGAATTTGGTCAAAAGGAACCAAGAGTAGGGCCTTGATTCTCCCAACCAGCGCGAGTTACTGCTGTTCTCATGTAAATTAGGGAGTTGGATTCACATTGGAGACCAGACTAGAGATGGGAAGGTCCAAAATTGGCATTGGAGAGTGGCCTGCCAGACTGCCCGTAAATTCCAGTGTCTGATCTGTTCCAGACACAGCTCGATAGTGGTTTAGGAAGGGGGGACAGGGTTACAGTGGGAGTTGTGTGATGATGGAGGGCAATGATGATGTCTACCCACCCTCAAAATCAATCAGGCTGGGCCAGTTAAATAGCCCATTAAAGAGTGGCCACCTGGAATTGTTGGCACAGGGGCCTCCCAGCCGCAGACCAGGATGGAGCAGCGTCCATTCCACTAGGTCCACACTTGCCATCTTTCTTCAGCTACAGCTGTGGCTGCTGACTATGAAGGCCTCTTCACAATAATAGCCTGCCAACTGTGGCCATTTTGAATTGAAAATGCCTTTCCTCTTCTTCTGGAGGCATCTCTGTTCTTTATTGTTGCTACTTTCTTGTTGTGGCAAGAAGAGATTGGCAATCACAATACATATAATCAATGAGCAAAGACAAATATTATCACATTATTTAGATTTTGCAATTATCTAACACTTTAGAATTCAATACTGAATCATTTGCAGTGGGAGCAGCCACAGCTATTCTCAACTTGAAATTATGCATCATAGCTTTCTCTTAGTCAACTCAGAGTTTTACGACCCTGTATAATGGCCACAGTATTGCAAAGTGCAATGACGGTTTATGATTTGTCATACAAGCTTTTGAGCTTGGGGATCATGCCAAAACTCGGGGCTTTTAATACTCGAGCTAAATTTATGAATGTTCTAAGTCCCAACCAAACTGAATTGTATGTAAATGTGTTGGACCATTAAAATTCTGGTAGCATTTCTGTGTTGGCTGCATTCAATCCTGTTGTCAAAAAGCAATTTATTTTCTTTGCCATTATTCTTCCTTCCCTTTCTCAAGGTACTGACAACCTTCCTGGGATATGGCATCTAAACCATGCCAGTGAATGCCAACTGCAAACTCAGTCACGAGAGCCTCAAAATTGAACCCACTCGTAAAGGTACAAGTTAAAGTCTGTCGTGTGTTTTCTTTTAGGTTGTCCTTTGTTGGTTATTCTGAAAAGGAGTTGAAACATTTTGCATTTAGGATTGTGCCAATTCAGCCCAACATTTAATTATCTGATAGCATATTCCAGGGATGCAACAATGGGATCACCTTTCAATAAGAGCTGGACACAAGTGGGGGAAAATTGTAATGAACGGAAGCAGGAATTGTGGTGTGTGCAGAATTCTCCCTCAAAAATTCGAAGTGTCAAATTTGCATGAAAACTGGAGTAAAACTAGAGTGTTTTTTTTCAATGAGAGTTCAGAGAAAATCTACCACATGCTGTGCGCTGCAGTGGTCACCTGCATAAATATCATTAAATTTCAGAGGGCAGGGCTTATCCGCGCTGGAAAGGCTGAAATCGGTACACTGAGCAGGATACTGCGCCAATCTGCCAGTGCTGAGATTGACACATGCACAGTGACTCCTCACTGACAGCTTTCTGATCACTGGCCTGCCCTGCAACCCTGCTGGTGAGAATGGAAAATCCGGCTTCCTAGCCGAAACCTCATTCACTTTCAGCAGCACTGGAAATTCCCAGCTGTGAACGAGGAGAGAAGATTTTAGCTAGATGGTCTTGTCAGAACCTGTCAATATGCAAACAGATTATACTGAATTTTCTTTTGCCAATTTATTTAGGGTTTTTCCTAGCAATCACAGAGCCTGTTTAAGCATGCAGACCTTTATCAGAATACTCTCTAAACCCCAGTTAGCTGGCACTGTGACTCAGTTGGTGGTGGGGGGGGGGGGGGGGGGGTTGGCGTTGTTGGTGTGGTGCATCCAGAAGTAAAGGTGCATTCAAAGAAACATTTAAAATGGTTAACTCCACTTATCTGTAATTGAGCTGATGGTAGAACTCAAAACTGTGCCTTCAGCTCACAAACTCAAAGGTGCAGTGGCTTTGCTGAAATTGTGTCACAACATTAGGCCTCTTCTCTCGTCCCATCATTGGACCTATGCCACACCCTGGAAAAGCAGGTTTCCACTGCACCACAACAGAGTTTTAAATGTAGTCACCAGCGTCCATCCTTGCTTCATCACTGACCAAGGCCTCTACACCAATAAGCCATGCAGAGTGACTCACTGGTATTTGCTATGCTTTTATCACTGGGTAAAGTCTGACCTCTGCATTTCAGGCTTTGAATGTGTTGGGTTCAAGCCTGTGCTTTGCAGCCTTATGTTTAAAACCATATTGTTCTGTGATGCTAATGTGTCTTTCAGAAATATATTTTTTTAAATCGTATTTTCTGCAGTTTACTAGCAAGTCTTTTGGTTTCATTGTGATATCGGCTGTCTGCTTCGAAGTTTTTTTATTGCTGCTTCAATGGTTTAAATGGGGCTTCGTTTATTTTTGCTCTAGGCCTTTTGCAGTGCCTGGGATTTAATCACCTTTTGAATTGTTAGGGGGAAGATTGATTGACAAATGAAAGTCACCTGGCTCCTCCACAGAAAAATCCAAAGATTCACTTTCAGTTTTGATTCAGAGACAGAAGTTGTCCCAGTTGTCAAGTTGTAGGCAGGTTTTCTCTCTCTCTCTCTCCCTGTGTCTCTCTCTCTCCCTGTGTCTCTCTCTCCCTGTCTCTCTCTCTCTCTCTCTCTCCCTGTCTCTCTCTCTCTCTCCCTGTTTCTCTCTCTCTCTCTGTCTCCTTCTCTCTCTCTCTCTCCCTCTCTTTTTCCCCCTCTCTTTCTCTGCCTGGTATTATAGATTCAGCTGATTAGCAGGTCTTCTTGCCTTCCTGGAATGAGAATTTGGTTTCTTGCAGTGGTTCACTGGCTGTAGGCTAGGGGTCAGCAATGACATTATCTTTACTTGAGGGCTGCTGGAATTTACAAGGCTGGAAAGTTGGAGTTCCATTTCTCCAACCAAAGAACTAAATTCCCACATCATATGAGCATTTGTATTTTTTGTGCTAAACGTATGGAAAAGGTATGTTTTAAGGAGATTTTTTGGTTAGAACATTTCCTATATTTTCGAGGGTTATACAATATCTTGTTTTTTTTTCCTTATTTGTTATTGACAAAAGCTATTGCTATACATTAACTGTATTCTTAAATAAACTTGGATAAAAATTTCCTGGAGGTTCATTTGAATCATACCTGAAGTGAAGCATCTCATGTTTACCATAGCCAAATTCAAATTGCAAAACATATAATCCAGACAGATTTCATAAAGTATTTTAGAGTTTCTAACTGGAATTATAACAGCTCCATGACCAAGAGTTTCCTTTAACGTTTTACTATTATTTCTAACCATAAGAAGTTGAGGAAAACTATTGCTGACACCTTTGTACACAAAAAGTGACTCACAAGCTTGTCAATCAAACCTCTCTCTCTCTTTCTCTCTCTCTCTCTTTCTCAAAAGTACAATCTCTGTAGACATTGCAAGCTTTGCTCACATTATCCTCCGATTTGTGTTTTTCAAGTCTTTGGTTGGGTCACAATGTTAAGAACCCTGCTAATGTTAAATGCAAAGGTATCCCTGTAACTTAGAAGGATAACATGGAACACCAGTTCTGAGTGATGTGTATTTTCAATTTGGTATAATGTGAGAAAAGATATACAAACCAGGAAGGAACAGTACAGTCCTGTTATGATCATTTAATAAAAAATATTTGTTACTTTAAAAGAAAACACTTGACAAGGAAGACAAAAATACACTACAATCGTACATTTATCTAGAATAATGGTTAAATCCAAATGTCTTTGTCCTGAACTCTGAGAAATGTCACTATTCCCAAACAATATCCAATATTACATAACTCGGAGAGCTAAATCCAGCAGATAGTTACCACACCATAGCTTACTTTCCATGTTTGGGAAAGACATCTTCAGTTTTGGTGTAGAAATTCTTCTCTGTTAGAGTTTTGATTTTAAATAGCAGCCTTTCAACTAAGCTTGTCTTCAGAAGAAACGGATTTCTCCAGCTGGATGTAGCTCTGACGGGAGCTGTTTCCCTGCCCTCTTCAGTGATCTCATTATGGATATATTTGATTTTACCCACCCTGTGGACCAGTCTTTTAGCAAAGAGGTGCAAATTATTTCCTATCTATCCACTTAGAGTTCACCTCTTCTATACACCTTTGTTTTTCCCCAATCACTTTGCTAAATCCTTGTTTTCCATCGACTATACTAATTTTGCATATCAAAAACACCCCTTTAAACAGTTTGACTTATCAGTTCATCTTTTATCCAATTTTCAAATTTTATTTCATTCCGTTTTCATTTTTTAGTCTTGATATTTCTCAATTCTTAACAGCAGACTCTGTTACATTAAATGGTGTAGAAAGCATATGCACTAAAATGAGGAGGCCACATTAATATCAGCATGAGCTTTAGTTACTTGAATATGCAAACAATGGTTATGTCATTGCTTCTCAGTCTTTTAGCTAAGACCAAGTGTAGTATTGATCTGCTTACTTGGTTGAAGTCATTCGGTTACATTGTAGTTTCATTCGAAGCAATTTTTAAAAGTGGCATTTTGGCCTTTTGGTTAAGATACAAATGAGATCAAGCCTTGGAGGTGGAGCTGTCCCAAGACAGGAGGTGAGAGCTTTGTCTTGTTCGCTTGGATCAGGAATGTCTCAATTTGTTGAGACTCTGAATTGGATTTGATTTGATTGAAATAATTTTTTTTAAAAATTGGCTAAGATCAGGAAGCAAAGGTTTAAAGTGTAAGGAGCAAGGTTTAAAAGTGATGTATGAGGCAAATATTGTACACAGAGGGTGGTGAGTGCCTGGAACTCGCTGCGGGGGGATAGTGGAAGCAGATTATGATCGTGATTTTTAAGGGGATCTGGACAAAGATATGAATAGGGTGGGAATAAGATTTGGTCTCTGGAAGGGTAGGGGGCTTTAGTTCAGTCGGGCAGCATGGTTGGTGAAGACTTGGGGAGCCTATTCCTGTGCTGTAATTTTCTTTGTTTTTTGTTCTTTTATCAAACCCAAGATGGTGTTCAATGCCTTATCTTGTCAGCTTGGACCCTGTTTGTCTCTCTTGTGTGGATAAGCTTTGGATTCAATTGGATTTTGAATATGTTTTTTTTGGAGTAAGCAATGAATGGATTTGCCTGGTCCACTCTGAATATTGACTTTGTAACTTTAAGGACAGAGTTAAAAAATTATTTTTGTATCAATGGCACAGTGATTAGCACTGCTGCCTCATAGCACCAGGGACCCAGCTTCAATTCCAGCCCTGGGTCACTGTCTGTGTGGAGTTTGCATGTGGTCTTCGTGTCTGCCTGGGTTGCTTCTGGATGCTCCAGTTTCCTTAGATTGATTGGCCATGCTAAATAGTCCCTCAGTGTTAGGGGGCTAGTAGGATAAATGGGGTTATGGGAATAGGGCCTTGGTGGGATTATTGTCAGTGATGGCTTGATCGGCTGAATGGCCTCCTTCTGCATTGTAAGAATTCGATGATTCAATGATAAATACCACATTTGACTATTTATGACAGATCTGGCAGCAATTATCCTGCTTGTCACAAGTTGTTTTTATTGCAATTCTCTTGAGAACAAACATTTAATGAGAGAAGTAATTACTCTGGAAGAGACTGATTGACACCGTGCAGACAAGAGTAGGAAAGACATCTGTATTAGTGCACTACTGAGACAAAAGATTGATTTCCATGACATTTAATAGAAAGCTTAACAGTATTCCTGTATAAATCCTCCTGGAGGGCTAGTGCAAAGAGGATAAACCTGACCTTGAAGTGGTGGCCCTGGATTGCTTTCTTTTACTGACAAAGACTTTTAAAAAAATGATTAAAGAAACCTTTTTGTTCTGTAGAAATGTTTAATTCACCTCTTTGACTGAGCTTCAAGACACCTGTTTGAGAAAGTGATGGGTGGCACAGTGTTTAGCATTGCTGCCTCACAGCGCCAGGGATCCAGGTTCGATTCCAGCCTGTCTGTGCGGAGTCTGCACATTCTCCCTGTGTCTGCATGGATTTCCTCTGGGTGCTCAGGTTTTCTCCCACAGTCTAAAAGACAGGCTGGTTAGACGCATTGGCTATGCTAAATCCTCCCTCAGTGGACCCGAATAGGACCCAGAATGTGGCAACTAGGGGATTTTAACTGTAACTTCATTGCAGTGTTAATATAAGCCTACTTACGATATTAATAAATAGATTGCTATTTGAAGAAGGGTGAAGACTTGAAATGTTAACTCTATTTTTCTCTCTGCATAGATGCTGCCGAACCTGCAGAGTTTATCCAGCAGGTTCAGTATTTATTGTAAAATTTCCAGGATACACAGTACTTTGTGTTCATTCAAATATTTCCTTCTTTCGATGCTTTCTTGGCGTTTTCTTGAGATGCTTTCTGATGTAAAATGTGCTATATAAATGCAAGTCATTGTTGTTGGATATTTAACTTCTCTTCACAACACTGGAAATGTTTAGAAAATAATATTCATTTATATGAAAGAAAACTTTTGGAAGCTGAAGAAGTATTTTGCGTTCAACCAGCGAACAGAAATAATCCACTTTCCGTTCCCCATATTAATCCATCAATTTGTATCATGAAAATTCATTAATAATTTAAAGAAAAACACACAGCAGAAGCGAGGACAACGTAATCAATTTTAAACAAAAAACAAACCAAACAATCATTACTCATCAATTGGTGACTGGAAACCTAACTCAGAGCAGTAGATTGTGAGGTGACTGTAGATATGGAAAAAAACCGATCAGCTCCCTCACTCAGATATGCACTCAGCCGTCTCCCCATTCAGACTCACCAACTTTGCTCCCTTCCTCACTCAAAACACCACTCAGCTCCCCTCCCCATTTAAACCCTGATCAGGCCCCGGCAGTCTGGAATGACAATTAGAACTCTGAGAGTCGTTAAGAATATAGATCCAGTGGGCTCTCTGTTGCTGCCAGGCTACAGAGTGAGGGTCCCCCAAGAGTCCTGGGAGTTGGCTGGCTCTGGTTGAGGGTAAGGGGTTGACCTCACCACATGAGGAAGCTACAGCTTACCAAGAAGTTCATCACAGAGATCCGTGGACTTATGGAAGGAAGATTCAGATCTCTCAGCAGCACCAGGTTTTATTGCTTGTGAAAGTCAAGGTCACAGTGTCACTTAATGTTGATGTCACTGAAACCTTTCAGGCTGTAAGACATGATACTGTTCAGATCCTCCAAACCCTTGTACGTTTCCACATAGTGGAAGTATCTGCTGTTCTGTACCCTCCGAAGAATGAAAATATGGCATTCCCTATTGTCAGAGGGCCTCAGGCAGCGAGCAATAGGATTGAACAGGACTGTGGGATTTCAATGCTTCAGAGAGTCATATTGCATGGACATGTGGCCCTATGACCACTCCCCCTGTCCCCCTCTCTGAAACTCAGAGCTATTCAGCCCCAGGATGGGATTCTATTACCTTGGTGTGCACATCCTATAATAACTCCCAAAAGTTTACCCTATATAACTCCCAAAACTTTATCCTATAATAAGTCTCAAAACTTTACCCTATCATAACTCCCAAAACTTTATCCAATAATAAATCCCTTTTGAACAAAGGGTAAAATCCCATTTTACCCTTTCATAATCCCAAAGTTTTACTCTGTAATAATTTTACCCAAAACTTTACCCAAAAATAACTCCCAAAACTTTTGATATTCCTTAAGCTGACTGCACTAGGACACCTGAAGCATATTACATGTGACATGATCAGAAACCACCTGGATTTATGGATTCAGGCTGATAGCATTGTCTGACAGCTTTCCTTCATTCTTGGGAAGCATAAAGCTGTCTATCATAGGGAGGGAAGGCAGCACAGATTGCAAAATCAACTCCATGTTGCTATAGTCATATAATTTACCTGCCTTCTCATTACTTCGAGACTCCAGCACGGAAACATTGTAAAATTGCCACTTATCACAAAAAACCTCCACTTGTAGCTCTATTAGAAAAACCACTGTTAACAAGAGATGAGTAGCAATGATTACTTGTAAACAGAATATAGTACCATTGGGGAAAACGTGTACAGGGAATAGACTCCTTTCAAAGTAAAACAAGTAGATTGGCCATTAATCACTAGTATTACAGAAGTGAATACAAACTACAATTACAAATTGCGTACATCCGTCTTGAGCCTGTAAAATTAACTATTCATTCCATAAAAGGTGAAGCCAGAGAATGGATGTTGTATGAATGATTAGAAGGATTTAATGATGAAATTAATGACTGGAGAATTGATCAGAAAAGAATATGCTTCATGAACTAAGTGCTCGGTCTGGAATTTAGTGCATGTGGATATTTAATACTGAGTGGGAAGGTACTGTTTTTCATCCTTTTGGTTTATGGATGTACCCTACAAGATGCACTTACAGGCTCCCTCAGAAATTCCAATGCAAGAACTCTGTGGGAATTGCCTGGAAAATGTTAACTTCCAATGGACAATTCCCCAGGATCCTCAAAGTATCTCAAGTCTGAGATTTCTCCATCATAAAAATTGTGGATGAGCTCGGAAATTGGAAGTTCTACCCTTGAAAACAACACCTCTTATTTTCACAGGGGCGAGAATGGACTTTGGTCAGGGTTCACAGATGTATAGTTTACAGAGGCAGCTGGCCATTTCAATCATAGGTCTCCTGCACCAAAGTGAAATTTGGATAAGCCAGGAGCATGATATCCAAAGTGTGCAGGTTATACCTAATAAGAGATATTCTGAACTTTACATATTCATTTGGGCATCCAGTGTACCCTTTCGCAGAGAAAAGAAACCTCTTTGGATCTGATCTCAGGACATTTTTTTGTGGAAGTCAGGTGGGGGAAAGGGTTCAAATGTCTTTGGAAGTGTTAAAAGTAGGCGTGAATGTGGGTAAAAAGTGCATAAATGCATTACTGTCAAGCTTATTTGAACTGTCAGCAGAATCTATCAAAATCAACTGTTGAAATCGTCAGAAGCATCTGTTACAGGGAATTATCAATGCATTTTAAATTCCAGCCCTTGAAAATTTTGAACAAAGTATCACAAATGTTTGAAAATATAAGTAGAATTCTCCTGAATCAGGGCAAAGTGCCCAAGGCAATGGGAAAACTGGAACATCTGTCAGGTAGGGTTCACTCTCTTGAAATGAATAAATTAATGCATCTTAGCAAACCTACCAGCCAGTTCCATGGTTCAGGGTCTGGGGACTTGGGGATGTTCAACCTGTGGGCTCAGAGACAGGGCTTCTTCTCCAATAACTGAAAGGGTCACTGCTCTTACCAACCCTTTACCAAAGAGGGGCTTTCTCCCAAATAACAGGCCAAACCCATACCACGCAGGCATGAGGGTGACCCGATCAACTGCCCATCTCAGACATGCACTCAGTCTTCTTCCCACTCACACTCACCAATTTAGACCCCTTCCCCACTCAGAACCCTACTCAGCTCCTCTCACCACTCAGACCCTCATCAGGTCCTGCGCCTCGGCATTGCGGTTGCACTAATGCCCTAGAATGGTGCTTTGAACCCTGAGAGTGGTCAAGATGATAGGCCCAGTGGGCACTCTCTACTACTGCCAGGCTGCAGAGCGAGGGTCCCCCAAGGATTCTGGGGGGGTTGGCTGACCTCTGGTTGGGGGGGAAGAGGTTGACTTTGCCACTCTCTCTAAGGATAAGGATTTCGTACTTTCTAGCCCTGGCAGGCCAGAAAATCATCATTGGAGAGGTGGGTGAATGGCGGAAAGCTGATTGCTCTGACGTTCACATGTAGCCGAGAGGCCGTTGTCTAGATCAGTTTCTGCAGATGGATGTCTAGTCGTTACCTAATGCACTAGTGACATGTCCTGATGTATCTGTGTCTATGTGTGCATATCCTTGATTCCAAACAAGCCTCAACATTGATGTCCTCCGTCAGAACTCTCCTCTCTTTGCCCCAGTGTCCACCGCACTCCATGTTCCATCACTCAGTTTTGTGCTCAGAAGCTTAGCCCACCTTGTAACTGGCAACATTTTAACACAAGTATGAAGATCAGACACGTTGAAAAAGAACTAAGCATGCCAGAAATACACAAAACATCAAAATGCCTCTGAAAGTGTGCCGTGCTATACTGTGAATGCAAAATTTATCTCCTATCGTCACCTTGGTTGGTCTTGAACACATGTGGTACTATTCATTAATTTTACTCATAAAGTTCATTCAGAATGAGCCAAGACTGTGATTACGAAATGCTTTCCACTGAGAAAAGACAGTGAAAACAAGGTACACTTGAAGTGAAATGAGATATTATCAATTCTCTGAAACAAATTAATATGCAGTGGATCGTGCAAGAGCCTCTAACTTGCCAGCAACGGCAGTAAGAACAATGATTAAAAACACTGATAAAGTTAGAGTTAGTAAAGTAACAGCTCATTTGACTGCTGTTAGATTACATAGAAATATTGCTAACCATTTGGATTGAACATCAAACTCAACAATGCATGTCCCTAAGTTTGCTGTTCATTTAAGGAAAAACTCGGAGTTTGTGCAGTGATCTTAGGAAAGGATATCTGACAAAAATAATTCTAAGTACCGAATGAACAAGTAAACAAGAGAGAATGGCACCGCTTTTTTTGGCAAGCTGCAAACCACAATCTTACAGCACTTAGAATCATAGAATTCCTACAGTGCAAAAGGAAGTCAGTTGGCCCATTGTGTGGGCACCAGTCACAACCCCACCCAGGCCTTATTCCCATAACCCCACATATTTACCCTATGTAAATATGGGTACATATGGGTACCCCTGACACAAGAGTTAATTTAGTATGGCCAATCAACCTAACCCACACACTTTTGGACTGTGGGTGGAAACCGAAGGAAGCCTACACAGACACAGGGAAAATGTACAAATTCCACACAGACAGTAACTCAAGGCTGGAATTGAATCTGGGTCCCTGGCGGTGTGAGTTAGCACTGCTAACCATTGTGCCACCATGCTGCCTTAGTGCAAGCAAAAGCTCAAGTATGATTCTCGCTTTACAGGAGGGGACGGAGCCTATGTTAGAACATAGAACATAGAACATTACAGCGCAGTACAGGCCCTTCGGCCCTCGATGTTGCGCCGGCCAGTGGACCCTCTAACCTAAACTATTCCAATATCATCCATATGCCTATCCACCGAACATTTGAATGCCCCCAAAGTAGGCGAGTCCACAACTGCTGCAGGCAGGGCATTCCACGCCCTCACCACCCTCTGTGTGAAGAACCTGCCTCTGACATCCGTCCTATAACTACCACCTCTTAATTTAAAGTTATGTCCCCTCGTGTTGGTCATCACCATCCGAGGAAAAAGGCTCTCACTATCCACCCTATCCAATCCCTTGATCATCTTATACGCCTCAATTAGGTCACCGCGTAACCTTCTTCTCTCTAATGAAAATAACCTCAGGTCCCTCAGCCTTTCCTCATAAGGCCTTCCCACCATACCAGGCAACATCCTGGTAAACCTCCTCTGCACCCTTTCCAATGCTTCCACATCTTTCTTACAATGCGGCGACCAGAACTGTACGCAATACTCCAAGTGCGGCCGCACCAGAGTTTTGTACAGTTGTAACATAACCTCACGGCTCCTAAATTCAATCCCTCTACCAATAAAAGCTAACACACCGTACGCCTTCTTAACAACTTTATCAACCTGGGTGCCAACTTTCAACTTTTCAAACTTTCACCTGTTTGTCAGTAAAGCCAGCTACAGAATGCTTGGGGTGTCTTTGTGCAGGTGCCCTAATCGCCCAGTGCACTGGGAGATTTCTATGTCCTCCCTCCACCCACCACCAATCGCTGTCTATAGTGGGCACACTCCCCACAACTTCCCTTCCCTCCCGCTGACCATTCCCTGTGTCAATCTCCAACCTGTCCTGTCCTGCCAATTGCCTATTGCTCCCTGCACTTGGTCTCCTTTCCCACCGACCTTTACTGATTGCTCCCTGGGTTGGTTCCAATGGGCGCAAGGCCAATTTTGCCAGTAAAACAGGATCAGTAAGATTCAGTGAAGTGAGAAACCAGGCATGAGCCCGATTTTCTACCTTATCACCTTGCCTCTCCAAACAAGAAGTGGTTTGAGATTGTAACATATCGTCCTGTAGCAAAAGTTCAAATATAGAATACTGAATTCTTGTCATAGGTAGTTTGCAATTATAAACAAAAAAAAACAACTTGCATTGTTCTGGAAAGAGATTACCTTCCAGGACATAGGTTTCAAGAGAAGAAGAGTGTGGCTGGCTTTCAAACAGTGAAGAATCAATTGCTCAGTGGAGGTGCAGCATGGGATTTTAATCCTGGCCTCAGATCACTATCTGACTGGAGCTTGCACATTCTCTCCATTGGTTTCCTCCAGATGCTCGGGTTTCCTCCCACATTCCAAAGATGTTGCGGGTAAGGTTGATTGGCCATGATAAATTGCCACGTAGTGACAGGTGGTATTAGGAGGGTAAATTTGTGGGGTTTCAGCGTTGGGACCTGGATGGGATTGTTGTCGGTACAGGCACGATGGGCTAAATGGCTTCCTCCTGCATTGCAGATCCTACAATACTATGATACTTCAGTAGGACCTTTGAAAACATTTGTACAGCACGGAAAGAGTTATATCAACCAATATTAATCGTGTCTCAAAGAAGTTGTGGCCAGATTGTGTCGGAAACAAAGGCTAAGTAAAATCTGTTGAGAAAATCCAAATGACAATTGTAGAAATTGGCAAACAAGTTGGATTATCCAAACTACATAATGAGGAAGTTGCAGAGTTGCTTGTCTCCCGTGTGAGGTATTGCTTATTGAGGACCTGAAATAAATGGAACAAATTAGGCCTGGAGAAGATGGGTGAGGATGATGATGAACAAAAAGAAAAACCAACAAAGAAATTTAGCTCAAATTCACTTGGTGAGGCCATGAGAGGGCTTGAAAATACAATAAACATATTTGATGATGATGGCCCTTACAGAGAGTGTAGTTAAGAGCAGACAGAAGCATTTAAGATGCAGCTTGCAATGACAGGGAGCTCTAACCAGTAAAGGAAAAAAGAGCGCAGGGTGACATAATAGCAATGGTTCGCACTACTGCCTCACTGCGCCAGCATCTGGGTTCAATTCCTGCCTTGGATGACTTTGTGGGGTTTGTACATTCTCCCCATGTCTGGGTGGGTTTCCTCTGGGTGCTCTGGTTTCCTCCCACGTTCCAAAAGTGTGCGAGTTAGGTGGATTGGCCATGCTAAATTGCCCCTTAGTGTTGGGGGGTTATCAGAATAAATTCATGGGATTACAGAGGTAGGTCCTGGCTGGCATTGTTGTTGGTGCAAGCTCGATGGACTGACTAGCTTCTGTAGAGATTCTATGAAAAAGTGCCTTTTGTTACTAGAAAAATCCTTTAGAAGTGTCACTCTGAAGGAGTCTGAGAAGGATGCTGCAAAGTACTACAAATAGTCCTCAAAAAGCCCCTTCTCAGAGCCCTCCTAATCATCACTCATCTAATCCCCAAAGCGATTCAAAACTTCATAGCTTGGTGAGTATCCATACTTCACAGTTTCTTAGCTTTCTCACAGTAGGGTAAAAGTATTGTCAATGCTTTGTGTTTTCTTAATTTTATGACGTTTGTATGGAACTGTATATTCCAAAAGCCATCCTCAGGAATGTAATCCTTGTTCATAACGTCATGTCTATGATTTGCATATCAATCTTGCAAAATATTGCATTTTCCATGACATTAAATGAAGTCATCTTGTACTTTCATTGACACAGTACAGTCAAGTTCCACTGGATTGGATTCCGAGAAATCATAGAAACCCTACCATTCAGCCCATCAAATCCATATTGACAACAATCCCACCTTCCACCCTATCCCCCAACCTTAATTACTCCACTAATTTCTCTAACCTACACATCTCAGAACACTAAAGCACAATTTAGCATGATCAATCAACATAACCCACACATCTTTGGATATGGGAGAAAACCAGAGCAGCCAGAGGAAACCTACACAGACAGAGGGAGAATGTGCAAACTCCATACACACAGTGACCCAAGCTGGGAATTGAACTCAGATCCCTGGGGCTGTGAGGTAGCAATGCAAAATACTATGCCACCATGCCAACCATTCTGGGATAAGACGGTTGCCTTCTGAGAAGAGGCTGAATAAATTGAGCCTAAACTCCCTGGAATTTAAAGATGATCGCATTAAAAGCTACAAAATTCTGAAAGGACTCAACTGAGTAGTGACCAAGAGGTTGTTTACCTCTGGTTACAGAACCTAGAATACAGGGCCACGGACTCAAGATAAGATCGTTTCGGATAGAGATCAGGAAAAATTTCTTCATTTAAAGGGTTGGGAATCTTTCGAATTCTGTATCCCAGAATATATTCCATCATTGAATATATTTAAGGCTATGATAGAGTTTTGGTCTCTCAGGAAATAAAGAGACATGGGTGTATTGAGGTCAGCCATGAGCATTTCGATTGATGGAACAGTGTGGTCCAATACTGTCCCTATTTCTTATGTGTTTACTTGAGGGAAATTTGATTTGAGGCACAAAAACAGGTATTAAAATAAATTTGGTTTTGATAAATCATCACGTGAGTTTTAAGATTCAAGAGGATGTTGAAGGCAATGATCCTAGCTCCTGTATATAAATTTTTATTTCCCATTATTTGTACACTTTAATTTACCTTTGTAGCTGGAAAACAGATTGTCACTTCAATAAGTGTCAGGCATTTTTAAAGAATGGAGATTAATCGGATACAATTTCCCAATCAAACAAGTCCCAGAGTTTTCAAAAGGGAACAAAAAGATGACATACTGGAACAATAAAATATAATTTTATCCCGGGAATCTCAATACAAACGATTAAGAAGACATATTACTTTAATCACCTAAAAATAATCCTGGAGTGAAGCTGATTTACCTTTCGCCCACAGTTTCTACATACAGTAAGAAGTGTCACAACACCAAGTTAAAGTCCAACAGGTTTATTTGGAATCACAAGCTTTTGAGGTGCTGCTCTTTCATCAAGCGATTGTTTCTGTCCCTCCATATCAACTAAATGAAAGAGATTGTCATCGACTCCAGGAAGCATAGGAGAGAACATGCCCCTGATACATCAAGGGAAATGAAGTAGAAAGGGTCGAAAGCTTCACGTTTTTAGATGTCCAGATCACCACCAACCTGTCCAGATCCCCTTATGCCGACACTAATTAAGTTAAGAATTAGTTAAGAAAGCCCACCAATGCCTCTACTTTCAGAGAAGATGAAAGAAATTTGGCATGTCAGCTACGACCCTCACTAACTTTTACAGATGCACCATAAAAAACATTCTTTATGGTTGTATCACAGCTTGGTGTGGCTCCTGCTCTGGCCGAGACTGCAAGAAACTACAAAAGATTGTGAATGTAGCCCAATCCTTCACGCAAACCAATGGACCATTTGCTAGCCCGGTGTGATGAAGATGGTTTTGCACTGGCCATCAGTTAAAGGAGGAAACAGCATAATTTGGAAATGTCGCAACCAAGACCTGGGGCAGTCAGTTTGGGATATAGCGGTAATCGGAATAATGGAGGAATAATGGGCAGGTAAATAGCAGTGATCAGTGTGACAGCACAGGTGGATGGGCAAGAGGTAACCACGATTGGTAGAGTGGTGGTGAGCAATGTTTGGAGCGGGAATAGTGCCCGGCAGCAACTGTCATTCTTTGAATAGGGGATCAAAAAGAATACTCTTGCCCTTCCAGATTCCTTATTTCAGGTAAGTATATTTTAACAACTTACCTTGTTGGTTGCATTCTGGTTCCAGGATGTAACCGTGAACAGCTGAAACCAATTTCCAGCGAGGGCCTCAAAAAGGCAATAGTTTTTATTTGTTATGCACCTCACTGCTGTTCTACCATGGATATCACCAGTATGAACTTACTATCCATTCACACCACGCTCCTGCTGCAGCAAAGACAGAGAATTTAGCGACAAACCAAATCTCCGTTCACTGCAGCGGGGTGAGAAAATCCCGCTGCATAAATGGGCAAAATACTCTGGCCTACATGTCAACTTCTTCGGTGTTCAACTAATGATTGACTTCTTATTTGTAATGAGCATGCACTTCCTGCCATATTGGAGGCTTCAAAAAAATTTTAATGTTGAAAAAAATTGTGTTGCCGAGCCGAATGTCTCGGCCTTTTTAATAAGAGAACTATTCATACCATTACCTCTGCGGGAAAGGCCAAATATTTTATGGGGTGATAAAATTGCTCAAAAAAGGAGACCCTGATCAGACAATAGCACAAAAGATGTAGCAATTATCTCGAGTTACTATAACTACTGAACACAGGCCAGCCAAATGCAAAGTCTACATGTTACCTGGCTAATGATAATTATGCTTTGGCAGATATTATAATGGGAATGTGCGCTGCATAGAAGATTTTGCAGGTTGCTTTCAATCAAGTACATAAAATGTACATTTTCTGGTTAAAATTATATTTGTCCTTCTGACTTGCTAATGAATAATATGAATGTTAGTTATAAGGTCATTTTATATTATGTTGGTGGTGATGAATGGGATTACAATAACCCTTAGCTAACTGGCAGCCAAATGATTCCGCTCCCTGGGCCAACCACTTGTTAGAGATCTCAGTGCTTATGTTATGATGCAGAACAATTAATGAATGTTATAATTAAAAATATTGAGATGCAAAGACTGGTTTTAGGATCACGGTGCAAACATTGTTGTTCATTGCTTTACTCCCTCAATTTACATCCTTCTCTGGAGTTATCACTTATTTGAATTTCAATCATTTGAACTTTGAATTTTATATGTCAAATATATATTTTCCGTTCAACGTTACTTTCTCCTTCTTCCTAAAATCATAACTTCTTTTTAAAATCCGTTTTATCGCTTATACCAGGATGTTTGTCATTCGAATGCAGCTTTGTGATTGAAAATATATCCCTCTGCTGTATTTTCAGCAAATCAAATTATAGAACTTTAGAGAATACAAGAATTCAGTGACCAGGTCAGTCTTTTAATGCTCTTTGCAGTGATGCTGGCCACACCAATGACGTGAAGAAAATGAATCTTTGGTAATTTGGACACAAGCCACCCCACTCCCGGACCTTCACAACAGAATCAGAACGCATGAGGGATGGACAGTGAAGATGTCTATTGACCTTGAGTGGGATTTTCTAGTTTCGGGTCAAACAAGGCTGTAAAATCCAGCCTTTGGATTTAAAATTGATATTTTGGGCAGGAATTTAGTTTTGCTTCAGAATCCAGTCTGTGTCAAATAGAGGTCAGAAAGCAACACTGTGTGGGAAACAGTCAGCTGGCAGTGCTTTTTATTAGATTGGCCAATTACTACCCAGATGGTGAGCATGCCATCCAATTAAGAATAAGAGGATGGCGGTTCTTGATGCCAGAGGGGAACAAGGAATCTTTCCAGCTCAGAGAGAGAAGTGCCCTGCAGTTCAGATAAGGGGTATCTCTGTAACTTATACACGTTTCAATCTACCAAATAGCATTAAAGCAGACACAGAGGCACTCATTTACTGGGAAATACGTTGGTCTGGGAAGATAAAAATTTTGTGATTTATGGTTTAAATAGTTAAACTATTAATATAACCAGAACTAATTGTTGATTGGTGTTTCTATACTCAAAGCCTAATTGGTTAAATGAAAGATGGCTGAGCAGGTGATACATTTCTCCCAATGTGGGGTTGGCCTACACCAGTGTGATCCATGGCAACCATATCTCCAGTTGGTGCCTGCAGATGGAGGATCTTCAGTTCAGAGTTGATGAGCTGAAGTCTGAGTTTTGGACACTGCAATGCATCAAGGAGAGGTGAAAGTTATCTGAGCAGTTGTTCCCAGGAGGCAGTCACACTTCTTAAGTTCGGCACTTTAAATTTGGGCTGTAGTCAGGGTGCAGTAAGGTGTGATTCCTAGTGAGGCAGGAATGGCAACCAGAAAGTAGCAGTGAAGAAGGTTCAGCCTTTATACTCGTACAACAGATTGGATGTTCTTTCAATCTGTGTGGAATGACAGGAAAGATCACAGTGCCATAGTGTAGTGAGCTATTAAATTTGGGAGAGTTAAAAGGAATGTAGAGGGACCAAGTTATTTGGAAGAATAGGTATGGTTCAATAGCTATGGTTCACGGCAGCCGGGAGTGTGTGTCCTGAAGGCTATGCTGTCTGACTGATGCCAGGGTATCTCCTTAGGTCTGGATAGGAACTTGGATTGGGAAGGAAGGGATATACTTGCCTTGGTCCATGTGGATACAAACAACAAAGGCAAAACTCAGTAAAAGTTCTGCTAAGGGTAGCTATGACCTAAATTATAAGACAGATCCACAAAAATAATCATCTCTGGATTACTCTCTAACCCATTAGCAAATTGGCACAGGATAAGGAAGATCAGAGAGATGAATGCATGGCTCAGAGATTAGCGTAGGAGATGTAGGTGTAGGACTCGGACACTGGTACCAATGAACGAAAGAGCTTCACCTGAACTATGTTGGTACCTGAGTCCAAATGAATCATATAACTAGGGTTGTGAAGAGATCTCAAACTAAATGATTTGTTGGGTGAGCGTTCATATGAAGAAATGTTTTGAAAATGAAATAGAAAGAACAAAGAAATAATGCAGCAATGGGTAACAAAACCAAAGTGTAAGAGGAAGGTACAGAGCATTCAACCATAAGAGAGTACCACCAAACAGGATCAGAGTAGAGAATAATTGTAAAAAAGACTGAATGAAAAACCCATTATACAAATGCTTGCAGCAGCTGTAAAAAAGATGAATGAATTCAAAGCTCAAATAGAAAGAAATGGGTATGATCTGATGGCCATTAGAGGGACATGGTTAGAGAATGACTAATACCTGAATATTCCAAGGTTTTTCAACATTTCGTAAGGCAGGAAGAAAAGAGACTCTGTAAATAAAGGATGAGCTCTGTGGGAAAGGATCTTATTTCAGAGAGTCAAGGATTCCAACTGTTGGGTGGAAATAAGAAATAGGAAAGGCAGCAAGTTACTTCTCCAAGTAGTCGATAGGCCCCCCAAGAGCAGCTAAATCATAGGACTGAATATAAATAATCAGGGCTTCTAAGTAAGGGATTATAATAATGATGGGCAATTTTAATCTTCATTTGGATTAGACAAATAAAATTAGGCAAGGTCACCTGGATGATGAGCTCATTGAGTGAATTCAGAACAGTTTTTAGAACAGGCTATTTTAGATCTGGCAATGTGTAATGAGAGATCTAATTTATAATCTCATAGTTAAGACAAGAATAATAATAACATTATTGAATTTCACATTCAGTTTGAGAGTGAGAAATGTGTGTCTATAACTATTGTCTTAAATAAAGGCAATTACAAATTATAAAGACGGAGTTGAATATGGTGGAATGCAAAAATAAGTTAAAATATAAATGGTAGTGAAATAGTGACAAACATTTAAGGGGATTATTCATGATTTTCAATAAAGATTAAAGATGTATTGCATTAAGAATGCACTATGAGAAGGAAATTAAGGATAGACTTGCTATGCTGCTGGACCATTATTCAAAGATTTTGGTATGGTCCAGTTATGTACCAATGACTGTTTGTTTAAAGTAGACAAAGTTTGAGATTCAAGGTATGTGAAGATTCCACAGGCTTCAAACAAACAAAATAAATTTTACTGTACCAGATCAGTAAGATAAGATAATATACAATATTCATATTATACCCTAACATTCAGAGTTAATATGGGGTACATATGAATTAGCAGGCAAACTGCGGTTGAATAAACCATACTGCACAATAAATGGCAGATGGTACCAAGATAGATTCCATGGATTTATCAGCAAGGCACCCAAATGTCAATAAATACCATGAGTCAACCAATTTCACTGAAGCACTGCTTCTCTCATGACTTGCACCAACTTGGATGCCCTCAATGACAGCTTATCTCCTAGGATCTAATCTCATTGCCCAAGTATATTTCCTACAATTCCCAAGTCTGTCTTCTCCAGCAGCAGATCAGAAGCACAGCATCAGTTCTTTTGCCACGTGGAGCAAAATACAACAACTGAAATGTGTACCTTTACCCCAGTGACCTACAGTATGGAATCACCAACATTCTGCTGCTTTGTCAATTGCCAACAATTCTCATTAGACTTCCTTTACCCCCAGAGTTTCTCCTGAATCCTTTTCATCATGGCTTTTTTATTGCTTGGAGTGTCTTTCTCTACTCTCCTTTCATTTTAACTGGAACCTCTCCCAGTCCTTCTCCTCTCCCTTTTCACCTGTTTGGACTGCTAATAGTGATGGTCTCTCGCCGCTCTCATTCAACCTGCTTTGTGTTTTTACGTTGTCAGGATGGCTGAGTCTTTACTGCTGGATTACACATACACTGCCAGCTTCCAACCAGTGCATACACAAGATGCCAGGGAATGTCAGGATTTGGACTTCCCAGTCTCTGTTGCACAAGAGGTAAGTTGGATCTCATCAAAGTATCAAAAATGTTGCAAAGTTTGGTTGTGGGCCAGAAAGCTGGTCAAAAAGCAGAAAAGGATAACTAACAAAAAGCGAAAACAAAGAATATGAAAAGAAATAGCAAGAAAAATAAAAAGAAACAGTCAACGTTTCTGCAAGTTGTAAGTGGAGAAGTATAGTTGAAGGAAGTGTTGGTCTTGTAGTGGACAATGTATCAGGGGAATTAATAATAGAAGCAAGGAAATCACAGAGACTTTGAACAAATATGTTCCGTCTGTCTTCACAATAGAAGACATAAAAATCTTCCCAAGAAAAGTAGAAAATTAAATGGCACAGTGAGAAAGCAGTCACAATTATTAGAGAAAATGTACAAAGAAGATGATTGGAACTGGAGCCTGACAGTTCACTGGATTGGATGGTCGACATCCTTGAATCTTTTAAGAAGAAGCGACACAGATGATGGATGCATTCATTGTAATCTTTCAAAACTCTCTCGATCCTGGAAGGGTCCCAGTGGATTGGGAAACCGCAAAAGTAACACCATCATTCAAGAAAAGAGGGAGACAGAAAAACAGAAACTTTAAGCCAGTTAGCCTAATTTATGTCAGCAACAAATGCAAAATCCATTATTTAGGAAGTGGTAGTGGAACACTTTGAAAATGATAATTCAATCAGGCAGAGTCAACATGGTTTAAGGAAAGGGGCATCAGGTTTGGCAAATTAATTAAACTTCTTTGCGGATATACAAAATAGTTGGATAAACAGGATATGGTCTTCCAAAAGGCATTTGTTAAGGTGTCACATAAAAGATTAACTGATAAGTGTGGAAGAGTGGGGGTACGAAGCGGATGGGTGCGGTTAGATGTCATGGTGTTGATAAAGCACAATGAATTGAGGATTGGTTCGCAGAGTCAGGATAAATAGTCATTTTCAAGTTGGCAAGCTACAACTGGTGAAGTTTTACAGAGATCACGCTGGGATTATCAACTGTTTACAATGTACATTAATGACTTGAAAAAAGGGCTCAACTGTAGTGTAGCCAAATCTGCTGATGATATAAGGATAGGAAGGAACTTCATGAGAATGGTACAAAATGTCTGCAAAGTAATCGATAGGTTAAGCGAGTGGGCACAATTTGGCACTTGGAGTCTAATGTGGCAGGAAAAGCACATAGAATCACTACAGTGCAGAGGGAGGCCATTCAGGTCATTAAACATGCACCAACAATAATCCCACCCAGGCCCTATCCCCACAACCCCGTATATTCAGCATGACCAATCTATCTAACCCACACATCTTTGGAGTGTGGGAGGAAATCGGAGTACCCAAAAGAAACCCATGCAAACATGGGGGGAATGTGCAAACTCCACATAGACAGTCACCCAAAGCCAGAATTGAAGCAGGATCCTAAGCGTTGTGAGGCAGCAGTGCTAATCACTGTGCCGCAATGCCACCCCATAACCAGGCTATTATTTAACTGGAGAGATATCGCAGTGTGCTGTGATAGAGAGTGATCTGGGTGTCCATCCCAAGGTATTTTCCAAATAAGACTGAGATGAGGATTTTTTTCTCTCAGACGGTGATTAGTTTTTGAACTTTTCTTCCCCATAGAACAGTGCAGGCTGGCTTATTGAATATATTCAAGGCTGAGTTAAACAGACCTTTGAGCAATGAGTGAGTTAGAAGTTATTGGGAGCAAGTAGGAAAACAGAGTCAATACCAGTCAGATCAGCCATGAATTATTGATTGGCAGAAAAGCTCCAGGTCCAAATGGAACTTTCCCACTCCTATTTTGTTTGTTCTAATGGTGCCTTTATACAGACAAGCTGGCCCAGTTAATAATATTCCCCCTGCCTGACTCCATAAAGTTTGCAACTTTATAAGACCCTTGTCAGACCCCACTTGGAGTGTTATGCGCAGTTCTGGTTGCTTCACTACAGGAAGGATATGGAAGCTATTGAGAGAGTGCAGAGGAGATTTACAAGGATGTTGCCTGAATTGGAGGCATGCCTTATGAAAATAGTTTGAGGGAGCTAAGTCTTTTCTCCCTGGAGAGGAAGGGTGAGAGGCGACCTGATAGAGGTTTATAAAATGTTGAGAGGAATATATAGGGTGGATTCTCGGAGGCTATTTCCCAGGGCTGAAATAGTTGCTACAAGAGGACACAGGTTTAAGGTGCTGGGCAGAAAGTACAGAGGAGATGTTAGGGGTAAATTTTTCAGTCAGAGGGTGGTGAATGCATGGAATTGGCTGCTGTCAGTGGTGGTTGAGGCAAACTCACTGGGGTCTTTTAAAAGACTTCTGGATGAGTACATGGGATTAAATGGGATTGGGAGTTACAGATAGTTCTATAGCCTAGTAGGTATGGATATGATCAGTGCAACTTATGGGCCGAAGGGCCTGTTTGTGCTGTAGTGTTCTATGTTCTCTATAATTGTCCCATAAGCAGGTGAAAATTCAGCTCTTAATATAGAAGAATAGTTTGCTCAGAGTGTGGTATGGAGATGAACCAAGACACTCTGGTACTTCATTGAGCATAGCAAAAGAACAGACAGACAGGGTGCAGAGAGGGCAAAGATGCTTTTTACACTTATACTAACAATGACATTGATAATGATTGCTATACCATTGGTTCGAATAGTGCGATTTATATCACTGGTGAAAGAGATATAGAAATCATGAGTGTCACTGATGAAAGCTGACATTTGATGGTTCTCAGGATGATGGCAGCTTTGGCAAAATGGTGTTTATTTTCTTGTTTTCCGCAAGAGGATTAAAAATCAACTTTATAAGATGCAACTGGATTCACATCAGCCAAACTGAGTGACGGGCTCCCATCACTGAAGGGGTATTAACAAACCATTTGGATTTACTACAATGGGCTGGGTTCATTCTTTATGCTCTCTGTCCACAAATTATCAGGTTCAGTGAATTTAATTTCACATTTTGTCATGGTTAGATGACTGACTTCTGGGGTACTGGTCTAGTTCACTAACCACTGCTCTTATATAGTGTTAGGTATATCAGGGCATAGGCCTTTAAGGGAATGGGTCATGTGACAAGGGATGTGGGATGAGCTGGCTGGGCAGTCAATGTTTGAAATATAGAGTAAGTGGACTGAATAAAGATCTGTGTTCCCTGACACTTGGCTGTGGAGTAGTTCTTGAGGAGATACCACAGTACAAAGGGATTTAACACATAATATTCTTGTTTATTTGGTTTTGGAATGTATAATTTTTTTTCTGGCAATGAACTGAATCCAACAATACACTTGTACGGTGCGATATTCCAGTTATTAGATAAACTGTTGAACTTTTCCGAGTTAATGTTTTCTGACGAGATCACTAGTAGGTGGCACTAGAAATGATAGGTTACTGAATGCCCTTTGCACTGAACACAGTCCCACCCAGGACCTACTCCCATATCCCTATACATTACACTCACTAACCCCTCTAACCTATGCATCCCAGTGTAGTGTAAGAATCTTCCCCAGTTAATGTGCAAGAGAGTACAGTACCAGCCACATAATGATGTAAGAAAGCACATGGTCCAGACCTAAGATTAGTATCGTATTGAGCAGAAATGAGAAAAAGATCATCTGAAACAGTCCCTCAGAGTCAAGGATGACTTGTTTCCATATTAAAAATGAGTTTTTGGGTGACTGAGGAGTTGAATGCACGGCCGACAGTCTCTGTCACAGGTGGTGGTTGGAGGAACAGGTGGTTGAAGTGCCCTGTTTCCATGAGCATGACTTCAGCTTGCTCTCTTTGAGATGTTTAGCTCATTTCTTGATGCTATTCTTCCATTTCAGATGGTCTTGGACCAGGGATGTCAGTAGGCATTTTTTCCAAGGAAGCTTTGAGGATATCTCTGCAACTTTTCCTCTGCCTTCACGGAGCTCGCTTGATGTGAGTAAAGTAATTATTTCAGGAGTCTTGTGTCAGGTCTACAGACAATGTGGCCAATCCAGTGGAGCTGATCAAATGTGGTCAATGCTTCTACGCTGGGAATGTTGACCTGAGCAGTAATGTCTAGAAGTGACGCTACAGTGTAAATAACTTCCTCTTCTTCTGACATTTTATTTAAACCAGAAGCAATGCTCATTTTTATAAAATCTTTTACTCCACAGCCTCTAACTTTGCCTGGAATTTTACTGGCATGCCCTCCCTGATTGTAGAGATGGGTGATGCTCGGAGAATGGCATTCTCCCTGGGCCTCAGGTGGGATCATGTGAACCCAGGGCAGATGTGCCGGTAAGATTCCGCTCTTTGTACCTGATCTGGACCTCGGTTGATTTAAAATCGAATTGGACATGCTGAACTGCGATCCGCAGCGAAAATTTTAATTGTGTGTACAGCTTTAAGAACTTACGTTATTTTGAGATAGTGTCACCGTTCACAGTGCTGCAAAGAATTTCCAGTTTTTGAGGGCTCACAGTGGGTTATGTTTAATGTCTCTGAATTCCAGATTTGGGGTCCCTGTCTGTAATGCTCCTGAATGGATTAGCAACCCCTGGGACAGACACAACTCTCTGAGCATTTACAGTGATTGATTAGTGCCTGTCCTGTGGGTATGTGATGGAAGGCACGTCAGTGCCAGCAGGATCTCCTTAAGAAGGAGAAATAAAGAAACATCAGCAATGGTAATCTGCAAAACCAACCACCACAGAAGAATTAGTAAGAGCCTATGTCTGGAAATCAGAGACAAGAAAACATAACCCACCAGGAGGGAGTCTGATCACCTTACCATGGATCATAGTTTTAAGTTTGGATGTTTTTGTGAAACTTTCGTTATTATTTGAATACTTTGTGTATAACAAAATAGGTCAAAGGTTAGATACTTTGTGTCTAACAAGTAAGGCAGAGGTTGCACAGTGCTGGTACTTTCGTGGTAACTCAGTAAGGCACAATAAAAGAGATTGTTGTATGAGATTTTGAGTTTGAGTGCCTTTGTCCATAACATCAGTTAATCTTGTATCCAAAGGGCAACACATTCATCCTGGGGTCAAGTAATTTCCGGCAGTATTTTGTTAGCAATAAACATTACATTGCTGTTGATCCATGTCACACGTGTAAATTATTATTTTTTGGAAAGTAGAATCTTTGTTGCTTTTGAAGTCAAATTACAGTTAAATTTCCAGTCACACCTCCAGGGTAAACACAGAATCGAGACTGACATACAGAACAATTTTATATCTGAGTACAGTTAATGAAATATTGTTTAAAAATTGGAAGCAGAGGATGGAATTCTCCATTTTTCAGACTAAGTAGGGTGGTGGGCAATGCCTTTTTTGCAAGCTAGTAAGACAGGATCTCAAGACTCTGTGCTCAGAACCTCATTAATTATGCAGAGGTGAATTTCCTTCCCACTCTCCTGGCAAACTGATAGCTGATTCATCCGCCCACCTGCAGCTGGAGGGTTCAAAAGATCCAGTGCCATAACTAAACACCAGTCCAGCACATTCATAATAGTCTCTCCTCCCACCTACCCTCACCAGACTGTGCAGGGTGTCAGGAAACTAGAGAGAAAAGGCCAGTAGCCTCAAGAAGAAGTCTGTTCCTTGATTCAACCACCCTCCCCTGAACCCATCATCTACGAGGTGTCCATGCCTCACATGGACCTCTACCCATCGTATCTGGAGTCTTCAAGGATCCTCTTTCAGGAAACAATGTATTTCCCTGTGATCCTTTTAGTTATAAAACTTTCTTTCAGTCTTGCTGTGATCCAGCTTCCCTCCCCTTGGTCATACCTCGGCCTTCTTTTGTTTCTCTCCTTCACCCACCTCCTTACTTTTCTGCTTGTGTTCTAGTCCCTTGCTCTCCTTTCACATTGTCCCCCTTATGTACATCAGGCCACCCCTCCCAACTCCATCATCTTCTTGTACTCCAACCAGTTGAACGTTAGACCTTTGTTGTGGAGGTTGTGTGAGTCCTGCAGCACGGAGCTGTCCAGATAAACAGGGGTGTGTGGCAAGTAAAGGAAGTAGAGCCCTGTAGTTCCCAATCCCAGATGCTGGACTTACTTGATGACACAGTGGGGTCCATGGGCTCAGTGGCATGAAGTTGTCCACAAAGACCAGCTCAGCATGGAGATGGAGACAGGAAGCAGTGTGACCAGCACAGTGGTGAATAGTGCAGAAGGAAGAGTGCAGCACTATAGCAGACAAACTTTGGGGCATTCAACTTGCAGTCTCTTGCGAACTGAAGACAACATTGTGCATGTCACTTTTTTTAATTCATTTGCTGGGCGTGAGTGTCACTGGCTGGCCAGAATTTGTTGCCCTGATTCAGAGGGCAGTTGAGAGTCAACCACATTGTTGTGGCTCTGAAATCACATGTAGGCCTGACCAGGTAAGAGCAACAGATTTTCTTCCCTCAAGGACAGAAGTGAACCAGATGGGTTTTGTCTGCCAATTGACAATGGCTTTATGGTCGTCAGTATATTCTTAATTCCAGATTTTTTTTTTATTGAATACAAATTTCACCATCTGCTGTGGCGGGATTCGACCCTGAGTCCCCGAACATTGGTTAAGTTTCTGGATTAATAGTCCAGCGATAATACCACTAGGCCATCATCTCCCCATGACTGCCAAAAGCAGTCTGGTTTTAGACGGGCATAGTTTTGTGCTGGCTTGGCACAAGATTAGTAGGTTGTATAAGATGTGAGTGAACAGCCGTTTAAATGAACATTCATGAACGTAGAAAAACTACGGCACAAACAGGGCCTTTGACCCACAAGTTGCGCTGATGATATCTCTACCTACTAGGCTTATCTATCACCCTTAATCCTATTAAGTCCCATGTACTCATCCAGAAGTCTCTTAAAAGACCCTATTGAATTTGCCTCCAACACCCCCAACGGCAGCTGATTCCACTCACCCACTACCCTCTGAGTGAAAAACTTACCCCTGATCTCTCCTATGAAGTACAAACTGTGTTCAAAGCACCAGTTTGGGAAGACCCCCCCCCCCCATCATTGTAAGGATTACAATGTTGTTTTACGTAGGTGGCATTTCTGACTTTTTTGACTCCAGCTAGATTTTCTGCTCCTACGTGCCAACAAAACCTGCTATGGATGGGACGGAAGATTTATTCCCAAAATGTTGAAATGAAGTGTTATCTCAGGTGAGGTTTATCTTTAAATTAAAGCCAGGCTTTTGTCTGACATCTCAAGGAGATTTGGTATGCCACTTGATAAAGCAGAATAAAAGTATTAGTTTTGTACCCACCAGTAGCTTTGTTCGGGTCCAGCAATCACCAGCTGGATCTTCCCTTATGTATGGAACCGCAGGCTAAATCTCTCCCTGATAATTTTCTTTGTGAAATTTTCACTAATTACTTGCGTCCAAGTGAAACTTCCATCAGCTGTTGATATAGCTGAGATGTTAAATGGCAAATAAGACACATTTTTCACTTATTTTAACAATATAATCATGATTATCTTGTAGCTCTGCCAAAACGCAGTTTGTTGGCTGGCAGTTTTTCCCATGTTGCTGTGTCTTATGCCAGTACTTTCATTTTTCAACAACTTCCTCCAATTTTCAATGCCATCCACCATTATTATTCTCATCTTTATCCCTTGAAATCTTCCTTCCACAACCTTGCTCTCTAATCCATTTCCTCTATTCATGTGTCCTGTTTGGTTCCTCTGCCTTTTCTTAATTTGTGTTCAATGAATTTCTTCATTCATTCATTCACTCTCCTCAGAACTTCAACATTTGTTACTTTTTCTGATTAGATTTAATTTGATTTATTATTGTCACGTGTATTAGTGTGCAGTGAAAAGTATTGTTTCTTGTGTGCTGCATTGACAAAGCATGCCATTCATAGTGAAGGAAAGGAGAGGATGCAGAATGTAATGTTACAGTCATAGCTAGGGTGTAGAGAAAGATCAACTTAATATGAGATAGGCCCATTTAAAATTCTAATGGCAATAGGGAAGAAGTTGTTCTTGAGCCTGTTGGTACATGATCTCAGACTCTTGTACCTTTTTCCAGGTGAAAGAAGATGGAAGAGAGAATGCCCGGGTCGCTGGTTATGCTAACTGCTTTTCCAAGACGGCGGAAAGTGTAGACTGAGTCAATGGGTGGGAACCTGGCTTGTGCGATGGACTGTGCTTCATTCGTCACCGTTCGTAGTTTCTTGTGGCCTTGGCCAGAGCAGGAGCCATGCCGAGGTGTGATACAACCAGAAAGAATTCTTTCTGTATGAATGCATCTGTAAATGTTGGTGAGAGTCAAAGCAGACATGCCAAATTTCCTTAGCCTCCTGAGAAAGTAGAGGGGTTGTTGGGCTTACTTAACTGTAGCTTCGGCATGGAGGGACCAGGACAGGTTATTGGTGATCTGGACTAGCAGAAATTTGAAAATCTTGACCATTTCCACTTTGTCCCCATTTACGTAGACAGAAGCATATCCTCCAGTACTTTTCCTGAAGTCGATGACTATCTCTTTCATTTTGTTGACATTGAGGGAGAGTTTATCGTCTTCACACCAGTTCACCAGATTCACTATGTATTTTCTGTATCATCGTTGTTTGAGATCTGATCCACTACAGTGGTGTCTTTGGTAAAATTGAAAATTGAGTTGGAAGGTTAGTTTGGCTACATATTCATAACATATAAGGAGCATAGAAAGGGGTTGAGGACACAGCTTTGTGGGACACTGATGTTGAAAATGATCATAGGGAAAGTGTTGATGTCTATCCTTAAAGATTGCAACCTGTGGGTTGCGAAGTCCAGAATCCAGACTCAGATCAAGGAGTTGAACCCTAGATAATGGAATTTGGAAACGAGTTTTCTAAGAATAATGGTGTTGAAGGCTGAGCTGTAGCCTTTGAATTGAAACTGACATAGGTGTCTTTGTTATCTACATGTTCCAGGGTTGAACGTAGGGCCAGGGAGATGGTGTTTGCTGTGGACCTGTCACAGCAGTAGGAGAACTGCAGTGGATCCAGGCAATCTGGGAGACCGGAACTGATTTCTGCCATGACTCATCTTTCGAAGCATTTCGTAATGACGAATGTCAAAGCCACCGGACTGTAGTCTTTAAGTCACGCTGCTTGGTATTTCTTTGGTACTGGAATAATAGTCATCTCCTCGGAGCAGTTTCAATTAATCCTTTTTATTCTCCTTTAAACCCACATTTCAAAACTATTTAGCAAATTCCTTCCTTCGACAAGGTCCAAGTCTCACTTCCATACAGAATAGCACTCAAAGTAAAATTCTTTACAAGTAATTTCTTCAGTAGTTTATTCAGCTTTTTGGATGACAAATGTCTGTTCGTACAAATTACAGCTTTTCCCATTTCTATTTGCGTGCTTCATTCTTTGTGGCATCTTCCATCTGCTGATATTATTACTTGAATTCTTGCACCTGTTCTAGTTCTCTTCCTTCTACGAATATATGAATATTTTTTGATAATTTTGAAGTAATGTATTATTTTGGTTTTAGCAATGTTCACTTTCATTCCAGAATTCATGGGTCCTGTTACTGGTCTATCTATTAGTTCTTGCGATCCTTCTTCGGTGCATTCTACAAGTGCTTTGTCATCTGCATATCTAACTGTTGTTATCACTCATTTCCCAATCTTAACACCATATCCTGTGCCTGCAGAGGAATCTTTAAACATTTCTTCGATACCTAGACATTGAAAAGAATACCCTTTTGAACTCCTCTTCCAATTACATGTGGTACCCAAATCACATTGGCGACTCTCGCTGTTACTGTTTGCCCCTGGTACTGATTTGTTATGAGCCATCTATCTTTCCAGTCCACTCCAATGTCTTCCAGCACTATCAAGAGCTTAATCCAATCAATCCAATGAAAAGCTTTTTGGAAACCTGCAAAACAAACAGAATCCTTGTTCAAATCCTAAACAATGTTCATTCATTAATCTTATGTTCATTGCTTCTTTTATCCCAAGTTCTATGTAGAACTCAAAGTGGTCATAAAGCTATAGAGTCATAAAGGGTTACAGCATGGTCACAGGCCCTTCGGCCCAATCTATCCATGCCATCCAGTTTTTACTATTAAACTAGTCCTAATTGCTTACATTTGGCCCATAAAATGGGTATAAGATACCCATCTCATCCATGTGACTGTTTTATGCTTTTTAAAAGACAAAATTGTATCTGCCTCTACTACTATCTCTGCCAGCTTTTCCCAAACACTCAACACCTACTGTCCTTCTGTATCTCTCCCCTCTCACCTTCAAATTATGCCCTCCAGTTTTAGACTCCCCTACCTTTGGGAAAAGATGTTGACTATCTACCTTATCTATGCCTTTCATTATTTTTTCGATCTCTATCATCCCCCTAAGCCTCCTACGATCCAGGGGAAAAATGTTCCAGTCTATCCAGCCTTTCATAAATCAACCACCAAGTCCCAGCAGCATCTTCAATGTTGTTCTGAGCCTCTGCAACTTCTTTGTTAAAATTTTCAGCACAACCTTCAATGCATGGACAGACTAATTGTATAAAAATCCAGAACATCAACGTGTCTTTGAATTCCTTCCTGTGGTGACCGTTATTGTCTGCGGGAAATCCCTTGACCATTCTCCCAATAAGTAAATACCTTTGTGCAGTTTAGGAAACATTGAAGTTATGTTCTTTCTGATGTTTCTTAATCAAATCTGTATTTTATCTATCCCAGGCGCTTTTCCAGTTTTTATCTCATTTATTAGTGCTCTTATTTCACTTTGTGTTTCTGATCCAGTGAAGTTAATGGTCCATAAGCTCTGATCAGCCAGATACATAAGACATTTTTCTGCTTTTACCTGCATTTAAAAATTGTGCCCAAAGTCCCAACGAGAGCAGCAGCCTTTGCCCTTCAGCAGAAACATCTCTGCAGATCCCTGCATGATGCAGGAGGATTCTGGCACGTCCCTTTACAACGTGGCCAAATTTGGAACATCCGTTGGAGTCCAGCTTGGAAATAACAGTTTTGAACTGAAAATATAAAAGTTATGTTGAAGCTTTTAAATTTTTTTTTGCTATTTATTTTAAGTAGCTAATCCTGTTGTTATTTTGGCTACTTTATTGCTTGAGTTTAAGCAAAGAAGAGTTCACATTTTGGGCTGTGGAAAATCTAAATGTGTTTGTCATTAATACTCGGAGAATCCCTGCAGTACAGAAGGAGGCCATTTGGCCCATCAAGTCTGCATCAGCTACAATCCCACCCAGGCCCGATCCTCATAACCTCACATATTTGCCGTACTAATACCCCTGACACTACGGGACAATTTAGCATAGACTATCAACCTAACCCACATATCTTATTACTGTGGAAGGAAAGCAGAACACCTGGTGGAAATCAATGCAGATTCAGGAAAATGTGCAAACTCCCCACAGACAGTGACTTGCGGCCGGAATTGAACCCAGATCCCTGGGTGCTAACCACTGTGCCATGACACTGCCCTGCTCATTTCATTTATAATTACCTCATGTTTATAATTTCTGTTTTGATGTTTCAATAAAGCGTTTGTATAATTTCATGTTTAATTTTTTTTCATGTTTCACTAAAGGATTTGTAGAATTTTAAAATTTAATGGAAAACTTATTAACAAAATACAAAAAATATGAAAATTTGATTCCATACTAACATTGAACTGAACATTTCACTTTTGCAGCTTAACTATGACATCTTGTTAAACTGCCTCATCTTTTCAAATTTCTTACAAAATGTATTTTTTCTCCAGCATAATGATCAATAAAATATTTTTATACATTAACACAACTATTGTCTCTAAACAAGGAAGTGAGGGGGGAATTGAGGAGGGGTAAGGAAGGAAATAGAGGGGGTGTGAGAGAAGAGGGAAGGAGGGTGGAGAGGGAGAAAGGGAGAGAGGGGAAAGATGGTGGAGAGGGAAAAAGGAATGGAGAGGGGGAAAGGAGATGGTGGGGAAGGGAGTGGAGAGGAGGAGGTAGGGGAGGGAGGAAATGGGGTGAAGAGGGGAAAGTGGGGAAGAGGGGAGCGGAAAAAGGTTTCAACACAAAAATGTACATTTTACATGGCCCCTATGCCCCCTTGTAATTGAATCTTTATCATCTTCTTTTATGAATCAAAGACTCAGATTTTCTATGAGCCTATTCATGTTCAGCCTTACTCATTTCTTTTTCCAATGGTCCTTCTTCTTCATTATCTCGTCTTTTCCCCAATAATACAGCCCCTATCCACCAAAACAATCAAAAAAACTCTTTCCATTCTTCTCATCAATTAGCTCTTCAATGCTGCCACACGTTTCTGGGAGAAGTCCTGCGAGATGTTCACCCAGGATTGCACGAAGCAATCAAATAAACAGTGATGCAGCCTCCTTCAAAAGAAAGCGCAGGTAAGAGAAGGAGAAAAACATGGGGAGGAAATTCCGAGTCAGACACCCATCTAAAACCCAATTGTTTGTGGCAATCGGTTCTGTTTATAACAAGGCCTTCCAGACATAAAGTGGCCTCAGCACTCACCAACACACCAGGTAATAAATATGACATCTCCTCACCTGGATGCTCATTTATGAGCTTATATATTTGACTGATGTCCATTGGTTGTCCCTTTGGTTTAATGAGGACCAATTTCTTTGAGTAACATTTCACTCACTCCCACAGTTAACATCTTCCTTTTCCAGATCTACTGCTACTCTCTGTACCTTTTCTACACTTCCTGGATGTGTCATATCATTTCATCGCTTCTGAAGTTGACTTCTCCTGCCCACTATCCTTCAGATAACCCCAGGATGTTTGCCTTCTCCTTTCCATTTCTTCCTTTAGGCTTTCTGGCTTTCCTTCCTTACTCGATTGGTCCGAATTGGAGCTTAAGGGCCGGATCCGGGCGTAACATGAATCCAGGGCCGGAATCCTCGTTCCATACACTTCTTGCTGGCTCCGATCCGTTCCGCACTGTGGGCAGGGCTTGGCGCTGCTGGAACGATCAGAGCTCTGAACTGCGCATGCACAGTTCGGAAGAAAAAACCTGAAACGGCGCGCCTGGGCGGGAAAGAGAAAAACAGCAGAGAGAGCAGGGGGGGCGTGGATGGGGGGGCAGGATAAGCCATGTTCGGAGCCCCCTGAGAGGCAGACCCTCCCGGCAGACCCGACCCTCACAATCAGGAGCCCCCCCGGGCAGGCATTTCCCCGCCTCGGCAGAGGCACATCCTCAACCTACCTCGACTGCTGCTCTTCTTCCACCACCCTTCCGATCTGCAATCCTTTGAGAGCCTTCCTGGCCTTCCGCTGGTGTCTGCCGGAGAAGGGGGCGGGCTCAGATGGATCTCTGGTTGGGGGGAGGTGGTGGAGGATTGGGGGGTGGGATGGACTTGGGAGAATTTTCCAAACTGAAAGCATCTTCTTTGTGCTGCCTAATTATCTATGGGAAAGGTAATTAAACGACAGTGTCCCAGTGAGCAATTAGTGACCTGTATGCCCCTATAGCCATGAGCCAGGTACTTACATGTTCACAGTCATGTGGTGAACTTGGAAGATTTGTCCCCGTGGTGGAACTTGGTTGGAAATAAGATTCAAGGAGATTACTAAATCTGGAGGGGAAATACCAAAATATATACCCCACCCCCCCCCAGCCATACTTTGGAATATTTTCCCAAATTTTTGACTGTTGGGTTTTTTAGTTCCTGTGCTTGTGATTTTGACATTATCCTCCAAAGGGAATTCCTCTAATTCTGTGCAATGTTCAGATGAAAACAAGATGAAAGAAAGGATTGAAAGCTGCTCCAGAGGCAGATTAGCTGCACCCAACGTTGCCCATGCAAACCACATTCATAAGTAGGGGCACGTGTGCCATGGAATGTGAGAAGAGTTGCCAATACAAACTCCTTTTCTGTATGGTTGATTTCCCGCATTTAGTAATCTCCTTGAACCTTATTTCCAACCAAGTGAATCATTTTCTTGCCTGTTTTCAGGTATGGTTTGCCATAATCTTCCATCGTGGTGCCGATTTAGTCACTGACAGCTCAACCATTAGAACAGATTGCAAATTTCATCAGCAATGTTTCGGTTGTTGAATCCCACATTAATGTGGAACAGCAAATAAACCAAGCAGGTTGTATTGAATACTTAAAGCATGAAAATCCATTTATGGATTGGCTTCTTTTTTATCAGTATGATGTTAGATATTTTTTCCACTATCTCAAATAGAGAATGAGTACAGTGGTCTTCTTTTTGTCTCTATATGGGTTTGTAGTTATGAATACTAATGCAGTAATGTTCTCTTTGCTCATAACATGTTATCCCCAGTGGAGGTATTTGTGATCTATAAGAGAGATGTCCAACTGACAATTATGAGCATTAAATTAGCTTGCACACTAGTGACATTTTAACTCCTTTAAATGATGCCTCCAGCTCAATTTTGCACTTATTGGGCCTGGAGGCATCTTGCTCTAAATGATTCAAATTGAAGTCAAATTGGACCAAATTGAATTCCATGCTGATTTCGAATTGATTCCATGTATTTTGTTATCTGTAGCATTCTTCGCTATCAAGTGTGTAGCAAAACAAAGTGAAATGTTTTGGAATATATTTGATATATTTGAAAGACAGACAAAGCTTTTTTGCCCTGTTGCTTAATGGCATTGGCAGCAGAGCTGGGTGTTTAAAACCAGTGGGATACCAAAAGATTTTACTTCTATTCTTCTCTGCTGCTCTGTTTCCAACTGAAAAATAAAATTGCAAAATCAGCAAAGGAGTTTTCTTTTTAATTTGTGATGGCTGGTGAAAGCTCAATGCTGAATTTTTCAGAGAAGTGGGGACTGCATCTCTCATGAGAGGATGTTAAATATCCAAATCACTCACTGAGCTGGAGACCATTCTGTTGTAGAAGCAGCTGTTTCTCAGCAGTTAACCAGTTGAGTGCTGCCAGTTTAGCCAGAAGGCTGCCATGTGGGCAACAGTGCAGATTCCATCAGAAGCTCTTGCGCCAGTTCCAACTGGCTGGCAGGTATGAGGTGCTGAGCAGTTAAAATCAGGCCATCATTCACATTGCTGCTCTGATTCCACTGGACTCCTGCAAGAGCCCTGAGCTTAACTTTCCATCAGCCCAGCTGAGACATTCTTCTTTAAATATGCAAATCAAGATCAAAGATGTCAACAGATCTCATAGAATCCCACAGTGCAGGAAGAGGTCATTTGGAGTCTGCCACAATCCCATCGAAGCCCTATCCCCATCACCCGATGCATACGCCCTCGCTAATCCCACTTACGCTAAAGGGCAATTTAATATGGCCAGTCCATCCAACATCTTTGGACTGTGATAGGAAACCGAAGCACCTGGAGGAACCCCACGCAGACATTGGGAGAATGTACAAACTCCACACGCTCAGTGACCCAAGCCGGGAATCGAACCCAGGTCCCTGGTGCTGTGAGGCAGCAGTGTTAACCACATGTGTCACCATGACTCAATTGGCGATCTCAGACAACAGCCTGAGCAGGATAGGAGTGACAATCCATCTGTTAGGTTACTCCTGCCGGGAGCTGGATCATGGGTTAGAGAGACCTCAGCAGGTAACAGTGTTCCTCACAGGGCTTTGTGTCTCAGCTCCTCTCCTCACCTCCCAATTTCAGATAGAGCTTCCCTTCTGAATGCAGCCAAAGACCCCGAGTCACTCAGAGAATCCCAACAGTGCAGAGGGAGGCCATTTGGCCCATCGAGTCTGCGCCAACAACAATCCCATCCAGGCCCTATCCCCGTAACCCTACATATTTACCTGCTAATCTCCCTGACACTAAGGGGCAATTTATCACACCAATCAACCTAACCCACACCCAAGTAAGAACTGGGCATAATTCCTCCTGTTTCCGGGCTGCAGTCTCCTGAGTTCAAATTCCTGCCCCCACCCAATAACTAAATAATGAATCTGCTCAGGTGGGTCTCAGGAATATTGATGTAAACCTGCCTCTGCTGTTAAGAACAGTTTGGGTCTCCCCATTCTTTGAACCTCTAGTTGCACTCCTGTCTTTTCTGGATTCTGTGTCTCCCTTTAAAATGAGGGGCCTCTGCAGTATTCTGGTAATCAGGCCTCGTTGACAGCTTATTGATTAACCAGCACTTGAATTAATTGAGCAATACTGAAGCTATAAGTAGCATGAGCTACAGTGAAATGCCACTGTGTCGTTATTCTCTCACAAAAGAAATTGAAAATCTAAAGACTTGGATGATTACCTAAATTGTTACAAGTATTAAGAAGACCAGAACTGAGCAAATTGTTTGAAGATAATTCTTTAAACAAACTACACCAGCATATGCATACAATTTATAAAATTTGAATAATAGGAAGTGAATTTACAATTCTGCTCTTGGAGCTGAGTTGGAGACCTGGGACTATAGTTTCACCTGCTATGTCTGCAAGCACAACCCTGCGAGGGTTGCAACTGGTATATTCATCACTGCAGTATTGTCCAAATGCTCGGGGATTGATAAAACACAGCCTTTGCTGTTAGAGCCATTGATCTATTTTTCAGACACAAAGAACTTTATGACTGCTATATCCGCCATCTGCCCATCTATCCGGTAAGACCAGTTCTACTTGGTATTTGCCAAATGAATGTTTTTTTTTCTCTTGAGAAAGCAAAATGCTACATGTGTTACGTGATAAGCGTGCCAAGTTCTTCGCTTCACCACCTGGTTACCTGAATGTATAAACACATCCAGGGAAGTTCTGAAGGAAGCAAAGCCCAGCCGGTTTTAATCGTCAGCCCTCACTTTACTATTTAGAATCAGTTCCCTGCCCAAAGCCATTAGGGAGCAACAGGAATTGGTTTTTGAGGCATTCTGCCACTGATGACCCAACAGAAATGTCCAAATCGTGGGTTAAGCGTTGGAAACAATTCACAAACGAATGCCAGTGAAGGGGAGGAGGGCTGGAATATATGGAAGGTGACAATTTTGACCCAAAGAGCAAGATACTCCACGCAAGGTGGCTTGTGAGTTGGCGGTGAGGTGGGGGAGTAAAATTTAATGGATGGATTCTCCCCCGGGATCCTGCCTATCCTGGCTCAGGCACAATTTAGTGATTGGGCGGTCAGAGCTTCAGGCAGGAAACCTTATTATTAAGATCCTTGAGTAGCCATTAATAATCACTAACAGGACTTTTCCCATCCAGTCTCAATTTTTAGGCTGGTGGGGAGCAGGTGCAAGTAGGGTAGGAAATAAGGAAATATACTGTTCTCTATTTCTGATGAGAAGTGGGGAGGTGAGTGTGGAGAAGTGGGGTTGGGGGGGACACAATCTGAAGGCCTTTTCAGATTTGGTATGCCCTCCCTGCTGGGGATCTCGGAGCTCTGGTCCTCCCTCTGCCCAGGTCTACACTCTCAACAGTATGATTTTCCCCCCCGCCTGCCCCCCAACCAACCAACCCCTTCCTCCATCCCACCACCCCTTCCCAGCCTGAAGTATCCCAGGGCATTTCTATCCTTTCACCACCACCAACACACATCGCTGCCTGCACCACCCCCCCCCCCCCCCTCTCTCCCCCCCCCCCTTTCCCCAACCACCACCAACACCCCAACCCCCGGGACTTACCTTGAGAATGCCCAGCCAAAGTTCTGCAGTACTTATTCCGTCCACTGCAGCTACTGACAACCACCCATCCACCTTAAATACCCAAAAGAAATCTCACTTTGGCAGTGATGATGCCATGCATATAGATTTAACTTTGACCTGTGCCTGTTGGCCTGTAGTGGATACCAATCCTGACTTGAGACAGCAAAGATAATGATGGGATTGCACATCGTCCCCTGTGGCGAGTTTGGTATCAGCAGGAACACCCCCAACTTCCCACCTCCTCCTTGATTAAATCCATGGTGGAAAGACTCATAGGAGGTCCTCCTGCTGTCAATTAAAAGTGGGTGACAAATAATGCCCCATTTAACAGCCCCATCCCACCTCCACTGAAATCAACTGATTTCATGTGAGTATTAACATGGTTGTTGAATTCATCATGCAAGGATCATGATGAGTGAACCTAAGGAATGTTTGCTTGTAGGCTTCGAGGGGTGGGGATCCTTGTTAAGACACTCAGGCCCTCATTTTGGGGTGGGCGAGCTTGCAGTGTGGTATTCTCCGTTAGCTTTGGGTGTGATTTAATGAACCTCGGGCTGGCATGCTGGTAAAATTCTGACCTTGGTGTCTAATTGAGGATTGCAGAATCCGGAATGGGACTGTGTTGGAGACAAACACCTGTTGCCCAACGCCCACCCACATGGCTCCACTCCACAATCCCCTTCTCCATCACCTAACATGGCCTGGACTTTAAACCTCCCATGAGTGTCATACCAGCAGCAGTCAGTGCCACCGCGTTTGGAGTCCGTGATCCTCGGGAAGCTCTCCAGCTGATGAGCATGTAATTCGACAGGCTTTCCCTGTAAGAAGCATTTGCGTGGAGTTCTCCCAGACTCTCCTGTGGTGGGAGCGACTCCTGTCGTCGCAATTAAATTCTGCCAAACATGTTGCAGAGTGGGATTGGTACAACCTCATCCGGAATCAGCCAATTTTAAATCCTTTCATGGGATGTGCAATTAAAATCAACCCCTATGAATCCACAGAAGCTCTTCCTCTACTCAAACTGTTACTGTTTCTCTGAATCTTCCATCTATACAAGTATTCACGTGCTCGCTATGTAAATGATCATGAACCCATAATTCTCCATGGGTTGGGATACATGAGCACCAGCTGATCTGTGAACTGAGCTGCAGCAAAGGCTCTATCATTTGGTTACAACTCATGAATTACGTCTTACAGCCTAATGGGTTGACCATAAGTAGCATCCATGAGTCCTCTATCTCAAACTTTCAAACATTATTATATTGAAACAAAGCTTGTGAATGTCTAAAATAGAGTAAAACAATAATAATCTCGTCATCGGGAATGTCTTTCAAAAGAAATGGCTTTTTCAGTAGATTGAATCCTTTGGTTTGAAACTTCAGCATTTAATCAGGGCAAGAGACATCTATGCCTCAAACAATAATGATAAATGGAAGTTAATGCTTAAACATATGTTCAGTCAGCCATTGATGAACTCAAAGTAAAATCGTCACTATCCACCTGATAGTACTTCCATTGCTTTTATTTTAATTTGTTTAACTTTAGATTTATATTGTTAATGCGCATAAACGTTATATAAAACAGATGTCACATAAAATGAACGCTGCGCACGGTTCAGTAAACGGTAGAAGATTCATGATGAAGCGTTGGAAGCCTCAGAACTTGGCAAATGTTATGCAGAGGGCATAAGGCAAACTTCCTGCGCCTGAGTAGTGATGCTGAAGATAACTCGATATTAGAACTTGGGCTTCATTCCAGCAGAACCAACTGATGAAAAGTAAATCGAGGCCAGACTGCTGCTCGTGTTGTAAATTTCTGCTGCTTGCCTTTCTGAAGCAGCCGGCCCAAGGTCTGGACTTACTGAGTGCAGCTAACATACCTGATGGTTGACTTAGTGCAAGCCAACTATACAGTGGGGATCTCAAACTGGCAGAAAGCTCTTCATTTGCATCTTCAAACTCCTCATGCCTGTTTCAGGCAAATGGGCCTATTTTTCTTTTTCACCAATATGACAGGGGGTGACTTCTGACTGAGAATGAGCATGTATTTCCCGCCTGCCATCTTAGCGGCTTTGTGAGAAGGGACAATTTGTAGTTATAAAGGGCATTTCATGACATTAGCATGTTCCAAAGCATCTTAAAGCAAATGAAGCCCTTTTTTGTTGTTGATGACCAATTTATCCATCACGCTCTGTGGTTCTACTCCATAATCCCCTCCTGTTCATTGGCTGCCTACACTTCCAGCATTGTCCATCGCTTCCAATCAGATTTGTTGGAAGCTGTAGGACTTCCTCATCAGCTTTCATGCCATTAGCCAATTAACACTCAGCTGAGTGTAAAATGGCTGCAGGGCAGTTGGCTTGTTTGTAAATGGGCTCCTGACTGACTTTTCATTGCTTGGGGTAGCGTGGAACATGGAACCAGGTTAAATCCAGCCCAATGTTTACTTGAACCCCTTGCATGGAGTACTTAGTTATTTGGACTAGACAAACGTTTATGTCAACAGATGAAGAAAATAACTAATTATTGCACAAATATTGGTGGCGATAGCTGGCAAAAAAATCCTCAAGTTGGGGTTGTATTGATGACATCCCCATCAGTTAGAAGTGGCTCACTGTGGTTATAGCCCAATAGGTTTATTTAAATCATATGCCCCAATTCTGCCAAGCTGTGTAGACTTAAAACAAAAGGCCTTATTGGTAACAGGACAAATATTACTCCAATCTTTTCAACACTGCTGATTAATAGGAAAACAATATTGTTTTTTCTTTCCATAAGTAGACAACACATTAAATAATTCTTTCCCTTTCAGTTGGCTGTTTTCATGTGGATATATCGAATGTCCATGCTTTCTACAAACTTCTCTTTCTGTTTCTAGCCAGGTTTCAGTGTTGTTGATGCTCATACGTGTGATGTTGGTAATGTTGTATGTGCATATTCCTTCTGATAACTCCAATGTCTTTTGACCACAGACTGGAAAAAAGTGGCCTCCCATTGGGAATCACTGAGGAATGCAGTTCCAGACCTAAGATGGGAAAATCAAGTAAGATCATAACAAGGTCTGATTGCTCTTTTGTTTGTACCAAACCAGAGAAACGTTTATAAGGCAAGGCAGGACACAAATGGATATGTCGCTGTGATATTTCCCTCATGCATCAAAATGTTCTTTTCACACTCATATTGCCTTTCCTATGAACTTTAATTTTCCCATCTTTCCTCTACCCAGTAGGACATAGATATCCTGTCCACATCATTACATCGCAACCTCATCAGAGACATTTCTATCTTCTTTAATTAATAGATTGACTGTGTTTGCATACAATTCCAACTGGTTCACTAATCTTGTAGATGTATAGTCATTATTGGATCCTCTTGCAGTTTGCAATCTTGATTAGTATTGGATTCTTGTGAAGTTTTCTTAAGCTTTGATTTAAGATCTTTGATCTTGTAATCTAGGTAACTAAATCTAAGCTATTTACAAGTGGGGTTAGCATGTTAAACACAGTAGCAGCATTGTTTATCAAGTTTCCCTTTCTTCTGATAGTACGCTCTAGGGCTTTTGGAGAATCGATCAGATTATGGTGTTTGCTTCCATGATGTTTCCCTTTCCTTAATGCAAACTCATCCATTACCTGTAACTATCTGTGAAAGAGAATGCTTATCTTATTTTTACACCGACAGTGCCTATATTATTAAATTTGACTATCATGTGAGGGACACCATGGTACTATTTCAGTAAGGATAATCACAAACCCATTACTCGGCCCCTCAGCACAGATTGGGCATTCACTATTAGAACAAGCCTCATTGTGGAGAGATAGTTAAGGATGTACTTTCAATTCCATCATCTGTCAAATTCCTCCTATGCATGGGTTGCTCCATGAACTGTTCTTCATTTTCTTCAAATTCCACATTTGTGTGGAATCTTTTTATCATTTCCATCCCCTAATCAGGAGAGGAATTTGGGAGCAATTTCCCCCCTTGACAGCAGCGCATATACCTGCATCTTTGAAAGGATGTTTATGATTTCCCCACTTTAATATGTGAAATTATTCCCTTATTCTCCCACCTCCATGACTCCCAGAATAACTTGCTGTTGGGTGCTCCTATTTGGTGATAAGTCATGCTCTCATTCTTACTATTCTGGAGTCATCAGTGCCTTGAGGACTGTTACTCATTGTATTCTCTGTCCCAGTTCTGACAGGTTGATTAATAAAAGTCTTGTTTAACAGGATAAATATTAGTCCAGTCTTTACAACACTTAATTAATTGTAAAACAAGGTTGTTCTCTCTTTCCATAAGCAGGTAACATATTAAATATATGGTTCATGTCAGGCATACTTTTCTCTCTGGTATCCCATGCAGAGTCTTCTTTACTGGGGGGGGGGGTATTGCTGTTCACCAAACATTAATCCTTCAGACTTGGGAGGACAGCCTCTCCAGTGTTTCCTTGAGGTTCACCCAGGTTAACTATAATGGAGCCCAGAGTATTTTTATAAAGATCATCTGAACATTCTTGTGTTGCCCATTTGATTAACATTATCATGATTGCCTTCATCTCTAGGAAACAAAATGTTCCACTTAATGGTAGGCACAATAACACTTCCATTTCTCCTGATTTCATGTGTATTTCTAAGAGAAGGGGGGAAATGAAGCTCTGTGAAAAAGTGGAGATTGGATCTCCATTGAAATCTCAAATACAAAGATTCTTTATGCACACCACTCCCACATTGCCTTGAATCAGGAGTAACGTTTGAGGAGGCTATACTTCACCACGTGGTTATGCATCCTCCTTTACACTGACTTAGAGTCTTAATGCAGGGTGAGGACATCCCTTCCAACGGTCACCCTAAAGTTCTACACAGGTGATCCTTCCAGGTTGGAGCTGGCAACACCAGTAACATCTCACACAGTTCATCAGGGAAATCACATTGTACAGAAGGAGTGGGAATACCATTCACTTCATCTGAAGAGGCAACAATAGGATGAAAAAGCAAATGGACTTGCCTTGACAGCAGCCTTGTTGGTGGTGCGGGGCACAATAAGACAATGAGATATCAGAGCATTATTAGGCCATTCAGCCCACTGAGTCTGCTTCCCCATTTGATCATGGCTGATATGTTTCTCAATTGCATCCTCCCATCTTTTCCCATTAACTTTGATCCCCTTGCCAATCCAGAATTTATCTATCTTTATCTAAATTACACTCAATGACTTGGCTACCACAGCTTTCTGCAGCAATGAATTCCACAGATTCACCATCCCCTGGCTGAAGAAATTCCTCCTCATCTCAATTGTAAAGAGTTGTCCTTTTACTCTGAAACTGTGCCCTTGGATCCTGGTCTCTCTCTCTAATGGAAAATCTTCCCCATGTCCACTCTACCCAGGCCTTTCAGTATTCTGTAAGTTTCAGTGAGCTGCATGTACCTAGGTCTGTGTGTGGGCTTGCGTGCATGCAATTTATGTGTTTGTGCCTACATTTATGTGTGTGTGCATGTACGCACGTGATGGCCTGAGTGTTAGGATGTGCTGCAGGAGGAACTATAGGAGACTGGTGCATTGAGCAGTGTGAAAGGTGGTGCTATGGTAGATCTGTGTCAAGGGACCCACTCACCTTGAACCCTCCCCCACCTATCGACTGAGATCATGAAACATTTTTCTCTGCTGCTGTTCCTTTGAGTAATACTCTGGGTAATAATTGCCCTTGTCTCTTGTTTCCATTCTCTCCTAAGGGTGTTCTTTGAAGCCTTCCTGCACCTCGCAGAAACATGGCATCTCTCCTGACCTCCAGTTGTCTGACCAGTACCGCAGTGTCACTGAGGCAGTGAGCCTTTACTCTGGTGGTGCAGTGTGACAGCTCCTTTGGCTACAAATAGTCCAAACTGATTGTCTATTCATTTGGTTTCCAATTGGCAGGAATTGAGCCTTTAAAAAGCCTGGAGTACATGATTCTCTCTCAATGCCTCCTGCAATCACCAGCGCCACAAACAGAAGGAGGTGCATTGAGGGAGTGAATCTGATCACCACTGCAATCATGAAAATGAGGTTCCTGCAGCACCAATTTAATTTGCTCTCCACTTCATTTGGAACTAGCTTTGACAATAGTATGTCATGACCCCTGCTCCCAAAAACAGGAGCTTGCCAAATTTCAGTCCAGAATCCAGAACATTGTTCCAATTTCTGGTACAATATAGCAGGTAGTATACCCATTATGAGGCTATTCAAGGATTAAGCTGGATTTTGTTCTATTTTCAAGGAATAAGATTAGAAAAAAATGATAGACCTGACATCGTTACAATCTGCCAGTACATTGTGCGTTGATATGAAAGAAAAGTAGATAAAAAAAAAAGTTAGTTCACATTTTAACATGTTATCTTTCTCCCTGCCCAAATCACAATTTTTTGGAAGAGTTGGTGCAAAGTTGACAGATACAGATTCCTGTCATTTACAACTAAACTCAAAGTGTATTGAAAATAAGTTTAGGGGCTGTTCAGAAGAACAATGTAGTCAACCAATGCTTAAGGATTATGCTTCAGGCCTGATATGGTTCATGTAATCACAAATTGCAATTGTTTTGATTTTTACCAATTGTGTACAACAGGCAAGTTTGGATCAGCTGCTTTCCATACAGGTTCCCAAATTTAATTTCCATTGAAGTTGTCAGTTAGAATTGCAGGACACATTGAGGAGGCTTTAAAAGTATGTACAGGGTCTTAAACTTTGCAAATGGAGGCATAAAATAGGATCATAGAAGCCTACAATGCAGAAAGAGGCCCTTCAGCCCTTCGAGTCTGCACCGAACACAATCCCACCCACGCCCTGTGCCCATATATCCCAAAATATTATACCCACTAATCCCTCCAGACTACGCATCCCCTGGACACAATGAGGCAATTTCTTAACATGGCCAATCAATCTAACCCACATGTCTTTGGACTGTGGGAGGAACCGGAGGATTTGGAGGAAACCCATGCAGACGCGAGGAGAATGTGCAAATTTGACACAGTGACCTGAGCTGGGAATCGAACCCAGGATCTTGGAGCTACGAAGCAGCAGTGCTAATCACTGTGCTATCATGCCGCAAAAACAAAGATGTAATAATAAACCTTAATCACTGGTAGGGCCTAAGCTGGATATTCTGTTCAATTCTGGGCAGCACATTTTAGGAAGAATGTAAGTTTTGGAGAGTGTTCAAGAAGTTTCAGTACTAAATGATTGACTTCATTTACTTGGAGACGGAAGAAAAACTAGACCTGATCTTCTTAAAGTAATCAAAGTATGGGGTGGTTTTGTAAGGTATTCAAAATTTTGATGGGGTTTATTAAGTAAGGAGATACGGTGTGTATTGACAAGAGGCTCAATAACCCGATTTAAGATAAATGAGAATGAATCAGACGGAAGAAGGGGACAAATGCTTTTCATGAAGCGAGTTTTCATGATTTGGAATTCAGAGGCCGAGAAAATGGTCGTGACAAATTCAATCATAACTTTCACAATGAAATTGAATAATACTTCAGGAAAAATTTGCAAGGAAGAAGGGAAAGAACAAAAGATTGGACCTAATCAAATCGCTCTTTCAAAGTGTCAGCACAAGCATGATCAACCAAATGGTTGCCTGATCACATCTCTCAGAAATGCCACATTGTGCTTCCCACTGAATAAATTACAACGAGCAGTTACTGTTGCCAAAGAAATAAAGTCAGCAGCCATTTTGCACACAGCGGGTCATCAAAACACCAACTGAGACCCTGCGAGGAATCATCTGGTGTCAGGCTGCATGGAAGGGTAAGTCTACCATCCAGTGTCATTCATTCACTGACCCTTGAACATGAACAATCTTCTATATTTATAAAGGCAGACATTGGACAGGAGAGGAACAGAGAAGCAGGCTGTGTGGTAACCGTGTACTGACTGCTTTTGTGTGATGAATCTGATTGCTTATTGCTCAGCAGGACATTTGGTAAGCTCGATGTATGGCAATCAAAGTAGCATTGAGAAACCTGCCAAAAGTCATAATTATAGAGGGTAGTACTTTCTGTTAGATATTTTGATATATAATCCATCAATATAAATACAGTCATTAAAATAAAGAAAACACTTTGAATAAGCTACTATTCTAAGTTTGTATGATTGTTAACTATATTTCTTGTGAGCAAATTTGACTTTGGGTAATAATGTAAAGTGGGATTATTCGACCAGCCATTGGCTCTATGTCTCTCTTAATATGTATTTCCATTAAGGTCTGAATATGACTCCATATGTTTACCCAATTTCAGAATTAGCCCATCATCTTTGAACTACATTCAACACATCTTGTGGCGCGCTAAAATGTCAAAGCAGCCGTGCTTGTAGTTGGAGAAGATTACAAAACTGTGGGTGTGCTGCATGTAAGTTCCCACCCATAGATTTCAGAGCTCACTCCTTCATTTCTCAGATAGAACATAGAACAGTACAGCACAGTACAAGTCCTTTGGCCCTCGATGTTGTACTGAGCTATGTCTAAACCCAAGACCTAGCTTTCCCGCTCCCTATCATTCTGGTGTGCTCATGTGCCTTTCCAATAATCGCTTGAAAGTTCCTAAAGTGTCCGACTCAACTATCACAGCAGACGGTGCATTCCACACCACAACCACTCTCTGAGTAAAGAATCTACTTCGGACATCTCTCCTATATCTCCCACCATGAACCCTATAGTTATGCCCCTTAGTAACAGCTACATCCACCTGAGGAAATAGTCTCTGCAGGTCCACTCTATCTATCCCCCTCATCATCTTATAAACCTCTATTAAGTCGCCTCTTATCCTCCTCCACTCTAAAGAGAAAAGCCCCAGCTCTCTCAACCTTTCCTCATCAGACCTACCCTCCAAACCAGGCAGCATCCTGGTAAATCTCCTCTGCACTCTCTCCAATGCTTCCACATCCTTCTTATAGTGAGGTGACCAGAACTGAACACAATATTCCAAATGTGGTCTCACCAAGGTCCAGTATAAAATACAAATGAAATAAATGGGCTGGAATTCTCTGGTCATTCACGCCTGTAGGATTCTCCAGTTCCGCCAGCAGCCCGTAGATTTCCCGTCAGTTTGCGGTGATGTCAATGGGAATTCCCATTAACAGCAGCAGGATCAGAGAATCGTGCCACAATGCATCACTTCCCAACTTTGCGATACACTCAACAGCGATGCAGGAAAATCTTGCCCATGTTCTCTATACCAGCCAAGTTATAGAAAATAAAAATAAGTTCTTCAGATGATTTAAAACATTTCCAAGTTTTACAAGTTTCAGCAGACAAAAGATGCATTGTTCAGCCATTTCATTAATTCAGCAATTTTCTGTTTTACATTTGCATTCTTAGAAGCACATCGTCCAATCTTGATATCCATTCTTCACAGCAAAACTGTAAGTGCATTGATGACGAACACTTCAAGTAGCAAAAAGTGAAAATTATGGCTTCAATTCTTTCTCTCATTCTCTGTCACAGTTAGTCTGGCTATGCTCTTAGACTTAGCAACACACACACAAAATAAACACCTTATTGTTCCTGGGTACCAAGAAAATCTATGTGCACTATGGGACTCCTATGTATATACTTCACAAGACATACCTGCACTGTTATTATCACTCAAAGATGAAACAGGCCTTATCAATGCATTAATCCATCTCAATGATACATTTATGGTCTTTTGTGGAGGTATTTCACTCAGAAAGAATCAGTTTCCCAGTGGAATCAATTATATTGTTTGTGTCACTCTAAAATCAATGCAGATGCTTATGGAATGGTAGAAAATGCTGCCACTATTGTTCTAACAATTTGGGAACCATTAAAATAGCTGGAGCAATGAAACACTTGAAGTGAGCAATAAAAGTAATTGTCTACTGATGCCTTATAACACAATATTTTAGCATCTCTCAACAGTGTATCATGTAGTGTGGTACTAAACTGTAATGTCATCTTGTGCTGAATTAAATGGTCTCAGCAATATGGGTTGTACAATTAGCTGCTCACTCATGGCCTCGGGAGGGGAAATGATCAGCCAAGCTGTCACTAATCACTATATAACCAGAACAGCAACACCTGCATTTATGGAGCATCTTTAACATTTTAAAGCATCACAGTGCCTTTCCCAAGAAAGTTGTCAAACGTCATGTGACAGCAAGCCTCATAACAAAATAATGACCAGGAATCTGCCATTGCAAGGATGGTTAAACTGTTAGCATTGCACCCATTGCCCTCTGGAAGTGACAGTAACCTCTAGTGTGTGCACAAGCACAGTTAGACGTGGCAATCTGGAAGTTGCTTTTCAGTAGGGTTCTCAGTTGAAGGCCCTGCTGCTGGGAATCTTTAGAAATCACCAAACTGATGAGAAAGTGCCCTTTTATTCAATAAACTCCTGAAAACAATACAACTTATTGATGAGAAGAAACTGGATTTTATCTGTGTACCAGGTCATAACTTCTGACGAACAGTGTGCCTGACTCCGGAAAATGAATTTTATATTGGCTAATGTTATATCCATTATGATAAGAATTTTACCAGCAGTTACTCTGATAATTGAACTATCATCAGAAATGATTGCAGGGAGAGTTGAACAGAGACTACCAGGAACAAGGCATCTAGGAACTTCCAAACATTAACTATTTATAATTATGTGCAGGAATAGATAAGCATGAAGTTTTTGTGGAGTATCTCTCAATTCTGGAGACTTGTGATTTAATTTCATTGATAATGTTTATTAGCTATTACCATCACAGCTACTAGCTCTTCATGCTACAACAATCATTAGTATATTCAGCAAGGTCAACATAAATAGCGAAAACAGTGGTAGCAGTACTGAAGCATCTGAAACAATCTTTGATAATCTGCTAGATGGTACAGTAAGAACTAACATACATACTAACATACATACAGAACTAACATATGTGTCAGCATAAGTTTTCTCTGGGTGCTCTGGTTTCTTCCCACAGTCTGAAAGACGGACTGGTTAGGTGCATTGGGCATGTTAAATTCCCCGTCAGTGTATCCAGACATATGCCAGAGTGTAGCAACTAGACGATTTTCACAGTAACCTCATTGCAGTGTCAATGAAAGCCCACTTGTGACACTAATAAAAAACATTAAAAATAACGCATCCAATATTTCTACTGAGATTAAAGGAGAGGAGCTTAACGAGGGTATTGCAAAGGCAAATACAGCTACCATTACTAATTAGAAACAAGAGCATGAAGGGTTGTGACATCCAAAAGAGTAGCCGTCTTAATTGAAAATTTCCTGCGCAATTATAAACAATAGAGTTGATATCAGAGTTTGGAAATGGACAGCATAAACCATGAATGAGTGGGGTCAGGGGACATCCAAAGATAGGTAGTGAGCTAGAGCATTGGATAAGAATTTATAATCAAACATAAAAACACAATTACAAAAATGAATTAGATAAAAACAAACTATTGTGGATGCTGGAATCTGAAACGAAAAGAGAAAATGCTGGAAAATCTCAGCAGGGCTGGCAACATCTGTAAAGAGAGCAAAGAGACGCTTCAAGACCAGATAATCCTTTGTCAAAACTTTGACAAAAACGAATTCCTGCAATTATTTTCACTTACTATGAATCACAGTAAACAGCCTGGGAAATCTGCAGCCCCATTGTGGAGTACCAACAGCATAGAGATATGGATAACTGAATGAAGACTTAAAGGACAAAAAGAAATATTTCAAACAGAGGCTATGGACAGCAGAATGGAATGATTTGCTTTCTCCACATTCCATTGGGAATAAGGCCAATTTATCTTGCATTCCACCCCAATTATATACAATGGATCATTGTCTTGAGATTTAAAATATCACATTACAAATGAAAACGTGTTTGGTAAATCTTTATTTTTCTTGTCATTTGCATAGTGTACAACATAAAATAAACTGCATATTGTTTATTTATCAAAAGCTTTAATAGAGGTGCTAAATTCCATTATGGCTATTGCCTTATCTGAAAAGCTTAGCAATTGAGTATCAGGCTCCTTTGATGCAAATATATAACTGAAGTGCCAAATCTTCTACTGTGTGAAGCTTATCAAACTAGAGCATAAATGAGTCATAAAGAGTACCATTCGTGTATACTGTTTCCTTAAATGATATGAACTGTGTGATTTATTTTTTTTCTGTAACCATTACACCCTTGTGACTTTTCTGTTATTTAATTCAAAGAAAACCACAAAAATATGGATGACTGGAACATTCTGATTGGCAGGAAGTGACAGATGGTATTAACAAGCACCTGTACTGGGACCTGTGCATTTTGCTTTATACATCAATAAAAAAGTGAGTAATATATCCAAGTTTGCTGTTGACATTTACTTAGCAGGAAAATGAGTGTGTTGATGGGCGGAAGAAGGTACTGTAGCAAAAGGTCTGGTTCATAATTCATATATTTAGAAAATAACTTTTTCTTCCAGGAATATCAGTTTTAAGATGTGAATTTAATTTGAACAAACTTGGAGTTAATTACAGTTAAAAGTGAATTTATGTTCTTCCTATAAGGTCAAAGGTTGAAGTCTAAGTGTTCAGGCTACCTTTTTTGATGGCCTGTCCGAAAGCTCATGAATCATATTCTGGATTCAGGAATGTTTTGAAAGATAAATTTTAAAACTCTTACTTATGACGCCTCAAATCCTCATGCACCCCCCTGCCCCTCCTTGTCCTATCAACGTGGCCCATCATGTTTTCTAAGCATTCATAATGAGATCATTTGGTGAAACAGATCGCTAGCTGTATGATTCTGTTGATACAATTGTCAGATGGCCTTATTATAAACATTTGGTTGAATTCTAAGACCCACGAATGAATCAATAGCAAGATCTATCTCTACGGTGGAGTGTTAACTTTGATTGACTTCTTTATGAATTGATAATAAGTTATTCTTCCTTTGGAGAAGAACTTTCCAACTCAAGCTTCCCATCTCATTGTTGAAAATCTTGTTTTCAAGCTCTTAGCCGCAGTAAACAATTAAACCTCGACATTGTTTATCATAACCTGTCAGTCTCCCCGTTTGCTGGCCACTCTCTGATAGCCAAGCAGAGACTGCTAGCTGAGTTCCGTACACATGAGAACGGTCTCAACAGGGATCTTGGGTTCATGTCACACTGTCTGTAACCCCAATGACTTGCCTGGGTTTATAAAATCTCACTTTCTGTGCTGTCTGGAGCTTTAACCTGTGCTCAGTGCTCCTTCCACTCACATTGCTAGCCACTTTAAGACTTGAATTAGGTGTAAAGATTCACATTCTAATCAGTAATCTCTAAACTGTCTGTGCTGTTATATACTCTGTCTGAGGCCAGAACTCTCCATTCACCTGACGAAGAGGGAAACCTCAAGCTTGTGAGTTTACTATCAAATAAATCGGTTGGACTTAAACCTGGTGTTGTCAGACTTCTTACTGTGTTTACCCCAGTCCAACACCGGCATCTCCATGTTATAAATCGACTGTCCACAGTTTGTCAGACACTTCTGCCCTCATTCCTTCCTCCTAGAAAATGACCAGATGCTACATGCCAGGAAACCATCATGTTGGTTGGCAATACAAATTTACAGATCTACCCAGCTCTGGAACCTTAAAGTTTAACCTAAAAATCTATCATCAAAAAAATTAGTCAAAAATGAAAGCTTACACCCGTGCAGACAGCTGATCTTTTTCTACATATACAAGTTACACAGGAAGACAAATATAAAAGTTGATGACATATTGTTGTATATTGGGAAGTGATACTCAGGGAGCACAGAAGATTTGAAACAACAGAGCTTTAGTTACAGCTATGTGTTCTCTTACATTGCAGCATCATCTCTGTCTGCTTCCCGCACTAGGGACTTAGACGCCACTTCCAGTGAATACATGTATACATTACTGCAGCAAAGCTTCAGTAAGTCAATAAGAATTGATACAAGTTCGTATCACGTATGAGTTTAAATTCTACAAGCAAACAGAGCAAAAAGAGGTAACTGAACAAATAAACAATGTTCGGCTGTTTTACCCTTAGCTACCCTATCTTGCCGTGACAGATTGGTATGACTATTTCTGAGTTCACCCAAGGCCATCTACATGAATTGTCAACACATGCCAAATTTGCCTTTGAAAGAGAAGAAAATGGTCCATTTCAGGTCCATGACTCTAACCTTTCTGATCTGTATTTTGCGTAGCAGCCTCAGAGGAGCGTGTGCTGATGGAGCAGGCAGCTAACATACAGGGAAAGGGATTACTGCTCCAGGCTATTTGAAAAGAAAATTCATCTGGGCTTTCTCCTTTTGCTTGGGGATTGCAAACTTGTTCCTCTCTGCAAGTTTGATCCTTGGGCTTCAGCACGATCTTCACAAATAGGAAAAAAAGCTTCTGGTGGTCAGAATAAATTGTGTGATGGTTATTGAGCAAAAGATTGCAGCAAGCTATTTTCTTGCTGCAGGTCTCAATGAGTTATTGGGATATGTATGGATGATAGAAATTGTATTGAAGTATCTGAGGAAATAACTGAATTACAGCCTGATCATAGAATCCTACAGTGGAGAAGGAGGCCATTCGGCCCATCAAATCTGTACCAACTACAATCCTAGCCAGGCCCTATCACCACAGCCTTATGCAACACACTAGCTCGTCCTCCTGACACCAAGGGGAAATTTAGCATGACCAATCCACCAAACCCACACTGGACTACAGGAAGAAACCAGAACACCCTGAGGAAACTCAGGCCCCTGGCACTGTGAGGCAGTGGCGCTAACCATTGTGCCACCAGGTTGCCCAATGTGAATATTGAACTAAATTAATTATAATCAACATGTATCGAGCTGCACTTTCATGTTTGCTGCTGCAATGATCCCCAATACTAAATTGAATTATGCCAAATAAAGGCTGTTAAGAAGGGTCTCAGAGTAGAAAATCTGATGCTCAAATATGCCCCCACATCTTTTAGAATAGCAACGTTTCACCTTTGGTAAAGATTTCAACAGCTTGCCTTCAAACAAAATCCACTATTTATGAACCATATATTTTTTAAAACACAATTGATTCTGTACCAATAATTACAGTTTCAAACCTGCGATTCACTTCTGAACATTACAAAACGAGTGGGATTTTTCTGCCGACGGGATTTACCTTCCTGTCAAAGACAGCCCACCACACAAAATGCTGTACGTCTCAAAAGGACCAGGAAATCCCACCAGAAGCTACCTCTATCACTGGAAAATGTGCTGTGGGGTAAGAAAATCCATCTAAATATAAATGTTTTTATGCCTGCTGTTGCAGATCTTAAAATTACAAAATAGTGTATTCAATTCCTGGCTTTGTTCACCGTGAGTGCAGAGCCTGCACATTCTCCCTATGTCTGCATGGGTGCTCTGGTTTCCTCCCACAGTCTGAAAGATGTGCTGGTTAGGCGCATTGGCCATGCTAAATTCTCCCACAGTGCACCCGAACAGGTGCCGGAATGTGGTGACCAGGGGATTTTAACAGGAACTTCATTGCAGTGTTATTGAAAGCCTACTTGTGACTAATAAATAAACTTAATCTTAAGTTAAACATTGAAAAAATGCTGAAAACTACTTTACAGCATACAAATTTAAAAAAAAATGTCCAAAACTCATTCATCTCATAATATCAATCTGCAGCAGAAATTATGCAACAAAATGATAAACGAGCCAAAAAATTCAGTAAGTAGCAAGAAAATTCTTACATCTCCATCTCCAGTTGTGTCCCGATGGCTTCAATTGCTGATTGGAAACGGGGAAATGCTGTGACACAGGTTTCCTGAAGACAGCTAATTAAATAGCTGCCTTGGGAAACTCCATCCAATTTATATCTCTGGGAGCACCAGGAAAGCAGTGGACCAATAGTGATATCTGACCAGCATCTCCACTGGGAGACTGGACCCTGTGAGGCAGAAAGACAAACGCAAGAGTGCATCAATACGGATGCACTGTCTGCTGCTTTCTACAAATTGGGGAACCCATCCACAGGACTTGTTTTGATTGGTATTCTTGTTTAGTCAGTTCTTTTATTTGTGCATGGAGCCTCAGGCCTCTGATAGACACTCAGCCACCCATACAGAGATTGCCTCTAGAAAGCTAGAGAGCTTTGCACATGGGCATGATGGCAAGATGGAAAATAGAGAGTGACCATTTCCAGCATTTCGTTTCTCATTCTTATTTTCGTTCCCGATCCACAATCAGCTTCCCTCTGCCCTTGCCTTCTAGCCCACCTATCTCTACATTCAATGGATCATGGCCTATCATTTCTGCCACATTCTGAATAATGTCACCATCAAACGTAGCTTCTCTTCACCTTTAAACATTCTGAAAAGTCTGTTTCCCCTTTGACTCCCTGATCCGGCCTTCAATCACTCCCAGCATCTGTTCCTCTTCCCACAGGGCCTTCCATTGCAAATGCTGGAGATACTCCAATTGCTCTTTCACCTCTTGCATTTTAGCTATGGCTCAGCTGGCAACATCCTTACCCCTACAGTTCTGGGTTCAGGCTCTACTTCAGGCCTTGAGCACAAAAATGTAACTAATATTGCAATGTAAGAACCATGGTAGCCAACTTGTCCACAACAAACTCCCACAAAAGGCAATGTAATAATGAACAGGTAATCTGTTTTTGTGACATTGATTGAGGAATGAATATTGACCAGAATACCAGGGATTATTTCCCTGCCCTCCTTAGAAGTGATGCAATGGGACTTTTTTCCATTTACTAAGCAAGTAGATGGAACCCCAGCTTAATAATTCATCCAAAAGACAGTGGGAGCGATTTTGCCAGAGATAATCCAAGTGCCAAATGAGCATGAAAATGGGAGAGCATCAAGGGTGATTTAAGTGGGTTAAAAATCCACACTCTGAGGAAAAAATGAAAAAGATCTGTTTCCTGCCAGCATGAGGAGGGAGCGGGTCCTAAACTCACCCAAAAGCAGGCAGATCATGGGAGAGGGTGCCATTGCGCATGCATGGGCCTCTGTTCCCCCCCACCACCCCTTTGGCCCTGCTCCTTCAGGCCCCATCTTTTGTAATAGGCCCCACTCCCCCAGGGCCCACCCTCTTGGTATTGTCCAGTGCCCAATGGGGACTGCTGGGGTGTCAAGCTGGTAATATTAGGCTGGCACTACCCAAGGGGCATCTCCCCTCCTCACAAACTCCGAGTGAGGCCTCAATGGCCCTCAGTCCTACTGGCAAGGCCACCATTAACAAATCCCTGTTGATGGGGATCATACATGATCCTTACTGGTGAGAACCTTCAGTGGTGAGGCCGCTACAGAAAGTGAGCCCGGACAATTGTGTCCCTGGCTCACTAGTTCTATTCAAACAAGGTTTAAAACATATTTAAGCATTATAATGAGTCTCACACCCAAAAGGGGCGCAAGAGTGATCTCATCAAATATGATACAGTAAAATCGTAAGAGATGAGAAATCAGGCGCAAACCCAATTTTTTATCTTTCTTGTGATCTTACTATCTCATCCTGCTCATCGGGCATATGAAGGTAAGATTATCCCCCAGCATCTCCAAATTTTAACTTGAAGTCAAACCCTTGATTTTAGTGCTAAAGCCTGGAATGAGATTTTAATCCAGAGCTTTGTGACTCGGGGAGCCACAGCTGACAATTTTATTTGAGTCAAAATATCTTTTCAAAAATCCAACATACTTGAAGACACATTTTCATTTTCAATCCTCAGCCATTTTATGCTTACAAGCAGAAAGATTTATCATCCATTACTAGAAATGGCAAAATTAATAATTTTGGTTAATTCCCTTGAGAACGTAATATCACCCATTGGCTATCATTTCGGAAAATAGAATGAGAATGCTGACAGTCTTACTTTGAGCTAACTTTTGAAATGAGAGATCATGATAAGGAACTTATAGTCAGTTTTCCCCAGGAGCAGCAGTATGTGTACAGGCACAGCATTCAAACGTCGAGACAATAAAGAATCCAATGGGACATCCTGGAAGATTTATTCATCGAAAGATGGCCTTAGTTCCTTTTAAGGAAACTTAATAAGTCATTTAAAAGATTGTCTTAATGTTGCCTAGAGTCTAAAACATTTAGCCAAACAACCCTAAGATACAATGATTACTGATAAAAGTGTTGAAACCCAAGTAAAAGCATGCAGGTCAAATTCTCCGTTATGCCGATTAAAGGGTGAATGGATGTAGAATATTTACAATGGAGAGGGGAATAATGAGAATTAATAGCCTCAATTTAAATCAATGACACAGGGAGTCCCAGTATTTCTTGAGCTCAGGAGGACGTTAAAGGGCAGGACTGCAAGGTACTAATCTCTGGATGTACTAATGTATGAATTGGGAGCAGGAGTAGCCACTTGGTCACTCAAGCCTGTTCTGCCATTCAATAAGGTCATGGCTGATCTGATTGTAACCTCAACTCTACATTCCCGTTCACCCCCTTTGTGAATAGAACAAAGAACAAAACAGCACGGGAAACAGGCCCTTCGGCTCAACAAGCCCGCGCCACCACCCCGATGTTCCCACTTCTACCCGTGATCCCTGTCTATGTTTATAGATCTTTGGATTGAAACCAAATTGGAGACAATTTAGGGAGAATTTGTTTTGCCAATTAGCCTAACAGCACATCTTTGGGATGTGGGAGGAAACCGGAGCACCCGGCGAAAACCCACACAAGCACGGGGAGAATGCGCAAACTCCCACAGACACAGGCCCAAATCCATGTATCTGCACAGCACAGCGATAGTCACTGAGCTGTCATGATCAAGAACGTACCTAGCTCTGCCTTCTAAGTGTTCAAAGATTCTGCTCCCACTGCCTTTTGAGGAAAACAGTTTGGAGACTTAAACCTCTGAGAGCAGGAAATTCCCCTTATCTCTGCCTTTAGTGAGCAATCCCTTTTGGTTTATAATTCTCTTTTGAAATACACCATGACTTCTGCTGCAACCACAATAATCAGATGGTGTATTCCAGGTCCTGACTACTTGTTTTGTAAGAAAGCTTATCCTCACATTACCCTTCCATCTTGTTCAATCACCTTAAATTGGAGTCGTCTGGTTCTCCATCCTCCTATCAGTGGGAGCAGTTTTATCCAAATCTACTCTGGAAAGATCCCCCTTGCATCATATCTCATTCAAATCTCATCTCACCCTTTTTTTTCAAGAATAGCTCCAACTTTATTGGGTGGCATGATAACACAGTCGTTAGAACTGCTGCTCTACGGTTCCAGGAACCTGGGTTTAATTCCTAGCTTGGGTCACTGTCTGTGTGGAGTTTGCACATTCTCCTTGTCTCTGCATGGGTTTCCTCTGGGTGCTCCGGTTTCCTCCCACAGTCCAAAGATGTGCAGGTTAGGTCAATTGGCCATGCTAAAAAATCGCCCCTTAGTGCCTTCAGATACATAGATTAGATGGATTAGCATGTAAAATATGTATGGATGTGGGGTTGGGGCCTGGGTGGTCGGTGCAGTCTCAATTGGCCAAATGGTCTCTTTCTGCACTGTACAGTGTCTATGATTCTCCATCCTATCTGTGTAACTGAAACCCTTCATTCCTGGGTCAACTTTCTTGATTTTTTTCCCCCTCACCCTCTATCATGACTTCAAATACTTTGAAATATATAGAACCGAACACAATGTTCCGATTCTGGTTGAACCAGCGTTTTTATGTAGGTTTAACAAAACTTCCTTGTTTACAGATGCAGGATCAATGTGCTTTACTATTTGCTTTTTCAAGCTACCCTGCCATCTTCAATGATTTATGCATGTATATCCCCAGGTCCCTTTATTCTAGCACACTCTTCAAAATTGCATTCTTTATTTTCTATGCAGCTGTTCATACCTCATCCAAACTGAATGATTCATATTTCCCCACATGCAGCAGAGAACCAATCTGTCATTGGTAAAGTGGTGGTAGGAAGAGGGCTTTCAGGGAGGACATCCTTGACCTTCCTTGCCATTGAGAGAGTTGCACGGCATTGAGAACGTGAGTGAGCTTCCACTTTGGCCCAGCCCCCCCCCACCGCTACCCACTCCACCCCATCCCACAACCGCCACAATCTTTCTCAAATCTCTGGTGCCTCCTCGATCACAGCCTAATGCCTACCATCAAGGTCCCATTAAATTCTGTCTTCTTTAACTGATGCAGAGGGAAGGAATGTTGGAGGTAACAAGAAAGAGGATAACAATGTCTCATTTGTTTGCAGGGAGTTGAAAGAACATTTGCCACGGAGAGAAAATTCACCCTTCCAGGACTTCAAACAAAGCTTGCAATACAGTTCATCACAAATCACAAAATGCAGTTACAACAAAGAATTAAGAAAGCAAATGGAACATTGGCTTTTATTACAATCGGATGGAATACAAAAGTAGGATGAGAGCAGATCAAGAAGATTCATTAGTCTGATTGCTGGGGTGAAGGAGTTGTCTTTTGAACAGGTTGAATCTTGACTCGCTGGAATTTAGAAGAATGAGAGGTGATTGTACTGAAACATATCAGATTCTGAGGGGGCTTGACAAGGTTGACACTGACTGAATTTTTCCTTTTGTGGGGAAATTTAAAATTAGGGATGCAATTTCAATGTAAAACAGAGATGAGGAGGACTTCTTTCTCTCAGAGGGTTGTTGGTCTTTGGAATTCTCTCCCCCACAACCAATGGAGGCTGGGTCGTTGAGTAAAGATTGAGTTAGACAAATTTTAATGAACAAGAAACTCAAGAGTTACTATGGGCAGGTAGGAAAGTGGATTTGGGGTTTCACATCAGATCTGTCATGATTCTATTTACTGCTGGGATGGAATGAACTATTCTTTTTTGAGTTATTATTATTGTCACAGGTATTAGTATACAATGAAAAGTATTGCTTCTTGCGCGCTATAGAGCCAAAGCATACCATTCATAAGGAAGGAAAAGAGAGACCGCAGAATGCAATGTTACAGTCATAGCTAGGGTATAGAGAAAGATAAATTTAATGCGAGGCAAGTCCATTCAAAAGTCTGATGACAACAGGAAAGAAGCTGTTCTTGAGTCAGTTGGTACATGATCTCAGAGTTTCAGATCTTTTTCTGACAGAAGAAGGTGCAAGAGGGTATGTCTGGGGGAATGCATGGAGCGCTTGATTCTGCAGGCTGTTTTCCTGAAACACTGAGAAGTGTGAGCAGAGTCAATGGATGGATGGCTGGTTTGCGTAGTGTCTTATTTCTTGAGTTGTTATGTTTGCTCAGGCTATGGCCACAGTCATGAGACATTGGACATAACTTATCTTAAAGTGAATGACAGATGCCTTATCTATGGTATTACAAAGCAGAGCGATTATGAACTGTATTGTCACAGTGGTGCGGTACTGGCCTCGTGATGATGCTGAAAATGGATATTGAAGTGAGATCTCTCACAAAGTGCTTTATTTCACCCAATAGGGAATATGATTTAAGTTAAAAGCAACCATGACTTAATGAAAACCGTTTTACATAGGGAGCGGCTTCAATGTGGAATTCACTGTCTGAGAGTGTGGTTGAGGCAGTATTCGGAAAGACCTTCAGAAGAGAATGGGATAAATATCTGAAGAGGAAAATGTTTGTAAGGCAAATTGCTGGTAGTGAGTGATCTTTCAGAGACCAGCCTGAATACAAGCAGCAGAATGTCTTCCTTCTGTATTTTAATTTACTGCGATTCTCTGTTTAACAGGCAGTAGGCTCCTCGTACTGGATAGTAGTGTCTGCCACCACCTCATACGACAACTTCAGTCTGCAGAATCACCAGCCTTCTGATATGTTGTTTAACCGCACATCATCTTCTTGCCTGAAGTAGTAAAAGTTACGCACAAATAATTGAGTACTATTTATCTCACTGTTACTTTGACACCAGATACTGGTCCAATCATCCATTTCAATTAAAGAGTTAAAACTTGAGCAAAAAGAATTGGAAAGGAATGTTGTTGAGTGCAAATTTCTGCCATCATTATCAATGTTCAGATTATTTTTTATTTTGCAAGAACAATATTTAAGTAAATGTGAAATTTAAAATTCAGTAGAATTGGACGCGTGATTTCTCAAATCCGGACAGGTATTTTGTGACTAAGTTTGAAACCCTCATTCCAGATAAGGTGGTCTAGCAATTTTGACACCATGCATATTATTTATCAAATCTATTCTACAGACAGAAACAGATGGCAATGTGGAGAACAGCAATGGCTTTTCAAATATTGCCGATGCACAGCAGGACCAGTTGGTGTGTTTGCCACACTTGGCACTGCTGTCATCGATGTCTCAGTGAGCCGAATTAATATAGCTGGCACAATTAAAAGAACCTTTTCAAACCTTGCAAAAAATGACAAGTCTTTGAGATTTTGATTTCCTTAAAGTCTGTCACATTAAGATTAAGCATACTGTTACACATTTTCTTTTAATTTTCCTTCCTAAACAGTCAAGGAATTCGGGAATCGCTGGCAAGAGCACTAGATTCTATTCAGAAGTAGGTACTGAATCTTCTTGAAGCAGTGCGGTCAGTGTTGGGGACCTGCTCCCACAATGCTGTACGCAGGTGAAATAACTCTTCAGAGGCTGGTGTTCCTTCTTCAGGTGCTCTTTATTGTCAAACCCAATTCCACTCCTGGAGTGTTTCAGGTTCAAAGTCAGAATCAGGATTCCAAGTAAACCTGACACTCTCATATTTCAATTTAGATAAGGCTCCCTAATTGGGCAGGCAATTCTGACCTCAATCAGGAAACTCACTCCAAGAGGCCAACCTCATGGGTCTAGTTGAAGTCATTATAGTAGAGTTTGTTGACAATGCAAGGAAGAAGGTTTTTGTCCATGTTAAGCTGCTGTGTTGCTCAGAGAAAAAAACTGGAGATTATTATATTCTTATGCACCTGCTGAATTTGTTCTTCAGGATGGAGGAAATCATGAGTTTGGGAGCTACTGCAGAGAAACTTTAGTGTTCTGCCATTGGGTACTCTTAAGGTTAGTAGATATTGTAGTCATGATATACGGATGATGGAGTGTATGGCTATTTATGTCAATGGATTAAATGTTGCTCAATTGGAATGCTTTGTTGTGGATTGTGTTGAGCTTTGAGTGTTTTTACAATTGTATCCATCCACAAAGGGATAGTATCTTAGCCCACTCAGGACTTGGGCCTTGCAGGTAGTGAAAAGACTTTGGTGAATCAGGGGACAAACCACTTGAATAGAATACTCAACTTGTGAGTAAGTGGTTCCATCACTCATATATTTGGTCTGGTTGAGTTTCTGATCAGTGATGAGAACAACTGTGTTGATGGGAGTAATGGGGAGAGAGAAGGCAGAATTGATAATGCCATTGAGTGTCAAAAGGAGACAGTTTGGTACTCCATTTATTGCAGATGATTATCACTGAGCACTTGTGCAAATGTTACTTGTCACTTATCAGCCCAAGTCTGAATATTATCCAGGCTATGCTGTTGTGGCAATTGATTGCAGCCTTATGAAAAAAGTTTAGTTTCATTAGGTATAACAGGCTGACCCCTGCCTCTCAACTGAAATACTGTAGGTAAATGGAAGTTTACTTTTTCCCACACAAATCTAAAAGTTTGAATATTAGAAACTGTCCAATATTCTAGCTGTGTGTTACCCCAATTGTGATGGAGATCACTTTTCTTTTTAATGAAATAAAACATGAGTTTTAGTTTTATTCTGAATTTATGTGAATTAATAAGACACAGAAATGATGTGGAACTGATTCTACTCCAACTGTTCCTTGAAATTTTACTTAAAAAAAAAGTGAAACCCAATTCTCCAAGACAGTTGTCAGTCACTTTCTCTCTGAATCACTTATCCTTTTCCCCTTTCTACTGCACGAATAGAGAAATTGCCCTAATACACTGGTCACAACTAAAGGTACTCCCTTGAGCCTTTAACCTTGGTGGGATAATTGATTTTTTTTTGTAGAGGCAATAATGAGTAGCTCATTTCAAATAATTAGGTGGGTGGGGTTTTAAATTACTATTGACTGAATGAAGCCAGCAGGTTACATTAACATTTAACATACACATACAGCTGGTTGGTGGATTTAACCTCCTGTTGAGACATTCAGGTGAGAAGTTGCAGGGAAAATGACAAAATCTTCAGGGTGATTTTTAATAACCTCTGTGTTGATACAAGAAAAATGAGTATATCTAAGGATTAGAAAGCTGATAATACATTTAAAAGATTGGCGAGTTTAACTGCTGGAGATATTATTTCGTTAATATCTATGCAGAACTCTGGAATGTTTTTTTTTCCCCTAATCTTGGGGATGTAGTCCCCAGAAAGTTAAGGAGTTTTAGTTCAAATGAGCAGCATGGTTGGTGCAGGCTTGGAGGGCCAAAGGACCTGTTCTTGTGCTATAATTTTCTTTGTTCATCTTCATATCTGCTGTAGATTGAAATTCAGCATGTATTACTGAATACTGAGTGTTTTTTTTTTCTAATCTTAAAGGAGTAAATGGACACAAAGGAGATTGGCTATGTATGCTTGAAAAGGGATTATTCCTAGGTACATTATCTATCTTTAATGAACAGTGGTTAGCACTGCTGCCTCACAGTGCCAGGGATCTTGGGTCACTGTTTGTGCAGAGTCTGCATGTTCTCCTAGTACCTGTGCAGGTTTCCTCCAGGCGCTCCTGTTTTCTTCCATAGTTTGAAAGGTTATGTACATTGACCGTACAAATTTTCCTTCGGTGTACCCAAACATGTGCCTAAGTGTGGCAACTTGGGATTTTTCACAGTAACTTCATTGCAGCATCGATGTGAGCCTACTTGTGACACGAATAAATAAACTCCAAGCTTCAGGTGGCCAATGGATCAATCGGCAAAGGCTTTTGTTGGGAATCCAGTACAAGTAGTTTATGAAACCGCAGGCTGTCCAAACCAAAGTTTTAGTTTTTAACAAAAAGAAGAAACACAAATTGCAATGAGTGGACCAACTAGTGCAAATGATGATAAATGGTTAATATAATGACAGCTGTAAAACAAAAAAAATCACAATCCCTTTGTACTGAATTTAAATTTAGCTGTAACACTTGGTTCCTCAAGCAACACTTCCCTCATAACCCAGCCAACCTCTATCTTGCCATCATTTGGATTGATTTGAGCATATACACTTATTGTTTGACAACTACTGACAGCAAATAGACAGACAGTCAAAACTTTTTGTCTTGCACTCATCAGAACAGATTCACAAGAATACCAAATCTCGAAGGGAACAGCAATTTACACCACATGAGGAGGGGGTGATGAGTGGGTGATAAGTAGATTCTGACTGGCAGGAAACAGTTAATTGCCAAGACTTTGGTTAAATTTGTATCAGGCGTACCAATTGGTCAAGGTATTAGGGAATGGATGTAATATTAGCAATAATTGTGATATTAGCAACACTTAAATTGGGAGATTTTCACTGATAATGAAAAGTTTACAATCCCCAGCCCCACCACACCCCTGGCCCTCAACTTTTATCGCTTCTATAAAAGCAAAACGCTGCAGATGTTGGAATATGAAACAAAAAATAGAAACTGTTGGAAAATCTCAGTAATCTGTGGAGATAGAATAGAGCCAATATTTTTGAGTTTGGATGACCCTGCAGCAGAGCTGTTCTGTTTTTATTATTACTTCTAATTATCAGAGTGTAGAACACCAATAGTGAGGAAAGAGGCCAAAGTTAGAAGACTGGAAGTGGCAGAAATGGAGAGAGAACAGGAGCAAGCAGAGCCTATCAAAGATAATTTGGAATGCATTGCCAGGAGAGGATGCTTTGATTTTATTTTGTATTCCTATTGCTTCTTTAGTAGAAAATTGGCCCTTTTCTGTTTAATGTCTTCCCCTAATGGTCCAGCTGATATTGACAATGATATTGTGTGTTTCTTTTTAATTCATTCATGGGACATGGATGTCCAGAATTTATTGCCCATCCCTAGTTGCTCTGAGGCCAGTTGAGAGTCAACTATGTTACTGTGGCTCTGGAGCCACGTGTAGGGCAGACCGGATAAGGACATTAGTGAATCAGATGGGTTTTTCTGGCGACTGATAATGGTTTCGTGGTCATCAGCAGATTCTTAATTCTAGATATTTTTCATTGAATTCAAATTCTACTACCTGCTGTGGCAGCATTTGAACCGAGGTCCCTAGAACATTAGCTGAGTTTCTGGATTAATGGTCCAGTGATAATATCACTTTTATGCACATTCTCCTTGCTGAAATCTCGTTTTTCTTGCATACGCTAGAATGTACAAACCCTGTGACTCTTTTCGAAGAGTTTAGTGGCTTTCTGTCACAGAAGCAGCATACACACCATTGGAAATTATTACTTCCAACAAGAGAGTCTAACCATCTCCCCTGACACTGAATGTCATTGCCATTGCTGAATCTCCCACTATCTGCATCTTGGGCATTATCAATGAACAAAACTTAACTACTATGTAAATATTGTGCCTACAAGAACAGGGCAGAACCTGGAAATTCATCAACTGACCCCCTAAAGCCTGTCCATCATCTACAAGGTACAAGTCAGGATTTTGAAGGAATACTCTCCCCTTATCGGGGGTACGTGTATCTCCAACAACTCTCAGGAAGCTTGCCACGATCCAAGACACAGCAGCCTGCTTGATTGGCACCTTGGAGTGGAAAATCCACCCCCCCCTCCCCCAACCTCTGTCCTCAATATGAGTATCCTCAATTAGATCCCATAGCATGCTACATGACACCATATCAACAATCCAACAATAAGTAGAAAAAGCTATTTGACAGCTGAAGAGAAAGAAGGCATCAGGAGCACGCCTCCAACCACTGTCTGTTCTCCCTGTGACAGACTCTTGGTCATGCATTGGATTCCTCAGTCATCTGAGAACTCATTGCTATTATTGGAAGCAAATCATCCTCAATTCTAAGGGACAGAATGGAAAGAAGACTTTTTTAAATAGCATGACAGGTCTTAATTATCACCAAACAGCCTTTCTGGCACTGAAAATTAACCTATACAGCATCTACCTCACTTCTTTAGATTCACACTATTGTTGGAGATTTCAAAATTAAACAGTCTTCCATACGTTTTAGAACTTTTCTGATTTTTTTAATCCTTTTTTTAATGTCACCCTTTTTTCTATTACTCGCTGCATATTAGAATCATTGAACCCCTACAATAGAGAAAGAGGCCATTCGGCCCATTGAGTCTGCACCGACTTTCCAAAAAGCATTCCACTCTGACCTATTCTCCCATCACCACACAATTTGTATGGATAACCCACTTAACCTGCACAACTTTGGAAAATGGGAAGAAACGAGAATACCTGGACAAAGCCCACTCAGACACGGGGAGAATGTGCAAAGCCCTCACAGACAGTGACCCAAGACCAGAATCAAACCTAAGTCCCTGGCACTGTGAGGCAGCACTGTGTCATCCTAATGTAACTTGTCATTGTATGAACTATTCTAACTCCTCGTAGTATGCGAATCTAAATAACAATTAGGACAGGTTACATAGGTTGGAGGTCGTGTTTAGGCTGGAAACATGCTATGAATTTTTAATTCCACGGCGTGGCTTGTAGGTCAATTAGAGGTTAGTCTAATTGACAGACAGGGCTTCCAATTAGGCAAGAAGGATTCCGTGGAAAGCTGCAGAAAAATATAGGGCATACCCAAAATGGTAGCAGGATCCAATCCTGAAGGGATGAGCTTTGATCCCCATTCTCAAGTGCTTCCAATCCTAGAAAGGTCAAATCCCTGACCTTGGGAGCTGGGAAGTTGGGATTCTAATCCTGGTGGATCCTGGCAATATTTTCTGATAGAAACTGACACTGAAAAATTGCCTGGTGATTCAGTATGAAGAGATTTTACGTTGCAGGCACAGACCTAACTTCTTTCTCAGTAACTTTATTGACTTTGTATTCAGTATTTTTAATATTATCCACCAGTCAGATTGCAAGCACGGCTTTAGTGTTCCATATGGATGTTGTAACAGCGTTTGTTCATATTGATTAGGCATAAATTTCTTATCCTCAGAGATTTCTGTTCAGAGGGTCATTCATCGACTTGTTTAAAACTCTTGATTAGTCCTCAGTTGTGATCCAGATGACGAATTTGACTCCTCTTTCATTTTGTATTTAAGAAAAAATGAGTCTTGTATTCCCTACGATGATTTATTTTGAACATTGAGATGCATAATCATTGCAATAATATCTGACCTAAATATAGATAGTGATGTTCATAACTGAGTGCACAATATCCCTTTGCACAGTGACCTCTCCTAGTATATTACCAAACCATCGATCACACTCAGCAATGCGCTGAGAGAGTTTGAAATCTCAATGTGCTTTGATTTGTACCATTAGCTGAGATGAGAGCAAAGCAACATTAGCCATTGTGTTCTGGATGAGCAGCCAAATTTAAGTCATCAGTTCACCGTTTATTGAGCTGACGTATAATTTAAATGACTGGGCATTCTATTAAGGGCAATACTCAATTCTCTTAAAAGTAAGTGGATGCAATATATAAGGATCTCCTGCATATCCCTTTGACTGTGAAACTTATTCCCATGTCATTCCTAAGTGTTCCAAGTCGACATGGTTTCCAATGCTCATTAATTATTCTGAAAACTTCAGTACAATCATAGATTTGCCTAATAAGAATTGGTTTTCCTTATTTTAATGCCTGAGCAATAAAGGAAGGCTTCACAATTTATGAATGCAAATGACCACATTAGGATATGGAATCAGAGTGGTTAGGTTAGAAAGGATTTGTCAACACAGTGGCTGGAATTTTCCAGTTGTTCATACCTTGCCACCGAGAATGGAGAATTTGGCATTCAACCTGTTGTAGACAGTAAACATTGCAAACATAATGCATTAGTAGCAGGAGAAGAAAATAATGGCTGCAGTGGGAGTGCTCTCTAATCCAGGGACTGTTCATTTGGCACTCAGCCAAATTTCCATTCACTGCACCGATTCCCTGGCAGTTCATCTCGCCCGAGCTCTATCCATGTAAACCCACGCATTTCCCTTGCTAATCCTCCAAACCTACCTTGGGACACGAGAGGGCAATTTAGCATGGCTAATCCACTTATCTTGCTCATCTTGGCTGCTGGAGGAAACCCACAGAAACGGGGAGAATGTGCAAACTCTATATGCAGAGACCTGAGACCAGAATGGAACCCATGTTCCTGGACTCCTGGTTCTGAGGCAGCAGTGCTAACACTGTGCCACCCTCAATGGTCTGTTTGTGTTGGCATTGGAAATTTGCTTGCATAGAAGAGCACTGCATGAGCCAAGCTAATACTGACCTACTCCCAGGGTTCAAGCCAAGTCTGTTAGGCACTGCAAAATAGCTTCTCCCTGGCCGTTCCAATATCTGTTACTTAGAGTGATGGTTCTCCTTGATTTTATTGCTTTTGCCTTTTTTGACAGCAGCAGGTCTGAGTGGGCATTGCCATTAAAGCCTATTGTGGATAGTAAACATTGCAAACATAATGCACTCGTAGCAGAAGGGGAAAATAATGGCTGCGATGGGAGGGCTGAATATTCCAGTGGACTGTTGGAAGCTAGGCGGTGTTAAACCTCTTGAGTGTTCTTGCAGTTGCCAGTCTCCTGACTGGAATCTTGAAGATGGCGCGCTGGCTTTTAGAGATGTTTTCATAGCTGAGTTATGATAATGGGTTTTGTTTGACACAGATTCATTTCACTTTATTTATGAACCATTTATTTCAAACAGCATGCCATGATTACAATAATATTTACATTAGTAAATATTATGAAACATCTGCTCAATGCTAATGCACAGTAATAGTGACATTACATTAGAAGATGAGTGAATGTATAAGATCGGTCTCTTCCCCTGATGCAGTTGTGCATGGCTGATTGCAGACTGAGGAGATTTATGGGAAAATTTGTATTAAACAATAAAGAGGCATATTTTCTCTTCAGGAAAACAATTTGCTTCTGTAGACCAGTGGTGCCGCTGTGTTGCTATTTTGCTTCCAATTTTGTATGATCTAAATTTATTAGAATTGACACATGTGAATTGACCATTGAGACCACACATCTGACAATGTTCATTTTGGTGGTCTTCATCTCAAATTCCAGTTAAATATGGTACATGTAAATAATTGAAACATTTTGCTCTGGAGTTGGTATATGCTCTGAAAACAGTTAATAACCCGTTTGCAGAGAGAAATGCATTTGGCTTGGCTTGGAATGTGATTGACAAACACAGGATACCGAAAATCTGTCCCTAAACAACTACTTTTCAATTTATGAAGAAAAATCCTTCAAAATGTGATTTGTGTATTGCAGAAAATGAGGACAGATCTCCCAACACATTTCTAAATGTTGTTTCCAGTGGGAAAAGTGGCAAGATTCCTGGTGGTTTGGAGTGATACAATTCAAAATTCAACCATACTTAGAAATTGTTTTGGAACCTGTGGACACTTACTGAATTCTGCTACGTTTAGAAATTTTTTTCCAGTGAAGATCTAACAATGGGTGCCATCTTATCAGTTGTTCATACCCTGCTGCAGTAAGGTCAGAGAACTTGGTAACCAAACAAATCTCTGTTCGCTGCAGGATGGGAAAATTGCAGCAGCCAAAATAGCCATGAGTTTGTGACCAATGCCTTTAAAGGGTGGCCTGACCTCTAGGTTAGGTTGATTGGCCATACAAAATTGCCCCCTCATATCTCGGGATTCGTAGATTAAAGAGATTAGTGAGATAAATGTGTTGGGTTATGAGGAACAGGGGCTAGTGGGATTATTGTCAATGGGTCAAATGGTCTCCTTTGCACTTCAGGGTTTCTGAGAAAATGCACAACGTCCACATGGTCATGTCTGATCCTCTATCTCAGTGCCATACTCTACCCATACCCCTTGACGCTTGTACAGTAGGATCTTCCCATCCCTCACACCGCAGTAAACGTAGCAGGCAGGACAGGACCATGCAACAATCTGCTGATGCCAGGAGGGATTTTTCAGTCTTGCAGTGAGCGGGGTCAGGAAATCTTGCCCCTAGTCTAGAAACCTACTCGTTTCCTTGTGTGACATGACCTCACAGTCTTCTAATGGTGAAAAATTGCACAGGTGCAGCACCGTCAAAGGGAAGAAATTTCTCCTCATCTCAGTCCCAAATAGCGTACTCTATACCCTGAGACTGGGACTCCTTGTTTTAGACTCCTATAGTCAGTGGGACAACATCCGTATATCCAGTCTGTCCAGCTTAGAATTTGATATGTTTCTATTAGATCCCCACTCATTGTTCTAAACTCCAGTGAACATAAACCTAGTTGACTGTATTTGTTCTCGTACGAAATCTTCTCATCCCTGGAATCAATCTGGTCAACATTTGCTTCACTCCCTCTATAACAAGGGTATACTTTCTTCTATAAGAAGACCAAAACTGCACATAATGCATGTTTTATAGGCATGCAGCTGGCGCTTGGTATTTTAGTTGGAATCATATGGGGAACTAGAAAAAGAGAAAATATAAATGAGCACAGTCCTAGTTACAATGTCAGGAACATTGCAGCTGGTAAAATCCTGGCCTATGTTCCTGCTTTATTATGAAATAACTGACAATGGCTACATCCACACTGTGTTAGGATGAAAAGAACGCAGTATTATTCACTCCTGTCATTTCTCTGTAAAACCTCTGAAATATTTCTCTTCATTTGCAAGTGAACTCAGGTGAGTAATGAATCTACTCTTTGTATTTGCTCCAACATGAATAAAACAGTATGAATTTGTCTTCATTTTCCTTTCGCAAGTACTTTGCAACCCATATTAGGTAACATTTGCTTCATGGGTGCACTTCCACATTCTAGTATGAGACTAAGAAGCTGAGCAGAGAAAATAAGAAGAAATTTGCTACTGCTGATCTTATTTAACTATTTATTCGTAGTTGCTTTATCATTAAACATCCTCTACAAAGGAAGAGAGTTGCAGGAAGCATAGTGGCACAGTGGTTCACACTGCTGCCTCACAGAGCCAGGGACCTGGATTTGATTCCCAGCTTCAGTCACTGTGCAGAGTCTGCATGTTCTCCCTGTGTCTACATGGGTTCCCTTCATGTGCTCCAGTTTCCTCCCACAGTCTGAAAGACATGCTGGTTAGGTGCATTAGCCATGCTGAATTCTCCCTTGGTATACCTAAATAGGTGCTGAAATGTAGGGGATTTTCACTTTGTTGCTGTGTTAATTGCAATTGTGACACTAATAAATAAACCCAACAATTCTTCCTTTTGAGATTTTATTAGTAAGATACAGATTTAGACAGGGTGTATGTTGACCTTGATCTTCCTCTCTCTCCCTGTAGCTGAGGCCTCTGGTGACTACAGTAGGTTCAGCACCAGAACATGGCAGTTGCTGTCAGAGTGCAGCAGGCGGGAGGTGAAGTGCAGGCAATGTGAAACCAAAATAAAGGCCCTGCGAAAGTGAGACCATGCTAAGTGGGGCAACTGGCTTGTACACAAACCCTCTGTCTTCCTGCAGAACCAAAGAGAGCATAACATAAGGTGCAGTCAAAAATGGGTGAAGGTGTCCCAGTAGCAGAATATTAATCCTGTGGAAGAGAATGCTATGGAATTAGCCAGGGAGGAAGAACGATGATCCGATGCAGGCAGAGAGGATGAAATTTCAAGTCGGGATATCTCCAGACTGGTGCTGACATCTTAGAGGGGGTATGCATGATGAGAAAAGGTGTCCAGAACTTGGATCATTCTTTGTGTTTTCCAAAGCAGAAAGGGGAAATGGAGGAGGCAATGTTCACGAAACTCCATCTTCACCTCCGAGGATGATGAGGTGAAATTCTCTGGGGATGTCCTGTCACATTGTTCCCTTACACCCTCCAACTTTGCAAGAAGCATCCACCTCAGCAGGTATGTCTTTTTCATTAGTATTGGGGTCACAATATTGTGAGCGTGCCATGGTCCCCACAGCTGATGGAGGGTGTGATGGTTCAACTCTTTCACGTTGGAGGATTGCTGGAAACCAGGCCCATGCTGAGTCAAATAGAGATAACGTCTCTCGAGTCAACCCTTTAAAATACTGCAGAGAAAAGCACAGGAACATGTGGTGGGGATGACCAAGGCTGTACGCAGCCTTGAGCAAAAGACAGGAAAGTCTATCCAAGTTCTGAGTATTGTCATGGTTCCAGCATGCAAATACTTTGGCTTCCTCCATGGAAATGTTGGTGACTATTATGGATAGCCAGATCCAGCAGAACAGTCAAAAACCACAGAATATCTGCTCTGACCTCCACTCTGTCACTCTGACCATCGGTTCCAGAGCTGACTAGGTGAATGGGAAACAAAGCAATTCAACCTCCCTCCCTTGTCCTTCTGGGATTAGGGAGGTGCTGTCATGTTGGGGGGGAAGATTACCAGCAATCTGCTTCAGTGGCGTTACCTCAGTGTGGGCAGTGTTACTACTCTGCTTGTCCTTCCACAGGCAAGACTGGTGATAGTGTACTTTCACCTGTGATGGAGACTCTCCGTAGGCCGGAGCCTTCTAGGCATTGGACTAGTTGAGTGCGACAGCCAAGGTCGGGCGATACAGGATTCAGCTGGCTGCCTCCATCTCCGACTCGGATATCGGGGGTTGCACCCTGTGGAATGTGCAGGTTCAGTTGACAGTGAAGAAGGCAAATGCAATGTTAGCAATCATGTCAAGAGGGTTAGAATACAAGAGCAGGGATGTACTTCTGAGGCTGTATAAAGCTCTGGTCAGACCCCATTTGGAGTATTATGAGCAGCTTTGGGCCCTATACCTGAGGAAGGATGTACTGACCTTGGAAAGAATCCAGAGGAGGTTTACAAGAATGATCCCAAGAAAGAAGATATCATTTGAGGAAGGGTGAGGATTCTGGGTCTGTACGTGTTGGAGTTTAGAAGAATGAGGCGGGGGTAAGATCTTATTGAAACTTAAAGGATACTGCAAGGTCCAAGTAGAGCGGATGTGGAGAGGGTGTTTTCATTGGTAAGAAAAACTAGAACCAGATGATCCTTTAAAACAGTGATGAGGAAGAATTTCTTTAGCTAGAGAGTGGTGAATCTGTGGAACTCTTTGTCACAGAAGGCACTGTGGAGAAGAGGTCATTGAGTATCTTTAAGACTGAGGTAAATAGGATCTTGATTCATAAGGGGATCGGGGGTTATGGGGGAAAAGTCAGGAGAATGGGAACGAGAAAAATCAGCCACGATTGAATGGTGTAGCAAAGTTGATGGGCTGAGTGGCCTAATTCTGCCCCTGTGTCTTATGGTTTTGTGCTAATATTGGGTCTAGTAAGATATAATAAACTGAAAAAATATAGGAAGTGTGTCTTATTCTGAGGATATTATCAAGTCTTATGGTTTGGATTACTTTAGTTGTGTGACTGGTCATTGTTAGTAGTTGTACAAACTGATGGCTGCGCATAAGAGTGTGGCAAGATCAATGTTGGATGAGGTGGGCTTATTGTTATGTGGCCTCAAAGAGTGGTATCTGTAAGTATCTTGACTCTCATTAACTTTTACAGATACACCATGGAAAGCATCCTTTCCAGATGTATCACAGCTTGGTATGGCTCCTGCTTTGACCAAGACCACAAGAAACTACAAAAAGTCATGGATAAAGCCCATCCCAACATACAAACCAGCCACTCATCATTCACTCTGTCTACACTTTGTGCTGTCTCAGAAAAGCAGACGGTATAATCCAGGACACTCAGATCGTGGAAATTCTCTCTGCCGCCTTCTCCTATGGGGGAACAAGTTGCAAAAATTTGAAGTTATTTACCAACTGACTCAAACAGCTTCTTTCCTGTTGCCATCAGACTTTTGAATGGACTGCATTAAGCTGATCTTTCTCTACACCCTAGCTATGACTGTAAAACTACATTCTGTACCTTCTCCTTTTCCCCCTGTTTGGTATGCTTTGTCTGTATAGCAGTAAGAAACAATACTTTTTACTGTATATTAATGCATGTGACAATAATAAATCAAATCAAATCAATCCACAAGGGTTTGAGTCTTCCTGAAGAAGTTGATAAAGTTGAGGTGCATGATCGAAGCCTGTGACGTCCCCAATCATCAAATCTTTACAGTCTCTGGTGAACTGAAACAAAAGGCATGCAAAGTTCTAGTCAGCACAGTCTTTACAACCCTCTTGTCCTGAGTAATTTTGAACAATGGGAAGCCCAATACTGACCATTGGGCCTCACTCTGGCCTCCACCCAGAGTGTGGGCTAATCTCTCCTTTCGCTTCACTCCAGAGAACTTCTTTTGTTGACGTAACTATGTCTGTATCTTCCCTCAGTCACATTCACACTTTCTGCTATTACCCTCAGCCTTCACTCCATCAGCTTTTATCATTCCTTCAGTGGCCCTTGACTCTTTGTCTGGTCTCTGGTGTCCTGTGTAATTTTCTCCTGTAGAGAAACAGATATCTCATCTGTTTATCAGAATGCTTCCCATCCATTCAATCTCACCGACCACATTTCCCATTTCCAAGGATTTGACAAGATTCTGCCCTATAAGTGCAAATGCCAAAGGATTTCAGACAGTCAGCAGATAAAATAATGGAAGAAACAAAATGTTTCAAGAGCTACTCGATCAATAACCTGTGCTGGTTCTTACACCTCGGGTCAAAGAAACAAGAAGTAACCAACCAAACCATATTCCCTTTTGGAAATTTAAGACAAAAATGATTAATTGTTATTCTGTGTGACATTGTACTGGGCAGCGTGGTGGCACAGTGTTAGCACTGCTGCCTCATACAATCAGGGACATAGGTTTGATTTCTGACTTGGGTCACTCTCTCGATGCAGAGTCTGCATGCCTACGTGGGTTTCCTCCGTGTTCTGGTTTCCTCCCACAGTCCAAAAGACGTGCTGATTGGTCATGCTAAATTCTCCCTCAGTGTACCCAAACAGGTGCTGGAGTATGGCCACGAGGGGGATTTTCAAAATAATTTTGTTGCACTGTTAATGTAAGCCTACTTGTCACACAAATAAATAAACTTTATATGCGACCTCAGTACGCCACCTTGCAAAGTAAATACTGAAGAAAGAAAAAAATAATTAATTCTGCAAACCTAAACAAAAAGACAAATTGAATGAGGCAAAATTATCAAATTTACTACGGGAAAGCAGTGCAGTCAACAGTGAATGTTTATATAATACCTTTTCGTGGAGAGAAATGTCCTAAGTGCTTCATGTTAAGCAGTATGAGCACAATTTGACACTGAGCTACATGAGGACATAATAGGAGAGGGTTTCAGAGCATTTTAAAGGTGTATCATGGGGTGAATAGAGCAAAGGAGCAATTTGGCAAAATTTGGGTTGAAAATGGAAAGAGTCCTGAATCTGTTCAGCTTTTCAATTTCGAATCGAGACATTATCGAACAGTCTGCTGCTGTAGAAAAAAAATGAAGTTTAATCTGATTAAAAACAGACCATTCATTGGGGAAAAGAAGTCACCACCAGCTCCTTTAACACATATAAACATATGATCAATTAGCTATGATATTATTATTTAGAACTATATCATAGAATCCTTACACTACAGAAGATGATTTGGCCCATCAAGTCTGTACCAACTATCATCCCGGCCACACCATATTCCCGTAATCCCACACATTTATCCTGCAAATTCCCTGACACTCTGCAATTTAGCATGCCAATCAATCAAACCCTCACATCTTTGGAGTGTGGAAGGAAACCCACACAGATGGGGAGAAAATGCAAACTCCACCCAGATAGTCACCCAAAGCCAGAATTGAACGTGGGTTCCAGTCACTGTGAGGCAGCAGTGCAAACCACTGTGCACTCATAATATTGTAGTTAACCTCATGGAGGATGTCATCTAATCTGTGTTCTGTTCCAAATGCTGTGGGGTTCAAAAAGAAATACTGAGATTACCCCATGAGGTAGAATGTTAAATCATGGGTTTAATTATCCAGATGAATAATTGAAGCCTTCTGGTGGATGAATTCTCTTCTAATGATCAAAAGGCACTGGGTAAAGCTGCAGAAAACCTAACGGTGAGTTGAAACATTTGAGGAGAATTACACACAGCTAATTAATCAAATATAATTCTCAGCACACACTTTCTGCATATACTCGACGCTGTCGGATCATTTCCCTTGGTTACTTCCCTGCATATTTTATTCTCAAACATGTGAGAATGAACGAAAGGAAAGAATAGGAGTGAATCAACTGATTAGGGATTTGTTTCTTGAGGAAAATCAATAAGTAGAGAAAGAAGTATGTTGGATGCCTAAGGAGCAATTTGCATTTTATCCTACCAGAAAGAAAGGTTTTATTAAAAGTTTTATTTAACTTCACTTTAGCACATGTTTAAACAGTTCTCTCTCTGCTTCTTTCCTTTGTTTCAGTTCTTTGTCATTGTCTGATTCTCTTCTTCAAAATTGGATCAGACAGTAATATACAGCCTTGTCTGCAGCTTTTCAGAATCTAGCTGTGACTACATCCGTCACCTTGTTAAATTAGGGGATAAGAAATGAGTCCTGAAAACCTTCAGCAGGCATTTTTGAGTTCCCACTTAAGCTGACTTGTAAGTATTCTCTTTGGTCTTTTAGAAATTTGAACATTGAAAATATCAGCATGTAATCCCATTTAATAGCAGGATTTCTTATTTTCCTGCCAATACAGAAAGATGGGTAGTAAATTACTGTGCAAAACAAGAATTCCTGTATTTACCTTGGAATACTGCATATTCTGTTAATATAAACATCCTGTCCTCCCATTCAGTGGTGTAAATGAGGTATTTTAAGAGTAATCTACAGTCTTTGAATAATATCATTTTGAACTTGATGAACAGCAAAATGCACTAGAACAAATGCATTTTTTCCCCTGACTGTAAGATAAAAAATCACTTAAAGATCAAAATAGTTTTGAAGGAAAATGTGCAGAATAGATATACAAGTGAGGTGGGGGCAGGTGAGGGGGTGGGAGAGAAGAAAGCATGACTGGGGAGGAGCAGCATTTAGGGAACCTAGAATTTAGTGGTAAGGCTTTGAATCTACTGGCAGCCAGGCAAATTGAGAAGTTAAAAGAAGCAAATTTTGGAAAATTTCAGCAGGTCTGGCAGCCTCTGAGAGAAAAGAGCTGATGTTTTGATTCCAGATGACCCTTTGTCAAAGCTATTCCAAAAAAGCTGTATATTGTGAAGGTTATACGTGGGGTGGTATTTGAGTTGAAATCCAAGAGGGGAGAGTCGGAGATGAAGAAGGTCACAGAGGAAGGAAATGTGGCTGTGGGAGCGAGTCTTGGTAAATACCTTGTCCAACACTAAGAGAAATGGAGAACAACGAAGATAGACAGTGGGAGGAGAGGCAAGGTGGGGAGTGGTGGAGTAAAGGTGTACTGAAATACTATTTGAGAGAAAAACAGCATTTCTTCAGGGTTAGCATTCCTGGAAGAGAAATGGCAATGAGTTAAACACTAGATAGAAGCAAATTACTGTCAATGCTGGAAACTGAAACCAAAAGAGAAAATACTGGAAAAATCTCAGCAGGTCTGGCAGCACCTTCAAGGAGAGAAAAGATCTGACATTTTGAGTCTGGATGACCCTTTGTCAATTCAATTTTTTTACAAATTGAGAAGTTGGCTAACTGGCAAGAAGGACCATAGTCCTAGGTCACATTGGGAAAGTAGAAAGGAGAGAAGGAGAGATGTTGAATTGAGACAATGTCACAGAGAGGCTGGAGAGGACAGCAGTGGATGGCACAGTGGGGGATAGACTTGAATTCATTGGTCATATCTAGCTAGGTATTCTATATTCCAATTGTACCAATGGGATAGCCAATATTCAGATTTGGTAGAACATTGGGCAAAAAGTTTAGCTGAGGGAAAGGGGAGAATAGTGAGACATAATTTTGTATCTCTGTTTCTCAAGTAGTGCTCTGAATGACACTTTCCTGAAGGTCCAGCCTTTTCTGTCAGGTTTCTTAAAGGAAGAATTCTTACAACACTGGGTTAGAGTCCAACCAATTTATTTGATAGTAAACCCACAAGCTTTCAGAACACCGTTTCCACAATCTTGTGGGACTACTATCAAATAAACTGGTTGGACTCTAACCTGGTGTTCTGAGGCTTCTTAGTGTGTTTATTCCAGTCCAACGCCAGCATCTCTACATCACGTTTCTCAAAGCGAGGGGAAACAAAGCCCCAATCATTAAACGTACAGTGGCTAATTTTGAAGCAGCAAGCCTTGCAGTGGTGAGATGGGAGAACTCCATCTGTTATTAATGCAATTTGTGGCATGGCCAATCAAGTTAACCTGCACATCTCTGGATTGTGGGAGGAAACTGGAGCATGCAGAGGAAACCCATTCAGACATGGGGAGAATGGGCAAACTCCACATAGACTGTGATCTGAGACTGGAATTAAACTCAGGTTCCCGGCACTGTGAGGCAGCAGTGCTAACCGTTGTGCTACTGTGCTGCCCCAGATGGTAGAAGTGGATTATCCTACTCTGAAGAAGCAGTAAACCAGAATGCGGAGCATCATCTGGTCACGTGACCAGCTGCCTTTTCCTCTGTGAACTTTGATAGGAGGAAAAGTCTGGGCTGGTTCTATAGGAATGTGAGGTCCCCCTCACCCCACTCCCACCCTTCAACCCTGAGCTTTTCCAGTCTAATCTCCTACAGGTGGAAAAGAGAATAATAAAACCCCAGATATTACTACAATTATGCTGCTATCATCTAAGACAACTATTGACTTTCTGAATGGTGGAGTGGTTTTATTCACAAGCTGCTTCATGGGGAGTGATTATATGGAAACCCCAGGCTCATTTCAAACCTCGTTGGGTACACATTCATGGTGAGAACTTCACGGAAGCTGTGACAGCTGAGGACCCACAGCACTGCAGGAGGCCTGGTCTGTGCTGATGATCTGGTCTCTGCCATGAGAAATCTATTGGAGATGCATAGATAGGTAGGGGAATATTTGGCAGACTTGCCAGAAGCATTGAATGGTCGTGACCCATTTTGCTTCCAGAAATTGGACAGAGGGCAGAAGCCAACCAACAATTTGTCTTCCACTGAGCATCAGGACTTCAGCCAAAAACTTTGTGCCTATGCATAAAAATAGATTAAACACTGACATTTTGCACAACATTCACTCAATCCTCTTGAGCTTCCCTCAATCAGCCTTGATCTTCCCTTGGACACCTGCAACCTGCCTTCCTCCCTCAGCCCCACCTTACCTCCCCTTCTGGTAAATTCTCCCTTAAGAGTCAAGCTCCAACTTAGTCAATTTAATCTTGGAAGAATGCCTCTCCAATACCATGTCACCTTTTAATTCATTGTGAAAATAAGGCCCGTACTTTTTGAATACGTCCAACTTCACTTCAAGCTTCGAAGTGTCCAAATTACCAACAACCTGTCTTCGTCCCTCCACGCTGATGCTATAGTTAAGAAAGCCAACTCACGCCTCTACTTTCTCAGAAGACTAAGGAAATTTGGCATGTCAGCTACGACTCTCATCAACTTTTACAGATGCACCATTGTAAGCATCCTTTCTGGATGTATCACAAGTTGGTATAGCTTCTGCTCTGACCAAAAGAAACTACAAAGGGTCATTAACATACTCCAATCATCATGCAAACCAACCTCCCATCCATTGACTGTGTCTACACTTCCTTCTGCCTTGGAAAAGCAGCCAGCATAATCATGGCCTCATGAAAAAGACACAGAAGTCTGAAGTCAAGTACCAAGGGACTCGAACAGCTTCTTCCCTACTACTGTCAGACTTTTGAATGGATCTATCTCACATTTAAGTTGATTTTTCTTTACACCCTAGCTATGACTGTAACACAGTATTCTGCATCTTCTCTGCTCTTTCTCTATTGCAATATGCTTTATCTATATAGCATGCAAGAAACGATGCTTTCCTCCATATCAATACATGTGACAATAACAAATCCAATCAAAAATCACTGAAAAAGTTGCATTTAATGACTTGTGTTTTAATGAGTATCTATGATGAAGACATCTAGTGGAGAAATATAAGTACTGCACAAAGCCAAAACTATCAGATGATTGTCCAAGTGGAGATCGGGTAATTCTCTGGTCAGAATTTTACCATCCTGTCCGCCACAGGAATTGAAGCAGGTGAAGGATGATCATAGAAAGGTCCTCAGGCGGGATTTTAGGATTCAGGACAAGCGAGGCTATAAAATCTTGCCCATGGTCTTTAATTCCTCTCTGAACGCAAATCAAGGTTTGATTTAGTTTGATTTGATTTATTACTGTCACGGGTATTAGCATACAGTGAAAAGTTTTTTATGTGCTATGCACACAAAGCATACTGTTCATAGAAAAGGAAATGAAAGAGTGCAGAATGAAATATTACAGTCATGGCTTGCGTGTAGAGAAAGATAAACTTAGTACAAGATAGACTTCTGAATGAACCTGACAACAGTAGTGTTTCTTGAGTCGGTTGGTACGTGACTTCAGACTTTTGTATCTTTTTCCCCCAATGGAAGGGAGAATGTCAAGGGTGCATGGATTATGTTGGCTGCTTTTAGAACAAAAAAAAGAAAACTACAGCACAGGAACAGACCTTTTGGCCCTCCAAGCCTGCATTGACTATGCCGCCCAACTTAACTAAAACCCCCTCCTCTTCCAGGGACTATATCTCTCCATTCCCATCTCATTCATCAAGACAATCCTTAAAAATCACTACCGTATCCGCTTCCACTACTTCCCCCAGCAACGAGTTCCAGGCACCCACCACGCTCTGTGTAAAAGATCTGCCTCGTACATCTCTTTTAAACCTTGTCCCTTGCATCTTAATCCTATGCTCCCTAGTAATTGACTCTTCTACCCAGGGGAAAAAGCTTCTGACTATCCATCTGTCCATGCCTCTCATAATCTTGTAGACTTCTATCAGATCTTCCCTTAGACAGTGGGAAATGTAGACAGTCAATTGCTGGGGGGTTGGTTTGCGTGATGGATTGAGCTACATTCATGACCTTTTGTAGTTTTGTGCCATCTTGGACAGAGCAGGAGCCATACGCAGCTATGATACACCCAAAAAGAATGCTTTCTATGATAGGACTTCATCAACATTTATAGATCTATCTGACCTGTCAAATGTCTTCAGTCTTCTGACAAAATAGAGATGTTGAGAGGTTTCTTAACTATCTGTTGGCGTGGGGGAACCAGTACAACTTGCTGGTGATCTGGACACCTAAAAACTTGAAGTTCTCAACCCTTCCTATTTTGTTCCTGTTGATGTCGACAGGGAATATGATGTTGTCAATGTTGCGGTTAGCTGAGGTCTTAGATGACTTTATGCATGTTCCCAGGTCTTTAGTCAGTGATATTGAGTATCTTTTTCAAAAAAAAAAGTCATGGTCAATCTAATTCACTTTCATTTTAGAAAGGTAAAATAATATCTGTAAATAGATTCATTGCATTTAATGGCCCAGTATGCTGGAGAAGGGCCCTGTTGTGCCCCATTACTAAGACTTTCAATTATACCTTTCAAATCTCATTTTCTCTTCTTCTCTAAGTCACTGGAAGTATGAGCTGACAAGGCTCAGTAGGAGAGAGGACCAAAAGGGTAGAACTGTTGGATTGAATTTCAATTCAGGTACAGAAAGCTAAATGAAAGAAGAGGAAGAACATTTGACAATTTTAGATTTCTAACAAACTCGCAGCTTATTTTAATACATTAGCATGTCACTAGTCAGCAGTCTCTCTGGAACACCCCTCAGTGGATATTCAGCTCTGTTCTGTGTGATGCATTTGCCTTCACCTCTGCTGGTGATTTCGGAGCTGAGCGTTTCAGCAGCCTCCAGAGCGTACTCTGCTGAGGAGAACCGGGGAGGATGCGGGGAACGTGAATAGGCTCAACACGGAGCCAGGGTAAGGGATCACTTGCAGGCTGTTTTTGCCCTTCATGGAATCACAACAGTGCAGAATAATCCCACATGTTTACCCTGCTAATCCCCCCCACACTAAAGACAATTCAGCTCAGCCAATCAATCTAATCCACACATCTTTGGAAGGAGGAAACTGGAGCACCCAGAGGAAGCCCACACAGACATGAGGAGAACATGCAAACTCAGCGCAGCTAATCACCTGAGACCGGAATTGAACCCTGGCGCTGGAGGCAGCAGTGCAAACCACTGCGCCATAATGCGGCCATATCATGTCAGGGTGCCCTTGTATTAAAAGGGTTCAGATGGCTGGTATGCAGGGAATGCTTCCCTCGTTCTCCTTCCTGGATTCCTGTCCATATCACGGCTGAGGAAGTGTGGCTGGCTGGATGGTGGGAGGGATATAGCTCTACCATTCTTACAGTTCACAGAGATAAGGTGCTGGGTGAACATGGTAGTTCCCCCAAGCTTGATGGCATGAATAAACATGGTGCAGTCTCTGTGGATGAACAAAGTGACATTTATTGCCCAACATTTAAAACAAAATGGTGACCTCCCAATAGGTCTATGTGTATTCTCAGGCTCCACAGTTGAGGTTGAGGCAATCTGTTGACTTCCACACCCTATTCCCTGAAACTAAAGAAGCTTATGATTAAACCCAAAACAAGAAAGACTCAGACTCAGATTTTTGTCCTGGAACTGACAGTCTGCCATCTTTGGTAAGATTTCCCTCTAAGTTTTTTGACCTATTGCATGTGTGAGCCATCAAAGACCTATCTATTTTAATCCCATTTTCCAATACTGTCCAATGTTTTGTACATTATGTAATTCAAATGCTTATCAAAAAACTTCTTCAGTATTGAGAGTTCTTGCTTGTACCACCGTTTCAAACAATTAGTTCCAGATTCCCAACATCCTCTTTGTTTAAAAAAAAACACCTTTGCTCAAATCCTGTCTGCTCCTTACCTTAAATATGCACCCTCGATTACTGATCCCTCTACTAAGGAGAGACCCTACCTATGTCCTTCATAATTTTATAAACCTCAAGGAGGTTGCCCCTCAGCCTTCTCTACTCTAAGGATAACTACCAGCCTAACCAGCTTCTCTTCATATCTGAAGCACTCCAGCCCAGGCAACATCTTGGTGAATCTTCACTGCACGCTTTCTACTGCAATCACATGCTTTCTCTAATGTGGCGATCAGAACTGTACACAGTACTCAGCTGTGGCTTACTGAGCATTTTATACACCTCCCTGCTCTTATACTCTACACTTTGGCTAGTAAGGCAAGTAGCATTCTTAGTCACCTGATCTATCTGTCCTGTTCTTTCAGGGATCTTTGGACACCCATCCCAAATCTCTCTGGTCTTTTGTACTTCCTGGTGTTACATGATTCACTGTATATCCTCTTGCCTTGTTAGTTTCCCTAAAATGCATCACTTCACATTTTTTGTGGTTAAATTCCATTTGCTACTGCTCCTCCCATCAGATCATCCATCCATATCGCTGTGTAATCTAAGGCTTTCCTCCTCAGTATTTTTGTATCATCTGCAAACTCATTGGTCTTACCTCCCACATTGATGTCTAGATCATTGATGTACACTCAAGTAATAAGGGACCCAGCACCCACCCCTGCAGCACACTATCAGACATGGCCAACACTCACAAAAATACAACCTTTCACCGTCACCCTCTGTTCCTGCCATTCAACTAATTTTGGATCCAATTTGCCAAATTGTCCTGGGTCCCCGTGGTCTTACCTTGTTAACCAGTGTCCCATGTAGCATCCTCTCAAAATCCTACTGAAGTCCATGTTGACTATATAAACTGCATGGCCATTAACAATATATCTAGTCACTTCCTTGAAAAATTTAATCAAATTGTTCGACGTGATCTCCTACTTGCAAAGCCATGCTGACCACCTTTAACTAATTCTTACCACGCCAACTAGAGATTAATTCTGTCCCTCAGAATTTTTTCCATGCATTTTCCTACTAGTGATGTTATACACACTGATCTTTAATTATATGCTTTTCCTACTTCCTTTCTCAAAAAATGGCATCACTTTAGTTGCCCATTCGTCCTCTGATTTCTCCTATGGCCTGAGAGGATTTGAAAATTAATGTCAGAGCCTTTGCAATCTCCTCTCTTCCCTCACACAGCACCTGGGATATATCTCATCTGGTCCTGGGATTTGGTACACTTTTAAACCTGTTGAAACAGTTAGATCTCAGTGTTAATCTGTCCAATTATATCACAGTCCCTTTCCCTGCTTTCTATACATCGTTCTCCTTCAGAGCAAACACAGATGCAAAATATTCACTTAATACCCCATCTATGTCTCTTAGTTCCACACATCATTAGCAACTTTAGCCCCTAATAGGTCCTACTCTTTTCCTGGTTACCCTCTTACCTTAATCTAATAAAGTACCTTGGGATTTCTCTTTATTTTTATCATCAGTGTTTTTTAAGCCACCTCTTTGTTCTCCTAATATATTTAAGTGTCCCTGCCTCCCCCTGCTCCTTCTATACTCCTATGGACATTCACTGTCAAGGTCAACCCCTTGTCCCTAGAGCATTCCTATTTTTCTTTATCAAAACCTGTATTTCCTTGGATATCCTTGGATTTCTTGGTCCCATTCTTCACCTTTACAGGAATATATTCACATTATACTCTCTCTTTCATTTTGGAATGACTCCCAATGCTGGGAATTGTTTGTGCTAGCAGGGCAGATTAACAATGCAATTAATAATGTGGATGGAATCAATGGCCTTATAACCAGAGGTATAGTGCAGAATTTGAACTGGTGAGGGGACATGAGTTCAGTTGTAAAAAAAAAAATCCCTATGCTTGATTTTGATTTATTATTGTCACGTGTATTCACATACAGTGAAAAGTATTGTTTCTTGCATGCCATACAGACAAAACACATCATTCATAGAGAAGGAAAGAAGAGAGTGTAGAATGTAGTATTACAGTCATAGCTTGGGTATAGAGAAAGATCAAGTTAGTACAATGTAAATCCGTTCAAAAGTCTGGCAGCAGCAGGGAAGAAGCTGCGCTCTCTCCTTTCCTTCCCTATGCGCCGTATGTTTTGTCTGTACAGCATGCAGCAAACAATACTTTTTGCAGTATGTGAACACGTGACGATAACAAATCAAATCAAATCCAATTTTGAGGAGTTTTTTTAACTCACACTTGCAGCTGAACTTGTGTCCCCTTACCAGTTCAAATTCTGCACTATGCCTCTAGTTGTTAAACCATCCATGTTAAGCTGCTGCTTTGGAGAATTATATGAATCCACTCTCTTTTTTAACCAGAGTTTGAAAACCCCAATGGAGAGGCATGTCTGTAGGTTAATTATGTTAAGAGCTGATTCATTCTATCTCTTGCCTCACATTCTGACATTAATGGCTAATACAGGCCTTTTCCTGAGTTGGTTGAAACTCACCAGGGTCAACAACGTGAGACCATAGCTGGAATTCACCGCTCTGAGAAACTGACAAGTTAGACTTTGAAGAGTGAAAGTGCACAGATGCTTGTTTGCAGAAGAAGGCGGCTTTTGCTCACAGAGCAGTTTCCAGTGAGATCCAACGTTTTGCAAATTTCTTGAATTTTACTGGCCTTCCTCCGATCTTGGTTTCGATGCAGTGTAAGAGCAGCTTGTGCCATTCTACCTTCGACCTATGAAGAGGAGCAGCAAGACCCAGGAGCAGCCACTGCTTCTCCTCAGCGACTAGCTACTTCACTGTACAGAGAGGATGGACACAGATACCAGAACCCAGGATCTATAGGAAGGGAGGATTAGCTTTCTCATCATGGCTGAGAGAAGGATCAGATTTTGGTATCAGGCAGCTGCCAACATCTGTGGCCTCCTAGAACAAGATTTTTTCTATCTTTTCTTGATACTACTCTGAACACATTCTTTAGTCTTTAACGCTGTCATTTAACAATCCCTTTGTCTTGTGTCTATGATATTTTTATCATATCTTTCCTGATCTGCCACCTACCCATGACTCTGTTTTGCTCCACCTTGCTCTCTAACTGTATAAAATCCATCACACTTCTCCCTCTCTTTAGCTCTGAAGAAGAATCATGTGCACTCACAACATTAAATCCATTCCTCTCCCCACACCTGCTGAGCTTTTCCAGTCTTTTTCTGTTTTTATTTCATGTCTAATGGGCAGGTAACATGCACTGCCAGTAGCTGTCAAGATCACTACAACCCTGAAGGAATTTTACTCTGCCTCCTTCCTGCTGGTGAAATGCACACACAGAGCATTGACAATCTGCGAGCCACAAATGCCCATCTGAAACAACTGCCATGTTCACCAGGGTTGCCACTTACATCAATCTTATAACCTGATGAAGCCAGCCTCTACCAGAAGGTTCTGGTATTTGGTCGAGTGATTGGATTTCCGCTGGTATAGGGAATCTTAATTGCACACGAGCCTTCTCGAGTCTTGTTTCCATTTGGAACTGGAGTCCTTTCAAATAGAAGTCCTCCATTCAACCGGAGTCCTTTGAAATAGAAATGATTTTCAACCGTGGATTGTCATTGTGGCTGTATCCTGAGATTGTTTTGAAAACTTTCGAACAAAATGTCATTTCTGGTTTAGCAAAGTGAAAAATTCCACAAAGAAATGGATTTCTGACATCCTACTGCCATCCCAAACACCCCATGCTCACCAGCAACCTCCTAACACCTGCATTACAAGCAATTCTGTCAGCCTAGAAAGTACAGAAGTAGGAAGTTAAGCTACACCTATAGAAAGCACTAGGAGAGATACGATATCCAATGTTTGCCACGACATGTTAGGAAGAACATAAAGGCTGTCGAGAGGATAATGTAGGGATATACTAACATGATTGTAGGGTGAGGGATTACAATTACATTGCCAGGCTGGAGGATCTGAAATCATACTCCTTGGAACAAAGACGAACAGAAAATTTTATAGGGATGTTCAAAAACACTAAGGGAGTCCTGTCAGCATGGTGAGCTAGGAACATCACGAAAGAAGCGGAAAACTGTCTTCACATCTAGTTTCTCACCTCTTGGCATTCTACCGGCACTGTGAAGCAGGCATGAGAGCGTGAGGGTGATTATAATATTTAAATATTAATTTAAATTTTATTAATGAGCCTGGGACGGAATTATCCAGGCTCACTTGCCCTAACATCCACCCTACTGGTGGATGTTCTCACGCAGTGGCTTCACTGTAGGACTGGAGGCCCATTGAGGCTGGTCAGAGTCTGGCACTGGGCACTGGGCAGTGTCATGGGGTGGAGCCTGAGGGGAAGGGGCGGAAAATGTGCACTCTGCAAATGGTGGATCGTTGGTGTCCAGTGTGGGCTGATCGGTGTCTGTTCGCTGGCACTGGCAGATGCATGTGCGTTCCCAGCGCAAGCGCAAATCCCTTTTTAAGGCCACGTCTCCGACTGGGACTCGACAGAAAACATGTGTGTTGCAATGGGAGAATCAGTCCAATGTTAGTATTGACTCTCAATAAGGAATGATACATGTGTCTAAAAGAAAGATAATGACAGTGACATGGATGGCACAGTGGAAAGTCCTTCACATTGCTGCACCACAGAGCCAGGGACCTAGGTTTGATTGCCCGCTTGGCTTACTGTCTGTGCAGAATCTGCATATTCACCCCATATCTGCGTGGATTTCATCCAGATGCTCCGGTTTCCCCTCTCAGTCCAAAAGATGGGCTGGGTTGATGCAGTGGCCATGCTAAATTCTCTCTGTGTACCCGAACAGGCACTGGAGTGAGGCGAATAGAGGATTTTCACAGTAATATCGTTGCAGTGTTTATATAAGCCTACTAATGCCGCTAATAAATAAACTTTAAATTAAAAGTTGTGAAGTAGGTCTACTTGAAATGCTTCTCACAGTCTCAATGAGCTGAACGGCATTGCCCCTGTGCTGGATCGTTTATGATTTTATTCTAACCAAGAAATCAAGGTTCACTTCATCAAATGAATCACTTTTTTTTCCAAAGGCAAATTCTAAATATATTTTTGGTCAAACTCTCTCAGAAACACTGGGTAGAGCTTTCAATTTAGCCAGAAGTGTAATTTGAGCATTATCAGACTAAATAATCAATAGAAGCAAAGGAAAATAGTGCAGGCAAGCAATCCAGTATCACCTGTGTCACACTGCAAAAGTTGTAATTTTGAAGATCAAGTATTATGCATCTGAATAATAAAACTAGATTACATCTAGAAGAAACTTCTGGATGAATACATCAGACTTAATAGGATTGAGGTTATAAGTAAGCCTAGTAGGTAGTGATATGATCGGTGCAACTTGTGGGCTGAAGGGCCTGTTTGTGTTGTAGTTTTTCTCTGTTTCTATATTTTAAAATAAAATGCAATGGTTCAGGAAATTATGAACGGGAGATTTGAATATGAGAATAAATTAGTCAAGATTGCATGCAATCTGTAAACAAGTTGGGCGTAAAGATTTAATCAAAGTACAATTGGAGCCGCTCTGTAGGAGGTTTTAAGTCTGGTGCAACACCAAAATATTTCAGCTGATTATGTATGGAAGTAAATGTATCTTCTCTGGCTTTCAACCATTTAAGGTTCACAGTGCTCCCATCTCAGGGGAAATGGCGAGAGACCAGAAATTTCCATTTCAATAAAGGAATATTCTTGGCAATGAAGAAAAACACGCAGTAAATGTAACATCGAGGGAATTAAAATAACATCAAAATGGAAGCTAAATTATATCAAATTTATTGCATTGCTACTACAGGTTGTAAGTCATGGAGAAATGCAATATTACACTAAGGAGAGATAAGACATTCAGGGCAAAAAGAGAAAAAGTATAGTTAAATTATTTAGACACCTTGTAATTTTTAAATGCAATTATGTTTTTATATTAAATACAATATTAATTTTAAAAAATAACATTTTGCACATTCTATTTCATGGATGTAGGATTTGAAAATGATAAGCATGAATACTTAGCATGTAAACAGGATAAATGATAGTTAAGCACAGAACTTCTGATGGCTAAATATAAAGAGCAATCTATTGTTGCAAAAATGACTACAAAATTATATTTGCATTTAATACCCTCTGATGTTTGAAAATCATTTAAAATGCAAGTTCTTTATTCTGAAAAAAATAAATTCTCCATGAAATAGAAGCTTTTGTACCAGTGCCAGGGAAGAAAAATGAGGTTGTCTTTACAGCTACAGTTTCAAATTACTTTAAAATGAGGCGAGCGAGCATAGGTGAGAAATCATGTTTCCTTGTGACATTATTTGATGATGTCCAAGAGGGGCTACCAGCACCTTTACAGCTTGTAAAATGATCAAGTGTCAGTGGACAAAGAAAAATGAGGATTTCAATGGAATTGCAAGATGAATTCAGCACGGATTTGGCAGGGATGTATATTTAATAAGAAGGGGTAAAAGTACCAGTAAAAAAAAATATTGTGCACTTCATATCAAATGACAGTAGTTAATACTTCACGGTCAGACAGTGCATGAATCAATATTACGAGTGGAGTCCGCTGCTACAACTTCAAGAGAACTTTAGGCTTCAAGAACTATCAATATTCTGCCTTTTTTTTAACCCTGCATTTCTTTTAATTTACATATATACTAGTACCTCGAATCAAGAAAATTCACAGAATGTTTGCAGAAACTTGCACTAAGATTGTGTCTTCTTCCATGATCTCAGGATATATTACAGAGCTTTATAGTGATTTAATGGAGCTATTTTGCCATGCCATTGGTGTTTTGGCAGCATCAGAATGGCCACATGCCTTGGTGGCCTCTCTGTGGCTTCCCAGGCATGGGGCTTTAGTTTCCTGAGGCTCAATGAATTAACATTTCCAGGAGTATTGCTGCCCACGTGGTTCTGATGGAGACGGCCAAGCCCCAACTCAGAAATTAAAGGATTGGGCATGCTCTTTCCACTTGCAGCCTCAGCAGTGGCTACCTCCATTGCTTGGTAACTATACTGAGGCTGTGGGCCTTCTGGGCCTTGGAGAGGGAGCATGCAGTGTCCATAGTCATCATCAAGGCCTACCATTTCCATAGGGATTTGGATGCCGTATCCACTCTTTAACTCACCTTTCGATTCATGATGTCTGTGCACAGTGCCAAAGACCACATCAAGATTGGTGCGTTACCTCACCATCCTGACACCAATGGAGAAAGAGTCTCTTGAACACGGAGGACAGCATGGAGGCTGTTCCTTTGTAAACGTTCAGACCAAAGGAGAGATGGGAGAGAGTGATTGGCCAACCAAACGGACAGACACAAGAAAGCCACTGGCAAATACAAGGCATTGCGCACACTCATCCACCGCTGGCGACATGAAGCTCCACATATCAGGAGGTGTCTGAAGGATATGATGGAATGTGCATTGCCCTCTTCTCTCTCACCGAGATCAAGATCAAGAGTAGACAGCTGCAGTAAAGTGACAAACAGCTGCCCACGTCTAAGGAAGAGGAAGATATGATGTTTGATTTAATGCCAATGTACCAGCCATATGATTGGTGAAATAATGTTAGTTCTTTGTTTGAAGATAAAACTATATATATGCCATGTTAACTGGGAAGCTGTGTATACATTCCTAACCTTTATCATTGCTGCTGTATACTGAGTGTGGAGTTCTGTGTTAGGAAATGGGAACTTACTTTATCCTGGACAGAGGCTGAGAACTTCATTTCCTGGAACACCCAAGAATTAGGGTGCATATATGATGCATGACAGGTTGATGGGCTACGTGTGTTCCCAACGAGTTTGGTCCTTTTGGTTAAAGGATTTGGACATATTGGCCAGTAGTTTAAGACCTCACTCAGGTGACACTCATGAAATCCTGCCTGAGGCCATGAAATCTATTCTCTGGAGAAGTGATTAAATAATCAAGAGGGGAGCAGGTATTGAAAGAGTTCAAATTGAATTGACCTTCAGAGGGAGTTCAGAGGCTAGATCTTCGAAAACAAAGACCTGGGATCCATCATGAGGGAGACAGAGTTTAATGAGACTGTGAAACAGATAGTGGACACTCACATCTGGGTGAGTTGCTGAGAAATGCATGGGTTTTGTCTTGATCGCATCTGTCATTTGCCATGCAATGCAATGTGTTTCATCACGGTTTGCCTATTAATTCACATGTACTTCATGTCAATTTTGCATGTTATCAAATAGATAATCTAAATTGTTTTATTTTTTCAGCTTTGTATTGTTGTAGTTTATTTAAAAACATTAGAATCTTGTGGGTTTATTTGTTTAGTAAGTAGATGGGATTTTAAATTTGTCTATTTGCTGAGAGTGAAGATTTGAGATCCCTCCCTCAGTAATAAAATGTTACTGGTCCCTTTGCAGATCATAACATAAAATGGGGCTCTTGTTGAGATTTCAAAACCACAGATAAATATAAGGAAAGTGATCTTACCAAAGAACATTTTTAAGTTCTGAATAAGAGTGCAAACAGGAGAGTTTCAGATCCATTTTGTTTTGGACTTGTGGCCTCGCCAATCTTATGCCACTCTATGCAAAAGATCTGTTTCTCACAAGCAGTGGGGAGGGATAGGCCGCAAGCACACCGAAAAGCCAGCAGATGACAACAGAAGACTTAATTTCTCGTGCACAGATCTCTTTGTTCTTTGCAACAGCCCAGAACAGAGATCGATCACTGTCTTTCCCAACAGTATTGCTGGCCTCTATGGCCAATTGCCACCACTCCCCACCCTGCATGGGGCAAATGATCACCACCACTTCAGTCAATGCCCTGTTGCAGAGTGCGTAGTGCCCCCCCACACGCCTTCCCTCAGGCACTGTCTCCATTCAGGCAGAAACCAAATTTTTCACCTGACTCGTGGTCTTAACAGCTCATCAACTGACAGGACACAATGGTAAGATTGCCCCCAAGTGCTATAATTTGCTGAGGTTAAGGCTAATAAAACTTTCATTGTGAATTTTACTATGCTTATTAAAAACAGAATGGGTTTGTCAGTTGCTATGAGTTTTCTAGAGAGGGAAGAGTGATTACAAGAAATAACCAAGAAAAGTTCAAGTCATAGTTAAAATCAGAGGCTAAGAAAGCGGACATTGGACCCAATTTTACCATTGCATCACGCCCATTTTTGGGCACAAAAATGTGTAACGTTGGTCATGAGACCATTAATGCGATCTGCGCCCAAGTCCACGCAGATGTCCACTTTACCGAGACCCGGGAACGGCTGCGATCCGATTCACACACAATGGGTGCAACGGCGATTTAAATGCATTTGCACATGTTTAAATTGAATTAATGAACAGCCCGCCCAACTTTATCAGCAATTCCCCCTTGACCACCGTATTCATAGATCCAGAATTGGGCTGAAATGGGCATGCTCAATAAACATCTGTTCTGGGTGCTTCAGCTGCTGAAGAAGTGAGTTCAAAGCTTCCAAGGGCTCTCTGACTCAGATCGGTGGTGGAGGGGTGGAAGATGGGCCAGATCATTTTCTGGTGAGGGAGGAGGTGGGTCAGATTACCGCTGAGGGGTTGGGGAGAAGAGAGGGAGGTCAGATCATTCTCTGGGGGAGGAGGGTGTTGAGGAGTTGGGAGGCAGGAGGGAGGCCAGATTGCTCTCTGGTGGTGGAGGGAGGGACGCCAGATTGTTTGGGAAGGAATGGAGGGTTTGGGTCACATCATTCTCTGGTGGTGTGAGGGAGGGAATGGAGAGAAGCACGTAAGGTGCATTTCTGGTGAAAGAGGGGGATGCCCAATCACTCGCTGGTGGGAGGGGAGTGTGGGACAGAGGAGTCTATATGAACTTCTGATGGGGAGTACGGGAGGGTGTGGCGGGGGTCTGCTGCCCACTCTGCAGGCGATTGGTGGTAGAGGGGAAGGGGGCAGGGATTCATGATCAGTCTGGGTAGCAGGGAGATGGGTGGATAAGGGGGTCAAGTTATGTGGGGGAGCTTTCTCCAGTTTTTGTGGCTGTGGAATATAATCTGACACAGGCACGCTTTTTCAAATATTTTTCTAACTGTGCATGCACAGTTCAGAGCTCTGATCATTTGGGGCAAGCTTATCTCCACCCACTGCGCAATTCGGGCTCAATTTTTTTCAGGCTAAATCTTCCTCGGGGCATGCACGCGATGGGTCATGCGAGGCCTGCTCTTGGATCTTGCTTTGACAGTTGTCTACTGCTTCATGTCATTCATGTCATGTTCATATAGACAGCAGTGGGAAGTTGTGCGTGGAGCCTGAAGAGATTGGTGAGGCACTGAATAAATATTTCTTTTCGGTATTCACGCAGAGTGCTGGAAATGTAGCTGTGGAGAGCACTGAGGTACAGGGTTGCAAATTGGGGAGTATTGTAGTAGATAGGGAGGATGTGTTAGAAATTCTCGAGGGTTTGAAGTTGGATAAGTCCCCTGGGCCGGACGGGATTTACCCTAGGATTCTCTGGGAGGCAAGAGAGGAGATTGCAGAGCCTCTGGCTCTGATCTTCAGGTCCTCGTTGGTTACGGGTGTGGTTCCGGAGGACTGGAGGATAGCGAATGTGGTCCCATTGTTTAAGAAGGGGAAGAGAGACCTTCCTGGGAATTATAGGCCAGTGAGTCTTACTTCTGTGGTGGGCAAGGTATTGGAGAGAATTATTAGGGATAGGATTTATAGTTATTTAGAGAGAAATGAATTGATTGGGGATAGTCAGCATGGTTTCGTGAAGGGTAGGTCATGCCTTACTAACCTCATTGAGTTTTTTGAGAAAGTGACCAGAGAGGTGGATGGGGGTAAGGCGGTTGATGTAGTATATATGGACTTTAGTAAGGCTTTTGATAAGGTGGCCCATGGAAGACTTCTACAGAAAATGCAGATGTGTGGAATAGAGGGTGATTTAGCTAATTGGATTAGAAATTGGCTGGCAGATAGAAGACAGAGGGTGGTGGTTGATGGGAGATATTCATCGTGGAGTTCGGTGACGAGTGGTGTGCCTCAGGGGTCTGTTTTGGGGCCCCTGCTGTTTGTAATTTTTATAAATGATCTGGATGAGGGTATTGAGGGATGGATCAGTAAATTTGCAGATGACACTAAAGTCGGTGGAGTGGTAGATAGTGAAGAGGGGTGTTATAGTTTACAGAGTGACTTGGACAAGTTGCAGAGCTGGGCCGAGAGGTGGCAAATGGAGTTTAATGTGGAAAAGTGTGAGGTAATGCACTTTGGCAGGAACAATAAATGTGTAGAGTATAGGGCTAATGGTAGGGCTCTTAATAGTGTTGAGGAACAGAAGGATCTTGGTGTATGTGTCAATAGATCCCTGAAAGTAGGCAGTCAAGTGGATAAAGTTGTTAAGAAGGCTTATGGAGTCTTAGCTTTTATTGGTAGGGGGATTGAATTTAGGAGCCGCAGCATCATGTTGCAGCTGTACAAAACTCTAGTGCGGCCGCACTTGGAGTATTGTGTGCAGTTCTGGTCGCCACATTATAAGAAAGATGTGGAGGCATTGGAGAGGGTACAGAGGAGGTTTACCAGGATGTTGCCTGGTATGGAGGGCAGGTCCTATGAAGAGAGGTTGAAGGATTTGAGGTTGTTTTCGTTAGAAAGGAGGCGGCTAAGAGGGGATCTTATTGAAGCATATAAGATGATTAGAGGTTTAGATAGGGTGGACAGTGATAGCCTTTTTCCTAGGATGGAGAAAGCTAGCACGAGGGGACACAACTTTAAATTAAGGGGTATGAGTTATAGGACGGATATCAGAGGTAGGTTCTTTACTCAAAGAGTGATTAGGGAGTGGAATGCCCTGCCTGCAGCTGTTGTAGATGCGCCAAGTTTGGTGGCGTTTAAGAGGTTAGTTGATAAGTATATGGATGAGAAGGGAATGGTTTAGTTAGGAGGGGCATTGCTTTTTATTTTGGTCGGCACAACATCGAAGGCCGAAGGGCCTGTTCTGTGCTGTATTGTTCTATGTTCTATGTTCTATGTTCTATTAGTGTACGCTTAAACTGGACCAACAGCTCAATGACTATCACTGTTTGCTGTACAGTTACAAAGACCCGGGTCGGATCTCTAGCTTGGGTCAACATCTGTGGGAGTTTGCACATTCTCCCCATGCTTGTGTGGGTTTTCTCCGGGTGCTCCAGTTTCCTCCCACATCCCAAAAAAAGTGCTTTTAGTCTGATTAGTGTTAATAAATTGTATCTCCATTAATCTGGCGCATATATAATTACCTAAATTTGCACCCCTTTATTGTGGAGTCCACTAACTATAGGCAAAAGTCGTAGGTAGAAGAAGGATTGGAATGAGGCACTCACTGAATGTTAAAATGGGCGGCGAGGGCTCGTAGGGCCGAAGGGCCTGTTTCCTGTGCCCTGTTGATCTTAGTTTTTTGTTTTTAGTGTGTATGGGGGCGCCTGAAAGGAGATTTCCGAGTCTGATCTGAAATTGCACCCAGATTCAGCACTTTGAATGAAAATAGTAATATCGGGTCCCATCGTTGAGGTAGTAGAAAAGTACTTGGAATTAGAAGAAGAAAAGCCTGGTACACATCTAACGTAGCTTGAATTAGCTAGAATTCATTTTCAGATTAAACAGCTTGAGATAGAAAAAGATAAGAAAATTTGAAATCTTGAACTTGAGATCCCAAGATCTCAAGTACTGAATTAACAAGGGAAGAATGAAATAAAGAAAGTGAACTTTAAAGGGAAAAAGAAATTAAACGATATGAACTGGCAAAGAACAATTTAAGTTACATGGTTTAAAGCTGTTGAAGTCAATTGAAATAATAAAAGTGAAGTAAAGAAAATATGGTGACATTGGACAGGGCATATAAAAACAAATAGTTGGAAGCTGAATGATAAAGCAATGGTAGTAATAGGAATGTGGAAAGAGTCTTCAAAAATGTACATTAGTAAAGGTTAGGAAGTAGAGAACAGCCTCTCTTCCAGAAGGTGTGGATGGAAGTGGCAGAGGCAAGTCTGCATTATATGTGTTGACCCTCCAGTCTGCTGATAGTGCACTAAAAGGATCCAGGGCTTCAGTAGGGTGTGTAAGAGTGACTTTGCCTTGCACCTTGCAACTCGACTCAGTGCCGTTCCTGCAGATACCTCCTGAGATCTTCATCTGGACAGTCAAAGGTTAAACCTATTCTCACCTTCACTCTGTTTCTCTTTCACACCCATAACCTCTACAATAGTTGTCTTTCCCTCCCCTCCACATGAGCCTTCAGGAGTTCTCACACCTCTCTGCTTTCTCTCCTTGCAGCTGAGAGTAATTTGATGAGAGGCAGGGATCAGAGGAGGACTGAGTTGCTCTCCAGTGGCAGTTTGGTCAATATCAATGTTTGCCCACCTGCTCCACTGGAAAAAACAGTTTGTTCCCGGAGGCTGCAGATGTCAGTAGGACTTATCGTGACAGCATCCTGAGATATTAGAGCTCAAACCTGCTGAAAGAACTGATCCCGTGTTGATAGACCTGATGTTGGGATGTCTCTGTTCCTTCCAGCTGAATCTTATTGTCCTTTCCCTCTGCCTGATGTAGGAGCATACGGATGAGGAGAAGCTATTGATGTTGCTTCTCCTGCTGCTCCTACAGCTGTCAGTGGTCTGATCTCTACATTTGATCCTCAGCTGAGGTGGAAATTGGAGATACAGAAGGTGCTCCTATTCTGCGGTGTAAATGTAGTTGAAGTTGAGTGAAGTTCTAGACAAATAAAATATTTAAGAAGCTAACAATCATCTGTCAAACAGCAAAACATTCTCTGAGAGAAGTGCTTAGAATACCAGCATTTCAATGGTTGGATCTCCTCGTTGTAACTAATCAAAACCTTCACAGGCTGTCAGTTTCTCTGAAAAAACTTTTCCTTGGTGATCCTAGCAAATTAGTGCCAGACCCAGCAATATTCATTGGCTGTAAATTACAGGATTCAGATCTAAAATAGCTCCTAACCTCAGCAACTCCTACATTCCATAACAAAAGGAATGTCTTCAACGCTGTCACAGGGAATGCCGAAAGAGACCCATTGTCAAGTTCTGGGACTTGGCCAGCCCCGATCTGGCGTCCAACAGCATGGGGAAATCCTGCCTATGGACCTTCCTAAAGATTAGGTGGAGGATATTTCTGCTCATTCTGTAATGGATGTCAGATTAGCGGCATGACAAGTCAGAGAAAGTGGATAGTTTGAGGGAGGCATTATCGAGGCATAGCTGGGTACCATCACTATGTAGAATCTGACATGCTTTTGAGTGATACTGGCAATGAACAGCATGGTAGTGACAAATAGGGGGGGGTCAAATAAGTATTGAGAAATAATTGGCTGAGGCAGGAAGAATACTCATTGTAGATAATTCTCTAATTGAACTGATGGCCCTGTTTCCATCATGTTGAATAAAAAATAACTATTGATGTGTTCTTTAGAAGAAATCCATCTGTGGAAAGGAATTGAAGCTGACTAAATTTCACACTATTTTAGCCATGCTTATCTTAATCCTGATTATACATATTTATGAAATGATTTCAGATTCAGATCACATTCCTCTTAGATTTGCCGGAAGCAGTTTGGCACTCCACATGATAAAACAAACTGTGAGGGAACACAAACTTCTTGGATCGCTTTCTTGCAGGGTCTAGGAGATTTTGGCCAATGAAATAACTTGAAGCATCTCTTTCGAAGTATTCAAAAAATCCAATTCTAGAAATGTTTTCAGATATGTGAAGCTGCATTATGGGACAAATGATCAGCAGATTGCTTCTAACTAACCTGTGATTCCTGTAAACATCATGATGGCAATGACAGTAAAACGAGATTTTATAGAACTGGCATCTGCGAACTTTTTTATTCATTCATGAGACATGGGCATGGCTGGCTGGCCAATGCTTATTGCCCATCCTTAATTGCCCATGGAGGACAGCTGACAGTCAAACACATTGTTGTTGGCTCTGGAGTCACACGTAGGCCAGACCAGATAAGGATGACAGATCCCTTTTCCCTAAGGGACATTGATGAAACAGATGGGCTTTTCCCAGCAATCAATTCACAGTCATCAGTAGATCCTTAATTCCAGATTTTTTTCTTTTATCAAATTCAAATTCCACCATCTGGTGTGGCTGGGTTTGAACCCAGATCCTCAGAACATAAGTTGAGTTTCTGGGTTAATAGCCGAGCGATGATACCATTAGGCCATCGTCTCCCCATGAACAATCTCTGGATGTTCTGAGGAAGTTTTATCTTGAGCTTCAGTTGACTGTGGTTGACCATCATTAGTTGCTTCAGAATAAAACGATAAATGTATTGTTAGAGATGCTTGGGCAAGACAATCTGGACAAAACAATTAATTTCAATGATGTTGACTCTTCTATTCAGTGAAAAAGAAGGGGAAATTGGAAAAATGTCTTAATTTTGGAAGCTGTGTTAGAAAATACAGAATTATTTTATGAAATTAATGTAAATATTTCTTCCGAATTACTATATGGAATGCAAATACAGATATTTCACTTTGGCAATAAATGAGGTATGTGTCCTGTTGGGGAACACTCAGATACACCATGAGAGATCCCCTCTTCACAGTAACCAGGTTGATCTGTTTCATCTTTGGGAAACATGACTTCAAACAATTCATCAAGTGTGGATGAATTCATTCTAATGTTCCATCAATTCACTGATGGTGTAAATACCTTTTAAACATTCAGACTTTCATTCAGAACAGAAAAACATTGTGGAATTTTTGCAGAGTATTTAGAGCAAAACTTAGGGCCTGATTTTACCATTTTCATTCCAAATGCTGAATCAGGGCGTAATTCAGATGTGAATTGGAAATCTGTTCCCAGGCATTCCTATACACACTTTGCCTGAAAAAAAAACTCGTAGGTCTGAATTGTGCTGTGGATGGGATGTAACGTGCCTGAAACAATCAGATTTCTGAAGTGCGCACGTGCAGCAAGAAAAAAATTTGAAAAACGCGCTGCTATCATATCATTCCTGGGCCGCAAAAAGTGGATAAAATGGCCCAGGAGTGAAAAATGGGAGCAATGGTGACCACAGACATTGCCCCACCCTCATAATTGTCCCTCTTATCCACTGACCCTCCCCCACTACCCAGACCAATTTGTGACTCCTGTCCCCCTCCTCCCCCACCGATTCTTGGCAGAATGGCAGCGGTCCCCCACTTCCTCCCCCACTTTCCAATTTCCCCTTCTTTTTCACTGAATAGAAGAGTCAACATCATTGAAATTAATTGTTTTGTCCAGATTGTCTTGCCCAAGCATCTCTGACAATATTTATCGTTTTATTCTGAAGCAACTAATGATGGTCAACCACAGTCAACTGAAGCTCAAGATAAAACTTCCTCAGAACACCCAGAGATTGTTCATGGGGAGACAATGGCCTAATGGTATCATCGCTCGGCTATTAACCCAGAAACTCAACTTATGTTCTGAGGATCTGGGTTCAAACCCAGCCACAGCAGATGGTGGAATTTGTATTTGATAAAAGAAAAAAATCTGGAATTAAGGATCTACTGATGACTGTGAATTGATTGCTGGGAAAAGCCCATTTCCTCCCCAACCAAAAAATGATCAGGTCTCCTTTCGTTCTGCCCTCCTGCCAACCAGAGAATGACCTGGCCTCCCTTTCCGCCCCCCCCCATCCACTAGCGAACCATCTGTTCTCCCTTCTGCCTCCCCCCCCACCCACCCACCAGAGATACACCTGACCTGTATCCTCCTCCCTCCCCCACATTTCACTAGAGAGTAATCTAGCCGACCTCCCTCCCCCCAGCATCACCCATGTGAGTTAGTGAGCCGTTGGAAGTTCTGAACTTATCTCTTCGGAAGCTGGAGCACCCAAAACAGAGCATTACCCAGCGTATCTGTTTTGCGTCACTTGGCACTCTCAGCACTTCCCCAATATTCGACACATCAATACCCAGACTAAATAACTTGATCAATTTAAACTTAGCTTGTTAAACCAACTCCTTGTCATCAGGAAGATCTTCTTCCCTTCCATAACTACCAATGTTAAATAATAAACTGTACAATCATATTTCATCCCAACACTAACTTGACACAACACTGGAGTGCTGTTATTGGAATGCATAGTGAGTTTCACACCAATTTTATGTAAGGAAATGTGACTTAGTGGCATGGTGACTTGGGGCAGCACAGTGGTCAGCGCTGCTGCCTCACAGCACCAGGGACTTGGGTTCAATTATGGAATTGGGTGACAGCCGGTGCTGAATTTGTATGGTCTCCCAGTGTCTGCTTGGATTTCCTCTGGTGCTCTGGTTTCCTCCCACAGTCCAAAGTTGCGCAGGTTGGCTGGATTGACAATGCTAAATTGCTCCTTAGTGTCCAATGATATTTGGATTAGGGGAATTAATGGAGTGAATTATGTGGAATTACGGGGATAGGGCCTGGGTAAGACGCTCTGTTGGGCGAGTTGGTGCAGACTTGATGGGCCAAATGGCCTCCTTTGGCACTGTAGGGATTCTATGATGACATATTGACTTCTTGGATGATCGATTCACGATAGTAGACACTTCTGCAGCTTTCATTTTCCTTTTGGCACTGGAGTTATAGCTTCTGCTCATTTATTTTCATTTTCCATTTGCTATTTTTCTTGTTCTCTGAGTGCAATTCTTGGGGTGAAATTGCCTGCCTTGGCAGGTTTGATGTCAGGCGTGCAGAAGACTGGCGGGGAAGAGTGGGGTGGGGGGAGGTTGAGTGGGGAGTGGTGTTAGGAATGTGGGATGATATAAATAAAACGATGACAGGATCTTCTGCTGCCACCATTCTGGCAGGTCTCAGTTTGTACCAGAAGCCAGCGTGTAATCAATCGTGTCAGCGGGATTCAGATGAAGGCCGACCCAGGAGCATTCCCCTCCTGTCCACGCCCAAACACGCATGCAGCAGTGGGAAATCACCTTCAGCGTCACGAGATCCATCTTCCAGCTTCAGCATGTTCCTGGAGAACCATTTCCTTTGTTTAGAAGATCGATCTTTGATCTTCAACGATACATCAGCGATATCAGTACAGCTTTTAAAATGGTGCCTGGATATGCAAGTCGGATATGAGCCATCGAGGTGACATCACTACACAATGTTGGGAAATGACTGATTGCATAATTAATGAAGCTGTGGTCACTTGATACGGTGCAAATTTCTGGCAGCCTTCTCCTTATATCTTCCCACACCAGGTGGAAGAATTCTGCCTTTGATCAAAATGTTCGATAATGTCAACTTGTGTTTGCATATCTATTGCTTTGCACATTCAAGAATTTCCATTCTCCTAGCTTTAAATCTAAAATAAACTAGACCTGGTGTGTTGTTGCATCCTACTTTGATGAAAGCATTACTGCTTCCTCTACCCCTACAGTCCATCTTGATATGATCATTTTTCTCATGGGCAAAACACTGACTGGAAATAGGGGTATTCGAATGGGTTGTGTGTAGATGGAGAAAAAAATGACTACAATAATGTTTTATTATCAATAATGGCAATATTGGCTGCAAACATGTTTCCTAATGTTATTCAGCCCTGAACGTTGCAAGTGAAATATGAAACAAGATTCTATCCCAGCCTTGTCACCATCTTTCTGCTGAACATTGCACCAAGGGAAATTAACAGATTTTCAGCGACAGGACGCCATTGTTGAACAAACTTTATTTATAACTCCACAACAGAGGGCAATATAACAAAATGCTCAGATCTTGCAATGTATGCTTCAGGAATCACCATTAAACAATTGCAATGCTTGGAAAAACGGGGAGTGGAGATATGGAAAGGACAAAACAACAAAGTGCATGTTATGGTGGAGGGCAGAAGTCACTTATGTTGTCATTGACCTATATTAGCTCTCAGTTTGGCAATGCGTTGACTTAACAGTTTTATCCTTATTGTCAAATTGCTCCAGGTCTTTATGCCTCAATCTCTAGCCTTAAAATGCTGTGAGGTTTCTGTGCTCTCCAATTCCAGCCTCCTCCACACCCCGAATTTCTATTGATCCATCATTGCCATCCATCTAAAGGCCCTAAGTCTTCCTAAATTTTTCCACAACTTCTCCTTGAAGTCGCTCCTTAAAATCTCCCATTTTCACTAAATTTTGGCTATTGTCCAATTATCACTTTGAATAACTGACCATATGTCTTAAGATGTTTTCACTTCACAAATGCATCATGTAATGTGAAGTTGTTGTTAAATTTTTCCAGCATTTTCTCCTTTTACCACAGCTTTCAGCAATCAGAGTATGATTCAATTGCATTTCAATATGTGCATTGGACTTGAACATAAATGTGTATCTAAACTAAAACAGTATATTGGAAACTTCTAGTTATATAGACTAGGCCTCCATGCCTGTTAGGAAGAACAAGTTAAAAATTCGAGAATGAGAACAGGAGGCTGGTTATTATCAGTGTCTGTGTGATGAAAGCTCAGGAAGCAATTATTGAAATTGACTGCAATATTTAGAAAAACTTTTTATACAGTAGTTTATTTTTAGCCTCTTTATATATACATATATATATATAAAAATATATATATATATATATAATATACACAATCGTTAGTATTCATCAAATTCATGCAACAATTCTGTCTATGTGCTTTCTTATGTTGAAAATAAGCCAGTATCTTCTGCAGTACAGCTGTAATGTGCTAAAATTTACATATTCAGTGATTAATTCAATTTATTATAGTTTTATAAGGACAGCTGGAGGTAATTACCTCAGCTTTGATAACATATTCTCCTGAGTCTCTCACATTGACTATACGGCATTGCTCAGCAGCAATGTGTTAAGTGTGCAGAGGTCTGATGTACAACATCTTTGACCTCGGGGTCAAATACTGCATTTTCCTTGACGTGTGATCAGCTATACATTTGATTGAAGTTCATTTATATAATCTGCCACTGATAGCCTATCCTTGGTTATATCTTATCAAACGAGGTGCAATATTACAATAAAGTTAATCTTTCTTCTCAGCATTACGGAATGATATCAGAGCAATTGCTTTCAGTGAGTTATTTTTAATGTTGCATTTTCAATATCAAATTCAGTATTGGAAAAATGTAAAATAACCTTGTGATTTGAATATTTTAATAGTTTAGGTTTGAACTAACGCACACATTGTGATGGACCAGATTAAATCTGAATTTCCCATTTTATGAATTTAATCTGCGGGAAAGGAAGAAGAACAAGGGAGAATGTAGTCAGAGAAATATTTTCTCTCAATTTCCTCTTCTGCTGCTAATTGTTTGAGAACAGTGGTATCCACAGGTCAGCTTTTATTGTTTATAATGCTAAATCTAGCTTGATTATTGTAGCAAACACAGACTTAAAATATGATGTAAATTGGTTTTATCACCAGGATTTGAGAGTGAGATTTAATAGTTTTAATACCTGGAGCTGGTTCGTCTACAGTCGTTTGACTGACTGGCTTCTCAACAAATGTGGGATTAAAAGTAGGTTTCAAAATCAGGGAATGCAAGGTATAACATCAGTCACTCCCAGCCTTTCTTTTACAGCATCCAAAGCAATATTATCAGAGCACTCGGAGAATGCTGCGTGCAATTATCAGTGTCTGTAACAAATAGTTGAGAATAACTTTGGATTAAAAGATTAACAGATCAGAGTAGATTAGATCAGAGCTAATAGAGTGTAGAAAAGTCACAAAATGCCTGGAGCATAGTTTACAACATACTGTTTGCATAGATTCACATATAACCATTGTTGGATAATTTAGATGTGTTTTTGAAAACATATTATACTCCATATTAAAATCTACACCTTGGCTAATGATATAATACTCGAAGGCATGATAAGACATAGTCAAATAAGAAGAACTACAGTGCAGTTACTGAGTGAAGGGAAGAGCAACTTTTATCAGTGTCTCTAAATAGCCCTAATGAATAGAATATTCACTAGCTAAAGGCAATGCCAGAGATTTCAGACAATTCAATGAATTGGACATACATTACACCAAATAAGGAGGTCTGGGAAGAGTGTCAGGTGACTGTGAGAGACTTTCCAAATCTGCAAACTCACCTAGTTCCATGTTGTCAGGGGGTGAATGTTTTTGGTCAAGGTAAACCATCAATACTAATAATGATTTGCTCATACCTGGCAGTGGAGGTCAAGGAATGGGCAAATAGCTTTTGAAAATTGTAGTACTAAACGTGATGTAATTTCAGAATGATTGTGAACTGCCCCAAAATGTACTCCTTCGTATCTTGAACTAATCTTGGAAAATAAAGAAATACTTATCTCCACAAGTCTTTGTATTAGCTGAACTGTAATTAAGAAGGGAAATCCTTTGTGTAAAAGCCAACTTCATACTTACTGTCTTAAAAATGCTCCAACAGTGTCAGAAATAATTGGATGTCACATAGAGACTTGACACAAAGGGGAAATATTTGGGCAACTCAATAAAGTCATGGTTACCATACCTGAATATGAAATAAACATGTTTCCAAATTTTTCATTGCTCTTTCAGGACAAGTAGCTTAGACTGAAATAGATTGTAACTCTGTGAGATGGTGTAAACATGAAGCAACTTGAATCAATATAAAAATTGATAGAAATGTACCAGTGGTACTCCCAAGGTCTCCAATCTCCCTTTCAAATCTCCAGCAGCACTTCTGACCTCCAAACAGGGCTCCCAAGATTTGCAATCTTCCTATCTTATCCCCAACACCATTCCCAAGGTCAATTATTTTCCTACCAGCTCCCCCACCAAAGCCTAATCTACAGCTTACCAGATCCTGCTTCAGGCAATCTAACCCAAACATTTACCAGGAAATTTGAACAGTCTTTTAGAGCAGTGGCAATTATGTTAGGCTGAAGCCCAAGACTCAAAATCTGGAACTCTTTCATAAATTGTCATATGTAAATTCATTCACGGGACATAGGCATCGCTGGCAGGCCAGTATTTATTGCCCATCCCTAGCTGTCCTTGTCCAGAGGACATTGAGAGTCAATCACATTGCTGTGGATCTGGAGTCATATGTAGACCAGACCAGGTAAGGACGTCAGATTGGTAAACACAGGTAAACCCAGGTAAACACAGCAGCGTACGGGTGGAGTAGGGCATGGTTTGAAATGTGTATACTTTAATGCAAGAAGTATTCGCAATAAGGTGGAGGAACTTGCAGCTTGGACCAGTACCTGGAACTTCGATATTGTGGCCATTTCAGAGACTTGGGTAGAGCATGGACAGGAACGGATGTTGCAGGTTCCGGGGTTCAAATGCTTTAGTCGGAGTAGAGAAGGAGGTAGAAGGGGGGGAGGAGTGGCATTATTAGTCAAAGACTGTATCACAGTGACAGAAAAGAAGCTTGATGAGGACTTGTCTGTTGAGGTAGTATGGGCTGAGATTAGAAACAGGAGAGGAGAGGTCACCCTGTTGGGAGTCTTTTATAGACCTCCTAAAAGTTCTAGAGAGGTAGAGGAAAGGATTGCAAAGTCGATCCTGGACAGGAGTGAAAGTAATAGGGTAACTGTTATGGGGGACTTTAACTTTACTAATATTGATTGGAATAGCTATAGCTCTAGCTCGTTAGAGGGGTCAGTTTTTGTACAAAGTGTGCAGGAAGGTTTTTTGACTCAGTATGTAGATAGGCCGACTAGAGGTGAGGCTACGTTGGATTTGGTGTTGGGCAATGAGCCAGACCAGGTGTTAGGCTTGGAAGTTGGTGAACATTTTGGTGATAGTGACCACAATTCGGTTATGTTCACCTTAGTGATGGATAGGGATAGGCATGAAGCTGGGGGCAGTAGTTATAGCTGGGGGAAGGGTAATTATGAGGCTATAAGGAAAGAATTAGGGTGCATAGGATGGACTAGGAAACTACAGGGACTGGGAACATCTGAAATGTGGAGCTTATTCAAGGAGCAGCTGCTGCGAGTCCTTGATAAGTATGTCCCTGTCAGGCAAGGAGGAAATGGTCGAGTAAGGGAACCTTGGTGTACGAAAAAAGTTAATTCGCTGGTTAAAAGGAAAAAGGAGGCTTATGTCAGGATGAGGCTTGAAGGCTCAGTTAGTGCAATGGATAGCTATAGATTAGCCAGGAGGGAGCTAAAGAGTGAGTTGAGGAGAGCTAAGAGGGGACACGAGAAGACTTTGGCTGATAGGATTAAGGAGAATCCTAAAGCTTTCTTTAGATATGTTAAGAATAGAAGATTGGTTAGGGCAAGATTAGGGCCAGTCATAGACAGCAGTGGGAAGTTGTGCGTGGAGCCTGAGGAGATTGGAGAGGTACTGAATAAATATTTCTCTTCGGTATTCACGCAGGGTGATGTAAATGTAGTTATGGAGAACACTGAGGTACAGGGTAGCAAACTGGAAGGTATCGAAGTAGATAGGGAGGATGTGCTAGATATTCTGGAGGGTTTGAAGTTGGATAAGTCCCCTGGGCCGGACGGGATTTACCCTAGGATTCTCTGTGAGGCAAGAGAGGAGATTGCAGAGCCTCTGGCTCTGATCTTCAGGTCCTCGTTGGTTACGGGTGTGGTTCCGGAGGACTGGAGGATAGCGAATGTGTTCCCATTGTTTAAGAAGGGGAAGAGAGACCTTCCAGGGAATTATAGGCCAGTGAGTCTTACTTCTGTTGTGGGCAAGGTATTGGAGAGAATTATTAGGGATAGGATTTATAGTTATTTAGAGAGAAATGAATTGATTGGGGATAGTCAGCATGGTTTCGTGAAGGGTAGGTCATGCCTCACTAACCTCATTGAGTTTTTTGAGAAAGTGACCAAAGAGGTGGATGGGGGTAAGGCGGTTGATGTAGTATATATGGAGTTTAGTAAGGCGTTTGATAAGGTGGCCCATGGAAGACTTCTACAGAAAATGCAGATGTGTGGAATAGAGGGTGATTTAGCTAATTGGATTAGGAATTGGCTGGCAGATAGAAGACAGAGGGTGGTGTTGATGGGAGATATTCATCGTGGAGTTCGGTGACAAGTGGTGTGCCTCAGGGGTCTGTTTTGGGGCCCCTGCTGTTTGTAATTTTTATAAATGATCTGGATGAGGGTATTGAAGGTTGGATTAGTAAATTTGCAGATGACACTAAAGTCGGTGGAGTGGTAGATAGTGAAGAGGGTTGTTATAGTTTGCAGAGAGACTTGGACAAGTTGCAGAGCTGGGCCGAGAGGTGGCAAATGGAGTTTAATGTGGAAAAGTGTGAGGTAATGCACTATGGCAGGAATAATAAATGTGTAGAGTATAGGGCTAATGGTAGGATTCTTAATAGTGTTGATGAACCGAGGGATCTTGGTGTATTTGTGCATAGATCCCTGAAAGTAGGCAGTCAAGTCGATAAGGTTGTTAAGAAGGCATACGGAGTCTTAGCTTTATTGGTAGGGGGATTGAATTTCGGAGCCGCAACGTCATGTTGCAACTGTACAAAACTCTAGTGCTGCCGCACTTGGAGTATTGTGTGCAGTTCTGGTCCCCACATTATAAGAAAGATGTGGAGGCATTGGAGGGGTACAGAGGAGGTTTACCAGGATGTTGCCTGGTATGGAGGGCAGGTCCTATGAAGAGAGGTTGAAGGATTTGAGGTTGTTTTCGTTAGAAAGTAGGCGGCTAAGAGGGGATCTTATTGAAGCATATAAGATGATTAGAGGTTTAGATAGGGTGGACAGTGATAGCCTTTTTCCTAGGATGGAGAAAGCTAGCACGAGGGGACACAGCTTTAAATTAAGGGGTGATAGTTATAGGACGGATATCATAGGTAGGTTCTTTACCCAAAGGGTGGTTCGGGAGTGGAATGCCCTGCCTGCAGCAGTTGTGGATGCGCCAAGTTTGGTGGCGTTTAAGATGTTAGTTGATAAGTATATGGAAGAGAAGGGAATGGTTTAGTTTGGAGGGTCATTGCTTTTTATATTGGTCGGCGCAACATCGAAGGCCAAAGGGCCTGTTCTGTGCTGTAATGTTCTATTTCCTCCCCTAAAGGACATTAGTGAACCAGATGGATTTTTTTCAACAATTTCATGGTTATCAGTAGATTGTTAATTCCAGATATATTTTACTGAATTCAAATTCCACCAGCTGCCATTATGGGATTTGAACCCAAGTCCCCAGAACATTAGCTGAGTTTGTGAATTAACAGTCCAGCGATAATAACACTAGCCCATTTCCTCCCTAGTGAAAACATTAACACTATGCAGATAAAATACCCCAAAATAGGTATGCCTAAAAATTTCTAAGCCAAAATATCAGGTGTTGCAGTCATATTAAAGTTCCAGATTTCACATCCGGAGGAGAAGTTTAATTTATTCCATAAACGTACAAGTAATACTTGTTATATAAAGGGTATTAACATAAATAGATTATTTCTACTTTAACTTATTTTTCCCTCTCTTGGTGGCCTTTTTCTGCTGTTATTATCAGTGAGTGGGTGCTTGAGTTTGCAAGCTTTCGGCTTTATCATCTGTACTTGAATTAAACAGAGTTGGCCATAGGCAAAATAATTTGCAAACCCCATATCAATCAACAAACTTTTGACTTCTCACTATTATTACAAATAAGAAAAGCACAATTTTAAAATAAAGCATGTGATCAAGTATCCAGAAATGAATAATTCGTGACATCAACCATGAGTGAGAATGAAGACTCAAATACTGCATATGAGCTTGTGGTGTTACTCAACTAGCTTGTAATAGTTATCTAACAAATAATGTTAAAAATACACAGTTCTGGTATCTTCATTAATTATATAGCCATGTGCCACATGTACTCATGTAAAAGACACATTGACTCTAATTTTTTGGGGTGCAACAACTTGAGGGTTTGACTCATAGGTAGTATTTTTGAGTGGCCTACAGACAACTAAAATTCACCTACTTAGCACGTCCAACATCAGTCACAAAAAAATAAGACTTGTTCCACGAAGTACTCCCAAAAAATGAGACAGAACTCTCCCATTTTTCCACTTATTAGGCACTTAGTTTTTCTTAGGGAGAATCCCTGTGTAGGTTTGAACCACCGACTTATCACCTCATTACCATATTTCACTCTGCAGCACTTGATGGATCCAATCAAATACTTTTTTGAAATAGATTGCACATAAATTTAGAAATTAACAAACAGGGCTTGAAATTTTATAGCTCTGTTGTTGAATGAACTGCAGCATTTGCAATTCCAACAGATTCATATATCTGTGTTTCAAGATTTGCCTGCTTGACTTGAAGTCAGACTTTACTCGGTGAAGGCTGTTCTCACAAAAAGAGAGTTGTTTAATCCTCTAGGTACGTATTATTAACACTGCTACCATTAATTAGTGTTACTGTCACGATCTTATGGGATAATGCTATTAAGCATTGTGCTAACATTGCTCAGCTTGTAATCATTCAGGAATTAGAAACAAGGCAGAATTTTCATGCTATACCACTATGGAGGGATTCAAAGATGAAGAACCATGTTTTAATGCAACATGCAATCAATATTATGAAAATAGAAGTGATTTGAGTACTGCAAACATTCTCATCTATACTGACAATCAGTCCAGTTTGAGTCCAGTTAATTCCACTCCCTTGATCTTTTGCTAAGCCCTTGACACTCTTCTCCTCTACAAGTATCTATCCAATTCCCTTTTGAAAGTTATTATTGAATCTGTTTCTAACATCCGTTCTTACAGTGCATTCCAGATCACAATAAGTCACTATGTAAAAAAATTCTTCTGTCGCCTCTGGCTTTTTTTTTCAAATCAATTTTTTATCAGCTGTAGGCGGCACAGTGGTTAGCACTGCTGCCTCTCGGTGTCAGGGACCTGGGTCTGGTTCCCAGTTTGGGTCGCTGTCTGTGTGGACTTTGCACGTTCGCTCTGTATCTGCGTTGGTTTCCTCCAGTGCTCCAGTTTCCTCCCAACCCAGAGATATGCGGGTTGGGTGGATTGGCCATGCTAAATTGCCCCTCAGTGCCGGGGGAACTAGCTTGGGTAAATGCATGGAATTATGAGGAAAGGACCTGGGTGGGATTGTAGTCAGTGTAGACTCGAAGGACCAAATAGCCTCCTTTTGCACTATAGGATTCCATGATTCCATAATTACTTTAAACATGTGTACTCTGCTCAGTGACCATTCTGCTTCTGGAAACATTTTTTCCTCATTCATTTTATCAAAGACCTTTTGAAGTTTTGCCAGGATCCATCAATAATTTCCTTTAGGCTTCTCTGCTTTAAAGAGAAGAGCCCCAGTTTTTCCAGTTATTCCATGTAAATGAAATGCTTCATCCTGACCATCATTTTGTTTTTTTTTTCATTCCTTCATCTTTCGGATGCAGGCAGGACTCATCCCTAATTGTCCTTAACTAAAGAGCTTTCAAATTAACAAGGCCCCAAGTTGAAAGCATTTGCGTTGTGGAGAGAGTAATGCTGGAGCTATTAGCAAACTGTTAATGTCTTAATTGTTAGATCCTTTCAGAGGTCAGTTAAGGGTTACTGCTGTGGCCTGGAACAACATATTTGCCAGGCCAGGTAAGGAAAGCAGATTTCTTGCCTGAAAAAGATTTGGTGAATCAGATAAGTTTTTACAAGATTCCTAGTTACATGGGCACAGTTAGTGAGATGAGCATTTTATTCCTAATTTATTCATTAAACTCCTGTCCTGCTAACAAAATCAACATTGTCCTCTTCCTTGAGCTCAACCATTACATTCTTTCTTCACTTTTTGCATACGGTTCTTCAAAATGCTCCTTCTACCTTTTTCCTATTTTAGTAATGTTTGCTGATAAAACACTTTTGTATTGGTGTTGTTTTCAGTCCTCTGTAATGAATGTTACTAATCTCCTTTTTGCTTTTGCATAACAAGAAGTTTACCCTGAATAGCTGATCAAGTTCCCCAAATCCATCATACTGTTCTTTCAACCACACCTTTTTCTGTTGCTCTTCCTGATTTGCATTTCAAGTATCTGGGTTTTAGTGTGCCTCCTTCACCGCTTCCTTCTAACTTTGCAGCATTGCAGCAGTAGCCAGTGGTTTCTTGATCCTTTCTTCCTCTTAAAAACCTTATCGATTCATGTTGACATTGATTTAATTGAACCAGAAATACAAGAGATTGAGATAGCAGCAGCAATAAACGGGATTAAAAACTGGAAAGGTGGCTGTAATAGATGAAATACCCACTGAGTTGATGAAAAGCATCTGTGTTTACCAAGTCGTGCATCGAATTTGCACAAGAAATTTGACATGCATCTCCACCCCTGAAATGCGTGCATTAAATCAGGACATTTCCTGCACCCACTTCAGGAAAAATTGCTCTGAATGGAGGCATCTTCATTCCACATGGTGGGTGTATGCTTCAGTCACATTGCCACTGCTAGGAACAGATTGAAAGGCTGCACAGGGGCAGCATGATAGCATGGTGGTTAGCACTGCTGCCTCACAGTGCCAGAGACTTGGGTTCGATTCCAGCCTTGGGTGCCTGTGTCTGTGCGGAGTTTGTACGTCCTCCTCACGTCTATGTGAGTTTTCTCTGGGTGCTCTGGCTACCTCCCACAGATGTAGAGATGCCGGCGTTGGACTGGGGTAAACTCAGTAAGAGGCCTGGCAACACCAATTTTAAATCCAACCGATTTATTTGATAGTAAACCTGCTAGCTTTCGGTGTTTGTGCCTTTGTCAGGCGAATGAGGTGTTCTGGTCTCCAAAAACACACATTAGCACAGATAGTTTACAGATTGCTGATTAGAATGTGAATCCTTATACTTAACCTGCTATTCAAGTCTTAAAGTGGCTAACAATGTGAGTGGAAGGAACACTGAGCACTGAGGCTAGAGAGATGTGTATTGTCTCCAGATAGCACAGTAAGTGAGGTTTTTTGCTAACCCAGGCAAGTCATGGGGGTTACAGACAGTGTGACATGAAGCCAAGATCCCTGTTAAGACCATCCTCGTGTGTGCAGAACTTGGCTATTAGTCTGTGCTCCCCAACTCTGTACTGTCGTGTGTCATGAAGGCCCCCTTGAAGAATGTTTACCTGGAGGTCAGAGGCCGAATGCCCATGATCGCTGAAGTGTTCGCCAACAGGAAGGGAACAGTTTTGCCTGGTGATTGTCGAGCGATGTTCATTCATCTGCTGTCATAGTGTTTAATAGTGTCCCTAAGATACCTTGGGGAGACTGTGCAGACATTACGACAGCGGATGAATGAGCATCGCTCGACAATCACCAGGCAAAACTGTTCCCTTCCTGTTGACGAACACTTCAGTGGTCACAACTATTCGGCCTCCGATCTTCGAGTAAGCGTTCTTCAAGGGGGCCTTCATGACACACAGCGTAGAGTCGCTGAGCAGAGACTGATAGCCAAGTTCTGCACACATGAGGACGGTCTTAACAGGGATCTTGGCTTCATGTCACACTATCTGTAACCCCCATGACTTGCCTGGGTTAGCAAAAAACCTCATTTACTGTGCTGGCTGGAGACAATACACATCTCTCTAACCTCAGTGCTCAGTGTTCCTTCCACTCACGTTGTTAGCCACTTTAAGACTTGAATAGCAGGTTAGGTGTAAGGATTCACATTCTAGTCAGCAATCTGTAAACTGTCTGTGCTGATGTGTGTGCTTTTGGAGACCAGAACATCTCATTCGCCTGACGAAGATACAAACGCCGAAAGTTAGCAGGTTTACCTCCCACAGTCCAGAGATGTCCAGGTTAGATGCAATGGCCATGTCAAATTTCTCTTTAGTGTTCCAAGATGTGCAGGTTATGAGGATTAGCTGCGGTAAATGTGTAGGGTTATGAGAATAGGGCAGATGGATGGATCTGTGTTAGAAGCTCTGTTGGGGAGTCAGTGCAGGCTCAATTGGCTGAATGGGCACCTTCTTCATCATTTGATTCTGTAGATTCTATACTGAGTGCAAAAGCTAAACTACCCACCCTCATTATCTGGGACTTTGCCCCAGTTGTACTGTTTATATTGGCCCCTCCTGCACTCCTTCAACCTCATTCAATGTCACACCCCCAACAACTCACCGGACCTCATCTACATGAACTCACAAATCCATGTCTCTCAAAGAACCCCAGTGATCCATGCCAACTGTTTCGCCCTTTCACCTTCTGTAACAACTTAACAGTTACCCACAATAGGTAGAACTCAGGAGTCATGTTGAGATGAAATAAAATTCTAAATATCCATTACAAACTTCACTATATTAAAACAAAAACTCTTGTTTGTAAAAGCCCATTCAGTACATTTATATCCAATCAAGTACTTAATCTCTTATAAAAACAAACATCTAAATTTATAAGCCTATATCAAAGAATAATGTCACGGACCTATCAATTAAACTATGAAGTTACAGAAATTACCCCCACCCCTCACTGTACCAATGTGATATTGGCATGTTGTGGAAGTAGTCAAGAAGGAATAATGCTATCATGATAGCCTGAAGGATTATGACAACTACCATTTATTGAAACTGCAAGCTCATCTTTTTTAACTCACAGGCAGTCTTCCCCTCTACCCCTCAAAACTTTCAAGGACAGAGGACTGAAGTAACTTTGATACCTTGACAGTTCCACAGACATTATTTCTCCAATAGAAATATTTGCGTGTACTCTTAAAAATGTATAAATCAGACATTCAAGTTAAGGCTCTTATTCCACTGAAAATGAGATCTGCTGATGTTAACAGAGTTCAAAAGATAGCTGCTGAGTTTTGGATTTCCCCATGTGCGTGTTACTGCAATTGCCCACCCCCTCCCCATCTCACATAAAATAGGATCTATGGAAAATGGGAGTGTGACTTCCAGATCCTGGTTCCTCGTGCTATTTTGGATTTGATTTGGAGCTTCCACATTTCAGACGCTATTAAGACCTGTATGCTTGCTTTGTAGATTTTGGAGAAGCATCCTTTCAGGTTGACTGGATCAAACACTTGACAGTGCTGAAAGAAATTAGAATAGACTGGAGAGATAGATGATAGAGTTCGACAAGGGTATTGTTTATTACCAGTCCTCTTCAACGTCTATGTGGAAGCAATGATCAGAGAAATATTTATAGACACAGAATCTGGTTTGAAGTTTGGGGAGCAAATGATATCAGTTCCATTTGCAGATGACAAAACACTTGCAGCACGGCACAGATGGAAGATTACAAGATGTACAAGATAGCATTCAGCTACTAGGCTTGAACATTGGAATAAAAGTGAACACTGGCAGAGTCAAAGTGATGCATGTCTCAAAATCACCAATAAATATTCATGCATTCTTATTCGATAGTCTATATTCATAGAAGGTAAAGAAATAGAACAGGTTCAAGAATTCATGTATTTAAGAAGGATTATATCTGCAAATGGAAGATGAAAAAATGGACAAAATGGGTAAGGCTGCATTTAGAAGGGAGGAACTGTTGATAATCAGAAAGCTGATTAAAAATTCACATCATGACTTGGACAGAATTCGATCTAGGTGTTTTTATGAATGTGCGACCTTACAGAATCAGGAGATCAACTAGCTAATTAGCTTTGAAATGTGGACCGGGAGATGAATAGGAAGGATCACTGGACAGAAACAGTAACAAATACTCTAGAGATTGAAGGAGTAATTAAATCTGTTGAATGTAACTAGGAACAGACAGGAAGTCTGGGTAGAGTATATCTTAAGAGGAAACAGAACGGCAAAAGACATGATGGAGAGAATATTTCAAAGAAAAAGAGGAAGGAAGAGAATATCAATGCAGGATGGCTTGAAAATTGAAAGGAGCGATTGGAAAATAAACCTGGCACAGGACAGAGATACTCGCAAGTCCCCGCAGATATGTTCAATGGCAGATACAGCTTGAGAACATGGCAGGATGACCAGAAATTAATTTCACACTGGTGTAAATTTGCAGCAGGATTTTCCACTGGTGCTTGCTATAGTGGGTCAGAAAAGCTTCCAAAGGCTGCCATAAATGTCATTTGCCTCCCAGTAGTGGGAAAACGTGCCAGTGTGAAACACATTCAGAAAAATGTATAGATGTCAGAACACGTCTAAACAATAGCTGGGACTGTGCCCAGAATTCAGAATAGAGGACATGTGTAACCCTACACCCTGAACACATCAATGGACCAAGGTTGTATCTGCAGGTGGGTCATCCTATTCTGTGCCCTCGAGAGGGCCAATCTTCCAATCTAAAATGTTCCTGGAGATTTATCTTTGTTCTCAGGAGGTCCAGATCCCTAGCCTCAGATTTCTCCCAGAGATCCACCTTCATTTTCACCTTCTTTCTTCAATAGTTGGTCAGTGATTTTGGGTGCCTTTATTAATATGCCACCTGGACATAATGGCACTGGATATGGTGTGAAACAGTTAGCTGCATGATTAATGAGGTTGGAGCTGGAAGCTTTGCCCTTTTCCGCTAGCTGCCACAGAGGAAAACATTCCATGTTCCCGTCCCTGCCTTGGCACTTGATCTCAAACACAGTGAATTCCATCTTATGAGTTAAGGATCTGCCTTCAGAAAGTGCATGTTGCTCTCGTGGTGACGTCTGAATACCTTCCTCTGGTTCATTACTCCAAGCCTGTGGGTTACTGTTCCAGTAATGTAACTGCAATGCCCCCATTTCCTGTTCCTATCTGCATAGTCTCTAAAATCTGATCTTTTCCAGCCATTCCACAGCCTACTTTCCAAAGGCGGAAATGTGATTTGCATGTCCTGCACCCTCTGCCAATGGTCAACACACCATGGAGGCAGTCACCATCAGTGAGACTGGAAAATGCTACTGGAAGGAATTCCAGTGGCTGGAAAATTTCAGCCACTGGAATTCCTTCCTAAAATTTTACTTCCAAGAATATCATGCTGAGATTTGGACACTATTTCAATTGAGGCCTAACCAGTGTTTATAAAACATAGCTTCATTTTTTTTAATATAAAGGCAAGTATCCCAAATGCTGGTACAGCAGTGTTTTCAACATGACCTGTCACCTTGTGTATACACATCACCAGCCCTCTTCCTGTACCCCCTTTAAAATCTTAGCATTTCTTTCATGTTGACTCTCCTCATTCTGCCTCCCAAATTATTTTACACATTGTGTCTGTGAATTTCACAAGTCCTGCTGAGCACTGTTATTATCCTTCCACCTGTTTCCTGCATTCCTGAATTTCATGACATCTGGAAGTTTAAAAATGGCATCTTGAATATGGAAATCCACATCATTAATAAATACCAGAAATACCAGTAGTCCCAACACTAACCCGTCGAGGACATAACTGCATACTGCCATCCAGTTCAAAAAATCTGTGCATTCTGTCCACTAGTCATTTATGTATCCATTCTACCTCTGCCCTGTTTATCATACGGGCTTCAATTTTGCTAACAAGTGTATTATGTTGTATTTTGCCAAATGCCTTTGAAAGACCATGTACACAACATCAAATGCACCACTTTCTTCAACTTCCTCTGTCACTTTGTCAAGGAATTCAATCAGGTTAATCAATCATATTTTCATTAACAACGTATTATAGAATCTTACATTGCAGATGGAGGCCACTCAGCCCATCGAGTCTGCACTGACCACAATCCCATCCCCATTTACCCTTGCTAGACCCTTGGCACTGAGGACAATTTAGCACGGCTAATGCATCTAACTTATACATCTTTGGACAGTGGGAGGAAACCAGAGTATTTGGAGGAAACCCATGCAGACATGGGGAGAATGTGCAAGTTCTACACATACAGTGACCCAAACTGGGAATTGAACCTGTGTCCCCAGTGCTGTGAGGCAGCAGTGCTAACCCTTGTGTCACCCAAAGTGTATTTACCAAGTTTATCCTTTTCCACATGTTTGAACATGAGCATACAGTTTCAATCCACCTGCCACCTGGAAACACTCCCATGTCAAAGGAAGACTTTTTTCCCACAAATCCATATAATTTCCATATTTACTTCCCTTATCAATTTCACATGCAGCTCCTTAAGATGGGATAACTCCTCTTTATTTACTTCTATCTTCTCCAATTGGTCCGCTAGCCCTTGCCTCAGTGTGGCACTGGCAAAACCTTTGTCATCAGTGAAGAAAAATGCAAAGTATTCATTCACTATCTCAATCATTCCCTCTGCTTCCACAAAATTATCTTCCACTGGATTGCCTTATATATTGCTCATTAATCTACTTCATCCATCCTCTCCTCCATCTTGGTTTTTGTTTTCTACTTCTTCCAATACATTTTGTGTTTTCTTATAACTCCACTGAATTACGAGCCTAACATTTATCATAAACTTTTTCTTTCTATTTAATCTTCATGTCTATTTTGGACATTCATAAAATTATAAAATCAGAAGAAATAGGAGTATAAATTTTAAAATGAACTGAGAGTTTCTGAGCATATTTGAAATGGGAAAGAGTAACTAAAATGAGTATTGACCCGTAGAAGGTAAGGTTATTCTCATACCCAGGAAAGACTTAAATTATTCCTAAATTTTAAAACGTATCTGTTTGAAATCTTCCCAAACCAACTTTATTTTAAAATGAATCATGATGGACCTCTAAGATGGTTGCCAAGTGTCACCGAACTTTATTCCAAGATTCATGCTGTCTTGAAAAGACATTAGGGCCTATTTCCGAGTAAGAAGTGTCAAAACCAATCCCCTGAAATCATCCAGAACATAATTTTGGCCTTGAATGGGTTTTTTCAGAAACAAAGGCAGTAATGGTCTCAAGTTCCCAGTGTGCATGGCTGGAAATAATAGACTAGGTTGTAGCTATTGAAAGTCATGGGGAGAGATGGCCCGGGTTCGAATCCCATCACAGCAGATGATGAAATTTGAATTCAAAGAAATAATCTGGAGTTAAGAATCTACTGATGACCATGAAACCATTGCTGATTGTCAGAAAAACTCATCTGGTTCACTAATGTCCTTTAGGGAAGGAAATCTGCTGTCCTTACCTGGTCTGACCTACATGTGACTCCGAGGCCACAGCAATGTGGTTGGTTCTCAGCTACCCTCCGTCAACTAGAGATGGGCAATAAATGCAGCAACACCCATGTCCCATGATTTGAATAAAAAAAATTAAGGCCAACACCATATTTCAAATCCACCTGATCTGGCTGCCCCTTTCATTCAGAGAGGCAGTCCATACATCAGCTACAGGCCATCAGCAGCAGGAAAGGCAGCCGATGCAGGCCTTTTTAAACCTGGAGACCGTTACATCTAAAAATCTTGAATCCTCATCCAATTTCACTTGTAAAGAAATTTATGGGCGGGATTTTCCAATTGTGCTTGTCCCATAACTGAAAAATTCTCCCCTTTATTTCCTGGAAAGAAGCAATTGCAAGTAACTAAATTCATGACCTTCTGAACATCGATTTGTTTGAAGCAATCCTACAATGGTCCACGATATTATGATAATTATTCAAACCATCTAAAATACTCTTTGAGTTAAAAAGCTAGCTTCGGGCACAGACAAACTATTTTTCTTATGACAAACCAAAGATATGAACTATTATTTTCTGTACAACTTATTAAGATGTACTATTTTCTCGAACTGTGTCTTTCTCATGTGTGTATACATGTGTAACAGAACGCATGGATTTTCAGGGTGAATACATCGATAAATATTCCTCATTATTTCAACACTAAATCATGCTCCTGTTCTTTAAATTTATCATGCACACTCCTTGGGCTAAGAAACACACAGTCCTTAAAGATCACACTGAATAAGAACAGTAAGGGAAAGATGATATGGATCGCAGTTCTCTCTTGACTCTGTCCTAACCCTAGTGAATTAATAAGGGGGAAACAAAGAAATGACAGAAGCAGTGAAAAGGTGTGTATAAAACTTCAATGTGGAAGACACAAAAAAAATTCCAAACATACTTAAAAATCAAGAGGTGAAGAAGAAGCAAGGACTCAAAACAATTGCAAACGCTAGGGAAAAGGTACGAGTAAAACTATTTGAACTAAAAGCTGGCAAGTTGCCCGGACATGATGAATTGCTTCCTAGAGCAATAAAAGAAAGTGGCTGCAGATGCAGTGATTGTGATCTTTTAAAATCACCTAGATTTGGAAAGATCCCAGTAGTTTGCAAAATGTGGAGACTTTCAACTCGAGTCAACAAGTACTAATGGCTGGGTCAATCAGTTCCATATTTGTTCTGCTGTCTGGCACTTATTGGCTTCATTTTTTTTTAAGTTCCCTATATCTGGTACCCTCTGCATTGTGGGTGCTACCGCTGGTGGCTACAGGTGCCCATGGTGTCAAGTGGCTGGAGTACTCAAGACTGTGACTTCTTGGTTCATCTCAACAATGCTATCTAGACTTGTGTCTGCTGTCTTTTACTTTGTCCGTTTCTTCATCTTGCATAACATTAAGGCAGTGCCAAATGGACTCCGAACCCAATCTGTCTTCTATGCTTGTACAAAAGCTGTTATTCCTTTATTCAAGAAAATATAAGCCAGTTACCCTAGCATCTGTCATAAAGAAATTGTTCAAAACCATATGAAGCAGGAATAGTGGGGTATGTAGAGAATCATAACACCCTCAGTACGGTCAATATGGTTTTGTGATAGGGAAATTGCAGATTTCCTTTACTAAAGGACATTAGTAAACCAGATGGGGGTTTTTAACAACATTTGACAAGGGTTTCATTGTCATTAGACTGTTAATTCCAGATTTTTATTGAGCTCAAAGTTTACCATCTGCCAAAGTGGAATTTGAATCTGGGTCCCCAGAGCTTTACCCAAGTCTCTAAATTACTAGTATAGTGAAAACACTACCAGTCCATCACCTTCGCAAACAGCTTTCCCAAACTTCCTTAACGTTAATAAAATAGAGTTTTGTTTTTGACATCCTGACTTTGCTGCAAGTTCACATTTCCATACCTTTTCACCTCTGCTGCTCTTCCCTGAATTTCTCCCACCAGTCGGAAAACTGTGAAAAAGTGTGAGCCAGGCCTCACCCAACCCCCTCAATAAAATTGTAGACAACTTGAGAGTGGGTGGAAAGACAGTGGGAATGTCACACAGAGAAGTTGCTGGCAAACCTACCAAGAGGAGATTGTAAATTTCTAATTCTACCATGCCATCCCCTTGTTCGAGTTAAGTCTCCATGAACGCAACATCATAATGTTATATAGTTATTTGTAGCTGCAATTGGCCAACTTCATTTCCCACCTATTGTGCATTTCTGCACATTAGCTCAAATCCCATCTTTGTCCGGTTTTCTATTCACCCCTTATTTGTCATATTTCTGATGAACTCTTTTTACTCTTTTATTTTCTGTGCCCAGTCCTCCATGTATTTTGCGTCTTCTCTCTAATGCTTTATTCAGGTGCCCCTTCCTCTGTCAAATTAGTTTACACCTTCCCTCATACAACTTCCCGATGGGGATGTTGGGGTTCGGACTGTGAAGGAAATAGCTCACCACGTTGCACCACCACTTCTAGTTCAGAACTCGTCCAAAAGCCTCAACAACCTGAAGCCCTTTCTTCAGCATTATTTTTCCAAGTACATGTTAACTTGTTCTACCTTACTGCTCCTATATTTACTAACATGGCAATTAGTAATGCAGAGATTATTACCTTTACCCTTTTCCCATAACACTTGATCCCCTAGTACCATTCTTATCTCTGTCATTCGTTCCAACCTGGAGCATGACTTCTGACTCTTTTTCTTTCCCCATAAAAATATTCTTCACCCAAATCTAGGTTCCAACAAAAGGTGCCAATAAAACTTGACACTGCCTGATCACTAATAGCAAGAATAAATACATTTTTTTTATTGGAACACGGTTTTCAGCATTTAATTTGATAAAACAAAGTAAAATCCTTTATAGATAAACTAATATTTTACATTTACTGCACATAGCCAGACAACTCAGTTCCTAGAAGGTCACTGTATTTTTCAAAGGAGTTTCCATGCAAAATAGCATGAGGTGCCTGAAGTTGGAGAGTGGCAAATGTTGTGCCCTTTGATAAAAAGGGCTGTAGGATAAAGCCTGGGAACTACAGGCCAGCTGTGGTGGGTAAATTGTTGGAAGGTATGAGAGACATGATCTACAGGCATTTAGAGACACAAGGGCTGATTAGGGATAGTCAGCATGGTTTAGTGAATAGAAAATCATGCCTCACAAATTTGATTGAGTTTTTTGACGGGATAACCAAAAAGGTAGATGAGGGCAGTGCTGTTGATGTTGTCTACACGGAATTTAGCAAGGCCTTTGACGAAGTACCAAATGGTAGGTTGTTGGGTAAGGTTAAATCTCATGGGATCCAGGGTTAGGTATCTAAATGGATCCAAAATTGGCTTCTTGACAGAAGCCAGAGGGTGGTTTTAGAGAATTATTCTGAAACTGGAGGCCTGTGATCAGCGGTGTGCCTCAGGGATCAATGATGGGTCCACTGTAATTTGTCATTTATATTAATGATTTGGATGAGAATATAGGAGCATAGTTAGTAAGTTTGCAGATGACAGTAAACTTGAAGGGTGAAGAAAATTATCACCAACACAACGGAATCTTGATCAATGGGCCAGTGGGCTGACAAATGCAAATGGAATTTAATTTAGACAAACGTGAGGTGATGAATTTTGGTAGATTGAACCAGGGCAGGATTTACTCAGTTACTGATAGGGGGTTGGGGAAAGTTACAGAACAAAGAAATCTAGGATTAGATGTTCATGGTTTCTTGAAAGTGGAGTCACAGGTGGACAGAATGGTGAAGAAGGCATTTGGCATGCTTGGTTTCAACTGTCAGGACATTGAATACAGGAGTTGGAATGTCTTGTTGAAGTTGGACAAGACATTGCTAAAGCACATTGGAATACTTTGTGCAATTCTGGTCATCCTATTTCTAGAAAGGACAGTATTAAACTAGAAAGAATGCAGAAAAGATTTACTGGGGTGCTTCCGGAACTTGATGGATTGAGTTATAAAGAGATGCTGGAGAGACTGGGACTTTTTTCTCTGGAGCGTAGGAGGCTGAGGAGTGATCTTGTAGAGGTCTATAAAATAATGAAGGGCACAGATAGTCAATATCTTTGCCCCAAGGTAGGGGAGTCTAAAACTGGAGGGCATAGGTTTAATAAGAGGAGAGAGATACAAAAGCATCCTGAGGGGCAATTTTTTCAAACAGAGGATGGTGAGTGTCTGGAGCAAGCTGCCAGGGGTAATAGTAGAGGTGGATAAAATTTGGTCTTTTTTAAAAAGCATTTAGATATTTACATGGGTACAATGGGTATAGAGGGATATGGGCCAAATGCTGGCAGTGGAGATTAGCTTCGGGGTTTTTATAAAAGATGTTGGCATGGATAAGTTGGGCCAAAGGGCCTGTTTACATGCTGTATACCTCTATGACCCTTTTTATATTTAGAAGCGACTAATTTAAGGATGGGTCAGACATTAGTCACTTGGCTTTTTTTTAATATTTTTACGAGAAAGGACACTAATTTGCAAGATGCTTCCTATTCAAAATGGATGAAACTATCCCATTAAGCAAAACTGTGCAGAAAATATTTCTAATTGAACAGTGGTTTGGAAGTATGTTTATAATATATTTGGAGCTACTTTTCAAATCATGTCATTAACTAAAATGGATTACCAGTACTGTGATAAATGAGATTCTGTTCAATTCTTGAAATTACACTGTGGGATAATAGATGTGGCTCCTTAACATGCTCATCTGATGTTTTGTTCTCTATTGATGAAACAGTGACGACAGTAATTTCAACCAAACGTGTTGAGGACTTGTACCTATTGCCCACAATGTGAATTCAATGCTTTTGTGTTGGCAGCCATCACAGGAGCAAAAGGTGCCAATAAAACTTTACCTTGCCTGACCACTGAAAGCAGGAATGCATGCATTTTTTATCGGAGCACAATTTTCAGCATTTAATTTGATAAGACAAAGTGAAATTCTTTATAGATAAACTGATACTGCATATTTTACCGCACATAACCAGCCAACTCATTTCCTGGAAGGTCACTGTATTTTTCAAAGAAGTTTCCATGAAAAGTAGTTTAAAATTAAAATCGGCTTAATTGATTTTAACTTTCAGTAATTAACTTGAATCATTGGATAAGTAGAATGGATTGTTTTGCTCTTAGTTGCTTCTGAGTGTAAAATTATATTTCATATTATTATTCATTGTTTAATTTATATGTATTTACACAGGCAAATCAATCATATTGTACAGTGAAATTAGATTAGCTACAGATGTTAACCAGCTAAGGATGCCTAAAATTGTTTGATGAAAGATCATTTCTGGACTACACAGAAAACAAGAGGTGGGGGAGTCAGTAGCAGGCTGGGAGACATCAGCGGAGGCCATTTTGTGGGCTTTGCACTGAGCCTCTGGCACATATCCCAGCTGAAGATTTCTTCCATATTCAGATTCACACCGGAAACCAACATGGAGCTGATGGAAATCAAGATGGAAATCTTCATTTTCATATCATGTGTGAGCCTAGGACTGAGGTTTCAGGACATACCTGCATTCCCCCCATTGCCCTTCCCTCTCTTTGCAGCCAGGAGTGGTTCACTCCAGTGGGAATTAAAATTGTTGCCTGCAATCAGATGGCCAACCTTGCTGGAGGGATCAGAGCCCATTGAGGTCAAGCATTAATGGGGTGCCCCTTGGGCAGGGCTAGCCTAGCAACGTCCAAGGGGCCAAGTGCCAACAGGCATCGGGCAGCACCAAAGGGTGGGTAAGAGTGGTGGGCACTTTGGAGATGATCTGGGGAGGAAATCTGCTGCCACTTGCCACTCGGTATCAGTAACAGGAGGAGCGAGGACAGCGATCAAGGCTGGCCACCCAGGTGGGAGGGTGTGGGAAGGCGGATAGTGGGAGGTGTTGGGGGTGTGGTATCAGGATTGTCAATGGGGGTTGGGATTCTCGAGGGGAATGGGATTGGGAGGTGGGGACTGGCCAGGTAGGAGGTCAGTGAGATCTGGGTTGGAGGTCAGGGGAACTCCAGAGACAAGTGGGTGGGGAGGAGTGTTGACAGACGAGCACTGGGGGTTTGCAGGACCAGTCATTGATCAGGAGGATGGTAATGCGGGGCCAATGTGCATGTGCCGATCTCCATTTTGACAGATTGGCGCATGCGTAATGGCCCACTCAGCGTGATCATGCTGGCTTCTCGGGCACGAATAGGTTCCTTCTTCTGCTTTTCAGATCGAATCTCACTCAGGCACTCGGTGATTCACCAAGTATCGGAGATTCAATCTGAAAATCACACTGAAAAAACTGGTGAGAGTTACTCCCGTTTTCACATGAATGATTCTGGGAGAATTGTGTCCAAACCGTTTGGGATGGAATTGTATTGTGAAAACATTAACTTCACTGTGATCTAAAAAGAAGCCTTACAAAATAAATCTCAATCCTGTTTTTCATGTCAATATTATATAGAATAGCTTCATCTCTGATTGCTATCTGGATCCACCCCCTACCTCACCCCCACCCCATCTGCAAGTGCTCACTTGCTTTCCCCTCAATGCTAATAAGCAAACTGCATGGAACTTGCTGGAATGTTCTGTCAAACAGAGTGGAGCTGTTCTGCCCTAACAAGGGGCAGCTCCATTAAAAACTCAAGAACGAACAGGCAAGGCAGGCATCCATGCAGAAATAAACTGCACACAAACAGCCCCTCGATTCACTGACCTGGGGAGGCTATTGGATGCAGCAGAGGTGAGGCGGGACACTGTATGCCCCCCCCTGCCTCCCCAGAGGTGGGTGGAGGAGGAGTGAGGCTGATTAAAACGCAACCTGTGAGGAAGTCGCTGCTTCAGTCAGTACCGTGGCATTGGTCCCTGAACCGCGAAGCATTGCTGAAAAAGAGTCAACGACCTCTTCAGGGCAGCAAAGATGAGTGCTGAACCACCTTTCCCCCAAATTTCCCCCAGATCCTCCCATCCCCTACTCCCTGCATGCTTCCAGCTCCTGATCGTCAAGTAGCTCCTTCATTTCCCCCCAATGAGCCCCATTACACTTGTCCTCAGGCAGCTCTGGCATCACCTGGCCCTGCAATTCTTGAAGGACTACCTCCGTTCTGTAGGTTTGGACCCTCTGCTTTGTCAATGGCAGCAACAAATGCCCCCAGAGACTGGGCCACACCCCCCAGCCATGACCATCTGTGACTGGGCCACATTCTCAAAGGCTGTTGCCGTTGCCCACTGTGTCTCAGCGCTGTCCCCCTGAGTCTCCTGCAAGTTCTCCAGCTTCTCAGCCGTGGGCCACAGAAGCTCAAGTAGCCTGCTCAGCCCCTCCACTATGGCATTCTGTGATTTTGCCATCGCTTAGGGCCTGCCCCTCATGGTGAGGGTCCCCTCCCCGTGCTTTCCACCGCGGATGCCACCCTTGCAGCGTTGGCCTGGAAACCATGCAAACAGGCATTGGCTGGTCTGCCTGAAAGCTTTGGGACAGTCATCTCCTCCTGCATTCTCCAGCAGCTGAGGGAGAAGTGATCTCAGAGACCCAGCATGTAGCCTGGGACCAGCAGAATGCTCACCTCGAGCAGGTCCCCGTGTGCCTGAGGCCTCGGACATTTGCTCTTCCACCCCATGGAAATCAGCAGATGTATTATTCTCACTAGAGAGTGACCCAAATGCCTCATTACTAACTTGACCCACTGCTGTTTCTTTCTCCAGCTTTCATATGCATGCGCAGTTTGTGGTTCCTGTCTGAGCTGTCTAGCGAATTAGGCCCTGTCCCCTGCCTCCCGCAATGGGCTAGATAATTTCTCATATTTTCAAAGTCTGAATGCATAAATTTGGGTGTGAACACTCGCACAAAAAAAGAACTGAGCTGCAACTCTCCTATTCTCATGTAGCTAGATGCTTAGAAAAACATCCCATACAATTCATTACATTGCGCCTGTTTCAACAATACAAAATCAGTGTTAGCCATCCACTGCCTGGTTTAAATTGTCAAAAAAATTGTTTGACAGTTAATCAACAGTCACCGGTGCATTATAGCCAAAAAAGTTATGAATTGTGACCACAGTTGTAACATAGGGAATATGACAAGAAGGGCCAAAAGGCGTGTTTCTGAGCTGTAATTTTTTATGGTTTCTATGACAACCAATTTGTGCACAGCAAGTTCCCAAAAACAGCCATTAAATAGGTATTAGTTGAAAGGCAAATATTGGCCATGACACCAGTATAACTCCACTGCTTTTTTTTCAAATAGTGCTGCTTCAGCACAGGTTATGTACTTCTGGAGTCTGAAGCTAAAATCTTGTTCCTGGAGTTTATGATTGTGCTAAATGAATTATTAAAGCTCAGTTTATAACTTCTAAATTCTTAGCATTGCAAGTTGCTGAGCCTCCTTTTTTCTCATGATAAACATTCTTAGCACGTTTAGCATCTCCTTGGGGTTCACTCACTTCATAGCCTGCATTGTTTTAATCGATCTCCTATGAACCCCTTCAAAAACAATAAAGTAAGCATTATAGCACAGCAATCAGAATTCTAAAAACACAAGACAAGCTCATTATTTTATCCCTGACTTGGGTTCTCTGTCTACGCTCCAAGATCTTATTTTCTTTCTTTATTGCTATTGCCCATGCGACTCTGAGCCCTGCACCTGTGCATGATCTGCACTGTGCTACTGGCCATTTTTATTTTTTCCTAAGTGTTTATTTCCCTCAACTCATCACTTTAGTTTTACTGCACACTAAACATCTGCAACGTATCAACCCAATTCCCAATGAATACTTGGCTCGGTTATTCCCTGTCATTTGCAACCCTGCTTCTCTCAGTAAACGCAATAGGAAATGAAGAAAGCACCATTTTGATCCTCATTTTCCAACTCATTTGAGTGCAATATAGCATCGGTACTCCCAGCATGGATTTCTGAAGGAATTTCTCCGAAATATTTTCATCATTGTGATGTAGAAACTGATGGACCCATGTTTTTCCTCTGAAATAATTTCTCTTCATTTAAAGAAAAAATATTGAAACACGGACTGGTGTTTTATTGGGCAGCAGACTTTACGCCCACTTATTGGAAAGTCAAAACAATGCCACCTCAACCAGTTATGGAAGACTCACTGGCATTTCACATTCGTTAGGCAGTTAATGATCTACAGCGGGACTTCTGTCCCGTGAAGGACAAGATCTCTTCAGACTAATTGGATAGTCATCAACTCTCCAATTCCAGAAGTGCACTTGGGAACAGGGACTATTTCCAGGATTGCACTAGGCCCAAACCTACCGATATGGAGGAGGCCCTGGTAGTATTACTGATTTTAAGGATAACGTGTGGGAGTGTGTAAATAGCACACCCCATAATGATGACGTTCAAGAGGATGACTTGGGTCGAGATTTTCCTGCCTCCCAGCTGCGAATTTCCCACCGGCGGGAGGTGGTGCATTTTTTGTTTGTGGCAGGATTTTCTGGTCACATGACTGTCAATGGGAATTCCCATTGACGTTACCTCATGCCGATGGAGAACCATTAAGGGGGGTTCCTTATCTTTCTGAAATTTGTTTGTCAAAGTGGCGATCCATTTGTAAAGTTTGCGACTGTGTAAATAGTACCATCCATCGTGATGATGTAAGAGACCAGATACCGAAAAGTCAAGAGGTAGAATGTTCATGGCTTTAGTAGTAAGACAACTAGTTAAATAAGTTTTTCAGAAGTAGCTCCCATCCTATAAAGCTCTCCAAACTCTAATTAGTCTGTATCTCTCTAGGGAGCTGATTATTCTCTCTTTGAGACATCCCCATACATTGTACCTGCTAATAATGTCAGATAACAGTAATAATTGAAGAAGGCGGTAGATTGGACCTGTGTGATAACATAAGCATGAATTAAATATGGAAAAAAACATTCTAAATGAATAGGCAAATGTTCTGCAAAAAGTACTGATCTGCACACAGGAAAATCGCATAGTTGTCATTGCAAAAGAATATATGTAAAAGAACTACATTAGGCTGAATAAATGCAGACATCTGAAATTTTTATAAAATATTTATTTATTAGTGTCACAAGTAGACTAACATTAACACTGCAATAAAGTCACTGTGAAGATCCTCTCGTCACCACATTCTGGCAGCTGTTCGGATGCACAGACGGAGAATTTAGCGTGGCCAATGCACCTAACCAGCACGTCTTTCAAAGTGTGGGAGGAAACCAGAGCACCTGGATGAAACCCATGCAGACACAGGGAGAACATGCAAACTCCATACAGACAGTGACCCAAGCTGGGACTCAAACTCTGGTTCTTGATGCTGTGAGGCAGCAGTGCTAACCACTATGCTGTCTCTGAAGAAATGGAGAGTTGCACTTCATATTTAACGCTTGCTGCTATTCATTCCTTATGACTATTTGGCACAGCAGTGAATATGTGGCATATGATATCCTGGAAATGATATCATATCTTCGGACCAGCCATAAAGCTAATTCAATTACTGCCTTACTCGTTTGCGATTGTAGGCCAATTCTTCTACAATGGATTCAGAAAAAGGCTTTGAGCAACACACCACATAACACTAATGATTATGTACACAGAAATGTTCGATACATAGACAGATCTTTCACATTGGCAGGATGTATGGAAGAGTATGACTGCAATTTAACACAGGACTTTCTGCAGTGTTTTGTCCTCAACCTTTCAAACATATAAGTGGTGTCCAGCTCCAAGAGAAAAGCTTCAAACCTGGTTATGGATCAACACTTCATGGCTAATGGCACAACTTCCAATTGCAAACACACTAAAGTCATCCAAAATCTTGAGTGAGGGAAGCGCTCACAAGTCATGAGATCAATGCTAGTTGTCATGGAAGTCCAGTTTGGCGTAATGAAGCTTCAGACTGGCTACTGTGTTCACGGCAGCATGTCAGCTGTCACAAGACTGTTCAAGTTGTGCTCATGTAGATTGCTGAGGAAGCACCACAGTGTGTGGTATTGGCTCTATATGGTATGAATCTGCCATCCTCTACCTGGAAGACAACAAACTCCACACTGTCACTTTTCTAGTTTCCTTGTGAGGTTACCGAGACGGTATGGCGCCAGCTCTGTGAAACCCAGAACTGCTCAAGGTCATATTTCAAGGCCATCTGCATCTTCCCCACTGAAAGCCAAAACACCCCCAGCAACTGACAGTAGTGATATTGGGCTAGGTGAAGGTACCTGCAGGACAGGCATTGAGGGACTGCACATGGGTACACAGTTCAGTTTCGTATTTTGTTATGATCACGGGTTGATATCATTGCTGAGCAAGTCATACCTCATTATGAAAACTGCCTCAATCATCATCATCCTCTTTTTTTATTGTGAAAATGAGGATAAGCTGCTGACGTTAAAAGCCAAGAACTCCAGTAACACCATTAGTATTTTAAAAATCAAAAGACTTTTTAAAAAAGCTTAAGCACTCAAGCTAAATGTTACATGAAAGAGTCACACTGAACAACATCTAAAAAACAGAACACGTTTATTCCAAAGTACACAAATAAACTACCTTTTTTGGCAACAATCCCTTATAGATCCGTGACACAGAAATCCAGTAAATATCACCCAAAGCAAGGAACTGTCATCACTTTATTGAAGGTCACCTTAGGAATTGTCAGATATTTCCACTGTAGTGTGAAGTTCCAAAAGGAGTTTCAGAAACAAACTGTTTCTGAAAACAAATACTCTCCTGCTTAAACCAAAAGTAAAAAATGCTTGAAAATCTCAGCAGGTCAAGCAGCATCTGTAAGGAGAGAAAAGATCTGACATTGAGTCCCTGTGACTCCAAAAGGATCAAACAGCAGCTCTTTCCTCTCTTCACTGATGCTGCTAGACCTGCTGATATTTTCCAGCATTTTCTCTTTTGGTTTCAGATTCCAGTACCTGCAGTAAATTGTGTCCAGTCTCCTGGCTGTCTCCAGTTTAAGATTTTCACACCTTTCAGCAATTTCCATCAAATGGAATTGGTTTTCAGGACTTTTCCCCACTGCAGCACCATTCAGTTAAGTATGCCAGTCCTGCCCCTCCTGTAGCTAAGTTTGACTAATGACTATAACGTCATATTTCAATCCACGTCTTCAGCTCACCTGCCTTCCCCACAAGACTCCCGGCATTGAAATAGACACACATCAAAAGATTATTTCCACCACACTCAACCCTTACATTCATGATTTTGCTTGAATTAGCCTGTCTTTTTACCCCTGCTCCACTATCTGCTCTGGCACTCTGGTTTCCATTCCCCTGCAAATCTAATCTAAATGCTCCCCAATAACACTAGCAAACTACTCTGAAAGTATATTGGTCCCCTTGTAGTTTAGGTGTAACTCATCTCTCTTGTACAGGTCCCACCTGCCCCAGAAGAGATCCCAATCATCCAAGAATCAGAAACCCTGCCCCTTAACCAGTTCCTCAGCCACGTGTTCATCTACCCAAGCATCTTATTCTTACTCTCAATAGCACATGATAGAGGTAGCAATCCTCAGATTATTATGCTCGAGGTCCTCTCCATTCAAGTTTATTGGGAGGAAAAACCTTCCCAGGGTTCACTCAGGCCTACTTCCTGTTTTACACTCCCAGTTTAGAAAAAAAAAATCTCCAAAAAAATTAAAAAAAAACTCCTTTTTCCTTCAAACTTTTTATAATAAATCTCCACTCCAACATCTCCTCTGGAAACAATGAGGTCAAATCCTCTAAGGTCAGCTCCTTTTAAAGAGGGGGGAAAAATCCTTCCCAGGGGTCACTGGGGCCTACTTCCTGTTTTTACATTCCCAGTTTGAAAAAAAATCTCAAAAAAAGTAAGGTTTAAAAAAAAAATCCCTTTTTCCTTCAAACTTTTTATAATAAATCTCCACTCCAACATCTCCTCTGGAAACAATGAGGTCAAACCCTCTAAGGTCAGCTCCTTTTAAAGGGGGGGAAAAAATTTCCCAGGGGTCACTGGGGCCTACTTCCTGTTTTACACTTGCAGTTTGAAAAACACTAAAAAAAGATAAAAATTCCTTTCTCCTTCAAGCTTTTTGTAAAATGAGTCTCTACTCCAACTTCTCTGGAAATAAGGTATTGGCCCTTATCATATACTACGAGTCTTGGTGGTCAATGTTGCAAGGTATGAGATGAGAATGCTGGTACGGTGGTTAACACTGCTGCCTCACAGTGTCAGTGCTCCGGATTCAATTCCAGCCTTGGTGACTGCCTGTGTGGAGTTTGTGTGTTCTCCCCATGCCTGCATGGGTTTCCTCTGGGTGCTCCTGGTTTTCTCCCACATTCTGAAAGATGTGCTAGTTGGGTGCATTGGCCGTGCTAAATTCATCCTAGGTGTGCCCAAACAGACGCTGGAGTGTGGTGACTTGGTGATTTTCACAGTAGCATCATTGCAGTGTTAATATAATCACACTTGTGATACTATTAAATAAACTTTCAAATTGGAAACTGAATATAATTTACTGATCTTTGTGATAGAGATGATGGTTTGTATAACAATGTGTTTTATATTAATTGTTGATTGTTCACCTTGCCCAACAACTAAAATGCATTTGTGTTTTGCTTCATGCCTTATAACTAGTAACATTGATGGAATCCTGAAGATTGATTTTACACTCCAGTTGTTAGAGTTAAAAAACTGCCTCATACAGGTTTTCCAAGTGAAAAATGATATAAGTAAACACGTACTTTTGTTTATTGTTAGCAAAATTAAGATATATAGAAAAAAAATATTTTTTTCTCATAAAACCAGAGTAGCAATGGCAGAAAGTTTAAAGCGTTTGTCTGTTTTCTATTTCAAGTTTTGGGATACAGAAGTCATTTATTAAATAGTGTCTCATCTTCAATGAAAAGGCTTTTTCTTAAGATAACAGCAGAATAAATTCAAAAATATAATTATAGCAGCAAGCGTGCTTTCTTTGTAAGTACACTTATTGTATAAGGCATTATATTACAATAGCTTGAACGAGAATACCATCTAAACAAACTAGAATTAAAATTTAATCACAATGAACAACAAATGTAACCAAATGACTAAATCCCGGAAAAAAAAAACAAATCTTCTTAGACCATCCCTCTTCTCAATATGTTTATTGTTAAAAAATATCTGCTATTTTGAATGCTTTCTGAGTTTTACTCAGTTTAAGCACATTCCATTAAACAGATAAACAATGGAATCATCACTGATAACTGACTGGAGCTGACTGTGAATAATAAATCATTTTATTACAAATAGACCATGAAGGGAGATACGTTTTTTTCTAAATAACTGTAGTTTTATATGAATAAATAAATGATGTAATTTAAGGATCATAAGAAGATAATGTGGCATGGTAGCACAGTTGTTAGCACTGCTGCTTCAAAGCTCCAAGGACCTGGGTTCGATTCCCAGCTCAGGTCACTGGCTATGTGGAGTTGGCACATTCTCCTCGTGTCTGCATGGGTTTCCTCCAGCTGTTCCGGTTTCCTCCCACAGTCCAAAGATGTGCGAGTTAGGTTGATTGGCGATGCTGAAATCGCCCCTTAGTGAACTAAAATGCTTCGGTTAGAGGGATTAGTAGGTAAAATATGTAAGGATGTGGGGTAGAGCCTGGGTGGGGTTGTGGCCAGTGTAGACTCGATGGGCTGAAGGGCCTCCTTCTGCACTGTAGGGTTCTAGGATTCTATAATATAGCATTCTGTCATTTGTAATTGTGCCTTTTTCAGCTTTTTAAAAAGCAAACTGCATATATATTTTCCAGAATTATTCAAATAAAGCTAACAAAGTTTCAGGGCCTGAATTTACATTCCCTTATCAGTGAGTTTAAAGGTAGTGTGGTGCTTGTAAACTCAAACACACAGCCTGCCTATCACTTACCCACCTATCCGTTATCCGTCTCAAACTTTAGAAACTAGAAGCAGGAGGAGGCTATCCAGCCCTTCAAGCCTACTTGGTCATTCATACTGATCACAAATGATCATCGATTTCAATATCCTGGTCTCGCTTCCCCCTATATCACTTGATTATTTTAGCCCCAAGAGCTGTATCTAATTTCTTCTTGAATGTTCTATCCTCAACTGCTTTCTGCGGTAGTGAATTTGCCAGATTCTCCTCAGTTTTAGAAGATCAAAAGATCTGGAATTCCTCAAACTATGATTCTCTGGTGGTCTCCCTTTTGTGATGGTTGATATCACCATTGGCCTTCAGCCTTTGGTCTTATTGAGATCAATTAATAGCCATTGATGGCCTCATTCTGGCCCACCACTATTTGACACATGGCAGTGTTAGGTGTGTGCCATGTTGGAAGCCTGGCAGCTTTACTTGCATGGCCTTGTGTTGGGGGAAAAAAGGGAAACCTCTATTTGTTGATCCCCTGGGACCAAGAGGATAACATCCAAACTCTCTCACCCTACAAAAAAGGCAAGGTGTCCCACTTTAATACCTCCCACTGGCCTCACAGATCGAGCTCCTTACCTATCCCCCGGGACATACCAGCCTGCTCCATCCAATACCCTGGATTCATCCGAAATCCAGACTCCTTTTTGTCAGGCCCACCTATAATCCCTGCAGTGGTCATTGTCCCCACAGGGGATTGTTGGATTGAAGAGCAGATGGTCATTAGTTGTCATAAGGCACTCTTCCTCCTGAGTTCAGGGTAAAATCCATCCCTGATGGAGTGTAAGTCTGAATTAATAGTGTGCAGAATGGACAAAACATCAATAGTCATCGAATCCCTACAGTGCAGAAGGAGATCTTTCATTCCATCAACCTGCACCAACAAAGTTCCACCCAGGCCCTCTCGCCGTAACCCCATGTATTTACCCTGTTAATCTCCCTAAAATGAAGGAGTAATTTAGCATGGCCAATCCATCTAACCAGTACATCTTTGGAATGTGGAGGAACTCCATGCTAACACAGGGAGAATGTGCAACTCCACACAATCACCCGAGGCTGGAATTGAACCTGGGTATCTGGCGCTGTGAGGCAGCAGTGTTAACCACTGTGCCAGCGTGCTACTCACAGTTTCTCTGCAGTTGAAGAGTTTGTCTACAGTTTTAGAGTTATGTAGTGGCATTGAAACTCAGCTGATACAATGAACTCCAGACTGCTCCTGGACAGGTTCCGAAATGTTGAGATCTCCTTAGGTTGTAAATGGTGCTGTACAAAATCCAAACGACTTCTTCTTTCTTTCATATGAAACACGGGTACTCTCAAAGGCTTAATCAGATATTTCTTACAGTATTCCATTCAGTAATCAGTTTTGACAGAATACTCTTTAAAATTTAGATAGACTGAATTCTCATGAATCAAGCTACATGCAATGCTACTGCAAAATGGATATCTAATAGATAACAAACTCAGTAATATTATTCATGATGCAGCATTATCGGATATTATTTCAAACAGTGTTTCTCTACCAATCCTCTAACCTGCTGTCCAAAGTAATTATCATATCGATATTCCAAATTGGTATTTTATATTCTATTAGTATTGAGTTCTGATGTCTTCAAGCTTTATCGCTATGTATAACTTTTCTCATATGTCTCGTCTTGCTAAATAAACCCAACATATTTACCCAATACTTTGAGTGATTTGTGCATTGAACCTTAAACGATAAATAAGCTTAAAAATTTATATCATGATTTAATATGTCACCCTCCACTGTAAATCCTAACCTTGAAAGCTACCTTTGTTGAATATGTTTAAGTCACAGATGGATAGATTTCTGATCAATTCGGGGTTATGGGGAAAAAGCGAGAAAGTGAAACTGAACCACTTTCAGATCAGCCATGATCTTCTTGAATGGTGGGGCAGGCTGGAGGGCTAGGTGGCCTACTCCTGCTCCTATTTTCTTACTTTCTTATGTTATGACCTCCCTTCTGCCCTCACTCACTGTGATGGTAAAACAAAAGGTCATCACAACCTCTATCACAGCTAGTAAGGAAGCTGGGCTTATGGGCAATGGCAAATGACTCAGTGCCTTGGCATTAGCTATGTGGGTTCCTTGGTGGTGCTCTGGAAGGTATTTATAAGCCACTGATAACAAGGTCCAAGGATGGAAACAATTGGGGGTTTTGCCCTGATTTCTTTAAGAAGTCCCAGTAATGTCTCATGCAAGGTTACAATGATAAGTATCTACCATAGATGTAATGATGGAATTTTTTAATACCAAAAACAATTGCTAACCCCTCTTTTCTCGATCTGGGAATACTCTGCTCAGAATCCAAGAGGATTCTAGCTATGCACATATTTGGCTTCTCTATTCCATTTTTGCCAGTACGATACCAACTCTGTAAATGGAAGTATCATATTGTCAGAATAAGGTTCCTTCTTGCTTTAAAATGAGCCAAGAAATTTGAGGACAAAATTTCCTGTTTAGAGTTGTTGAAAGCTTCCTGTTTTGGCACAGCTCTGAGACTACTTTTGATGTTTCCATAGTAGGAAAAAGAAGACAAATTCAGAATAAACTTCCCATAACAATTAACTAATCCCAAATGGATTTCAATTCTGTGGGGTTCCTTGGACTTGGCGGCGCCTTAATGACCTCATCGTTACCTTGCCCTCCATTTGATGAAGGCTTTTGCCATCCATTTGATAGCCCAAATAGGTCACAGCAGTTATTTGGAAGATACACTTTTTCTATTCAGGTGCATCCTGATCTCAGAGGATCACCAGGTTAGTTAGGTATTGGTGTTCCTAAATTCTTTTGACCCAAGACATCATGAGGTACACCGCTACCTGAGGTAATTCTTGGAGTTTGTAATCTATTACCCTTTGAAAAATGGTGCAAGCAGATGCAATCTCAAAGGGCAAGTGAGTGTACTTGTATAGGCCTTTGTGCATAGTATATACTTCAAGTTGAAGATACGCATAGCTCTTGACCAACTTAGAAAATATTTGATCCCTTGTTAACCTGACAGACAGGACTTCCATCTGGAACATGGGGTTAAATTTAGAAACTTATTGGCGGTAAGCTTAAAGTCTCCACAAAGTCGAATCAACTTATCTGGCTTAAGGATAGGCCCACTCTGAGAATTGTATGGATCTTTTTCTTCCCAGCTTTTCCAGGCATCCCAGTCCTGAGTCATTTTTTTCCCTTAGGGAGTATGGAACTGGTGCCCCTGTAAAATATATAAAAGTAACATAGGGTTTCATGTCGATCTTAGCTTTAGCTCCCCTTATTTTCAGCCCTTTCTAGGAAACTTTGGGGTACTTATTGATGACATAGTACATTCCCCCAGTACCCAGCCTGAAGATCTCCAACCAGTTCAGCCTGATGTATAGGAGCCAATCTCTCCCCAAGTCCAGGTCATCATACAATGTTGAGTGACAGTCAAACTAACTGCTGTGAGTAAGTCACCAGAGTTGCCATGATCACCTTTATCTGAAATGGGTCCTGTTTGTAGGTGGCCAGCCTGGTCTTTGTGTTTTCTAAGTTCAGAAGCTGAATACCAGCCTGGAGTGGTCGTAAATCTGCTTCTCAATAACAGAAACCGTAGTCATTGTATTCACTTCTATTTTTAATGGGTGGTTATTTACTAACAACTCCACCATTGTGGGCACGACACTTGTTATGGAGATGTGATTCAGCTGCATTTTCCGAGTTCCTGAAAAGTTGGCATACCTGCAAGATATGGTCCAGTACTGGCTCAGCCTCTTTACAAAATAGCACATGTTTTGGCCATCCTTATATTTTAGCTTTGGTTGTGGCCTAGAGCAGCATTTGTAATAGTCCAATGTTTCATATTTAAACCTTCTGGAATATGCTGCCGAGGAATTGGAAGGCTGTCCCTGCCCTTAATTGACTGACTACTGATGTGATTTGGACTCCACTGCTGTAAGGGAATCTGTGATAGTTTACTGATACCACTGTCTCAGTTGTGGGATGGGCATTGCATAATGTCTGATGTCCCCTGTGGTTCCTGAGCTCCTTTTTCTGCAATCTCCAATGATATAATTATCTCAATGGCTGCTTTAGATCCTTCCATTTTGACTGTCACATTGTTAATTCCGCAGACGAGTCGATCTTGCAACATCTCCTTCACGGAGGGCCTGAATTCACAGTGCTCTGCCAGTTTTCATAGCCTGGTCAGAAATGATGTGACAGATTCCCCAGTGGTTCAGCCTACCATGTTAAAGTGGTATCGCTTATGGAAGATTTTGGGTCATGATAGCTTTTAACAAATTCCAACAATTCATGAAAGATTTTGGAGTCGGGGCACCCATGCACATCAGGCTTTTTATTACATTTGAAGTTAGGGGCGCTGAATGCCATCAACAGGATCACATTTTGCTTCTTGCTCCCCTCAGTGTTGTTATCTCAAAAAACTAACACGTGTACTCTGCATAATGGGCGCAGTCTTTTGTGCTTGCACTGTAGGTTTCAAGTTTGCCAAAGAGAGAGATTTTTCTTACTGGAGGATCAATTATCTTGACAGTCAAGGTTTTCATGGGGAAAAAAGTACGTCTTACTCAGGCTTTCATCACCTTATTGATAATGTGTATATTGTACTGCACATTGGCCACCGTGTATGGGTCAAGTTCTGAAGTCCTTTGACCGCCACCCCGAGTCTAGCCAGCTGGTTTTAAACCATCCTGCTGCTTCTTCCCTATTGAGCAAGCCTCCACTCACCAAGTGGGGGAGTTTGTACTCTGAGACCCACAGGGAGATCAATTGACAATCCCCCAAGGCCAGCATAATAGTTTCCTTCGTTGCGGTCAATGATGTATGTAAAACGTTTGAATTCTCCTCTTATTGAACGGTGCCAGCACCCTTAGTAATTCCAATCTTCATTCAATAACACATTGGCTTACTGATCAGGGAAGCGGCTTGCTTGAGGATCCGACAATAGAAATGGACATTCAGCTCGGATGGGGATTTCCAGTCTTGCCCAAGCAAGGCCATAATATCCCACCCATTTTATCTGGGTCCTTAAGAACAAACTGATAGATGCTCAGTAGTACCTAGCTGACTATTACTAAAGATTAATTCCTGTAAGGTGGCAACAGTTGTGTCCAGTTTAACTCTGTAGCATTTCTGTAATATTTCTCCGTTGTATTCGAATCATCCCTTTCTTGCTGGGCCTGGCATAATTCTGGAAAATTCAATTCAAACATTTTCCCAAGTCAGAAGCGACCTCTGACACATGGGCCTATTATAGAAGGGAACTTTTGCCTTGTTAAATGATAAGTATTGATCTGCCATTGTGAAACCAATCTGGATCTTTTAAAACTTTGGATTTTTTAATCAGAAGATTCTGACATTTGCATTGAATTCCAGGAGTATAATGATTAGTCCATAAACACAGCTGGTTTTAAACCCCACTGCGGTTTCTTGAGCAAGACTCCACTCACTTATTGGGGGAATTTGTCCTCTATGAGACCCATAGGGAGATTAATTCAAGATAATACATGCCCCTTGCATATACATGGGAGCATCAGATTTTTCACTGTTGCACCAATTTAATTGCACAGGGTTGGCTGCACTGTATTTCCACATCACCGCTGCAAATTTTACATGATACTGTTTTTGTTTGCTCTCCTGAGACCTTTTTGTAGAACTATTTCCCACAAAGGCAATATCTGCCTTTTATTGCAATTTTTTTAGATCACTTTTTTTTTCCATTCCTTGTTACGACTCCACAGAAGTCTGTGACTGAAATAATGATATAATTTAAATAAGCTAGGCTTGCTTGGCAGGGGTTTGAGCAGTTAGTTCCTGAGGTGTTTAAAAGTCACGAGAGACTTGACCGTGTATGAATTTTACACTTGTAAACTGACAGTGGCCAGTTGTAATATTGAAAGCAATTTCTGCTAAGTTTCAGTTGCAACTCTCCATGTACTCCCTGGATAATCAATCTTGAAAACTAGCAGAATTCAGTGAGTGGATCCAGAAAATCATTGATTTATTAGGCTGAGTATGATTTTACTATGGCTGGTGTTTCCAGAGTTAACACAAAATATTTAGCGTCATCAACCAACAGCACTCACTGCTGATGTCAAAGACAGGTTCCCCCCGAAGAGCGAGTGATGACTGGGAAATGGTTTACCTCTTCCCCAGCAATACTTTCATTCCAGTGTCAGCACAAGGGGATCTCTGATGACATTAGCAAACAGGCAAAGCAGCCAATCACACTGGGTGGGATTTTCTGGCCCTTCGTGCTGATGGGGTCTTCCAGAAGATTCTGCAAGCTGAGGAATTCTCTGGGACATCAAGCTAAGAAGTAAGATCAGGAAAATTGGAACATCACCGCGCAGCCTGTGAACTTGATCTTGCTGCCTGTCATTTGCCATGCCAATTGCTCCCACTCTGGCATTTCTGTTCATGTCCTGCTGAAACATCCCAATGAAATGCGATGTAATCCTGAGGGTATGGATCTGATCTTCCAACTTAGTGCTCTACAGTCTTCAGGATTTAACCCTGAGTTCAACAATTTTGTTTTGTTAATTTCCCTTTAATTCCAGTTCCATCTGCGGGGAATTCAACTGTGTTCCCTGCGGAGGAGGATTGATTTCTATGCTTGACTGCCAGCATGCAGACGTGAGAAGTTACTGACAGTTCTGCAGTTTTAATGACAGTGAATGCTGACAGTTATTTTGTCACTACAATAGCAAAATCTGGGCCTACATTCTGGCTGCTCCCATTATAGGTGATGCCCAAAGACTTGACATGTCCTGACATCTGTCTGACCGTAGGAAAAATATTCAAAATACTTTGAAGTCCAGAATTGTGTGAACATTTTGCACTGCTTCCTCATACTATATCGAGATGACACTTTGAAGCAGCTATGTAATCTTTTGTTTGAGATTACTTATCAATATTTCCTTAAGATATTTCTTTTAATGTGATTGGAGATTGTTAGCTAAACTACAGACAAATAAACATCTGATTGATAAAGAAGCAATGATTATTGCATTACCACCAGAAATCTTATGTGGAAGAGGTGGTTTCTATGCTTTTAGAACAATGGTCCACCTTCACAAAGCAGTCAGATAGGATCGAATAATAACTGTTTCTATTAACCTCAACATTACAGTCGATATTGGGGAAACATCAAAAAATTGTTAAAAATTATGTAAAAAATTAACAAATTATTAAGAAAAGTATAAGACATTTTCACAGCAATTCTCTCTCAAAAAAATCTGCAATCATATGCTTCTGAGCCCAGGATGAAGATTTACAGTTATAGTCTGCTGTCTGCATTCTCCTCCTCCAAGAATCAGTTTTAGGATTATCGAACTGATTTGGCTGCCTACAGTTTCACTCACGGTGTTAGCCCATTGAATGCAAAATAGCCAATTGCCTCCAGTGAAGCAGGTTTAGAATTCTCCCAGCACTGCCATCAGCAGCAATTTCCAGGCCCTCTGGTGTTTTCAATTACGATATTTGGGAATTAGGAGAAAAACTCCAAAAGCTCTTCATTAGCTTGAAGTACGAGAGGGGGTTAGAAGATCAATTAATTCAAACAGCTTTACCCAGTCTCTACTTCTCATGGTGCACTGGACAGGATCTGTAATTGTTATAGGCTAGCAGATCAAGCTAATAAATTATTTCACTTAATCAGTGAATGTGCACATTTCTTTGTTAGGAACTTTAGGGCATGGTGTATGATTGAATAGATTCAGCAAATTTTTGGTTGGTCATATTGAACACATGTCTATACGTTATTATACTCTTTACTTGCATGTCGATGTGTTTGAACTCATTTAGTGATATCTCTGGATCTTCCTTCTTTTCCTCCATTTGAAAACAAGAACTAATTCCTTCAAGTGCCTTGGGGCCCACTAAATTGAAAAGAGCGCACACTTGTACCTTCTTTGATTTTTCTGATATGACAGTACCACAGTAGATACTTCACTTTTTTTTTGAATTTGGTCCAGTTGTCCTGCAAAGCTTTTGTCAAACACGAGTGCATCAAAGTCCCCGTTCCATTCTGCTGATTCCTGACACCATATAGAAGTGTTGGGTGGCAATAACTGGCAACCAGGGACTAGCAACAAAAAAGTTTTATTGGTAAAACTGAGCAACTCTTTCAGACTTTGTGTCCATCCACCTGCACCCAGGGAGAACTGCCGTGCTGTTGGCATATGACCCCTTTTGTACTAAAGTAATCCCAGTATCCATGAGGTCTCTATCAAGCTAATGCCATCATTAATGAATAGAGCTAGACTTCCACCTGTTCTGAACTTCCTGAACTTGCTAAACGTCACATATCCTTCAATATTCAAGTCCCAATCTATGACATCTGTAGCCATATTTCTGTAATGGTTATCAAATCATACTTATTAATTTCTGTCTCCGTGATCAGATCATTTGTTTTGTTTCAAAAGCTATAGATACAGAGCTTTTAGTCATGGCCTTTTATTATTTTTGTAGCATCCATTCTCATCTACCGATTTTAGATTTATATCCTTTGCTCTTTCCTATCATGGCCTGTTTATCATTTTCCATATTGGCATCCATTTCTCTTGTCTTGTCTCTAATATTTGGTTCATCATATCTTCCCAAATTTGATCTTGCCCCCAGTATTTAGTTTTCAACTCTTTCTACTTCCCCAGATTATGTTTTTCTTCATTCATTTATTCATTGGACATGGGCATTTCTTTCAAGCCAGTTGAGAATCAATTGATTGCTGTGGCTCTGGAATCACATGTGGGTCAGGTCAGATAAGGATGGCAGATTTCTTTCCCTAAGCAAGATGGGTTTTTCCTGACTATCGTCAATGGTTTCATGGCCATCCGTAAATTCTTAATTCCAGATATTTTTTATTGAATACAAATTCCACCATCTGTCAGGCAAGATTCAAACCCGAGTTCCCTTAATGTTAAATGAGTTTCTGGATTAATAGTCTAGTGATAACACCACAAGGCCATGGCCACCCCAAAGCTATGAAAGATCGCATTACGTATGGAGTGCATAAGTGATATTGCCCAAAAACAACTTCTTCACGTGAAAGGTTTAACACTGAAAGCTGCCACCAGCATCTGTATGCTGAAAGAACAGTCAAAAAGAATAATCAAGGAGTTAAAGTAAGAAATAGAAGATTTTGCCCCTTGCACAGTGCCCCATGCATCTAGCCTCGCTATGAGACTCTACTCTAATTGAAATGGAGGCTCCTCCAGAGGCAAACTAGATGCACCTCAAGGACACTTGATACCATCTGCATTGAGGACAACAACCCAAAGGCATCTCAAACACAGACAGTTGGCACATGATTAAACCAAATACAAGGTTCATGGACTATGTGATGAACTAGTCTACAAATGGACCTTGTATTTTAACAAAAGGAGGCAAAGGGCACACAACGGACTCGGTGCCAGTTATAGAAGCTCAGTCAGTATTTTGTATAATGTAAGTTGTTATATTGTGAATAGTTTCCACCTTGTGACTGTTCTCTTATCTTGTCAGACATCAGCACGACTGGTTTGCCCCAACTTAAATGGGGAAGATGTCAACCAGTGGTCACGTGGATTCTGGGATGACATGGCTTTAAAAGGGGTCATGTGTCAGGAGGGCAGGTATTTTTGGAGTGTCAGATTCACAGTATGTAAGAACTGATCATTATAAACGATAAACCTTTATTGCTGTTAGTCCCTGGTCACCAGTTATTGCAACACAATGCTTTTACAAGAAGGATGACTCAAGTTCAGGAAACGTAGATGTAGAAGTAGTTTGGAATGAGATGACAAATGGCAAAAGCAAGAAATGTAGGAACATAGAAAATAGGTCCAGGAGTAGGCCATTTCAGTCCTTCGAGACTGCACCATTATTCAATGTGATCATGGCTGATAATGCATTTCAGTATCCCACTCTCATTTTCTCCTTGATCCCTTTAGCCACGCCTCGCTCCTTCTTGAGCATATCTAACAAACTGGCCCCAACAACTTTCTGTGGTATAGAATTCAACACATTCACAACTCTCTGCGTGAGGAAGTTCTTCCTCATCTCGGTCTTGTCTGGCTTATTCTTTATTCTTAGACTGTGACCCCTAATTCTGGACTTCCCAAATATCAGGACCATTCTTCCCGCATTGAACCTGTGCAGTCCCATCAGGATTTTATATATTTCTATGAGATCCCCTCTTATTCTTCCAAATTCCAGTGAGCACAAGTCCAATCGATCCAATCTTTCTTCATATGTCAGTCCTGCTATTCCAGAAATCAGTCTGGTGAACCTTGGCCAGACTCTTTCAAAAGCAAGAATGTCCTTTCTCAGACTAGGAGACCAAAACTACACACAACCCGAAAGGTGGAACCTCACAAGGCCCTGTAAAACTGCAGAAAGACGTTCCTACTCGATACTCAAATTCTCTTTCTATGGAGACCAGTATGCCTTGTGACTTGTGGGAGTGATGTACCCTAATGGCAACTAGGTTGTAGGCCAGAGTATCTGATACAATGGGAGCTTGTCAGGATGGCACTATGATAATCATGGAAATTTAAATCAACATACAGATTAGAAAAATCAAAATGACAAAGGTAGAAAGATAAGGAGTTCAAAGAATGTTTTCAGGACAGTTTCTTAGAACAGCATGTTCTGGAACTATGGAAACATTATAAGGGAAGTGCCTATATCTCTAGTTGACTAAAAAGGATAATGACAACATTTAAAGTAAAACCTTTTGTTGAGCAAAGATGAGAAGTAGGTCAGAAGATTGGAAAAAATATGAAGAACATGAGAGAATGAGAAAAAAATTGATAAGGAAGGAAAAACAAGAGTATAAAAGAAAGTCATATCAAGATGCTCAGTAAGAGTTTCTATAGATATTTAAATAAGATAAATGTCAACAAAATGAACATTGGTCCGATTTAAAAAGTGCATCAGGGGAATTGATAATGGAGAGCAGGAGGTTGAATTGCACAGGTATTTTGTGTCTATCCTCACTACAGAGGATACAGGTGAGATATCGGAAATAGCTGTAAATTAGAAAATGGAAAGCAAGGAGGAACTCAGAAAAATTATGATCATCACAGAAGTGGTATTGAACAAATTCCCTGGTTCAGGTGGATTTCATTTTCACAACTTGAAAGAAGAGGCTGAGATAGTTGGTATATTGGTTTTAATCTTCCAAAATTCACTCAATTGGAAGATAGTAAATGTAGCACATTTAATTAAAAAAGTGGGGAGACAGAAAGCAAGCAACAATAGACCAGTTAGCTGAGCATTTGCATTAAGGAAACGTTAAAAGCCATTATTTAAGATGCTATAACAGGACCCTTGGTGGGAGGGGGGGGGGAATACAGGCAGAGTCAAAACGGTTATGTGAAAGGTTATATTTGATCAATTTATTGGAGTTCTTTGAAGGAGTCACGTGCTGTGGATAATCTGGCTTTTGATCATGTGCCACATCAAAGATTAATGTGTAAAATAAAAGTTCATGGTGTTGGTAATATACTGGCATGGATTGAAGATTGACTAGCTATCAGGAAACAGGGAATTAGCGTAAATGGTTCTTTTTCTAGTTGGCAGGATGTGACGAGTGGTGTGCCACTGGGATCAATAATGGATGTAGAGATGCCGGCGTTGGACTGGGGTGAACTCAGTAAAGTTTTACAACACCAATTTTAAATCCAACCAATTTATTTGATAGTAAATCCGCGAGCTTTCGACACTATGTGCCTTCGTCAGGCAAATGCAGTGTTCTCTGCATTTGCCTGACGAAGGCACATAGTGTCGAAAGATCGCCGATTTACTATCAAATAAATTGGTTGGATTTAAAATTGGTGTTGTAGAACTTTACATCAATGATGGAGCCTTAACTTTTTACAATTTACAGAAATAAATTCGATGAAGGGATTGAAGGTATAGATGTGAAATTTGTTAATGCCAACACAAATAGGTAGGAAAGTAAGTAACGAAGAGGACATAAGGAGGCTATGAAAGGACATGGATAGGGTCAGTGAATGAGCAAAATTTTGGCAAATTGTTCTTTTTGATCAGAAGAATAAAAGAGAACTTATCATCGATGGTGAGAGATTGCAGAGCTCTGACGTGCAGAGGCATTTGAGTATCCTAATGTATGAATCATAAAAAGCACAGCAAATAATGAGAAAAATTAATGTAATGTTATCATTTGTTGTGAGGGGAATTGATTACAAGATTAGAGAGATTATGGGCGGGATTTTACGGTCTTACTCAGAGATTGGGAATTCCCGCCTGAGTTCAATGGACTTTTCCATTGTCCACCCCTCACCCACTCTGATTCTGTGGCAGGTGAGATGGTAGAATTTCGATGTATGTTTCAGTTGGCTACAGAATATTGGTGAGACACACCTGGTGTATTGTGTACATTACTGATCTCCTTATTTAAGGAAAGATATAAATGTGCCAGAAGTAGTTCAGAGAAAGTTGACTAGACTAGTTCCAGCAACAGGAGGGTTGGCTTATGAGAAAAGGGTACAGAGATTAGGTTTGTATTCACTTGTTTAGAGAGTAAGAGGTGACTTGATCAAAACCTTTAAGATCCTGAGGGTAGAGAGGATGTTTCCTCTTGTCAGATATTCTCAAACTAGGGATCACTGTTTAACAATATGAGGTCGTTCATTTAAGACAGAGATTCAGACAAGTCTTTTCACTCCAAGGATTGGGAATCTTAAGAACTCTTTTCCTTAAAAGGCAGAGTCTTTGAATATTTTGAAGGCAGAGCTGGATAGATTCTGGATTAATAAGGAGGTCAAAGCTCATCCGGAGGCAGGGATGTGGGATGGAAATGACAAGCAGATCAGCCATGAATGGGGAGGCAGGCTCAAGAGGCCTAGTCACCTATTCCTGCTCCGAGTTCATAGGTTCACATGTAAGTGGAGATTTGCAGTGATAGCTAACAGGGTGGCACAGTGGTTAGTGCTGCTCTTTCACAGCATCAGGGACCTGAGTTTAATTCCAGCCTTGGGTCGGTGTCTGTGTGAAGTTTGCATATTGTCCCGTGTTTGCATGAATTTCCTCCACGTGCTCCAGTTTCCTCCCTTAGTCTAAAGGTGTAGAATCATAGAACCCTACAGTGCAGAAAGAGGCCCTTTGGCCTATCGAGTCTGCACTGACCACAATCCTGTCCACGCCCTCCTCCTGTATCCCTACATATTTTACTTGCTAATCCTTCTAACCTAAGCATCTTAGAACTCTAAGGGGCAATTTTAGCATACCAATCATCCTAACCCACACATCTTTGGACTGTGGGAGGAAACCGGAGCACGGAGGAAACCCATGCAGACAGGAGGAGAATGTGCAAACTCCACACAGAATTTTGTGCGCGGGTTAAGTAGATTGGCCATGCTAAATTGATCCTAGTGTCCTGCTATTATGATCCTAGTATTATCAGGGTTAATTTATGGGGTTACAGGAATAGGTCCTGGATAGGATTGTGGTGGGAGCAGATTCGATGAACAGAATGGCCTCCATCTGCTCTGTAGAGATTCTATGATTCCAATGACTTTGCCTCAAACAGGGAAGTAAGTTCATCATCCAAATTAAGATGAAAGATATAATAAATAAAAAGAAAGAATTGGGGAAGTTAGTTAAGTTTAAAGAGGACAAATGTGCCAGACCCTGACAGGATACGTACGAGAAATTGGGGGAAGTGAGTGTAGAAATAACATTAGAACTGAATATGTTCCACGCAGGAGGCCAGTGAAGAAGATTAAGGGGAATGGATTCTTCCTTCGTGGCAGGGAAGCTCCTGTTAGTGGCTCAGATGAATGACTTCAGCAGCTGTCAAGATGGTTTATGATTGTTGCCTTACTTATCCAAATAAGACCTCCTGCAGAAGTCGAAGAGGGACTCACAGTTCTGGGTACTGTTTCCAGCATTAGGTGAGGATGACTAACATCTTTTTCTGACATGTTCTGAAACAGCAAGAACATCTTATATTCAGCTAGCACTGGAAGCAGTAGCACCAGGTTTTCTACTGCTTTCACTGTAAAACTGTCATCCTAAGGCTTTTTCCAGTTGAGCAGTTAAAAGGATTAAACAGAAGATTCTCACCTCATTAAATGTGATATTCCGAGCACTAATTGTAGTGACTGAATAAGAATGACAATTGATGATAGTATGATCGTATTAAGCAGAGTATTTCCCATTTTATCAAGGTTGCTGCTCAGTCCCCTGCCTGCTATTCGCTCCACTTTGGATCAATTTTGATGAATAAGCACTGCAATTGATGTTACATTGAGCTGAATTAAGTAGAACAGAATATTTAGCATTCACTCAACCTGCTAAACAATGGACTGCATGACTACTCCTTAACCATAGAACTGGTTCAGCGAGAAAATAATGGCACTAGGAAAACATGTCAGCCATCCTGCTTGGCAAAGAGATTTGCAAAACAGAATACTTCCCCCAAATAAAACATGCTTCTTGGTACAATGCTGTTTGTTTTTGGCTCCTGGCAATAGCATTATAGGAATGGAGAGCTGCACTGCTTTCAGTGAGGCATGTTTTGATGTGATATTTGATCATCTATGAATCTCGAAATATCTTTTTCCTTTGGTAACTGGGGAACTGACACTTAATTGGTGCACACTTGGATGCAGGAGTCATAATTCCCAATTCCTAGCGCCATTGAGGTACGGGACATGGGATTTTTATGCTGCCTTCTTATCGGAATAATTGGAATGCTTAATCGAGCACAACCCGTGCTATTGGCTGGCTGAAGAGGGGTCTGACAGTGTGCGAGGCTATCACATGTTTTAGTAATCTTCATATCCTGAAGACAGCCTGCATTCCTTAAAGGGGGACTGGTCTCATAATACAGCAGCTATGGCTTGCTGCCTGTAGTGCAAATGTCTGTAAGAAGAAGGAGAGTGTGTAGAGAAACATGCAAGTCAGAGGAGTTCCAGTTTCAGGGATGCAGTGCTGGAGACTTTAGTCCAGAAGATTGGCAGGAGGAGACATGTTTTCATGAGGTGTGTTAGTGTGGTTCGGGGACACGTATGAGGCCTTCAAGGACTCCTCTGACAAAGGAATGGGATAGGTGGAAACAAATATCAATTCCTGGAGACTGTCTCCAAGGACCTGCCTGCAATGGGAAGGAGTGATCAAGGTCAGTCAATCTATCTTCAAATAACATTGCCCACCCACCCCACCACCATACTCCCATCACCCATCTAGAAGCCAGGACTGATAATGGCGCTGTCTCTCTCATCATCACACATCCAACAATGATGCTAGCTTCATCCACCTCTCGCAGCCTCCCCATATGCCTAGTTATGGCAGACACTTCACCTAAACACATTGCCACACACTCATGTCACAACATTTCCCCCATTCTTGCTGACTAAGGTGGTCCATACCTGCAGAAAATAGGACAGCCAGAGAGGGAGCAGGTGTGTCTGCATTAACAAATCTTGCTGAAGGAAACTGTGCTCACCATCATGAGGCCAGTTACAACAGAGGGCATTGAATCCAATGCTATTGAACCTTCAGGATGGGAGTGTGCTCTTGATTTATGGATTTTCTTAAATCCTATCTTGCTCTTGTTTCTGTTATCTGTGAATCGTAAGCTGCAAGCGATATGAAAATGAACCTCTTGCTTTCCACCGTGCCCCTCACCTTCTGCATTCCTGCTTTGAATTACAGAAGACTGCTCTTTGGCCAAGAACTGAAACCCCATGAAGGAGGGTGAGAGCTCCACCAGGCTTCAACTGCAGACATACCATCACTTTCTCTTGCATTGATAGCCACCAGCTCAGGTAGTGCAACTGCATGTACCTGAGAGAGTGGTGTAGAGTCTTCAGATAGGAGTTGGCCAAGGATTCAGCGATAAAGAACAAATCTCTGTGGGGTTAAGTTCAGAGATGAGTTTTGGTCAAGAGGGTGAGAATATTGTTGGGACTGCGTAGAAGAGAACTTCAATGACGATGCACACCAAGATGTCTGATGTATTGGCAGGTTTTTCATACAGCCTGTCATCACTGTCAAGAAATAGGCTGGAATCCAACTCCAACTTGGTGCAGGACTTCACGCAGAACTAGGAGTCCATCATTCAAGCATGGAATAATGACCAGCTCCATGACAGCATTTGTAGATTCACCTGCGATGTGTCACTTGGTGGTCAAGATCCTGACTTCCACAGGAGCTGAAGCCATTCGGCGTCTGAGATTAGCAGTGGAACCTCAAATTCAACTCATGAAATTGAAGCTTGCTGCCATGCACACTCAACCAGCTGCCAACATGACAGTGGATTTCAGTGCCCAAAAGGGCTTGAAAGCTTTCATAACAATCCAGCAACCTGCCCTCCAACTGCTTCCATGGACTGATGAGATGGCATCATAGTGAGAGAATGATCCATGAAGCTACTGACCTCTGTTAGGATGATGACATTCAGACTCTCTCGCTGCTGCTCTGCCAATCATCCCTGTAGTCTCTCAGCAAGTCAGTTCAGGTTGCTGCTTCCCGTGCCAATGTGGTCAGTCCAAAGCCTGATGCTTAACACTTGGAAATTCTCCAAGTTGCCTGGCAGTCTCCATCACTGAAATTCAGCACTGACTGTGGAATTGATGAGGCTGGTCAGAACGAGACGGTTCTCAGTATTGCTGTCTGGCTGGATTCCCAAAGGTTGAGGGAGTCATAAATTGCACACTTGTGACAATCAGACTGCCCTTATATCAAGCAGAAATATTCATCAATCAAAAGGGATCTCATTTCATCAATGCTCAGCTAACCTCTAAAGGATGTTCATGCATTCCTGAATGAAATATCAAGGAAGCTGCCATGATGCTTTTGTTGCACGCTTGTTATATCCCCAACAATCTTTCCACAACTTCATACAAAATAAGCTGCTGGCTCCTTGGAGACAAAAACAAATGCTTAAAGGCTGATGATAGCTATGAGGAACTCTACAACTGATACATGGGAAAGATACAGCAGAAGCCACAAGAGCACAGAATTGGCCATTGAGCAAGTATGTAGGTTTCTGAAGATGTGAATTAGATGCCTGGACAGATCTGGCAATACCCTGAAATGTGAACAAGAAATGATATCCAGAATGGTTGTGGGCTGGGTGTGCCTTGCACAACTTGGAACTGCAGAGGGGACTGGAACTGTTGAAAAAGGAAGAAGGTAATGACCGCTCTGCATTTTTGGAGGAGGAGATTGAGGAAGAGGAGGAATAACTAGGAGCTGGAGGAAAAGGATCCTAATGTGATCAAGTTACCTGAATCCATGAGCCTACTTGCCAGACACACTCACAACAGACTTATAAAGGTACAGGCCAGTTAGTCTGATGCTGCAAAGTCACATCACGTGCCAATGCTGAACCCATTGGGCCTCTCCTCCAACAACTAAGGATTTCTACAGTCAGTAATGCTTCCATCTCACTAACACACACTGTTAATCTTCAATTCCTGCTTACCACTTGGTTCAAGGCTAGATCAGGTAATGAAGATGATAAGACAATGGAAACATGAAATCAAGTTTATGGCACATGAAGATTTACATTAAATTGACATTTTAACAGACATTTGGACACCCAAGTAATTTCCCCAGTGGAACTCTGAATTCTTTCTCCTCCTTTTCCCATGATTTCCAAGTTGTATACCCTTTGCGCCATGCTCCTTGTTCCCCTGCTATGATTGCTCAGATGTTGGTGGCTGACTCTTCCTGTGTTTTGGAGTCAGTGAAGGTCCTGGCAAAGTCTATCGTGCCTGAACCTGTCTAGAGACAGGCACGGAGATGACTTTACAGAATGTCGGAGCTTCTACAGAGCTGCTCTGAGGGCTTTTCAGATTCTTCAGTTGGGGGAGTGAGGAGTGGTTATTGTGGCAGTTTCTTCCCACAATCCAAAAGACGTGCTGGTTACGTGCATTGGCCGTGCTAAATTCTCTCTCAGCGTACCCAAACAGGCTTCAGAGTGTGGTTACTACAGGATTTTCACAGGGACTTCATTGCAGTGTGTGATGTAATGTGACACTAATAAGTAGACTTCTTTATATCCCATGAGGTCTCAGACCTTAATGCTGATGGGCACACCCATGGAAAGAGTTGTCACTTGCAAGAAGCATCAGGCAATTGAGCGCATGCTGGTCCTGAACTGCGAGCTCATTCTGCTGCTTTTAATCAAATGGAGGACCTTCTCACCTCGGCCTTTCAGCATCTCAGTGAAGTTCGCGGGACTCTAACTGGGTGGCAGGATGGGTAGAAAAACGAGGAGATGGAGGACCACCAGAGTCTCCACTTCTTTATGATCCTTTTGTTTCATGTCCCACCTGCTCTTCATTGCTAACAAAGAGCTGGTGAGCACTTTGCTGCACTGACAGAAATGCTGGCAGAAGTTTACACATTCTCTGCTGTTCCTGCAAAGTAGTTCTCCATGTGGCTAACCCATGAGGCTCAGGTACTTGTGTGTGAACCTGAGCAGCATTTAGAGAGCCTGGTACCCTCTGACCAGGACTCTGCTGTTCTCCCTGTCTCTAATACCCTCTTCTACTCCATTCTGATGTACAGCTAACCATGTGATAACAGGTGTTGGAAGTCACTCCAGCTTGACACCATGTGGGTGCATGATGAATATTCAGTAAAGGGAGAAGTCCTGGTGGGAGAGCTCACTAATCAGATGCTAATATATTTAAATGAGGTTTCTAACTTGCATTGGTGGGAATCTTGTTATGCTACTGGTGAGGGGCCGAGAAAATCGAGAAATATGATCTTGCCACAATTGTCGCCGTATTTTGCACCCGCGTCGTCATTCTCACAGATGGCTAATGCAGGCTGAAAATCATTGCCCTCATGTCCATTTTACCCAGCACACTTCAGACATCAAAAAAAAATTAGAAGTCTACTTATTAGTGTCACAAGTAGACTTAGATTAACACTGCAATGAAGTCACTGTGAAAATCCTCTAGTAGCCACACTCCGGCGCCTGCTTGGGTACGCTGAGCGAGAACTTAGCATGGCCAATGCACCTAACCAGCATGTCTTTTGAATTGTGGGAGGAAACCGCAGCACCTGGAGGAAACCCATGCAGACATGAGGAGAATGTGCAGATTCCACACAGACAGTGACCCGAGCTGAGAATCGATCCCAGATCTCTGGTGCTGTGAGTGAGACAGCAGTGCTAACTACTGCGTCTCCCATGCAAGCTTTCGTTAAAGCATTTCTGTTTACTACCTGGGTAAATAAAGTAACAACTGTAAGCTTTCAGCATTTACCTGTGTAGGCAGCTATTCAAAATGGACAGTGAAGCTTGAAATTCCTGATGGCACATTCCTTAAATGGAAAGCTGTTGGTTATGAAAACTCATCATTTTAAGAATAGTTGGTATTTGTTTCTGTATGAAGCAGCAGAGGAAGGTAATACGTGACTTCAATTGTATCTGTAGTGGCTTTGGAAAGAAGAACATTACATACTGTGTGCTAATTCACCTCTTGCAAATGCAATCATTAGGTACAGTGAGAGTGCAGAGCAGATACAGCTACAGTTGAGTGGGAACAGCACAAATCTTTATAGGATTCTGACTGGTAACAGCAGCTGTCTTCATAAAATTATGTTTAACTCTTATTGTTTATCTAACAAGTAGTGAATTCTGGATTGGCTGTACCATTTGATGGAATTTTCTCGACAGTAGTTTTGATGTTAGTGTGTGTGTTTAAGTAAATGTAGTAGGGTGTGCTTATTTATCAGCTGTAAGATAGGCGCAAACCTATGGATTTGGTGGCTGTACGCCAACAACTGATTCAGCCCAAAATCTTGGCAGGGTTGGTAGAAAGCTTAAGACTAATTTTCTGTAGATCTACAGTAGCTTCAGCAATAATTCTGAAAAGGTTCTGAAAACATAGAAACAAAGTTGAATAAGAAAGCTTTCCACTAACTCAGACAGAAAATGCGGGAAAATCTCAGCAGGTCTGATAGAATTTGTCGGGAGAGAATAGAGCTGATGTTTCGAGTCCAGATAACCCTTTGTCAAAGCTCCAGCGTATAGTATGTTAGCTTTCATAGAAAAGGGTATAGAATTCAAGAGTAGGAGTTTGATGTTGCAGTTGTATAGAACTTTGGTTAGGCCTCACTTGGAATACTGCGTCCAGTTCTGGTCGCCGTACTATCGGAAGGATGTGGAGTCCTTGGCGAGAGTGCAGAGGAGGTTTACCAGGATGCTGCCTGGTATGGAAGGACTGTCTTATGAGGAACGATTAGATAGACTGGGGTTGTTTTCCCTTGAAAGACGTCGGCTTAGAGGGATCTCATAGAGGTGTATAAGATTATAAGGGGTATAGATAGAGTAAATGGGGGTAAACTTTTTCCACCTTCAGAAATGGATAGGACGAGGGGTCATGGCCTTAGGGTGAGGGGGCTATGTATAAGACAAATATTAGAGGGCAGTTTTTCACACAAAGGGTAGTGGGGGTGTGGAATGCACTGCCGAGTAAGGTGGTGGGAGCAGGCACGCTGGGGCTGTTTAAAGGTCTCTTGGACAGCCACATGAGCGGTATGCAGATAGAGGGATATATTAGGACTGTTTAACTACGGCTTTTTCCACAGGTAATTCGGTCCATACTTGACCAACATTGAGCATGCATTCGGCAGGTGTTGCGGGTACAGCTCTTGGATGTTGATTCATGGGTTGCCTGGTACCTCATGTCGTAAATGAGTGCTTTATGTGGACCATCTGAAGGGCACCATGACAGCTCAGAGACGATCGATGTGGCTGTGCAGACACTTGGAATTGGGCCGGTGTCTGCGGGAGTTTGTGCGTTCTCCCCGTGGTTGCGTGGGTTTTCTCCGGGCACTCCGGTTTCCTCCCACAACCCAAAAATTCGCTCTTAGGCTGATTGGGAAACAAATTGTCCCTATAGTCAGAGTTTTCCAAATTAGGAATAATATATATATTATTATATAGGAATAATATAATAGGATAATGGATTTGCTACTATATAGTATGATGGCGGCGCGGGCTTGTTGGGCCGAAGGGCCTGTTTCCCGTGCTGTGTTGCTCTCTCTCTCTTGCTCCAGCATCCGCAGTAATTTGCTTTTTTCCACAAATTTAATTGTGGAACCAATGGAGCCTTTCTGCTTCACTTGGCTCTGTAATAATAATGCAAATCATTGCGGGACTTTGCTCAACTCCTCTTTCCCATTCACCATCTCCGAGGATTTGGCTGTGGACTGGGGCCATACAGCAAGCTGCATTGAGGTGTTCACTTGGCTCCTGGTGTTCACCAGTTCCAAGGACCATTTTTGAGCAATCTTTGCCATGGATAACTCTCATGTCATCAACTTCACAACTGTAGTTGGGCATGAACCAACTTGTCCCAATATAAATAAGAACCTGGCAATCTCACCTTTTGAAGGGGACACCGGAGGTGAGCATCAGGTGCCAGCATCCTTGAAGGTGCCAACTGCAGAAGGGGACACCGCAGATGACATGGAGGCCGGGGCTCAGCGCAAGTTTGGGCTGGGGAAGCAGCAGACAGTGGGAGATGGGAGCATGAGGTTTGGGGGTAGTAATGGTTTCAGTCTCAGCATATCAAGGGATAGGATGCAGGCCTTACCAATTCTTCATAGCTGTGAGCCTTGAGGTTTAAGGGGGTCTGGTGGCTGGTTTGCAGGCATTGCATCCTATGTCCTCATTGCTGAGCTTGTGGTGAGGATTGCCTTTCTGGGATAGCAGCTGGAAAATGGATGGAAGCAGATCAACCCACAAGAACAAGGAGCAGAGAGAAGTGGGAGGGGCAACTGTAAGGTCCCTGGATGAGATCCCGTGAGATGCCAACCTGCGTAAGAGGTGGTTTCCAGCCTCAAGAAGACTGAAGATCCTCACAGGAGAGGAGGATTGGTTCAGTCAGAATGAATCCCCACATTCACTTTGGAGCCTGAAGGTATGAGCTGCTTGGGAGGTCAAGGCTACTGGGTGTCAGGGATTAGTGAATGGGTGGCTGGCAGTTCAAGCTGGAAAGGTTGTTTAATGTGCAGCCCATGAGAGTGGGGGGATGAGACTGCTTCGATGGATGAAGTTAACTATTAATATGAAAATAGATAACTCCCCTGGGCCAGATGGGACTAATTCTAGGATTCTCAGAGAGGCTAAGGAGGAGATTGCAGGCCTTTGGTGTTGATCTTTAGGTCATCATTATCTATAGGAATAATGCCAGAAAACAGAAGGATCACAAATGTTGTTTAAGAAGGGGAGTAGATACAACCTTGATAAATATAAACCAGTGAGCCTTATTTCTGTTTTGGGTAAAGTTTTGGAAAGGATTATAAGAGATAGGATTTATAATCATCTTGAAAGGAATAATTTAACTAGGGATAGTCAACACAGTTTTCTGAAGGGTAGGTCATGCCTCACAGACCTTATTGAATTTTTTGAGAAGATGACCAAAGAGGCGGATAAGGGTAAAACAGTTGATGTGGTGTTTATGGATTTCAGTGAAGTGTTTGATAGGGTTCCCCACAGTAAGTTTTTGCAGAAGATATATAGGCATGGGATTGAGGGTGATTCGTCAGTTTGGATCAGAAATTGGCTCGCTGTAAGAAACAGAGGATGGTGGTTGATGGGAAATGTTCATCCTGGAGTTCAGTTACTAATGGTGTGCTGTGAGGATCTGTTCTGGGGTCACTGCTGTTGGTCATTTTTATAAATGACCTAGATGAGGGTGTAGAAGGATGGGTTAGTAAATTTGCAGATGACATTACATTCGGTGGAGGAGTGGACAGTGCAGAAGGATGTTGCAGGTTACAGAGGGACCTAGATAAGCTGCAGAGGTGGCAAATGGAGGTTAATGCAGAAAAGTGTGAAGTGATTCACTTTGGAAGGAGTAACAAAAATATAAAACAAAAATACTGGGCTAATGCTAAGTTATTTAGTCGTGTAGATGAGCAGAGAGATCTCGGTGACCATGTGTATAGATCTCTGAAAGTTGGCACCCAGATTGATGGGGTTGTTAAGAAGGGGTACAGTGTGTTAGCTTTTATTGGTAGAGGAATTCAGTTTTGGAGCTGTGAAGTCATGTTGCAAAACCCTGGAGTACTGCGTAGAGTTCTGGTCACCTCATTATAGGAAGGATATGGAAGAATTGGAAAGGGTGCAGAGGAGGTTTACCAGGATGTTGTCTGCTATGGTGGAAAGGTCTTATGAGGAAAGGCTGAGGGACTTGAGGCTGTTTTCGTTAGAGAGAAGAAGATTAAGACTTGACTTGATAGATGCATATAAGATAATCATAGGATTAGTAGGGGTGGACAGTGAGAGCCTTTTTCCTTGGATGGAGATGGCTCGTACAAGGAAACATACCTTGAAATTGAAGAGTGATAGATATCGAACAGGTGTCAGAGCTAGGCTCTTCACTCAGAGAGAAGTAAGGGCGTGGAATGCCCTGCCTGCAACAGTAGTGGACTCACCAACATTAAGGACGTTTAAATGGTCATTGACTAAGCATATGGATGATATTGGAATAGTGTAGGTTAGATGGCTTTAGATTGGTTTCATAGGTTGGTGCAACATCAAGGGCCAAAGAGCCTGGACTGCGCTGTAATGTTTTATGTTTCACTGGATATTGCAATCTTCACTTGCATCTAATACGTCTCGCCTGCTACAAGGAAAAGCCAGGTGCCTAATTATCTCCTTCACCCTTCATTGATGTGTGAATTGAATTGGACCAATTTAGTCAGCATTGCATTAGTGTGCCACTGATTTGATGCCCAGTTATTAATCTAAGATTTGGAAGCCTAGCTCCCAAGCATTAACCCCCAAAGCTAATACTCAAGACTCCATGACAGAAAGCTGACACTGATGTGGCCCCCAGTGAAAGGCGTTATGGTTAGGTGTTTGAGACCTGAGTGGGGATGTGAGGAACAAAAGGTCTACTGAAGGGAATAGGGGGAGTTGGGGTGAAGGCTTGGCGTTGCTGGAGGGCACAATGGTAAGTGTTGGGGTCCCGTGAGGTGACTGGGAGACCACTGATCACTCTGCAAGTATGATGGGTGTCTGACAGGATAGGAATTATGAGCAGAAGTGAGCAAATTCAGCTCTTTGGGCCTGCTCCACCATTAAATCGGATTAAGGCTGGTCTCTCCCTGATCTCAAACCCACCTCGGGCAATAGGAAACATGAAGCAGACACATCCTGACTGTGGGAAGTAGACCTTTTATCTTCTGGCACTGTTGCCTCGTTCTGTTATGGAGGGAGCTGGCACTTCACTATTGTCACCCTAACTTCCCGGGGCAGAGGTGACGCCATTGCTTGCTGGACATCTGTGTGATGGCTGACAGGGAATGTCACGCCTCTGCTCAGCACCGTGTAGGAATTTGTTGAGGGGCTTCCTCTGAAAATCTTCCCATCAGCCAGCCCTCTGACTGGACGTGGAACAGATGCCAGGGAGACATTTAAAAGTAGAACCCACTGATTTACAGACGTTATCTTTTCTTGGGGGTGAGCAAACCAGAGGCAAGCCATCACAAGGGCAGTGTGTTAAAGAGGCTGAATACTCAGTAAGCTTTCCCACTGCCAGTGCCAGTAAGTAATAATGTTACATTCTGGAATACCTCAGAACATTTCTCCTGCAGCTTATCCTCTTTTGTAATGATGGAGTGATACAGCACTGTGCAGAGAAAATTGCAACTGAAATGGGTTGAGGCTTTAGCCATGAGAAGTCAATGGTGGCCCCTGGTGGTAAGAACTAGTGCAATCGATGGAATATGGTTGACTAAGCACAAGTTTTGCTTTCTTTGTTTTTGAAAAAGCACTGTTCTTCACAGGACAGAAGTTTAATTGAAGCCACTGTCTGCCAACACCATCGTTGTCTTGAACAATCATGTTTTCGATATCAGTCAGACTTAAAGCTTTTAATAATTTGACAGCATTTGGCTTTGAGAAACATTCTACTTTGGTTTTAGTCACAAACAACATGAAGCAGATTCATCTTTCTTATGCATTTGTAATTTTGGCTCCTGAATCTGTTTACGGAGTCAGCTTGTCTATTTTGAAATACGATAATCAACTGCAGCTGAAACATAAATATCTCGCATTTCTTCCATATTGTGCAATGTTAATGAGGTTCTCACATTGTGAAGTGGCCCAAAGCAACAAAGATTTGTTTAGTCTAAATATTCAAGGGAGTTGTTAGCAAATTATTTGCTTTGAATCTAACGGCCTTTATCTTCAAGAGGCCAGTGAGAAATCGGAGAAGAATGATAGCATCGCGTGATACAGCTCAAGCACAGAGTTCAAACTGCTCAGGAAACAGAACGTTGCAGCTTATATTTACTGCATCAAGAGATCCGTCCTTATAATGCTGCCAAATCCCATGCTTGAATATAGAATGGATTGTCCACTTCCTGCCACAATAGAGGGACTTACTAACCAATCATATAAATTGGAAAATAATTGAGGATTCTCCACTTTTGCTCTTATATGCATGACACAGCAATATGCTTTGCAGAAAACTGATAAAAATACAATAAAATACTTAATTACGCCAAATCTTTTGTGCTGCTTGGAGGATGATATATTGCAAGCAGGAGCAGATTGATGTTCACAGACTGTGCAAAGGCGAGTTCAGGTGAATGTTATGATGGAAGATTGGATTGTGGGTAATAAAGGTTCTCCTGTATTTGTGTTCCATTTTCAATCATTTTTTTCCACTAGGTGCACATCATATCAGAAGACTTTGTTCATCAAACTGGATTCAATTATACTCTTGTTCAATTGGGAACCCATCTATTTACATGGTGAATTTCAAAGTTGGAAACTCAGGAAGCCAATTTGTGCTATGGATTGACCAATTTTTCTAGTAGAATTCTTCATCTGATTGCTTAGGTTTTGAAGGAGTTGTATTTGACCATGCAATAGTAATCACAGGTAAGGTGACATGAGAGTGAGATTCAAAAGAATCATAGAACCTCTTCAGTGCAGAAGGAGGCCATGTAGCCCATCGAGCCTGCACCAACGACAATCCAATCTAGACTTTACCTCTATAACCCCACATTATGACTCCTCTAATCCCCCTAACATTAAGGGGCAATTTAACATTAAGGGGCAATCCACCTAATCCATGCATCTTTGGACTATGGGAGGAGACTTAGCACCCAGAGGAAACACTTGCAGGCATGGGGAGAATGTGCAAACTCCACACAGACAGTCACCTGAGGCTGGAATTGAACCCGGATCCCTGGTACAGTGAGAGAGCAGTGCCAATAACTGTGCTACCATGCCACTAATTCAAATAAACTCAAACACTGGACGTTGCAATTTAATTCAAATCAAGCACCTAGACTGTGTAACAGTAATAAGTATGAACTTACTTGAGTCAGTGATAAGAAGGTTGTAGTTCGCAAATACATAGGAATTTATTAGTGATGTAATAGATTTGGTCAATAAAAATAATGCAGCTGAAATGCTTCCTTTTTAGAAAATCTTGCAGAAGGATTATCTGAGGCAAGAAATAAAAGCTTAAGTTTGCAATTGTTATGATGCCTATAGAGACTGATGATTTTTAGAAAGATATTCAAATCTCCAATGTACATGTGGAAGATCACATGACCAGATTTGAAATTTTAAGACTTCTATGGAATACACAAACTAAAGGAAACATTGAACATTATCCGATGGTGAACCTATTGTTCAAATTACAGAAAGATCCTGAATTTAATTTTCAAAATGACAGAAAACCTGCCTCCACAGTGACCCTCTGTCCCTTAAGTGGACAGTTTGTTCTATGTTGAGTTTTTTAGCTGCCTGTGTTCTTGTTTGAAATATTTTATTTTTGGTAGAAATAAGTGGCTAATTTAAACTGTGTGATATTTTTGTGGTTTATTTTGGGAAACATAAATTTACTGGATGGGATATGTTACCATTTGAAAAGTGGATTTTTTACATTGGCAACGTGTGGTGTGCCATAGAGATCAATGCTGGGACTTGTATCCATGTAGAAATGCTAATTAGTCATCCTCTAGACACCAACTACATTCTATCTTGGAATTAAATGCAAAGTTTAGAGTATAACTATCATATAATTTGACATTCCGAATATGCCACTGTATCTACAAACAATCTATCCACTATCAATACATTAGTCATTGTTTATACGTGTGCAAAGGTATGCAGGTTTAATTCCCGTACAGGTTAAAATTATTCGCGAACTCCGATTTCTCAATCTTGCCTGAGGTGTGGTGATCCTTGGGTAAATCATCACCAGTCAGTGTTCCCTTCCATATTAAAAAGATGATCCCAAAAAATAACAATCTTGGAAACTTCATATTTATACACAGCTATTCCATGTGCTTCCAGTGAGTTGTGTTCACTATACTCAATGGTGGTTTGATCTTTAAGATAACATGCTTCAATGTAGAGAAGTTATTATTGAAATTATCTTTCATTCTTAAAGTTGTATATTCCTCTTTTTCAATCAGATTTCCAGGCCCCAAGAACTCCTTTCAAGTTAAGCAGCATCTCTCTTCCTCCGATTTGATCTATTGTATTCACTGCTCCCAACGTGATCTCTGCACTGGGGAGGCTAAATGCAGACTGGGTGACCTCTTTGCCTTTGCTTAGTCCACGAGTATGACCACAACCTTCCTATTGCTTGCTGTTTGAGTTTAATAGCTTGCTGTCATGGCCACTTGTTCATTGTTGGTCTGCTGCAATGCTCCCATGAAGATCAGGGCAACCTGATAGATCAGCTTCTCGTTTTTGCAGTTGGGATCGATGCAGCCTTTGAGTTTGACAACTTCAGATTGTGTCCTTTTCCTCCATTTTAAACCGTCCTTTCTTTATTACTTTTTAAAATATCTCATTAGTAACTACCTCAATGCACATGCATCGGCTAGTTCTCCTTCTCACAGCAGGCCATTTTTCCTTTGCTCTTAAAGTTGCTACTTTTTGTTGCAGTCTATATTCTCACTCAGTTTCGACAGAAGGTCTAGTGTTGAAATGTCAGTTCTGTTTCTCTCCTGACAGATGTTGGCAGACCTCCTGAGTTTTTCAGTTCCTTTGTTCCAGTTTGAAATATTCTATTTTTGGTCAAGTTAAGTGTCTATCTAATTGAAATTCATATGATATTATGGTGGTTCATTTTGGGAGGCATAAATTTACTGGATGTAATATTTGACCATTTGAAAAATGATCTTTTTCAGGCCAAAGAGATCAATGCTGGGACTTAGAATTTATATAAATAACTTGCATGCGGGGATAGAAGGGATGATTGCCAAATTTGCCAATGACACAAAAATTGGTTAGAAAATAAACTGTGAAGAGAACATAAGAAGGCTACGAAAAGGTATAGATAAATGAAGTATATTGTGAGAAAATGTGAAATTGTCTACTCTGACAGGAAGAATAAAAGAAGCAAATTATCGAAATGGTGAGAGATTGCAGAGTTCTGAGGTGCACAGGGATCTGGGTGGCCTTGTATATGATTCAGAAAAGGTTATTATGCATGCATGGCAAGAAATTAGGGAAGCTAATAGGGTGGGATTTTATGGTCTTGCTTGAGGTAGATGGGAAACTCCCAGCCGAGGTATATAAGTATAAGATATAAGAGCAACACAGCACGGGAAACAGGCCCTTCGGCCCAACGAGCCCGCGCCGCCGTCATAACTATATAGTAGCAATTTCATTATCCTATTATAGATTTAGGTTATTCCTAATATGGAAGACTCTCACTATAGGGACAATTTGTTTCCCAATCAGCCTAAGAGCGAATTTTTGGGTTGTGGGAGGAAACCGGAGTGCCCGGAGAAAACCCACGCAACCACGGGGAGAACGCGCAAACTCCCGCAGACACCGGCCCAATTCCAAGTGTCTGCACAGCCACATCGATAGTCTCTGAGCTGTCATGGTGCCTTTCAGATGGTCCACATAAAGCACCCATTTACGACATGAGGTACCAGGCAACCCATGAATCAACATCCAAGAGCCGTACTCGCACCACCTGCCGAATGCATGCTCAATGTTGGTCAAGTATGGACCGAATTACCTGTGGGGAAAAAAAAGCCGTAGTTAAACAGTCCTACTATATCCCTCTATCTGCATACCGCTCATGTGGCTGTCCAAGAGACCCTTAAACAGCCCCAGCGTGCCTGCTCCCACCACCTTACTCGGCAGTGCATTCCACACCCCCACTACCCTTTGTGTGAAAAACTGCCCTCTAATATTCGTCTTATACATAGCCCCCCTCACCCTATGGCCATGACCCCTCGTCCTATCCATTTCTAAAGGTGGAAAAAGTTTACCTCCATTTACTCTATCTATCCCCAACAGGTCAACAGGTTATCCCATTGTCCTCCCCTCACCCATACCTGTGGTGGGCGGGGCAATAGAATTCCAGCAATAGAATCGTATCATTTATTGCAAGGTGAATTAAATACAAAAGTACAGAGTCATCGAGTTACACGGTACAGAAAAGTCATCTGGCCCTTTGTGTCGACACAGGCAAAACTATACTAATCCTCCTTTCCAGCACTTGTCCATAGTCTCGAATGTTATGGCATTTCAAGTGCTCATCGTTGTATCTTTTAAAGTTTTCCTTGCTCCACCACCCTCCTTCAGTGCATACCAGACCCCAACAGTCCTCTGAGTAAAAGAATATTCTACAAATTCTCTCTAAACCCCCTGCCCTCCCCTAAAATGACAACACCTCTTTATTGACCCTTCACTAAAGGGAATATCTGCTTGCTATCTACCCTGTCCGTAACTCTCAGAATCTTATACATGTCAATCAAGCATTCTTTCAGCCTCATCTGCTCTTAAGAAAACAATCTGAGCCAGTGAAGGCTCTCTTCATAGCTGAAATTTTTCATCCCCGGCAAAATCCTGGTCAATCTCCTCTGCACCCTCGTCAGTTCAGTCATACCTTTCCTGTATGCTGGGCTTCAGTTATATAGGGCACTAGTGAGAGCACATTTGGAGTATAGTGCACAGCATTAGTCACTTTACTTAAGGAATGATGTAAATGGAAGCTCAGAAGATCTACCAGACTAATGCCTGTAATGGGTCGGCTGTTCTTTATAGATTAGATAGACTGGGCTTATATCTACTGGAGCTAAGAAGAATAAGGAGCGACTTGATTGAAATATATAAACTCCTGACGGATATTAACAGTGTGATGTGAAGAGGATGTTTCTTCTTTTAAAACAATCTAGAATCTTTGAATTATAGAATCCCTGCAGTGCAGAAGGAGACCATTTGGCCCACGGAGCCCACACCAATCACAATCTTACCCAGATTCTAACCCCATAACCCTGCATATTTACCATGTTAATCCACTGAAACTAAGGTCAATTTAGCACGGCTAATCAACTAAATTTGCACATCTTTGGACTGTGGGAGGAAACGGGAGCACCCAAAAGAAACCCACGTAGACATGAGGAGAATGTGCAAACTCCACACAGACAGTGACCCAAGGCCGGAATTGAACCTTGGTCCCTGGTGCTGTGAGACAGCAGTGCTAACCACTGTGCCACCCCAACCTAGGGGTTGCTGCTTAAAAAGAAAGGGTCTCATTTAAAACAGAGATGAGGTGAAAGGTTTTTTTTCGTTCAGAGGCTCATGAGTCTCTGGAACTCTTTTCCTGCAAAGGCAGTAGAAGCAGATTGTTTGAATATTTTTAAAGCAGTAGTAGATAGTTTCTTGGTAAGTAAGAAGGTGGTTGGGGATTAGTGGGATGCTGCAGATTTGAGGATACTGGCAGATCAGCAATGAACTTATTAAGTAGCTGAGCAGGCTTGAGGGGCTGAATAGCCTACTTTTGTTCCTTCATATATTTCAGTCACCCAGTGAGAATCTTGGTAATTCATTGCTTGAATTGCAATGCTTGTGTACAGTAGTATCTATCAGCTGTATCCCAGTTGTCATGTGGTGTTAAGTTGAAATATAACTTCAACGTTTGAGTGTGAAATTAAGACTGACACTACAGTGCGGTGCAAAAGGTAGTGCTTTTGCCTCTGAGACATAAAGTTACGTTAAAGTTTATTTAGTGTCACAGTAGACTTACATTAACACTGCAAGGGAGTTACTGTGAGAATCCCCTAGTGGCCACACTCCAGTGCCTGCTCGATACACCGACGGAGAATTTTGCTTGGCCAATGCACCTAACCAGCAAGCCTTTCAACTGCAGGGCTGAAGGAATACTCCACCGTAACAGATGTTGGAATAAATTTTCCAGTCCCATCTGCCATTGCAATCATTGCGGGTGGGATGGAAAATTTGACAGACCATCGAAAGGTCCATTGATCTGAGATAGGAATTTCAGGTCTTGGGGTGGGCACAACTGGAAAATCCCACCACTTTATTTCAGCTGAGACTTTAAACTGAAGCTGTATCTGTCCAAGTGTTAAAAATTCTTCTGCACTACTTCTAAGAAGGACAAATGAGTTATTCCCAGTGCCCTGGACAATATTTATCCTTAAATCAACATCACAGGAAAACAGATTATCTGGTCATTAGCACAACACTGTTTGTGGGGATTTGCTTTATACAACTTGGCTATAATTTTTTCCTGTAATGTAACAGTGATTACGCTGAATAAATTGGTTGTAAAGTAGTTTGAAATACCTGGTGGTTGTAAAAAGTGATACATAACCGCAAGGCTGCTTTTCTTTTTCCTTGCAAATAGGGTTCTCAGAGTTCCATCCATGAGATCTTTTAATTTCAGTTAAGGCTTACGTTTGGTCTGTATTCATAATATTTAATTAACAACTACCACGGAAAGTCCTTTCTGGAACACTTTAATACTCTTAATTTAAGGGAATAAATGTTATTATTGAAGAAAGAGACAATGCTGTCGAAACGTATTGTCTTGCACTCTTCAGAACAGCTTACACCACAAACCATTAGTGCAGGGAGCAACAATTTATACTGCGTGTGAAGAAAATGCTGATTGGTTGACAAGTGGATTGCTCTTGGTAGAGATGTTGCCATGGAGAATGCAACTGGGAAACAGTTAACTGTTAACTGCTAAGCTTTATTCAAATTTAAACCCAACAGACACTGCCATTGGAAATGAAGAAGAAATGACTGTCCCTCAAGCTTTTGCTTTAGTTGGAAAAAGCAGAATGTATGGACATGCTCCTTATGTCTGCAAAGGATGGGACCCTTTGTATCAATTTCTGTGGCTTCTAGTAAGCATAAGTGAGTCACACTATGAGACTGAAGGATAATCTTGAATTGGTTTTCAATGTAATATTTGGCAAAATCAAGATTGGTTAGCAGCTACTTTTGAATTGTGGAATCATATCTACTGCAGATCATTGTGTTTGGTGCTTTGACAGCATGGGCTGGTTAGGCACGGTCAGCATTTTGATGGCTGCGTACTGTCTGAGATGATCCACCTGTCATTGGGATGTTTGGCCTACATACTTGGCATCACACTGGTATTGAAATCCACATACCACATATTCGTGTGGTTGGCAGAAGATCTTTTTGATTGGATAACAGCATCCCCTGTCAGTGCAGAATACCACTCATGTTGCCACTGCAGAGTATCAGCATGCAATGGCAATCTTGGCCTCAACATTTTGAGACATATTACACTTCCACGGTAATCTGAGGTAGATTGGATGTGTTTTAGGGCTGAAAGTTGCAGTCTTAAGCCAATTTATGAGTTTGCGTGATACACCCTGAGCGAATGATCTGATTTTCCTACAGGATGACTTTGATGCATCCCATTTCAGAACCAAGTTTGCACAACAAGCAAATGGCCTTCTTTATGGGGTTGCAGTTAAGTCTAATCTTATAGCGTGTGGGATTGGAGGAATCACACTACATATATTGAGTGGTGACAGTAGAATAGTGAATAATTGTTTGAACCAGTTTCTATGCATTTGAAGTCAAACCTATGTGAACAACAAGGTTAAAAATAACAATAATAATTTGATAAAATATAACCGTGTTGACAAGCAAGTATCAGCTAAATATCACACAAAACCACATTCTCTGATGCATTTCGTATTTGAGGAATTTGAAATGCATCAGAAAGCCACAGTAAGTAATATATTTCGACCAAGAACAGGCAAGCTGCCCCCCATGTCCTGGCCAATATTTATTCCTCAATCAATATCACAAAAGATAGGTCACCTACTCCTTATCGCTGCTGTTTATGGGAGTTTGCTGAGTGCAAACAAACTTCCGTGTTTCCTACTTTATAGCAGTGACTAAACTTCAAAATTACTTAATTGGCTGTAAAGCATTTTTCAGCATCTGTTAGTCATGAAAAATGTTATAAAAATACAAATCTTCTGAATAGAAAATTTGATGAATCCTTTTCATGAAGGGAGCCACATTTCATTTCATTTTTTTTCTCAGTCAAGGGGGTGATGACTAAATTTCAAATAGGTAAGATTTGGTGTGACATTAAACAGGAATTTCAATAAACTGTTTGCGGTATGAAGAAAAGAAAATAATTACTGAGCAAAAATGAAACACTATCAAAGCAATAAATTAAACATTTAAAATTATGAGTACTTAATAAAGACAACCATTAGAATGTGAGATAGTCAAATTGTATGTTTCTGCACTCCAACAGCCACTGAGTAAGTTGCTGTGAGTATGTTGGTGTGTGCAGTGAGTGTGAGTGTGAACACTGACACTGGGAGTGAGACTCTCTGTCTCACACACACATACATGCTTTAACACACACAAATATATATGTTCTCACTTGCTCATATACATACACACACGCGCGCGCGCACACACACACACACACATATACATACACTCTTGCACAAACGTACTCTCTCTCTCACACAACACACACACACACACACGCCCACATGCTCTCTCATGCAAACACATATGCTCTCATTCTCTCACACACGTGCTCCTTCTCTCTCTCTCTCTCTCACATAGACAGACACACACACACACACACATTCACACACATCACACGCACACATCACACACATATGCTCTTTCTCTTATGCATACTCTATCAGACACACACACACTTTTACACACACATTTATGCACACTCTCTCTCTCACTCTCTTTTCCTCCCCAGCATCAGCCAGTTTCTATTTCCCCCACCTAGTAGCTACTTTGCGTCTCCACCCTCCACCTTGAAAGCTTCTCTTCCTCCCCAGCTGACTCAAAGTTGTGTTGTGTCATATTTTTAGGTTGAAGTAACTTTCTCCTCCAATCAGTTCTCTCCCACATTGCCACAGGTTGGCTAGCTAGTGACCCTGCAATGTTAAGGATGAGAAAGGAACATCCTGTTATTGGAGGAGCAAGTCTTTAAAATATCTTTGAATTCACTCATTGACATGTTTTGAAAAAGGGGCCCCTGGACCAAGTAGAGAGGCCTTACAGGCCAGATCATAACCACAGAACATGTTATGGACAAACCTTCTTTAATGCAAAGTTAGGGTTTATTAAACGTACGGTAGAAAATGGTATACATTTCTATAGCGAGCTTAAATACTGTTGAAACTCTTGGATTGAAGCAAGAAGAGTAATCCTGAGAAATAAGGTACAGAATGTTTAAATAGTGCAACAAATTAAAATTTCAATATTAACTTGAGTTGAGTAGGATGACCCGGACTATTCAAAAAAATGTTTTTGTTGCTTCACCCCAGCTTAAAGCAATATTCTATTTTTAATATTCAACTATCTTTTCACTGGTTTATTCTTGACAAGACTAAACGTGAAAACTCAAGAAACACACCTGATAACGTTCAACACTCTGCAGCTATTGTGATTTGTTCAGCTTGCATTTTGCTCTACTCAGTTCCCCTAATAATAAATAGAAAAAAAAGCTTACTGTGCCATCCTCAGTTAATTTCTATGCAGTTGTTTGCAGTTTCATGAGTTTTTATGAGTTGTCACTTATAGGTATTTCCTTACTTTGGCAAGCTGCGCATGATTCTTGAATTGCTTCATTTATAATTATCTTTATATCTTCAGGGCAAGGAGAGCAGCTTAACAGATATATAGGTCTAATATTCTGTGAACATTTTCTAAAAGATTGGATTCAAAAATACAAGTCTATCTAAATTTGCTCAATTAATTTCATCTGAATTTCACTGACAATGTGTTGCAAATTCAGATTTTTAAAGCCCTTTTTTCAGAGAGATAGATTGACTTATGGTGGATTAACAGCACAGCTATCACTCTGAAACCAATAGCTAAGGAAAGGTTCCTGCCAGGTTGTGACACAGTAATTTTGATTATCTGGTTGTATAAAATGGGCAATATTGTTTCGACCTCCCAATATAAATCCCTCCTGTTCACATCGTGTTATATACTTAAGCGGTTACACCAATGCTTTAAGAGTAGGTCACATGATTTGATCATGTGGTCATGGGGTGTTTGACAGGTTTTGTCTTAGTTTCATTTTGTACGCTGCAGAGGCAACGGCTCTGACAATAAACCTTGTTAGTTTGAATTTACATGTGCAAACCCAGATGTTTCTCTTTTTATGTAAAACCTACAACTCCTAACATCGTTGAGACATGAAACATTGTCACCCAAGGCAAAATAATTTTGATCTTGTCTGGTTTGGCTCTTTGATAGCTGGAATTTTAACTGCTGTTTTCAGGAATAGTGTTGCGCTTGTATTGACAGAACATTCTTTTAACAGTTAGACATGTCAATGCATGGAGATAGTAGAATGGAAAATCTGTACTGTCCAAAGAATTAAATTAGGGCCAAGTAGAAGGAAAAGAAATGGCTCAGAGGTCACATTCTCACTGTTGACTTAGAATGTTGTGAGTTCAAACCTGACTCCAAACATTCCTGTAAAATGCAGAAGAGAGCATTGATTTAATGAACCAAACAGTGAAGGGACAAGTCATTTAATGCTAATTTTTTTGCTCCAACTAACTAAACCTTATCAGTATAACTTTCAATCCCTTGCTCCCTTATGTATCTATCTAGTTTCCGTTTAAATGTGTCTGAGATATTCACCTGAATTATTCTTTACGGTTGAAAGTTCTTATCAATAATTTGGTTGAAGACGTTTCTCTTGAATTGGATATTTTAATGACTGTCTTATCTTTATGGCCCCTAGTTTGGTCTCCCCCACAAGAATAAACATATTCTCCACATTTACCCGATCAAATCTCTTCCTAATTTTAAAAGCTTCTGTTAGGCTACCATTCACCATTCCATTTCCCGGAGAGAAATTCCATCAGCTTTTCAGCATATCCCGATAAGAATATCTTCTTAGTTCTGGTATCATTTTAATTAATTCTCTTTTTTACTTTTCTGAACTCCCTGTATTTTTTTATTATTGTGAAGTAGGCTACTATGAAGTAGGCTAACATTCACAGTAACTTCATTGCAGTGTTACTGTAAGCCTTACATGTGACTAATTAATAAACTTTATTTTTACTTTACTTTATTAATACTACAACAAAGTTACTGTGAAAATTTCCTGTTCAAGCAGACAACAATTGGGCACAACTTCTGGCCAAGGGTCAATACAAAGTTAATGTCGCCTCTCTTACTCTTCAATTCCAACCCTCAAAAAATGAACCACTGCACTTATGTTGCTTTTTTTGTAGCCTTATTAATTGTGCCAAGGCTTTATAGAGAAACGCAGAAAATAGAAGCAGGTGTTAGCCTCTGCCATTCATCAAATTCAATAACCCCATCCTATCTTGCCTCCATACCTCTTGACCCCTTCAGCCCCAAGAGTTGTAAAGAACAAAGAACAAAACAGCATGGGAAACAGGCCCTTCGACCCAACAAGCCTGTGCCGACACCCCGATGTTCCCACCTCTACCCACGATCCCTGTCCGTGTTTATCGATATATGGACTAAAAACCTTTTCGAAATCAGACATTTTGGCCTCAACTACATTCTGTAGTAGTGAATTTCATACATTCACCACCTTGGGGGCGAATAAATTTCTAACTCTCGATGGTTTCACTCTGTCATTCCTAAAAGGTTTACCTCTTATCCTCAAACTATGATTTCCAGCTCTGGACTCCCCATTTTTGGGAACATTCTTTCTAAATCTATTTCCCTTTACATTTATCTGTGCAAAAAATCCATCCATTTTGTTTTGAATGCTCTAAGTGTTCAGGTCCAAAACCTTCTAATATTCCTTCTGCCGTTCTTACTATTTCTTACTGTGTCCATATTTGACACTGGCCCTTGATTTGTTTCTCACTTTTCTTATTGCTCTTGAAGTCTTTTTTTTCTTGTTCTTGATTTCCCCTGCTCAGGTTCCTTACACAGGCTCCCATGCCCCTGCCATATTGGTTTAAATTCTTCCCAACCAATCTAGCAAGTACCCCTCCCCCAATATCATGCCCAAAGGTAACTCATCCAGTTTGTAAAGATCCTACTTCACTCAGAATCAGTCCCAATGCCCCAGGAACATGAAACCCTCCCCTTCACACCATCTGTTCAGCCATGTGTTCATCTTATATATTCTGCTACTTCTACTTTCACTAGCATATGGCACTGGTATCAATCCTGAGATAACTACCTTTGAGGTACTACTTTTTAACTAGCTTCCTAGCTCTTATATTCTGCTTTTAGGACCTCATCTCTTTAAACCTATGTTGTTTATGGACTGGAGGATAGCGAATGTGGTCCCATTGTTCAAGAAGGGGAAGAGAGACCTTCCAGGGAATTATAGGCCAGTGAATCTTTCTTCTGTTGTGGGCAAAGTATTGGAGAGAATTATTAGGGATAGGATTTGTAGTTATTTAGAGAGAAATGAATTGATTCCGGATAGTCAGCATGGTTTTGTGAAGGGTAGGTCATGCCTTACTAACCTCATTGAGTTTTTTGAAAAAGTGACCAAAGAGGTGGATGGGGGTAAAGCAGTTGATGTGGTATATATGGACTTTAGTAAGGCGTTTGATAAGGTGGCCCATGGAAGACTTCTGCAGAAAATGCAGATGTATGGGATAGAGGGTGATTTAGCTAATTGGATTAGGAATTGGCTAGCAGATAGAAGACAGAGGGTGGTGGTTGATGGGAGATATTCATCGTGGAGTTCGGTGACAAGTGGTGTACCTCAGGGGTCTGTTTTGGGGCCCCTGCTGTTTGTAATTTTTATAAATGATCTGGATGAGGGTATTGAAGGATGGATTAGTAAATTTGCAGATGACACTAAAGTCGGTGGAGTGGTAGATAGTGAAGAGGGGTGTTATAGTTTGCAGAGAGACTTGGACAAGTTGCAGAGCTGGGCCGAGAGGTGGCAAATGGAGTTTAATGTGGAAAAGTGTGAGGTAATGCACTTTGGCAGGAATAATAAATGTGTAGAGTATAGGGCTAATGGTAGGATTCTTAATAGTGTTGATGAACAGAGGGATCTTGGTGTATTTGTGCATAGATCCCTGAAAGTAGGCAGTCAAGTCGATAAAGTTGTTAAGAAGGCATATGGAGTCTTAGCTTTTATTGGTAGGGGGATTGAATTTCGGAGCCGCAGCATCATGTTGCAACTGTACAAAACTCTAGTGCGGCCGCACTTGGAGTATTGTGTGCAGTTCTGGTCCCCACATTATAAGAAAGATGTGGAGGCATTGGAGAGGGTACAGAGGAGGTTTACCAGGATGTTGCCTGGTATGGAGGGCAGGTCTTATGAAGAGAGGCTGAGGGATTTGAGGTTGTTTTCGTTAGAAAGGAGGCGGCTAAGAGGAGACCTTATTGAAACATATAAGATGATTAGAGGTTTAGATAGGGTGGACAGTGATAGCCTTTTTCCTAGGATGGAGAAAGCTAGCACGAAGGGACACAGCTTTAAATTAAGGGGTGATAGTTATAGGACGGATATCAGAGGTAGGTTCTTTACCCGAAGGGTGGTTCGGAAGTGGAATGCCCTGCCTGCGGCAGTTGTAGGTGTGCCAAGTTTGGTGGCGTTTAAGAGGTTAGTTGATAAGTATATGGAAGAGAAGGGAATGGTTTAGTTTGGAGGGTCATTGCTTTTTATATTGGTCGGCGCAACATCGAAGGCCGAAGGGCCTGTTCTGTGCTGTTATGTTCTATGTTTGTACCATTGAGTATCACGGCAATTTGCTGTTCACCCTCTCCCCTCAGAATGTCCTGCAATATCTCTGAAACATCCTCGACCGGAGCACCAGGGAGACAACATACCATCCTGGGCTCTATTCTGAGATGATAGAAACATCAATTTCCCTCACAATTGAATTCCCTGTGACTATCGCATCTTTATGTCTTTTGCTCCTCCACTGTGCAGTAGATCCAACAGTAGTGCTATGGGTTTGGCTGTTGTTTTTAGTAACCAGTATGCCTCTACTCTGAGGCTCCTTTGTTTCTCTAATCCTTCAGACTATTATTCACTCAACACTATACATTCTCCTTATTCTTTGTGGCAAAAGACAATGATTATTTCACTTTTGTCCAGGACTGAGTGCAGTCTTGTGTTTGGATTTGCATTACTGCAAAGCAATTCCACATTGATTGTGTGCCACATCTTTAAACCTCATCTCATCAAAAATTAATTAAACTGTTTTGATTGTGATCAGTTATATTGCTAACAACATTGAAATGACATTCGTTGTAGCTTCAGTGAAAGTAAGGTCCATGATTATCCTTCTTTCTTTATCACAGGCACATCTGTTTATCTACTTACAATTACAATTACAATTGTTTGCTTTTTATTATCAGCCTTTAACTCAGTGTCAGCCAGGAGGCTGCTTACTTTTTATTTATTTAGTCAATGCAGAGTCCCTAAGCCAAGCAGTTTTTTTTTCTGGTCCTGATGTGTTGTGTGCGGACTAGCCTCCATTGAGACATGGATTGGACACTATTCCATGATGTGGTTCATGGTTTGCTCCCTCCCACAGGCACAGAGAGAGCTGGCACTAAAGCCCCGTCGGTGGAGGTTGGCCAAGCAGAGACTGTGGCCGATCCTGAGCCTGTTGAAGGTGGACCATTTTATTCTAGAATATTGAAACCAGGCACTATTGGGTTGGGTTTGAGACCATGCGCTTATTTGTCATGTCCAAGATTCCCATTCATTTGTCCAGGTGGAATTTGCATTGAAGTGCTAGGTAGGAGAGTTTTTCTAGATCTATTTTACCAATGGGAGTCGTACCTTTGGTGGACAGAATAGATCAGCATGAAGTGATGGGTGGGGGTCATTGCAAGCTGTTTCAACCTGTTTACTGGAGTCCTATTTTCCTTGCCATCCAACTCTTGTCTGTTTTCTCTGCACTTCTGCAATTTAAAAGTTTAAGGTCACTATGACTTTGGATGGCACGGTGTTACAGTGGTTCGCACTGCTGCTTCACAGCTCCAGGAACCCGCGTTTGATGCCCATCTTGGGTCACTACCTGTGCAGAGTCTGCACACTAATCCCGTGTCTGTGTCATGTGATGCAAAGTGAGAAGTCTCACAACACCAGGTTAAAGTCCAACAAGTTTATCTGATAGCAAACTCACAGGCTTTTAAACACTATTCCTTCATCAGGTGCGTGGAGAGTTCTGTTCACAAACAGGGTATATAAAGGCACACACAGTTAACAGAATATTGATTAGAATGCGAGTCTTTACAGCTAATCAGTATTCTGCAAACTACATATCCCTTTTATATACCCTATTTGTGAACAGAACTCTCCATTCACCTGACGAAAGAACAGTGTTCCGAAAACTTGTGGCGTTTACTATCAAATAAACCCGTTGGACTTTAATCTGGTGTTGTGAGACTGTGTTTATCCCGGTCCAACACCGGCATCTCCATGTTATGAAATGATGCAAGCACAGGAATAGCTGTGTCTCTGTGTGCCCTGGCATTACTCAGCCTGAAATCCTTTCATTTATTGTGCATGCACAGCTCTTATTTAACATCCGGAGTGAGAGCTCCATATTATATCGCTGGAAGATTTCAGGTGGCACATTGGTGACAAAATGCTGAGAAATATTACAAAAACCGTTGACAAGAGAATAGTCAGAAGTAACTGGGATAAAGCCAACTCTTCAACATGACAACTTAGTGAACGAACAGGCATTCGATCCAGCACTCTAGGAAAGCACTACAACTGATGATTGTTAATATTATGAGGATCATTGTTGAGAAACTGAATCTATTAGTACAAAACTTCAATTTTCATTCAATAGAACTACAGAATACTAGTAAAAGGCTTGACGAAGCGAAGGGGAGGATTGGTGCTGTGGAAAATGCAGCTTCCTGGGTTGAGGCCGACTTACAATCCATGGAAAAGCAGTTACATGGTATATCAGAATTCTTTGATGAAGAAAATATGTGGATTGTTGCTTTGTCAGAAGGAGCTAAGGATCCAGTTAAATTCTTCGAGAGCTGCCTCTTGCATTTCCTTCATTTAGAAACAAAAGCTGGCACATTAAATTAGAAAGGACACATGTATCCTGTCTCTGAAGCTCAGGGACAATCAACAGCCCCCGCTTGTAATTGTAAGTTTTCACAACTTCAAGATTGTCAAAGAGTATTGGAGGCAGCTAGACTTTATGGCACCTTGCTCTACAATGGTGTGAAGATATAACAGAAGCACACGGCTTTGATGAAGTTAGAAGATGGCTTAAATCTACTGGAGTGTAATACGCCCTTCTGGATCCTGCTGCATTGAGAATGACATTCAACAACTTCATAAAGATGGTCAACAATCTGACAAAAACCATTGCTGTTATAAACTGGGTGGAAGGCAATCATTTTGAGTAGCAGTTCACTACAAAACCCAGACTCTATCCTTTGTCATTATAATTCCTTTCTGATTCTGTGTTGGTATTTATCATTCTGACAGGGGTGATCTAGTAACTCAGAACTACAATGATTTTTTTTATCCTTAAGAATGAAATGGAACACATTGCTCAGCATGTTCCTTCTAGTTAAGCAGATTGTATAACACTGTGCAAAAATATCCTTCTTCCTTATTTTCATTCATATTCTTCAAATGGTGTTTTTTGGTTTCCTTTGCTCTGATCATGATAAACTTGAATAACACCACTGCTGGGAGGTGGGATTAGAATGCCCTTTTTGTGGCATATCTTTCCTCTTTTTTTGATGAGAAAGACTCCTTGCTGTAATTATGGAAGGTTTATAGGTATTGCTCTATAAAGCCCCACATTTGGTTTTGTATTTTTTCTTTCATTCAGTTACAAATAATTGATAATTCGTTCCGACAAGTCTCACTTTCTAGAAAAATACTTTGGTTTGTCATTGGTGCTTCAGCTTTAACTGGGGAGGAAACTAAAGCACCCAAAAGTCCACACAGAGAACATGCAAACTCCACACATTCACCCAGGATTGGAACTGAACCCAGATAATAGGTGCTTTGGGGCAGCGGTGCTAACCACTGTACCGCAATCAAATGGGTTTCCTGCAACAAAGTTATGTCAACTTTCTCCTTTTTAAGCAGAGACAAAATCCCTGTTTTGTTTGCACGGTTGAGTGGAGCAAGAAAATCTTTGGTGGATAAACCATTCTCTTTGTGTCAATATCTTACACTCTCTTTGGCTGAATAAGGAATGGTAGTGGCAACTATGAAACTTTGCTCCTGGAATGTACAGGGGACGCATCATCTTACTAAAAGAAAGAAGATTTTGTCTCTGCTTAAAAAAGAGAAAGTTGACATAGCTTTGTCGCAGGAAACCCATCTGGATGGTGGTACAATGGTGAGCACTGCTGCCCCACAGCACCCGTGACCTGGCTTCAATTCCAGTCCTGGGTGACTGTGTGGAGTTTGCATGTTCTCTGTGTGGATTTCTTCCAGTTTCCTTCCATAGTGCAAGGATGTGGAGGTCGTGTGGATTAACGATGTTAAATTGCCTCTTAGTGTCCCAAGATGCATAGCTTACAGGGATTAGCGGTGTGAATGTGTGAGGTTACAGGTGGGGCATGGGCTGGGTAAAATACTCAGTCAGAGGATTGTGTAGACTCGATGAGCCAAATGGCTTCTTTTTGCATTGGGGGTCTCTTATAACAAGATGCACCTGAAATTGGAACAAGACTGGGTTGGGCAGGCAATTTGTGCATCTCACTTGACTAGTAGCCAAGGGCTCATGATTTTAGTGAATAAGAATGTGTCTTTCAAACTGGAGAACTTTGTGTGAGGGATAAGTGGGGAATACATATGATGTGAAGATGCAGCTGCATGGGGAAAGCATTTCGATAATGGACATCTGTGGTCCCCAAATTAGTTGCCTGATTTTGTTCCTGAAGTCTTTACGGATTTGGCTGAATTAGCGTACAGTTCAGAGAAATACCTCCAGAGTCTACCTTCTTCTTAGTAAGGATAGTCAAATACGTCTCCAAATGAATGTAGGCCAAAATTCTCCCAAAAATAAAATCAAAGTGTCAAATTTGCATAAAAACTCTGGAATACTCTTGAAATAATGATAAAGCATTAGCAGCAGGATTAAGGAAAATCACAAGGCTTTTTATATATACACACACATACACACACAAAGAGGAAGCGAGTAATCAGGTAGAGGGTTGGCCCACTCAAGGACAAGGAATGAAATCTATGTGTGGAACCAGAGAAATGTGCGAGGTATTAAATGAGTTCTTTACTTTGCGTCAGTATTTACCAAAGAGAAGGATTTGGTGGGTGATGAATCTGGGAAAGGATATGTAGATAGTTTGACTCATGTTGGGATCAAAAAAGAGGAGATATTGGGGTTCTTGAGAAACATTAAAGTAGACAAATCCCCAGGGCCTGATTGGATATATCCCAGAATATTGAGAGAGACAAGGGAGGAGATTGCTCAGGCCTTGAAGAAATCTTTGTATCCTTACTGACTACAGGGGATGTCCGAGAGGATTGGAGAATAGCCAGTGTTGTTCCTTTGTTTAAGAAAGGTAGCAAGAATAATCCATGCAATTACAGGCTGGTGAGTCTTATATCAGTGGTCAGAAAATTATTGGAGAGGATTCTTCAAGAGAGGATTTATTCCCACTTGGAAATAAGTGGAGGTATTTGTGAGAGGCAACATGGTTTTGTGAAGGGGAGGTCGTGTCTCACTAACTTGATTGAGTTTTTTTTTTGAGGAAGTGACGAAGCTGATTGATGAGGGTCGGGTAGTGGATGTTGTCCACATGGACTTTAGTAAAGCCTTTGATAAGGTCCTTCATGGCAGACTGGTGCAGAAGGTGAAGTCGCTTGGGATCAGAGGTGAGCTGGCAAGGTGGATACACAACTGGCTGGGTTATAGAAAACAGGGAAGTGTGCATTTCTGAATGTGGCATTCCTCAGGGATCAGTGCTGGGACCTTTGCTGTTTGTGATGTATTTTAATAGTTTGATTAGTAAGTTTGCAGACCACACAAAGGTTGGAGGATTTGCGGATAGCAATGAGGACCATCAGGGGATACAGCAAGGTACAGATCAGTTGGAGACTTGGGCGGAGAGATGGCAGACAGGGCTTAATCCAGATAAATGTGAGCTAATGCATTTTGGGAAGGTCTCATACAGATAGGAAATATACAGTAAATGGCAGAACTCTTCAGAGTATTAATAAGCAAAGGGATCTAAGTGTATAGGTACACAGGTCACTGAAAATCGCAACACAAGTAAAGAAGATAGTCAAGAAGGCATTTAGCATGCTTGCCTTTGTTGGTGGGGGCACTGAGTTTAAAATTGGCAAGTCATGTTGCAGTTTTATAGAACGTTTGTGAGGCTGCACTTGAAATATATTAGTTATTATTATAGTTATTAATTATAGTGTTCAATTCTGGTTGCCAAACTACCAGAAGGATTTGGAGGCTTTGGAGAGGGTACAGAAAAGATTTACCAGGATGTTGCTTGATAAGCTATGAGGAGAGGTTGGAGAGACTTGGTTGGTTCTCATTGGAACAACAGAGGTTGAGGGGCAACCAAATAGAAGTCTACAAGATTATGAGAGGCGTGGACAGAGTGGATAATCAGAAGCTTTTTCCCAGGGTGGACACAGGTTTAAGGTGCGAGGGGAAAGGTTTAAAGAAGATGTATGAGCAGATTTTCTTACACAGAGAGTGATGAGTGCCTGGAACTTGCTACCAGGAGAGGTAGTGGAAGCATTTATGATGGTGAGTTTTAAGGGGCATCTGGATAAATACATGAACAGAATGGGAATGGCGGGATATGGTCCCCAGAAGGGTAGGGGGTTTTAGTTCAGTCGGGCAGCACGGTTGGTTCAGGTTTGAAGATTCAAAGGGCTTGTTCCTGTGTTGAAATTTTCTTTGTTTTAACCCCTGCAGGTTTTTTGGTGGGATTTTCAAAAAGAATCTTCCACACTGTGCATCACAGAGTGCCTTAGCGTGAATCATGTTGAAAATATAGGGGGCCAGGGCCTATTCCTGCTGGAGAGGCCACAGTATAACACAGAGTGGGCCAATGTGCAGATACTGACCTGTCATAGTGGGGATCAGTGCATGGACAGGAGTTTCGCAATGCTGGTTTCCCATTCGCTGGCCAGCTCGAGCATTGACCATTCCATTGCTGGCCTTCCTGCACCCCCACTCCTCTGTTGCTGGCTTCCCAGATACCTCTGGACCAATCCTGATCCCCCCCCCAGCCTGCCTCGATCTTCCCCACCACCTCTCTACTGGTATTCTTGATCTCCTGGTTGCCCACTTCACACATCAGCCTGAACCTTCGCTCAGTCCCAATCATCCCCACAGCCCCAAACATCCCTGCAGGTCAACCCCCCCACCTAATGACCAACCCTGATGCTGTCCTTCATCCCTCTGGCACTGATCTCAAGATGTAAAGATGCCGGCGTTGGATTGGAGTGGTAAGAACTCAGTAAGAATTTAGCAACACCAATTATTAATCCAACCGATTTATTTGATAGTAAAATGGCGAGCTTTCAACACTCCCGTGTCTTCATCATGAAGACACGGGAGTGTTGAAAGCTCGCCATTTTACTATCAAATAAATCGGTTGGATTAATAATTGGTGTTGCTAAATTCTTACTGATCTCAAGTGCAGAGTGGCAGCAGGACCTCCCCCCATTGATCTTTCCAAAAGGCCCCTCCCCATTTGGCCCCACCCCTTGACATTGCCCAATGGGAATGGCCAGGCTGGTAATGCCCAGGGCCTCTTAACCCTGAACTCCTGGAGGGCCTCCGTAGCCTCTTCACTCCAGTGGGGTCAGGTTGCCAGTTCTCCCTTAGTGGAGAGCTTCTGTTGTCCCCCAACTGGGGTGAAACACTCCTGGCTGGGGTAGAGGCTAGAGGGCCTGGAGAATACAATCCCGGCTCTGCTAATGATATTAAAATGAAGATCTAAGTATTTAAATTAGTTCTGCACCCATTTCTGGCATATAGCTGATGCCGCTGGAAATCCAGGACCCAGAGATGTGTGGAGGCCCTGGCACTGAGTGGGGAGCTCACTAAATGGCCTCCGTTTACGTCTCCTGGGAGCTGCACCCCATATTTTTTGTTTGTCAAACATTATACTCTTCCCAGCATATTGAGTCAGCACTGGTTTCCAATGCCACTCGGATTATGTTAATTTCTTTCAGCATTGAGTGGCTCGAATTTTCACCATCCTCCCTGTCCAATGATTTTACCTGAGGGGGTGGGGGGAGGTTCGCCATTGGCCAAAATGTTTACTGGACCGCATGCTTCTTCGCAGACAAAGCAGCCTGTTAATTCCAATCCCATCTTCCACCTTAAACGTGCATTCCATCCACCAGTCTGTACCCTTTACAAAGTGCCTCGCAGCAATTCACCAAAGCTCCTTTTCAGAAGTGTTTTCCGAACGCTATTGTCCAGAAGAACAAGGAAAGCAATCCCATGGGAAAAACCACCACCTGCATGCCCCCTTCTGAGTGAGTCACCATCCTGATCTGAAATTCTGGACGTCGTGCATTAGGAAGGAAGTTAAATCTTTAGAGACAAAGCAAAGATGATTTACTCGAATGGTATCAGCAACGCAGGATGCTACTTATAAGGAGAGATGAGAGAATGGATGATTATTTTCTGAAGGGCAGCAAAGATTAAGGGAAGCTTTAACAGAGGTGTTCCAAGTCCTGATGGAAGCAATAAGGAGAAGCTGCGTACATTGGAAGAGAGGGACATTGAGTTATCAGAATTCACAAAATGCCAAAGGTGTGAAACAGATTATGTTTTTTAACTATGTAATTTTTAATCATCTGGGATCCCTTGCTTGAAAGACTGGTGGCACAGCAGTTCTCACTGCTGCCTCACAGCATCGGGGACCCAGGTTCAATTTCCAGCTTGGGTCACCGTCTGCACGTTCTCCCCGTGTCTGCCAGGGTTTCCTCTGGGTGCTCTGGTTTCCTCCCACAATCCAAAAATTGTGCTGGATAGTTGCATTGGCTAAGTTCTCCCTCAGTGTACCCGAACAGAATGTGGCAACCAGGGGATTTTCTCTGTAACTTCATTTCAGTGTTAATGTAAGCCTACTTGTAACACTAATAAATAGTAAATTAATAAATGAATAAATAAATAAAATGGATTCAGTAAAAACGGTCAAAGGAGGATTGGATAAATGCTTGAAGGGGAAAGTTTGCTGGACTTTGGAGAAGAGCAGGGGCAGCTCCTTTAAACAGCTGTTGCAGGCACCTTTGGTTGAATGACCCGGTTCTGTGACTTTCTATGTACAAATAAATAATAAATAAGTGTTTCCCTCGATTTATGGCACCGCGTCTGCCGTTAATTGTATCGTCCAGGAGAAATTGTAGTTTTATGCTTTCGGCCAATAACTGAATAAAAAAGCTTATCCAATTTGATAAATGCACTACAACTGAAAATAACAGTAAAATGAGAAATTAAAATATATGTAAAAATGTAGTTCATGTTCAAAAAAAAGTGGATGACCAATAAGATAAGTAGTGACGGATAGCTACACATCCTGCACTCGGGAGCAAAAGATAAGCAAGTCAATTGAAACATAGTTATCAGAGTGAGTCATTTAATTAGTTTTCCTTGTCCTATTCGTCAAAGACAGGGAGACTTTTATTTCTTCTATTCAATCATATCTTACAAAAAAAAGTATAGATTAAATTTTTGTGCGTAGAAATCTTTTCAGCTTGATTCCGTTATTTTTATACTCGTTCATTACCATCAACACTAGGGCAGGCTTTATTCTTTTAAACCATTATATTATGACATGTGATAGTAATAAGAATGGAGGTAATGCCTTGAGAAACGTAAATATGATTGAATGTTCTGTTAAACAGTACTCTAAGGATTCTTAATCCTCCAAATGAAGATCCATGAATAACAATGAGAAGTTTTGTTTTAAGGAAGGCCATTTAAACTCAGTGGAGCTTTTTGAAAAGGTCAGTAGTGAGGAACTTGTGGAGAATCATTCAGCTTTAATGTTATATGATGTCACTGCTGTTCTATCTGTCCTCTCAGTACATAAATACTTGGGGATAAAGGAATAGGATGGACCAATTAACAGACCCATGACATATTTGAAGTAGAACAAGGAAATGTGTCCAGGCTAACATTAATCCCTCGAGCTACATTACAAAGAATGAATTATCTACTCAATTATCTCATTGCTGTTTGTGAAATAATATATTTAACATCCTTTTGGATTGCCACACCAAGTTTAGCTGCTTTTAGTTTGTAAGCATTACTGGAAAGACATAGACAATCAATCCATCAATCTTATCATCCAGTAACATTTACTTTTCTGTCTCAGTCCTTTGTACTTTCTTTATATTGCAAGTTCCCATTTAGTCTGTCTTTGCAATTCATATTCTCCATTAGAACTATTTTAAATCTAAAATTTAGTTTAATAGTGGAGTCTGCCAGAAATCAGCAGTCATTTGTTAAAGTGTCGCTAGGTCTGCTCATAATGTAACTTTTGACCATTTACTTTGTGGGCTCACTGTTTCATTAAATAGAAATCTTATTTTTCTGTTGCTATCTGTTTTGTATTTGACTAAAGAGTTACGAAGATGAAGTCTATTAGTATTTCAGAATCTGTACAATTTCATGTTGCACTTTAGATAGTTAGATTTTGACTCTGTAAATTGAGGAAGAGATGAAAGTGACAGCGCCAAAAGGTTAAGATAATTATTTTTTTTCCCAAAACAAATCTCCGACAACAATTAAAAGCCAAAGACCACACTTGTGGAAGATAATTTTCAGTGCCAGGGAAGTTGTTTGTTAGTAGTTAAGATTTAGCACGCTTGGTACATAGTTTGCCATATATCCAGGTGCCATATTGTAAAGGCGCACAGTGTCAGTGAAAGACCATTGGAGAAAGAAGATGGATATTCTGAAGATGAAGACGGACTGCCGAAGAAAGAAGATGGATCTTTAGGAACATTCTGAGGGCGGAAGATGGATTTCCACATTGACATTGAATCTAGATGATCTCCCTGTAGATCTTCCCCTTACTCACTGCTGTGGTGTTCTAGAATCCAGCATTTCTGGCAGCCCTCATTCCAAACTGTGGAGTCTGTGCCATGCATGGTTCAGATGAGTACTGACATCTGCATGCCACATTGTTCCAGACGTGTATTTTTTACCAGTGAGTTTTCCTGCTGGCGATGTGGAGAATTGAGCTTTGGAAGATTCTGGTTGGGTTCAATTTCATGGAATTGGAATCAATTTCATGGGATCTCCAGTGTGTTTCCTGATCCTCCGTGGTGGGCACCAGCAGAAGAATGGTTCTGTGGAATTTTGGGAATTGCATGCCGGCAGGAAACTAATTTTTGAATTCCCACCAAATTCGACCCCATTCCCAACCCACAATTAAGTGAATTCTGGCCAGGGGCTCTGAATCTTTTTGGATCACCATTTCATTCATAGCTCCAGTCATTTTTAAAATTTGATTGATTTGTACCTTAATTGCTTATTGAACTTGCCGCACAAAATTGTGTCTGGTAATTAATAGAGCAAGTATTTGATCATTTTTTAATCCATTGTTAATCCATCGCTTAGCACAGAAATCGAATAATTGAAGTGATGGAATCGCATTGCTTTCGCTCATAAACAGTTTATAAGATGTGTTAAAATGCTTACTTGCCCATTTTATGATTTTTTTAGTTGGAGAAAACAGAATAGACAAACAATGATGAAAAACAACATGTAAAACAGTGTTTAAGAGAAGAAAGATAACACAAGTAGGACTTCACAGAAGAATTAAGACATAAGGGAACAACTTAAGTTTAAAAAAACGTATACATGAAGTGGAGGAATATATGATCAGAGAGAATATAAAAAGACTAATAAATAAATTGAAACTAAAGGAAGACAAAGAGGAACTATAAAATTAAATTAGCAAAGAATAGCCAATGAAATAGTAAATTATTTTGCAGAGACATCAGTAAAAGAGGAAGGCTGTGATGGGATAAGAGCATCGAGGGACAGATAGGATAAAGCCACAGATAACAATGTAGGAATGGCTGAGATATTGGGCAGGATTTTTTTCCTCTCTACAGCGTGTCTCGCTGCGGCGGGAGGCAGCTTGCCCCTCGCTTGTGGTGGGGTCGTATGTCCCCGCTGTTGTAATCAGAGTTTCCCATCATACGTACCCCTTCCATCGGGAATCTTGTGGTGGCAGGGATGTGCCGTCAGTGGGAATGTATCTGGCTGGTGTGAACGATAGCAATATTTCAGCGATTAAATAATGACATTGCTTTGTCGTTCAGCAGGGAGGAAGAACGAATGGGGAGGTGGGTAATGGGATAACTTAAAATTAAAATGGTAGTGTATTTGATGCAGCAAATAAACTAATTAAGGACAAAACTTTGGCTCCAGATCGATTGTCTGTAATTTCAAAGAATCTAACAAAGATAATTAACAGAGGCCTTAATATTCATATTTAATATTTCACAGCTAAAAAGTGTCATGTCAGAAGACTGATGGGAGTCAATGTAATTCCTATATTTAAGAAATGGATTGAACAGATGCAGGGAATTATGGACCAGTCAGCTTAGCATCAGTGGTCGGAAAACTAAAGGAATCCTTATGAAAGGGGAGACTCAAAGAACACATAGAAATAAGAAATATAATACTGATTCATCAGCATGGATTTCAAAAAGGAAAACCTTGTTTGGCCAACCTTTTTGATTTTGTTTAGGCAGTAACAGAGTGAGTAGCTAGTAGTAATGTGTAGATGTAACTTATCTGAAGGACATTGATATGATGAATCATAATAGACTAATGAATAAAGTTAGAGAATATAGAGGCAGGAGAAGTGGTGGGATAAAAGCAGACAGTGGGAGTAAAGAATAATTATTCAGAGTGATAATTGTGGGAAGTGGTGTTCCACAGGATCAGTCCTGTGGAAAAACAGTTACTTTCGTTTACAACTAATGTCGACGGTTTGAACTTGGGAATCAAAGATGCAGTTTCTAAATTTGCAGTTGTCAACAAAGTTTGGAGATAATCCATGCTGAGAAGGATTGCAATCAATTACAAGAGAATGTTAATAAACTTAAAGATTGGGCAAACTATTGCAAATGAAGTTCAACACAGGTGAAAATGAGGTAGCACATTTTGGTAGGGAGAATAGGGAGGTCATGTATTACTTGGAAAATGTTGGGGGAGATTCTCCGACCTTGCAGCCACATGTTTCCCATTGGTGGGAGGAGGTGTGCTTTTGGTTGCAGCAGGATTCTCCAGTCCCGTTGATGTTACCCTACACCAGCGTGATACCCATGGGTGGGGTGTGCTGCCAGCAGGACTGGAGGATCCCACCAGCATGAATGGACAGTGAATTCCAGCCATTAAGTCTTGGTGCAGCAGAGGAACAAGTAAACCAATACTAAAGGTTATACCAGAGGTGACAAGAACACAAATAAAGTACACCAAGGGTTGAGCTTTAATTCTAGAGGAATAAAATTGAACATTGGAGATGTTAAACTAAAGCTATATCAAACCTTGGTTGTATCACACTTTGCATATTTAGATATGCATTGTAAGAAAGATGTGGAGGCACTGGAAAGGGTACAGAGGAGGTTTACCAGGATGTTGCCTGATATGGTGGGAAGCTCTTACGAGGGAAGGTTGAGGGACTTGACGTTATTTTCATTAGAGAGAAGAAGGTTAAGAGGTGATCTAATTGATGCATGCACGATGATCAGAGAGTTAGATAGCGTGGACAGTGAGAGCCTTTTTCCTCAGATGGTGATGGCTAACATGAGGGGACATAGCTTTAAATTAAGGGGTGGTAGTTATAGGACGGATGTCAGTGGTAGGTTCTTTACTCAGAGGGTAGTAAGGGGCATTGAATGCCCTACCTGCAGCAGTTGTGGACTCACCAACTTTAAGGGAGTTCAAATGGTCAGTGGATAGGCATATGGATAACATTGGAATAGTTTAGGTGAGAGGGTCATTAGATTGTTCCACTGGTCGGCGCAACATCGAGGGCCGAAGGGCCTGCACTGCACTGTAATGTTCTATGTTCTATAAAGGATATAGAGGCACAAGAGAAAGTGCAGGAAGGTTAAGAGCAGATGTATTTCAATTTAATGTGACTGGCAAAAGAAGCAACACAGGAATGAGCGAAAGGTTTTCTATGCAGCACTTGGGATCTGGAACGCTCTGTTTGTGCATGTGATATAGGCAGAGCTAATCAGTGTTGAAAGAAATCTGGATAATTAATCTGACATTAAAACATTTGCAGGGCTAGAGGGAGAAAGAGAGGAGTATAACTCAGTAAGTTACTCTTGGAAAGAACAGCACAGACACAATGGACGAAATGGCCTCTGTTTGTTCGTAAACATTGATTTTTAAATAAAATTACTGCTAGTTTGCCAAGATAATGATGCAGGAAAATTCTATGTTCAAAGTGAGTGAATTTTTTTTATTTGTTCAAGGGATGTTGGCCTCGCTAGCTGGGGCAACGTTTATTAACTATCCCTAATTACCCTTGAACTAAGTGGCTCACAAGGTCATTTCAAATGGCATTTAAAGAGCCCATTGCTGTTGGTCTGGAGTCACATGAAGGCCAGCCCAGGTAAAGGTAACAGGTTTCATTCCTGAATCAAATGTCTTTATTCCCAACAATCAACAATGATTTCATGATCATCATTAGACTTGTAATTCTGTATTTTTATTGAATTCAAATTTCACCTTCTGCTGTGGTGGGATTTAAACCTGGTTCCCAAAAGCATTACTCTGGGTCTGGATTACTAGTCCAGTGACAATACCACTACGTCACCGTCTCCCCAGGCTACGCCATACCACTTCCCTGTCTGAGGTTGACATATTTTGCAGTTGTTTAACATCAAAAAAAAAAGTTGCAACAGATTTTGATTTCTCATCTTGTAGCTCTCAGTATGCTTCCAATGTTTAATAAATAGTAAGTATTTTAAGCAAAGTCTGTCAAAAAGAATTGTAATAGGTCTAAGACCCTCATGTATTTTATATCCACATAGCTACTTTTTAAATCTTAAATGTGGACAATGACTTTTCAAAATGACTGAAGCTGTGTCAACCTATGACAATTAACAGAAATTAGATCACACCAAAACTGAAAATATTGGAAAATATCTATCGCTTACAAAGGGAAAAAATGTTAATAGATCGGTGATGAGAAATCAGGGCTGTTTAAAAATAAACTCCCTTCAGTCTATAAAATAATATATATTAATAAACAAGTACAAAATATGCTAATTTACTCTAATGGACAATATTATTTTACTGAACTATAAAAAATAAATTGAAGTTAATGTTGCAAGCTATATTCAAGTTCCTTTTTGCCTTATTTCCCACCCTTTATTGTGTGTTTTTCCTTGTCTTTTACATTGAATTACATAGGAAACATAGGACTGATGGGTCATTCAATCCAACCTTGTCCATGGCTGGAATTCTCAAACCTTGCCTATGGCTGGAATTTTCCACTGCAGTGAACGAGGATTCAGCTGAACTCCAAATTCTCCACTCTTGCTGGTCGTGGTAGCACAGTGTATGACATTGGAGAATCCCAGCCCATGTGTTTATATTCCACTAGAATTTCTTCCCAACCTTCCTCAGCTAATTCTGTCAGCAAAACCTGGTGTTGCCTCCTCCCTCATATACTCACCTAGCTTCCCCTTAAACATTGCTTATTAGATGCACTTCAACCACTGCATATAGCAGTGAATTTCACATCCTCACCACTCTCTGGTTAAAGGCATTTCATCTGCATTTAGTTTTTTGGATAATTTAATATTAATAGCCTTTAATTTTGTCTTTTTCCATATGTGCAAATGCTCTCTTAACATCTATTCCATCAAAACATTGCATACTTTTAGATACCCTCTTTGATCATCTCTCAGACTTGTCTTTTGAAGAGGAAGAAAAGAACCATCTTGTTCAACCTTCCCTGAAGTATGCAACCTCACATTTCTGATATCATCCTCCTAAATTTTCTTTTATTTTTTTCTAATGCCTTTATATTCTTTCTACAATATGGTGACCAAACTGTATAGTCAAGTCTGGTCTAACTAAGGTTCAATAAAAGTTTAACATAGCTTTTTTTCAAATTTTCCAGTCGATGCATTTAAAAATAAACTCTGGTTCTCATTTTTCTTTTCATCGACTTATTAACCTGAGCCACCACTGTTCATGATTTGTTTATTTGTCGTCTGAAATTCCTTTTCACTACTGCTCTAGTTAGATCCTCATTTTCCAAGTCATATGTGACCTTATTAATGTTCTTCGTAAATTGCAATGCCTTTATCTGCGTTGAAATTCATTTGGCAATTCGGTAACTATTCTCCAACATGCCAAATGTCTTCTTGCAATTATTACAATTCTTTTTAATGTTGATGACCTCCTCCCAATTTTTTAAAGTGAAGTTTATTTATTAGTGTGACAAGTAGGTTTGCATTCACACTGCAATGAAGTTAGCGTGAAAATCCCCTAATTTTCACACTAGCACCTGTTCAGGCACACTGAGGGAGAATTTAGCATGGTCAGTGCATCTAACCAACATGTCTTTTGGATTGTGGGAGGAAACCAGAGCACCTAAAGGAAACCCATGCCGACACAGGGGGAATATGCAAACTCCAACAGATAGTGACCCAAGCTGGGAATCAAACTTGTGTCTTTGGCACTGTGAGACAGCAATGCTAACTGCTGTGTCACTGTCTACCTTAATCTGATGTCATCTGCAAATTTAATAGTTGTGTTCCTGATTACAAACTCCAAATTATATATAGAAATTGTGAGAAAGAGTGATCACAGCACTGATCCTACTGGGACTTTTCATCTTCTGCCACTCAAAGGCTATCCTTCACTCCATATTTTTGTCCATTTCCAGATAGCTGTTCATTTAGCGCTTGACAGTTTCAAATAGCTGCTTGAGCTCTGAGACGCCGTGGTCTGTGCTGATTCGTTAATCTGTCATCAAGCACCATTTGGTCTTATGAAAATCTAGATAAATTAATCTATTCCGTTACTCTCTCTTTTCAAAGAGTTTAGTGAGGTTGGTCAAAACAGACCTTCCCTTTTGAAGTTCATACTGGCTATTTATTATTACATGTTTGGGCTCTAAGTGTTTTTTCTCTTTCTCTTGTAGTAGTGATTCAATTTTTTTTCCTATTGCTGATGTTAAAGGCTAAGGTTTCTTGGAAGTAATCTTTTAAATATAGGTATAATATTAGAGATCTGCCAGTTCTCTGACAATAGACTTTTCCTAACAAATGATTAAATATGTGCATCGCTGCCTCTTGCTATCTCTTTGCTAGATTCTTAATAACATGCAGAGATGCAATTCATCCCAGCCAGTAGTTTTATCCTTTTTGAGTTTGATTGCTTTATTTAATATTTCTGCTCTTTATTTCAAATGCAGTTATGCAATTTCTGACCTCCCATCATGTCCACTTGAACCATCTCTGCAGTGATGTTTAAGTAATCAGTTAGTATTTTTGCCATTTCATAGCTGTGTCTGGTTTTATCCTGTCCATTTCCCTGTGGCTCTATTCCTGACCCTACTTCCTGTTTTTAAGCTTTATTTTCCTGCAGAATATTTCACTATTTTGTTTGATGCTTGGCAGGTGAATTTGCCTTGCTTTATTTTCTCACCTAATCTCATTTCACCATCTCGTCCCATGCTCTCCTCTGCTGCTCATGAGTTGAATTTTATCATCCATGCAGAGACCTTTGGAGAGGTTATGGTGGGGTGGGGAAAACATTTCTGAAATGCTTGTGCTAAAGTGGTTTAATGACATGCTCCCATCTCCAAGGGTTTCTGTGGAGGCAGAGTCTGGACATCCAACCAGATGCCAGCTGCAGCTAACAAATCAGTGGTAGTTAAGTGGCCATTTGCTGACAATACTGAGCCCACTGGGATCTTTCAAAAGGAAGGCAGGCCCTTTGCTGAGGCTGAAGCCCAGTGGATAGCTGGAGGGAGCCCCCTGGTAGTAGCTGTAACAAGTCTTCAGAGGCAGAAGTTCCTTTAACAAAATCCCTTTATTTACAAATTCCAACCACTGTACACAGACTATCAGTCAGCAGTCGAGAGAAACTGACACTCCCAATTAAATACAAGGGAATGAATCCCTGATTGGCCTATCAACTGATTCCTTAACCAGGGACATTGTTTGGTGACTCCTTAATCAGGGAATTCACACTCCAATAGACCAACCTCAATGGCGTAATTAAAGTCACTGCAATAACCAGAGAAGAGAGAGGTCTTTTTTAATCCAGTTCACCCACGCCACTTAAAACTCCCCTTCCCAACAATCGCACCACCCTTACCCCACAACCAACAGTGTGCTAAAGGGCCACATTTACAGCTGCAGGCTCCCCTTCTTCCATGGTAGCCTGGTGCAAAAGTAAAATACTGCAGATGCTGACACTCTGAATTGGAAACAGAAAATGCTGAGCAACTCAAGCAGTGGAGAGGGTTACAGAGGAGAGAATTAATTGCTTAAAGGTTGGTTGATGATGGCTTGGCATCTGTGGCCGCAGTTTATTTTTGAACACTATTGAAGTCTTCAGTGGGTGCCTCCATCTTCAGGCACACTCACAGTCCCCCATCTACATCTGCTGGCACTGAGAGAAACGGGGCTCTCCGCCTTGCTGTTCTCAATTGGATGGAGCTCCCAGAGATGGTTGATAAATTTACCATCCTCAAGAAGATTGTTCAGGCCTCAAAGTATCCAGATTGGGATTCAGAAATGTTCCAAGCCCACCTTTAAAAGCAAAAGAGACAAGGTTCCCCTGCCTGTGCTCAACGAGTGCTATGTTCTTCACCGTCACTGTTTCCTTTATTCCCTTATTCATCCATGGTTTCTCAATAGTTCACTCTTGATTTTATTGGAATATATAATTTCCTGGACTCTATTGGCCAAGTTAAATGCTATTAATCTGTTTTACATCATTCTTTGTCAAGACTGATTTTGATTTTATAGTTAGCCTTTCAAAAATCAATATTTTTTTTCAATATTTGGCTCTTTTCTTTATCATGCTTATATCCTTCTCAGTTATTGGCCAGAACCCTACCACCTCACCGTTCATAGGAAACGGCATGGACGAGGGCCCGACAATGGAAATCTCCATTGACCTCAGGCGGGAATTTCCAGTCTCTCTGGAGCAAAGCTGTAAAATCTTGCCCAATGTCTCAAATTATATTTGCTCACTATTGTCTAGATGTTCCCCTCTTGTTTTTCATTTACCTACTCTGGTTGATTGTCCATTACTAGGTCCAGTGGTGAATCACCCTTTGCTTGTTTATATATTGGGTTAGAAAGATGTCTTCTACATTTTGCGTAAATGCCTTCCCTTTGTCCCCTTTACCCACCTACCTTCTGATAATTCATTTTGGGGCAGTTAAAATCCCCATGAACAATTATCCTTTTGTTTCCCCAAAGGAAATCTGCCGTCTTTACCTGGTCTTGCCTATATGTCACTCCAGAGCCACAGCAATGTGATGAACTCCCGACTGACCTCTGAAGAAGGGTAGCAAGGGAAGGGCAATAAATGCTGGACAGCCAGAGACACTGATATCCCATGAATGAATAAAAATAAATTGTCTACACATGTCTTTCTCCAGCTCCTTTCCATTACTGGGTGGACCATTCCCATTTGTGTGATTGATCATTGATTCTTTCTTCTCTCTACCAGCTTGTATTATGTTTCTGTCCTGTTGGTGGTTGAGTCTCTTTGTGCTCTTACCATTTTATTATCTCTGATAATTACAGTTATATCACCTGTACTTTTCTTCTCAATATTTTCTGAATATGCTGTGCCTTGCAATGTTACATTGGGTTTTCAAATATCTCCTGATGATTTGAGATCCTGTCTGATTGTTGGTCCACTTTTGCCCAGATGTTCAGACAATGCCTGACTTCTTGATCCTGTAGCAGTTTAATTCAATTTTACAACATGCTTCGCTAAAACATTTAGCTCATTCTTCATTCATGTGTCTCACATGTCATTGGTATTTTGCATGAAATTTTTCTTTGTGATCATCAGTAAAGGCAAAATCTAACTCATTACCAAAAGTTAAATTTCCTCTTATATTGATTAATGATTGCATTCATCTTTCTATTACTGAGCTCAGCCACAGTTAGGGATAAAAATACCAGATTCAAAAGCAGTACCTTACATGCTGCTCTTAGTTATTAACAAAACTGTCATAGTGCCTAAGGAGGATTATATTCTTTCAGGATTACTTTAACTTTGTGTGACAGTATAAAATAGGAAAGTTCAATTCATCCCTCTATTACACATCATTACCGAGTAACTGGCAACTGCACTTATATTATCCAAAATCATCACTACCCACTTTGTATCAATTGATGTTAATTCTGTTTTATTATATATTTAGGCCTCGTAAGTTCAGTGTCAGCTGTAGCTCAATTGGTAATGCTGTCACCTTGGAGCTCCGGGCTCAATTGCCACTCCAAGACTTGAGTATGAAAGAAATTAAGGCTGACGCTCCAGTGCAATGGTGAGGGGTTGCTGCATTGTTGGAGACATTAGGCAGGATCTTTTTGAGCCAACCATGAGAATGCTGGTGTAGGTTCAAGATGCATGAAACCCGGAAGTTTCAGATCTCACTGGTGAGATCACAACTTATGATTTTCCTTGTCCCTCATTGGAAATGTGATCAGGTTCATACCAAAAATCAGCATGAACAAGTGACCAAATCCAATTGCCTTCTGCTCAATGCACCATAGTGTGGTATCAGCTGTGGTTTTTAATGGGTAGCATTCTCACATTGGAGTCAGAAGGCTTGTAGGTTCAAGGTACACTCCTGAGGTTTGATCATAATACCTAGGCTGACATTCCCAGTGGAATTCTGCAGTATTAGAAGTGCTATATTTAGATGAGATCTTGAACTGAGGTCCTGCCTCTCAGGGAAAGCTGGAATCCCACAAGGCTACTTTGAAGAAGGGAAAAAAAAAATTCCAAGATGTCCTGGAAAATATTTATCCATCAAACAACATCACTCGAGTATCTGGTCATTATCATACTGCTGTATGTTGCTATATGCGGATTGACTGCTACCTCCAATGTTACAACATGACTACACATGCAAAATACTTTACTGACAGTGAAATACTTTGGAATATCCTGGCAATGTGAAAGTTGTTGAACAAAGGAAGGCTTTTTCACTCTTTTTCTTTTCTCGACTAGGAAAGATCTATCAAACTGGGGGGATTGTTGTTGGTGCAGGCTCAATGGGAAGGTGGCAAGGTGACACAGTGGTTAGCACTGCTGCCCCAAAATTCCAGGCACCTGGGTTCAACTCCCAGGCTTGCATCACTGGCTGTGTGGAATTTGCACATTCTCCCCATGCCTATGTGGGTTTCCTCCAGGTGTTCTGGTTTCTTCCCACCATCCGAAGATGTGCATGTTACGTGCATTGGCCATGTTAAATTGCCCCTAAGTGTCCCAGGATGCATAGGTTAGAGGGATTAGCAGAGTAAATATGTGGGGTTACGGAGATAGAGCCGAGGTGGGATGGTTGACAGTGCAGACTCAGTAGGCCGAATGGCCTCTCTCTACTTCCAGGCTTCGATGATTCAATGAACTCAAGTTTCAACTTATTCAGCGTTCACTGACTCGAGAGGGATTTCCAATGTCTTTGCTGAATCACAAGAGGCAATTTAGTCAGAGGGTGGGGCTGAGGGACGGGGAAGGGGCAGCATTGTTACCCACATTCATCGTATTTTTGATGTTGTGTAATGTTCTTTAATAATCACTTAAGAATCTCAAATTTATTCTCATGAATCCTCAATTCCACCAGTTCGTGTTGAACTATGCCTCTGCCATGTTGTCCCTTATTTGGTAAAAGAACATGAAAATATTTTTCCCACTATAGCTTCAATTGGCTGGAAAGTGACAAGTTGTTTCAAGTCAGTATTATGAATGCTTTTGCAGATTTTATATTAATGAAATACCTTTTGTTCTTGAGGAATAAACAATGAACCACAATTATAACAGGAAGAGAAATAATCAATATAATAGATTATTCTATGTAAAAGAAATTATGTCATATTCTACTTGGCTCTTGTTCATCTTTGCTGGTTTACTGTGTTAGTCTCCTGTGGCTTTGAATACCAACTGTGTAAAAGTAATTTAATTCTGAGTGAAGCACACTAGAATATACAATTATGAAAGGAGTGAGCCTCGGGAATCATTAGACTTCTAACTGAAGTATGTCTGGCTTCTTAATTTTAACGTTTTTCCTTCGTGCAGTAACAATGCTTATTCCCAAGTTGGTGATATTCACAATAATGTGACATTTAATTGGCCTCAAGTGTGTTTCATTTTGTCTGTGAGCAGACATTGAGGTTGGGAGTTTCCAGCCACATTCACCCCAACACCAAAAAGTGCTGTCTGAGGGCAACAGACCATTGCATAGTCTGCCCACCCAACCCTCTCCACCGCACCAGCTATGATTCCCATTGTGGGTGAGACAGAAAAAAAAAACCCTAAAAGTTTGACCTTCTTAATATCAACACAACATCGTAAAAATATGCAAATGTAGTTTAGAGAAAAATAAGTAATTACTCAGCAGAGTCTCGATATCCAGTAATTTGATGACTGTTCCATCTTTAGATGCTGAAGGTTGTCTTTCCTTTGTATTCCTATAGCAAATATATTGAACCTAATAGTTATAGCAAAGGCAAGTGGGGCATTCAATGCCCAGCCCTATTCAACTGAGTCAATTGCTAGGATATGTCAGTTAATAGTCAGCCTCTTTGCTAGCAGACTGGGTCAGAATGCCCAATTTCCTTCTGAAAGAGGGATTAGTGCAGTGGTGGACAACCTACAGCCTGGAGGTCACTTGCAGCCCATCAGGGTTCTGAGTGTGACTCACAAGGCATTTTGTTGCTCATGCTCAGGGCCGCTACATTCCATTGGTTTCCATCTATGTGGCTTTTTTTCCTATCAGTATAGCTGAGGTGAGATGTGTGCAAAACAAGGGCAGCTGGTGTGATATGCACTTTGACTATACACAACCGTGAGAGCATTGCACTTCCCCCTGCATCCAATCAAGCACAAATACTTATTTTGTGTTTACCACTTGATGTTAAAGGCATTTCAATTAATATCTGAGTGAGCATTTTTTATAATTTATGATTGAGCATTTTCTCTAACTTATGAAATATTTAATGTGTGTTCAATGTATTCAGTCTTATTCGAGACTCATGGTTAGTGAACAAGCCTGACTTCAATCTTGCGGTCCACTCTGATGAAGGAAGGTTACTAATGCACCCCACTGTCTAACCTTAGTTGCTTGTCACTGCTTCACTGAATCTTGTAAATTTCTTTCATACTCACCATTATTAACTTTTTAAAAAAAAAATCCAGATTTATTTAATCGTCGTGGTATTTGAACTCAAATCTCTGCATTATTAATCTACGGGTGAAGTTTTCCACCTCTGTCCCCCTAATCCCCAGGACATGTTTTCCAGCGGCAGAGGCAGTTCATCATTCACTGCTTGTGATATCATCTAATCCTGCCGTGTCTAAGGCATTTTGCATTGATCAGCCGTCCTGCTGCCAGGGATCCTGGGGGAGAGTCACCCAGAAAAATCCCACCTTCTGTCTGTTATATTAATAGCCCAGTAGCATAATAACTACACTGATGCTCACAAAATGACTTTAGGCCATAGATTTATGGCCTGATAGGATTTAGCCTGGCACAGTGTAAAACATTGTATTGAAGAAGAGTGAAATAAAAATCCAATAAAGATGCAATGAACTAAAAAGATACAAAAACTGCAAACTCAGTAAATACCATTCTTCAATACAGTATCTATATATGTGTATGTATGTGTATATATGCCCCCAATAAACCTTGTTTTAATATGAAATGATATGCAACTGAGACAGCATGACACAGTCTTCATCAAAGTATAGTTCTCATATAAATCCTGATTCTATAGCAGAGAAGGAATATGGCTTACTATTAAACTATAAAAATTTTTTAATACGTATTAACTGTCTTGCTTTCTGATTGCTGATTGGAATGTGATAAACTTGAAATATTTCTACCAAGGTTATTTGATGATGCTGACATCATGTACAAGCTAGTGAAGTTCCCTCGGAGAAAACTTTTATTAGTTTGAAATAATGGGATGAATTTGGATTTGAATTGGGGTTCAGAAGAATGAGAGGTGGTCTTATTAAGATAAGTAGGATTCTCAGGGGGTCTGACAGAATAAGGACTGAGAGGATGTTTCCACTTGTGGGAGAGTCTAGGACCAGGGGGCATAATCTCAGAGTAAGGGGTTGCCCATTTAAGACAGAGATCCGGAGAATGTTTCTTCTCTCAGAAGGTCATGAATCTGTGGAATTCTTGATCACAGAGCTGTGGAGATTGAGTCATTGATTCAAGGCTGAGACGAGTTTTAATCAGTAAGGGAAATAGTGTTATAAGGATAAGACAGGAAAGTGGAGATTTTTTATTGGTACCTTTCTAATCAAAAAAAGCCAGTTCAAATTAAGTCTAATCTTGGTCCCCATATGAGGGGTAAACAAGATCCACGTTGATGGAATGAGGCATTGCATCCCTTCCTAGGCTTGATCTATTGCGTCATTTAGCCAAAAGATTGAGATGCCTTTGCATCATTTGCCATTGCAAGAAAATTGCATCAAGTAAACATTGGTTTAACCTCATTGGCTGCCCTGATCTTTTATACTAGCTTAGGCAAACCACCATCACAGATGTCAGCACACCACCCCAGTGAAATGGACTAGCTTCGTCCCCTGTCTGATCATGGTTTCACCCCTGCCAGTTAATTATTGAGACTTATCAAATCAGATCAGCCATGATCTCATTAAATGATGAAGCAAACTCGATGGACTGAATAGCCTACTTCCACTCCTCTATCTTATGATCTTAAGGCATTGTTTGTTAGCTTTCTAATAATTCATTCATTGAATATGAAGGGCAGAATTTTTATTGCCCACCTCTAACCTTCATTGACGAATGTAGTGAGCTTTTTTTCGTACATTGTTGCAATCTTTTTGGTGAAGACACTCCACAATGCGGTTAGGGAAGACGATCCTGAATTTTGACCTAACTATGATGAATGAATAGTGATACGTTTCCAAGTAAGGATGATGTGTGGCTTGGAGGGGAACTTGCAAGTAGTCACTTTCCCATGTGTCTATTGCCCCTGTTCTTCAAAGTCCTAAAGGTTGGAGATTTGGGAGATACAGCTGAAGGAGCTTTGCTAAGCTTCTGTAATGTATTGTAAATGGTACACAGTTCAGTCAAGTTATACTAGTAGTGGATTGGGTGCCTGGATTTCTGGAGTTCAGTTCTTTTGTCCATGTTTTTAATGAGATCAGGAGCTGAATGGTCCAGTTGGAACCTACACTGAGCGTCAATAGCAGGTTATTGCTGAGTAAGTGTCATTTGATTTGATTTGATTTATTATTGTCACATATATTGGGATATAATGAAAAGTAGATTTTCTTGTGCACTATACAGATAAAAATACCATCAATAAAGTATATAGGGGGAGGAATGGAAAAGAGAGGGTGCAGAATATACTGCTACACTCCTAGTTAAATGGTAGAGAAAGATTAGTTTAAGATTAAGTAGGTCCATTCAAATATATGATGGCAACAGCAAAGCTGTTCTTGAGTCGGTTGGTATGTAATCTCAGACTTTAACATATTTTTCCCGATGGAAAAAGATGGAAGTAACAATGCTCTGGGTGCATGGGATTGATTTTGATGGACTTTAATTTGCCAGTTTGGATTTATCCTGCTTTTCACGGACAGGACGCGTGTACAATTTTCTATATTGTCAGGTAGATGCTAGTGTTGGAACTGTATTTCAACAGTCCAGAGCACAGCTCTTTAAGAAAACAGCTAGGATGACATTGCAACCAACAGCATTAAGTGAATACAATGCAATCTGCCATTTCTTGATATCAAGTGGAGTTCATTCCATTGACTGAAGAATGATACCTGTAATACTGGGATATCAGAAAGAGCTCAAAATAGATCAACTACTTAGTACATCTGACCAAAAATGGTCGCATACACTTAATCTTCTCTTTTATAGTCTCATGCTAAGCTCCACCATCATTCAGGATGGGAATGCTCCTGACACCTTTTTCTGTTAGTTCTTTGGTTGTCCATCATCATTCAGGATTGCATGTAGCTGGATAGCAGAACTTTGATCGGATCTGTTAGTGGCAGCATCACTGAGCCTAATCTACATGTTTCACATGTATATATCTTCATCATTCTGGCGCACATTTTCAAGGGTGCTGGATATTATTCCCATCATGCTCTTCTCCGTGTCATATCCAGCAAAAGTTGGTTCCCTTGCTTGATGGTAATGTTAGAAACAAAAATGTGACAAGTCATGAAATTACAGATGGTGGTGGAATACAGTTATTCTGCAGTTAATGTCCACGGAATCTCATAGATGTCTGGTTTTGACATCTAGATCTCTATCTGAATCTATCCCATTTTGCCAGAAGATAGTATCAGAAAACAGGAATGTGTTCAGAGTGAAAATGGGACTTCATCTCCTTAAGAACTAATGTGCAGTCAGTATTGTTACCAATACAACCATGAACAAAAGGATCTGTAACAGGGACGATTGTTGAGGACAAATTCAAGTCTGTGTTTTCTTTGTGCTGGTCCTGTTTGTAAGTGGAAAGTTTGACTATTTGGCAGTTGCACTTGGCACCTTGGAGTTTAAGATGCATCATCAAACATCCAACAGGAAGCAAAGGAATTTTCAATGTGCTGTCATCTCGTTAGCTCCCTCTTAGTTTGTGGATGATATCTACTCAGGTGATGGGTTTCTGCCATGGGTTTTATGTAATTGAACAGGCTAATTCTTGACCCGCAGATCTTTAGGCACATGGGGCAGTGAGGTCTGGAGTGATGGGTTTCCTTTCCTGAGAGGGCCAGAGAAATTGAAACGGCAAATGTCACAATAACAGTTCTTAATGAAAAGATCAAGAGCAATAGGAGGCCAGAAAGTGGGGTCCAGGTAGAAAGAGAATCCTGGAGGTGGTGAAAGTATCCATTGAACAGGGAAAAGATTCCTTCTCAAAGAAGTGAGGCAAGAGAAGACAAGTTCATGCATTGATCCAAGCCTGAAGGGGATGAACTGAGTCATTGGCCGAGTCCAGAATGTTCAGCACCTCTCAACTGAATCTGGAAAAAATTATGAATTTTACTTTAATTTTTACCTCTTTCTTGCCTCCATGTGGTCCATCTTTGAAACGTTCCTTCCCTTCCTTGCCCTCTCTGTCTCATTTCCAAAGATAGACTGACCACCAATATTCATTGCAAACACACTACTCCCACCGCTACCTTGAATACAACACCTCACACCCCTCCACCCCATCATAACTCCATCTGCTTCTCCCAGTTTCTCTGCATTGGTTCCAATGATGTCATCTTTGTAAATGGTGCTTCTGACATGTCCGCTTTTCTCCTTAACTGAGTTTTCCTCCTGCCCGTGCTTGACAAGGCACTCAATTTGGTTTGACCCATTTCCACATGCCTGACTTCACCCTTTTCCTCCCTCCCAGAACCATGACTTCGGTCTTCCTGTCCTCACTTTCCAGTCCACCATCCTCTGCATTCAAAGGACCATCCTTCACCATTTCCGCCAATTCCAGCACGATGCAACCACAAAACACATCTTCCTCGCACCTCCCCAATCAGCATTCCACAAGGGCTACTCCCTGTGTGAAACCCTAGTACGCTTCTTCATCACGCCCAACTTCCCGTCCCTTTCCCACAGCACCTTCCCTTGCAAACACGGAAGCTGCAATTCCTTTCCTCTCAACACCTCAAACTTTCTTCAAATTAAGCAATCTTTTAATTGCATGTCTTTCAATTTGGTTAATTGTACTCACTGTTCCTTATGCAGTCTCTTTCAAACTGGGGAGGACATACACATTGGGTAACTGCTCAGCAGAATGCCTTCTCTCAGTCTGCAAGCATAATCCATAATACTGTGGTGGCACGGTAGCATAGTGGTTAGCACTGCTGCTTCACAGCTCCAGGGACCTGGATTTGATTCCCAGCTCAGCTCACTGTCTGTGTGGAGTTTGCATGTTCTCCTCATGTCTGCATGGGTTTCCTCTGGGTGCTCCGGTTTCCTCCCACAGTCCAAAGATGTGTGGGTTTGGTTGATTGCCCCTCAGTGTGCTGAGGGGGATAGGTTAGAGGGATTAGCGGATAAAATATGTAGGGATATGAGTGTTGGACCTGGGTGGGATTGTGGTCGTTGCAGACTTGATGTGCCTCTTTCTGCACTTGAGGGTTCTCTGGTTCAAACCATCCTGTTGCTTATCAATTTAACTCAGCACCGTGCCCCATGTCCACATGTCTATCCTTGGCCTGCTGCAATGCTCTATTGACTTGGCACAAACCGGAGGGGCAACATCTCATCGTCCAAATGTTCACATTACAACATTCAGGACTCAACATTGAGTTCAACAACAGAAGACTGAGATTTTTTTCCTCCATCTTAAATCCCTTTTAGAAAATATCCCAAATATGTATTGCCTCAATGAAAATCCCAACCTGCCCCCACAAGGCCATTTATCATTTGCTCTTAAAGTTGTTACATCTTGTTGCAATCTACTCTTTAATTTTTAACAAACTCTTCCTTTCTCTATGATCAAGAGGCAAAAGGACTCAAAATGTCAATCCTGCTTTCTGTCCTTACAGATGCTGCAAAACCCGCTGAGTTTTTCCAGCACCCTCTCTTCTTGTTTCATCTTATTCTGTCTTGCCAGAGATCAGCAAGTGGAGCCAGTGTGAGGGTTTGATCTCCTTGAGCAGGAGCACTGAATGGTGGCAATGGGCAAAGACAATCCACGCTTGCCCGAGGTCAACAGACCTTTATGTGGCCCATGTCCTGCCCACTACAATTCCCCTGGCAGGTTGCACAGGAAACTTCCATCCCATGTAGCAAAAAAAACCTGCTTTGTCAAGAATTTCTACAGGTGGCAACTCTTAGGGGGAAAAGAAGTTTTTTTTATACCATTTTTTCAGTGTCAAGTAGCTGGGAGTCTTGTTATTATTTTTACATGTAAATTAATAACTAATTAACTAATGAGATAAAGTTAGATAATCATGGCGGGATGGTGATTTTCCATGACAGCAACATGTGGGAATCAGTGGAATGCATTCCTGTTGCAGAAAATTAGTAATCGTTTGTGGCTTGAGCAACTTCAGCTCGGAATTGCTCAGCTGGAACCCGAGGAGGAGAATTTTCCAGGCATTTCTTGCTGGAAGACAATCACTCTTCTTAGCTAAGATTTGGTCAAATATTTGGTCGTTATAGTAGAAGACACGGGCTGCATCCCAAAACTGGAGGGTTACCTGGGTGCAAAAACAAGTGAGGAAATTAAGGAAATTCACATCAAGCAGAGAAAAAGTACTGAGAAATTTAAGGAATGGAGATTGAGTAAATCTCCAGGCCTAATCCAAAGCTTCTAGAAGAGATAACTGTAAGATAATGGATATGTGGACTGTGATTTTCCACAGTTTACTAGATTCTGGTATGGTCAGGGCAGATTGGAATTTGGCAAATATAATACAGCTATTCAAGAAAGAATGGAAAGAGAAAACAGAGAACATAAATGAATTAGGCTGATATCAGTCATCCGGAAAATGCTGGAATCCATAATTAAGGAATTTTCACTAATGTACATAGAAATACATAGTAAAATCAGACAGGATCTGTTGTTGAGGTTGTGAATGTTGTAAAGGTGGGGGTTAAATGTTATATATTATGTTATATGTAAGGGTTGAGTTCTGATTAGTAGACAATGTTCAATAGGTTTGTTGTGAATTGAGTCGTGGACGGGGGTGAGTGATAAAATCTGCTACTTCTTCCTGAATCACGTTCACTTGCTCAGAGAAACAATCCTGGTATTTGACCTTCGGACCTATATCTTCCCACTACCTCCTTTGCACGTGGGAGGTAGGACGATTTCCTCCCACCGTCCCCCTGCAGATATGGGACATCTCACCACCTGTCCGCCTTCCCATCAAGATCTCAACTCCATTTTCTGAAAATTTTGCTGCTCACACTCTGACAGAGAAAAGCAGCACGTTATTTAAACGGAGTGAAATTTCAGACCTCTGAGATGTAGAAGGATCTATGTGCTTTGGAAGATAAATCACAAAAAGTCTGCAGGAAGCAAGTAAATAGGAAGAAAAATGGAATCTTGTTGTTTATTTCAAGGGGTTTGGAATACAAAAGATTTGTCACACTTGTAGGGGGCATTTCTGATACATATCTGGAACACTGTGTACAGTTTGGGTCTTATTTATGAAAGGTTATAAATGTAGTAGAAGCTGTTCAAAAGTATTTGCCATCTTGAAAATTCAGATTTTAATCTTCTTTTCTCTGAACCCAAGCTATTCCAATTTAATTTTGTCTTTAAAATCCCTCATTCCTGGAATCATTCTGATCGATCATATTCTTACTCCGGTGTGGTGACCAAAACTGAAAAAAAATATACTATTTGTGTTGAATCAATGGTTCGGCATTAATTCCTTGCTTTTGTATTCAATATCTCAATATCCCTTTACTAAGTGCTTTCACTGCATCCTGCCATCTTTAAAGATTGATGCACACAAATCCACAAGTCCATCCCTTCCCTCCCTTTAGACTTGTGTCATTATATTTAAATTGTTCCTACCTGTTCCTTCTGCTAAAATGTATTGCATTCCACTTCTCTGTATTAAATTGCATCCTCTATCCCCTTATTTTACGAATGTCCTGTTGCAGTTAATTGTTATCATGTTCACTGTTAACTGCATCTTGAAGTATTATTGATATCATTAGCAAATTTTGAAAATGCTCCTCTTCATTCCAATGTCACAACTTATTTAGATATAAATCCTTGGTCTGAACACTGATCCTTGGGAATACAATTGTTTACCATCCTCCAGTCTGAAAACAAACTTTTAGCGTGCTGTTTTTCTGACCTTAAGCCTATTGTTTAATCCAAGCTGACACCAAGCTCTGTACTTCAGGAATCTCAATTTTGTGATCCAGACATTGCTTTAATTATTACTGTTCAGATTGCCTTTTGAAAAACTGTCACTACTTATTTATATTTAGAATGTGCAGATGACTTCAAATGAACATAAGATTTGTGTTGGCCTGATGCTGTTGAGCTTCATGCTTGGTGTCTGATGATGTTCCTAATTCCTTGATGAAATTAATGGTTTGCAATCTTTCTCAGATATCAGTTATTCTACACTGACCTTTGCAACTTTCCTGCAGCTATGGTGTTACAGGTATTATGTGTTTGTATAGATAAGCATGCTTGACTCACATTTTTCATGGAAACTTCTTGGTTCTATTATTTTGTTGTTTAAAGGGACCCAGGAGATGGTGCTATTCCCTACAGGTTAATACCTTCCTCTAATCAAAGACTATGACGTGTGAATTTCCATTACTGTCCTAGAGATCTTCATGGTTTGCATTGATCAGCTTTTGTACAATGGACTCCTATGCACTAGGAATAAGAGTGAGATAGCTAAGTCGATTTTTCTCCTGCCACCCTTGTAGACTGGAGAGAGATCACATTTCCATTCTATCTGTGGAGACAGCATTTATCAAATCTCAGCAACAAAAAGACCATTTACACAAAACACTGACCTATCATACTGATTTCTTACTATTAGAGAAATTTAAAACTCATCCAACTGCACTAACTCTATCCCCTGGTAGTATTTTGTTTTTCTACCTAAATAAATGCCACGGTCTCCACCTCAAATACTCCCTGTGACAAAGCATTTTATCATTTTCACTTGAAAAGCAATTCTCCGAATTTCACTTAAGTGCTGATCCCTTGTTACTCATTACACAATCACAGCCTTGCTCTATTAAAATCTTCAATAAATGAAACATGTATTAAATGGAGCATAGGGTGCATGGTGGCACAGTGCTTAATACTGCTGCCTCACAGGACCCAGGTTCAATTCCTGGCTTGTGTCACTGTCTTTGCAGAGTCTGCACATTCTCTCTGTGTCTGCATGCGTTTCCTCCCACAGTCAGAAAGACCTGCTGGTTAGGTGCATTGACCATGCTAAATTCTCCCTTACTGTCCCCGAACAAATGCCAGAATGTCTCGGTGATTTTCACAGGAACTTCACTGCAGTATTAATGTAAGCCTACTTGTGACACCAATAAATAAACTTAAATTAGATTTCCTCTTAGTCTTTCCATTGCACATACACTGCTACAACCACAACTGATGTTACTGTTGAGCAAGTCAGATGCCAGAGTAAAATCTGTCTCACTGATCATAAGACCTTTCTTTATTATTGGAAACAAGGATGAAGACTTCTTTAAAATTTTAAAAATCAAAATATTATTGAAAGAGAAAAGTAACTTACACACACACAGGAAAGAGGTTACACAGTTAAAAACTCTTACAGAACAACTTGTGATGTTAGTGTATGTTGAAGTGATTTTTTTTTAAAATCATGATCTCTGCAGCTCTCAGCTTCTCAGCTCACAGCCTTAGCTCATGTCATTATGGCTCTGGTTTGACTGGAGGCACAGTTTTACTGTTGTTTAAATGGGGGCTTGTTTATTTTGACTGGGATGTTTGTGACTCTGCAGTGTTAGAAGAAAAATGGTTGGCAGGGCAGGTGATAGTTTTTTTTCATTTTCAGTTTGGAGCTACATATTTGAGTCTTAATCTTAGAAGTGGTATCAAGTTGAAAAGAAATTTCTCTCTCTCTTTCCCTGGTTTTAGGAATTCTGCAGGTTAGCTGAAAGCATTGTCTTGACTTTCTGAAGAGGGAAATCGGCTCTTGGTGGCCTGCCTAAAGTCTCTGGTGTTTTGGGTAGCTGTTCTGACTTCAAACTGTTCTGAGTCTATCCAGAGAACTGCAGACTTCACCCAATGATCTCAAGTCCAGTATCACGTGAGCATTAGTTTTTGCTGTGTTAAAGCTTGAAAACAGTCATTTGTCTACGTGACTGGTTTTATTGGAACATGACATACTATCTGTAACCCCCGTAACTTGCCTGGGTTAGCAAAAAACCTCACTTACTGTGCTGTCTGGAGAAAACACACAATTCTCCAACACACACTTCACACACATTGTTCGCCACTTTAACACCTCAATAGCAGGTTAGATGTAAGGATTCGCATTCTAATCAGCAATCTCTGACTGTCTGTGCTGATGTGTGCTATTGCAGACCAGAACACTGCATTTGCCTGAGGAAGACACAGAGTGTTGAAAGCTCGCTTTTTTACTATCGAATAAATCGGTTGGATTATAAATTGGTGTTGCTAAATTCTTACTGAGTTATTGGAACACATCAGGAATATTTTTTAAGGGTTATCCATGATTGTTGTTGTTCTATTTCTTGTTTGTAATTGATAAGATTCCTTGCTAATTTTCTTACTGTACGTGTGAACTATATTCCAAAATAAACTTTGTTTGAGAAAAGCTTCCAAGTGGGTGGGCCATTTGAATCATCCCTGAAATGGTATGATTCTAGCCAAATTCACAAGGCAAAATTTATGATCCAGGCGGGCTCCATAAAACACATTGGAGTTTCTGACCTGAACCATAATAAACCCCAAACAAAACATGCTCGATAAAGTTGCTCATCATTCTTAAAAATCCTGCCCACTGAAGTAAAGGTACATAATTAAACAACACCTTTATAGATTTTAACCACAGAAATCAAGTTGATATTACCCAAGTCAATGAATTGTATCATTTTATTGAAGATATACTTCATGACTTTTTAGATTCTTTCACTCTGATGTGGAATTTCAAAAGCAGCTTCAGAAACAAACTGTTTCCTAAAACACAGTGATTGGTGTGATTGGCTTAACGTTGATTGGTGTCCCCAAGTCAAAACTTTCGCAGCTTCTCAGCATTCCACACAAAGGAACTGGTGATCAGAACTTCCCCCATACAATAACTCTGTTCAATATCATTTCTTCTTTAATCACAGTTCCATTGTCTTAAGCACCTCTTTGAACCCAACTTCTCCAAATATAAAAATCTTTCATGTTTTCTATTTTACTTTTAGGTGAATAAAATTCAATATACCTTTTTTGGTTAGTTGTGCAATCCCTGTAAGTTGCAAATGTTCCCCACATCATATATTAGCATATCTCATCTCCTAACCCTTTATGCCACACCTCCTCTTAGGTATGCTATGCAACTTTTTAATAACCACATGAACCTATATTTTAAACTGTTTATATTGCATTTCTATAACCCCTCTTTCTGTAACTACTGATTCAACTCAACTCCCTATCTTTCCCTCCCCAAGTCTGAGGGTTCAATCCCCCACAGTATTCTCAACCTTAGGCAAGACAGCACTGCAATACCCGTGAAAGTAAGCCAGGTAATCGAGATCATCTCCGGCAACAGGCCGTGAAAATCATGGGTGAAAGTGGTGTACAATGGACACTACAGTATAATAGTTACAAATAATAAATCACTCTGTCCACGCACAATTTCCACCCGTCATTTCATGTTGCTAGGCTCAGCAAACCCACACACACACGCCCAGCACTTCATTTCTGTGGAGTGTGAGAATGGTTGTCCGTCCGTCCCACACTGAGGGCAGAATAAGTAAGCCCTGCTTCAGGAAATTACATCCCCAACCTCAGGCTACACTTCCCATTCATGGAAGGAGCAAAACTAGCCCCCTTCATCAACTCAAATCAAAATTCATCTCCCATATAGCCTTCACATTTTCTCCCTTCCACCCTGGAATGAGTCTGGTGAATCTTCTTGCCAGGAACTAGGAAACTGGAGCCTTGATTTCACATAAAGAAAACCTGAATGATACCCAGCTCAAATAAGGGCCACAATTTCACTCACCACCAACAGTTTATTAATAACTTTGCCAGTCAAGATCATTACTCCCAAACCTCTACCAAGCTATCATTCTTATCCAGGAGGCTCCAACTTCTCTTGTGCAAACTACCTAATTTTTGTAGGAGTCTGCAATGAGCCAAATTATCAGATGTTTTCATGCGTTCCTGATTTATCCCCTACCTGAGAGTGTTAACACATCCCACAATCATAACTATGGACTGTCTCTGTTAAAATTCCATCCATTATCTCTGCAGTAGCTACAATGTGACTGGGTGCTTTGAGGGGGGGAAGGGTCTGGGTGGTTTCCTGGGTGTGGCAGGTGGAGTTTGGTTGTGGCCATCAGAAGGACTTGAAAGTCTCACTCTTCACCTGTCCTTTGGAAATCCAAAGTCGTGCATGCCTCGAATCACTGTCGGTTTTCTTCAGAGGACAATTCCTGGAGTATCTGTGGGTCAGAGACACCCAATACTCCTATCGCCTTGGGAATAGAGAGAGAGGATGCAACAAAGGGAGACTCTTTCTAGTGAATAACAAAGGCTAGCAACAGGCAGTGGCAGAGGGAGAGACTGGTCAGGGCAAACCATCTGTAGAAGCATTATAAAAGACAGGCAGAAAGCAGTGTAGAAGGTGGGCACCTGCTGGTGAGCTGTATAAGGGACTCCTGGTTCATGTTTGACTGGGAGACTCTAATACAGCCCACGAGCAGATGTGGCATTGTCAGCTGACAGTGGGTTACAGCAAAGAAATGCTTCCCAGCTGTGAAATCAAATATGTTTCCCATGAATGTCATCAGCCCCCTGAGATTTTTATTTAAAATCGTGTGGGAAATGGGAAAGAGCAAATGAGTAGAAGTGTTGTACTGTTCAGGTTATGAATCAAGAATGGAACAACACCGTTAAAATTCCATCCATTATCTCTGCAGTAGCTGCAATTCCCTCAATCTGTAGCCTGGCAACATATGATTGACATTTCCGACTCAGTCTCTGGTTTTGACCCCATCAAATATTGCTTTTCCCCAACTTAGAAAATGGCTAATTCTGTTATTTGCAGAATGAACAGCAGATTGAGTGAAATAGATTGCACCTTTCATTGAGGATATTGAAGCTTTATCATGGATTTCTGGATTGGAAACCAGGTATTATTGTTTACAAACAGTAGTCATCTTGTCGATTATACTGGCTGGCAGATTGCTATGATTTGTTCTCTGAAGTCAGCTTGGTTCAAAAATAGTGCTGCAAAACCTGTTGGATTTCTGATACGTGCAATCTTTTACTACTTTAACACCTATTTTACATTTTGAAGATTGAAGCCATCACATCACTCATCTTTAACTATTTTCTCATCAATTTTAAGCTGTGTTAAATTGAAGACAGGGACCATGTTGACCATGCGATATCTTAAAATTATTGGGCAGATTATTTGTGCACTTTGCAAACTCTGTGGAGACTGCGGCTGGGATGCAAAACAAAACTGGTTCTCAGACCTCAACTAAATAATTAGAATGAGTTGTCTGTTATATCTAAAAGGGAAACTCATCCGTATAGAGAGATCCATCTTACACTGGGAAGGATAATGGAGTTGCAGGTGGGATGAGCACAGACCAACTTTGTTGAGTTGTTATATTGATAAGGATATCAATTGCTCCTAAGGGATTGGGTAAATACATTGTGTGTTCATTTATTTAGATGAAGCACATGATAACAGATATACATTGGAGAAAAAGACTGCGCCTCAATTTTTGGTACAGTCCTACACTCCTGATCTTCTGTCACCTGGTGTGAAGTGGGGTGCAGGAAGGGGGGAGGACTTCCTTATAAACTTGTTCCTGGGCTTAACCAAGTTGGCTATGAAATAGTCCAGGCAATGAGTGGTTGAAGGGGTTGTCCAAGCTGTTTGTCTCTCTACCACAGTTACATTTGATCTTGGAGAGGGAGCACATGGTGTCCATTGGCTTGCTTCAGGGCTCCCGCGAAAACAAAAATCAAATTAAGACTGGGTTGCATGACACACTTCAGTTTTAATGATGTCAAGCTGCTAAGTATGAAAGGCACATTACAATAACCAGTGACTCCTGTAAGTGTTGCAGAGACAGAAGAAATACTCCTGCTCGTCCTAACTGGTCTGCTCAGAAAGCCCAATTACATGAAGGTTTTACAGGCAGATGATGCATCAATAAATTATACAGATGTCTACTCCAGGTGGTTGCCAGAAATGCCTGAAAAATTGCCCATACTAATAACAAATTGGATATATTTCAACTGTTACTTTGGACATAGCCAGGTGAAATTTGTTTAATTTCTCCTGTCTTCCAAATGATCATTCTTCCGTGAAAACAGAAAAGGATTTTTAAAGGGGATGATCGAACTGATTCAAGAAATGATGCACACGGAGAATAAAGTCAATTTGATAATCGATAGTCCCCGCACCTTGTTATTAATCATAAACAATAAGGCAAATGATCCACTTGTAAAGCTGAAACATCTCTTTTGTTGAGATTTGCAAGGGCTGGAATGAAGGTGTTTTCAGATAATACCACAAATTGCTCTGTGGTTGATATTAATAAAAGTGTAAACTGCAGAAAGGTATCAATAAGCTAGACAGGCAAGGATAAAAATGGCAAATGGAATTCCATCTGGAGGAGTGTAAGACGAGGCATGATGGTAAGGCCAACAAGGCACAGAATATATACTGAATGGATGTTGGGAAATGTAGAGGAACAGAGGAAACTTCAAGTGCACGTCCATTGATGTATGAAAGCAATAGAACAGGTAAAGAAAGTGTGTAACAAGTATATAAAGTGCACTTTCCTTTAATTGTTAAGGCACAAAATGTAGGGTGAGGGTGATTATGCTGGGACAAAATTAGTTCGGCCACAGCTAGATGACAGTGTACAGACTGGCCACCAGATTACTGAAAGATGTGATCACAGGAGAGAGAGAGAACAGAAGAGATTTACAGAAGTCCGAACATGGAGAATTTTAGCTCTGAGGAAATATTGGATAAGCTGTAGTTGTTTTCTCTGGAATAAAGGGGGATTTAATTGAGGAACATCAAATCATTACCAGAGAGATCAATGTCCAGGGATGTAGAAATATAGGGGCAGAGGGACAGGGTGAAGCAATTTATACCCTCAAGCCCGTGCCTGATTTGCAACTTAATTCCATATATGTGACTGATTTGCCTCATATTCCTTAATAAAAGAAAAAAAAAGGCTTGCGTTCATGTCGTGTGTTTTTACAATCACTGGATGAATCAACATGATTTACAACCAATTAAGTGCCTTTGAAGTGTAAATACTGATGTAATGTGGAAAATATGGGCAATCAAAGTTGTGCGAGCAGACTCCCACGACATTGTGATAATAATCAAATGTTTTTGCGATGTTGATTGATTGATAAATATTGGTCAGAACACTGTCATGATGTCCCTGATCATCTTTAACATTGTGCCTTTCACATCTATTCAAACAGGCAGGAGGGGTCTCAGTTTAACACCTCATCCACAAGACAAACACCTCACTCAACGCTGCAGTGCGATAGTCAACCTCAATTTTAATGTCAATCTTTGATGAACACAAACACAAACTTCAGACCGATCAATTGTTATCTGTTGAAGTGAATCATAGAAGTGTTTTTTGATTTACCTTTTGCAAGATCTGATTGTAGTTTCCAGACCCCTCAACCAACAGGAATCGCTTCTCTTTATATACCCTATCCTTTATTGTATAATCCTTAAACCTTCCAAATTACAGGCAATATATCGCCAGTTTTTGTGTTGTTTTGACAGCTCCTGTATATTTCTTTTCAAACGCATTTTTGTCGCTCTTACTATTTGTTTTGTCACCCTTTGCTGTTGGTTATATCTTTCCCAAGTCTCTGGGATCCATGCTAAGTTTTACACTTTGAGCCCTATTTTACCATTGCATCATGCCCGTTTCCAGGCACAAAAAGGCGGTAAATTCGGCTGTGAGGCCATTAACGCGATCTGTACCTATGGAGATTGCCACTTTATCGAAAACCGGGAGTGGCGGCGATCCAATTTGCGCCCGAAATGGACACAGCGGCGATTTAAATGCATTTCGATTGAATTGATGAACTACCTGCCCAAGGTCATCAGCGTTTCCCCCTTTATCACCGTGTTCGCCGATCTGGAATCATGCCAAAATGAACTTGCTGAATAAAAGTCTGAATCAGGCGTTCCGGCTGCTGAAGAGGCAAGTTCAGAGCTTCCAATGGCTCCCTGACTCAGATCTAAGAAAGATGTGGCATCCTTATTTGCTCCACTAACATTCAACCCCTGATCATTACTTATATTGAAATATATTTGTTAGTTGCACACTCATTTTCTAATTTTCTTATCATCTTCCTGAGTATTGACTATATGCCCAATTAGGTTTCATTCTCAAGTTTTAAAATTGTAATTTCCTGAGACTAATACCTCGATTTTTGTGAAGTCTTGGAGACTCTGTGTTTTATCCAAATTCACAACAGGGCCTCAGATCTAGAGCCATAACCAGCATGTCCAATAGATCCTATTCTCATCTGTAAGAAGGGATGTAACTCAAACATATTGGAAACTCCAACTCAGCAGGGTCATTTTCAAACTGACCCTGTTTTCACTGGAGCAAGAGTCTTTTCCCACAGAATATATAATGATCTTTGAAAGTAGAAATAATTGCTTGTAAAAAAGCAGATACTCTCTGTGGAACTATCAGGCTGTCAGTTATTTAAAGGTCAGTCTTTAAATTTTGAAACAAAACAGCCTGTTTATGTCTTTGTTTTTAGAAAATGGCGCTTACAGTTTTAATAGATTACGTTGACAGAACCCTAAATGCTATCATTGTAGATTTGCTACTGTTTGACTGGTTCCACAAGCCATCATTGTCACAGTACTTTGAAGGTGGAGATGGCAGGATAAATTTGACTGATAGTTCAAAGGGATTATTAAAGGATTAGCTGTCTTTTGAAATAGGATAACGTACTCAAACGTATTTATTAAATAAACTATGAATAACTTAAGTTGAATTTTCTGTGTTTTTATCAATGAGGTGTTTTTTTTATATAAAGTTATAGTGAAGATTGTACTAGTTATTTAGAACTTTATCCTATTTCAGCATGACTCCTGATGTGTGCCCAAGGATGACACTGGGTGAATTGGCGGATGTAAGGGCAAAGCGTTGTAAGTGGGGGTCATTTGTGGAATGAATAGGTACTATGTTTAGATAGGAGCTCCTAGGACTAAGGGCATGGGTGAGGGGTACAGTTTGGCATGAAGAGTTGAGGAGCTACTGGGGACAAATGCATGGACAGAGGTTGTAACTGAATGATTATGGTGAGTGGCTGGATGCTGGAAGTTTATCAATATTGAGGACTAAAGGACTATACTCAAAAGCAGAATTGGGGATGAAATCCCAGAGCGCTAAGGTAGATCCTTCAACGACATTGCCTCAGAATTCAGCAGCACCTGAACCAAGTCTTATCTGTATCAATTGATAGTGCGCCTGACTCCAATATGCAACATCCAGCATGCAAGAACAAAGATTCTATTCTTTCACTGCAATGACCAACCAAGTTTCCTAACCCTGCTATGGAAGTCAAAATCCAGGCCCAAATTATGTTTGTAAATGAGACACAATAATGGTCCCTCCACTGATTCCTGTGGAACATCATTTTCCACATTCCACTCTTAAAGTCACTGACTATCTTCAACATTGATTCTCCTCCTTTCAGTTTTTCAGCCAGTTCATTGTCCTTTCTATTTGTCTCCTGATTCAATAAACTCTAATTTTAATCGTGCATCTCCAAAGGGGTATCCTATCTCTGATTTTCTGGAAGTCCGTATATACTACATCCATTACATTGCCCATATCTGCTTTCTTGATTACTTCCTCCTTTCATTACAAACATATAAAGCAATGCTTTAGTACAGCTCAATCAAAAAGTTACCATTTCTTGGAGCGCTAATTTACAGTTGTAGTTATACCATGATTTGTTTTGTTGTGCAACATGGGGGTGAATGTTGCGCTTTGGAATCAGTATTGTTGCTGCCTTGCACAAGAGTTGAGAGAATAACTCTGGTTTCTTGGATTTCAGTTGCACAGAAGAACATCTGTTGAATGTGCTATGTCATAGACAAAAACAACATACTTCAGGGCTACTCAAGATAAATACCAAACAAAAAGGTTGGCTGTTTCTTCTTATAAAACATAGGAACGTCGTGGGGTCTGGAACTAGCTTCAGAATCTCAAAGGAATTGAAGATATCAGAGTAGCTATAAAACTGAGAGAAATGTGACTGTTGTGAACACAGACACAAACAGCCCCCTTTTCCCCATGTGCTTTATATTACACCTCAATGCCTCGGATAGTGTGGAACCTCTCTGAAAAGCAGAGGAGAGGAACTATTTCAAATATATAATCGAATAAATGAGTGATAGAAAGGCTAACTTGTTCATGATCATTGATACAAAAAATAATGGAGCATTGCAATCCCTGAGTTATCATAGTCAATATTCTCAGTATACTGATAGTCGTTTGTACAATTGCAGTAAACCTTGACTTTGTATACAGAGTACAATGGATGACAGTGAGTTGGCAGCCTGGTTCTCATCTTTTCTGATTCTTAGGTCTCAGACAGGCCTCAGGACTTTGACCTGTTGTGTTTCAGTACAATGGATGTGCGTTATTGACTCCATTAAGAAGCTCTCAGTGTAATAATGGATTGTGTGTTAACACGAAGCTAACTTTTGAATACCTAGAAGCAATGGGTCTGATGTTGGAATGAAAATGTTATTGACAGTATTATGTTTTTGTATATCAGTTTACTCAATGATAATTGTATATAATCAGAGAGTGAGCATCTTAATATTCACTGCACCTTATTTACCCTTATTCTTTTTGCATATGCTTCCCTCCTCCCAGCAGGCATGCATGAATCGAGACCAGAAGATGTGAATAGTTCTGACTTCAGGAAACCCCATAAGACTAGCCCACCTATTGGTACTAAATTCTGCTGCTCCAATAGAAATTACTGGAAAAGTCACCCTCAATTCATTTGCATTTACCAATCACTGAGCTGTGAATTGTACAATTCATACCATTACTCGTTTTGCTTCTCATTATTCATCTGCAAGCCTAGTACTGTCAAAGGGCTAGAATATGGAGATATTTTCAACTAAAGCAAAATGCACATTCAGGCAATGTCCACACAGTTGCCTTTCTAATTGGAGTTGCTGAGTGGCTATTAAAAACAGCACCTCAAGTTGATCTTTCCCTGACTAATGCAGAGGCCAATTATAGCGATCCTCATCGCTGCCCCAAATTGAGACCAGCTAAATTCATCCGTACTGGAGATTGCGAAGACTGAAGGATCCATCAGCATGACTCTGTAAGTCAGTGAATGAAGTTGAGTCGCGGAGAGATCTTTACTAAGCATTGTTAAAAATGGCATGCCCAATGTCATGTGACAGATTTAGATGAGATGTAAACTGGCTTTAAATATTTTGTTTAAATGTGTTGTTTAAATGTCTATGAATAGTCAAACCAAACCTATAAAAATGTCAAAAAAAAGGAATGATTACAATGATAGAGATCAGAACAGAAATGAGGTTTCCACACCAATATTAAAGATTAAAGCATTATTACCTAATTTGATTTCTGGGCAAAAGTTACAATCAAGTGGGTGAGATGGTTATTTGTACTTTTTTGTCAATTTTCTGCTAGTTGAGTGTGGACCCTTTAAGAGGTAAACCTTCGTGGGCCACATGATCAAAACTGAACCAGTGGAGCGTGAGCACCCAAAGCTGGGCATATCATAGTGAGGGTACACATTTCCGGGCCTGGAAGACTTCAGTTGGAGTTAGAGCAGGATAGGGAGAAGACCTGTATAGTTGTGCTGTTATACCCTTCCATGTATATAGTTCTTCTCGAACAATAATTCTTCTAATCAATAAGACCTTTATTTATTTGATTATATATTTGAAATAGTTCCTCTCCTCTGCTATTAGGAGAGAATTCACACTATCCTCGGCATTTAGGTGGAATATAAATAGTTTCTTTCTTGCCACATCAAGTTGCCTCGAGTTATTACTCAAAGGTATTTTTCCATCAGCTGTGTAGGCTTCGGACGGACAGTTTACTGTCCTTCTGACAACTGACTGGTCTTTGCCGATACCTCTGAGCTGAGCTCAAATGATTTTTTTTAAGCAATTTGAATGAAACCTCATTTCAGGCATTGGACTGGTATTTATGAGGTGTTTATTTTTAACTTGCAAATAAAGAATTTAAGATGCTCTGCTCGATTAAACGTTACTTATATACCCAGGAGAATTTTTGCAAGATTGTTTTCCATGGTGGTCAGTTTGTCCAGTTTCCTAATCATTGTTCTGATTTAATCACTAACTTTGGTTTATTGCTCATTCATTGTGCATCTTTTAACATACAACTGCTTTAACTCACTCAGAGCGGTAATGGACAATCACTCGTCAATGTTTGAAATTCAGCAAAATAAATCACAGACTCAGCAAAATACATTGCACATTCATGGTGTCTACCAATACTAAAAATTGTGTCAACTTTTTTTCTGTTATTATTTTTAATATTTTTGGCTTACGTTAAAGACAGTGTTACACGTTGTACAGATGCAAATGGCATTTGCAGAATATAAATACGTAGGACTAAAAACTGCAAGAGTACTTACTTTATGCTCAATTTTATTCTCATCACACAGCAGTTCAGATTTGTCACGAATTGGCTCTATTCGAACAGTCCAAGAATGTACTTTCCTGAAGTCAGCAAGGTTTCTTGTAATGCCCTTTTGAAGGACAAAATATTGAGTTTTCAAGATTTCTGATGGATAGCGCCACACACCATTTGTCTCAAACTTTGCAAAAAAAGGCTGAAAGATCACTTTACATGCAGCGAGGTCACAAATGGAAAGGGCACCGAGTGCTCTTCTCCTCAGCTGAAGAAATGACTAAACATCAGCAGCCCAGTACTTACAGCAATTCCCGGCAGTGCAAACTTCATGCTGACTTTAAAAGCACTTTTCACATTTTCTTTTTTTTTGCATTTCACATGAAACTGGGGGTGGGGAGGGATCACATTAAAGATTTGGGTTCACTGTTATCTGGCAGATTGGAATTAAACTGGTGAACGAAGGAGTTATCTACCCATCCACCATCCTCCGACACCAAAAGCCCACCACCACCATCTTGTCAGTTACAGCAATCAACACCATAACTTATAGTAATAATCTAATGAATTTATTAATGTCTTTTTCATTTCTTTTTTTTTTCACCCTCAGTTCTTGTGGTTCCCAAATTGTTTCATTAGACATGTTGATGTGAAGCAATGGGTCATGATCAGTTCACTGATCTTCTGAAAGCATGTACCCTTTTAATATATTGTAAATTACTTCTTAATGTCTAAAATTATTTGCAATATATAAAAGAGTACATTGGAACTTGATAGTATGAGGTTATCCTTTTGAATTCAAAGAGGGGTTAAGGTTAATTGAATCAGTAAAATACGTTAAATTTCTTCTTCACCGAAATGATGTTTAAATTTCATATTTCATTAATGTAATGCAGCAAATGATTTAAGATTGATATTAAATAGAAATTATTGTTGGAATGTGTCATCTTTGATGCATTGTTCTGAATTTGTTCTCTCACCATATTGTTCAATTGAGAAAATATAACACTGCTTTAAAAATTGTAAGGCTGCAAATGATCCATTTTCATAATTTACTGAGACAGTTGCTTGGTAGTATAGAATTTGAATATTGCCGAAAAGACGGATGTGCTGAAGTTTTGCAATTTTGTCTTTATCAGGACAAATGCAAGAATACCAAACTTTAAATGGAGAAAAATGATACCACAGCAGACCAGCGATACGGATTAATTGGCAAGTTTTTGACTGCCATAGCCAATCAGCAAGATTCCCCAAGCCTCCAGGTCATTAAGAAAATCCTCATCGTCCAAGGAAATCTGGCATTCACCTATGTCCTCCAGGTCTAAGTTGTCTCACCTACGCAGCACCAGGATTTTGTAGAGCGCAGCAGACCAGACATGCGGAGACCCTTCGGGACCTGCATTGCATGGAACCATCTCTACTGATTTAGGCACCAGAACTGCATATTGAACCATCCGATTGTCTACTCCACCAACACATTTTTTGAAGTTTAAGCGTCACTGTATCAAATCTCTACTGGTGTTTGTGGCCTCCGCACTGACATCATTAGCCACCTCCTGAGTTGGTACCGTCTCTGAGAAGCCATCAAACTCAGCTGGGATTTGCAAGTGGCCTGTAGGAGGAAACGGGAAACGGGTACGAACCTACGTGATTTACATTGTCGTCGCAGATGAGTTGGACATTGAGGGAATAGAATCCCTTGCAGTTTCCGAATAGCATCATATCCCACCATGGTGACTTAAGAGACACATGGTTGCAGTCTATCAGACTTTGCAGCTGAGGTATGCTTGCTAGGTGGGTGAAACCCATGGCCTAAGTGTCCTGGTTCACCTTGTCCTGATCAAATTTAATAAAGATTTTAGTTCTGGCATTCAGGGCATCTATCACCTCTCTAATACATTTGTGAGTGACAGAATGGAAGATATCACAGACATCCCCTTTGCTGTCCGAGAATGAACCGAGGTGTCCTGCAGTTCCACGTGGTGTCAACTCACGCAGTATGGGGCAGAAGTGGTCCAGTGTTGCTCGGGAGAGGTACAGTCTGCTCCAGCACTGCAGCTCAGATAACTGAAGATTGGAACATCGACGCTGTAAGATTCTTTCTTCAGCGTTGTTCCTCCATGTGTGGTCCTGCTCCCTGAGCAGCTGTAGGCCACAAGTCCTGGTCCTGCACAGCTGTGCATTATCTTTTTCCTTCATGCGTGGAACTTGGGCTTTACTGGCAGACCAGAATTTATTGCCTATCTCTATTTGACCTTGTTCAGAGGAGAGTTGAGAGTCAACCACTTTGATGTGGCTCTGGAGTCACATGAAGGCCAAACCAGGTAAGGACAGCAGATTTCTTTCCCTAAAGGACGTTAGTGAACCGGATGGGTTTTTCTGACAGTTTCCAAGCCATCAATGGATTCTTAATCCCAGATATTTTTTATTGAATTCAAATTCCACCACCTGCCGTGGTGGGATTTGAACCCAGGTCCCTTGTACATTAGCTGAGTTTCTGGGTTCATAGTCTAGCGATAATGCCTCTGGGCTATTGCCTTGGTTGTTGGTCGATCCCGATTAATGGAAATGTTAATTCAGTGGGCTCCATGATTCTAATGAGTCATGCACAAAAGAATGAGAATACTATAGTAAGTGCTGAGGTATCTTAACAGAGCCCTCACTGTCATCACTCCACGCAGCTGTGACTTCTACCCAAGTGTTTCTCATTATCTGTGGTGAATTTCTTCTGTCCCTTACATTACTCCCTCTGATACCACAGCCTCACATAGCTCCCTCTGTACTCCAGCAGAATGGATAGTGTCGAGCCTCTATTGTCTCAAGGCATCTAAACTGCCCATTTCCCCCTGCACCCTTCCCTTGAGTCCTGGTTCTGTGTAACATTGAAGTGCATCTCAGGCAACACATGAGGACAAAGTTTGCATTCTGACATGCCACATCAAAAATGGTGCAAACATGATATTGAACAGGGGTGGTGGTGTCAGCTATCACCATCCTGCCGGAGCAACTAACTGACAATTCCTTAGTAAGAATTGTGCCCCACTACACTACTTGACCAGTGGAATGGGAAATATGAGCGAGGGGCAAAAAGCCAGGTTTGACTTTTTTGTCTCCTCAAATCAGAGATCACATGAATAGAGGTCACATAATGATGACAAATCACAAGAAACAACAGACAAAAGTGCACAAGGCAAGTTGCCAAACAAGACCCAGCAGTGAATTTGTACATTCACCAGTAAGGACGGTGTTTGACAGGGATAAGCTCCACAACCCCTTGAACATCCACTCCGCTGGGCACATCATTTTTTATTCTACTCCATTAGCCAAACTGATGGCCCTATATAAATGATAATAAATATTGGCAAGTTATTACAGACAGAATTTTCCTGCTATGGGAATTGTAGAGGGTGGGGTGGGGAGGAGGGGTGAGCAGACATTATGAAGGTCTGTTGACCTTGGGTGGGATTTTCTGGTTTTGGGGTGAGCACAGCTAGATAATGCCACACCCCCCTGCCTCTGTACAAGTCCATTACACTTTAAGAAATCAATGTTATTGATGTCTTTTTAGGTGCATTTTTATGCACCTTTGTTTTTTAATTGATATTTCAAAGCCAAAATATGCATCCAAGAATACGAATCAAAAATATGACAAATAGCTGAATGATTAATACATAAACAAATTGACAGGGCATCCAATTTTTTGAATGAAGTGAACAGAAAGCTGGTAGATATGAGAAGATGTCCAGCTTGTGTGTGTGCTGTGATCTGAGTATAGATTATTAATTAGGGACGCTGCAGTATAGAAAACATCAATATTCCAATACTTTGTCATTTTTTTTAATCATTATCATTTACAGTACTGAAATGGTGCATTCAGATTTAATGTATTTTCCTTAAATGGATAAAATTCGCTGGAGGCTCGCGGTACTTTACTTGTCCATTCAATTATATATCACAATTTTAATAGGGAATGTTTTAGAAAGCCTGAGTAGAGATGACCTGTTCATGCACTACAAATCATTTTAATGATAAAATCCAAGCGCATGTAAAACAACACAAGTTCCAAGTTGATTGTGGTTGTGTGACATCAACTGAAGTTCCTTACAAAATAAAGTGCAAGTTGCATCAGTCCTACAGTGATTTATAGAGGTGACCTATACGTAAAGGTTCTCTATGAATGCTCCATATTTTATCATCCAAAAAGAATAATGATTGATATTATTGCCCAAACATATTTCGACATTGTTTCAGAAGCTTTGATATTTCTTTGAGTTTATATTTTAACAAGCTTTGTTTCCTGGAATATTTAGAGGAAAGTTTTTGAGATCCAATATGATTAATTATTTTTTTTAACTTCTTATTCTGTACAGTTGGCTTTCAAAGGATCTCATGTTTTAACCCAGATCTTAGACTGTGATGGAAAGAAGGATTGAGGGTGGAGGAAGCAGTCATATTTGTTCGAATAATCTCGGGTCCAACATGTCAATGGTGCTTGTTCTCATTACAATTGATAAGGTGTGTATTCCTTCACGTTTTTATGATATTCATCTTATTCCTTGGTGCTGTACATGTTTGGGGAGCTGAGAAATAAACTTGCTTTAATTTAAAGCAGTCTTTACCTCTTAAAGGGGAGATATTTTTTGGCAGTGGACAAAAAAGAATCATTTTGAAGAAACAATTTGCTACAAGAAATGGGGTTACTATTTTAAAATGAAGAGGTGCCATCTTAGGACAGGGGTGAGGAGTATTTTTCACTGAGGGTTTTGTGACTTTAGAACTCTGCTTTAGAAGGAAATGGAAGCGGTGTTATTGAATATTTTTAAAGCAGAGATAGATAGATTCTTCTTGGGCAAGGCAATCAAAGGGTTTCAAAGGTAAATGGGGAATATGGAACTTAACACTAACAGATCAGCCATGATCTTATTGAATGTGGGATCAAGCTCAGGGAGATGAATGCTTACATCTGCTCCCATTTTGTATATTTGTACTTGTAGATTGTGAACCCCCCTCCAGTACTGGGGGCCTTGGTCCAGGCATTCCACCTCAGGACCAGAAAACCCTGGAAGCAATGCTTACAATGCAAGTTACAGAAAAGGAGTTTAATTCCCAAAACATCTAGAAAAAAGTTCAGTGAGCTCACATGTGTTTGCAAGGTAAGAATAGAATTTTCTTACTCACTTTGGCAGGGAGATTAAAGAAGCAGAATATAATTTAAATGGAAATAATTGCAGAACATTGTGCTACAGAGGAGTTTTTGTACGTGATGTGCCCTTTTCATAACTTAAAATTTGGATTTTTTATGTGGAAGCTTCTAGAACAGTCTGAAATCTATTTTTTTAAAAGGACAGTCGCAAAGTGCCTCTGATTGATAGTTATCAAGAGTCAGTCCACCTTTATAACTTCAGCACAGATGACTTGCAGCTTCCAGAAAGTTCCATATTGAAACACTCTGAGCAGGGTCCTCACCTTGGAATGAACATACCATGATGAACAGTATCTGCCAAATTTATGCTTGCCTCTGGTTGGCATTCTAACAATGAGGATTGAGTAAAAGCTAATTCATCCTGAGAAAGTGTGAAGAACCCGTCCATTGTCTCCATTGTAGAGCAGTAGTTTTCCACTGAGCTATTCTTGATGTACAATGCTAACATTGATCTTGAGATCGAAACTAGCTGCAAATAATTAGTCTTTATCTGAAGACCCAGAGAAATCTGGAGAGTCCAGCTGCACAGCAACACCGAAGTCTATTTGTACTTGGAGGCTGTTACACTTTCAAAAGGCTCTTGGACCGATTCCTACATCCAAGCCCACCTGTAAAGAAATTTGCCATTCTGGTATGAAAATCACAAGTGTCCAGCTTTATGACCTGCTGAACATTCATTTCTTGCAATAATCTTGATATCTGATTCAAGCTAAATGAAATATCTAACTTAGGGGAGTGGAAGCGATTCCTTTTTTCACTGGGCCACAATGACTTTTAAGACAGAGATTTAAAGTATAAACTTTTATTTTGGTTTACAACTGGTGAAAGTAAATTATTGTCTGCAACTTTATGTTTCTTATGTACTTTAGCATGAGTGACATAGCTTTAAGAATTATGAGCTATCTGTGTACATGTATATATACACACACATACAACACACATACACAGGCATATGCACACACACGTATACATACATATACACATTTATAATACACATGCACACATGTGCACACATACATATATACGTGTGTGTATATGCACACACAATATGAATGTAGGCCTTTATTACAAGGGAGAAGGAATATAAAAGTAGGGAACTCTTGCTGCAGCTATATGAGGCAGTACATTACATAATTAGAGGCAAACTTGCATCGCAAGCAGTTCACCAAGGTTTACTAGGCTGATTTCTGGGGCAAGGAGACTCTCTCATGAAGGAAGGTTGAGCAGATTTGACCTAACATCAACGAGATGGGAAGAATGGGTAGTGATCTTATTGAAACATTCAAAATTCTGAGGTGGGTTTGGAATATTGAGATGAGGTTTCCCATCGTGAGGGGAGCTAAAATTAGAGGGCACAATTTCAAAACAGTAAGTCACCCATTTATGAGGACGATGAGGAGGAATTACTTCTTTCAGAGGGTCATTGGTGTTTGGAACTCTTCCGACCAGTGAACAGTGGAGGCAGCATTATTGAATATATGTGAGGCTGAGTTAGGTAGATTTTTGATTGACAAAAGAATCAAGGGTCATTGAGGACTGGCAGGGAAGTGAAAAGTTCAGGCGATACTCAAATCAGCATGATCTAATATACTGGCAATACATGCTAAAGGGGCTGAATGGCCTACTCATAGAAAGTCTACAGTGCAGAAAGGGGTCATTTGGCCCATTGAGTCTGTACCAACCACAATCCCACCTAGGTCCCACTCCCATAAACCTACACATTTACCCACTAATCCCTCTAACCTACACATCACAGGATGCAATTTTAGTATGGCCAATCAACCTAACCTGTATATCTTTGGATTGTGGGAGGAAACCGGAGCACCCGGAGGAAACCCATACAGACATAAGGAGAATGTGCAAATTCCACATAGACAGTGACTGAAGCGGGGAATCGAACTGAGGTCCCTGGAGCTGTGAAACAGCAGTGCTAACCACTGTGCCGCCCTTAACCTTCTTCTCTCACAGACATCCAGTAGTGAAATTATTTACTGATGGGAGGGAATAGGTTCCAGAGTGTAATCATACACCAGTAAGCCTACATGCCAAATATCTGGTGGCCAGTGTTCCTCTTTGCTGCTATTTCTTATGTTATTAAATGATATTAGTCCAACGATTGGCAGAGACACCCAACATGATAGAACATCTGATGATACTTTGACAGCTTCCTTGGCATGTCACACATAGCGATCATAACTTGCTAAATCATTCCTTTGTCTATAGCTTGATGTGATTTGTCCAATGGTCAAGTGCAGTTTGTAGTACACGGTGGTGGTTTGCTGGTCACTTCCTTTCAGCTCTCACAACCAGCTAGCGGTACAACTATGGTGCAAAAGAGAATTGAGCATGGAAACCTTTCCCTGCTGATAGATAGCTTCTCCATTTAGCAAGCCCTGGGTAGTGCCTCCCCATGGAAAGACATTAACTGCAATTCAAAGCTCAACTTTAGGGGACTCAGAGGCAACCTGGTCACAAGATACTTGGCATGCAGGTTCACCGGTGTATGGTTATGCTCTGGTACCTATACACTCCCATGAGTAAATAACTTCACTGCCAGGGCCTGGGAGAGAAGAAAGTTAAAGGAATGAACTCCAACTGACAATCCAGAATGAAGTTCGACATGCAATTATCTATCATTAATCCGGACAATTCTTGTAGTCAAGCTGGCATCAAATAGGAACTGTTTCATCCTTTCCTTTGGACAATAGTAGCAATGCTGAGGGGGAGGTCCTGTTGCTTGGGAACCTCATGTCTCCATATTTATTGCCCAGTTCTGTTATCTGGAGAGGACATTCCAGATCTGTGTTTAATTTGGCACAATAAAGCAAAGGTTACTCATTATAAGTTTCCACTTGATTGGCTTTGAACCTAAGTAGCAGTATTTACTTCCAAATGTGGGAGAGTTAATCATATCTCTTTGGATAACTCCCTCAAACCGCCTCCAGTCAGGTTGCTGATGTCCCTGCTGATGGCAATGGGTGCTTGGAGCTTAAAGAGTCTCCTTTTGACTGGCTGCTTGGTAATTTATGCGCAAGGCAAGACGAGCTCTACAAAAAAGACATCGATCTTTCACATCGCAAAGTGGAATGTAAGGACCTTGAGTGCTAGCCTGATCAATGATTGTCTGTAGCTTGATGATGCACACAGGACAGCTTTGATTGAAAATAGTTTACAAACTCCACATGGACATTGCTGTGCTGCAAGAAACCAGCCTCACTGAAAATGGATCCCTTAAAGAGAAAAGGAATAAATACAGGGTGGTTTTCTCGACCAACACATTGAGGAATGAACAAAAGAACAAGCCATCCTTGACTGGGTATTGTGTAACGAGAAAGGAATAATTGGCATTTTAGTTGCGCGAGACTCCTTGGAAATGAACGAACATAATGTGATTGAATTCTTTTCAAGATGGAGAGTGATGTACTTGATTCTGAAAATAGGGCTCTGAATCTCAAAGGAAACCACGATAGTATGAGGCACAAGTTGTCTATGATGCTGTCTATGATTCCCACTTCTATCACCCTTTCAATTCCAGATTAAAATTTATTGAATTAGTGTCACAAGTAGGCCTATGTTAACACTGCAGTGAAGTTACTCTGAAAATCCTCGAGTTGCAACACTGTGGGGCCTGTTCAGGTACACTGAGGAAGAACTTACATGGCCGATGCACCTATCCAGCACAGCTTTCAGGAGGAAATAGAGCACCCAGAGGAAACCTATGCACACACGGGAAGAATGTGCAGACTCTACACACACAGTCATCGAAGCTAGGAATTGAACCCAGGTCCCTGACACTTGGAGGCACAGTGCTAACCATTGTGCCACTGTGCTGCCCACCACCTCTCCCATCCACACCCCCACGCCTCCAACCACCCCTCCTCCAACCACATCGCCATCGCCATCACCATCACTCATTCCCACCTGCAGAGTGAAAAAGTTTTTCCTCAAATCCTCTCCAAATCTCCTGCCCTTTATCTTAAATCTATACCCCTTGATTATTGCCCCTTTACTAAGGGGAAAAACTTCTTCCTAACTACCATTTCTCTGTCCCTCATAACTTTGCATGCCTCCATTGGGTTCCCCCTCAGCCTTCCAGCCTATCCAGCCTCTCTTCACAGCTGAAGCTCTCTAGCCCAGTCAGCATCCTGGTAAATCTTCGCTGTATCCTTTCTAGTGCAATCACGTGGCTTCAGAGGTGGCAGTCAACATTCCACATGGGCAGTTACAGGAGAATTCCATGAGTAGTGCAGACCATTCCAGATTGTCTTCATTGACCTCACATTGATCATGTAGTAGAGACAGAGAGGGTGATTCACCCAAAAAAACAAAATGCCCAATGGGCAGAAAAATGGGAAGATTGTGATTGAGGGAGATTCATGCCAGTAAGTGTAGTCAGGACTTCACCCACTGGAGAGGCTGGCATCAGCTTGCTGAACAGGCCATTGCAAGGCATCATACTGTCAGTGGAGATGTCAAAAAAAAATGCGACTCTCCCAGGCTCTATCAGCTGGATGCCATCACAAGTCCCACTATGAGCCCCTTGCTGACGTCTCCTGGCCTGCTGTGCAGCAGGCCAGAAGAATTATCTCCCACACTTGCCTGTGTCTCCAAACAGCTGTGGAAGATAGACTGCCTGACTGTCATTTCCCCCATCCACAAGAACATGCACAGTTCCATCAGTTCGAATGAAGCAGCATAAGAGGTGTTCAAGATCATCAGTGGGGACTGCATCCTGCTACCAGCTCTCTTTGGCATATTTCCCTCCGTTCTGCTATTGCACACTTCTGGTGACTCAAGTGAGACTCAGTCTGACCAATAAAGGAACTCTGCTTCTACATTGTATATACCCTGGGACGCACTGATGTCTCACGCTACATGGAACTGGGTTTGATTCCTAGCTTGGGTTACTGCCTGTGTGATGTTTGCACAATCCCCTCCGTGTCTCTGTCGGTTTTCTCTGGATGTTCCAGTTTCCTCCCAAAGATGTGAAGGCTTGGTGGATTGCTCCTCAGTGTTGGGCAACTAACTCGGGTAACGGGGTTCTGGGGATAGGGCCTCAGTGGGATTACGTTTGGTGCAGACTTTAAGAGCTACATAGCCTCCTTCTGCACTGTAGGATTCTATGATTCAATGGAAATTTTGTTGGAACTGTATTTTGTCTTCATTTCTTCTGTATTCTGAGGATAAGATGAATAGCCAAGGTCTTTTCCCCAAAGTACAGAAGTCCAAAAGTAGAGGGCATAGGTTTAATAAGGAATGATTTAAAAGGGGCCTGAGGGGCAAATTTTTCACGCAGAGGGTGTTGGGCACGTGGAATAGGGTGACCAGAGGAGGTGGTAGAGGCAGGCACAATTGCAACATTTGAAAGGCATTTGCACAGGTACATGGATGGGAAAGGTTAGGAAGAATATGGGTCAAACATAACCACATAGGACTAGTTCAGTTTAGGAAACCCAATTGGCGTGGGCAATTGAGCTGAGTCTGTTTCCATGCTGTATATTACTATGACTCTGAGGGCTACACAGTGGCACAGTGGTTAGCACTACTGCCTCACAGCATCAAGGACTCAGGTTCAATTCTCAGCTTAGGTCATTGCCTGCAGAGTTTGTACATTCTTTCTGTGTCAGCGTGGGGTTTCCTCTGGGTGCCCCAGTTTCCTCCCACAATCCAAAAGAGATGCTGACTTGGCGCATTGGTCAGGCTAAATTCTCCCTCGGTGTACCCAAACAGATGCCGGAGTGTGGTGACTGTGGGATTTTCACATTTAATTTCATTGCAGTGTTAATATAAGTCTAGTTATGACATTCAAAATAAACTTTAAACTTGAATAGCTTCTATATTATTCTATGGAACACAAAGGCACTAATAATGGTAAAAATAGCAATATATTAATGTTCTTGGAAGTGATGACACAAGTCTGGGAATGGGAGATTTAAGAATAAATTTTGCTCTTTATTTTTTTCCCTTGGTATCTATCAGTGCTGCGTGCTGTGGAAGATTGTTGCAGACACCATGAACATTGTGTTCCTTTCCCCTTCATCAGAGACAAGTGAATGGGCAGCAGCCATTAGGCAGATGGAGGTTTGGCTCCCTGCCACTGTTCCTGTTTCTGTCTAGTCAAAAATCTGCAGAAAATCCAACTCCTTGTTGCCTTAGTGTAGGCACACTAAAATCCATTTATTATTAATTCATCCAAGATCATTTAAAGCCATCAGTTTACCTGATGCTCAGCAAGTTGTGATCAGCAAGTTTTATGATTGGTAAAAGTACCTTGTTCCATATTATTTATGTACCATGTAAAAAGTGTGGATCCCACAGCTGAATCTTGCAGAATTTCAACAGTTACCATTCCTCAACCACTATCTTCTTGTATTTATCAGCACTTTTAGATTTCCACTGCTAAACCAGTTTTCAACTCATAAAGTTAATTAAATTTGCAGGGAAATTTCAAAGCTGAGCAGGAAGAGATACAACTGGAATTTTATATGGATCCAGTGGCATCACTCCGACCCCCAGCTTAAGCTAATCAAATAGCTGGCAGTTTCTCGTCCCAGCAACACCATGGGGAATGGTGGTCACCGCTGCAAGTTGTCCCCAATACCAGGGAGCCAAGTAAATCTTTCCATTCTGTGGGGCAGACTGGTCCTGGCAAGAATGATGGCTTCTGATGGCTTCAGTAGGTTGAACAAGCATTGGGAGAATCTTACCAAGTTGAGAGGTGCTTACTATTGGGCACTGGGAGTCTGAAAAGAAGGCCTCCCTCCCTCATGTCTCCCTCCACAATCTATCCTCATCTTCCATCACTACTCTGGAAGCCCACAGCAAAGCTGTCCAGCATATACCTGGTGGCCTTATGATATTGACATCTCCCATCGCTGACAAAATCCTAGGAGCGGTGGATGGATTTATTGGTCTCTCAGGCCATCTACCGAACACCTCTTGCACAGAGGGCAAAATACAAATTGAAGCAGGTAAGCAGTTAACTTCACGGTCCATCCACCTGTCAGTCCACAGATTCTTTAGGCAAAAATTCCCATCAGGATCTGGGAGGTTTTGCATTTGCCATGTAGCCCATATTAGACAACATTTCATTCAGCTGCAGACTGTCAAGATTTAAGGGAAGGTGGGTAAATTTAGATAATGAAGCATTCTACCTTGGACCATATCTTGAGCAAGAGCCAAGTTTCCACACTACATACTTAATGTAAACTGAATCATTTTTTGGAGTGTGAAGATGATTTATTTAAGTGCACAGTTCCTTTAATTGTCTTGCACAGCCACACACAGATGGTAATTTAAACAGACCAACTTCTGGGTGGTCTGCAGATGGACTTTTGGGTCGCATGATTGTGAAACTTACAGGAAATATGCTGGCTCATATTTCATGGTCAACAGTGAAGTGACACTGCTCTTTTCTGAGGTCAAAGAGCACTGACCACAAAGATCCAGCCATCTCTGTAGCATGGTCTTGTCCCTTTCCAGCATCAGTTTGAATCTAATAACAAGTCGAGTGGATTTCAAGCAATAGCAATGCTACAAATAATCAAATCATTGAAATGGTCTGATAGGTGACAAACTATGAAATTTGACAGAGAGGTGATGGCCTAGTGATATTGTCGCTGGAATATTAATCCAAAAATGCAGTTGATGTTCTGGAAGTTCAGGTTCGAATCCCACCATGGCAGGTGGTGGAATTTGAATTCATTAAAAAAGTCTGGAATTAAGAATCTATTGATGATCATGAAACCATTGTCAGAAAAGCCCTTCTGGTTTACTAATGTCCTTTAGGACGGAAACCTGCTGTCCTTACCTGGTTTGGCCAGCATGTGACTCCAAATCCACAGCGATGTGGTTGACCGTCTACTGTACCTCCAAGGGCAACGAGGGATGGAAAGTAAATGCTGGTCAGCTTGTAAATACCCATTTTCCATAAATGTACAAAAAGAATCATGTACAAACTCAGAAAATGCAACATCCACCCTTTCCCTTCTTCCTTTGCACTGTCAAAGGTCCCAAACACTTCCAGGTTAAACAGCAATTTACATGAAGTTATCTCAACTGAGTATACTCAATGAGTATACTGAATGAAACTCTTTATGAAACATGCCCATTTTGTCTGCAAGCTTCCTGTCGAATGTCATTTTAATTCTCCACCTCACTCCCTCTTTGATCTTTCTGTCCTTGGTCTCCGACACTGCTCCAATGAAGCTCATCATAACTTCAAGTAATGGCACCTCACATTTCAATGAAGCCCTTCACAACTTTCTGGGCTCAATATTAAGTTCAATAAATACAGATGATAAGCTCTATCCTTTTTTAGGGGGTGTTCGTTCTTGCTTTTGGTTGGCAGGAGCTGGTGATGATTTTGCTTTTCCCACTTACACTTGCTCTACACTCATCCTTTTACTTATCAGAACTCTCACCCTGTTGGACTTTAATCTGATGTTGTGAGACTTCTTATTGTGTTTCCGGCCTTCAACAGACCTTTCCTATTATTCTTACTCCAACCTATGCCTGTTTCTGGATTTGCTTAAAACCGATGCCATCCCCAACCTTTTGCAGTTGTGACAAAGGATCATTGACCTAAGATGTGTGGCGGGATTTTCTGGTCCTTTCTGCTGGTGGGATCTCCCAGTCACTCTGAAATTGACCCCTGCTGCTGGTTCCTGGGGCATGGACAGGTCAGCCATGCAAATTACCACCGACTTTGGCAAGTACCTGACGGATCCCACCTAAAACCAATAGTGAGCCACCTCAACCATGGGAGATCTGCTATTGTGGGAGAGTAGACACTGAAAAATTCTGACCGTTAACCGCATTAAATTCTCCATCCATTTCATAGTGTGTTTTCCGACAGCAGAGCCAATTCAACTTTGGCCACCGACAAAATCTTCCAGTCTTCCAATCCTGCTGATGTCTACAGACTTTTGGATGGTTCACCTGTCCCACCACTGGGGAATCCACCGCAGGAACTTAGGTCCAGCGAGACTGGAAGATTTCCCTAGTAAGAGGGTCAGAAAATCCCACCCTCTGTTTCTGCCTCCGCTGATGCAACCAGATCTGCTGAGGATTTTTAATATTTTCTGTTTTCCAGTATCTGCAATATTTGTAGTGATTATCCATCATTAGTTCACATTCATTCTTTTACAGACAGTAAAATAAATGATCTGGACACACAAATAGAAATAAGGTAAAATGAAAATGTCAGAAATAATCTTAAAAAAGTTAAAAACGTGAAATGTTTTTAACACAATGAAGATATTTAATATTCTACAAATGGGACTCATTGGGAACGAGAGTAGAGAATTTGACATTCCAGCCCAAACTCCATTCGCTTTCAGCAACACAAGAAAATCCCAACATTCAGTAAGGGTGGAGGATTTTTGCAGTAAAATTAGTTTTTCAAAGCTGGTGGGAATTTTCAGCAGCAATTATGGATTTTGTGTGCTGTCAAAAGTGAAGTTACATCTCATTCAACAACATGTAACCTTTTCAAGAGTTTTGTAGCAAAATGAATAAAGCAAGTTCCCATCAGCTCTGATTGAATGCAGTCTGGGGGGACTTCAACTGGACACTTTCCGGGCAAGTATCAAATCACTAATTGCAATACTTGGGTTTCAGCATTTAAATGCACATGCTGTTAGAGCAATGGATTCTGAACTTTTTCACAGTGTGATCCCGTTTTAATGTTTCAGATTTGCTACTATCCCAGAGTGAAAAGGGAGACAGGATTGTTGAGCAGAGTGGATGGATGGAAGGAGAATTAAGAGAGATTAAGCAGGGGGAGGCTGAGGAGTAGGGTTGTTGTACAGGATGGGGGAAGGGGGATGGTTTCTGGAGGTTCAGAACAGCAGAAGGACACAAATGAAGTGAGCACCTTCCATATTACAACCTTAACCAGTGGCAACAGTTGGGCGTCTCAGAATTGAGCTGTTCCCACGGGCAAAAAACTTGTGCAGAACTAAAAGGACCTCACAGCCAATCCCAGAGCAGTCAACTCTCAGGCTCTGCTCCTCAGCCACCTTCGCTGCCTTGGACTCTCTTGCTTCTCTATGACTCACATTTTGGGAAGCCTTACTTTAGCAAACCGTGACAGTTTTGCCATTGTGTCTGCTAAACGTGGACCGTTCTGTTAGCAATCCATTTCTTGCCTCTTTCCTGCAGTTTGGAAATGGAGCTGTGTAACATTTCGCAGTAAAATAGTTCTTTTCAGAAAATAAATAAGATTGCCAATGAAATACACTATTCTATTCATAATTACAAGATTGGAAATAGAATTTAAAAATGTGTATATAGTTGATATAGATGTGATGAGCTGATTGGTCTTATATACTGTAGGGATTCTATATCCTACAGAAAATAAACACTTAAAAATGCTTACAATGGATTTGGGTAATGTTGCAATCTACAATGTGAAACATTGTCTTAACAATGTCCTTGATGTTGAATAATGTTCACAGATTTTATCACTGGGATGTGTGTGCTGCTGACAAGCCGAGCATTTATTGCTCATCCCTAATTACCCTTGAAAAGGTGGCAGTAAACCACTTTCTTGAATGCAACAAAGGAGCTATTTGGATCATTTAAGAGGGCGCTTAAGATTTAATAATGTTACTATGGGTCAGGATTCACATACAGGCCAGATCTTCGAAAGATGGCAGATGCTTTTTACTAAAGGATGTTAGTCAACCAAATGGGTTTTTACTCTAATTTATTGGTCACCAAATATTTTGATGAATTGCATTTGCTGGTTGCCTTCATGCGAGTTGCACCCTTTCCCCAGATTATTAGCTCAAGCCTCTGGATTATTGGTCCACAGCATAACCACAATGCTACTCGAAAGAGATGAATGAAGAGAAGGGTCCAGAATTTAGGAGCATTGAAACATGAATGATTGGGCAGAATCTAAAGGCATTGTCGCAACGGGGGAGGGGCTGGAAAAAGTGAGAGGTTTGTAAAACAGATTGGATGGGAATTTCTAGCTAGTGACGCCAGTGGAATTTTTCTGGACCCTCCAATGGTGACTGTCCACTGTGGGTGCACCGGCAGCGGAGGGTGGCGCAAATAACGTGAAACCCCACTGATAGCAATAGGACAGTACAATCTCACCACTGGCCAAGGAAGGTATGAAACACTCAGCGAAGGCTGCAGATAATCCCACCCTATTGACTTCAGTGGGACTAGAAGGCCCAACCATGGTGTGGCTTCCTTTATTTACCTCTTCCTTTATTTACTAACCAGAAAATTCTCCACTTTACATATAGATTCTGCATAATGTCATGACTCTGAATCACAGAGATCATTATTGTACAACGTGCAGAGGAATTTTGGGGCTTTTATTGTCAATTCGGGGCCTCAGTCTATGAAAATGCAAATTTTGGAATCAGACAAAAGACAACAAGTGGCCTGATTCTCAATTTCCCCAAATCACTCCTCTTGTAACAAAATCAGGAGTGCTGTGGGTTCTCTGAGAAATTTACTCCATGAGACCTGGGCATAACACAGAGTCCGAGAAACTGTCCAAATTGTTAGACCTCTATAATACTCTTCCTGTAGGGTTCCATTTCTGAAAAACAATCAAACTACATGTCAGTCAGTAGAATGGACCTTGAAATCAATGCATATCTAATCATGGGATAAAATTGGTTTTTGTTCATAATCCAGGTGAATATTTCAGCGCAGGATTACACTTATTTCTTGTCACAAGTAAGGCTTATTAACAGTGCAATGAAGTTATTGTGAAATTTCCCTTGTTGCCACACTCTGGCACCCGTTTAAGTCAATGCACGTTGCCGCCATGTTTTTCAGTTGGTGGGAGGAAACTGGAGCACCCAAAGGAAACTCACACAGACCAGGGAGAATATGCAAACTTCACACAGACAGTGACCCAAGCTGGGAATCGAACCCTGGCCCCTGGTCCATGCCGTGTCATGGGAGTGCTGTGATTCAGATGAGATGTGAAACCTATTTTAGAGGGCCAAACAAATGCTGGAGATTCCACAGCGCTATTCAAAGATGAAAGGTGTGCTCCCTCAGGCGTATTCCAATTAGCAAAGCCACACAGACAAAAAGATAAACTGCTTGTTTACATGTTGGAAGAAGCTGTTGAAGAATGCTTGCCCATTTTGCTTACATAGCAGTTGTGATAAATGCTTGAAGTTAATTTTTCAATATGGTGAGGCACTATGTAAACTGCAAGTGTTACTGTAATGTTATTTGATTGTGAAAAATTGCCATCTGTAATCTGCTAAAAACCCACTGCTCACAAACCACAAGAGGAAAAGCAGTAAGAAACTACTATGCATGTATATATTATGCTGATTAACAAATCCTGGAGGGTTACAGCAATTTGAATTGTGATATTTCAAGATCTCAGGTCCCCAGCCCCATTGCAGTGTCGGAGGAACTGCAATGCTTTGTGTCAACAATGCCGAAGTAACACATAATTTCACATAGTTGTTACATTTTAATAATGATCCTTTGCTCCCACTCAGATTGACTGATGGCCAGGGAGACAACTAACTGCGTTGAATGAACCCTCTGTGTGTCAATGGCAGCACACAAATTAGGCTGTGCGTTGAAAAGTGAACATTTCGTGAACATTCAGTTGCAGAGAGAAGCAAGGAGTGATAGAAACCAGGTTGCTGTTTTTGAGGACGATGCTTTGGAGACGTAGTTTAAAAAAAAGGCTTGTCATCTTTGTAATTGTAAAGGCTCTCAAATAAAATCTGCCACAAGTAATGTAAAGTTGAGATGCAAAAGGTGTAAATGCATTACTTAGATGTGCAAGTCATGAGAGTTGGTATAGAAGACATTTCCCGGAGTCAGGAATATTGCCATGCTAAGAATATGCATAACTTGAATGTTCCTGCACACACTTTGGATGAACGTCAACACAAGTGAAGCTCTCAACTTGTGTTGCTCCCCTGAGGCAGTATGGAAAGCACTCAGGCAAACTTTCAAACAGGCATATCCACACACACACACACAGATTTGCTTCAAATTTGACACATAGATCTTGTAAGTTAGGATAACAACGCTCGCTGCCAACTTAATTTTTTTTTAATGCTGCGTGCTTGTGAACAGGACACAGTGACATGCAGACTGGATACTTAAGGCTGGATCTCTGTGGAATAAAGCCAACTCCAAAGACCTTTAAAAATGGCAGGTGGGAATTAGATGTAAAAATCCTCCCCCATCTTTCAGCAGGTGTTCTGCCTACAAGTGGAAGGAAATAGGGTGGGAAAGCTAAATTCAACAAGGCATTTGAAATTACTGCTGATTTCAAAAGGACCTTTCATTGTTCTAAGGGACTGAACTCAGTATGGGAGTCATAAATTTGTTCAGGAGGGTTGAACATTCTTAAAATATCAGTAAAGTTCATTGAACTGCCATGTTCTAAAGTTATTTAAATCCACAGTTCTTTATAAATTGAAAAGAAAACAGACTGCAGCTGACAGAGTACAGAAAAACATTTACTGTTGGAGTGTATTGCTTGACAGGACATTGTTGCAGATTAGAAAAAAAAAATTCCATTTGTTCCTGCCATTTTAAAAACTTCATTATTGACATTTTACAAGGCTATTATTATTGTTGTGTCCATTATGAATGCTGGCTGTGTTTTAAATACCACAAAACCAAATATCTCAGCACGGATGCTGAGTTCACTTTGTGATATAGGAGGCTGTTAAAGGAGTAGCTATCATCAATGTGATTAATGAATATAGGTTTATTTTTATTGCAGAAGTACTACTTGAGTGGATTTAAAATGTTTGAATGGGTCTCAAGAATTATTATTTCTTTATCAAATGTGTAGGAATGAAATTGTTAGAAGTTTTTTTTTTCATCTCTATATGGCTCCTGAGATCTTCGCACAGGAGAGTGGTTATGGGATATGAGGTGGCATGATGGTGGCTTGTAGTATGAGGGGGCATGGAAATGAAACAAGGGAATGTGTTGTGGGTGGAGGAGGTTGGTTGAGGGATGAGGGCTCGAAAAGCTAACTGCTTTTTATTAAACTGGCCCAAAGTCTCAAAGAACCAAAGTGGCCTTCTACTCAACCTATCTCAGTGCTTATCTACTAGCAGGGCTGCCTCTGAACAGCCCATGGAAACAGCAAGTTGTACTCAATCAGCTCACTCTCCGCCTTCCCCAAGCCCTCAAGCAGGAACAATTATTGCGCCTGTCAGGGTTGTTTTCATGAAGATGGGTCTGTCTAAGTGGGAGATTTTCTGATTTAAGCTTCCAGTTCCAGTGCCATGTTTGAACTTTGCCTGAGCACTCTGCAAGGATCAGTACAGTCTATCTGAATATCATGAATCATGAAGTTATTTCAATTCATTATCCTTGAAAAATCACTTGGTCATATTGTATCTACTTCTCTACATTCCAAATTTGAGATGATTTCCAAGAAATAGATTATAATTAATGAACAAGAACAGGTGCGAAGCAATAAAGGCCCACTCAACTCTTAAGCTACAAGCTTGAATGTTGATTGGTTTTGATATCAAACACTAACACTAGAAGTGAATTCTTTAGCCTCATAATCCTTCTCATAAATAATTTCTGTTTGTTCTAAGTCCATTACATGTAATCTTTTATTTGTGATCCTTTAATTTTAATCCCTCACGTACTGAAAACATCCTGCACAATGCAGTGGGGTTGGAATTTTCTGGTTGTTCGCTGGATTCTCTGGTCCCGCTACAGTGAGAGGAAATTTGGCTGAGCACCAAACTCGCCATCCTCGCTTGCAGCGTAGGCAGAGTGCGGACAGCCGGAAAATTCTGGTCTTAGATCTTTCAATCATTTGAAAAAGTATTTGAGCTTTGAGGCCGAGAACCTCCCTTGGCTAAGGATTACCTCCAAATGCAGTTAATTGTTCAAGTGGGAGAACACGTTCTGACAATTCTATAGGATTTAAGTTTATTTACTCTTAGCACCCTAAAATGATGGGATGATAAAGGTACAAAAAAGAAATGAGGTGATGTAAATTAAGAACAGTAATTGACTGCTCCATTGCTACACTTACTACAAGTTCAGACTGCATCCTCTCCCTTGAGAAGTTAAATTAACTTGGCAATTTCTCTCACCTCACCAATTTTTACAGATGTAACAAAGAAAGCATCCTTTCTGGATATATCACAGCTTAGTGTGGCTCCTGCTCTGACCAAGACATAAAAAACTACAAAGGTTGTGAATGTCGCCCAGTTCATCATGCAAACCAACTTCCCATCTGTTGACCCTATCTATGCTTCCTGCTGCCTCAGAAAAGCAACCAGCATAATCAAGGACCCCAAACACCGTGAATATACTTTCTCCCACCTTCTTCTGTTGGAAAAAAGATACAAAAGTCTGAAATCATGTACCAACTGACTTGAAGACAGCTTCTTCCCTTCTGCCATCAGAATTTTGAGTGGACCTACTAGATCTGAAGCTGATTTTTCTCTGCACATTAGCTGTAATTGCAACACTGTATTCTGCACTCTCTCCTTTCTTTCTCCCCTATATACTTTAAGAATGAGTTGTTTTATCTCACAATAAACAATATTTTTCATAATGAATCAAATTCAAGTATTCAGGTAAATGGGGACAAAATAAATGTGCTCAAAATCTCTTTTGAGATAGAGATCATGTGTCCCTGTCCCACTCCAATGAATAAGCACCTAATCATGGTTTCTGTGTCAATGCAGTGCCAAGGGAAAGCTGTACTGTTGACTATAAAACGTGAAATTGAAGTCTCATCTACCCTCTCACAAAGAACACACAGCACAGCTTCATAGAAGAATAGAGAATTTCTCATTGACTGTCAAATAATTATCCTTCTATCTGCAACACTTAAACAAATGATCTGATCAGGTATCTCATTGTTGTTTGTGAGATTTTGTTATGTTTTCTCAAGCACAACAGCGACGACATTCAAAAATCATTTAATTGGCTACGCAGGAATACACAGAGGTTATGAAAGGTGCCATGTAATTGCACATTTTCCCTTTTCTTTGCCGTAGCAGCAAGGAATAAGTGTCCCAAGCACAGAAACATCAGCCCATATTTTTATTACAAATCTTTGAATTTATATTTTGAAGTTGAATTATTTATAGCATTATAGATATGCTATAATTATCAGTATGTTGATAGAAATAATAAAACATCTTCCTCTGTTAATTTGACCCAAATAAGGACTCGTGCTGTGCAAGCATGCGTTCACTAGAAGGGGTTTCATTATGTCAGCTATCTCTGAAAATATCCTATATCATTGCAAATGGAGTGAAATAATTATCTCATTACCTTATTCTGATTCTGAATTTATTTTCTTTCCTCCCATTTTGGTAATTGTTACAATGGTGACATTAGGAGTATACCTTTCTACCTTTCAGCACTCTTTTTATGATTAAAGAAATTGTACTTCAACAATGGTGAGTGTAATATTTCTACCACCAGCCTGTGTTTTAAAACAAGGCAGGATTTTATGATCTCTGTCTGTCATCCCAAAACTGTAAAATCCTGCCCAAGTTCAACAGTCAAGATCCATCTCAATTTCCGTGGTGAGTGGACTAGTAAAATTCCAGTTGGGTGGTATGGAACTACATTGTGAATGAGGTCAATATATACAAAGCCACACACCTCTCCAACAGACACGCACACGCACACACACACAAAAACAAAAGTAGCCTTGATTTGTGCACAGTGTTCTGTGCCATGAGAAAGTCATAACCTTATCTTAAAGTTCAGGGCATAATTACATATCCAAATCTCATATAATCATCTTCTGAGTATCTGTTCCATCTTGTTTTAGACTTTTTTCCACTAAACTCCTCTTGTTTAGAATTATTGAACTTGTGTCATGTCATTCTGAGAGTGGCATTTAAATTTACAGTCTCAATAGGAATTGACAGCTGTTCCCAAGAGAAAATTTTGCCAGGCTGGGCTATGTGTTGGAGGAGAGGAATACTGGATGGGTAGTTCCTTTCCAAATTTTTCAAATGCAGGTCTCAGTGGACAGACTAGGACTGAGATTGATGATGTGTGTGGTAATGCTTGTCCTACCTCCTGACGATGGGAAGATTATCCAGCACTGCCACTGCATCCTCATGGTGGGATGGGAAAATTTGGAGAGTTGTTGACTTTTAACGGCTCTCAAAATTTTTCCATTCCGCCTGTGACGATTCCCATCAGTGGTGAGGTTGGGAAACCATGACAGGGAGCAAGGATACAAGGGATGGTCGCATAAGTGGAGATAAAAATAGGTATGTTTATAAAACTCACAAGTGATGAACTTTCAAATCATATGACTGAAAGTCCTGGGTGTCTGCTCCACTAATGCAACAGAGTAGAATCTTTGTTCATCCTTCATCATAGCCTGCAAGGGTGCTTAAGCAGCAGCCATCTTGAGCTACCATGTGGAAGGGATGTCAAAATGGAGTCCAACAGTAGACCTGATACAACCTTCTTCTCACATCTTTTTCTCCTGATGTTCCTTGACTAATGAGAAAGAAGGCTTCTTCAGGAATGTAACTGCTTCTTTTGGATCAGAATTATCTCAGAGTTTTGGTGATTAAAACTCTCAGCATAACTGAGGTTGGGTCTCAAATCCACCCTCTTGACTTGCGGGTGAAGTTGGGGTAGATGTGGTGGGCCATTGGATGGGACTGACAATGTTGGGGGAAGTCAGAAAGAAGCCTCACAGCACCAGGTTTAAGTCCAGCCGATTTATTTGATAGTAAACTCACAAGCTTTAGAGGTTCTCGTCTTCGTCAGGCGAATGGAGAGTTCTGGCCTCACACAGTACGTATAACAGCACAGACAATTTACAAATTACTGATTAGCTTGCGAATCTTTACCCCCAGGAAGTCAGGCCAGTGATTCTGCTTATGAACTTTAACAGTCTGTACTAACAAGCTGAACTATTGGTCTTCACAGGATCTTTCTGTCTCCTTCCTTCTGTTGTCCCACATACTTGAGGACTGAGGCATTGTTTTTTCCTGACCTTTATCCTGAGAGTACAAAACTCAAAGGAAAACAGCAGAAATGCAGAATAATTAAATGTTGCTCTTTACCACTTCAATTTAAAGGAGAAGTTTGAGAAATCAAACAACACAGCTCCTTGGAACGGAAGGTCTGCAGTGATTCCAAGGATACAGAGAAAAAAAAGGAAAGTATAAAAGGCATTATAAGAATTACACCCAGGATATAAATTAATGTTTAATTCCATGCTTTCAAAAAGTGGAAGTACTCGGTATTCATTCCTGAACTACAACTAGGGAACTTATCATAGATAACTCAATTTGTCATTGGAAAACTTTGCAATAAACAACAACTTACATTTAGTTAGCATCTTTAACATAATGAAATGTCCCTAGATACGCTACACAAGAAGACATTAGGTTGTTTATTCCAAAGCTTGGATAAAGAGATAGATTTTAAGAACTGTCTTAAAGGAGGAAAGCGAGATGGAGCGGAGGAGAGGTTTAGGGAGCAATTCCAGAGGTTATGTCTGAGGCAACTAAAAATAGAACTTTGAAAATCAGAGCGGCCATATTGAGAAAAGGGCTGTTATCTTGGAGGGTTGTGGGACACAGAGATGGTGAGTGATGGGAAAGGGGAGCAGGAGAAGGTTTTGGATGGATTTGAAAATGAGCAGACTGATCTGGTTGAACCTTTTCCCACATCAGTTAATCTTCCCCCTATTTCCCTCCGCCCTTCCCCCGGCATTACCAGCTCACCTCTCCTTGCTCCCCAAACATTCCTCTCTCCAATTGCCCACTGAAATGTTCGATTGTCTGATTCATCTCCAGATCTCAGCTCACAGTTCTCCCCAGCCTATCCTGTCCCAAAATCCTGAACTTACTTGCTACAATGGCATTCATGGATCAGCTTCCCCACTTGACTAGAAGCTCAATCTGTTAATCAGGCAGAGATCAACATGTTCCCTGATCAGGTAGAAAACCTGCCCATAAAAGTTCTCACTCAATGACAGAGCTATTTTATGGTTTGGCACCAATGATTCATGCTATCATCATTAAAGTTAGACAATTTGTACTCTGAAATCAATAGAAAATGACTTCATCTGAAAGTTTAAGCATCTCAAAGCAATCATTTCACACTTATCTGCATTAAAATGCATCTTCCATGTGTCTGCCTCTTCCATCAATCTGCTGAAGCCTGATACTATCCTGTTCTCTCTTTATTCCTTTGCAAGTTTGTGTCATGTACAACCTTCAACACTGTACTCTACATTCCCAAGAACAGGCCATTTAAATATAAGAAGAAAAGCAATGGTACGAATACAGATGACTGGAAGACTTCATCACCAACTCCCAGTCAGGAAAACATTTGTTTCATATAATTCTCTGCCTCCTATCCTGTTGGTATTTATAGATTCAAGAGCCAGATATTTGCGGACTGATTCTCGCTGAAATGGAGGTGGTGGTGAGGGGAGTGAGAGACACCTGAAAAATGGTCCTACTCTATGAGGCTGGTCACTCTGCCTCTTTTTCCAATGTTGCTGCTTTTTCTGGCAGTGGGATGGGTGAGCGCAGGTCTCAAACCTCATCCATCCTCCAAAACCGGCAGATTAAATTACTTATTAAATGCCTGACTCGACAACCTTTGTCGATTTTCTTTCCAGCAGATGTCTGAATCGGACCAGCTTCAGGCAGGCGAGGACCAAATCAGGGGAAACGGTTGGGGATGAGAAAAGTTTAGGACGTGTTGAAATAAAAGTTGCAGCAGCCGATCACACTTCGAGGAAGAAGCCAGCATCAAGGACTCTGTCAGTTGCGAGAACTGTCACTTTCCCAACATCATGTGGATATCAGAGCAATGTCCAAGTCTGTTTGGACTTCAGTTGAGCGTCAGAAAGATTTCAAGTGGAAATGGATGAACACCCTGAGGAATGAAGTTCGTTGAAGATGACGGTAAACACCAGCAAGAGTAGAGTGTTGGGCCTCAGGAGAGAGGGATAAGGGTATGAAGGAGAAGGTAACATACCCTGCGTACATCATTGATAGGCAGATAAGAACTTACTGAGATGACCGCGAACAAGGGTTGTCAGAGGTTCTCAACGCAGATAGTCACAGGATCATTACTTTTATTTGTGCTGACTTCTGCCAGATTCCCCAAGTGGTTGCACACCAGTGTATCATCCAAATTGACAGATGTCCAAGACTGGCCAACACACCATAACTGATGGGCCTTGCAGGATCAAGAGGCATTAGCTCTACTCTCTGGAGCGACCGTACAGTTCACCACGTGGGGCAGGACGGTGGCAGAGTGGTTAGCATTGTTGCCTCTCAGGCACCAGCTTCAATTCCAGCCACGAGTGACTCTCTGTTTGTATATTCTGCTTGAGGGGGCAAGGCCTAAGCTCACAGAAAGCTGGCAGATTGCAGAAGAGGGCACAATTGCATATGCTCAGATTTCTGTGTTCTGTGAACACTGAGATCAGTCTGTCACTGCCTCCCCCAGCTTCCTCTGGCCTCCATAGCTGATCATTCCCCCCCTGCTATAGTGGGGTTCTGCGGTCAATCCTCCCCGCCTACGGACCAATCACCCACATGTCCCCGCACAAACCGATCGAGTGCTTGGCTGTTCTTAACAGTTTTCCAGGTTCATGCCTGATTTCCCACCCCTCACTATTTTACCAGCTCAGCCCGCCTACCCACCAGTAGGCAAGATGGGTACTTGCCCAGTGGGGAGTAGTACCACTGGGCAAGTGGTACTACTTGCCCAGTGGGACATGATGGTAAAATTGCCCCCAGCAAATTTATTGACCTGTGTGTCATACAAAATCAAGAATATTATTTACTAACCAATATGGCATTCCTAACATTGGAAGCTAAGTTGCTGAAATCACTGATCAGTATTACAGTAATGCACTCAAGAATACAATTCCAAGATTATTCACAGGCTTCAGATACTGAAGACTGAGTACCATGTTATTCTTTGAACTGATGCTAACCAATTTTCTCAAGCGCTCTTGGCTAAAGGCAACGGTGAAATTGAGAACATTCTGCAGTAAGGGGTTCTCTCACCAGTAAATGGTGTACAGAAATGTTTGCCGCCCCAAAGGCAAACGACTCAATTAGAATCTGCGTGGATTTAGCTCGACTGAACACATCAATGGAAAGTAAGATTTATTCAATGGCCTCGGTGAATGAGAAGAGCATAGCCATACAGTTGGATAGAGTCCTGAAAACTCACAGGGCGCAGGTCTAACATAAGTGAAAAATGAGAATTTGCCAAATCTATCATTACATTTTTCAGTCACATTGTACAAGCCTCTGGAATAACAGTTGACTCACAAAAACAATGATGATTGGAGAATTGTCACAACCCAGGAACATTACTGAACGTCAGAAATTCCTCAGGATGGCCAAAATTCCTATCAAATTTGGTAGAAGTCGATAAGTCTTGAGATAGCTATCGAGACAAGATCAACAATAATGCTGGACCAGCAAAATGCTTTTGAGGAAACCAAAAATCTTTGCATTTCCTCTATAAATTTGGCACATTACAGTCCAGAATTGCTGGAAATAGTAGCAGCAGGTGCAAGTCTAGGTGCAATATTGTTTCAAAAACAGAGAGAAGGCAAGCATCGGCCAGTTTACTGCACCTCAAGGTCCCTCACACACACGCAGAGCAGATATATGCTCCAATTGGGAAGGAAGCATTAGCAGCAAGATGGGCATTTGAGAAATTCTCACGTTACATGATAGGATTGTGATTCAAAATTGAAATAGATCATGAACTAATAGTCGCTCTACTGAACATGAAAGAGATTATAAAAGTGCTACCTAGAACTCAACACTTCAGACTGAAGTTAATGAGGTATGACTCTAACTAAGTATGCTCATAGGAAGTACCAGAAGACAACAGATGCATTGTTGAGAATACCAAGTGAAGGAACTCTTCCAGAGGATTTTAATTTTGTTAAGGAGAGAGAAGTCTTTATATCTCTCATTATGCAACACCTACAAATGAAGTTGTAGGAGATAAAATAAACATAGCAGTAAAGTGATCTATGATTCAAAAATACTGCCCAAAGTGGTGGCCAGAATATACTCTTAACAATCCAGTATTACAGCAGTTCGTCAAAAAGAGAAAGCACCTCTAAATCATTGATTATCTTTGAGCTTTTCATGATGAAATAGTCATTCCGAGAACAGTTCAATATTGATATTCTCTAAATATTTCACCAAGGTCACTTAGAGATAGCAAAATGTCAAGAAAGTGCCCAGCAATCAGTCAGGTAGCCAGGCATTACTCATGCTACTGATGAGATATTTCATTTTGTCTTATGTGTGCAGTTAACAGCCAAGAGCAAAAGGAACATCTCTCACTTTCTACTTTTCTATCAAGGCTGTGGGAACATCTGGCAATGGATTTATTTGATTTTTAAGGCAAGATATTTCTCATTGCCATTGATTATCACTCATGGTGGATTGAAGTGAACAAATTACATGGCATCATGGCAGAATCAGTCACTCAATCATTGAAGAGCATTCATGCAATACTTGGCACTGTGGACATTGTGGTGTCAGACAATGGTCCAAAACTTGATAAAGAATTATTCCGCATGTTTGTGAAGGAATACGGATTCATTCGGATAACCAGCTCACCTCAATGTCCTCTACAAATGGAGAAGCTGAGAGAGCTGTGCGAACTGTTGAAGATTGATGGAGAAGAATGAAAACCTTAATTTAGTTCCCCTGAGTTACTGAACCACATCACTGCAAAATGGCTTTGCAGGATCAGAGTTGTTGATACGAAAGAGATTGAGAACACCACTTTCAGCTCTGGAACAGAAACTCAAATCTAATATTACCTCAAGTGACCATGAGGGGGTGAAACAGCAAGAGGAAGAACAAACAAGGTCATAATTTTAGCTTCAGGCACAGAGCATGAGATTAATCAGTGCTGATCCCTGGAGAGAGAGTATGTTGGGAGACCAATCGATATAATAATTGAAAGAACTCCACCACTGAGATCATACAGGATTGAGTATTATTAGGGAAGTATAAGGATAACCGTAGTGCCTTAATATCATGGGAAAGAAAGTGAATTGAAATATGGTCTTATTATTTCGACCCCAATGGAGATAACAAAGAAGAAACAGGGCAAACTCCACAGCCACCCAGCAAAAGGACTCTCATACCAATTCCATGTGGAATGACCTTGACCTTAGAAAGAGATCAGGCAAGATCAATGAGTTTGGTCAAGTCACCCTGGAGACTAATCTCTTAGTTCTGAGACCTTGGGGATGATGTAGGAAGATATAAATAATTTGGATAAAGAATAAGGGAAAATGCAGAGCAGAGTTAACATCAGAAGTCCATATTGCTGATCCAATGATGACGTAACACCACAAGATCAAATTGTTTTAACGAACTCGAGTCTCGAGCAGCTTACTTTGCCAGAATAGACAAGTCTCATCTCAACCCCCTACACGTGACAAAACAAGATTGATACCACCACTGGCACTTAAATTACATAATTCTGCAGTGACTCTGGCACCTTTGGCACTTAGAAGCAGTGGTCAGTGATACCCATTCTACTTGGAGAATATAGATCTCAGGCTGATTGTTCGTCCATTCTGACGAATGCAAATTATTTCCTCAAATGAAGAATTTAAAAACATACCTGACTTAATTTTGCTCTCCTATTCAAGGCAAAATCTTCTCTTTAGTAGTTTTTCAAAATGCTTAATGTTCTGTTTTCATATTCTGAGATATATTACCAAAATATTTTTATCTCCATGACTTTCCCAATTGCAGTAAAAAATCAGCATATGTCTCCATCTCATGACAGGGATCCTTTTGGTAAGGTGTGTGAAAAAATCCTTTTTCTTTTCAAAGTTTGCTATACCTTCATTCTACTTTGTAATTATATAGGGGCTGGCCAAGGCCTAACTGAAGCCAATTATTAACCATTTAAGGACGTATACCTCCAACTGTGAACCTGAAGGGAGGAGTTCGGGAGTTGGGAAAAAAACTGTCAGGTGACCTACTCAGCCTACAGGGCAGTGTGCCATGAGAAATCTCTCATGGTCTCCTTTCCATATTGTGTTACTCTCCCCAAGATCTGTCCCTATGTGCACTCTTTTCCTCCAAAGCTCTCCATCAAGACATCCACCCCAACAACTACACCAAAGCTCACCCTCCCCTCTTCAGTATTTGGTCCTGGTCTCTCAGACTTAGAATCTGGAGACTGCTTGCAGTCTCAGTCCTGGTCACTGATCCTGCTGATGTTGCTGGGACTACAGAGCTTCTGGCTAATCAGATTAGTCAACAGCTGTCTGTGTCAGACTTTCCTGATGACTGAGGGACAGAAGTCCATCTTCAGCCAATTGATACCTGTTGGACAGTCAGTTGGCTGCAGGGAAGTTGGTAAACTCGTCCCCACACAATCTGGTAACTGATCTCTATGCTTGATTGATTAAGCCTGGGTGTTGACTCAGAGTAAAAGTATATCGAAAAACTGCTAGAAGCTGATTTAAGATAAGCATGAATACAGATACGTGGTGATTGCAGAGATATTTTAAATGACTGTAAATAAATCCTTTGCACACTTATAGAAACCTTTGTTTTCTAAATGTCACTCTCACAAAAATCAAAAATATAAAATATACAACAAACAAGCAAAAGTCGATGAAATTGAAAGTTATCTCCAGTATTTCAGGAGAGAATAAAAGCACTCAACTTATGTTCTTGTCAGGACAGAAGTCCTGCGAACTTGTTAAACCTGAAGCCAGATTTCAATTGTGGATAAATTTTCTGAAGGTAAATACAAAATTATATAAAATGTCAAAAAATAAATGAAAACAAAATGCTAATAATGAAATTAAACTGACATAAAAATAGAATTCTTGTGCGACTAAATCTTTACTCCATCGATGTCAATTCAGTATGGGAATGGTTGTGTACAAAATTCTGCAAAAATAATAATAGAACTAAAAGTATACATGTGCCTTCTTTAAAAATTGAAATCTTTACTTTTGTTCTGAGTCAGCACCCAGTCAATCAAGCATAGTGAATATGGATCAGCTAACAAACTAATGTAACAAAATGAAACAAACCACTGAACTAACTCAGAGTGGGTTGTCAGTTCTCTTGTATAACCTGATCAATTTTAACCCCAAGAATCATATATTATAATACCTCGGTTCTCTTTTTCTTCAGCAGACTTTGTTCAACCCTAACAAAATAAAATTTCAACCATGTAAATTATCGGGACCTATTAGATGAAACTGGCTAAAATCTCTATTCCAAATTCATGATATCAGATGTAAATTTTCCAGTCCCAACTGCCGTAGGAATCATTACAAATGGGATAAATGTTTTAATGAATCATTTAAAAGTCGGTTGACCTCAGGTGAAAATTTCAAGTCTCAAGGTGACGTAAGTGGAAAAAAGCTCACCTATTTTGCCAAATGAACGGAGAGAGTGCTGAATTACTGGGGGTACTCATCTTTAGAGGTATTATTACACCAAGGACCAGTCTGCCCCCGCGGGTGGTTTTCGAGAATCCTATGATATTAATTGAAGCAGAACATGGGAATTGGTATCGTGGTCAGTATTTACCCTTCAACTGACATCACTGGAGCTGGTTATCTGATTGTTATCAATTAGCTTGTTTTTGTGTGAATTGATAGCTGTGTCTCCCACATTACAACAAAAACACTTAGTTACTTCTAAACTGCTTCGTGTTGCCCTGTGGTCATGAAAGATGCTAGATAAATGCAAGTCTTTCTGTTTATAAACAGCTTACCACTGCTACTTGAATCCTTCAGGTATGTCACTGCCTAATCATGAGCCCTAAATGAGCAGAGACGGATTTTATCTTGTATTGTGTTATTGTATTTCGTGCTGAACACAGTTCCGGTTCTCAAGTAACTAATCCTGACTTAGAAACGGATTCTCATATTCACATGGTCTGAATTACAGCTGAATGAGCACTAATCCACTCCAATGTCCCGTATTCTACAAATGCAATTTGAATTTTAAAGTTTATCCCCTCAGGACATTAAAAGTCTTGCATGTTCGATGCTCGAGTCTGCTGGTGCATGGACACATAGGTCCTGTTCTTCGATTATAGCCCTCAAGCTAATGCAATTATTTAGCTCCAGTAAGACCTTTAATCAGTCTAAATCTTCTTTTCCTTTACTGAGTTTCTGCTTTGCTGCAATACAGCTATTGTATTTGCATGCTTTTCAATGTTCATAATTACCAATGGACTTATAAATTCGAATTAAAACGAGCATGTTTTTCTTCTATTTACTTTCCTTGGCCTGCATAAATTTACATACTGGAATAAATGAAATGCACGAAGAGCATTGTGGATCTCTTATTGCATTTTTATGTATGCCATTCATATAACATATTAACATGAAATAATTACTCTGTCAGCAGCACTACTATGTAACTAATTACAGTCAAGAGGACTTGTTGAGGGCAATTTTCAGCCTTCCATTTATTACCTGAAAATTCAACACCCAAACCTTTCCTGATGCAATCCTCTGATGTGCTAGTAAATGAGCAAGCAACATGCTCACTTATTTCTCACAGGAGGCTGTGTATGTCTCTAAATTGGGGCCCTAATCCAGTTGCTCATTCAAATTGGGAAATCTCCATCTCAACAGCAAGCAATATGAGGCCACCCCTCTACCCTCCCACCCTCATCGATTGTCCTTAGTCTTCCAGATCCAAACTGCTCGGGAGCTCACTCATTTCCCATACTTCCAGAAACATGGAGCTGCAGATTTGAAACCCACAGCCTGCAGATGGCACTTAAATGAAGTGCAAAGCAAGAATCACAGAATCCCTAAAGTGCAGAAAGAGGCCACCATTCAGCCCATCACCCCAGCCCTGATAACAAGCCCACTCCAGGCCCTGTCCCCATAACCCCAAGTACTTACCCTGCTCATCTCCCTGAGATAAAGGAGCAATTGAGTATGACCAATCCACCTAACCTGCATATCTTTGGACTGTGAAAGGAAACATGAGCATCCTGCCAATTCCCCCAACCTACATATCTTGGAACACTAAAGGGCATGGCCAATCCACTTAACTTGCACATCTTTGGACTGGGAGGAAACCGGAGAACACGGAGGAAACCCACACAGCCATGGAGAGATTGTGCAACTCCACACAGTCAGCTGAGGACCGGAATTGAACCTGGGTCCTTCGCCCTGTGAGGCAGCAGTGCAAATCACTATGCTGCCCATACAAGGAAATAGCTTTGCTCTGCCAATCATGGATTTAGGTGGGCAGTACAGCCATTGTGGCAAATCAAGTTTGCTTTGGACAAGAGACCAAAATTACCCATTGTCTTTTTAAGTGTCTCCTCACGGTATGTTCAGTAGAATGATTGATGCAAGCCTGAAACGGGTAGTTCAGCTTTGTATTTGATTGTATTTTTTTACATTGCATACATCTGTAGATAAATACAACTACTTTTAATTCCATTGCTGATTTCAGTTTAGCTTCATACGGTTTCAGCCGCTTATTGATTCTACATTTCGAGAGATGAATCCTGCTTCTTTATTCGTATGACATGCATCCATATATTTCGCCCTAATTTCTATCAAGATGTGTAATTGCATCTTGCTGTGGGAGTTTATTATAATAATTAAATGAATGCTTCATTCAAGCACATACGTACAAAATATATATTCAGTCTCATTACTGAATTCCTCAACCAAGTAAAGCGGTTAAATAGAATATCCAGATTCAAGTCAATATTGTTGCCTAGTTTTTCATTTGATTATTGATACAAAGCCAACACTGTACAATTCATTACTAAAACCAAATTTAGGAACAAAAGCACATTCTAGCTATCTAATAAATGCCATAACACTGTTTTCATACTTTTTAGCGAATGAATGATTATGGTGGATTGTAGTGGACAGACTGCAGGGGGTGGGGGACTGACAGAATTAGCATTGCTGCTGCAGGAACCCAGGTTCAACTCTGGCCTTGGGTGACTGGGTGGAGTCACAGTCTCTCCCGTGTCTGCGTGGGTTTCCTCTGGGTGCTCCGGTTTCCTCCCATAGTCCAAAGAAGTGCAGGTTAGATGGATTGACCAGGCTTAATTGTCCCTTGACAGGATAAATACATTGGATTTTTGGAGACAGGGCTTGCGTGGAATATTTGTTGGTGCAGGCTCGATGGGCTAAATGGCCTCCTTCTGCACCGTTGGGATTCATTGGTTTTACCAATCATCCGCTTTCATCCGCCACATTATGGAACTGAAAATCAAAATGTAACTGTCTTTTGGGCAAACAGCAAACATCTTTCTCAGGATTCTAAAAATATGTCTCTCTTCTCTCCATATTACGGATTATAAATAGCCTGAAAATGCCATCTTTGGCAAGAATATCTGTTGTGAAAACTGTGTCATCATGAAATTCATAATGTTTATACTCGGGAGTTCTGGGAAGATTGCAAATCTGCGTTACAGCTCCTGTGAGGCTTCTTCTTAGTGAGAATCTGACAAATGAATAAGTATTTAGTGAACAGGTGAGAAATCGAAAGCCTCCCACAGGCAGCCATTAGAATCCACTGCAGACATGCTTGTCAAAACCAATTAATCAAAGCAGATAATTATGACTAATCTATTAACAAAGCTCAAGCGCAAAGAATTGAGCACTGTGCTTAAAAAGGGACACTGAATATTTCTGTGACTTTGAGTGTGCTTTCTTCCGGCAGTGCACTGATATAGCATGGTGCAGAGACAAAAACAAACCTTTTGTTCCTGGTGGCAAATTTATTTGCATATTCAGTCTGATTTTACTACATGTGGGTAATTATGATCAGAATATTACCTACAGGGACTGCTCTATACAGCCAGGAGGATTTCTGGACATGTTGGTCATTGGTGAATTTGATTTTGACTTGCAATGACTGACCGCTGAGCATTTTTCCAAACTGCTTCTTTGCATAATCCATGATCTCAACCAGCATTCTCAGCTGATGCTTTACCTTGATGTTAAAATTCTGACAAATGTAGGCAGAATTTTATGGTTCCCACTGTCTGGTTTACAGGCAGGAGTTAAGGGTGGGCCATAAAATTCCCCGGGTGGCCTTTTGTCGTCAGCTTGCTTGCTTCCCACCTATCTGTGATCATGTGGGGGCGGCCAAGGCCAAACTGAAGCCAATTATTGACCATCTAAGACATATTCTCAACTTTGAAGCTGAAGGGAGGAGTTCAGGGTTGGGAGAATTCTGTCAGGTGACCTGCTCAGCCTATGGGACAGTGCATCATGAGAACACTCTCATGGTCCCCTTTCCATATTGTGGTACCCTCCCCAAGGTCTGTCCCCATCAGCACTCTTTTCCTCCAAATATCTCCATCAAGACATCTACCATAGCCACCACACCAAAGGTCACTCTCCCCCCTGCAGTTATTTGATCCTGGACTCAGAATCTGGAGTTTGCCTGCGGTCCCAGTCCTGGTCACTGCTGCTGCTGGTGTCGCTGGAACTACAGAGCTTTCGACCAATCACTTTGGTCAGCAGACTTCTGACCAATGAGTGAGGGATAGAAGTCTATCTCCAGTCAATAGATGCCCCTCAGACATTCAATTGGCTACAGGGAAATCAGTAAACTCGCTCCCAAAATCTCTCTCACTTACACACTTCCCAATAAAAAAAGGACACAGACGCACTGGATAAGATACTTGAAAGATTTATTAATATGATACCAGTACTGAGAGATGAGGAAAGATTGAATAGACCAGTGTTCTTTTCTCCAGAAAGGAGAAAATTGAGTGAACTGGTAGGGAATGGTAGAGATATAGTAGATGTAAATTGCTGAGAGATGTCCTGAGGTCATGCACTGCATTGTATGAGAATTTCAATGCTGTCATTAAATTTTATATGTCAGTTTTCAAGTAGTCCAGGAGGGATTTTATATCGTTTTCATAATCAAGGATATGAAGGAGTCGACTTTTCTGATTCGAACTAAAACAAAAGTTAGTGATAACTGCTCTCTGCTGCATTCTCCTTGGCAATATCTTGACCAAAATCCAGCTGTGAACCAAGCAGAATCTTTTCTCATGCAGTACATACTTGTCATTCCATCTCAGATTTTCTAATCTTGTGACTATTCTGATGAATGCAATGTGAAAAATTTTGACAACATCGCTTTTTTCAGCAAGACTCAAGTTCTGTACGATCAAACAGTTAAATTGTGAATGTGTTGGGTTCCCAAAACACAGGCAACAAAGACTTAATATAAAGAGTAGTTTATTCACTAGCTCTTCAATTGAAGTTACTTCAATACTTGTGACCTGCCTCTATTCCGGGGGATAATTCCCAATAGCTCCCGACATATGAGCTATTTTATAACCATTTAATCATCTCACCACGTGCCACACTAATTTTTCTCCTTTAATTGGAACACTAGGGTGTGAGATACATAGAAACATAGAACAGTACAGCACAGTAAAGGCTCTTTGGTCCTCAATGTTGTGCCGAGCTATGTCCAATCCCAACCAAGATCAAGCTATCCCCTCCCTATCATTCTGGTGTTCTCCATGTGCCTATCCAATAATTGCTTGAAAGTTCCTAAAGTGTCCAATTCCACTATCACAGCAGGCAGTCCATTCCACACCCCAACCACTCTCTGAGTAAAGAATCTACCTCGGACATCCCTCCTATATCTCCCACCATGAACCTTAAAGTTATGTCCCCTAGTAACAGCTACATCCACCCGAGGAAACAGTCTCCGTACGTGCATTCTATTTATCCCCCTCATCATCTTATAAACCTCTATTAAGTTGCCTGTCATCCATCTCTGCTCCAAACATAAAAGCCCCTGCTCCCTCAACCTTTCCTCATGAGACCTACCCTCCAAACCAGGCAGCATCCTGGTAAATCTCCTCTCTCCAATGCTTCCACATCCTTCCTACATAAGGTGATCAGAACTGAACACAATATTCCAAATGTGGTCTCACTAACATCCGGTATAGTTGCAACATAACCCCATCACTCTTAAACTCAGACCTGCTGTTTCAGTTTAAGTTTGCAATAGGCAACTATGTGCAGACCATTGTAACACAGAAGTTAAACAGGGTGAACAAGGCATAACTATTGACAGATAGAGTGAGGCACAGATTAAGCTGCTGCAGTTGGTGCATAGCTCATCACATCTGGTCCCTCCCTTTTCATTGTAGAAAGATGATATTCAAAAGCCAGTTTTGAGCTAGGTGATAATAAAGTCCTGGAACCTCATATTTGCTTTGCTGATGCGTTCTGAGCACGCAGTTATTTTGGTTGGTGGTGTTGCAGTCTATCTCTTAGTGTGGACAGCCAGGAGCTTCCACCGGTATGTTTTAGGGGTGAAGGGTTGCTGATTTGGCCTTCACAAGAGTCTGCATGTCCACTGGCACAGGGAACCTGTGTCACAGGCCAGATAATGGAAATGCTGTGTCATTTCTTGATGTTGGTTCTGAGACCTGTAGGAGTGACAGCGGTTATGTACACAGTCGGCACAATCTGAAGCTACCACTTAACTATTGGCTGTATATCACTGCCAATTGGTCATAATCACGTGCAGTCTGAATCCTGACCATTTAACCAGAGCCAGATCTGTGGGCGTCTCAATCTTGGGATATTTTACTTCTCAATCGGTTTTGTATCAGGGAATCATTCACGTTGGTTTTAGGTTTGGGCTGCAGCAGAGCCTTGACTGTCGGAATTGTGGTCTATGTCGAGAAAGACTCTTTGGCCACACTCCATCATGGTAGATTTCACAGCCTGAAGAATGCAGCATATATTCTGTGTGATCTTGTTCACGTTTCCCGAGGAAATGCTTGGCTTAGCAAACAGCCCACTCTGCTCGGCCATTTTACTGCAGATGTGAGGGGTTGCTTGTGATATGCTCAATGTCCTATGCGTGTGCAAAGTTTCAAAATTCAGTGGAGCTGTAAAGGTGAGCATTGTCTGTCATGAATCACTGTGGGATGCCACGTGTGACAAAGTGCATCTTGAGCTTGATGATAACTACTATTCATCATGTTTAGTAAAGTTAACCAAAGTCCAAGCGAGCCAGAATATGAATCAACTAACGTTATCTTTGCTTTCTACTCCATTCAAGGATATAATTCCTATAGGAGTTCTGGGACCTCATGTAAATACAATGATTTCTTTTTGCTTTATGTGGCTTCAGTAAATTATATAGTGCAGAACTGAACACTTCTCTTTCCGTGTCTGCATACATGGGGGGCTGGTACAGCCTCTCCTTGACCTATATCTGGTTGCTTCCTACCTGGGATGCCCTTGGTGAAGTTGTTGGATCTAGCACCTCTGAAGAGAAGTATGGATGACTAATCATTAGCCACACACTACCAGTCCATCTCTGATGGCCAAACATTTACGGAGCTTAGGAGGAAGCTGAGGACACAAGCCAGCCCTGTGATGATGCTGTGTAATTCATGACATGTGATCTCCCGCTGTAAGGCATCTTTGGGTTTCTGGATTCAACAAGAAAACAGCGCCTCTACTAACATTATGTTTATGTCTGCCTCATATCTCCCTGGTCTGTGGAGGGTAAGAAGGCTCTAGAGAGGGTATTAGCCAAGTACAGCTCCTTACCAAGTCTGGAGATGACTCTGAGCTTGTAGCATTACAACTTTAGTAGCATTGTGTGTTACAGCCATGCATAAGAAATGTGGAGAGATTGCTTTTAAGGTTATGAGTGGCTGATGATCCATTTCAACAATTGCAGGATGATCACTGATGAAGTCGTGAACTTTCTGAGAAGTGAAGACTAAAGCAGGAAGTTCCTTTTCAATTTGTGTATAATGGTGGGAATTCTACTGCCACACCCATGCCAGAATCAGATGGGTGCAGCTCACAGAATGGAATTCTCCACTGACCTCAGGTAAGATTTTACAATCCTTGGCCGAGTGAGGTTGTAAAATACCAGCCTCTGAGTTTCAGTGTCAGTGAGGGCTCTGAAGGCAAAAGTTATCGTTCTGCTATTCTGGAAGAAGATTGCTCCAAGTACTTGGTGGGAAGTGTCAGTTTAGATAACTATATGTGCTCAAGTGTCAAAGTATTGTAGGGCTGATGGGACTCTGAGTCTCTAATAGAGTCTAAAGACCGCAGTGTGATGCTCTTGCCAGCACCATTCAATGTCCTCACGAAGAAGTTGACAAAGAGGTCCAATGACCTCACTAAAACATAGGATGGATTTAGAAAGATAATTTGTTCATACCAAAAAGTGCTGTAAAGTGTGCTTGTCCATAGGAATGACCATCTGTCTTCTGTTCATTAACACGTCTAGATCAGCCTTTATACCATTGACAGTCAGCAAACAAGTCACATAAGGAACCTGGTTGACCCTGAATCAACATTTTGCAAGGTTAAACTTCAGCTGTTTGAGAATGAGATGAAGATGTACATCATGTTCTTGCAAAGTACGCCCCAAAAGAGTATGTCATCAACAATGATCTTATAACGTTGGCCTGCAAAGACTTGCTCCACGAACCAGTGGAAAACTGCACTGCCAATGAAGATCCTTATGGACATGCGAAGAAAATATCTGCCCACTAGGGACATGAACATAGTTAATTTTGAGGATTCTTCATCTAACAGGATCTGCCATAATGTGCATTCTTCACATTAAGAATGCTGAACACCTTGGCATTGGGCATGTCTGATATTCCCTGGTCCACTGAACTGGCTTAATGCATATTGTGACCATGCCGTATTTCCTTACTGTGCCCACCATTACTCAAACCCATTCTGTCGTCTCATTTATCAGGCTTATGTCTAAAGGAGTTGATGCTGTAACGCATTGTTGTCCTGAACACCTAATAGTAGCCTTATATCCTGATCGACTATATGAAAGCTGGAACTACCCTGTGTGCAGTGGAGCATAACTACACTTCTGGTGCAGATGATTTGTCTGCCTGAGTTACGTGGTTCATCTGGGTGCTGAATCTGCTGCTCCATATGCCTACTGGAGAATATATTGCACTTCACTCCAGTATCAAAATTTATCTTAAGTCTTGTGTTACCGCAAATCATATTGAGGGGGGTGAACATCTAACCTTTTTCTGTGACAGTGTTGACACTCTTGCGATAGAGTGTTGTTGGGCCCTCTTTACCTTTGCTGCTTGGGCTGATCTCCAGTTCATTGACCTTACTGAAGTTCCTACCCACGGCTGGCAGGGGAAAGCTGCGATGGTTTCTATTTGTAGCATTTAACAAAATGATTCCACTTCCCACATTTGTTGCATCTTTCACCATAATCCAGTAAGCTGTTCTGTACTGAAGGTGTTGACTGGAGTTGGAGCAGGACGTGCCCTACACTGTGAATATTTACTTCTCACCTAAAACCTCTGCTTTTTTCCTGCTCATTTAACATGTAGATATTAATGGTTATTTGTACTGTTATATCCTTCTCTTGCAGCAGCTGTTTGTGGTCTAAATCACTGAACTCCCCATTGAACTCATCAGCAAGAGCTCCAAATGCATACTTTTTTGCTCATATTTCAAGGACGGCTGTGTAAGATCCTATTCATTAATCTGTGTTCTGATCTGTTGAATCAAACAGATATCTATTCAGGATATGTGTTCAGTATCTATTTAGGATTATAATTTTTTTACCAGATGACAGACACTCTCAAACTTTTTTAGGATTATTTCTGCTCAATATTTTTTCTGCTCAATCTGGAAAGAAAACAACTCAATTTTTTTGGTGGCCTCAGGACCCACTAAGTTTAATAGAGTATAAGGTCAAACGTTTTCCAACTTGTCAGACAATGCAGTACCCCAGTAATTACACCACTTCTTCTTGACTGTTTCCCAACGATCTGCTATATTTTTTATCAAAGACAATGTCACAAAGTCTTTGTGCCGTACTGCCAATTCCGACACCATGCAAATAGATTGGATTCCTGGCTCACAGACAACAGGGATGTTCAACAAAGAGTAGTTTATTCACAGCTTAGCAGCTATTTCAAAACATGTGCTTTGTCCGTGCTCCCGGGGATCACTCCTGGTGCTCCCGACATCTTTTGTAGCCATGTTATCACATCACTACTCAGTCCGCAGAAATAATATAAAACGTTACAACTTTCACACACGGACACGACTTGGCCATCATCTGATATCTGCAAAATAGTGACTGGGTTTGTTGCTACTTGGGAAATTATGGCTATTTGTTCATTTTAAAACTCTTAGTACTTTCCACTTAGGACAATATAGAAACCTAGGGGCTGATTCTCCATCCCAATGCACTAGTTTTTTATTTTATTCCAGCTGATTTGCATATTTCCATTGCGTGTTCGCCCCACACTTGTGTCTCCCAGGCCCAGGCTTTGGGTGGTGTCTGCACGATGCCAGATATCAGCTGGGAGACGGGGTTAAATAGTATTAAACATACAATTTAAATGTTATTAGTAGACTCGGGACTGTCGCTCAGTGACTTTCGCTGTGCTGAGCAGATACATGGATTTGGGCCTGTGTCTGTGGGAGTTTGCGCATTCTCCCCGTGCTTGCGTGGGTTTTCTCCAGGTGCTTCGGTTTCCTTCCACATCCCAAAGATGTGCTCTTAGGCTAATTGGGAAAACAAATTCTCTGTAAATTGTCTCAAATTTGGTTTTTAATCCATAGATCTATAAACACAGACAGGGATCACGGGTAGAGGTGGGAACATCAGGGTGGCAGCGCGGGCTCATTGGGCCGAAGGGCCTGTTTCCCGTGCTGTTTTGTTCTTTGTTCTTTGAATTATCCAGCCCATTAACATCTCCCACCCCACCAGGAGCATTTCACCCCCAGTGGGATTCAGACTAGCTCCCTACTTTCAGGGAACTAGTGGCCTGACCACATTGGAGTGAAAGGAGGAAGAGGTGGCAATTAAGACCCCTGTAGGGGTCGGGCAGAGGTGGGTATGGTGTCCCTGATCATGGGCACTCTGGCAGTACCAGCCTGTGCACATTGACACTGCCCAAGAGGCAAAGTGCCCGTGTCGAGGGGACATCTTGGCACTGCCCATCAGACCTGGGGCAGTGCCAAGGATGTGCGGCCTATTGGGGAGACCTGCTGCCACTCAACATTGGGATCTGGTCGAGGCAGGAGAAAGGTCAGCAATTGGGGCGAATTGATGGAGGAGCTATGGTTGGGTCTTGTAGGGGTTGGGGGGCGGGTAGTAGCACTGTGGGGATCCCAGTTGGTCAGTGATCGAGCTGACCAGCAAACTGCAGCTGAAAGTTCAGGGCCACCGCACACGTACAGAGACCCTCTGATTTCAGCCTCCTGGGCATGAATTATTCCCACCTTCTGAAATTTCATAATATTCACGCTGGCAACTGCTGCAGTGCACAGAGTGTGGGAGATTCTAGTCTGAACCCCCGCTGAGAAAAACAATGTGAATTATTCAGTTTTCCAGTGAATTTGACACTTCAAACTTTCTAGTAGAATTCCATCTCTTGCTTCATTAGGAAACTTACAGCTATAACACTGGATGGCTGATGGCTTATTACTGTATATATTATCAAGTATGGAATGCAGTCATGCAAAACACGATCAGAGCCTTCCAGTCTATGAGGAAGAGTGATAATTGTTGGCCTCTGTATCTCTGAACTACCTTGACGGAAAGTTGTTGAGGTTTCGGAGTACTGCTCATCCAGCTGTAAAGTTACCCGATTTTACGCAACACCTTCAGGAGATAAGAAGAGGTTCCTTTTGGAATGGTGGGGTGAAGACAAACAAATGTATCGTTACAACATGTATCCAATTTAAAAAAAATTCACTTATGAGGTTATAAAATAATTTACTGATCTAAAACCATAAAAGTTTTCCATACACCATTATAGCTATAATGAAAATGATGGTGTATAATACCATATGATGTAATGATGGGATATTCATAACATAGGATGGGATCATATCAGTGCTGGTTATTAAAATTATAATTTCCATTTTCTTGCATTCAATGAGGCAATAAATGACGACTGGGCTGATTAACTGCCAAGGCTGTGGGCAGAAGCACTTAATCAAAGTGTGGCAGCCATTTCTATCCATGGACACTGTACAAATGAAGCATATTATTATTATTTTATATTTATTTATATATATATAGAAATTAAGAGTTTAACATTGCACTGCTTAAACGATTAAGCTTGTGTAACATTAATGTCAGGAAGCTTTAATTAGCAATATGATAGTTATTGTATTTAAAACTCAAGCTTGTTATTACTGGTAACACTATAAAGTATATAACTTGACCATGCAACATAATTTAGGTTGTGTTCTTTGGTAATGGGTCATAGGAACAAATGTGCATTAAGCAAAAGGGAAGTTGTAGGAATTAATTTCAGTAATGTTAGAAATAGCATCAATAAAAGGCAATTTTTACAAAACTATTATTATATTTCACAAAACTAACATGATTACCTGAACAACATTTTAGGAATGAATCAGAACACCAGTAGTACTGCTGTACCCTGTTTTAAATGGTCCCCAATAGCACAATATCATTGTTAAGTTTAAAGACTTACTACCCACTTGTTTTAAGCAGTAGTACTCCCTGCCCCAATTGGAAGTAGTTCAAGCTGGATGTAAAACTTGGTTTTGTAACCTTCTGTATTGTTACAGGCTGGATGATCAATGAAAGGGACCTTTCCTTGTTCTCTAGAACCTTTGACTTAGGCCTCCCCATCGACCATGGGAAAGCTTCAGTTTGGAACATGCTCCTCCTGTCAATAACATGCTCTTCTGATCAGTGTCGAAGGCTCTGTACATTCGATGACAGCAATGGTGCTAGTGGAGGAGTAGTGTTTTCACAGTCTCTCTCTTGCCTGGCAGCTCTGAATGCAATCACCGCGAGTGTGCCCAGGATTTCCCAGGGCTCTCTAGAGTGAACGTGATGGTGAAGCAGGGCGCCATGTGGAAAATGACACTGATCAGTGTTCAAACCTCTTAGAGTGGTCACTTGCTCTGCATGAGAAAAGGTGCAAAGGCCAAGGGTTTGCCAAGGAATGGGACAAGGATTCGCGTGCAATTGCAGAAACATTAGTACAGACAACATTGTCATTTTAAGGATGAAGCAAATTACCACGAGAAAATATTAGGGAAATCAATCCAGAAAAATAAGCCAATTATAGCTTGAGGATGTATATTTTAGCTTAAGTTCAATGGAGAGGGAGACCATTCAATCGATCAAGTCTGCATCGAGCACAATCTAACATTGGCCATATTCCCATAATCCTGTCTATTTACACTACTAATCTCGTGACTCTAAGGGTCAATTTAGCTTGGCCAATCAACTTAACTCCACATCTCGGGAGTGTGGAAGGTGTTAGAATGTAACCAGTGAAACATGGTATTGGATGTAATGTGACCAATGGGAACAAGGTGCAAGGGTCAGCTGACTTGTGGAAGTGGTGTGCTTGGATTTCCAGCAGGTATTTGACAAGGTGCCTTACCAAAGACTGCTACAAAAAATAAAGGTGCACAATTTTATGGGTAATGTATTAGTATGAATAGAAGATTGGTTAACAAACAGAAAGCATAGGATAGGGGGTAAATGGATGTTTTTCTGGTTGGCGATCAGTGACTAGCAGTGTGCCTCAGGAATCAGTGTTGGGACTGCAATTGTTTACAATTTATATAAATAATTTGGAGTTGGGGGCCAAGTGTAGTGTGTTAAAATTCGCAGATGACACTAAGATATGTGGAAGAGCAAAGTGTGCAGAGGATGCTGAAAGTTTGTAAAGGGATACAGATAATCTAAGTGAGTGGATGAGAGTCTAGCAGATGGAGTAAAATGTTGATAAATGTGAGGTCATCCATTTTGGTTGGAATAACAGCAAAATGGACTAATACTTAAATGGTAAAAAATTGCAGCGTGTTGCTGTGCAGAGGGACCTGGGTGTCCTTATGCAGGAATCTGAAGGAGTTGGTTTGCAAGTGCAGCAGGTAATTAAGAAGGCAAATGAAATTTTGTTCTTCATTGCTAGAGGGATGGAGTTTAAAAACAGCAAGATTATGTATAAGATGCTGGTGAGGCCACACCTGGAGTAGTGTGGTCCAGCTTTGGTCTCCTTAATTGAGAAAGGATATACTGGCACTGGAAGGGGTGCAGAGGAGATTCGCTGGGATGATTTTGGAGTTGAGAGGGTTGGCTTAAGAGGAGAGACTGAGTACACTGCGGGTACACTCACTGAATTCAGAAGAATGAGGAGAGATATTGTAGAAACATACACAATTATGAAGGGAATAGATAGATAGAAGCAGGGAAGTTGTTTCCACTGGCGGGTGGAACGAGAACTGGGGCCATAGCCTCAAAATAAGGGGAAGCAGATTTAGGACTGAGTTGAGGAGGAACTTCTTCACACAAAGGGTTGTGAATCTGTGGAATTGCCTACCCAGTGAAGCAGTTGAGGCTACTTTATTGAATGCTTTTAAGGCAAGGATAGATAAATTTTTGAACAGTAAAGGAATTAAGGGCTATTGTGAGCAGGCGGGTAAGTGAGTCCACAAAAAAATCAGCATGATCTTACTTAATGGCGGAGCAGGCTCAAGGGGCCAGATGGCCAACTCCTGCTCTTAGTTCTTATGATCCAGTAAACCACAGAACCAATTAGAGTAATGTACTAGTCAGCTGACCAGTTTGTTCACGATAAATAAGGATCTGTGTCGAATTGTAAAGAGCTTGGAGTGGCCCAGTGCAAGGCCATTGAAGCAATGATATTTCTTTATTAAATCCTTTCCTTGATTTATAAATTGGAGTAAGTGTTGTTATATTTTCATTAACTGCATTTTGAAGAGTTCCTTGTGAAGAACCGTTGGTAGCAGAGGTAAACCCAATTGTAATTTCGTTTTTGTTTTTTGAAGAAATGCTCCAACCATGGCAGAAGGGAAAAGTATTCTGGTAGGATTTGATTATTCTTCTGTCTTTTCAGATGCCAGATCGTATCGGCAGTGGAAGACAGAAGTGGAAATGTGAACCCTTATTACCACAATATCAAAAAAAAACAAGGTGTGGCATTAGTTTTGTCATTTCCAGTTAAGAACAAGATAAAGAGCAAAGTATTTTCAGAATAGACAACAGATGCTCTAAAGAAAGAGGAAGGGCTACAGCTTCTGCTATAAAATTTCAATACGTTTTACCAAAAGATGTGTTCTTGGAGAATTATGAAAGATGGGTGATGTTTGACAGAATTAGGTGACAAGGTACCCAGTCTATGAAAGAGTTTATCATGGATTTTGATAAGGGCCATAACAGGCTAATGGAATTTAATTTGGAGATTCCAGGTGTAGTATTGGCCTTTAAGTTGTTGGACTATGGAAGTCTATCACATATGGATTTTTTTTAGTCATGTCTGGAATACAGTAAGGGAAACAGATCCCCTCTGATCAAATGGCAGCATCATTTTAAAAGTTTTCAGGAAACAATCTTTCCCCGCCACCTTGTTCAATGCAGACTGGAATACCATAACGCCCAGAATGGGGGAGCCAGTGGTGCCTCAACTGCATGTCAGGCCATATGGTACATGAAGGCCTTTAAACAGAGACAGTTACGTTAATAACAGACTTAGTATCAAACGGTTGTAACCAATGTGAAAATAGGGAAAGAAGATGCACATGATTACTGATGAAAGATGTTTAATTTGAAGGAATGCTAAAGGGATGATGAATTGCTGTTCCCAATACGATTCTCCACACCACTGCATTGTAAACTGTCCAAAAGTAAGAAATCGGGTCTTTGAAAGCACACGTGACACAGAATACACAGAAGCCGACAGTGATGAGGATAAGGATCAGGAAGGCAATGTTTTGATGACAGAAAAATTGAGTCCCATAATGATCATCCTAATGATAGACTCTTTCAACTGTGCTGTTTTAGGTAGTGGATGTATGTCCTCTGTATGTGGCCAAGGTTGGCTCGATGGTTATTTAGTGTTTCTTGATCATAAAAACCAAAAGAAAGTTTAAAAAAAGATAATTCCACTTGCTGCAGAGAACACTATAACATCCTGCAAAAGGGTGATACTTCCCGAGAAGACTGCAGGAGTCAGTTTATTTATAAGTTCAGATGTAGTTTGCAGTGATATACCTTTGTTGTTAAGCAGATTTGCAGTGAAGAAAGTTCAGATGGCCATCAATTTGAAACAGGATAAAACTGTGGACTTACATTTTACAAGATCTGGCTATTGTTGTCTTCCTCTAAGTGAACTGAAATTATCAGATCAAAGGATTCATGAGGCATTAGTGTCACTAACAGACAACAGCATGATGGACAAAAAGAAGATTACCCTGAAACTCCACAAGCAGTTTGATCATCCAATGCCACAGAGATTGAGAGCACAGTGGCAGGATTCAGGTGTGCTGGTCAAAGGATATAATAATCTCAGAGAACAAATATCAGCTCAGTGTGAAATTTGTATAAAATATAGGACATTCCCACGTCCAGTTGTGAGTCTGCCATTAGCACGTGATTTCAATGATGTAAAGACATGGGACAAGGAAAAAGACGTCTATCTATTGCAGTTTGTGGACGTGGCCACTCAGTTTAGCATATCCACAGTGACTTACAGCCAAGATAAAAAGAATATTTAGATAAAATTATGATCCATTGGATTGGAACAGGATTGAGGGCACCTAAATGTGTGATGGACAGTGGGGGCAAATTCACAAATGACGAGTTTCAAGGTATGTGTGAAAATTTAAATATTGTAATAATGCACATTGCAGCAGAGAACTCTGTGTGAAATCACACGGTTATAGATGACATGTTGCATAAAATTTTGGTGGATCAACAAGGCTGTAAATGTCAGGTTGTATTAGCATGGGCAGTGAACATGAAAAATTTGTTACAAATGGTGGGGGCTATAGTCCATACCAGTTGATATACAAAAGCATCCAAAGTTTCAATTAGTATTCACAGATGCGTCCCCGGTGCTATAAGGGTAAGCATTAGCTCCAAGTTTTCTGCATACTTAAATGCAATGCATGCAGTGGGAAAGGCCTTCATTAAGGATGAGGTTTCAGAATGGATATGAAATGCCCTAAGGCATTGCATTAGGCCCTGGGGGAAGTACTTTGAGAAAAGGGATGGGTCTACCACAAAAGAGAGGGCAAACAAATGTAGAAAGATCCTGGAAAATGACAGAGACAGACGACAAGGTAGTTATAGTACAACACACTAAGCGGACAGTCTGGGACCACTCTACAAGAGTAGTGGCATTTGGGTATGAATTCGAACATAGGAGTAGGATTCAGAAGTTCAGGAGCAATCTTGTACCTCACATGCACATACTCTGAGTTATTATGAAGAACACTCAACAGTAGATGAGAGGGGGTCTAATGACCAACAAAGCAGGGGATGAAGCTGCTAATTGAAAGGTTCAGCAATCCAAAGTAGGCACATTGGCATCATACAAACCCAAAGGATCAAGAGAGTGGAGAGAGGCCACAATAATGGGGAAAGCAGGAAAGGCCTCAGGAAAATACAAATACTGGCTCCATATACAAGAGTGAGGGTAAGAAGCCAAAGCTATAGATTGGGAAAATGGGATGGACAGATGGAAACAAAAAAAAGCAAAACTTAAGTTCTGAGGTGAGACAATAAGCATTGGTGAACCCAGGAAAAAGTCACCAGTCTGTGACCAAAGGTGTGTCAACAGAGAATAGCGGACTGAGAGTAGCTGCCCTGACAGAAACAGACATGGTAGTAGAGGCCGGAGCTTAACGAGGAAGACTAGGAATCAAACCAATGATAGGAATAGGAGTAGAAGCTCACGTGATAAGGAAGTATTGATAGCTGCAAACTAAACGGAAATAAGAGAGGTCAAATAAAGGGAGCTGCTCAGTTGGGGGAAGTTTGGGATGTGCACCAAGCTATCAGATGAAGATCAGCCTGCTTTGTCCCATAGGTGAGTTTGCACAAAGAAAGATTTGCAAGATGGTACAAAGTGAAAGCCAAATTAGTAGCTCATGGGTGTGAGGAACTTTTGGATGGGAGAGACATTAAGGTTGATTCACCCACAGCAGGGAAAATAACACTGATTTTTTTTTTGACTGCTCTAGCATCTCACAATTGGATATGCAAATCAATTGATATCAAAGCAGCATTTCTGCAGGGCAAAACATTTCCAACAACAAGATTTTTTGAGGCCACTCAAAGAAGCAGATAATACATAGGGACGTTGGTGGAAATTCAACAAATGTGAATATGGGTTAAGTGATGCATCAAGACTTTGGTATTGCTCTGTATGATTTGTATTACTGAAGATTGTCCAGTTAAAAGCAGATCCAGCAATGTTTTACTGGAAGGCTAAAAGAAAATTAGCTGAAATTTTTATAATGCATGTGGATTGTTTTCTATAGGGTGGCACAGAGGAATTTGAAAAAAGGATAATTGAGAAACTGAAAACAGAATTTAAAGTAGGGATTCAAGCATCAGGTGTTTTCCGATATCTTGATCTTAATTTCCAACAAAATACTTCCATTGGAACGATGAGTCAACAGGGATATTTAAACAGTATTGATCCATTCCCATCACCAGAGAGGGGTCAATAGAAAAAGAGGAATGGGCCTGCAAAAAAGAATAGAGTTGTTGAGGAATATGATAGGACAGCTAAATTGTCTGTGCACACAAATAAGACTAGATGGGAGCTATAATGTCCTAGATGTCAGTAATATGTTGAAGCACACCACAGTCAGAGAGATTATTCAAGCCAATAAAATATTTAAATACCATAGAAACCTACAGAAAGAGGCTGTTTGGCTCATCGAATCTGCACCGACAACAATCCCACCTAGGCCTTAACCCGACATATTAGACCCACGAATCCTTCTAACCTACTCACCCTGATATACTAAGGAGCAATTCTGCTTGGCTAATCCACCTAACCCGCTCATCTTTGGACTGTGGGAGGAAACCGGAGCTCCCGCAGAAAACCCACGCAAACACAGGGAGAATGTGCAAACTCCGCATAGAAAGTGACCCCAGCCTGGACTTGAACCCACGTCTCTGGAGCTACAAATTAACAGTGCTAATCAATATGCTACTGTGCCGCCCATTTAAAAATTAGAGTATGTAATTTAATCCCCAGAACTAGGAGAACCTGAAGATATGAAATTGGTTGTGTTTAGTGATGCTTCATGTGCCAAAACACCAGACGGACATTCAAAATGTACTGGATTCATAATATTTCTGGTAGGTAAGGGAGGAAAATGTTGCCTCTTGGCCTGGGAAGCAAACAAAATAAGAAGGCTAGTCGAAAGCACATTGCTGGCTGAAACCCTAGTGTTAGTGGAAATGTTTAATATGGAGATATATTTGTCAGACACATTAACAGAATTATTTTTAATGGGCACGTCAGGTAAGAAAGTACCAATTGAGTGTTATGTGGACAATGTTCACTTAACAAAAATTGTTGTGGTAAAAGAATTGATTTGACCAGCATTAGGCAAATGCTGTAAAACAACAAAGTTTCCAAATTGCAACACGACAGCTCAGTGACTATCGCTGTGCTGAGCAGATACATGGATTTGGGCCTGTGTCTGTGGGAGTTTGCGCATTCTCCCCGTGCTTGCGTGGGTTTTCTCCGGGTGCTCCGGTTTCCTCCCACATTCCAAAGATGTGCTGTTAGGCTAATTGGCAGAACAAATTCTCCCTAAATTGTCTCAAATTTGATTTCAATCCATAGATCTATAAACGTAGACAGGGATCACGGGTAGAGGTGGGAGCATTGGGGTGACAGCGCGGGCTCACTGGGCTGAAGGGCCTGTTTCCCGTGCTGTTTTGTTCTTTGTTCTTTATATCAAAAAGGGATGTGGGTACTTGAAAGTTATTAAGAATACTGGAGGATGGTTGTCTTAAATTATTTTGAAAAATATTTTAAAACAACAAAAGGAATTTGTTAGACTGTAACCAGTGACAGACTTGTATTGGATGTAATGTGACCAATGGGAACAAGATTGGTCACTTTAGTAAGGTGTTTGATAAGGTGGCCCATGGAAGACTTCTGCAGAAAATGCAGATGTATGGGATAGAGGGTGATTTAGCTAATTGGGTTAGGAATTGGCTAGCAGATAGAAGACAGAGGGTGGTGGTTGATGGGAGATATTCATCGTGGAGTTCGGTGACAAGTGGTGTACCTCAGGGGTCTGTTTTGGGGCCCCTGCTGTTTGTAATTTTTATAAATGATCTGGATGAGGGTATTGAAGGATGGATTAGTAAATTTGCAGATGACACTAAAGTCGGTGGAGTGGTAGATAGTGAAGAGGGGTGTTATAGTTTGCAGAGAGACTTGGACAAGTTGCAGAGCTGGGCCGAGAGGTGGCAAATGGAGTTTAATGTGGAAAAGTCTGAGGTAATGCACTTTGGCAGGAATAATAAATGTGTAGAGTATAGGGCTAATGGTAGGATTCTTAATAGTGTTGATGAACAGAGGGATCTTGGTGTGTATGTGCATAGATCCCTGAAAGTAGGCAGTCAAGTCGAGAAGGTTGTTAAGAAGGCATATGGAGTCTTAGCTTTTATTGGTAGGGGGATTGAATTTCGGAGCCGCAACGTCATGTTGCAACTGTACAAAACTCTAGTGCGGCCGCACTTGGAGTATTGTGTGCAGTTCTGGTCCCCACATTATAAGAAAGATGTGGAGGCATTGGAGAGGGTACAGAGGAGGTTTACCAGGATGTTGCCTGGTATGGAGGGCAGGTCTTATGAAGAGAGGCTGAGGGATTTGAGGTTGTTTTCGTTAGAAAGGAGGCGGCTAAGAGGGGACCTTATCGAAATATATAAGATGATTAGAGGTTTAGATAGGGTGGACAGTGATAGCCTTTTTCCTAGGATGGAGAAAGCTAGCACGAGGGGACACAGCTTTAAATTAAGGGGTGATAGTTATAGGACGGATATCAGAGGTAGGTTCTTTACCCAAAGGGTGGTTCGGGAGTGGAATGCCCTGCCTGCAGCAGTTGTAGATGCGCCAAGTTTGGTGGCGTTTAAGAGGTTAGTTGATAAGTATATGGAAGAGAAGGGAATGGTTTAGTTTGGAGGGGCATTGCTTTTTATATTGGTCGGCGCAACATCGAAGGCCGAAGGGCCTGTTCTGTGCTGTAATGTTCTATGTTCTAGATATAAGGTCAGCTGACCCAGTAAACCATGGAACCAATGAGAGTGATGGACTAGTCAGCGAATCAGCTGATTCACTAGGAAAAAGGAACTGTGTAGAGCTTGGAGTGGCCCAAGTTTAGAGTCATGATGTTTCTTTGTTAAATCCTTTCTTTGATTTGTAAGTTGGAGTAAGTGTTGTTGTCTTTTCATTAGCTGCAGTCTGAAGAAACAGGAGCATGTGGAGGAGAACCATACAGGTACAGGGAGAATGGGCAAACTCCACACAGACAGTGGCCCAAGCCAGGAATTGAGCCACAGGTCCTCTGATGCTGTGAGGCAACAGTTTGAACCACTGTGTCACCATGCTGCCCTGATGTAAGTATTTTCAAAGTAGTGTTTTCCAGGAATGTCACTGCTGTTGAATAGGAAGTATGGAACCAATTAGAAGGCTGCACTGGTCAGTTGACCAGCTCTATCCCTGTACTCTGCTGTCTTTTTCAAAATAGTGCCATAAGATCTTTCACATCCAGACAAGAGGGCACACAGGGCCTCTATTTAATGTCTCATCAGAAAAACAGCACCCCACTTTATTGCTTGGTTTCTGTGACTGATGCCTCTGGATTAAGTTTACTGAATTGGAATCATGTAAAGTGCAGCAATAAATTCCCAGGCCTGGAGCATGAGTTTATCCTATAATCTATTTCCTGATATATGTTAAATAAGTCTTGAGCTATCATCACCCAAATTTTGCAACATGAGTTCGTCATCATATTACATAAATAAGTAAGCAAATATATAACACAAATATTAAACCAAAACTGGGTTTAAGAGACAGTTTATTTCATAACTCAAACAAAATGAATTTGCATTGAGCTTTGAAAACTTCCAAAAAAGACAGTCTCACAAAATTGTTTCTCGAAATCATTGCAAGAACTTCATTGTAGTATTGTTAAAGCAGTCTTTATTTTCTCAGAGGACCCTCAGCAATAACTGTCTTATGCATTGATTAAGTACCAGAACCAAAAGAACAGGAGCCATTTATTACTTCACACCCTCCAGATAAATGGGAGTTACTGCTTAAGCAATCTGAATTTTTATTCAAACCAGCTATCCAATTTATTTTTAATGACATGGGCTATAAAGACGTGTGATATCATTCTTGTTTCCACTGAATTAAACTCCATGAATATCCCGCTGACAAAAAAATATATACTTTTATTTCTTCAAGGGTATTTATTTCCTTGATTGTTGATCCATTCAGTTGTGATTGATACATTGTCAAAAACCTGTTCATACATGTCTGCCAAATTGTCCTCAACAAGTTGTTCAGAGACCCGCACAGTGGTTCATAGCTCATCCCCCACCTCCCTCCATCCACTCTACGAAGAAACAGCTAACCTCTAGGCAATACCTGCCAATAGTGTTGCAACAGTAAATGAGGATTAGAACCTGCGAGTTATCCATAGGGTTTCATGACACTTTAAATGAAGTGCCGAAAAGACACTTTTTATTTTGTTTTATTAGAATCTATGGACGTGATTTTGGCTTTGTGTTACAGCAAGTAAGCAGAGTGTTTTAATTCTGTCTGGACTTTTATTTCCATTGGAAGTGAGTAGTAGGAGAAGTGTAAAATGGGCTACTGATACAATCGCTTAGACCATAAGACATAGGAACATAAGACATAGGCCATTCGGCCCATCAAGTCTGCTCTTCCATTCAATCATAACAATAGGAGCAGGAGTAGGCCATCCAGCTCCTCGAGCCCATCCCACCATTCAATAAGATCATGACTGATCTGTAGTGATTCAGTACCACTCTCCCGCTTTCTCCCCAGAACCTTTAATTCCCTTGTCAATTAAAACCCACTCTTGACTTGAACATATTCAGTGAGGAAGCCTCCACCACCTCATCAGGCAGAGAATTCCAAAGATTCACCACCCTCTGCGTGAAGAAACCCCTCCTCAACTCTGATCTGAACCGCGCCCCCCCCAATCTTGAGGCTGTGCCCTCTAGCCCACTATCTTTGTTAAGCGGGAAGAGTCTCTCACCCTTGACCTTATCCATCCCCTTCATTATCTTATACGTCTCTATAAGATCCCCTCTCAGCCTTCTAAACTCCAAAGAGTACAAACCTAGACTATTCAGTCTCTCCTCATAACCCAACACCCTCATTTCCGGTATCAGCCTAAAATCATGGTTGATATTTTTCTCATCCTCCTTTTTCCCAAACCCCTGACCCTTTTATTAATCAAGAACCTATCTATCTCTTGCTAAACACACTCGATGACCTGGCCTCCACAGCCAAGAATTCCATAGATTCCTCACTCTGGCTGAAGGAATTCCTCCTCACATCTGTTTTAAAGGATTGCCCCTTTAGCCTGAGGTTGTGCTGTATGGTTTTAATTTTTCCTACTCGCGCCAACATCCTCTCCATGTCCACTCTATCCAGGCCTTGCAGTATCCTGGAAGCTTCAGTAAGATCTCCTTCCGCCTCATCCTTCTAAACTCCAACAAGTACAGACCCAGAGTCCTCAACTGTTTCTCATACAGTAAGTTCTTGGTTCCAGGGATGGTTCTTGTGAACCTCCCCTAGAACCTTTGCAGGGGCTAGCATCCTTTGTTAGATACGGGGCCCAAAACTGCTCACAATATTGCAAATGAGGTCTGACCAAAGTCTTTTACAGCCTCAGAAGTACATCCCTGCTCTTGTGTTTATTCTATTCTCGCTTGTTAAACACAATCATCTAAAAGCAGAGTGATCACTTATGAGTGCTGTTACAGGTAGATGGCATGTCAGAAACCTATCTTTCAACCCACTGTTTACTGCTGATTTGCAGAATGATGCTGTGGTGATCAGAGGCACAGTTTTGCTGCTCTGTCCCTAGTACCCAGTGTAATAGTGAGTCATCAAGAAAGGACTTGGATTCAGTTCCTCTCTTTTGAATTAGCTGACTCCAGTTGAGGTGATGGCAATATTAATGCAATTAGCCAAATTAGCCAAAGGAACATAAGACATAGGCCATTCGGCCCATCAAGTCTGCTCTTCCATTCAATCATAACAATAGGAGCAGGAGTAGGCCATCCAGCTCCTCGAGCCCATCCCACCATTCAATAAGATCATGACTGATCTGTAGTGATTCAGTACCACTCTCCCGCTTTCTCCCCAGAACCTTTAATTCCCTTGTCAATTAAAACCCACTCTTGACTTGAACATATTCAGTGAGGAAGCCTCCACCACCTCATCAGGCAGAGAATTCCAAAGATTCACCACCCTCTGCGTGAAGAAACCCCTCCTCAACTCTGATCTGAACCGCGCCCCCCCCAATCTTGAGGCTGTGCCCTCTAGCCCACTATCTTTGTTAAGCCAAACTAGCCAAACCATCCTTGAATTCACTGTTGAATCTCACAAGTAACAATTCATGGTCTTGGTGAAGCTGCAGAGTGCCTCAGGTAGCAATGAATCTGTACCTTTAACATGAATCATTGCCTTCAGGAAAGAATGAAGTATAAAGAACAAAGCTGCTATCGTAATTGTTTGTAAGGTGCAGTGTTACGCTCAACCATTCAGTGCTGTCATGGTTCAAATTGTTCCCAATTCAAATTTTCTTTATCTGATTGTCATAGAATTATAGAATCCCCACAGTGGAGAATGTGCAAACTCCAGACAGACAGTCACCTGAAGTTGGAATTGACCCTGGGTCCCTGGCACTGTGAAGCAGCAGTGCTAACCACTGTGCCACCGTACTGTCCCAATGGCATGGTGATGTCAATGTCCATTATTTAGAAACTATTGTTGTATTTATCATAAATACAACAAATCACATGTAGAGTAAGTGAATTCTGTCTCATACACACCACTATCCAGGTGGACACAACAATGCAAACTTAGACGTATCAGAGCTGAGGAGGAGCATCAGGTCTACAGAACTTAGCATCGATCTAGGTAACCCCGCATGCCTAAAAGTATATGTAGATTAATATTCTCATGGATATTCCTTTTTTCCATCTCTCAAAATTTAATCTGATTTATCTTCCACTTTCCCCCCTCCTCTAGGTTAGTCGCACTAATATAGTTCCGAGAAGATGTACTTTCTGGCCAACATTGAACCAAAAACATTGTTTAGCATTATCGTAGGATGACGTTGAAATATTATAAGGGATAAGAAAGCTCATATTTATTTTGAATCAAGTGAAATGTTAATGTTGGGTTCTATCAGCTCGTATCCATATAAATGCTGTTCAGTAATTGTTCTGTCGGCCATACACAAACAAGTGTAGGAGAATCCCTTCTTTATTCCCACTTTGTCAACACATAAGGTCATGTGCGGCATTTTTCTAACTCTGCAAGCAGTGATTGAGTCACTGTAAATGATCTTAAACTGGATCAGCAGAAGATGATATTCCATATTAAAAGATATTGCGCGCTCTCATTAAATATATAAATTCCCATGATACCAAAAGTCCAATTCAATCCAAGTTACCTTAGTTGGCCTATACTTTGTCTACAGTGAAATGCCAACTGCAGTTGTCTGTGAACAGTTGAAGGTTAAAAGGATTAATATTTAATGGCTGTATTCTGAATTTATTATACATTATCGGTCTTAGATGCATGCAATTCAATCCAATTGCATGTACCCTGAGGCAAACAATTACAATTAAGGTAAAAGGTTAAACAAGATCGGAAAGAAAAGAGCATTTGGTGGGGTAAAGTGTGGTGATTTGGGTACAAATAGTGATCCAGATGCAAATCTCATAAAAAATTAAAGGTATTTGGATTGGAAAAATCTGAAGTTTGAGAGAATATTTTAGGAATCTAACATTCTCAGCATTTTTAGTGTTGGAGAAAATGGGAAGGAGAAGGAAACTTGAATCTCATCTATGAACAAAAAATAGTTTAGAAACAATTCAGAAAATGATGAACATCTAGGACAAGAAGCAAGTTTAATCTCTAATATAAGGCTAGTTGACAAGATGACAATCTACAGTGAAAAGATAAGGATTGGTTAACATATACAAGAAGAATAATAAGCTTGCAAAACAGTAGGAAGCCAGAAAGATTAGAAGAAACATAAGCACCAAAATAAAATGAAGATTCTGATGAAAGAAGGAACAGCTGGAATTCTCTGTCCAGTTGTGCTCAGCCACTGCTGCCAGTGAGATTGAAGAATTTGGCACTCAGCCAAATCTCTATTCACTGCAGTGGGACTGGAGAATCCCAGCTGTGGGTGAGGCCAGGGAATCCAACCTGTTTACCTGAAACATTGGGCAAGATTTTCTCTTGCTGCCTGCTGCGGGAATGGTAGTGGTGGGGAAGCAGAAAATTCGGCTGATCATTTCGAAGTCTGTTGACTTAAGGTGGAAATTTCTGGTTGTGGGGCACACATGGCCAGAAAATCCAACCCATAAACTGTTTCTTTCTCTGCAGATGCTAACCTACTTGAACATTTCTAGTGTTTTCTGTTTTTAGTTGAAATTTCCTGGATCCTCACTATTTTGCTTTGGTTATCAGCTAAAAATGTGGTCCGTCAAACATGCAACCACTTAGTATGTTTGCAGGAACAACCCAAAGTTGCAGACAATATAAAAATTGGAACTACTGGAGGTGGGAGCTGGTCACTCCAACTCTTTGACATTGGGCTGCATTTTTCTGGGTGTTGGGGCATTATCGTGGTCAGTTTAAGTCTACAGTCACATGGACACCTGGGGTATCAAAAATGATCAATGTCTAGAATCCAGGTTTCATTATTTGTACATTACTTATTTAATGAATATAGCAGAACAGTTATGTAAAACCCAATGGTCAAGTTTGTTTGACTAAAAATTATACAAGGGCTGGAAATGAGTGGAGTTCTTATCACCAGTCTAACAACCCTTTCTTGTGATGGTCATCATTGAGAAATCTAGTAACACATTTCAGGCAAAGCACCACTTTTTCTTGTTCATCAATCTCATCTGACTTTTCACCATATTCTTCAATTCTCCACTGTGTGCAAACACATTGGTCATTGAAATTTAGAGGCATTCAGTTCCATTGGCTTCTGTCCCTTCAAAATATTTTTGTGTTCAACCAATATACCCTTAAATATTTTTGTTTTCCTCTTGTGCCAAATATTGTTCATTGGTAGAAATGTTTGCCTGCATCTGAAAATTATGGGTTTAACTCCCAAAGCAGAGACATTAGCAAAAAATCTAGTCTAATTGTGGAGAATGCTGCATTGTTCCATATATGGAGGGAAAGCCACACTGTCAGAAGTGTATCAGCAGAACCTGAAGATACTACCACTATTAACATCCAGATAACTAACAAACATCTTAACTGAAATTATGTTGGTTGATGGATGAATAGTGGCCTGGACATTGGACAAAGGTTTAATATGAAGGGAATGCTGTAATCTTTTGAATAGGTTTCTGAATGAGCCCTTCTGCGTGACTATAAAAGATCTCGGGCATCATTCAAAGAAGAGCAAATGAGTTCTGTCCAATGTCCGGGCCACTATTTATCCATCAACCTGCAGAATTAACAAACAAATTGACAGGAATTTTCTGGCTGTTAATGCTGTCCTGCTTATGACACATTTCTACCATGGGTTTCCCAGCATTGTGAGGTGCAGTTAATGGGAAATCCTGTTGATACTGGCAGGACCAGAAGATCTTCCCCAGTTAATAGAGAACTGCCTCCTGTTGTTGGAAACATGCATCAATCAGGAGGCCATTGAATTTGGGAGGTATCAGGAGAATGTAGACAGAATTGATAGACACGTGGCAAAAATATTGACCAAGATATGATTCATTTAACTGGGAAGAATGAAAATGTGCAGGAAAAGAGAAACCTGGTAGTAAATGTACACAACCTTTTGAAGTTTGGTGTCAAATTGAGGAGACTGATTAAAATAGAACATGGATTCCTTGACTATAAAAATAACAATAGAATATAAAACTATTATCCTAACCATTACAGAACAATGGTTATGACACAGCTGAAGTGTTGTGGCCAATGCTGGGCAACATCTTTTAAGCAGAATGTCAAGACCTTTGAGGGAGCACATTCCAGATTTGCTGGAATGGTATTGAGGATTTCAGTTCCATGGAACTCCAGAAATTTAGGTTATTTTCCTTAGAGCAACAAATGTTAAGGGAAGAATTGATGGAGATGTGCAAAATTGTCAATGAGTTGTGATTTATACTTAACAGTCAAGAACAGTTTCCAGTGGAAAAAATAAGGTCAATAACTATTAATCTAAGATTTAAAATAATTGAGAAAAGAACCAAAGGTAGCATGAGATTTTTATTTTCCATAACACGTTCTTATGATTGGAAAAGAATTGTGCCAAGGGAACATGAAGGAGAAAAATGTTAAGGAATGTGGGGAAACGGCAGTGAAGTTGGATTAGTTGATTAACCAGCTATCACAGGCAAAATGGCCTCCTAAACCATATCAGTCTAATCTTCTATTGCTGTTTAATTAGTGGAGGGTGTGGTTGTGAGAACGTATGGTGGAGCACCTTCAATTCCCAGGAGCCGAGCAGAACTGGAGTCATCTCCATGGTTATCTGTTCATATTTTCTTAGCAGTATTGTGGGAGGCATTGCTATGTTCCCTGGAACTCAGATTTCAATTACCTAAATTGTACGTGCTCTGCAACCAACTACACTTGACTTGAAAAAAAAATCTCCTCCTTTTGTAATAAGATGAATCAGCTATAATATCAGGATACATTGCAGTTCAAACAAGAGCAGAATATTTGAACACCTTTCCTCATTTGCATCATTTTTTGAAGCAAATTTGAATTTTAAAAAGTGCCCATGTAGTGGTTTCTTGGAAATTAGCATTTCATTAACCATGTGCGCTGCACATTAATTATAATTTGTCCCATTGCATAAAATAAAGTTATGTCAAAACAAAGAAAATACCAAATTAGGTGTAGCTAAGAATTAATCACTCATGCAAACTTTAAAATTATTTTGATAATTAACATCAGAAACAAAATAGAAACCAAATACACAGTTGACTTGCATATGGCATCTCTCCTGAATTCTTGAAAAACTTTGAACATCATGGATGTAACTGATCACTTTCTTGAAGAATATCCATATATTAGTCTCTTCTCCCTGGAGAGATGAAGATTGAGAGGCCACTTGATAGAGGTTTATAAAATGTTGAGAGGTATAGATAGCTTTCAAGAATCCACCTATTTCCCAGGGCTGAAATGGTCTCTATGAGAGGACACCAGTTTAAGGTACTGGGGAGCAGGTACAGAGGAAATATGGGGATTAGTTTTTCACTCGGGATGGTGAGTAAATGGAATTGGCTGCCGTTGGTGGTGGTAGAAATGAACTCGCTGGGGTTTTTAAGAGACTTGTGGATGAGTACATGGGATTTAATGGGATTGAGAGTTATAGATAGGCCTGGTAGGTAAGGATATGATAGGTGCAACTTGTGGGCTGAAGGGCCTGTTTGTGCTGTAGTGTTCTGTGTTCTACGACTAGCTACATTTCATCAACCTGGAGAGGCTAAAATCATTTCTCTCCTTAAGTTGGGATAACCTGCTGCTGTTGAAGTTTATTGCAGGAGTAGGCCATTCGGCCCTTTGAGCCTGCTCTGCTATTCATTTTGATCATTGAATTCAATTTCCTGATTCTCCCCATATCTGTTTAGTCCCAAGAGCTATATCTAATTTGTTTTTGAAATCAGACCTCTGGCCTCATATTCCACCCTCTGGATGAAGAAATTTCTCCTCTGCTAGGTTCTAAAAGGCTTACCTTCAAACTATAACTCCTAGTTCTGGACTCCCCCCACCATTGGGAGTATTCTTCCTGAGTCTACTCTGACTCTGTAAGTTTTAAGTTTCTGTAAGATCCCCTTTCACTTTTGTAAACTCCAATGGACATAACCCTAACTGACTTAATCAATCCTCACATGATTACCAACAAGCTGTCCTTCTGCAGATAAGGATACCAAAACTGCACATAACCTTCCAGGTCCACACCTCTGCTGTGCATCTCTTACGAATTGTATGAGTGCCCCCTTCTCATGAAGCTTTCCACTGGTGGTGCCAAACCTCCCTACAGGCTGAACAGGTTTCAGAGCTGTGTTGGCCAATTCCTCACTTCCTCCCCACATTGAGACAGGCTGCCAATGCACGCACAAATCAGGTGTTGCTCTCAATGACCTTTCAGCAACATACAATACTGTGAGGTAATGTGCTGTTCTTTCAAATGCTGCCAGAATGTTCCAGTGCAAGGTGATAATTTGTGTCCTTTTTTAAAAAAAAATGTTTAGCAATCAATTTTCTGACTGTTTCTGCTGGGGGGATCTTCCGGTTTCGCTGAAGGTAACACCCTTCACAAGTTTCCCTGCGTTGGTGGGTGTGAACAACCTGTTAACAGAAGATCCCACCATTAGTCAATGGTGGGCTACCTCCACTGCTACAAAAACCTACTGTGTTTCAATGGGAGACTGAACATGCTCCTCAAGGACACTTGGACTTCCTCAATCCTCTTCAGCATCTGTGAGCAATGTGCCTTCCGTCACTTTACTTGCTCGCTGGATGATCTGACCCTGGTTAGCCAGGCAATAGGCTTTAAGCAATTCGGAAGCATTTGCTCCAGTTCCGAGAAGTGGCGGAGCAATATTTCAACAACTGGTATCTCCACCAATAACAGTCTATAATCACTACTTTCCATCTTAGCAATCAACTGGCTAACAATGAACTCAAAGGCTAGAATTCTCCAGCTGTTGATGCCCCACTGCAAGCAAAGATGGAGAATTTCAGCCCTTTGTCAGCAACCCAATTAAAACAAAACACATCCTGACTATGTTGGAGTCACCTTAGGCAACCTCACATTGTGAATAGTCACAGTAAAAACCAAGCTTGAATTAAACATTCAGATTCAGATGTAGTGCTGCAGAATTTTAAATCCATTAATATTGAAATAATCACTCTAACAAATTTTCAAGAGAATTTGTAGCACAAAAAGGAAATCTAAATGAATTACAAGCTTGGCCAAATATGAATAAAGAAAAACATTCTCCATAATTATAAAGAAATTTATGGAATGCTCTGGGAGAGTGGGACAAATAATCAGGAAGGGAAGGGGTTCCTAAGAGCTGGAGTTTTGATCAGGTGAATGAGTGGAGGGGGAGTTGCAATTAGTAAGGGAGCAGTTGAGATTTTGGAGTTTGGGGAGAAAGGATGACTGGTCCAGAGAGTTCAAGGCAACAAGAATAAGTCATCGGGATGGAGCAGGGACCAGGAAATTTGGGAACCAACTGTATAGTTGTGGCTTTGAAGAGTTGGCTTTGGTGGGGGAAGAGGTTTGACCAGGACAAAAGGCGAATAATTAGAAAGGGAGAAGTTAAGAAAAATGGAATGTGTGAAATTCTCGTTTGTGTTGAGGCAGGGCTTGGAGAGTGGTGAGCTCTGTCACTTGGGAAAAGAGAAAATGACCAGGATAGTGTGGGCAGAGAGGAAGATAGGTGTTACATCATAGAAAGGGGTTGCAGCTAGGAGAGAGAAGAAAAAGCAAGACAAGGGGCCTCATTATTGGTGGAGTAGACAGTGGAAGAAGTGGTTTAATAATAATAGGAGAAATGATTTGACAAGAGTGAGGGGATTGATCAGAGGCCAGTTCTGTCTTCAGTATAGTGAGACCAGGAAGCCTTCCAATGCTCCATTCAAGGAAGAATTTTTAAAGAAATCTTACCTTTTGATGGCAGCATCGAACAGCCCCTTTCAGGTCATCCTGAATATAGCTGCCAAAAAATGAATGATGAGGTGATACCAAAGTTGGGTTTCAAAAACCTGGAGACCGGAGAAGGAATGATAGATTGCAAAAAGCAAAGGGTGAAAGTGATAATTTTACAGTACATGCAAGCTACATCTTGTAGCATGAGAAATATTGTATGCAAAATTCATACATAATAAAATATCAAAAGGTTTTCCCACTTACGAACAAGTAGACATTGGAGGATTGCATTGGAACCTACTTTTCATGTACAGGATTTATAATATGCCTAATTTAGCATGACTTTGGACTCCCCTGCATAATATTGATAACTTTCCACACCAAATCAATCACAGCATGATTGCAGTACAAGGCAATGTGAAAAGTGACTTAACTCCTGCTTGCCAGATTTCAGATGAATCCAGGCACGTGAAAGTAAGTAATGCATTTTAATTGAACAACAAAGCGTAATCAACACCATTTCAAGGTCAAGCATTGATGATTAAACTAAAATGTTTTGGTACCTTATGCCATCAGAAGAACCTAACCTATCATTGGGTAAGAATAGTACAAGTGCAACACCACTCCTCAGTGTTGCCATATTTTGTTTAATAACAAAATAACTGTTACAGCCAATTCACTCAAGATTATAGTACACCCTGACAATGTTAAGTTTGTAATTATACTTAAAATATCTCAAATACTTTCCATTATTCATTTCACAATGCAGTGATGTGAGCATAATAGATACAAGCTTTCTTTAGCCTAAGTTAATCACTATCTCTTTGGGTAATTCTGTCTTTTTCAGGATGCGTGGGCTTTGTCTCTAGATGCTTCCACCTCCATTTCTAAAAGATGTGTGAGTTAGGTGGATTGGCCATGGGAAGTTGCCCTTGAGTGTTGAGGGGGGGAGGGGGGGGGGGGAATATGATTTTGGTGGGGTTGTTGTTGATGCAAAATGTTAATGAGCCAAATGGAGGGAGATGACTGTCAGAAGCAGGAGGTTGCCATTCACCCATAGTAGAAGGAGAGAGCAGAGACCCTGGCAGTGCCATGCATGAGTGTTCTTCAAGGAGATATTGGACACCATATGTTGCTGACATCTCCTACTCCAAAAGGATACCGTACGACACCTGTTGCAGGGTCTGGTGCTAAGAGGTGCGGGGGGATGGGGCGGCACCCACTCTCACTGGCTGTCAGATTGATGGCTCCTTCCAGAGCTCGAGCGGAGATATCTGTGGCATCTCCCAGTCTTCAGTGCACATCCTGTGTCAGGCAGGTCACTGAAGCCCTGTATGCCTGGGCTGGACAGTACATCAAACTTAACTTAGACCAGGCCCATCAGGAAGTCTGAGCTACAGGGTTTGCTGAAATTGTGGGGTTGCTGAATGTGCACAGAGTGACCAACTGCACCTCAGGGCCCCCTATAGAATCCATGATGATTTGTTAATAGGAAGGGGTTCCACTCTCTGTATGTACAGATCATTTGTGACCACAATATGACCATCGTGTATGTCTGCACCATCCATTCAGGTAGCGTGCACGACAGCTTTGTTGTTAGGAGTCGGACATCCTGCAAGCATTTGACGAGGAATCCAGGCTCTGGAGGTGGCTCTGAGATGATATGAGTTACCTGCTTCGGACTTGCTGATGATGCTTGTGCAGAGGCCTGTGACTGACGCAGAGACCTGCTATAATGAGACCCAGGTATCCATCTGCACGACAGAGGTGCACTGGGCTCTTCAATTGCGATTTGAGTGCCTGGACCAATCCAGAGGGGCCCTCCAGTACAACCCCCTGATCTCCTCCCACTTAGTGGGAGTGTGCTCTGCCTTGCACAATCTGGCTCTGCAGCGAGGTGACCTGCTTGGAAGAGAAGGTCAGCCAGCAGTCATTGGAGAGGATGACTATCAGGAGGAGGAGGATGAGAATGCCTTGGAACACCAGTCTGGCACTGGAGGGCTGCCATCTCAACTGAGGCATGTGAGGGAGGCTCTGATAACCAGGGGATGGTGATTGTGGGTCCCATTCAGCCCCCCCACCCCCCATTTATCCTGCACATGGTCACACCAAAGTGATGGACCTGGATATTCTGTATTAGTGAGTTTTTCCCCCAGGCAGGAGGTTGATGATGAATTGTTAAGCACCATTCTGATGCCCTGGTGCAAACCAGTTTGAACGCTGCCTGAGCTCCACATGCATACTGGCACCTGGGCCCATTCTCAGTGGGTAAGGGATCCGAAACCCCCATACAGGGCCCTGGAATGGGGGGTTGGGAGACGAGAGGTAATTACTCATGAGGTATGAGACTAATGGTTTTATTATCTCAGTGACACTGCATTGAGGGGCCACCCCAACTGATATCATCGGGTCATCGTTAATGGGGCAGGAATCATAGTCGAGACAACCTATTCGTGGGTGGTTTTGAGGAAAAAGCATTTACTTAGAATAAAGGCATTCAGATAAGTTGGTGAAACAAACTTTTAAAAAAGTTTTCAACCCACATGTGTGTGAAGTTGTTCATTTTGGCAGGTCAAATAGGATGGCAGAATATAATATTAATGTAGGACTCTTGGCAGTGTGGAAGATCAGAAGGATGTTGGGATCCAAGTTCATAAGACACTCAAAGCAGCTGAGCAGGTAAAAGCTGTGGTTAAGAAGTCGTATGGTGTACTGGCCTTCATCAATCGAGAATTGAGTTTAGGAGTTGGGAGATAATGCTGCAGCTGTATAAGACCCTGGTCAGACCCCACTTAGAGTACTGTACTCAGTTCTGGTTGCCTCCTTACAAGAAGAATGTAGAAGCCATAGAAAAGGTGCAGAGGAGATTAACAAGGATGTTGCCTGGATTGGGGAGCATGCCTTATGAGGATAGGTTGAGGGAGCTTGGCCTTTGCTCCTTGGAAGACAAAGGATGAGCGGTGACCTGATGGAGGTGTATAAGGTGTTAAGAGGTCTTGATCGAGTGGATAGTCTGAGGCTTTTTCCAAGGTGCCACGAGAGGACACAGGTTTAAGGTGCTGGGGAGTCGGCACAGAAATGTGAGGGGTAAGTTTTTTTCACTGAGTCGTGGGTGCTTGGAATGGGCTGCCAGCAATGGTGATGGAGGTGGATTCAATAGGATATTTTAAGAGACTTTTGTTAAGTACATGGAACTTAGTAAGATTAAGGTTACGAAGCTTACCTGTAATCCTCTAAGATAGGGACATGTTTGGCACAGCTTGTGGGCTTTGTTGTGCTGTGGGTTTTCTATGTTTCTAAAAAAAAGTTAAGATGTTAACATTTCTTTCCAACAAGTGCAGCCCTATACCCGTGCTGTATCAGTGCAACTTCCTAACCTTACACAGCCCAACAATATACTTCACTGACTCCTCAGAATATATATTGGAGTGGAGGAGGGCTGTTTGCTGACCTTGCCCCATGGCTGTGACGTACACGTAGGCCTTGGACCTTGATGGCCTGATCTGTTTCCATGGCACCACCTTCTTCACGCTGCCCTTGAGATGCTCTGGGGTCAGGAAGGGGGGGAGTCAGAAGGTGTAGCCACAGTCACAATCTCCTGGCTGGAAGCCCTGGCGTGGGCTTGAACCCTTCCTTCTCTCTTGGATTCCCTCTTGGCTCCTGAATAACTTCATGGTAATCGGGAGCATAGGCAGTGAGGTCCAGAAGCTCCAGCATTACCTAGCAGCCTTGGAGGACCACCTGCATCCTACCCATGGTGGTCAACCCTTCAGCAATGGCCACGAGTTGTGGCACATCTCTCAATGGCCGCAGCAAGTGCCCTCAGCTCTCTGACTGGGTTGTGCTCTGCAAGCCCTCAGCTGTGGCCCTCTGAGACTGGGCCACCTTCTCAAGGGTTGCTGCCATTTGCTGCTGTGTCTCAGTGCTGGCCCGCTGGGTCTCCTGCAAGCTCTCCAGCCTCTCGGCCATGGGCCGCAGAATCTCAGGAAGCATGCTCAGTCCCTCCACTGTGACCTGCTGTGACTTGGCCATTATGTGGAGCCTGCCACTCAGGGTGAGGATCCCCTGCCTCAGGCATTCCACTGTAGATGCTACGCTTGCAGGATTGGCATTGGAAGCATGCATGACCGGCAATAGCTGGTCCACCTGAAAGCTTTGGGACTCCTCCCAGTCAGTTAGGTGGGGCCATCAGCCTCTCCTGCATTCCCTGGCACTGCTGCATCTCTAGTCGCTGAGGGAGAAGTGATCTCAGAGACACAGCATGTGGCCTGGGGCCAGCTGGATCCTTGCCTCCAGTAGGCCCCCATTGCCAGGAGTCTAGGACATTTTCTCCTCCATCCGATGTACGTGGTTAGATGTGTTGTGCTCACCGGACTGTGACCCAGAAGCCTCAACATGAACTGGACCCACCAACATGTCTGTTTCTGCTATGGTAAATTGTGAGGTAGAAGCTGAAGGATAAACAGTGCCACCCTCGAGTTCCCTTCACCCATATCCAACAAGGACTTGGTCCAAACTATCATGGAAGCTGTATCCTGACACCTCCAAGGGGAATTAGGATCTGTCTCTGAAATACGGGACACAAGGTTAAGTGCAAGGGAGGGAGAAGAATCCAGGATGTCAAACACATGAATCACATTTCTCCCTTGACCATAGAATCCTGAACCCAGAAAATTATATCATGGGAACAGGCCCTTCAGTCCTCCAATCCTGTAGCGACCAGACTGCCCATCTGGTTTGTTGGCCTCTATCCTTCCACGGGCCATATACTTCCATTCCCATCCTATTCAAGTAGCTGGAGAGATGCCCCTTAAATGTCTCTATCTTTTCCACATTCATGACCTTCCCTGGCAGTGAATTCCAGGCACCCACTATCCTCTCCAGGCAAGTAAACATGCCTCGTACATCTCTTTTACACCCCAAGAAGTTGCCTTAAAGTGAGTGTAGGAAAGGCAAGTGCTCATATCTGGACAGAGACCAACCCATGTTGTAGTTGACAGCCCGCGTCTCCCTATCTCTGGTGAGCTTCAGTGCCCACTTCTCGGATGGGGGTGAGGACCCAGGGGTCTGGCTCACCACCCCCCCTGTCTTGGCCCTCTCATGGGTGTTGTGCTCAGTCTTCCTCTGTGGAGACGGAAGAAGCTGTGAAATAAATGGTAGTGTGACTCACGCAGAGAATTGGTGGAGATGTTAAAGAGCAAACACAGTGGGATTCACTGTGGGGGAAAGGAAGGAGGTGCTTGGGGTCAGAGCTGGAAGCATGCAGTGTGCTCGGGGTGGGAGGATCTGGGGGAAATGTGGAATAGATTCAACACTCGCCTTTGCTGCATGGATGAGGTCACTGACCTCTTTCTGGCACTGCCTCATGGTTTGGGGGGGTGGGGGCACTGCCCTGGCATTGACTGAGGCAGTGACTGTCTCCCAGGCTCTGCATATTCCTGGGGGGTGGTAGAGGGTATCCTGCCTCGCCTCTGCTGCATCCAGCAGCCTCCCCAAGTTGTGCTGAGAAAATTGTGGGGGTGGGGTGGGGGGTGCTATTCATGCACACATTATTCTGTACTGACCACCTGCCCATTCTGGAGTTATTTATTAACGGAGCTAAACTTCGGATCAGCTGCAGACAATTTAACAGCAAGTTCCACTCAGTTTGCTCGTTAGCACTGAGGGGAAAGCAAGTGAGCACTTGCAAATGTTGGAAACAGGGAGGGGGGCAGTGGAGGATGGAGTTGGTGATGAGTGCTTCAATGATTAGTGACAGGAGGAGAAAGGTATGTGTCCTACAACCATTGGAGTGTAAGTGAGATGGGGCCTTGGGCGGGAGGTTCTGGGGTGGGGGTAAAGCTGGATGGCTCTGCCTGATATCTGTAGGGGGGAGGGTGGATCTCTGCCTGAGAGCAGTGGGAGGAAAGGTGGGGGGGAATCTGCTGCTACTGTGCCTGAGATTGGTGCAGAAGAAAGGGGGAAAGGAGCCACGATTGTTCTGGACAGTTGAAGGATGGGGGAATCAGTGGGTCTGTAATATTGTGGAGGTGGGGCAATGTCTGTGGGGGTAGGGGAAAACATTATCCCATCCGGGAGCAATCTGACACAGGCACCTTTTTTCAATATTTTTCTAACGGCGCGTGCGCAGTTCAGAGCTCCGATCATTCCGGGTGCGCTAAGCCCCGCCCACAGCATGAATCCGATTTCTCAATTTTCTTTTCTCGGGCTAAGTGTGTGTAGGGGTGCCTGGAAGCAGATTTCCAATTTGGCTCTGAATTGCACCTAGTTTCAGCACTGAGGATGAAAATAATAAAATCAGGCCCCAAATTGGTGGCACAGTGGACAGTCAAGGTTATCCAAGGTTACACCAGGATCTTGCTCAATTGGGCCAATGGGCTGATGAATGATAAATGGAGTTTAACATGACAAATGCAAGATGATGCATTTTGGTAGTTCAAACGAAGGACTTAGACGGTTAATGGTCAGGCATTTGGAAGAGTTACAGAACAAAGAGATCTTGGCTCGTAACTCCTTGAAAGTGGAATCACATATGGACATAGTGAAAAAGGCATTTGGCATGCTCAGTTTCATTGGTCAGAACATTGAATACAGGAATTGGGGTGTCTTGTACAAGACATGAGTAAGGCCATATTTGGAATACTCTGTACAGTTCTGGTCACCCTATTATAAAAATGATATTAACTTAAAATTAGTGCAGAATGATGTACTATGATGCTACCTGTTGATGCTTTGAATTATAAAGGGAGGCTGGATAGACTGGGACTTTGTTTTCCCTGGCTCATAGGAGGCTATGGGATGATCTTATTTGGTCTATAAAATATGAGAGGCATAGATAAAATAGTCAACATCTTTTCCCAAAGGAAGGGGAGTGGAAAATTTGAGGGTTTAAGGTGAGAGTTACAAAAGAGTCTAACGGGGCAATTGTTTCTCATAGTTCTGAATGTCTGGAATGAGTTGTCAGAGGTAGTAGGAGAGGCAAGTATAATTTGTCTTTCAAAAAGCATTTAGACAGTTGCATGGATAAGATGAATATACAGGGATATGGGCCATCTGGATTAACTTAGTTTTTTAAAAAAGAGCAGCATTGCCAAGTTGGGCCCAAGGGTCTGCTTCCATGCTACAAACCTCCATGACTCTAAATACAAATGTCCAAATAAAGACATTCTGCTAACACATGATTGAGAAATGTTGTGTCTGATTGTCAGTGTGATGTCAGACTTTTAGGCCATATATCCCAATGATTGACTGATGGAATCAACAGTATATTCCTTCAGTAGCTTCTAATAGACAGAATTCAGACTGTACTCAAACAATTCACACTTAGAAAATTGAAAACAAAACACTTACTGTTAGATGTGATTCTATGATTGGGCAGCAATTGCTAAACATTGCTGAGTGTGCTGATAGCTACTTCAATAACCAATTTAAGACAATCAAGCTTGTAATGTAGTTTATTTAACATTTGCTAAAAGTGACATATATTATACATGGACCCATTCTTTACAAACAATATATTCAAGACTTGCACTTATTTAGAATTAGCCTGGAGCTAAGGAGCAGCTGTTTGCCTTACTTGAAGGGTCGGTCATGAGGGACAAAGGTTCAAGGTTTGGGGCAGGAGGTTTAGGGGCAATATGAGAAAACATTTTTAACCTGGAGGATGGTGACAATCTGGGATATGCTGTCTGAAAGAGTGGTAGAAGTCCTGCTGTTTTATGTACTATCTTAACCAAGTGTTACCTGTTAAGTATTGCCAAACAACCCCTTGTCACTAAAAAGTAATCACTACAATTGAGGAAGTTCTTTACTTCATTTATTAATTGAGTTGAAGTTTTTATTTAAAATAAATGAAATACATTGTCCTTTCTGTCTGCTTGACTGTCTCTCTAATTCAGTTTTTCTTTCTATCTCTATTTCCCTTTTTGTGCCTGATTTGGCATTAAGCTTATACAGTCTATTCTGTATTTCCTTGTCCTTGCTTGCTCAGTTTATTTCCCAGTTATTCAGTTTGTTTAAAGGGATCCTATCCCTTGTACACACAGGTTCCAAATGCACTGTTTCCCTCATAGCCAAAGCATCAATGATTTACCCCAAAACAAACACAAAAAGTTAAATGTGCATGGGAAAATCTATTGATGGCAGATGTCATTAAATTCAATCCGACTGCAAATTATTGCCCATTGTCTCCCAGCAAGAAAATTCCACTTCTGACTGACAATTAATGAGCAATAAAGATGATTGATTGAATCAAGGTTTGATGGGATTTTGTTGAATAGCAAAAAGACTAGCAAACCAACAGCTTGTTTTATCTCTCCCAATTTTTATATCTGTTGATCGATCAATCTTCTTCCAAGAAAAAGAATACTCAGAAATATATGCTGGAGTTGTATTATTCCACCTGCCATGGAACTGGAGCAGGTGAGGGGCAGACACCAGAATTGCCCATTGATGTCGGGTGGAAATTTCCTGTCTTGCTCAAGCGAAGCTATAAAATCCCACCCATAGCGATCAGAGGGATGGGTCCTGTAGCTTCAGAAAAGTTATGTCTTCTCTTCACTCAGGAAGGATAACAGTATAAACTGTTGTGAAGAATGGGCTTCAAATTTACTGAAAACTTTGCTGGGTTTGTGGCTGATGATCTATTGACCAGTTGTACTGCACAATAAAGAGACTCCCACCTGTGTTTAATTGTAGAGATCTCTTCTAATTCATGTATCAGATTCAAGGACTGGTAGACATCTTATACATTGCCATTAAAAAGGTCTTTCACAACAATCCAGTGGAGCTTTCTGAGTGGGACTTTGGGATGACCCTTCAAAAAGTACATATCAAAATGGAGAAAATCGTTAAGATAATTTCCAAAGGTAGAAATCCATTAATTCAATCTTGTATGCATCTTCAAATATAAAAGTACGAGACATACAACTTGTTTCATACGAGATACATCAGGCTACTATTTTAACCTTCTGCCATGGAACATAGAATAAGGTTCAGCCATAACTTAGCAACAAACAGGAACATTTCATTATCTATGAAAATGAGATACAAACTGGTCCAAATTACCTTTTCTGAAAAGATATGTATTGATTTATCATGTTTTGGACAGTGCATATATATTTGCAAACATTTGTAGACATATATTTACAAATCAATATTCATTGCTGTTGAAATTAACTGCTGCATAGAGATGCACAACTATTCCCTAATACCTAATTTGATTGACCTATGTTAATGCAAGTTCTTTGGGAATCATATTAGACAACACTATCTTGATCTACAGGCAAGGAATTTTAAACATTAATTTGACACAATTTCTGCATTGTGTACAAAACTGGCAGTAAAGTGTCAATCTACCATTATTATTTCTATTGCAAAGGAGAAATCAATTCATTGTGGTTAAGAAATTGTTCTATAATAATGGCTGAATGCAAGAATTTAAATCGATTTTATGATGAATCAAGGATGACTTTTTGAAAGCTACTTTGCAAAATTTCTACCATTTGGTCTTTAAATTGTCAACCAATATTCAGTTTTTATTCTGTCACATTTAAATCGTGCTTAGCCATAACAAATTGTTCAAATATGGTGAAAGGATACAAAATTTGTAACTTTATTGCATATGAAGTACGTAACTTAAAAAGTTGTGAAGTTGGTTAATATGTAATTTTCAAATTAATTCAAATGATCTATTATTTTGATTAGAAGTTATGACCAAAATTCCATGAAGAATTGTCAAGTCAATTGCCCAAATTTTAACTTGGTGAGAAAATTGCTATTTGAACTGCTGAGGTGTTGTTGGAGAAGGTAGTCTGAATTTTAAAAGGAATGTGGGTCAAATTCTAGACTCCAATATTTAATTACTATATCACCACACCCCAAGGGAGTGGTGAAATCAATCTTTATAAGACACCGAACACAAAACATGATATGGCATTAGGTTAAAAATGGTAGTGCATTACTCACTGCCGCATTCCCACTTCCATTACGGGTACTAACATTTTTGTCAAGGCCTTTCTACAGGCTTCCCAGGCACCAGCTTAGTTGAGGAAAGAATTTACTTTTTGTAATTAACATCCAAAGGACCCTGTTGTGATACTGTGAGACAGTACTATGTTGTGCATACTATGCTCAAGAGCACCAGCAACGGAGATGAGAAAGGACCACTGCAGTCTGTTCAAAGAAAACTTATTTTGAGAGATTTTTGTGTCGAGGAGGAACATAAACCTCTACACCTGCAGTTGCCTCCTATCACTTCTAACCCATGACTTAAGACTCAACAGCAACAGAGAAGCCATTGTATTTCCCACCCACCCAGATAGGAGAGTTGAACCAGTGCGTGTAGCTTGCCACTGATCAAACTTTAATAAGACCTGGTGCTCAAAATGGATCAGGCTTCGTGCATGATCTATAGCATTGAGAACTCGATCACATTGCAATTGCCTCCTCAATGCCTGCCTGGTTCTAAAATCAACCCTGACATGACTCCAGGTAGAATTCAACCAGAAAAACCTCTCACCGATTTTCCATTTCAAATTTCATGGACAGTAAAAATCTTTGTCCTAAAGATTTTGGAATAATGTGACTAAATTCTTTTGCCATTTGTAACCTTTTAATTTCAGCTTTGTGTATAATTTGTTTTCCTCTTACTAACTTCACTGCAAATCATAAGGTTTTGGTTTCAGGCCCCAATTTTTTTGATTTGATTATTGTTGTCACACGTACTCGGATACAGTGACAGATATTGTTTCTTGTGCCCAATGCAGACAAAGGATGCTGTACATAGAGAAGGAAAGGAGAGGGTGCAGAATGTAGTGTTATAGTCGTAGCTAGGGTTTAGATAAAGTATAGAATTAGAGGGTATTCCGGGCAAAGCTCACAATAACTTGTCACGCTCCAGCGCTATCCAGGCAATATTGTCAAAGTCGCTGGCGGTTCCATCTGCTCTTTTCTGTGAATGGGAAATGATCCATGACACTTTTCAAAAACAAGCACAGAGGATTCCCATTTTTTTGACCCAGATTCATACTCCAACTCTCACTACCAAAAATAGATCGACTGCATATTCCTGTCATGAATATTTATAGCATCATACTGTATGAAAAGTGGCTGCTGCATTTGCTTAAAGAACAATCATTTCCTAGAATGTAGCAGACTGAAGGGTGACCTTGTAGAGGTTTACAAAGTCATGAGGGGCATAGATAAGGTGAATAACCAAGGTCTCTTTCCGAGGGGGAATCCAAAACTAGAGGACACTAAGATGAGAGAGGAAAGTTTTAACAGGGATCTGAGGGGCACTTTTGCACACAGCAGGTGGTGTGTGGATGGAATGAGCTGTCAGAGATGGTGGTAGCGGTGGGTATAGTTACAACTTTTTAAAAGGCATTTGGACAGATACATAGATGAGAAAGATGTAGAAGGATATGGGCCAAATGCTGGCAAATGGAACTAGTTCAGTTTAGGGTGTCTGGTCAGCATGGACGGGTTAAGCCAAAGGATTCTATGGGTGGGATTTTACCCAAACCCATAAAATCCTGCTCATCGTCAATGGATTTTTCCATGCTCCACCCCTCATCCACTCCAATTCCCATGGTGGGCAGGTTATAATGACTCTAAATGTTTTAAATATTTCTGCAAAGTATTGAATACCTACTTAACATCTTAATTTTATGCATAACATGTACTGCTCACATTAAAGATTGTAGAATTTGAAAATCAATTAGAAATTATATGGCTTGTTTTTGGCTGGGGATGGGGTAATGTATGAGACTCATAGTTTGGGATTTTCCACATGCTGCTCAATGCACCACAGCACCGTTGCTCATCCAGTAAAACACTGTGGGATTTAGGAGTTAGATCCAATATCCAATATTCCACCTTGGTCTCATTAGTGTGTGTGAGAGGTTAAGCTTTTGCTGCCCCACAAACCTCCAGCTATTCAGCAACGGCAGGCAAATTATCCAAACACATGGCAACCCAGGCATTATTCCTTCTCTCAAGATGAGGCACAATAAATGGGATGAAACAATGGGATAAGGAAGAGGTGGCATATTATAAGGCTGACTGCAAAGATACTACTTAATCTATGGCATCACTGAGAATATTGAGGACAATTACATGTTCCTGTTTTCTGCTGATTCTCAACTCCCAGCACATGTAGGTGAGAGCATTGTGGATGCTGTAAAATGATCTTTTGGAATTCTCTCAATTCAGGAATCATTCATGTCGATTGGGAAATAGTATGATGCTCCGTTACTCAACAAAGGTGAGAATGAGAAACCAGGAAATGAAAGACAACTTACCTGAAAAACCATTGTTGGGAAATTGTTAGAGTCTGTACGGGTGACTTTGTGCACATGATCCCCATCCATGCGAATGGTGGTGGGTGCTCAAGATCCCAACATTGCACTCCCTGCTGCTAAGAACTTGATTTTGGATCTTCCTTGCCCCTTGCTGGCAGGTCGTGCATCAGCTTTCCATGGATTTGAACTAATGTTAATATAATTATCCCATCCCCTTGCCAGATATTGACCCCCTGCTGTATATTGACACCATGCCAATGTGATGCCACATTGACTTCAACCTGTTGTGGAGGTCTTCTTGGGGGCACAGCTTTTAAGTATAGCCCCCAGGGGAGAGGGAATGACCAAACAGTGACCTGGCAATGCTCATGACCATTGTCTGTTGGCATAGGTTGGCACCTTGCATCATACAGATGTGGTGGTTGTTTGGGAGTGAACAGAGGAGCTGGGAGTGCCAGTGATGGCCATTGGGGAGGAGTGTGGTATGGATGTGAGTGGGGAAGAAGGGGAAGTAGAAAGGGTTGATGATCAGAGGATGGGATAAAAAAAGTGCCGATTCCAATCGAAGGTGGGGTTGGGAGTTTCTGAGACCTCTGTGATCGGCTGAGGAAAAGATTTATTTAGATTATGATCAGAGCACCTTTAGAAACAGCATCTGGGCTCTATACAACTGAGTTTTGCTGTGTGTTGAGGCCCCTCGCCCCATATGATGGTGTGAAACACATCTGTTTGTTTGGCAGAGTGTTGTAAGATCTGGAGAGAAAACTGATGTGTTGAGAGAAATATCGGGCAGAATTTTCCTGGAAATTGTAGCGGGGGGGTGGGGGGATAGGACCATGCAAAGGTTCACTGACTTCGGGCAAGATCTTTCTGTCTTGGGGCAAGCACAGCCAGAAAATCCCACCCATCCAGTTTGTTCACCAGGAACGACACTGCTATTTTTAAGATTTCGCCCTAAATTAAGGACAGGGTGACCTTGAAATTTTTTAGCTGATGAGTGAGAAGCAGCATGCATTTGTGAAGCCTGATGAATCTAATTAAATTTTTGAAGTGACTAATGTAATGACAGGGGAATGTATAAGAGTATTATTTATACAGACTTCGTCTAGGCATTGGATAAAAAAGTCCTTCGCTACAGATTGTTAACTAAGGAGAAGCTCTTGGAATTAAAGAAGTGCTGCTTGAATCAACCAACCAATTGCTGGGATGTATGATCAACGTATGTCATCACACTGACACTGAAATTCATACATGGTGTTGCTCAATTGTGCAGAACATCTTTCCAAACTGTTAACAGATAATCCTGCTAATGGCCACACATCCTTGACATTGACCAAATCAAGCAGCATGTTCCACTAGTTGTTTGTAATAGGCAGACTGCAGACACTACTCAACCAGCCATACAAAACATCTGTTGTTAGATATGATTCTGCAATCGAGCAGCACTTGCTGAACAACACTGAGTATGCTGATATCTACACCAACAACTAATTTAAGATAATCAGTTGAGCTCATAATGTGCCTCATTAATGTTTGCTGGGATTGACGTACATTCATACATGGGAACCTCTGCTCTCCAAACCAAAAGAATTGTGTCCAAGACTTGTGCCTTTTTAAATTAGCTAGGAACTTGAAGAGCTGATGATTTACCATTGGCTGAGATATTGCCATAGAGAAAGCAATCAGAATCTGTACGCAAACCCATCAGCCTTCTTTTTCCCTTGTAAAGTTGTTCTGATCAATGGAAATTTGGCATTTTTACATTTGTCCTGATGAATGCATGGTGAAAAGCTTTGGAAGATGTCTCTCTTTTCAGTAATCCTGAAATCTTGGATGGACTTTGGTTTTAAGGGAAGTGAAAAATTTAATGCCAAGATTTTCTCATGCTCCTGATTTTGTGTTCATGCTATTTGATGCATGATGTAAGGGAATACAGGGGAGTAAACATTGCAAACATGTCCAACACATACCCACATTCGTAGATAAGTAACATCTGCTGTTTCATCAACAGAAGCACCAGGAATTTACCATTTGATTTATTTTGGTCACATGCATTGGTATACAATGGAAAGTATTGTTTCTTGTGTACTAAGGAGACAGAACATAGTGTTCATAGGGTACAGAGGAAAGAAGGAAAGGAGACGGTGCAGAATGTAGTACAGTTTGAAAAACATGAAACAAAAGTAAGAAATAGAATTGCAGGCAGCTCCCAAGAAGCCACCATGCTCTGACACCATCTTGAAAAAGATTACTTTGAAATGCAATGGGCTCATTCAAATGAGCAAACAGTGGTGAAAGGCAAAAACCATGGGATGCCCTGGATTAATGCATAAACTTAACTTCCCCTCTGGGGGCTTTATCAGCAACAGAATATATTTTGGTGAATGTATGAAATTCTTGTGTTGGACCCTGTCAAAACTTAGGAACAGTCTTACTGGAGTCCAATAAGTGAAGGATCAAATAGTTGGAGCAGATTTGGTCTCTGGCCTGGCAATGGAGAATCAGATAATATGGGACTCTTTTCCTTCAAGGCAAGTAATCTATAAATGCGTATGGACTTAGGTCACAGACTGGCCATTATCTCACTGAACCAAAGTCCAGCTAAGATTTCAGGATTGCTGAAAAGAGAGACATCTTCTGCTCCTGTGTTCCTCCTGGAGGTCTGCTGTTTAAAATTTCTAGATTCAGATTGTTGGTGAGACCTTCTTCAGCTGAAGTCCATTGTCCAAAGTGAGAATAAGGGCTTGGTCCTCAATTAGCTGAATAATTAGATAATGGGATGGAATTTTGACTCGGAAGCAGTTATTGGGAAATTTTCCTTGTCCAGCATCCTCGGGCAGGTTGAGGACAGATGCTAACAAACTGGGCCTGTTGACTCCATAAATAGTGTGGATGCAGTTACAGGGCTTATCACATGCTTAGACAAACTGTTTCAAAGGCCTGGCCATTTCGCTGGGGGTTGTAATAAAACAAAAACAGCTCTCACCACCACCCCCACACTCCCCACTACACACATACTCCTCATGCTGGCTTCATGCCAACCTATGCCCTTTCACCCATATCGAATGTTTCTCACTTCCTCAGTACCAACATATGCCCTTCACCTATCCCCATGGCCTCTCATATCCTTCATCTCAACTTATGGAACTTTCATGCCCATTCACCTGTCCAGAACGTTAAAGTAACAATTCGAGAATGACTGACTGTTTTCAAGCTCTATCATTGACAACTTTCTTTAGAAAATAGCTTATAGTATAGCCCTCAAAGTGTCAATCGACCAGACTTTTACAGTATTGATAGCAGAAACTATAAGCACTTGACACTTTGTTTATTTTCAGAATATAATGCAATTGAGAAATAAATTGAAGAGAAACTGCCAACAAAGTAATATTTTACATTTGGCACAACTGTTCTTACTGAGTAATGGGTGCTTACCTATGTTCAATGCTAACAAAATTTGGGGGCACCAAGACTAAAACCAGGGATTCCAGGATGAGGTTTGGAAAATCCTGCCCTGTGTCTGAAGTGATTCAAAAGAAAACAATTCACACTAACTTAAACATATTGCCCTCAGTGGGATACCTGCAAACAGTCTCTTTCCATCCTGATAACTTTGTAGATTGTCAGGTGTAATCACTTAAATGTTCAGCCATTTTGAGACTTGCTTGAATCTTTTTAAAACACTTATTCCCTGGCTTCAACCCATTCAAAAAAATTTCTGTCAGAATCATTGAATGACAGGTACAACTGAATGAAGACATAACATCAAACGCGAGAAAGGGGAAAGACTGAAGTATGAACCTTCTTTGCTAACTGGAAAAAAACATCAGTTTGTTGACTTGACACAAATCGAGAAATCAAAAAGTCAAAGTTGCAAAGAATTCTCAGAGCCAAAGCAGCCAGTCAGAGTAATTTTCAGAATGTTTTCCTTTTTATATGTTCTTCCATCACAGTCAGATACAAACAATGCAGTGAGGAGAGGAGACAATGCACACAAGGTAGAATTGAACATGAAGGGAAGATTGAAAGATTAACTGAACTGCTGGTTTGATCAGTGTTAAGGGCAGGCTGATTGATGAGTTTCTCAATGTCATCCAGGATAGGAAAAAACTTGGCATTGCCACCAGCCTGATTAGCAGAAGGGGGAAAACTGAAAGTTTGCTATTGAACTCCTCAAGGTAATGATTTAAAGCTGCAAAGTTAGGACTTTGATTAAAAAGTTATACAATTCTACTGAGTTATGACTAAAAGTACGTAGGTTGAAATTTTGCACCGCTTCCCTCAGAATGGGTTTGCAAGTCAGGGGCATAATATCATGTAGCACATAGAACGTTACAGAGCAGTATAGGCCCTTTGGCCCTCGAGGTTGCACCGACCAATCTAATGACCCTCTAAGTAAACTATTCCAATATTATACATATGCCTATCCAAAGATCATTTGAAAGCCCTTAAAATTGGCAAGTCCACAACTGCAGGCAGGGCATTCCATGCCCTCATTACCCTCGGAGTAAAGAACCTACCTCTGATATCCATCCTATAATTATGACCCCTTAATTTAAAGCTATGACCCCTTGTACCATGGCAGTAGGGCAATAGCCATCATCTACCCATCATTGCTGGATTTTATCAGCAGCAAAGGAGGCATTGGCAACCTGCCCACCTCTTGGTTAATTCATGCCCAATAACAGACCCAAGGGCATCCTTGTGGCACTGCTCATAATCTATCAGCAGTCAAAGATGAACAGACAGCTTGGCAAGGCCATCTGGTTGGAGAGTGGGTGGGGGAGATTACTCCAGTCGGCTGTTCCCAACATCCTGCTGCTGAGGTCCCAATAACGCAGATGTTAAACTTTGATTTTGATTCACTGTGATATCAAGAAATGCCTGAAGGCACTCAATGCTCCAAAGATTATGTACCCTGAAAGTATTTCACCATTTCTACTGAAGACTTGTGCTCCAGAACTGGTTGCACTCCTAACTGAGTTGTTCCAGTACAGTTACAAATGCTGGCATCTACCCAGCAATATGGAAAATTGCCCAGGTATTTCTATACAGAGAAAGCAGGACAAATCCAATCCAACTAGTATTGGCCATCCACACCCCCAACTCTTAGCCCTGCCAATAAAACATGGTCAAAATAATTGCATGAATGGAGTAAGATGCAAGTGACTGTCTTTGGCATCAAGATACCATTTGACCAAATGTGACACCAATAAGTCCAAGTAAAACTGAAATCAAATTAAGCCAAACTGAAGTCAAAACAAATGAAAACTATCCACTGGTAAGAATCACAAAGGAAGATTGTTGACAGAAGTCAACCATCTCAGTCCCAGGACATTATTTCAACAGTTCTTTATGGTAGTGTCTCAGGCCCAACCATCTTCAGCTGCTTCATCAATGATCTTCCCTCCATTGTAAGGTCAGAATTGGGAATGATCACCATCCATATTCAGCAGGATCTAGAGAAATATTCAGGCTGGGTTGATAATCGGACCGAACGAGAGAATATCGGCCATCTCTAATTGGCATTATTATCACAGAATGCATCATTATCAGCATCCTGGGGGTTTCAATTGATATGAAAATGAATTGGACCACCCACTCAAATACCTGTTGCCATGAAAGCAGATCAGAGGTTGCGAAGTCTGCAGTAAGTAGCTAATTTCCTGATTTGACACATTTCTGCAAGGCACAATTTAAGATGAGTGCGGCTTCTCCAATCTCAAGACGTTTTGGATGAAAATACCAATTCAAAGCGGCTGCAGCGTGTACCACATACATGATGCAGTGCTGTAACTCACCAATGCTCCTACTGTAGTTTCCAAACTCCTGACTTCCCCCCTATAGAGCAGCAGATGCATGGAAACACCATCACCCGCAAGTTCCTATCTGAGCCCCTATCCTGATTTGGAACTGTCATCATTCCTTCATTGTCACTGGGTCTAAATTCTGGAACTTCCTTCGTAACTGTAACACTACATTCCGCACTCCCGTTTCCTTCTCAATGAATGAAATGTTTTGTTTTGTCTGTATATCGCACAAGAAACAATACTTTTCACTGTATGATAATAGATGTGACAATAATAAATCCAATCTAATCTAACTATACTGCCATTTGGACTACAGCAGACCAAGAAAGCAGCTCACCATCACTTCCTCGTGGGCAGTTAGGGGTGGGCAACAAATGCTGGCCTTTCCAGTGACACCTGTATCCCATGAAAGAATGAGAAACATTGACCTCTTTGTCAATAGTAGTTCAGTCAGTTGTGACAAATGAGTTAATCAACTGTTAGAGAATATTGGAAAAGAAAGACAATTATATTCTCTCAGCAACACCCTCAGTTATTCAAGATTCAATGAGCCATAGCTCATGTTGTGAGTTTATTGTGGGATAGTGAGGTGAAGGAAGCCCCAAGTCTACCGAAGTCAGAACAGAGATAGATCCCTGTGCTGTTGGTGTCATTCCAAAGCACACACTCAGTGTAGATGACTGTGCACAGAGCTTTCAATTTAATTGACAGCCAGAAAACAAAGGTGTTCATAGGTGACTATTTGCCTCAAGCAGTGAATTGCATTTGAAAATCTGAGGAAAAAAGTATGTGTATTCACTTCCCCTCTCATCTATGTTTCATCTCAATATTCCATCTGTGTCTTTTTATAGTCTCAGTATGCTTTGTTTTATATCCTGTAATTAAACAATTATTCAGCATTTCAACTTTGACATTACAGAATAACAGGAAACAAGACTTTTCGGAAGTTATGAATTTAAAAAGGTTACAACCTGCAATATATTTAGCCTGTGTTACATTTTCATATAGGTGCTATTTGCTTGTTGCAGGTGAGTGGGTTCATAAATGCCACGTAGTGCTAAATTTGGCTTAGTTTTATGAGACTTTGTAAAATTACTAGTGGCATAACTTGACTGCTGAGCATTATGCTGCTGAGTCTCTACACTTTACAAGTTAACCCTGTTAAATCTGTGTTAACTGACATTTAAATACATCTTGTTTCAATGCACTCACTTTGTCCATCAATGAATTCAGAACACTGGTGAAGAAATTCACCTTTAACTGACTGACTGCTCCATCATTCAAGCAATAGTGACCTGAGATTAGAGATAAATTTGGCTATAAATCAATTGAATGATATTCTGAGCAAAAGGTCCCCCTGTATGACTCAATGGCTCGGGAGAGTGTGGAATCAGCACATAGTCAATCCTAACTTTCAGACTGGAAAGAATCCCAGGTGGCCTCAAATAAAGCTAATGATTTTTTAGTGGGCCTGGGGAAGACACACTCCTATCTCTGCTAACTCTCAAAATGTAATGACCTTTTAATTCCTTAAGCATTTATTGAGGTGCTTCTCGAAATCTATTTATTGGCAAAAGAACCACAATGTGCAAGAATTAAGGTGAGGATTCTATCTTCACAGGCTGCCCTTTACTGATCAGAAAGTGTTCCTTCCCCCTTAAGATAGAGCTCCTCCCATGCTTAAACTCAAACCACAATCTCTCCTTCCATCCCCTCCCCCCAACCCGCCATAAACTTCCCTGACCAAGACTCTGGACTTGGTTGGCACCAGGATTCATCAAACTTCTTTAACCTCCTCTTGCAGTGCTTGGTACACCTACTCTCTTCTCAGAGTCTCATGAGGCCCCAAAGCCCTTTATAATTACAACAGTGTCTACTCCTTAATGTAGGAAATCTAGCAGCAAATTTGTATACAGCAAGAACCCACAAACAACAGTGAGATAAATGACCATTTCAGAAATTGTGGCAGTGGTGTAGATGGTTTCTGCCCATCACCCCCATCTCATTATACAGTTGCATTGCAAATAATGCCAATAGGACAACAATGCTGTGACATCAATGTTGCATTTAGGATCCTAGGGACAAATATCCAAAGGATGGAGAAGAAAGAAGAGAAAATATCTGAGCAAGTAAATAGGATGAATTAGTGTCATCAAAATATACAGATAGAAAAAGGAACCAAGAGACTGAAAGAAAAATGGAAAAAAAAATTCAGAAAATGAAGCAAGAAAAGAACAGTAGGCGATGAGGAAATTGTAACCCAGTTTGTGTTTAGAGAATTGCTGTATATGTTCTTGTATTGCTGTCTACTAAACCATACAGTGCATCCAGTATGACCAGAAATAAGAGCACATCCAGTGGGTATGTCATGGCGTTGCTTTCTTTGGAACTCCTGAATATAAAAGACCAAAGACAGCTTCCAGCTGTTTGAAACATGGAGAAGATCTGTCTGTAAAATATTGTGGATGCCCACGCTATTAGCTTCACACCCACCCCTGAGCTCAGCCCCTTATTACGGGCAAAGGGAAGGCATTGATATTGGCCATCTGCCCATCTTAAGATTCTGAAGGGTCTTGCTAGATTGGATGTGGAGAAGGTGTTTCCTGTTGAGACAGTCTGGGGCTCACTGTTTAAAAAGAACAGGGGGTTGCCGAATTCACCTACAGGACTGAGTCTTTGGAACTCTCTTGTTGAGAAGGTTGTGGAAGCAGAGTCTTTCGATCTTTTTAAAGCTGAATTGGATAGATTAGTGATGAAAGGTTACTGGAAGTAGGCAGAGTGAAGATTTGAGGTTACGATCCAACCAGCCATGAGATTAAATGATGGAGCAGGCCCTACTCTTACTCCTTGTTCCTATGTTTGTATTTAAACTGATAATCAAGAGTCAAAAAGGCTTGTTATCAAGTCAATTGGCCCTGTTAATTGTCTGTGCCACAAAGAGTTTGCTGCCGATAATTGGACAAAAGTCCTCTGCCCAATTATTAAAATAAATTCTCCAAAGAATGGGAAAGAAGCAGAGTTCTATCTGGAGGGGTTGCCCTTTGCCCTCTAAAATAGAATTATCTCCCTGTTTCCAGTTCTCCCTGTTCACCTGCAGCCTTAAACTCACACCTCCATCTCACTCCCTGACCTGCCCATAACCTCCTTGCCCAAGAACCTGGATTACCTGACTGTGGGATCTGTTCTTTGATCTCCTCTTGCAGTCCTGGCAGTGGCCACTAATGTTCGCTTGGAGTTATGGGGCCAGATGGTCAATTGGATTGGTAGTTGTAAAGGGTGGGACTTGGTCCCCACTGAGGGATGGGAATCCCACTCAGCCCTTGTTTAGCTTACCCACAGCACATTATGACTTCAAGAGGGACCAGCTTTACATTCAGGGAGTAAGCCATCTGCACCACCCCTCACCACCTGTAATATTCATGCCAAGGTCAATCTGAATTGCCCAGAACCATCCTGATAGTTGTACAAAAGATCAATAATAGCATTATTGACCACTGAGCAACCTTTTTCAACTAGACTCCATTAGTTCCACACACAAGGAAAATTCCGGAGATGGAGAATTTTGGGAACCTTAGGCTCAAAGTCACCTTCATTGGTCCAAATATTCTACATTTTCAACATCATATTTCAAATGACTCATGAACCGTATCCCAAAATGTTACTTCCTGAAATGCACTTATTGAATCTGCATTCGAATGAATGAACGTCTTCTGAATGTCAAAACAAACTTTTTCCTCTGATACCAACAGCAGTGTGGCTTGCAAGACTGAATCAACAATTACACCAAGATTGACAAAATATTGAAACATCATTATCGTTCCCTACCTATTAAGACATTCTTTCTGCCTTTTGATAGAAATTAATTATATGGTCTATGAATTTCAGTGTCAGTGTGGTGCAAGGTATGTAGACAACACACCCCAAAGACTGGCTGATCACATTAAACAGCATGTTCCTTCCCTTGTTTGCAGGAACTGGCAAATGACCAACTTTACCCAAGCCCATGCTTGCCAATCTCTAAACACAATGCTTGCAGTGCGGTACATTTCAGTTTTGGAAGTTACATACAAGAGTATGTTGGAATAATTAAAATTCTTCTGGATCAGCGCAAACACAGTAACACAAAAAAACACGAACCAGAACAAAGCAGTTCACCTGTCAGCGCTCCTACCGTTCGCTATACAACTGGTACACTTTAGCTACAGTTTTACAACAATACACTACAGCACTTCTTTTGAAGCACTTAGAGTCTTGTAGGTGAGTCATGTTGGGACTCATAATGGAGAAATCATCAGGAGGGACCTGATGCTGAGAACCTGTTTTGAGGAGGGGTTGTGGGAACATGCTGTCGATGAGGAGGGGATGGGATTGAGAGAGGGTCTCCGAGTGCACTGTGAGACCGTGGTGCCCTGGTGAGATGGCATCCCAGCTTTCTGAAGCTGAGTTCACAGGCGTGTTTAGACCCTCCACAATCCCAGTACACAACTCACCACACTCCAAGTAAGTGACTGAGTGTGGGGATGATTGCGGTACAGAATGTGTTTTGAGACCAGTGGGGATCACGCTGTTATTCTGCATTATCGTTTTTGGGAAAATTCAGGCCCTATCTTTTTTTTTCAGCAATGCTCCAATTTCCTAACTGCTAGATTGAAGCTTCAATACTCTGTTTCTGCCCCCCGTGTCCTCCTCATACCAAATGCTACATCTTCACCATAATTCACAAATCGCAACACAAAATTCAAAGACATGAAATCATTTGAAGCGTGCAATGTGTTACTTTGAGACTGGCTAAAGAACAGTTGCAGAGACATAAATATGTCTGAACAAATTCTGTTTTTTGTATGAATTTAACAGTTAGAGACATTTACAAGACTACAGGTGTTACTCTACTTAAACCATGGCCTTTCTCCTGCCAGATTCTTGGAATGGAGTTTTCCTGCTATGGGAATTGTAGTAGGCAGGACAGGACACTGCAAAGATCCATTGACCTTGGGTGGGATTGTCTGGTGCGAATGGCCAAAAAAAAGCCCTCCCTTAGTCACGTGACTCTTTCTTAGATCATTATTTGGGTGATATTATTTCTGAGACCTGATTACCCTAATAATCCCAGAGGATTGGAGAATAACCAGTGCTGTTCCTGTCTTTAAGAAGGATAGCAAGGCCACTGAGCCTTGTGTCAGTGCTAGGGAAATTATCGGAGAGGATTCTTTGAGACAGGATTGATTCCCACTTGGAAATAAGTGGACGTGTTAGTGAGAAGCAATAAGTGTGAAGGGGAAGTCATGTCTCACTAACTTGACTGAGTTTTTCAAGGAAGTGACAAAGATGATTGAGAGTAGGGCAGTGGATGTTGTCTACGTGGATTTCAGTACAGCCTTTGACAAGGTCCCTCATGGCAGACTGGTGCAGAAGAAGTTGCATGGTATCAGAGGTGAGCTGGCAAGATGGATATAAAACTGGCTCAGTCAAAGAAGACAGGCAGCAGTGGAAAGGTGTGTTCCTGAATAGAGGGCTGTGATAAGTGGTGTTCCTCAGGGATCAGTGCTGGGACTTGCTGTTTGTAATATACATAAATGACTTAGAGGAAAATGTAACTAGTTTGATTAGTAAATTTGTGGACAACACAAAGGTTGGCGGATTTGTAGATGGCGATAAAGACTATCAGAGGATACTGATCTATTGGATTCTTGGTCGGAGAGATGGCAGATGGAGTTTAATCTGCACAAATGTGAGGTAATGCATTTTGGAAGGCTTAATAAAGATAGGAAATATATAGTAAATGGCCGAACCCTTAAGAGTATTGATAGGCAGAGGGATCTCGATGGTATAGGTAAACAAGTCACTGAAAGTGGCAATGTAGGTGGAGAAGATAGTCAAGAAGGCATACGGTATGCTTGCCTTCATTGCCAGGGCATTGGGTTTAAAAATTGGCAAGTCACACTGCAATTTTTTCAGTCACACTGAACCTTAGTTAGACTGAACTTGGAATATGATGTTTACTTCTGGTAGCCACACTAACAGAAGAATGTGGAGGCTTTGGAAAGGACACAGAAAAGATTTACCAGGATGTTGTCTGGTATGGGGGGCATTAGCTATGAGGAGAGATTGGAGAAACTTGGTTGGTTCTCACTGGAGCAACGGAAGTGGAGGAACGACCTGATAAAAGTCTACAAAATTCAGAGGCGTGGATAGAGAGAAGATTTTTCCACTAGAGTAAATTACTTTAGGGGCATTGGTTTAAGGTGCAAGGGAAAGGTTTAATGGAGATGTACAAGGCAACTTTTTATGCAGAAGGTGGTAGTTGATGGCGGGTGAGATGGTGAAAGCAGATACAATAGTGACGTTCAAGGGCTGTCTTAACAAATGTATGAATAGGATGGGAATGTAGGGGTTTAGTTTAGTCGGACAGCAAGATAGATATGGCCGAGGAGGGCCCAAGGGCCTGTTCCTGTGCTGTAATCTTCTTTGCTCTAATATCGTGGCCAGAATTTTCTGATCTCATTTGCCTGCCTCACTGCCACCAAGAATGGAGAATTTGGCACTCAGCCAAATCTTCATTCTCTGCAGTGGGATTGGAGAATCCCAGCTGTGGGCAAGGTCAGAAAATTTTGGCCTACATCTAAGTTGTTGCTCATTTCTAGTTATATTTATATATGTCCTTCTGTGTGCAAATCAGCCTGGCACAGTTTTAAACTCTTAGGATTTTTGCCTGGGCTTTTGAAAACTTCTTTTAAAGTTTATTTATTAGTGTCACAAGTAGGCTTACATTAACGCGGCAAAGAAGGTACTGTGAAAATCACTTAGATGCCTGTTTGCAAACACGGAAGGAGAATTTAGCATGGCCAATACACCTAAACAGCACATCATTTTTGAAACAAGAGAAAACTGGAGCATCCAGAGGAAACCCATGCAGACTTTTGGAAATGGAGTTGTCCCACATTACTCAGGTTTTGTCTGATATCTGTTGCAGTCACTGAGCTTCCCTGGCACTCCCCCAATCCCCTCAATTTTGTAGAAATTTAAAATTAGCCACTGGACTTAATAATTGAGCCCATTTGACTGCTTTCCTCCAAATGGAAAATCATTTTGAGCAGCCAATTATTTTTTTCTGATTGCTGTCACAGGATCCAGGCTGCAGGTGTAACAAAACCCGGACTTATTAAAATTGGATTTCCCCCAGTGCTGCCTGATTACTGCACTATTCATTTAAAGCATTTCAGCCTTTTTTTAGGATTTCCTCACCTTTCCCCAACTGTCACAAGGTTCTTTCACTCTGATGCTAGATTGGGAATTTTCCACAGACCACCACGTGCTACGAGCTGGACAGTTGGTTCCTTTTTCTCATCCCCCATGTTTTCTATGAACCCTTTTGGCGAACTTGTAACCATCTTATCGATGTCATCTTTTCAGGTTAGACTTGTAAACTTTTCCAATAATGATTTTCAAAGATTTCAGGACTCTTCACTGCTGGCTTTATGTTGTATATTGATTATATTTACTCAGGGATGGTCGCAGAGGAAAAGGTATATCTGAATAATAAGTGACTTATTGTATGAGCGTAACCATTAACTAACTGATATTTAAGACTGGGTGTTACTCAGTTTCAGCCGGCTTTCCCCTTTTCCTTCTCTAACCTAAAAAAAGAGAGAGAGAGAGAGCAGGTAAGATTATTTTTTCTATCTGTTTTTTTTTGTGTAGCTATAAGGGCTTTGGCTCACAGGGCTTAAGCATAAAGGGTGAGGCCAGGGTAAGTTATAAGTTTTTTTTATTACTTTTTCCTCTGTTCTTCTAAAGGAGGGCAAATAATGGGTGTGAGGCCAGCATGTTGTTCCCAGTGCCGGATGTGGGAGGTCTTGGAGGCTACTGGTCTCCCAGACATCCATATCTGTGCTAGGTGTGTAGAGCTGCAGTTCCTAAGGGATAATGTTAAGGAACTGGAGATGCAGCTTGAGGATCTTTGTCTCATTAGAGAGAACGAGGGGATAATTGACAGAAGTTTATCAGCAGGTGGTCACACCAGGGCAACGAGAAGAAGGCGCGTGGGTGACTATCAAGAAGGGGAAAACTCAGGTGATGGAGAGCACACCGGAGGGTGTCCCCCTTCATAATAAGTACTCCTGCTTGAGTACTACTGGGGGGGACAACTTGTCCGAGGGAGGCAGCAGTGGCCAGCTCTCTAAACCTGAGCCAGTACGCAAAAAATCTAGGGAAGAGAGAGGGAAGGCGATACTAATAGGGGACTCCACTGTGAGGGGTTCAGACAGGCGTTTTTGTGGACGCAGGAGAGAGTTGCGGATGGTGGTTTGTCTTCCTGGAGCTGGGATCCGGGATGTTTCTGGACGCCTCCCAGACATCCTGAAAGGGGAGGGTGAGGAATCTGAAGTTGTGGTGCATATAGGTACTGCAGACATAGGCAGGAAGAGGGAGGCAGTCATCAAAAGGGATTATAGGGAACGGGGTAGGAAGCTGAGGAAGAGAAAAGCGAAGGTAGTAATTTCAGGATTGCTGCCTGCGCACTCAGGAGAATGAGAGCAGGAATCAAATGAGGTGGAGGATGAATGCATGGCTGAGGGACTAGAGGAGGGGGCAGAGATTCAGGTTCATAGATCATTGGGACCTCTTTAGGGGCAGGTATGACCTGTACAGTAAGGACGGGTGGCACTTGAACCCTAGGGGGACTAATATCTTGGCAGGTAGACTAGCTCGGGCTACCGGGGAGTCTTGAAACTAGAAAAGCTGGGGGGTGGGAATATCGATGGGACGGTGAATAAGGAGGTTAGTTCCCAGGTAGGGAAGGACTGTAGGCACTCTGAGAGGGAGGTTAGGCAGGTGGTGGAAAAGGGAAATATCCTGACTGAGGGGCTGAGGTGTGTCTATTTTAATGCCAGGAGTGTAGTAAATAAGGTAGATGAGCTTAGGGTGTGGATTGCTGCTTGGGAGTGTGATGTGGTGGCCATTACAGAGACTTGGTTGTCTCAGGGACAGGACTGGGTACTTCAGGTGCCAGGATTCAGGTGCTTCAGGAGGGACAAGGTTAGGGGCAAAAGAGGAGGTGGTGTGGCACTGTTGATCAGGGACAGTGTCATGGCTGTAGAGAAGGTGGAAGACGGGGAGGGATTGTCTATGAAGTCTCTGTGGGTGGAAGTTAGGAACAGCAAAGGCTCGATAACTTTGCTGGGTGTATTCTATAGGCTGCCCAATAGCGACAGGGAACTTGAGGTGCAGATAGGGAAACAGATCCCAGACAGATGTAGAAACAACAGGGTTATCGTGATGGGAGATTTCAATTTCCCAAACATCGACTGGAATATCCCAAGGGTAAGGGGTTTGGATGATGTGGAGTTTGTTAGGAGTGTTCAGGAAGGTTTCCTGAGACAGTGCGTGGAAAAGCCTACGAGAGGAGAGGCTGTACTTGAGAGGCGGTGCTTGCTAATGAGCCAGGGCAGATGTCAGATCTCACAGTAGGTGAGCAACTTGGGAATGGAGATCATAATTCTATCTCTTTCACGATAGCAATGGAAAGAGATAGGATCAGGCAGGCTAGGAAGGTGTAAGGGGAAATATGAAAACATTAGGCAGGTAATTGGACGCATAAACTGGAAGGAGGTGTTACATAGAACATAGAACATAGAACACTACAGCACAAACAGGCCCTTCGGCCCACAAGTTGTGCCGAACACATCAAAACCTACCCAGCCATAGATCTATCTATAACCCCCAATCCCATTGGATCCCATATACTCATCCAGAAGTCTTTTAAAAGACCCCAGCGAGTTCGCCTCGACCACCACCGACGGCAGCCGATTCCATTCACTCACCACCCTCTGAGTGAAAAACTTTCCCCTAGCATCCCCTCTGTACTTGCTTCCCTGCACCTTAAATCTGTGCCCTCTCATCGCGACCATTTCAGCCCTGGGAAATAGTCTCTGAGAGTCCACCCTATCTATTCCTCTCAACATCTTGTAAACCTCTATCAGGTCGCCTCTCAACCTTCGTCTCTCCAGGGAGAACAGTCCCAGCTCCCTCAACCTGTCTTCATAAGGCATGCCTCCCAATCCAGGCAACATCCTTGTAAATCTCCTCTGCACCCTTTCAATAGCTTCCACGTCCTTCCTATAGTGAGGCGACCAGAACTGCGCACAGTACTCCAAGTGTGGTCTGACAAGGGTCCTATAAAGCTGCAGCATTACCTCCTGACTCCTGAACTCAATCCCTCGATGAATGAAGGCCAGTACACCGTAAGCTTTCTTAACCACATCCTCCACCTGGGAGGCCGATTTGAGAGTCTTATGGACCCGGACCCCAAGATCCCTCTGCTCTTCCACACAGCTAAGACTCCTACCTTTGATAGTGTACTCATTCATCCCGTTGGATCTGCCAAAATGGACCACAACACATTTATCCGCGTTGAAGTCCATCTGCCACTTCTCCGCCCAGTCTTGCATCCTGTCGATGTCATGCTGCAACTTCTGACATCCCTCCAGACCATCCACAACACCACCGACCTTCGTGTCATCAGCGAACTTACTCACCCATCCCTCCACTTCCTCATCCAGGTCATTTATGAAAATGACAAACAGCAAGGGTCCTAGAACAGATCCCTGGGGCACTCCACTGGTGACCAACCTCCATGCAGAAAAAGAGCCATCCACAACCACCCTCTGCCTTCTGCAGGCAAGCCAGTTCTGGATCCACAAGGCCAAAGCCCCTTGGATCCCATGGCCTCTCACCTTCTCAAGAAGTCTTGCATGTGGGACCTTGTCAAATGCCTTGCTGAAGTGTTCTTGGGGAAGAGTGCAGAAAAGTGGCGGTTTTTCAAGGAATGTTTGTCTGGGGCACTGCAAGACAACGTTCCGGGGAGACGAGGAGGTTCTGGTAGGACGCGAGAACCGTGGTGCACGAAGGTAGTGGTGAACCTAGTTTGGAAGAAAAAAAAGGTATATAAAAGGTGCAGAGAGCTCGGGGATGTTAGGGATCTAGAGGAGTATAAGGTGTGTAGAAGGGGGCTTAAAAAGGAAATTAGGAGAGCCAGAAGGGGTCACGAGAAGGCCTTGGCAGGTAAGATTAAGGAGAATCCCAAGGCCTTCTACAAATATGTGAAAAGTAAAAGGATGAGAAGAGAAGGGATAGGGCCTATAAAAGGTGAAGGGGGAAAAGTCTGTGTGAATCCGGAAGAAATGGCAGAGGTGCTTAACGAGTACTTTGCCTCGGTATTCACGGTGGAAAGTGAACTGGGAGATTGCACTGCAGGTTTGAGGCATACGGAAAAGATTGAGTATGTGGATGTTAGGAAAGAGGATGTGTTAGACCTGTTAAATTCTATCAAAATAGACAAGTCGCCGGGACCGGATGGGATGTACCCCAGGTTATTGTGGGAGGTGAGGGAAGTGGTTGCAGAGCCCCTGGCGATGATCTTTGCGTCGTCCATGGAAACGGGAGAGGTTCCGGAGGATTGGAGGATTGCGGATGTGGTTCCTATCTTTAAGAAAGGGAACAGAGATAGTCCAGGAAATTACCGACCGGTGAGTCTGACTTCAGTGGTTGGTAAGCTGATGGAGAGGCTTCTGAGGGATAAGATATATGAACATTTGGAGAAGTTTGGACTGATTAGAAATAGTCAGCATGGTTTTGTCAAGGGCAGGTCATGCCTTACGAGCCTAGTTGAGTTCTTCGAAAATGTGACTGAACACATTGACGAAGGAAGGGCGGTGGACGTAGTGTATGTGGACTTTAGTAAGGCGTTTGATAAGGTTCCGCACGCAAGGCTTCTGAAGAAGGTGAAAGGGCATGGGATCCAAGGGGCTCTGGCCTCGTGGATCCAGAACTGGCTTGCCGGCAGAAGGCAGAGAGTGGTTGTGGATGGGATGTGTTCTGCATGGAGGTCGGTAACCAGTGGAGTGCCCCAGGGATCTGTTCTGGGACCCCTGCTGTTTGTCATTTTCATAAATGACCTGGATGAGGAAGTGGAGGGATGGGTTAGCAAGTTTGCCGATGATACAAAGATCGGTGGTGTTGTGGATGGTCTGGAGGGATGCCAAAAGTTGCAGCGGGACATAGACAGGATGCAAGACTGGGCGGAGAAGTGGCAGATGGACTTCAACGCAGATAAATGTGTAGTGGTCCATTTTGGCAGGAATAATGGGATGAAGGAGTACAATATAAGGGGTAGGAGTCTTAGCTGTGTTGTAGAGCAGAAGGATCTCGGGGTCCGGGTCCATAGGACTCTTAAATCGGCCTCGCAGGTGGAGGAAGTGGTCAAGAAGGCGTACGGTGTACTGGCCTTCATTAATTGAGGAATAGAGTTTAGGAGTCAGGAGGTAATGATGCAGCTCTATAAGACTCTTGTCAGACCCAAGTTGGAGTATTGTGCGCAGTTCTGGTCACCTCATTATAGGAAGGATGTAGAGGCTATTGAGAGAGTTCAGAGGAGATTTACAAGGATGCTGCCTGGATTGGGAGGCAGGCCTTATGAAGATAGGTTGAGGGAGCTGGGACTCTTCTCACTGGAGAGACGTAGGTTGAGAGGCGACCTGATAGAGGTTTATAAAATGTTGAGAGGAATAGATAGGGTGGACTCTCAGAGACTATTTCCCCGAGCTGAAATGGTCACTACGAGAGGACACAGATTTAAGGTGCAGGGAAGCAAATACAAAGGAGATGTCAGGGGTAGGTTTTTCACTCAGAGGGTGGTGAGTGAATGGAACCGACTGCCGTCGGAGGTTGTTGAGGCAAACTCACTGGGGTCTTTTAAGAGACTTCTGGATGAGTATATGGAAACGAATAGGATAAGGGGTTATAGATAGGTCTGTGGATTGGTAGATGTGATCGGCGCAACTCGTGGGCCGAAGGGCCTGTTTGTGCTGTATTGTTCTGTGTAGAATTCTATTCATATGACTCTCTCTAAAATTATCATCATGTGGGTGATGCTGTTTCTCCAGTGTCATACATTAACTTTCCAGCCCTGAATACCCCAATACGACATAAAATAAGCACCTATAAGTTGAATTTCTTATGCATTAATTTAAAATAAAGGATGCCTTAGTGTCCACAAATGGTTTTCATTCAACATGAGGACATCTATAGAAAGTAAGTTACAACAATTATGGCAGGTAACCCTGTCAGCAAGGATAGGAAAAGCTTTTTTATCAGGCAAATGTCTCACTGAGGTCAGTGGTTGCATATTCAGGAAAGAGATGAATCTAACTTTGTGCCGGTTTCATTAACACTGCATTTCTGGCTTTGACCACAGGATGAAACAAAGACAAATTACCGTGACAAATACAAAAAGACAAGACATATTATGCGAATGAAGGAGATGGGTTTTCTGTTGGACAAGGGCAAATTGGATAATTCTATTGGATAAAGGTGACGATTGGTGGACTACATATGCAAATCAAGAATTAGAAAGTCGCTTGTTTCTCATTTGCTGTAATTAACTATAACTTCTGATTATCTGAATCGACATGTTGCTGCACAGAATGTCTTAGTCCTTATATGGTGGACAAAGAATCGCGGGCAGACTTCTTGTTAGTGCAGTAATATTTATTCATACACACAATTGACAATAATTAACCACACAATCAATAGTGAATTATTTTACTGAATTTCAAGTCCAATACCAGACCTTGACTTGATTTTTTTGCACGACTGGCAGGCACTCAGGCAGATATCGGCCTTTATCCACATGTTGGCCTCTGTAGTCCTCTGCGTAGTCTGGTCCTTTGGTCTGGTCTAAAACTCCGGCTCTGGTCTTCCTTCCTTCTTTGGTGTGATGACTCTTCTCATGCTGGTGATGGTCATTCATTCATTGGGTAGGAAAAAGAGAGAGAGATCCTTTTGTTGCACCCTTTATACCTCATTGGCAATGGCCAAAAAGGGCGCAAAAATCAATCAATCGATCAAGACTTGATCAACTTGATTGATGGGGTCCAATCAGTTGTGGCCACACTGATCTCAGGGTGCATACCTAATGGCCATGCCGATGGATGTTGGAAGTAGGTACATCACATTGCTCCTTCCCAAAGAAGGGATTGAAGTGCCCCCACGTTTGATAAACAGCCCAGTTTGACCAGAAAATGTCCTTTGTCCTGGAGTTGGCCGATATCCTGTGTATTCCAGCTCCTGCAGCCTGTTTATCTTTGTCCAGTTGAGCTGCAGCTTGTCTGTTTCAGTGCTTGTCTCGTTATCCCAGGGTGCTCTTGCAAATCACCATCTTGGGTGGCCCATTTGGCAACAGAGAGAACACTTAGCAATTAATGCATTCAACGTGTGTTCTCCTTGCTAGCAAGTAATAAAGCTTGGAAGGATTGAGTCTTCACCATGCATTGCCTGCTTAATCCTCAACAGAATCTCTGGAGCCACTAGATTGTGGTGACAACACTAAGGAGATTGTGTTCAGCCAAGTCATTACTTCTGCAAGTTGCAAATGAACAGAAGAAGGAAACTAGTCAGCTTAAGTGCCACACTAGGGATTGAGTTTGATAGTCTGGCCAGCGCTGCGAGAGGCCACTGCACTGTGCATTGCTGCAGTGTACAGGGATTATACCATCTCTGATGGGAGAATGGAGATTCATCACAGTTAGAATAAACAAGAGGCGGCAGTGTAGGGAACTGCGAAGAAAATATGAAAACCAACCTCTGTCACTGTCACAGACAGGGAAACAAATGAGGTGCTTCCCTGAGATAAGTGCACTAAAGCATAAAATACTGATCATAAAGCCATCTGGAATCAGAGTGACCAGACTGGCTAAAAACTGCACTATTCAATTCAAAACTTGATCAATAGTCACATTATTTACAAATCAGTACAACAACATTGAACATTCATTACTAAAGGTTCACAATGTATCTTTGAGAAATACTAATGTGGTTTTCACGGTAATATGATTACCAATGGCCCCATGATAGACTACAATACAGACAATATTCAAGCTTGATTGGTATAGAGGACTAGCTCTAGCAGAATGGTGACAAATGATGAAGCTCAGAGTGGAGTGATTTGATTTGATTTATTATTGTATGTTAATACACTTGACAGTGAAAAGTATTGTTTCTTGTGCACTATGCAAACAAAGCAGGTCATTCGTAGAGAAGGAAATCAGAGTGCAGAATGTAGTGTTACAGTCATAGTGAGGGGTGTAGAGAAAGATCAACTTTAATGCAAGGCAAATCCATTCAAAAGTCTGACAGCAGCAGGGAAGAAGCTGTTTTTGAGTCGGATGGTATATGACCTCAGACTTTTGTATCTCTTTCCCAACAACGTGGAAGAGAGAATGTGTGGAGGAGTCAATTATTCTGGCTGCTTCGCCAAGGCAGCAGGAAGTGCTGAGAAAGTCAATGGATGGCAGGCTGGTTTGCGTGATGGATTGGGCTACATTCACCTTCTGTAACTCCTTGCGGTTGGGCAGGACAGGAACCATACCAAGCTGTGATACAATCCGAAAGATTGCTTTCAATGGTGCATATGTAAAAGTTAGTGAGCTAACGTGTCAAATTTCTTTAGCCTTCTGAAAAAGTAAATGGTTGGGCTTTGATGGACTTTCTTAACTATAGTGTCAGCATGGGGGGACCAGGACAGATTGTTGGTGATTTGGGCACTTAAAAACTTGAAGATCTTGACTCTTTCTACTTCGTCCCCATTGATGTCGACAGGGGCATGTTTTCCTTTTACGCTTCCGAAAGTCGATGACAATCTCTTTCATTTTGTTGACATTGAGAGAGAAATTATTGTTGCACAAGTTCACCAGATTCTCTATCTCATCATTGTCTGAGATCCAATCCATTACAGTGTTGTCATTAGCAAACTTAAAAATTGAATTGGAGGGGAATACACCTCTGACTGTATAAGGAATACAGTAAAGGGCTGAGAACACAGCCTTGTGGGGCAATGGCGTTGAGGATGATTGTGCAGGAGGTGTTGTTGTCTCTCCTCACGGAGTGCAGTCTGGGAGATAGGAAGTTCAGGATCCAGTTGTAAAGGCCAAGGCCATGGAGTTTGGAGATGAGATTTATGAGAAAAATGGTGTTAAAAGGCTGAACTAGTTAACAAATAGGAGTTTGACATAGGTATCCTGTTACCTAGGCATTTGTGTTGCAGCGATAGACAAACTGTAGTGGATCCAGGTAGTCCAGGAGGCTAGAATTGATTGGTGCCACGACCAGCCTTTCAAAGTATTTCATAATGATGTACGTCAGAGCCATCGGCCGATTAGTCATTGAGGCACATTGCTTGGTCTTAGATCCTGGGATGATGGTTGCCTTCTTGAAGCAGATAGGACCTCAGATTGTTTTAAAGCGAGGTTGAAGATGTCTGCGAATACTCCCGCTTAGTGATCCGCACAGGATCAGAGTGCATGTCTGGGTACCCCATCCAGGCCAGTCACTTTGTGGGTTGACCCTCAAGAAAGCTGCTCTGACATTTGCAACGGTGACCCTAGATACAGGTCCATCCAGGGTAGAGGGGATGTGCTCACTAATCTGTTGCTCAAAACAAGTGTAGAATGCATTGAACTTGTCAAGGAGGGATGCATTGGAGCTGGCAATTTTACATGCCTATGACTTGCAGATCCTGCCATAGTCAGCAGGGGTCAGCATGACTAGCCTGGAACTCCAGCTTGGTCCAGTATAGTCTTTTAGTATCTTTGATGGATCTTCTTAGATCGTATCCGGCTTTCATGTATTGGTCACCTGGCTTGATCTGGTCTTCAGCAAGCAATGGGTATCCCTATTGAGGGATTTTGATGTTCAGACTCCGAGGGGGAGTGGTTGCAGAGGGTGAAGCCAAAAACCAAGTGGTCTCAGAGGATAAGGGTCAGAGTGATGAAGTTGCAGAGAGTTTGGTTCAAAGGGGAATAGTCACACAAAGTGTAGTCAAGAGTGCAGCAAACGCCAATGGCAAAGTCAGAGTACAGTGGTAGGAAATATTGTAGTTCAGAGTGGATTGGTGAGGTGGTGAACTACAGTGATGCTTGGAGTGGAGAAGCCAAAGTGGGTGAGGTTCAGACTGGAGTGCTTATGGAGGGCAAGGTTATTTCAGAAGGCAAGGGTGAAGTCAGGTTTGGAGCAGACGCAAAGAGTGAGACTCAGCGAGTGGAGCAGACAGAGGGTGAGTCCCAGAGAGTGGAGCAGTCAGATAGGGTGAGGCTCAGAGTAGAGTAGAAATAGAGGGTGAGACTCAGAGTGAAGCAGTCACAGAGGATGAGACTCAACGTAGAGCAGTCAGATAGGGTTCAGCTCAGAGTGGAACAGTCAGATAAGATGAGGCTTAATTTGGAGCAGACACAGAGGACTATGTCTTATTGATTGTATGTCGGTGAATGTCACAATATAAAAAAAATCATGTAATAATGTTCCAGCACAAGGTAGTACATCGGTGGCATTATGTTCATCAAGGCATTAATTAAAACTTAATTAGTTAAACCAGAGCATCCAAAGGAAACCCACGCAGATATGGGGAGAAAGTGCAAAGTCCATACAGTCATCTCAGGCTGGAATCAAACCCTGGTGCACGGTACTGTAATATAGGTTATCTCACCAATGATAGTGTGTGGCGTGCGTTTTCCACGCAAGTATGTCATAAAATCAACCGATGGCATTCACAACATCAATTAATCGTATAAACTTTAAACTGTTAATATAACTATATGTAAACTTTAATTCATGTTTATGCATTGCATGTAATATAATTAATCAGATCATTATGATCAGTATTTAATTAATGAATACTATCTAAGGATAAAATTAAAATTGAATGAAGAGTAATGGTAACCTAAAAATGTTTGTAATTATTCATTCAATTAAAACATGAAATACATATATTAATTAAGTGATACATTTTAGTTGGCAAAGAAAATTAAGTGGCATCAACATCAGCTGATCAGTGGCTGGTGAATATTTATTTAAGTCTGAAGTTTTTGTCTCAATTTATGCAATTGTCCAATAAATAGAGGCATGACAGGATACATCATGTGAAAGCTCTGAGATGTTTCTTATGTCCGAGATAACAAGATGAACAGACTCAAAAAGGCAAAAACTTAAGAGCTCAAAAACTCAGGGCATGGTGGTACAGTGGATAGCACTGCTGTTGCACAGTACCATGTGAGAAGTCTGCAACACCAGTTTTAAATCCAACCGATTTATTTGATAGTAAACTCACAAGCTTTCGGCTTTATAGCCTTTGTCAGGCGAATGAGGTGTTCTGGTCTCCAAAAGCACACATCGGCACAGACAGTTTACAGATTACTGATTAGAGTGCTTTGTTCTACCGGCCAGTTTAAATATGTTTATTCTGCTGATTTTGTTATGCACTTAAATATTTGTGAATATTCATAGCCTGAGCTAGTAAAAGCAATTGTAACTGTTAATATGTGTTTCCATTTGTTGTTCATTTCTTTGTATTTGCCAATCCAAGAGATGGTTATTTGTGATTTTTTTTCCAAGGCTAAACTGCAGTTTGACAATACGCTGCCATTCTCCACTTCTCTAAATTGTTAGGCTAGGTTTTGGACATAGTGCTCATTAACTGCACTGAAAGGAACAATTCACATATGCTACTAATCACTTAACAATCGCAAACCACATTCCACGGTCCAACAACCAATTCCGGACCGTGACTGCATAATAAATAGAATATCTAAAGCAAAATGTGTTGCAACAACATTATTATTTTACTTACAAGAGGCCACGTTCATTATTCACTCACACCTGCAGCACAAGTGAGTTCTGCCTGTTAAATGCTTCTGAAAAATTGCAACCCCCGAACTCAACGCACGCCACACACTATCATTGGTGAGATAACCTATATTACAGTACCGTGCACCAGGGTTTGATTCCAGCCTGAGATGACTGTATGGACTTTGCACTTTCTCCCCATATCTGCGTGGGTTTCCTTTGGATGCTCTGGTTTAACTAATTAAGTTTTAATTAATGCCTCTAGCCTTGCAGGTTAGGTTAACTGGCCATGTAAAATTGCTCCTTAATGTTAGTGAAATTAGTAGGGAAAATACATGAGATTACAGGGATCGGGCCTGGAAGAAATTTTGGTCAGTGCAGTCTTGATGAGGTGCATAGTCTCCTTCAGCACTGTGTGACAGTTGTTCCAATAAATAGTTTGTCATTCTTCATATCTGGTGGTTGCCAATCACTCAGATGTGGCATGCAATATAAAATAGGAGTATTAGCAAGTTTTTAATCCTTTGTTAATTTGATAACAATAACTTGGGAAAGATAATAATGGTAGCTATGACCTATTATAAAAACTGGTCTGCAAGCATACCGTCCAGAATGACAGCTCATTATTTTTAAGACCAGCACATCAGCAGATTGAATGAACTGATGGATTAATTGTTCATTTCCTCCAGAAAGAACCACAACTCTACTTGACTTGTCTCTACATATCATTTAATAGGTCAATGGATTATCGGAGTTGGTTGCGTTTGTTATGTAGCTTAGATCTGGTTGAAAAATTTTTGGTCAGGTATTTTTCCTGCAGAAGTCTAATTTTTGCTGCTATTATTCAAATCTGAAACTGCAGTTTTGCTTTTTTTTGAAGTTGGTTTTTGATTTTGTTCCATCGCTGTGGCAACCATGCCATGTCACATCTCCAATGCTGTTGAGATAAGCAGTAATAGCCATTTCTGCTGAAAGGTTCTGTATATATTTAAGAAGCATAAGCTATAATTTCTTGAGTTTGCATCATTTTATACAGTCTTCAAGCAAATTAAATTCACTACAAAATCATTGACAGTGAAATTGGGTTCTAGAGCACCAGTATTTTTAGCACCAGGGACGGCACGGTAACATAGTGGTTAGCTCTGCTTCTACACAGCTCCAGGGACCTGGGTTCAATTTCCAGCTTGTTTCATATAGGCCTTTACCATCAATAACCTGATTCAAATATTGGAGTGACAGCTGGGGAATGTCACACATTTCTTTTTGATAGGCAGACCCACGTGCTTGAAGATATTTTCATGTTGCTTCTAAATTATTCAAATGTTTTTGTTCACTGGATCCTGTAATTTTAATATCATCCAGGTAACATTGCACACCAGAGAGACCACGTAAAATCTGATCCATTGACCTTTGAAATAGGGCTGGTGTGGATCTTGCTCTTTTATAATGAAAAAGACGTTCATGAAAACGTTGGAAAGCAATGGGTAAGATTCAATGACCGCATTCATCTGTAAACATGTTTGTGAAAGATCAATCTTGATGCATTTCTGTCGAGTGTGCTATGAGTTGTTCACCAGTGAGTGATCCAGAAACACAGAAGCCTGCCATCTGGATAATTCTACTGAGTATCTGCACTGAAGGAGATTGTGGGTGATAGTTCTTCGATGCTCGTACCTGAGATGTTTGCCTCATAACTGCATGGGTTTGTGACATTGAGAGGACAAGAAAATGGTCCAAGCAGGTCAACTAATTGATCTACAAGATGGCATTTGTGCAGGGCAGGGCTTAAGTATAGAAGAGACTGATTTGACTTTAGAGTGTGCCACGGCTGGAAGATGTGTGTTCTCATTTCTGTCTCTTGCCCCTATCTTTCCCTCAGTATATGTACAGTCCTGCTCCTCATTGGCCAGCTGAAGGGCACTCTCCTCAAAAAGGTCGAATGACACTGATTGGCTGTCCCACTCAAGGCAATTGTGCTCAAGTTTATCCTGTGGTGAGAGAGGAGGCAGGACTTATTTTATGCCCAGTCAAATGGCAATGACATCTGGCATGCATGGCTGTGAGGTGGAGAGGAGAAACTGGTGGGATAATGAGCTGATGGCAGGGAGATTAGCTGGACAAGTGTTGGGACCCTGAAAGTTAGCTGGGAGTGAGATCTCTGTGAATACAAATGGATGTGTTAAGCAGTGCAGATGGACACATGAGATGGTATATTTATCGATGTCAAAAAGGTCATTTATCTTCTTCCAGCCCTGGATCACTTCTGCAGAGAACTGGTCACCCATGAGAGATTGGAACATTGCTGGTATGCTATCTGCCTATTCAAGGGTAGTGGATGTCATATTGCTGCCCCATCCCATCCAGCATCTTGGTGAAGGCTCATGGGGCTGACATTCCCCCAGATTAGGCTTACTACCAATGCTGGGGAGGCACTTAAAGGCCCCTCTGATTGCTATGATGAAGTAATTTGAGGCAAGCAAATTAGAGCAAACAGGCATGGCGTGAAACTCATAGAAAATTTAATTTTCACGAAGTGGCTGAATATGTGACAACTTTTCTCACCGACAGTGCCTATGGGATTCTCCCTAGCTTTCTCATTGAAAACAAAAGTTAAAAAGATATCAGAAAATTCCACCAAAGGAGTATACAGCAAGGACATTGATTAACTGAGTTGTCCAAAATGTGGCAGCTGGAGTAAAATGTGGAGAAATGGGGAACTGACAACTTTGGCAGGAAGAAATAAAAAGCAGCATGATCTTTAAATGGATAGAGATTTCAGAAGCCTGAGGTACACAGGGAGTTGGGTATTCTCGTACATGAATCACAAATAGTTAGTATGCAGGGACAGAAAGTGATTTGGAAGGCAAATGGAATGCTTTAGTTTAATGCTAGGGAAATGGAATATAGAAGTTAGGACGTTTTGCTACGATTGTACGGAATGTTGGTGAGACCACCCCTGTAAGGTTTTAGCCTCATTTAAGAAAGGATATAATTGCGTTGGAAGCAATTCAGAGAAAGGTTAATTGACTGATTGCTGGGACGAAGGGGTGGTCTTGTGAGATGAGGTTGAGCCAGTATCTATTGGAGGTTTGAAGAATAATACTAAGATGCTGAGGGGACTTTTCAGGGTGGATGCTGAGAGGATGTTTCTCCTGATAGGAGAGAGACTAGGGGACAAAATTTCCCATTCCGCCCAGCACATGAATCGCAACAGGGAAGGGGTGGACCATGGACAGTGACGTCAGGCAGGATTTTCCAGTTTTGGATGAACACAGCAAGAAAATTCTGGTCCAGAACCAGGGCACACAGTTTAAAACCAGGAGTATTCCACTTAACACAGAGATCATGGAACCCTTTAGTGCAGAAAGAGGCCCTTCGGTCCATCAAGTCTGCACTGAACACAACCCCACCCAGACCCTACCCCCCTATCCTTATATTATACCCACTAATTCTCTAAATTATGGATCTCTAAAAACAAAGGGCAATTTCTTAGCGTGGCCAATCTACTTAACCAGCACGTCTTTGGACTGTGGGAAGAAATCGGGGCACCCAGAGGAAACCCACACAGACATGAGGAGGATGTACTAAGTCCACATAGTCAGTGATCCAAGCTGGGAATCAAACCCAGGACCTTGGAGATATGAAGCAGCAGTGCTAACCACTGCGCTACCGTGCCGTGCCCAATGATGATGAGATTTAATATTACTATCAGAGGGTTGTTAGGTTATGGAATTCTCTTCCCCACAGGGTAGTGGAGGCCATTGAATATTTTTAAGGCTAAATTGGACAGATCCTTGCTTGACAAAGGAGTCAAAGATATAGATGGTAAACAGGAAAGTAGAGTTTAAGACATAATCGGATAAATCATGAACTTACCAAGTGGTGGATCAGGCTCAAAGAGAAAAATGGTTACCCCCTTGCTCCTAATTTGTATTTTTCTATATTGGCATATTCACAAGAGCTTAAAAAAACATGAGAAACAGAAGCATGAGTAGATCATGCAGCCTGCGGCAAGCCTGTTCCACAACTGAATTTGATCAAAGGTGATAACGCCGGCTCTCACTAATTTTCCAGCTGGCCTATACAGGCCTTCACAGATGTAAACTCTGCCACTAGCACAGTGCAAAAAACCAAGGGTGGGATCTGCGCATGGTGAGTTTTGGTACAAGTGGAGCTGTAAATGAGGAATGGTGAAAAGACTGTGCTCCAACGAGGGCAATGTCACAGATGAATTCACCTCATCTGTGACTTTGATTGAGAGATAGGCAGGAAAAGGTATGCACACTAAAATAAATTAAACAGCTTAACCGAGTGTGCAACAAGATGACAGATGGAGTCGAATATGCAGAAGTGTGAGGTTATTCAGTTTGGGAGCAAGAATAGAATATCTTTTAAAAGTCAAACCTGTAAACAGTACTGTTCATTTAGGATTGAGGTAAGCACTTGAAACACATAGCATACAAAATGGCAGACCAAATACTGGAAAGTGAGATTAGAATGGTCAAGTGCTTCATGTCAGGCTGACATGATGGGCTGAACGGTCTCTTGATTCTGTGGCCTGAATTTTCCCAAAAAGTGACAAAGGCTGCAATCTTATGGTGATTGACACCAGCGAGGTTTCCCTATCTGATTGCAGTATATGGAAATTTGGTGGTATGCCAAATTCTCCGAGCTCGCTGCAGCGGGGCATGGCACGAATGGCTGTTAAGATCAGACCAGTATCAGGTTCTGACTGAATTGGCAAGGCCATGCAAGAGCTTTCCTGACCAAGATTTAATGGGGGAAGAGTTAGGAAGGTGGTGGGTCCCCATTTACCTCCTTCCCAATTGATGGAATGTTCTCCTGCCATGAAACCACCTTGTGGGGAGGGCATTAAGTTCTGGTTGCTATTATGACATTTTGTGTACCTTCATCCTTGGGATTCAAGCTGACACACCAGTCATTAATTAGGAGGCTGCACTTGTGTATCTCAAATGATAAAAGTACAAGGGTTAGTTGGGGTGAGGAAAGGGTAAGAAAGTAAAAGGTGCATGTTCACACCATCTAACTCGTAGATGGTGAGATGAGGAAGATGAGCAAAGAAGGTTGCGTGTGAAGAAACCATCATTCTGTATGCTTTCAGCCCCAGCGCTGGTCACAGTCTCAGTCATGGCTATAGCAGTGATAATCTCCTCTATGGAGCAGAGTGCCTGTCTGCCTCCCAAGAATTATTGCTGCTTCTGATTAGAGGTGACCTTGATCTGAAACAAAGGTGTCAAGTGAATGCAGTGCAATGTGTGTGGGTGATGTGATTGTCACAGTTGAATCGTTGGCAGTAACTGTGGGACGTAACGTGGGATGTTTGAAGAGCATTAAGTTGAGCCTGAGGGAAGGTGATGAGGATGTTGATAAGTAAGTGAATGGTACATGGTAATAGGAGCATTGTTTGTCGCTTATAGGACCATTGTGGAGACATGGCATTCACTGACCTTGTTCATTCATATGAGGTCACCGAACATATGGCACTGTATTGAGGTTGCTCAGATTTAGGCTGCTGAGATCCTTGGCGATGGCTATTTACTCCAATTTTTCCATCATATTTGCCTGGTGGAATTTCTGCCCATCTCCTGGGAAGTCAACATCTCTCCTGTACATCTGCTGCACCATTGCTTCAATAGAGAACCAAGAGGCATATTCTCTGACATATTAACAAATATTGATGGCTCTTTCTGCTCATAAATTCCTCTTTAACCAGCTGCTCTAAATAAATGCATATCAACTGGAAAAAGCACAGGCTGGCTTTAATTAGTGCATGCTAACTTTAAAGCCTCACATGAACTTTGGTCTCCTGCTGAGCTCGATGCACTTGGCACTGGGCTGTTTGCCTCTATCATTTATATTAAACAGACTGATATGGCCTACTTGTATCTTCCAAATGCACATTGCAATTCCATTGCCCTATTACCAGCCTTCTCTAATGTTTACCTGAACTCTAATCATCAGTGATTCTTTCTGGTGCTATTTAACTTCTAACAAGGGTTTTTTTTAATCACACTTTTATGTGAAATGAGTTTCACTGACAAGGCAAGCATTGTTGCCTATCTCCAATTGCCTTTTGAGAAGTTGGTAGCTTTGTTATTGTTGTCTTCCAAGATATTGAATGCCTTATTTTGGTAAGACATCTGGCTTGGAGGCCAAGATCTTTCCTTAACAGTACTTTTAGTTATATAACTAACATTACTGAACACGGAGACAGAGCTATTGCTCCTCCCTTAGTTTCTTCTCTACGAAAAGCTCTGACCCACTCTTCAGCTCATGCTGAGTAACTATTATTAGAGTCCAGTTAGAGTAAATCCTTTATTCTACAGTGCTGAGACATCTTAAACCACAGTCGTCTATCTGGTACTGAGATCCCCACAGTGCTGTGAGGGAGAGTTCCAGGATTTTGACGCTGCAGCAGTGAAGGGATGGTGATATTGTTCGAAGTTAGCATTGCCTGAGGTTAGAGGGAAGCTAGCAGGTGATTGTATGCTTGTGTATCAGTGGTGGAGGGGATGGATGTTTAAGTTGGTGGACAGGGTGCTGATTAAGTCAAATGCTTTATCTGAGTTGGTTTTGAGCTTTTTGAATTGGAGTCACGAGCATCCAGGAAAATGGAGAGCATTCCATTACACTTCTGACTTGTGTCTTCATAAGAGCGTCTCATTTGGAAAATATCATTCGGGGAAGCGCAGGTACAAGGGAAATCTCATGGGGAAAGTGTCACTAAGGGAATCCTACAAACGTAGCTTGAGTTCACATGGATGGTTTATCAGGGCAACCACAAAGCAACAAGAGGAGACTCAGTCAGAAAGGTCTGGCTAATAAGAGAAGCATCATAGGGGATGTGCAGAGCCACAAAACTGATTTGCTGCACTTTGTAAAAATCGAAATGAGCAGCAAATGGAGGCTGAGTTAGCAGCACCAGTTATATTTCAATGATATAATGATGCAAATTAATTCCATTTATGAAATTTACAGGCAATTGCTGCATTTAGTTTGTGCCTGATAGAACATCAGTGTTACATTTGGAACATTGTCATGCATCATTTAAGAGAGTCATTGCTATGGATTTTAGAAAAAGCATTGACATTTTGCTGCTTCAGCTCTCTCTAGTATTTGTTGTTATTATTGTGGGGGTGGTGGGGTCAGGATGTGATGATGGTTTTACCTCGGGGTGAAAGGATTTCCTCTACATACTTTTTTTAACCATGTTACTGCAGTTGAACTTGCAGTAATTAAGGTGCTGAGAATGGAATTCCTACAGCGCTCTACATTTTAGATGCGGACAATGAGAACGTCTGGGGACATAAGGTTTCTTTATTTATTCATGGGATGGGACATCACTGGCTGGGCCAGCATTTATTGCCCATCCTTAATTGCCCTTGAGAAAGTGGTGGATGACAGCTTTCTTGAATTGCTAAAGTTCACGATTTATGGATTTAAATGTGCACTTATCCAATCACCCACACCCTAAATTTACTGGGCCAGAAATTCTTTCTGGGAATTGCCGAATTGTTTTGACTATGGTGCTGCCAGTTCACAAAGAAAGCTGCAATATAGTTATAAGGGATTTTTTTTGCAAGAAACCTTCAGCATTAAAGTGAAAAAGAGGTGGCCATCCCTTTATCAGAGTGTCAATCAGCATTGGACTGCCACTCCATGCCTAATTACCAGTGCGAAACACACCCATCTTGCCTGATCTCCCAACTAAGGCCAGGTGAGATCCAGAAGTGCATCCCTCACCAACCCTTCCCTTTCCCCCACTTCTCCATATCCAACCGCAATGTTGGGAGAGTTTAGAAGTTAGAGTGCAGATTGCAAGGACTCAGCAGTTCTGATAGCCCAAGATCACAGAGCTGAAACATTACCATGAAGTCTGTCTTTCTCACTTTGCAAGTGTTTCCTGACCTGCTGAGTATTTTCTGTTCTGTTCTTTATTTCAGATTTCCAGCATTTTGCTTGTGTAAAGAGGTGGAAAATAACCCTATTGTATCTCCGGGAGAGCAACCTGCTGACAACATAAAACACGTGCAAATATTTTCCGATAGAATTGAAGGTCAATATTGTAGTAAACTTGTATACCATTAGATTGATTCATTGATCATTGACAAGCACATGAAGCAAAGATGAGAGGTGCAATCTGACCAGAAAATGCTCTGTGGAACACCTTCGCTCAGTTTGCAAACATGACTTCAACCTTTTTTGTTGCTTGCATTTTAGAGCAGCATGATAGCACAGTGGGTCATGAGGAGTCTGCACATTCTCCCCATGTCTGCATGGGTTTCCTCCAGGTGCTGTGGTTTCCTCCCACAGTCTGAAAGACGTGTTGATTAGGTGCCTTGGCCATGCTGAATGCTCCCTCAGTGCACTCCAGTAGATATCAAAGTGTGGCAAGTGGAGGATTCTCATAGTAACTTCATGAAGTGTTAATGTAAGCCTACTTGAGACTAATAAATAATCTGTCCTTGAATTCAACAGCTTGTTCCCATGCCCACATGTCTGTCCTTGGCTTGCTGCAATGCTCCAGTGAAGCCTGGCATGAACTGGAGGAGCAACATCTTACCTTCTGTTTCGGCACATTGCAGCCTTTGGGACTCAACGTTGAGTTTGGTAGCTTTAGATTGTGATTTCTCTCCTCCATCTTAAACTCATTTGTAAAATATCCCACACAAGTATTGCCTCAATGGAAATTCTCCACTAGCTGGGTTCATATCTAACATGGAAGGTGCTTGTTGTGCAGGTAGATCAGTCAATTCAGTGTTAGGGCATTGCTGAAAGAGGCCCTGAGGGTCAGGTCCCCAGCCCAACCATCTTCTGCTTCATCAATAACCTTCCATCCATCATAAGGTCACAATGGCGACGTTTGCTGATTTGCTCACTTCAATTCGCAACTCCTCAGATAAAGAGACAGTCTGAGCTACCTTACAGCAAGACCTGAACACTATTCAGCTTTCCTTCATAAGTGGCAAGTAACATTTGTACCACACAACTGCCAAATACCCTCTCCAACAAAAAATGATTTCGTCATCACCCCTTTGTCATTCAAAGGGCTAAAAGAATGTCTTCACATCCGCCCCATCTCCATTAAATATGAGGCAGGTATCATCAAAACCTGCAACCGACATGTCATTTTCAAAAAATAATAATAGTGGAGAATTGAGCTTGCGTACAAGACAACTGACCCAGTTGTTACATTGTCCACAGTGTAATATGATTGACATGGATGGGCAGACTTTCTGGAAAGCCTTTATTTGAACAAAACTGAATATGTTGGGAAGAAAGAGGAATACATTATTTGAGGGATTGGTGAGGGCACCCAGTATGCGTAAGATGCAAATCCCCTCCATGCCAAAAAGATGTTCCCTGCCACTCCCCTTTTGTCACTTCCTGTCTCACCCAAAAGCCTACCCCCATCCCTAACCACTCATGTCCTCGTCTCAGGCATCTGAATCCCTTCCCTTCCAAAACAAGTGTCTCTGGAATCTATGTTTTCTTCTCGTAGGAGTGTACTTGCAGCCCCAATAATGCCCATGATGGTGCTCTGGAATTGCTAAAACCACCTCCCAATCAGATTGATTGACATCTCTTGCGGGCAAGACTCCCTCTGACAGATGGGCAGAAATCCCACTTTTCAGGTACTGAAAACCCCGATGTGTGATGTTTGTGTGGGGGGCCTTATTTAAAGACAGCCCATTCTGGTTGACTTTTCTTTGTGAGAGGGCGGAGGGTAGGTGGCAGGGGCAGGCAAATGGCCAGCATATCCCCCATCCCCATGAACTTCCACCCATTGTCGATGGCAATCTTCCACCATCAACATCCTGAGGGTTACCATTGATCAGAAGTTTAATTGGTCCAGCCAGAGAAATAGTGTGGTTGCAAGAGCAGCTAAGGGGTTAAGAATTCTGCAATGATTATCACAACTCCTGACTCCCCAAAGCTGGTCCACAAGTTGCAAGTAGCAATATGGTAATGTCTGGATGAAGGCAACTTTAACAATATTCCATAAACTTGACAAAACATCCAGTTTAGCAGCCACCGACTCTGGCTCTTTAATCATTCACTGCCTCTAACAGATGTGCACAGTGGTAGCAGGGTTTACCATCTACAAGATGCACTGCAGAAACTCAGTTGGGCTCCATCAACAGCACTTTGCAAATCACAATCTCTGCCACCAAGTAGGAAAAGACAACAAATGCATGGGGATATCACAACTTGCAACTTCTCTTCCAATACACAATCCTGACGTGGAAATATGTACATAGATTTATTATAGAATGCCTACAGTGCAGAAGGAGGCCTTTGGCCCATCAAGTCTGCACCATCTCTCTGACAGGGGAATCCACCCAGGCCCTTTCCTATAACCCATCATCTTGAACCCGTTAGTCTCCTTACCTACGCATCTTGGAACACTAAAGACAATTTAGCAAGGCCAATCACCTAATCTGCACATGTGGGAGGAAACCCATGCAGACACAGGAAGAATGTACAGTTACCTAATGCCAGAATTAAATCTGGGTCCCTGGCACTGTGAGGCAGCAGTGCTAACCACTGTGCCTCCATGCTGCCCTTGAGAGACAACCTATTTGGGGCTGACTTTTTCACAAGGATGGGGGGAGAGGGCGTACAAGCAGGATATCTCCCATTTCCTGCTCCCTTGTTCAATTCCTGGAATTCCCTCTGAAACAGCATCACAACTGTGCTCACTCACTGAGTTTGTAATGGTTCAAGAAAGCAGCTCACCACCACCAAGTCAAAGATCATTAGGAATAGACAATAAATTCTAGCCTTGCTTGCACTCTGTGAATCATCAATTTAAAACAATGCCAAGTGGGGAAACCCTCTTTATATCTAATTTGTACGTGAATTCACCTAGAAGTTTGTTTTATTACGAGCAGACAGACCTTTGTACCCATTCCCTATAACGGTCCAGAGCTGATTCGGACCTGTCAATGAATATCAGCTGCTAATTTGTTCCTGAGAATACTGATTTCCACGTTTTCACTAATCCGGATAATAGGCTAGGCCATTTATTCAATGAAAGGCAATGGTTGGATGGTTTAATAATTATTGTTTCTCCAAGATCTGACCTTGCACAGAAACTAGGTGATTAATAATCGAAAATAGAAATAGTTCATTCCTATCAGAAGACAGAAATATTTATATGCAGCCAGCTAATACTTAGTCATGCAAGCTTGTTTGGATAAAATAATATGACACAGTGCCAAGTGTTCTGTATGTGTTAAATAGCCCCATGTCTAAGACTGTGGTGATGTGGGATTCTTTGTTCAATCATTGTACATTCCATTCATAATGGGATGCTGACATATTTCAGGTCATCCAGATACTTTCTGTTTCTGTGAAACAAAGATTTTGATGGGTTTAGCCTGATTTTGAGTTTAGCTTCAGATTTTGCTTGTTGGTTTGAAGGATGCTATTTTCTGGATTTTGACTGATGCAGAAATTTTGGTTGGTGTTGGATGCAATTTCTGAAACTGCAAAATTGTAATTTCCACATCTTTGTTCTACTATAATTTGTCATTTCACTTCAAACAACAAGGGACTGTAAACAATTTAAATAATTTAAAGGAAGAGCAACAATTGACTTGCCAGTACAGACTTCCAACTAGTGGATCACTTATCAGTAATTTAGATGCTTGCTTGCACAATTTTTCTTCTAAGTTTCAAGTTCAGTTACTAGTGTCACAAGTAGGCTTATATTCATATATGATAGTGAAAATCCCCTAGTTGCCACGCTCCAGTGCCTGTTCGGGTCCAGTGAAGGAGAATTTAGCACGGCCAACGTACCTACCAAGCACTTTTTCGGAGAACCCAGACGAAATCCACCTCGACATGGGGAGAACATGCAGATTTCACACAGACGGTGACACAAGCTGGGAAACGAACCCAGGCCCCTGGTACTGAGGCAGCCGTGCTAACCACTGTAGAAATTATTGCTTGGAAAATTATAAGAGTCAAGCATTCATATTTCCTAATAAATATCTGCAGTGCATAGATTTACACATAGGGGTTTGGATTTTGCACTCAGCAGTGCAGGAACAGAACTGACTGTTCATTTCTTCTCAGAGTTCTTGCAGGCTTTTGTGTATATACTTAGTTTCACTTGATACAGTGCAATACAATCTGTAGGGAATCTTTGGCCTTTGTGAGCTGAGCAAGCAATAGATTAGCTCTTCAACCAGTGAGGTTGAAGAATCTTCACAGAACCATGGAGAATTCAAACAGGAATTACTCATAAAATTCAAATCATGTACAGTAAGGAAAATAAGGATTGGGAAAGAAAGATAGGATTGAGAGTGAGAGACAAACATTTGGATTTGATTTATTATTGTCACATTTATTGGTCTACAGTGAAAAGTACTGTTGCTGGCATGCTGGACAATCAAAGCGTACCATTCATAAAGTACGTAGGGAGAAGGAAAAGAGTGCAGAATGTTGAGTTGCAATCTTGGTAAAGGTGTAGAGAAAGATGAACTTAAAGTAGGTTCATTCAAAAGTCTGATAGCAGCAGAGAAGAAGTGTTCTTTAGCTGATTGGTATCTGTAAGCAACATACTAATCAAAATAGGTAACATTTTATCAAAAGTCAGGAATCATAAATAAATTCTGCAAGATAAGGCTCAACCTAAAACTGCATTTTCAAGACAAGAGAGGTTGTTTCTAAGTAATTATCGCTTGTCAAATTATTAAAAGTAATTTACGTCTGACCGTACCAATCCTAAACTTGTTCTGTCATGTTTAATGGGTTACAAATAAGTGAACACAGAAAATTCACATTCACATCTGTCAGTGGAGCAGTTCTGGTTCAGCCAGTGGAGGAGTAAAATAACTTGGACCACAACTTCTAGATTTCTGTTTTCAAACCATACATACATTTATTCTAGAAATTACTGTCTGATTTGACTCTCAATGAAAGTTGATTCCACTGTTATTTTTAATGCAAATTTTGGGCTGTGATGTTCTTTTCACAGGATCAACAGTCACCAATACAGTCTACTCTTTCTATGCCTGTCTTTAGTGCCTTTGTTTCACATAAGACACTATCGTATAGCAAGGTCAACCATTGATGTCTGACTTGCAGATAACTTGTGCAACAAAAAAATTCTATAACCAAACCAAACATTGTCATATTTTTCATTCATAACCATGAAGGAAATAAATGCAATTATGTTGAGAAATATTGAAATTTGAATAAAATATGTAAGTTTTTTTTTAAATGAACATACAAAACAAAGATTGGGGAAGATGCAGAGTGAGTAATTTGCTGAATTGCTGATGGGTGATACTCTGGGAGACAATGGAACCACATCCTGTTGCCAGGGAGATATCATTAAAGAATACAAAAAGTAATTGCCATCTCTGGCGGAGACAATGGGACATAATGAGAGATGAGCATCATCTCACCAAGAGATAGTCTGTGCATAATATCCAGATGGAATTACAGGTTTTGCCTTCTAGGAATATACAAAGACCGGGAGAAAGGTTTGCTGAAAAGCTGTCCCAGGAGTGCTTAGTTTAAAAAAAACAAAATTAAAACAGAAACAGGGAAGCTTCTCCGCACTGAAATCTAGAAACTGACTATTCATCTGTTAAAGTCAGCATTCTTGGAATCTCGCATTACAATAGCCACAACATTTAATCATCTACTCATCATCAAGGACTATTTTGTGTTTATTTTAAGTACTTTGGACTCAATTCTCACTTATACTCTATGAATGTTTTATCACTTGCTTGCTTTTAGTCGTTAATAAAGTCACTTCATCTTTAACTGAAATGGAATGGTTCAATTTGGCTCATTTTAGAATAGAAATGCTGCTAGTACAGTGTCCTGCCTCAATCCCAAGGACCAGGGTTCAATTCCAGGCTTGAGTCATTGCCTGGGCAGAGACTGCACATCCTCCATGTGTCTGTGTGGGTTTCCTCCCACAATCTGAAAAACTGGTTAGGTGCATTGACCATGCTAAATTCTCCCTCAGTGTAGCTGAACAAGTGAAGAAGTTTGGCCACAAGGGGATTTTCACAGTAACTTCATTGTAATGTTAATGTAAGCCTACTTGACAAATAAATAAACTTCAAATGCAAAAAGGTATCTATAAAGAGAGGGATTTTGTTTTTGATTAACCTTCTGGCAACTTGAAGAGGGGGTTGAATGAAGGAGCCAATTCAGCCCCGACACACATGGGGCACATCAACTTGGGAGTATCCGGCTGGATGGTAACAAATTGGGGAACATCATCTGGGTTAACAAATTTGGGGAACTTTTCTGGGGACCAGTTGTAAAGCTGACATAGGCTGAATCAGTTATTATCAGTTTGCAAACGTATCAACCAAGCATCAGGTTCGTCATTAGCCAGGAGCAACATTTTCAGAACGTTCTTTGTGGAAAGAGGCATCGACTTATCAGGGTTATGGAATGTTCCAAAGTACTGAGATTTCCAAAATTACCAAGTGTAATACATGTCACTACTCCATTACATGGATCCCATTCCACTCAGCACTTCCTGACAGTGAAGGACACTGCTGTCCTCTGGTGAGAATACTCAGGCATGTCAAAGAAGACAACTTGTATTGCCACCACTTCATGTGGCGATGCAGGGCGCAAGCTTATTTTGTATCATATCAATAGTTTAATTTTCTGACACCATGGCTAATGGAAAATTCCAGCCTGCAACTGAAGAACAAACAGACTTGCCACTGCTGATGAAAAGCAGGAGCAGTGCAATTAATAAATAGATTCCATTTTATGGAATCAGACTAAGCTCAAACATTGTGTTTCAAGGACTTAAAAACGTCAAGAAGAAGTAAAAATAATCAAGACAGGCAAGAATCACTTAGCTAGACCATCTCAGGTTCATCCCCAGAATGAGTCTAGTTCATCTTGTGTTCTGAGCTGTGCTCTCTGTAATAAATACTCTTCAAAGTTGTTGCTTATTGCTCAGTAAAGTATTTAGAAATCTTAGTACTTGTGTTTATGATTGTATGTTCCATTCAGTTTGAGATCTAATAATATAAATATTTTTCTAAACTTAATGAAGGAAATTCAGTGTGTCAGCTATGACTCTCACCAACTTTTACAGATACACCATAGAAAGCATCCTTTCCAGATGTATCACAGGTTGGTTCTGCTCCTGTTCTGACCAAGTCAAGAAGAAATTACAGGGGACTGTGAATGTAGCCCAGTCCATCACACAAAGCATCCTCCCATCTATTGATTCTATCTATACCTACCACTGCCTCGGGAAAACAGCCAGCATAATCAGAGACCCCATGTACCTTGGACAAACTCACTTCCACGTTTTCTGTTGGGCAAAAGATGCAAATGTCTGAGGTTACATGCTAACTGACTGAAGACTAGCTTTTTCCCTGCTGCCGTTAGACTTTCGAATGGACCTACCTTAGATAAGTTGATCTTTCTCTACAGCATAGTTATGACTGTAACGCTTCATTATGCATCCTTGCTTCTCCCCTGTGAACTCTATGAATGGTATGTATTGTCTATATAGTGCACAAGAAACAATACTTTTCACTCTATACCAGTACATATGACAATAAATCAAACCAAATCAAATTATTAATAATCATGATCCTTTGCCTATCTGAACAGGGTGTCAGAGATGGTACCCTTCCATCATTTGTCAAAAGATCTTGGCTGCATGAATTGAATTTTTAACCAACAAATATTTTAAATTAGACTTCAAATTTCCTAAGAAATGCAGCAATAGTTTTCCCTTTTGACCACATTTTGTGAATGTGGCCAGCACACGGCTAAAGCAGGGCTCAAATTCAATTATTCAGATAAGCTGACCCTGCAAAACTGGGGACTTTCAGCACAATGTGCTTGTTCCAAGTTAGGCTAGCCAGACATCAATATAGCAGGTTCTTTTACCCTCTATTATTTTACAATCCCAGCACATTGAGTAAATTAAATTTGACAAGAGAAATGTTACAATGTACGTTAAGATGCTTACATAATAGTGTTATTACGTGAAATGATTGAATTATATCCAAAGATGTGACAAACCGATTGATGAATCGGTAGAAGTAATAGCAATGTAGTTCCTCAGGATTAATAATATTTATCATTACTTTATTCATCATTGTCATTTGTTGCCCATCCCTAATTGTCCTTGAGAAGGTGGCGGTATGCTTAAACTGCTGCAATAAATATGGTGTAGCACAGCCACAGTGTTGGTAGGAAGGGAGTTCCAGGATTCTAACCCAGTGACAGTGAGGGAACTATGAAGTAGTGTCAAGTCAGGATGGTGTGTGATTTGGAGGGAACCATGCAACTGAGAGGTGATTCCAATGCACATGTTGCACATTTGAAAGGTACTGTCAAATATGATTTGGTGAGTAATTGCAGTGCAGCTTAGAGATGGTACAGACAGCTGCTGTGCTGGATGTGGAGGGAAGGGATGTTTAAGATTGTGGGTAAGATGCCAATCAAGAAAGCTCTTTTGTCTTGGATCATGTGCTCTTTAAGTGTTGTTGGAATTACACACATCCAACAACTGAGAGTATTCCATCACACTCTTGACTTGTAGATAGTGAACAAGCATTGGGGACTCGAGGCAAGTTCTTTATGGAGAATTCACAGCCTCTGAATTGTTCTGAAATGCTCTTGCATTCAAATGGCCAGTTCAAGTAAGTTTGCAGTCAATGGTAACCCCTAGAATGATGATGGTGACGGTAATGTAATTCAACATTAAGGATTGATGGTTAGATTCGCTTTTGTTGGAGGCAGTCATCATTTGGCACCTGTATGGTGTGAATGTTCCTTGCTATTTATCAGAACAAGCTAGCTACATGTGGATATAGATTGCTTCAGTACCTGAGGAGTTGTGAATGGTACTGAACACTATGCAATCATGAGTGAATATCCCTAATTAAGATTTCATGATGATGACAACAAGTCATTAATGAAACACCTGAGGATGGGATACCACCCTCAAGGAATCACTGTAATGATGCTTGTGGGATTAGATAAATGACATCCATCCATTGGTCTGTTTGTTCATTACCGACCTCTCCATTCATCAATCTATCCATCTATTTCATAGAATCCCTGCAGTGCAGAAAGAGGCCATTTGGCCCATTTTATTTTCTACTGTTTTCAGGAAATGACTTAAAAAGACCTGGTTCTGTAATGTATTTTAGTTTACTACAGCTATTATATCCTGATTATTATGACAGCAGTCTAACATCTTATAAATTGAGATTGACAGGTTTTTGTTAGGCATTGGTGCTATGGATTTCAGATCCAAAGCAAGTAGAGGGAGTTTAAGATATAGACTAGGTGTGGAATTAGCTTCAGGGGTTGAATAACGTATGCTTGTTTTTTTGCTGTTACATTCGTAGAAGTTCAAGTTCTTTCTTTTTCTTTACTTATAAGAAAGCCCCACAAGGAATCATAATTGTGACTTGCAACATTTCCAAAGGAAAAGAGGGCGCTTGGAGATTTATTCTCTCTGATGATTCAGTCATGCACCCCAAATTCAAAACACTCTTTATTTTTCAAAACTGGCTGATTTTGAGAAGGTCTCTGATTTCTATGTGCACAAAATTGTGAATCTCACTGGCAGTGATAATTTTTTATCAAAAGTAGAAACTTTTCCTTACAGGCAACATTTCTAACAATGAGAAGTTAATGATCAGAAAACTGTCAGCCTGCACCTCTGAATATCCACAGTGCACTGCTGGGGCATGAGACTCCCCTTGACATAACAGTCTTGTAAAGTTAGCCCGAGGCTCGAATATCCGATAAATTACATAACAAATTATCAAATCTATCAAGAAGCTGAAGCAGGTGATTGAATTTTGCTGCAAATCACAATGTGTAAAAATATGATTGATTGTGGCTTTGTTTTCAGCACATGGCATAGTGCTGGTTTTATGCACAATTAAACTGGTGCAGTAATTAACTGCTCAATACTTTGAGGGATTAGAATTGCAGAAAGATAGAGAGTGTCTTATAAGAGTAAAGAGCTCAAAGTAAAGTAATTCATACTAGCATTAAGAAAGCACTAGACAAGTTAATATGACTGAAAGCCTTGGACCTGGTAGCAAAATTCCTCAGAGTTTAAATAAGATAGTCACACAGACTGAATGCATTTATTTGGATTTTCTAAATTTCCAGAACAGCGCACATAGTAAGATTTTGGTAATATCATCAGCTTGTAGGGGTTTTGTATATTGTGGACTAATTACTTATAGAATCTCCACAGTGCAGGAGGAAGCCATTCAACCCAGTGATTCTGCATCACTCTCCCATAGAGCATCTTATCCAGACCCCATCCCCATAATCCCCATTAATTCCCCTAACCTACACATTTTGGAACAATAAAGGACAAGTTAGTGTCACCAATAAACCTTACCTGCACGTCGTTGGAGTAAGGCAGGAAATCGGAGTACCCAGAGGAAACTCATAAAGACACTGGGAGAACATGCAGACTCTGCACTGACAATCACCCGAGGCTAGACTTGAACCCAGATCCTGGTGCTGTGAGGCAGCAGTACTAACCACTGTGTCACCATGCCATCCATTTTTTTGAAAAAATGGCTCTCCGAATTTAATATTAATCAGCAGCTACTTAATTTTTATGAACTTTTGAGTTTGTGACTTTTAAAAGTTTTAAATCAGTTTGAATTTCTGTTCGACAATGGACAATCAATATAATTGGCAAACAGGAAGGTAGTTACTTGTGAGAAATTAAACTTAGTAAAATTATAAACTCAATGATGACTGTAAGTATGAATTAAAGAAGTTTTCTGCTTTGAAGGAATAGTTAATATCATTGAGTTGGATAGTTTGAACTTGGAGTTAAAGAAACTATACATTAAGTAATCTGTACCAGAAGGAATTCTTTATTTTCTAATATTATGATAGGATGTGTTTTCAGATTTTGTTCTCAATCCAATTTCTAAAATCTATTATTAAGGACGTAGTTATCAAGCACTTGGACGATCACAATATGCTGAAGCAGATTCAACAGAATTTTATGAAATAGAAATGTGTTTGACAAATCCATTAAATTGTTTGAGGGGGTAAATGGAGGATGCTGTTAGAAAAAGCATATTTTGGAAGGCTTTCAGTAAGGTGTCACAGATTATTGTGTAATGATCTCCTAAATAATAATAATTACACAATAATCTCTACTCATAAAAGATTGCCGAAGTTTTTTTGACAACACCTCCAAATCTGTAATCTCTGCTCTCCCAGTGTGGCAGATGTGGTAGATGCAGGGACAGTGAGTAAAATTAAGGAGTTAGACAGATTTAGAATTGGTAATGGGTTGAATGGTTATTGCAAGAGGGATGAGGAACATATCAGCCATGATTGAATGGCAGAGCAGCCTCAATGGACTAAATGACTAATTTTGCTCCTGTTTCTAATAAATTTCTGAACTCGTGAGCAGTAGCTACATGGAAATAGCACCACCTGCCATCCCCTCCCAAAGTCACACATTATCCTGACTCAAAAGCATACTGCCATTCCTTCATCATGGCTCATCTAATCTTTGGAACCACCCGCTTAACAACACTGTGGAACTTCGATCACGATGTGTGTGTGGTACATTCAGGAAGATAGCTCACTACCACCTTCATAAAGGCAATTGGGCTTAGAAAATAAATGCTGACATCAACAGCAACATTGATGTACATTGCTCAAAATTTAAAAACAAGGCTGAAATGGTTTTGGATAATATGTTGAATTATTAAGGAATAATTCACTCTCTGTTACTACCTAACTTACTATCTGTTGTAAGGAACAGACAACAGGTAGTAAAAATAAATATGTCAGCCAGAATTTTCTGGATGTTCACGCTTTGCCAATGCTGGCAGCAAGAATGGAAAATTTGGTGCTCAGCCAAACCTCCATTCATTGCAGCAGAACTGGAGAACCCCAACTTGGAGCAAGATATAAAAATCCAACCCATTATATCTGGGAAGGTAGGATGCAGCATTTTGGGTGCTCCAAGGATTAGTGCTTGGGCCTTAGTTATTAATAGTCTATAAAAATGGTTTGAATGAGCAAATGGCCACAAAGCATCCCTGTAAAGGTTAAACTCACAGAAGTCCTTGGAATATGACTGATCAAAATGGAGATTATTTAATTCAGATAGGCATCTAACACAGAGATTTTGTCACCTACACATAGAAGCAAAGTCAAGGCATCAGAGAAAGCACCAAATACCCCCAGTAAACTTGTGTACCTGAGGTGCCAAGACCATACAGTAATTAGCACTGCTGCCTCACAGTGCCACGGACATGAGTTCCATTCCCAGCTTGAGTCACTGTCTTGTGGAGTCTGCACATTTTCCCCATATCTGCATGGGTTTCCTCCAGGTGCTCTGGTTTCCTGGAAAGACGTATCAGTTAGTTGCATTGGCCAGGCTGAATTCTCCCTCAGTGTACCCGAACAGGTCCTGGAGTGTGGTGACGAGGGGATTTTCACAGTAAATGTCCTCACAGTGTTAATGTAAGCCTACTTGTGACAAAAGAAAGAAACTTATTAAAACCCACCTGCCTCTTATGTGGCAACGTCTGCGGATTTCATATTGTAATTACTTGTCATCTCAGAATCTATCAAGTGGCAGGGGGAACGGGGTAGAAACTATCCATCCTTGATCTTGAAACACTGCCAAAGAAGAGAAGGTGTAGGATTGACTGCAATATGCCCACGTTTGCTGAGAGTACAAAGCTAGATAGAAAGCACTTAAAGAACTCATAATTCTTTATTCCGGAGGGTTGTAGATTTTCACTTGAGCATAGACTACGAGTGGTAGGTTGTTGGACACTAAGGAACTTGACGGTTCTGAGAATAGAGCAAGAAAGTGGAGTTGGTTATCAAAGATCAGCCATTATGATATTGATTTAAAGAGCACATTCGAGGGGTCCTATGGCCTACATATGCTCTTATTTTTTGAGGTTTTATCTTAAATCCTAAAATATGGGCCAAATTTTGAAAGTAGAACTATTCTGTAATTCCTTGTACATTGTTTGTTGTCTGCATCAATTTATTTTTGTTTCTTTTTTAGCATTTTGCATGAACTTTTCATTTTGCTTTCATAAGCAACATAATTCTCCTTCATTTATGATTCCTTATGTTCTGTTCAAATCTGTTTATTTGTGAATATGATACTTAACTCCACATTCAGTAACCACTGTGCGCAATTTCAAATTGTTACTCAACTCATGATGGAATAAATTATAACTAAATTTCTTCTGAGCTGCTTTTTTATTGAATTAATGAGTGCAATTGTAACAGAATAAAGCAAAGGTTTAAGTTCACGTGGGTGGTTGCAAAGCCAGAAATCTAAATTAATAACTTGGGTCACCTTGAACACACCCACGTCCAGTTTTAATGGAGGTGGAATGTTAATCAGTCCACTAGTGAGCAGATGGGTTGGTCATGTTAATTTTCAAATGAGGCTGTGTGCCTTTTTAAGTATAGCTCCACTTTTATACAAAGCTTGTCCAATTTTCCCTGGCCTTATGAAACCAACTTCATGATAGGAGGTAAGAAGGACTCAATACATGTGCTTGGTGCCTTTGCGTTCCAGATTGTGGGCTGGAAAGAGCAGGAATGTTTCTTCCAAGCCCAACAGGCTACACAATAAGCATTCTCTAACAGAAACAAAGCACTGTGGATGTTAGATATTTGAAATAAAGATGAAAAAAATGCAATAGGAGGGGCAGCATCTGTGATGAAAAGAATAGCCTGTTACAAGGCAGTAGAAATGTCAATCAACAAGCACTCTCACTTCCCTGCAAGCTGTACAAACATGCTGAGCTGAGTGCATTAGTTGTCCTTGGAACTCAGCCAAGCATTCATAACGCAGCCAGCTTAGGGGAAGAAAAGATGCTTGCTTCTGTTGCTAGATTTGACAGCCAAAAGTGCTTGGCTCAGCTGGGATTGTTTACAAAGCTGACAGGGAGTGAGAATTTGTTCTATTAACATCCGTAATACTTTGTAATAAGTTTATTTATTCTTTGATTTTGATTTATTATTGTCACTCAGGTTGAGTGTAGAGAACTTAATGCAAGATAAATCCATTCAAAAATCTGATAGCAATGGGGAAGAAGCTGTTCCTGAATCAGTTGGTACATGACATCAGATTTTTGTATCTTTTTCCCAAAGGAAGAAGTTGGAAAAGAGAATGTCCGGGTGCATGGGGTCCTTAATTATGTTGACCGCTTTGCTGAGACAATGGAAACTTTAGATAGAGTCAACAGATGGGAGGTTGGTTTGCGTGATGGATTGGGTGCATTCATGACTTTTGTAGATTCTGCAATTTTGGACAGTGTAGGAGTCAAAACTAGCTATGATACAACCAGAAAGAATGCTTTCCATGGTGCATCTGTAAAAGTTGGCGAGAGGCATAGCTGACATGTCATATTTCCTTCATTAGGGTTTATGTGTTTATTTATACATGATTAAGAGGTACAAAATGAAGAAAATTCTCCTGATAATATAAATAGTGATGATTAATTGACTCTTTTTTAAAATTTGATTTGGATTATTATTGTCACATGTATTCGCATACAATGAAAAGTATTGTTTTTTTGCACACTATATAGACAGAGCATACTGTCCATAGAGAAGGAAACAGTGCAGATATAGCGTTATAGTCATAGTTAGGTTATGACGAAAGATCAATTTAATGCAAGATAGGTTCACTCTAAAATCTGACAGCAACAGGGAAGAAGCTGTTCTTGAGTCGGTTGGTACATGACTTCAGACTTTTGTATCTTTTTCCCAAAGGAACTAGATGGAAGAAAGAATGTGTACGTGGGGCCCTTTAATTATGCTGGGCCGCTTCGCTGAGATAGCGGGAAGCATAGACAGAGTCAGTGGATGGGAGGCTGGATTACACGATGGATTGGGCTACATTTGTGAGCTTTTGTAGTTTCTTGTGGCCTTGGGCAGAGCAGGAGCCGGACCAAACTGTGATACAACCAGAAAGAATGCTTCCTGTGATGCATTTGTAAAAGTTAGTATGAGCCATAGCTGACATGCCAAATTTCCTTAGGCTTCTGAGAAAGTAAAAGCACTGATGAGCCAAATTTATGAGCCAAACCATGTTTTTTTCTTCAAAAGTGTCAAGCCTCGGCTAACGTTGTTGCCATCAGAATAATTTTGAAAATTTGTCTTACAAATGTTCATCGAATCTGTACATCATAATCACTGGGAGGCATGGAAGTGGTATTGGAAATGAGAGTATGTCAGATATGAGGAAGCAAGGAGGGGATATGAAAAGTCCTGGAAAATATGAGAAGCAAGGAGGGAGCATGGGACCAAGAGCACCTGATGGTCACAATTACAATTGGGTTGATGTCTTATTTTGATTTCATTTATTATTGTCACATCTATTTGTACACAGTGACAAGTATTATTTCTTGTGCTCTTTACAGACAAAGCATATCATTCATAGTGGAGAAAATGAGAGAGTGCAAAATATAGTGTTATAGTACAGCTAAGATTTATAGAGAAAAATCAAATTAGTGTGAGGTAGGTCCATTCAACAGCAGAGAAGAAGCTGTTCTTGAGTTGGTTCATAAGTGACTTCAGACTTTTGTAGCAAATAGAGATGGGTCTTCAAGCCCCCGCTTCACCATCGGCTTAACTTTATTGCCAGCTCTGGTGTAGCTCTGGAGATGGTGAGTCAAAGTCCACTCTGTTTCCTCCTGTCCAGAGTGGAAACAGGGTATGTGGGGGGGCCTCCTTAACTTAGATTCAATTATATTAAATCCTGATTCTGGATTTTTCCTGACTGTTCCTTTCCATCTTCTTCACAAAAATCTGGCCCTTTGTTTCTCTTCCTATATCTGCTTTGACTCAAATTTATTTTCTCTCTTTAAATCTTCAAATCCCATTGGTTACAACAATATATTATTGGTTTCAACTTTCACCATGGTCCCAGAAGAATTGTTCATCTTGCTGCATTGTTGTTAGCTTCCACTTCTGCAAACTTTAAGTCTATTTATTAGTGTCACAAGTAGGCTTACGTTAACTTTGAACTGGAAGTTATTGTAAACATTCCCTGGTTGCCGCACTCCGGTGCCTGTTTGGGTACACTGAGGGAGAATTTAGCATGGCCAATGCACCTAACCAGCATGTCTTTTGGACTGTGGGAGGAACACCAAAGGAAACCCACACAGACACGAGGAGAATGTGCAAACTCTGCACAGGCAGTTACCCAGTCGAACCCAGATTCGTGAATGGTGAGTTAGCAATGCTAACCATTGTGCCACCGTGCCACCCTACTCTTCACCCTGAAGGGTGAAAGAAAAATGGGACACGCCATGACATGATCCATTCCATCAAATGCTTGGCCTATATGTTTATGCAGTTAATGTGACTTTTGAATCATATTGTGAGTGGCCGGTGAACGAAAACAACCATTGAGTGAACTTACTTCCTTCAAAGGTGTGATTAGTTTATTTTTATTTTTTAATTAGTTGCTCTTTAGTCAAACTCAATTGAATCAGCTTGTTGTTCTGCCCACAAGACAAATATGACAGGCTTGAATCTTTGAAAATTATCCTCTAAATTACAATTTATTTTCTAGGTTTCTGGGTGATACATGCTGTTCCCCCAAAGGAGTTACAACTTATTCTCTTATAACTGGGCTGAGGAGAAGTGTTGACATATGCTGTATTGTTTGTCTCAATTTACTCCAAAAGTGCCTTTGATCTTAGAGCAGATTAGTTTCTGATTTATTCACAGATGATTCCTTTTATCCAAATAACGAGATTGTTCCATTGTAAAAATTTGTATGTTTGACACAGAACGACAAAGTATTTATATCTCACATTTGGCACCTTGCAAATTAAGTCTTGTGTAATGAAAAGCTTGTTTCTTGGGTTAATTAGTTTAATGCATGAATTATTATCAGATTTGTTATAGCACTCTTCTATGTTAATGAGGACGTCACACAGGAGATATTGTTTGATTTAATATAGAAAAGGATCATATGAAATGCTAGTTTGAAAGTTATGAGGTTAAAAGCTGGATTGTCAAAATGGTAAAGGATCTTTTTTTATGAAATCTAGATTTCAGCAAGTATTAGCTGATCAGAGAGACCAGCATCAGATTTGCATTGGTTAGGTTATGTCAGATGAACACAGACATTTTTGAGAATACAGCTAATATGGTAGATAATGGAATGTCTCTGGAAGTTATTTAAAAGCACTTCCAGAAGGAATTTGATAAAGTTCCACATAACAGCATGTTAACAAAAGAAGAATGCATGGAATCGGAGATTAGCTACTAAGACGAGCAGAGATTTGTTTAGGTAAAAGGGGTATGGAGTAGAGGTACTGGTTATGACCTCAAACTGGCAGGATGTGATTTTAAGAGCACAACTTTATTGCCCATTCACACCATGCCCTTGCAGCAGCAAGTCTTGAGAATTTGGCAGCTAATCAAATCTCCATTTACTGCGATGGGATGTGAAAATCCTGCTGGCATGAACAGTGATAGGATTCTGCCGGAATTGTTTCCCACGACTCTTTAGTGGAGCTTTTCATGGTGATCTGGATAGCATGATTACCAATAAAGCAATGAATTTTCCCACTGACATTGAGAAGAACTGCCCCTAAAAATTTAAGGGATTTTTTGATGCAGACTTCACTTTTCCTCACGTTACTTAATTCAAGAGGACCTCTGGCAACCAACAATGATGATAAAATCAAACAGACTAAACAGCCATTGAAGAATTCACATAGACAGAAAGTAAAAAAAGGTCTAATTATTCTTCAGTTTTTAATCATTTTACAAACATTGGAATAAATATTGGGACATTTGCATGAATTAAGGCTGAAACTGTAAGATCATAAACAGATATCAAAAATGTGTCTTTTTTTTAAATTGTGAAATTATTTAGTTGTATTGGAGAAGTTATGACCTTCAATAATTATAAAAATAATTTTTCAGGACCTGAGAGGTTATTTGTCAGGAATGACATTAATTTGCTATTAAAATCTATGCTATACCTTAATCAACAAGGATTAATATTTGAAGGTTTTTTATAGTGAGGGTAATCAAATAATATGAAATTTGCATCAACTTAAATGATTTCAAAAGATCAATTTGAAATTCCAGGATGGGATGAGGTTTGGAGAACAGTATTTTCCTTTGGCCTCAGGCAGAATTGTACGAATCTCGGGAGGATTTGCTGATAAAATGCCATCCTTCTTTTGAAGGAGACTTCGAAAGCACTTGTTGTGGAGAAGCAGGAAATCCTTGACAGAAGCTTCTAGATTTTTATGTTGAATTGCACATGAATCGTGCCAGGAGTTGCTGTTAGCTTCCCTTTTGCAGACAATGGCAGTTTTGCAATCATTACAACTGCAAAGTCCGAGCATGAGAAGCTGATGGTGCGACACCATCTTGAACAGCAGCTGCCCATCCTGTGCTGAGAAGGAAGGAGTCCCAGGATTTTACTCCAATGACAAGAGTGGAAAGGCAATGTCGTTCCAAGTCATGATGACGGATGGTTTGGAGGGAAACTTTGGGTCATGTTCGCATGTGACCTTGTCTTTTTAGATTGTAGAAGCCGTAAGTTTGGAAGGTGCTTTTGAATGAATCTTGACAACTCGCTGCTGAGTTAATTCAGATGTAAAACAATTGGCTTACAGATCACTCTCTGGTCCTTCATACTTGGCTTGTTCTCAGTGGAATGACGGAGGTTGAGAAATGATCTGATAGAAGTCTATAAGATTATGAGAGGCATAGACAGAGTGGATAATCAGAAACTTTTTGTCAGGGTAGAAGAGTCAATTATTAAGGAGCATAGGTTTAAGGTATGAAAGGAAGGGTTAATGAAGATGTATGAGACAAATATTTTACAAAGAGTGTGGTGGATGCCAGTGTAGCCCTGAAATATCATTTACAGGACTTCAGTAATTTTACTCTCATTTCTCTCAGGTTCTTGGAATGACTCTGATAGATTCTGGTGTTTTGTCTTCCTTTTATTTTAATTAACACACCCAATAATTTTCTTTTGTCTGTCAAAACACAAAGAAAGAAATTACAGCGCAGGAACAGGCCCTTCGGCCCTCCAAGCCTGCACTGGCCATGCTGCCTATCTGAAATGAAACTCCTTGCCCCTTTCAGGGACATCCCTTAAATTCACTATTGTATTTGCTTCTGCTTTCTCCCTGGCAATGAGTTCCAGTTACTCACCACCTTTTGTTAAAAAAATTTGCCTCATACATCTTTAATCTTTTACCTCGCACCTTAAACCTATACCCCCAAGTAATTGACTCTTTTACCTGAGGAAAAAGCTTCTGACTATCGACTCTTTCCATACCCCCCATAATCTTGTAGACTACTATCAAATCACCCCTCAACCTCCATAGTTCCATTGAGAACAAACAAAGTTCCTCCAACCTCTTCTCATAGTTAATGCCATTTATACCAGGCAACATCCTGGTAAATCTTTTCTTTACCCTCTCCAAAGCTTCCACATCCTTCTGGTAGTGTGGCGACCAGAATTGAACACCATATTCCAAATGCGGCCCAACTAAGGTTCTATAAAGTTGCAACATGACTTGCTAATTTTTAAACTCAATACCATGATCGATGAAGGTAAGCGTGCCATATGCCTTCTTGACTACCTTCTCCACCTGCATTGCCATTTTGGATGACCTGTGAACCTGTACACCGAGATCCCTTTGCCTATCAATACTCTTTCTGCCATTTAATGTATATTTCCTATCTGTATTAGACATTCCAAAATGCATTACCTCACATTTGTCCAGATTAAACTCCATCTGCCGTCTCTCTGCCCAAGTCTCTAACTGATCGATATCCTGCTGTATCCTCTGATGGTCCTTATCACTATCTGCAAATCCACCAATCTTTATGCCTTCTGCAAACTTACTAATCAAAGCAATAACATTTTCCTCAAATTATTTATATATATTGTAAACAGCAAAGCTTCCAGCACTGATCTCTGAGGATCACCACTTGTCACAGCCCTCCATTCAGAAACACACCTTCCCACTGCTATTCTGTGTCATAAGGGGCAATTCTTTGACCTCTTCAGGAAGTCCAATGCCCCGGTGAATGGCCAAAAATCAGGATTCCTGGTGGACATGAGACTCTGTGATGGGGATTGAAGGCTCTCTGTAGTAGGAGATGTGAATCTCTGGGGGAAGCTGTGCTGCACTGAGTGACACTGATACTGGCTCATATCTGAGTTTCCATCGTGCTCTTTGGTGAGACCCAGCAAGCTTCCGGGAGTGTGACTGTCACCCACTGGGATAAGGATGAAACATAAGGGAACACGCAGGAGCAGTGAGCGTCATGCTTTATGGAGGATCCCCTTTTGAGTCTCAGCGCTGTGGCTCTTTTTGTGTTATGGGCTTGCCTGGCAGCACTTCCTTCAGGCGCCACTGGGCTGGCAGGGTGAGATGTTGCAATCACAGACTGATGAAAGGAGGGCCAATGGGGACCATGATGCCCTTTCATGACTGCTGTTTTATTAACATTTCACCTATTGCTCTTTCTCAGCTTTCCTTATCCTATTCTTAACCTCTTATTTTTTCCTTTTTTTGCTCTGGTTTTCTAATTATTACTATATTAAGGTGCGACTTCTTTGTTCTTAGCTCTTTATTTATTTATGATATCCTGAAGGAATAATAGTTACCTTTTCTCATGGCAGTGTATAAAATAACCATACAATATAAAGCATGGAAACAGGCTAATAGGCCCAAAGGTCTCTGCTCTTGTTTGTGTTCTACACAAGCTTCCTCCCATTTTGCAAAATATCATCCTATCATTGTGTCTTGCTTCAGTTTGTTTCTTTCTAATGTATTCATCTCACTCCCCGCTCAATACATTTATGCTATCTGCTTCAACTGTCCTATGTGATAATGCATTCCATTTAGATCATAGAATTCCCTACAGCATAGAAAGAGGCCGTTCAGCCCATTGAGCCTGTCCTGGTAACCAGTCTCATCCAGACCGTATCCCTGCAACCCCATGTATTTACCCTGCTAATCCCCCAACACTAAGGGCAATTTACCATAGTCAATCCACCTAACCTCCACATCTTTGGACTCGAAAGGACATTTAGTGTGCCCAATCCACCTAACTCGCACATTTTCGCACTGTGGGAGGAAGCTGGAGCATCCGGAGGAAACCCCCACAAACATGGATAGAACATGTGGACCTCACATGGAAAATCACCCAAGGCTGGATTTGAACCTGGGTCCCTGATGCTGTGAGGCAGCAGTGCTAATCACTGTGTCACCGTACCACCCTATATACACTTCTTCTATACTACTGTTTCTTTGAAATATCCCACTGTTGATCTGCTTTGCATTTTGTCAGTTTTCAGCTTCCACTTCACCTCAGCTGGTTCACGACTCATTTATTTAAATTTATCCACACCCGGAAAAGATGTTTCTGCTTTTGCATCAACATTTTCTGCTCTAGTTGGATCTTAGGGTGTACTATGTGTGGTCACAGTTCCCAAGATACTCACTCACACTTAGTTCCACTCCGCTGATCTATTTCGTTAATCATAGCCAGATTTAGCTACACCTCCACCTATGCATACCTATGGATTGGTAGCTTGGTGAAGAAGCTTTATGCACATTTCATGAAACCTATTGTTTGTAACCCATTTACTCTTTCTGACCCAGTTGATGTGTGGGCAGTTAAAATATTGCAAAACAATCATTCTATTATTCTGATGCATCTCTCTAATCTGATTGCAAATTTCTAATTTCACTTACATCACTCCAATTTGGAGACTGTACTCTGGTCATGGAGGTGTAATGGTGCAGTGGCTGATATCCACAGAGCAACTCTGAGTTGCATTTTCAGGACTTGATAGTCAGGTTGGTTACATTATGAATGAACCCCTATCAGGTTGATGGTCAACCTGTAAATCATTCCAATACGCCCATGACACAGTGTAAGAGTGGGACAGGGTCCTGATCAGCCATCTTCATGTGGAATGATGTCCCTCAAGCTATAACCTCTGGCTATAACATAATGTACAATACGAAATCTCCCAACACCAGGTTAAAATCCAACAGGTTAATTTGACGTAACAAGCTTTCGGAGTGTTGTTCCTTCATCAGTTGAGTGAAAGAGTAATGCTCCGAAAGCTTATGATACCAAATAAACCTGTTGGACTTTATAAGACTTTTTACTGTGCCCACCTCAGCCCAATGCTGGCACTTCCGTAGTATAACAAAGTGAGCTGTTCTTGGATAAAGAAGATATGGAAACAGGTGTAAGTACATTGCATTATGTCTAATGGGAAGAGAATCAAGAAATGTAGTCAGAAAGTGTACTATATTTTCTTACATTATGATACTAATGTACATAACGTACAGAAAACAGTTAAAACTTTGAATACCTGACTTATATTCCTTTCTTGCTTATGTGACATGGTAGCTCAGTGATTAGCACTGTTGTTTCACAGCGCTAGAGACCTGGATTCGATTCCCAGCTTGGGTCACTGCCTGTGCAGAATCTGCACATTCTCCCTGTGTCTGCATGGATTTCCTCCCACAGTCTGAAAGAAGTGCTGGGTCAGTGCATTGGTCAAGCTAAATTCTCTCTGCAGTGTACCCAACAGGCGCCAGAGTGTGGCGATTAGGGCATTTTCACAGCAAGTTCATTGAAAGCCTACTTGTGACACTAATAAATAAACTTAACGTAAAAACATCAATCTTCTCTTTGCAACACATTTAATTTAACCAGTATCGTCTCTATCTCTCTTTTAATTATATCACAGACACAGTCTCAAATCTGGCTATTCAAAACCTGGACATTTTTTAAGCTATCATGCTTGAATTTTAATTCTTATTCAGTGAGTGAAACGACTAACCAGCTTAAGGTGCTGCACTGACCCAGTAATGTGCCGGACTAATTGTCAGCTTTGTGCACCGCTCTCTTCCTGCACTGCAAGTGTTCCAAGTGGCCCTTGACCTCATCTCATCCAGCTTGGTCTGATCTGTTTGATTGGACCCCACTCAGCTCAAACACTGTGCACTGGCCTGGCCTGAACCACCCAAGCAGAAAGCTGACAAGATCTGAAATCCAGCACAGGTTTGGCCCTGAGATTACCAGTTTAAAGACACTTTAATACCCTTTTATATTCACTGTATTTTATACTCCTGTCCAGTTTGTAGTTGGGTTTCTTTTCATGCTATGAAGCTGGGAGCTTCCTGTCAATTGTTTGTTTCCATCTTCCCCAGTTTATTTTCCACACGCTGTGGATTGTGATACCAAGCTTATTGTTATTAGCTACACAATTTCCTATGCTCGTGTTTTGTTTAAGTTACCTATATCTCCTGTAATCTTTTTCCCACTTGATTTTATATCTCTGCTCTGTCATCTTGTTAATTGGTTTTCTACGTGAATATTCTCCTTGGTTTTCTCTATTTTGCTATTTGCTGAATCTGGTTGATTTTATGTGCCCAACCCCATTCACTGTACCCCCTCGCCTACCCCGCAACTCCACCATCCTACAATACAAAATATGTTTCTCTGTTCAAATAATTTGTTTCCTTCCTAATTAACCAGGTGGACAGTCTGCTGCTTCCAACAGATAGTCTTCTTTCGAGCTTTGATTTTCAAAGAGCAGAAAGGGGTTATTTAAAAGATTGTGTCAGAGGAAAGGTCAGCCAGTTTGAAACTTAATAATTCACAGTCTAAGGAGTGAGCTTTGAAATTAATTTTATGTATGACACTTCCTTGCCACTGACAGCCATTTAATTACTTTGGCAACTTTTCTGTTCTGCTGTAGCCCATCCTTTCCGAATTGCTTCCAGCTACCCCAGAACTGGAGCCAATGCCCAACTGAGTGGAATCTCTCCTCATGACAACACACCTTTAGCCATGCATTGATTTTCCTAATCTTCTTAGCACATGGTTTTTCCTAATCTTCCTAGCTCATGATTTTGCTAATCTTCTTAGCATATGTTTTCCTAATCTTTCTAGCACATAGCTGGGGAGGTAATCCTGAGATTGCCATCTCAGAAGTCTTGCTCCTAAACTTGTTTCCTAATCTCGTATTGCAGGATTTTAGCCCTTTCTCGACATCACTGCCTTGCGTATGGACATGATGTGGATGTGGACCACACTAACTCTTTACCCAGAGGGTGGTTAGGGAGTGGAATGCCCTGCCTGAGGCAGTTGTAGATGCGCCAAGTTTGGTGGCGTTTAAGAGGTTAGTTGATAAGTTTATGGAAGAGAAGGGAATGGTTTAGTTTAGAGGGTCATTGCTTTTTTTCATAATTGGTCGGCGCAACATCGAAGGCCAAAGTGCCTGTTCTGCGCTGTAATGTTCTATGTTCTATGTTCTAACTGGTTGCCCTCCCTTTCCTTGAAAATTTCTGTGGAATATACCTCACAAGAGCACCTGGGAAGTAGCCAAACATCCAGAACTGTTGTTATGGACTGCAAGAGATCATGTTAGCCCTGGTGATTAACAAATCCATTTTCACGATTGCATTTCTACCTGTGTTGCTAAGCCCCCTCTTCTTGAGTCATGTCTTAGCTATGCTAAGTACCTTCCGTGTTCTCTTTTGGAATCTAAAGTTCCGAACCTATTTGGAACATGTATTCTCTAGGTACCCCTAGGGAGTGGCACAATGGTGAACACTGCTGCCTCACAACACCAGGGACGTGGGTTCAATTCCAGCCTTGGGTGTCGAGGTTGCACGTTCTCCCCATGTCTTTGTGGGTTTCCTCTGAGTGCTCTGATTACCTCCTGTTATCCAAAGATGTGCAGGTTAGATGGGTTGGCCATGTTAAATTGCCCCTCAGCGTTCCAAGGTGTGTGGTTTTGGGGATTAAATACATGAATTGGCGGGGATAGGATGTGGAAAGTTGCTCCGTCAGAGAGTCGGTGCAGACTCGATGTGCCGAATAGCCTCCTTCCGCACTGTAAGGATTCCATGATTAATGTTTCCTTCCTGTTTTTTTCTGCTTCTTTGATCCCAACCTATGCCATTGAGAGATGTGAAGCAGTTAGTGCAGGAAGAAGCCCTTTATTCAGACAGCAATGAGTACAGGGCTGTCAGCATTTTAAATATGGCACCAGCATCAGCTGACACTGACCTTGCCACTCATGCTGTCTTCTTCAGTCTGAGATTCTACAGCTCCTTTGCCTTGTGCATCTCCATTATCTTAGCCACATCGATTATTTGCATTCTGAAACAGAAATGTCACCCACTTCCATTCCCATCATCATGATCCACACCCTTTAAATGAAAATTCAGCCCACTGAGTCACGTGCTTCACTATTTTTCTCCTTATTTAGGGAATGAATTTTCAGAGCTTCTCTTGCTCATCCATGAAATCTTCAGTGGGAGAGCCACGGAAATGTCAGAAAAATGGAATGAACTTGATTTTTTCAAAACTTCAGATATCCTGCTAAAGTAAAATCAGACAACTTGGCAGAAATTCACCCTAGAAATTCACCTATGATGTTAGTCACTTGTGGGCAATATGTAAACTACAAGTGGAAACTCACTGTTTGTATTGTGAAACATGCCACCATTCCAAACTGGCCTCTCTTCCCTGCTGATTGACCTCTTCTGCTTTTGAATGAACACCGTCTGGCATGCAGCAGAATGTCCACCTGGAATCTGACTGCCCACCAGGAGGACACTGGATTATGGGTATCATTCAATATCATCTGTGGGTATAACAGAGGAGTACATTTTCTTTTTTTTTATTTCACAGGAGAACAGCAGAAATGCCTTAGAGGTGTCCTGAGGTCAAACATTCCCACCGACTCATGGGCAAAGGTTCATTCGGGAAGGTACTGAACGCAACGTGAGAAGATGCCCAGGTGAAGTCGGAGAAAACATTCAGTCTTGAAACAATTCATCTTTCCAACCCTACAAGGTAGGATATTCTTGAAAGTGGAGAAGACAATATGGTCTACTCCTGCTTTTAATGTTACGTTTGTTTGTCCTTCAATGCTGAAAATAAAATCCAGGCAAACGTATTTACAAAGAACAAAGAACAAAGAACAACACAGCACGGGAAACAGGCCCTTCGGCCCAACGAGCCCGTGCCGCCGTCCTAACGTCTTAATGACATATAGAGACCAATATAGGGACAATTTGTTACCCAATCAGCCTAAGAGCACTTTTTTGGGATGTGGGAGGAAACCGGAGCACCCGGAGAAAACCCACGCAACCACGGGGAGAACGCGCAAACTCCCGCAGACACAGGCCCAAATCCATGTGTCTGCACAGCAACAGCGATAGTCTCTGAGCTGTCATGTTGCCCATCTGATGGTCCAGTTTAAGCATACACTAACGACGTGAAGCACTAGGCCACTCCTGAAGTAACATCCAAGAGCAGCCCTCGCACAACCTGCCGAATGCATGCACCTTGTTGGTCAACAAGGTGGACCGATTAGCCTGTGGAAACAATTAAAGTATTTAAACAGTCCTCCTATATCCCTCTATCTGCAGACCGCTCATGTGGCTGTCCAAGAGATCCTTAAACAACCCTAGCGTGCCTGCTCCCACCACCTTACTCGGTAGTGCATTCCACACCCCCACTACCCTTTGTGTGAAAAAATGCCCTCTAATATTCGTCTTATACATAGCCCCCCTCACCCTAAGGCCGTGACCCCTCGTTCTATCCGATTCTAATGGTGGAAAAAGCTTACCACCATTTACTCTATCTATACCCCTCATAATCTTATATACCTCTAATAGATCCCCTCTCAGCCGACGTCTTTCAAGGGAAAACAACCCCAGTGCGTTCAATCTTTCCTCGTAAGACAGCCCTTCCATACCAGGCAGCATCCTGGTAAATCTCCTCTGCACTCTCTCCAGGGCCTCCACATCCTTCCGGTAGTACGGCGACCAGAACTAGATGCAGTACTCCAAGTGAGGCCTAACCAACGTTCTATACACTTGCAACATCAAACTCCTACTCTTGTATTCTATACCCCTTCCTATGAAGGCTAACATACCATACGCTTTCTTTATCACTTTCTCCACCTGTACTGACACCTTCAGAGACTTGTGAACCTGCACCCCCAGGTCTCTCTGCGTCTCTATACTCCGGATAGTTTTACCTTTTATCCTATAACTCCCCTCTACATTATTCCGGCCAAAATGCATCACCTCGCATTTATCCGGATTAAATTCCATTTGCCATCTATCTGCCCAATCTACCAGCCTATCTATGTCCTGTTGTATTGCCTGGCACTGCTCCTCAGTCCCTGCCAATCCAAGCATCTTAGTGTCATCAGCAAATTTGCTGATCACACCACCTATCCCCTCTTCCAAGTCATTTATATAAATCACAAATAGAAGAGGTCCTAGTACTGAGCCCTGTGGCACACCACTAGTGACTGACCTCCAGTTGGAAAAAGAGCCTTCCACTACTACCCGCTGTCTCCTCCTCCCAAGCCAGTTCTCAACCCATCTACATACCTGGCCCTGTATCCCATGCGCCTTCACCTTTTTTATCAGCCTACCATGGGGAACCTTGTCAAACGCCTTACTGAAATCCATGTAGACGACATCAACGGCTTGTCCTTCATCAACCGTTTTTGTCACCTCTTCAAAAAATTCCACTAGATTCGTAAGGCACGACCTCCCCTTAACGAAGCCATGCTGCGTATCCCTGATCAGATCGCAGCGCTCCAGATGCTCATACATCCTGTCCCTGAGGATCCTCTCCATTAGCTTACCTATAACTGAAGTCAAGCTCACCGGCCTATAGTTCCCTGGGTTATCCCTCTGACCTTTTTTAAACAATGGTACTACATTTGCTATCCTCCAGTCCTCTGGGACCTCACCTGTGTCCAAAGAAGAGACAAAGATTTGCGTCAGAGGCCCAGCAATGTCATCTCTCACCTCCCTTAGCAACCTGGGAGCATTTAGCATGTTCTGGCAAGTTTCTATTTTGCCATGCAATGTGACAGGTGGAAGATACAATCATGATAATTAGCCTTGAGCGCAATACCAAAATAATATTCATATTCAACTCTGGGACTAAAAAGAAATGTGCTATTTAGGCAAATATTTCAATTGCAAATATTTTCACTTTTTACATGTTATTTCAAATGTTTTAATTTACACAATTCCCTCATGTTAAGGGACTTATATTAGGTCCTCGAGGCTATTTTAAGTTTCTTCTCAAATATTCACAATTATTCTGCAGGGCTGGCAAAAATTCTTAGTTCAACAATTGGTGAAAAATAGGCCTTTTGAATCCACACACAGAAGACAAATGCTATTTGACAAAGTTCCAAATTACAAAATGTACTTCCTAAAATAAAGTCTTCCCGCAGCTTGTGGAAAATACACGGCCGGAATTTTCCAGCCAGTCACGCCAGCAGGATTCTCTGATTCCGCTGTAGTAAACTGAGATTTGGCTGAGTGCCAAATTCTCCATATGCGCTTGCAGCAACGCCAAGCAATGAACAGCTGGAAAATTCTGGCCATTATATAAGTTGTTGAGAGGTCTGTTCAAAAACAAATGGTTTGGATTTCAGATCTCAAATAAATTATCAACACAAATCTAGGAAGCCATTGACAACAATTTTAGCTTTCACTTCTTCCACTGCATAGTTATAAACAAATCCATAAAAACATGATCCTGATTTTTGAAAGGCTGAAGGCACAGCATTCAAATTAAGTAAACTATAAAAATGGAAAGAATGTAGCTAGAAAAACTGGATAAAGTTGTGTAAGCCTATCCCACTTAATAATAATAGTCTTCTGTAAGGATCTACATATACAGCAATGAAATTGATCAGACCTTTTTTGAGTCATTCATGAGACATGGGTGTTGCTAGCTGGCTAGCATCTATTGCTCATCACTAGTTGTCCGTGAACTGAATCGTTTGCTAGGCTATTTCAAAGGGCAGTGGAGTCACACAGGCCAACCCAGGTAAGGACAGCAGATTTTCTTCTCTGAAGAATGTTACTAAACCAGCAGGATTTTTCCGATAATAAACAATGGTTTCACAGTCATCAGTAGATTACTTCCAGCCATTTTTTACTGGATTCAAAACCCAACATCTGCCATAGCTAGATTCAAACCTGGGTCCCCAAAACATTAGCTGAGTTTCTGGAGTAATGTTCAAGCGATAATATTACTTGGCTATCACTGCACCACCTGCTTTACAGAGACAACATTTAATCATGCTTTGAGCTACAATATAGACCAATAGCAATGCTTTCATTTCCACACCAGCCATCCTTGTGGTGCATGTGTATATATTTGCAAATTTTACATCAAATTAGTGGTATTTGTTTTTCTGCTGATTTGCACAATATCTGTTTAAACAAGGATCTGAATAAGGATTGTTACTTTATCATGGACACTATTATTTCCAATGAATGAAGGATTGGTAAATGTATTTGAGTTGCAGCACTGTCCAATTGCCTCTGAGGTCAAAGAGATACTATCCAGATTTTTGCTTTGAGATTTTTCCTGAAAACTGTATGAAATATATTTGGATGATCTTTACTTAGATCCTTGTTTGTATAGGCCATTGCACAAAGCAGCAGAAAATTAAGCACTGATATCCATTAACCTGGCACAAACGCGGCAATATCTTACACAAGTGCCATAATGTTGGCTGCCAATGAAAACATTACTGATGAGTAAACTTCCACGATTGGGATTCACAAAACCAATCAGTGCAAATTAGAGGAAGCTCAATATATCTTGCCTAGCTGTATTTGGTATTAACTTGTTTGTGGATTTTTTTTTTAAGTTTATGTTACAGGCAGGAAGCTATGTCCATTGTTACAAATTTGATTTTGACATAAATATCTTCTTAGGTTCTTAAATTCTACTCACTTTCATAAACTGAGCATTGTGCTTCACATGAATATATTCACATTGCTGGATATCTACTTGGTGATAAAACAGTAATACCCACTGTGACCTTAAATGGATATTTGTGTCTTTTGCATATATATTTCATAGAATCCCTACAGTTCAGAAGGAGGCCTTTCAGCCTGCATGGACAACGATCCCATCCAGACCCTATCCCTGTAACCCTACATATTTACCCTGCTAATTCTCCTGACATTACAGAACAATTTAGCATTGCCAATCAACCTAATCTGCACATCATTAGGGTGTGGGAGGAAACTAGAACACCCAGAGAAAACCCACACAGCCATGAGGACGACATGTAAACTCCACGTAGATAATGCCACAAGGCTGGGATTGAACACAGGTCCCTGGCACTGTAAGGCAACAGTGCTAACCACTGTGCTTTCATGCCAACCAATTTCTTTAAATGTCTTTGAAATTAGAGCAAGTGAATGCTTGATGCAATTATAAATGTTAAGGTATGTTAAGCTCAAATAACACCCCCCAGGTCAAAACTCCCGGGTGCAATCTTACCCTTGTTCTCCCCCTGTGGTGAGGTTGGAGATTTTGGTAGCCAGTCAAATCTTTATTCACTGTGGATGAATTTAACTACAGTGGTAAGATTCCAGCCTTGATATTTGGGCAGCTATTTTCAAATACAGGATTCATGTATGCAAGCATTCTCCCAACTTTATACACCTCACCTGGGATTAAAAATCTGGGCTGTTGTATCAATTGTTCAGTTGTTCTTCATTTGATTATGTGAGTCTTGTTTGCTATTGAGTTCAATGTGCTCAATTGCTTAAGCCTGGGCAGAGGCTCAGAGAAAAGTAAACAAACTGTAGAAAGAGATGGAAGGTAGATCTGAAGCCTGGAGTAGAAAAACACTGTGAATAAAACCTGTTAAACAAGTAGAAGATAATGTCTTCTTTGCAGTGATCCACAATGCAAAGTGTACAACATCCATCATTTTGAGGTATGTATAATTGGCAAGCAATCTTTCCTGACAATGACACAAAGAATTTCAGATCTTTGATGCAAAAATGATGAAATGTTCTGTTCTCCAGAATTGGCTTTCCTCATTTTATTGGCTACCAAAGTGTTTTTGTTTGTTTTAACAATATTACCAGCCTTTCACAGACCGATAGGTCAAGTCCGGAACAAGAACAGTAATGCATTTTCCTCGACTTCTTTGGCAAAAGGAAATGCTTTAGGGACACTTTTACATCTTGCACCATAATGAAATAAAATATTCTGTAAGACCTAAGGTTAAACCACTGTTTTTTTAGTTTCTTTTCCCATCTGTAATTATAGAAACATAGAAGCAAGAAGCAGGAGTCGGCCATTCGGCCCTTTGAACCTGCTCTGCTATTTATTTTCATCGTGGCTGGTCATCTAATTAAACACTCTGATCCCTCTTCCCTCCTATATTCCTTGATACTCTTAGCCCAAAGAGCTATACTTAATTCCTCCCTCTGATATCCATCCATCACGTGGAACAATTCAAAATTTATGTTTAAACGTGTTGAGTACATGATTTCTGTATTTGAAAACCCACCATGTGGTGTCATTACATGAAGCAATGTGTAAAACATGCCTCCTACATTTTCAGTTGCGCCTTCTGGCAATTATTATAAGCTGGAAACTACTCTTTTACTCAGCACAAATTCTCCAGCTCTTTTGCACTCTTAGTAACTCTTAGTGACATCTCTTTCAACTGTCAACCGCTTTAAGGCATTTCTATTCGATAGGTGTTAATTTTCTGTGTGGAGTGTTATTCTGTTAGATCTCAAGATCAAGATATTTTGCTAAATCTGTGCTGATTAGATTTATTATTGTCACATGTATTAGCATAAGTGGAAAGTATTTTTCTTGTGTGCTGTGCAAACCAAGCATACCATTCAGAGAGAAGGAAGTGAGAGAGTACAGAATGTAAAGTTACAGTCATAGCTTGAGTGCAGAGAAAGATCAGCTTAATACAAGATAAATCCATTCGAAAGTCTGACAGCAGCAGGGAGGGAGCTGCTCTGGAGTCAGTTGGTATGTGACCTCAGGCTTTTGTATCTTTTTCCTGACAGAAGAAGGTGGAAGAGAGAATGTATGGGGTCCTTGTTTATCCTGGCTGTTTTGCTGAGAGCAGCAAGTGTAGACAGAGTCAATGAATGAGAGGTTGGTTGCAAATCGGAAATGATAATTGCAAATTGGAGTTGATAATCAAATTGGAAATGACCTCACCCTCTCTCACTATTGTCTTCTGTGCAGTTACCTCTGGCTGTAAAATATTATGTAATCTGATACATAAAGTAAATAGGTTGTGTGGTCATTCAAGTGATTATCATTTCTTGTTATAAGTGAGCATTATAAAGCAGCATTCGTTCATTAAAATTGCATCAAAATATTTCTATTCTCTCATCCTTCAGACCAACAGTTAAATAATTCAAGTAGCCAGAGAAAACCCAATGAATCCGTGGATCGAATCAGAAGCCAGATTTCCTATAAGGAATTCAATTTTGTGCCTCTTAATGGTTTTCAACAAAACCCTTGTTTCTAAAACTTTAGCAAAGACTTTTCAATTCAGCAGGGATTTAGTTGAATAAACATCACAAATTAAAAGATCTATACCCTGTCTTTGGAGAAGCATCCACAGGAAGAGAGCCTGATGTATTAATATTCTCCAATGCTTTTATGCATTTGCATGAGGAGTTTAGAATGCTTAATCAAAACTTTCTTACGTAAACCTACTGCATCCCTTTAATTACACAATTATTTTCTCAAAGGAATAAATTTAATAGGAATCTTTGCTTGAGAATGGTAAACCAAATGTTCAAGATTACTTTGTTCTCCTTTGATATTTAAGCATTGCCTCATTAAAGGCAATCTGAACAATAATCAAGTATTTGCCACATTAAAATCTGTTATCAAGCTCATTTATTTTCCTGAAGATTATACTTTATTTCTCTTTATAAAGAAAGACGTGTTTTTTGAATCTAGATTTCATACTGTTTTCTTTACGTAGTTTCAAGAAATGATTAATCTGCAACTTAACTGAGCTGTCCCTGTTCAAAATGTTCACTTATTAATTGTCTGCGATTGTTTGAATGGAATTTCATGACATAAACAAAAAACTTGAGATATTATAAAATACTCAGATACAAATGCTTCTTTTCAAGTACTAAACATCTTAAAGTAACTTTATACATGAATAGAAACAATTCACATCTAAAGCAATATATTTTAAGGCTGATTCCACTGTGCAATCCTCCCTGTTGTATTCCCAGTGGGGAATGGCACTCACCCGGAGAGCATCCAGGAAAATCTCGGCACGCACGGCATGATTTTCTGTTAATGGACAGAAAATTATAGGCTGCATACCCACAATTTCCCATGATACGCACTTCACAAGTGTCACTCCCCGCTGAGAACAGCGAACTGTGGAATCACCGTTCTAAGTCACTGATAAGCAAAGAACTGTGAGCTCCATAAAGTGCCTGCATTTACAACAGATCCATTAGCACCTGTGCTGAGAAAAGATTAACGTCTTCAGCAAAGGACAATGAACAAAAACAGGAATTGGAAAAGACATATGATACCAAAATGGAGCAGAATATCATGCAGTGCAATCGGCAGAAACTCTGTATAGCATGGTCAAATATTTATTTGGGATTATCAGCTAAACGGGTCAGAGGGTTATCCAGCTGGTCCCACTGTGACCTTGTCACATTTTTTCTGTGTTGAGGTTCAATACGTGTTGCACTTTGCATTCAGAATGTAACACTGAGTGGTAGGGATTTTATGTAAAGTTCAAATCTCAGTGGTTGCAGCTCCAAAAAAGGAATGACCAACAATCACAGAAAATTTAAAGGCCCCTCCAGAAATGCTGAAAATAATAGTGGTGAGAACAGCAAAAAAAAAAGAATGGACAGACAGTCTGTGGCCGGAATTTTACAAGCACGTCCATCCTGATTCCGGTGGAAGGCAACACTGGAAGAATGGTATTCTCCGTTGGCCTTGGGCGGGATTGTCCAAACCTCGGGCAAACGTGCTGGTAAAATTCCGTCCCTCGTTTGTTGCATAGTTCCTAACACCAAAACAAAACTCTGAATGTTCCTTCACAACAGACATTACCTGAGATACTGAGAATGTGGCAGTAACTGATGGGAATATGGCAGTGGGCCATACTCTCCTTTCCACTGGGCAGTACAGCAGTTTGCATTGCTTCTTCACAGTGCCAAGGACCCAGGTTCGATTCTTGGCTTGGGTCACTGTCTGTGCGGAGTTTGCATGTTCTCCCCGTGTCTGTGTGGGTTCCCTCCGGGTACTCTGGTTTCCTTCCACGTTCTGAAAGACATGCTGGTTAATTGCGTTGACTTGAACAGGCTCTGGACAGTGGCGACTAGGAGAATTTCACAATAACTTCATTGAAGTATTAATATAAGCCTTGCTTGTGACTAATAAATAAACTTTATTTTTCATTGATATGAAGAAGTAGTGAGGCAACTGAATCATTGGCAAAGTATTGCATCCCAAAGGAACTATAGGAATATATTGGGGTGGCACAGTGGTTGGCACTGATGCTGCACAGCAAGAAGTCTCATGCCTCAAAGCACCGGGGATCCAGTTCAATTCTGATTTCGGATCATTGCCTGTGTGAAGTTTCTACATTCTCCTCGTGTCTGCATGAATTTGCCCGGGTTCCCTCCCATAGTCCAAAGATATGCGGGTTAGGTTGATTGGCTGTGCTAAAGTGCCTTGAATGTCGGGAGATTAGAAGGATAAATATGTGATGTTATGGGAAAAGGGCCTGGATGATTGTGGTCATTGCAGACTCAACGGGCCAAATGACCTCCTCCTGCACTATTGTCTGAACACTTCTGCAATTTTTTTCATTGTAGAAATTTGAAAAATAGCCTGCCTTTACATCTTCTATCCCAAGATTACCCAAAACAGGGTTGTCAATCCAAGGACAATCTATCCCCAATCTCTTCTTTGAAGTTGTCCTGACTAACAGTCCAATCCACAGTGCCTATTGATCCAATATTATCTGTCTGATATATTTCCATTTTCTGACAATGAATAGTTTGTACAAATCATCTAATAATTCTCATAATCTTCTGGGTTACAAAAATATCCTGGTGTTCCTGATACTTGCCTCGATGAACTGGCAGCATTCGTCAATATTACCTCACAAAAATTGATTAAAATTTCAAGACTTACTGCAAGCACAGAATGGTAGGAAAGCCTGAAGCTATGGTCTGTCATTCATGGTTCTGCTGTGGGCTGCATGTTAGACACCCACTCCCAAGGCAGGAATTTGAGCTGTCACTTGGTCTGCTGGGGAAATTCCTTTTTCCATTCTTAACATCACTATCATGGTCAATAGCCATTTGAGAACAAATCTCAGTGAAAACCAGTCTGACCATAAAAACTAATTTTATATTCGCCTGCCGCAAATGCACCTGTCCACATCAGCACTGGTAAGAATAACACCGTAAAGTCCTTGTTTGGACCAAGACACAGTGATACCCTGCATTGTGCTGTGTATCACTAAAACCTTATGAGCGTGGCATGGTGGCACAATGGTTAGCAATGCTGCCCCATAGCACCAGAGACCAGGGTTCAATTCTGGCCTCGGGTGACTGTCTGTGTGGAGTTTGCACATTCTCCCCATGGTTGCATGAGTTTTCTCCTGATGTTCTGGTTTCTTCCCATATGCCAAAGATGTGCAGGTTAGGTTCATTGGCCATGCTAAATTGCTCTTGGTATCAGGCAATCTGGCAGGGTCGATATGTGGAGTTAGGGATCTGGATGGTATTGTTGTTGGTGCAGGCTCAGTGAACCAAATGGCTTTCTTCTGTATTCGAGTGATTCTATGATAAATGGGATAGATTTCACAACTGATCCAGCAATTCAAGAGTGGGCAAGCACGAGGTGCTGTGGGCCATCAGTAGCAACAGAATTGTTCTCCATCTGTAACTTCATGGCCCAGCATCTCCGCCACTATACTGTTACCACCAAACCAGGGAATCAACACTAGTCTAATGATAAATACAGAAGGGCATTCCAGATGCAACACCAAGCATGCCTAAAAAGAGGTGTCAACCTGATGGAGCTACAACACACAACAGCTTGTGTGGCACACAATATCAGCAGAAAGTGACAAACAGAGCAAAGCGATTCCGCAGCTAATGGATCAGATCAGAGCTCTACAGTCCGGCCACATCCAGGCTACGAAAATAGTGGTAGACAATTAAACAGCTCGCTGAAGGAGGAAGCTTTGCAAATATTCCCATCTTCAATGATAGAAGAACCCAGAAAATCAGTGCAAATATAAGACTGAAGCACTCACAACAATCTCTAGCCAGAGGTAATGATTCACCTTGGCCTTCTCTGGAGGTCCCCAGCATCACAGATGCCACACTTCAGTCAATTTAATTCACTCCACATGATATCAAGAAACAGCTGAAGGCGCTGCAAAAGCTGTGAGCCCTGACAATATTCCGGCAATAATACTGAAGACTTGTACTCCAGAACTTGCCACACCCTGAGCCATGCTGGTCCAGGACAGCTACAACACTAGCAGCTGCGTGACAAGGTGGAAAATTGCCTAGCTATGCCCTGTATGCAAAAGCAGAACAAATTCAACCCAGCCAATTACTGCCCCATCAGTCTACTCATTTGTAAAATGATGGAGAAGGTCATCAACAGTGCAATCAAGTAGCACTTGCCGAGCAATAGCCTGATCACTGATACTCAGTTGAGGTTCTGCCAAGATTACTCAGTTCTTATCCTCATTGAAACATGGACAAGTTCATGAATTTGGAAGGTCAGGTAGATGTGACTGTGTCCTTGACATCATGGCATCATTTGAATGGATGTGGCGTCAAAGAGACCGAATAAAACTGGAATCAATGGGAATCTCTCCACTGGTTGGAGTCATTTCTAGCACAAAGGAAGATGATTGTTGGAGGTCAATCGTCTCAGCTCCAGGACATCAGTGCAGGAGCTCCTCAGGGTGGTGTTCGAGGTCCAACCATCTTCTACTGTTTCTATCGAAAGGTCAGAAGTGGGGATGCTTGCTGATGACTGTACAATGGTCAGCACCATTTGTGACTCCTCAGATACTGAAGTAGTCCATGTCCAAATGCAGCAAGGTCTGGAAAATTCCAGACTTGGGTTAATAAGTGGCAAGTAATATTTTCACCACCATAGTGCCAAACAATGACTATCTCCAGTAATCGTGAATCTAAGCATCAATCCTTAACATTCAATGGCATTACCATGGCTGAATTCCCCCAATATCAACATCCTGGGGTTATCGTTGACTGGAAACTGAATTAGATGTACCATATAAATAAAATAGCTCCAAGACGAGGAATCTTGTGGTGAGTAGCTCACCTCATGATTCGCCAAACTCTATCCACCGCCTACAAGGGACAAGTCAAGGGTCTTACACAATGTTCTACAGTTGCCGCAGCTGCAGCAACATTTAAGAAACTTGATGTGATCCAGGACAAAGCAGCCCTCTTCATTTGCATCCTTTCCACAAACATGCACTATCTCCATCTCTGGCACCCAATAGCTCAATGTTTACCATCTACAAGATGCTGGAGCTCATGAATGCTCCTCAGACAGTACCTTCCAAACCCATGACTGCTGTCATCTATGAGGACAAGGGCAGCAGATACATGGGAATACCATTACCTGGAAGTTTCTACTCACTATCCTGACTTGAAAATACATTGTTGTTCCCTCATTATTGCTGGGTCCAAGTCCCGGAATTCCCTCTCTAACAGCACTGTAGGTATGACATGGACTGCAGCATTTCAAGAAGGCAACTCATCACCACCTTATGAAGGGCAGTTAGGTATGAGTAATAAATGATGAGCTAGTCAGTAATGCCCACATCCTGCAAATTATTTTTTTGAAATGCCTCCATTGTGCTTAATTACGAAATTTTTGAAAATATGTTTTTGTTATAATCATTTTAAAAATATTTGTTCATGACATTTCAACTTGCACCTTCTCCTCCTCTGTGCATTTTAATCTTTATTTTGCCCTCTTAAAACTTTATAAAATGTGATTGGGTTGTTAGTACTTTTCATTACCTCTCTGACTGTCTGTGAGAATTCTCTAATGTGATTGGTTGCTGTACAGCTTGATTACATCACTGCATCTTAACACTGGAAATTCCCCTTAAACTCTGCTACAATCAATTTTATATCAAGAGGCTTAAAGTTTTCATCAGAGAGATCAATATATCTCTCAACGCAGCTTTATTCAAGGTCAGCAGAAAGCCCCCTGGCTTCAACCATGACTGCAAGATTCAAGCCAACATGCAATATAAAGCTTGAACCCTTTTTTACTTAAGTCTTGCTTCTTTTAATCATGCCATTCTGCTTAAGGAGTCAAAAATGTACTCAGAAAAGTAATACCAGAGCTTAACTTGATTCAATTTTGCAATGATTTATTGGTCATTCAGCATTTTTCTTGAGAGAGGAGACAAGACACTGGGTATGATTTTGTGGAGGAGATTAAAATCCTGTCACCAGTACCGGAGCAACCCACTGACGGAAGCTCGGAAGACATATACCTGTCCATGGCCAATTAAATAATTGCTGCTACGGTTGCCTTCCCAAAAAGGATGGCAGCTCTCCGTCAAGAGCTGCTCATCAGTTACAGAGCTAGCAACTTAGCAAACACAGCAATGCCACTGCAAGATTCGGGTGCCACAGTGATCAAGCGCACTTGAAGAGTGGTAAACCTTGTTAATACTCATCCAGAGAGCAATGGGCAGGTTTTAGGCATTGGCACACTGATACCATGGAGATGACCATTACCACAAGATGGGCCATAGACCATGAAGTACCGAAAAAGAGAACTCTTCCCTGCACCACCTGGTTCATCAGGCAACCTCCAAACGTGGTCCTCTCACCCCCACCCCACCCTGCCAACTCCAGTACAATGCCAGTGAAAATGACCTCAATTTGCCACTTAGTGGCTCAAATGGGCTCAAGGCAAATCCACCCACTTTATTGCCACTGGCAAAATGACAAAATGAAAGGCATTGGACACTTCCTTCTGATGCCTCTCTGTTCTATTTTGTCAATATTCTTGCCTGCCAGCCAATCATCAAAGGGCTAATAAAGTTCCAACCACTATGGTCAAATAGGAAGATATTGAATAATTCAGGTTACTTGTTCTTGGTGTTTCTTGTCTTATGTCATTATTTTCCTAAAAAGACTTGATACTTCAGATGGAATATTTGCATTTTGGTCTATCGAGACTTTGGCCATTGGCCAGAGAACTGGTGAATAATGTGTCCCACCAACTTCGACAGGCCTGTTGCCATCTTACACCCTAATTAATGCAGTTTGAAGGAAGTTCCATCTTGGAGACCTTTAATCAATATGATTGGCCAACAGCTCTCCAATCCATCCAAACATAGCACGGAAGTGACTGGAAGAGATGGTGTGGTACAATGTCCTGATACTAGATCCCAGGAACCACAATGCTGGTTAAAAAGTACAGAGCAGAGGGAGGGGAGGGCCAAGGGTTTCTGATTTGTAAGAGGAGGGTGCCCCCAGTCTCAAGATGCCTTCAGATGGAGATTGTCACCTCCACGCCCAGCCCCAACACCCCATTCCCACCTGAGATCAAGGGTGAGAACTATGTGTTTTTCATCCTCAGTCATCAGGCATCATTGAGTTTGGACAAGTAAAGGCCCTTGGGAAGCCATTAAGAGACCGCTCAGGACCAACTGTGACATTGGCGGGTTTTCCATTGCGGAACTCAGTCCATCCCACGTTAAAATTCTATCCAATTTGGGCTGGGTTAGTGTGACACTAATAAATAAATTTAAGTTCCATTTTTTCAGGACTCTGCTCCCTGATCACATAACCATGAGTCGGACACAGGCAAATATATCCTGGCACTGAGCTGGCATGTATCCACCTGAGCATCCACATCGCCCACCCAGATTCCCAGTAGTAGGGATTCACACGTAGCTAGACCTTTCTGTGGAAGTTTATCTTTCATTTTTGATGGGCTAAGTTTGCTTAATTGTTTATCTGTTCAGCTCAGTCAGAAATATTTTGGTCATGCTATTCGTATTCAAATTGCCTGCGTCTTTCTGAAATGTGTACCATGTCCCTAAAGAACATGAAACAAAATTGTGTGTAAATTATTCATAGAATGTTATGCTAACGGTGATTTAATGCAGAAGATCCCAAGAACCAAGATGACAACAAGAGTGGTATTTATTTAGAGAAGGACCAAATATTTCTTTTGTATTTTGCTTTCAGTTTACATGAGACTTGATGCATTAATAATTGTTAGATTATGAATACATTAGATGACCGAGGCTATAGCGTTCTCTAGCTTTGATGATCATGCATAGCTCCTGGTGAGAAGTTATATTATTTCTCCCTTGGCAGTTTGGATATAATTGCCTGTGCTTCAATGCAATCCGAAATGTAAACCTGGAGGACACATGATTAGCTTGCAGCTCAGATACCTCTAATTGCAATTGCTTTAATTTGCAGTTGCAGCAATTTATCTGATTTTGAAGGGAAAAACGAGAATTGGTGACTTGGTGATTCTCCGGCCTGCCAGCCACGTGCTTCCCATTGGCAGGAGGTTGCTCCTAGCGGGATACTCTGGTCTCGCCACTGTCAATGGGAATTCCCATTAACATCCATCCCGCAGTAGCAGGAAACCAACAGGCAAGGGTGCGCTGCCGGCAGGACTGGAGAATCGCACTGGCATGAATGGCCGGAGAATTCTAACCATTAAGTTTGGAAAGCAACACAATCAATAATTTATTCATCTGAATAAAACATCTTATTAAACTATGTAGAATTTTACGTAAGAGTCAACATCACAAGTGCTTGACACTGACACTTTATAGCATTATGCTTCAATAGTTATCCACTAGTAGTGTTGCCCATCAGGACATTCCAAGTTGCAGAGACTGTGAACGTTGACAATCTATAAGGAGGGTCACTGGTTCTAGTTTAGTGCCATTTATAGTGTGATAATCAGTTCAGGAGGTTAGCTCTGCCATCAATTTGCTGATTACAGTCATTTGCCCCTCACAGCCCGGGATGAAGCCAGTCAGACCTCATGTGAATTGATTGACAATAAGGATTATTGGGGTAACCTCAACTTCAAGTGTGGCTGATGTGCCCTTCCATCTGACCTTGTTCAGGATTCTTATTCTCATTCCTTAACACTACTTGTGTCTATTTGTGCTTATCGCCCCTGCTGTTCAGTAATTACAGGGCACATACCTTCTGTTCGCAATAATTTTCATTTGCTTCTTGCTGAATGTTAGTCAAATTAAATTAAATTTCCTTTACCTGTTGTTCATTCACTTCCCCTTTCCTCCATGCTGGGAAATTGTGAGGATTATGCTGTGGACTTAGTTGTCTCCTATTATACGTGTTACGCACTTTATGATGTATCAAAATAAGCTGAGAATTCCCCTGGAGCTGCCTTTACTCTGCTGACGTAATTTTACTGACAATGTAGGATAAACACTCTCAGGAATTTTATAGTTGTTTTGAGAAAACTTCCATTCATAGAATTATTAAGGATATGGAAAATGGAATTTTCTGAAGGAGATATATTTTTTCATCAATTTCATTTGAGGTCATAAACTTTCTCACCACATCTTTCAGTTACTTGTCCCTTCATAAACTTATCTTACTGTCTGTTGACTCTCATTTTTGTTGGTTGTTTTCAGTGGGTTTCCCTGGCAACCACAACTCTTAAGATCATGAAGGCAAAAAATGATCCTGCTAATTGAGGCATGAAAATTGCCTTAATCACTCATCAAAATAGCTGAATCAAGCAAAAATTGCAACAAGGCAATATTTATTATAGTATCTTAAACCTTACCATGTGTGACATTTTCAGCATTACAGCTACTTTACAAAGATTGCTTGTAAGCCTTGAATTGCTTCTGGAATTGTCATAGTTGTTTTCAAAAGCACGGCACTCTACTTTGTAGAATGAACTGTGAAAAACTTCTAAACAGTCCTAGCACTTTATCCACAGGAGCGAGAGGCACTAAATCTTAATGATGCTTAATAATAAGCATTTACTGCTCAAACACTAGTGGAAAATAGTGCGTTGACTAAGCTCAGGCTGTCAGGTCCCATAATTAATGGTTTAATTGCCCATTACTTAACTGAGTGCAAATTCTTACTTAACATGATTGAGGCATATCATTGCAAAAGAAGGAGGAAATATTTCTATTTATATAGTGTCTTATCTTGTCTAAGGATTCCCAAAGTTCCTCACATCCAAAGAATAATTGTGCAAGTTCAGTCCCACAAAGTACACAGACAACTAAGTGAGATGAATTACTGGTGGATAATTTTTTGACAGCATTTATTAATGAAGAAATATTTTCCAGGAAGATTTCAATTGTTTGCAACTTTTTAAAAAAAAACAGCCTGATCAACTTAGCACAGGTACACTAATGTCAGGCTAAAAAAATACTCAAATATAAAGTTCATATGTACTCTAAGTGCTAACAAAAAGCTAAATAGCCCCAGAGTTCTGATGACAGTAATGCTGTTGGGTCAGCACAGTGGCACAGTGGTTAGTACAGCACCAGAGACCCTGGTTCAATTCTGGCCTCGGATGATTGTCTGTGGTGTTTGTGCTCTCTCCTTGTGTCTGCATGGGTTTCCTCCAGGTGATCCAGTTCCTCCCATGGCTCAGAGATGTGCATGTTAGGTGGTTTGGCTGTGCTAATTGTCCTTTAGTGTGTAAGTTTGGGGAACTAGCGGGGTAAATATGTAGGGCTACAGGGATAGTAGGGATTAGAGAGTCGGTGAAAACTTGATGGGCCAAACGGCCTCCTTCTGCACTGTAGGGACTCCACAAATGAAGCTCTCAAATCCAATACATGGCGTGTATAGTGATTTCACCAGTGTTGTTGCACTGAGGGCTGCATATTTCTATTCAATGTTCCTAAGGTAGGGAGAAAATAAATGATCAACAGTTCCACTGCTGTTAATTGTGGGGTCACTTCTGGAAATATAGAAAAGGTGATAGCAGATTTGGACTTGGCCCTGATTGACACTTCACTCTACCCTGCCCACCCCACACTATAAACACACACACACACCCCACACACGCGAGTGCGCAGATGCAGCAAGCCGATACCATCTTTCATTATCTAATCACACATGTCCATATAGAAGAGGTAGGAGAGATTTATCAATGCACAAAAATCTATACCATCATAGGTCAATGTTTCCAAGAAAAGAAAAGGTGGTAATGGGAGAATATTGGAGACAAAGAGGATAACTTGTCAATGGTAGACCCTCATCAATGCAACACTGAAGTTAGAGATTGAGATAAACAGTGCTGGCATCAAACTGCACATTATCCGTCTGCTAACGTTTGTTGTGAAAGTTTTCTGCATCCCGGATACCTTTAAAAATCATCACACAATCATGAAGATAAAATTTTACCAACCTCGAACAGTGCTAAGGTGACTTATTTCCTTCGTTTATGTCCCATGTGGAACAAAACAAGCTCAGAATAGCAATGGGTATACTGATAACTCTGAAAAGTACATTTAATTTTTACGTAACTTGGGTTCAAGTAATAAATGTGAGAATACTTTTGATAGCTGTTACAGTACCACAATAAACAAAAAGTCATGACATTAGGATATTTTTCACTTCATCATTAAATATATTCAAAAAAACAAGAGGAGTCTGCATTTAATCATCCCTTCCTAAGCCCAAGGATGAACTGTTCTAAGCAATAATTCCAAGTCTTAGGAGACATTTCATTCATTCACATGCAGCTAATCAATGCTGATATCCATAATATTGATTGCTTTAAAAGTAGAGCATAGAATGAACAAATGTCATTTTGAATTAATAATGGTTCATGTTGTCTAATAATCACCTCACAACTATGGACAGCTCGAATTTTAATATTATAAAAATGTCATCAGAAACCATAAAAACAGCATGATTATTTGTGGAAAGTAATTAGAATTTTGGGCAGGAATTAATGCTGCTCCGTTTTCAAATAAGACATCCAATGAACTTAAACAAAAGAAAAATTAGATTTTTAGCCGTTGTGTCATTGTGACTGTGACTGGGTAAAAGCTTCATTTGTACCTCAAATGCAGGATGACAGTTAAAAATATTTTTTGATAATACTTTACCTTTCAAATCTACCATTTCCAACCTGCTGCAAAAAATCTGCACCCGGATCATCAACACAAAGGAACAGCACTCCCTTGTACGGCCGGCACAAGTGTTAGCACTGCTGCTTCATATCACTAGGCGCATGTGTTTGATTCCCAGGTTGGGTCACTGTCGGTGAGGAATCTGCACATGGGTTTCCTCCGGGTGTTTTGGTTTCCTCCCATAGACCAAAAGGCAAGCTGGTTAGATGCATTGGCCATGCCAAATTTTCTCTCAGTGTAGCTGAATAGATGCCAAAGTGTGGCAATTAGGGGATTTTCACAGTAACTTCATTGCTGTGTTAATGTAAGCCTACTTGTGACAATAATATTAAAAAAAAACTTGTGGAAGCTTCATATACATGAAACAAGAGGCAGCAGACTGACATATCAATGGTGAATTGAGTTTCAGAAGGTATCACAATCACATGCCATATAGAGAAAGGAGTTATGCTCATTGACTCAGATCTTTTGTTTTTTCAGAGGTACCACAAAGATGCACTGGGGAACACCTGGGCAATATTGGCCACAAACTTTCAATTTTCATTCGACAATTAGCCCGCAGCTAAAATCCTCCAAAACTTTGATTAAGAGGTGGAGACTTCAGATGTTTCTCTCAGCAACGTTGACATCTGGGAACAGTTAGAAGGATTAAAAATCAGTTTTAACTCCTTGGAAACTGTACGGTTGATGGCCCCACCTAGACCTCCAAACTACACTTTCCAACACGTCTGACTACTACCCCCCCCCCACCCCCGCCGCCAATTCACCCACCTCGATCTGCCTGATCACCAGCTTCTACTTCACAAACCTCCGCCCAGTCAACTATCCCCCAGCATCCTGCCCATTGCCCCTAGCTGTCTCTACCCTCCCCAACCTATCCACCCCCCCAACTATCTTCCTCTGACCATTCAGCACCATATCTCCCCATCCCCACATCCATGACCTATCCTACCCATTTACTGTGCACTATTTTCTGTCAAAGCACCTAGGACATCTAAACTCACCAAATTAGAGCAGTTAGCACTTCTCTCCAACAATCCTACACAGCACCGAAAGACCCATGGCGCATTGAACACTCCTGAAGAAACTTGGGTTGGATGTCTGGGAAAGAAATGTGCAGCTCCTGATAAGATAGGTAAAAGGGAGCAGAGTGGCTCCTCCATGGAAAATTCAGCCCTTTATTTATGTGGCACGCAGTTTGACAAATGCTAATTTTTTAATAAAAGTACAGCAGGAAGTGAATAGGAAATTCTATTAATACCCAACCAATACGCAAAGTCAACCATCTTACATGGCTCATCAATGCCAGATCACAGGATCGTGGAATCCCTACATGAAGAAGGAGGCCATTTGGCCCATCAAGCTTGTACTGACAACAATCCCACCGAGGCTCTATTCCTAAAAGCCCACTTATTTATTTTGCTAACCCGTTGACACTAATATGGAAATTTAACAGGGCCAATTGATCTAATCTACACATCTTTAGAGTGTGGGAGGAAACCGGAACTCCTAGAGGAAACCCATGCAGGAACGTGCAAACTCTACACAAAACAGTGATCCGAGATCAAAATTGAACTCAGCATGTGAGGCAGCAATGCTAACCACTGTGCTACTATGCCATCCTGGGAAGTTGCCATTCGTCCTGGGTTAAGCCACCATATTGACCTTCAGTTTTTGAAATGATGTATATGGATAGTCGATAGGTGATTTGCATTCATAACTGATGAGGTATAGGTTAAGGTGTGAGGGGCAAGGTTTAAAGGAGATATACGAAGCAGGTTTTTTACACAGAAGGTGGTGGGTGCCTAGAACCCGCTGCTGGGGGAGGTAATAGAAGCAGGTACAATAGTAACTTTTAAGGGCAACTTAAATATATGAAAAGGATAGGAATGGAGGAATTTGGTCTCCGGAAGGGTAGGGAGTTTTAGTTAAGTTGGGCAGCTTGGTCAGTGCAAACTTGGAGAGCCAAAGTGCCTGTTCCTGTGCTGTAATTTTCTTTGTGCTGATGATTCCATTAAGGTTTTCACATTCAAGTTTTCAGAGACAGAGGAGGACCTCAGATACAATAAGGGTCATAGCATGAAACTAATGAAAAAGACATACACTAATTACTCTGCCAACAATGGTGCCACAAAAGAAAGGGAATCTACAAAGAGTAAAAAAAAGTCAACAAACAATTAGAAAGAAAATAACAAACTACAAAATTAAAGTATCAAGGATTATATAAATAAACAGTAAAGGCACATAAATAACAATTCAGGACAGGAATAGGGCCACTGAGGGATACACACAATAACCTCACAGCTAATTATATAAATAATTACTTTAGAACATAGAACATTACAGCGCAGAACAGGCCCTTCGGCCTTCGATGTTGCACCGACCAATTAGGAAAAAGCAATGACCCTCTAACCTAAACCATTCCCCTTTCGTCCATAAACTTATCTACTAACCTCTTAAACGCCACCAAACGTGGCGCATCTACAACTGACGCAGGCAGGACATTCCATACCCTTACCACCCTCTGGGTAAAGAACCTACCTCTGACATCCGTCCTGTAACCACCACCCCTTAATTTAAAGCTATGTCCCCTCGTGCTAGCTTTCTCCATCCTAGGAAAAAGGCTATCACTGTCCACCCTATCTAAACCTCTAATCATCTTATATGTTTCAATAAGGTCCCCTCTTAGCCGCCTCCTTTCTAACGAAAACAACCTCAAATCCTCAGCCTCTCTTCATAAGACCTGCCCTCCATACCAGGCAACATCCTGGTAAACCTCCTCTGTACCCTCTCCAATGCCTCCACATCTTTCTTATAATGTGGGGACCAGAACTGCACACAATACTCCAAGTGCGGCCGCACTAGAGTTTTGTACAGTTGCAACATGACGTTGCGGCTCCGAAATTCAATCCCCCTACCAATAAAAGCTAAGACTCCATATGCCTTCTTAACAACCTTATCGACTTGATTGCCAACTTTCAGGGATCTATGCACATATACACCAAGATCCCTCTGTTCATCAACACTATTAAGAGTCCTACCATTAGCCCTATACTCTACACATTTGTTATTCCTGCCAAAGTGAATTACCTCACACTTTTCCACATTAAACTCCATTTGCCACCTCTCGGCCCAGCTCTGCAACTTGTCCAAGTCTGTCTGCAAATACGTTCGTATTTGTAGGGAAACTAACATGGTAGTTTAGTGAGAAGAATCATAGAATGGTTATAGAACAAAGGAGGCCATTTGGCCCATGGTGTCTGTGCCAGCTCTCTGCAACAACAACTCACCTAGTCACATTCCAGCCTTTTCCCTGCACCCTTGACAATATTTTTACACTGGATAATTACCCAATTCCCTTCTGCAGGCTTTGATTGAATGGGTGTCCATCACACTCACAAACAGAGCTTTCTACATCCTAAGCATTCACACCACATTGAAAACTTTTTCTTCTAGTCAACATTGCTTCTTTTGCTACATCAAACTGGTAACATCTTGACCCAAATACCAAAGAAGATTTCAAAATGTGATATATAGTTATGTAAGATACAAAGAACGGAATCATTGATAAACTAGTCAAACTTCAAGGGGATAAAGTCCCTGTCAAGATGGATTGCATCTGCTCATCATAAAATAAGTTAGGAAAGAGATGGCAGAGGCACTATTGCACATTTATAAAATTTCATCAGAAAAGTGAATAGTAACATGAGACTGGCAGACAGCTAGTATGATTCTTATAGATAAAAGGGGTACAGAACAAATTCAAGGAACTGGTTTATTATGGTGTAGGGACCATAATATAATCCATAATCAAAGATATAATAAAAATATCAAGAAAATGAAAATATAATAAAGAATGGCCAGCCTAGATACCAAAAAGAAAATTATGCTTGACCAAACTTATTAAATTCTTTGAATTTGTGCTAGAAAGAGTGGTTGTGGGTAATGGGAAAGCTGTAGCACATTTGAATTTCCAAAAGGCTTTGATGAGGTACTGCAGAGCCTTCTAACCAAGAGAATATGAAGTCAGGGGACAAGTTACAGAATGGATAGAAAGCTATTTACAAGACAGAAAGAGGATTGGTTACAGATAGTTCCTCAAATTGGCAAATGGTGACCTGCGGTCCTGTTCTAAAGGCCCAATAAATTAATTCATCTTTGCGGGGACAATTAACGATCAATCGTGTCTCCAAATTTGATAGGTACCCCTGCTCCAAATCGAAGATTTGTTCGCTGATCTAACAGGTGGCAAGATGTTCTCCAACTTGGACGGGTGTCATGCTCATCTTCAGCTTGATTGAATAGGTCCTTCCAGAAATATATGATGATCAACACATATGAGATTCTGTCAATATATTTGCTTATCCTTTGAGGTCTCATCAGCGTTTGCCATTTTCCAGAAAGTTGTGGAGAGCTACATAAAATAGTAGTGTACTTCGATACTTCGGAACAGGAACATCTGGCCAATCCAGAACTCTTGCAGAGATTATTTACAGCAGGAGTTTGCTTGAAGAGGGAGAAATCTATCTCCCAAATGGCCAAAGTAACCTATTTAAGCTACCGAGGAGGTGGACAGGAATTACATCCTGTAGAGGATAAGGTAAAAGGCAATTAAGGAAGTACCAACAGAATGGAACATCAGACAGTTGAAATCCTTTCTGGGATTAATAAATCATTGCAGAAAATTTATCCTGAACTTGGCTTCCATGCAGGCCCTCTTGCACACCCTGCTATGAAAACATTAGAGATGGTGCTGGGAAGCTCCGCAGGGAGAGGTTTTCTTTTTCTAAAGTTAATTGTTAGTTACTGTCATCTGAACTACTGACCTATTTTTACCCTGAGAAAGAATTGACTTATGATGTTTCCACATATGGATGGGGCAATGCTTCCACGTCATTGGGAAGATAGAAGGGAAAAAACAATCGCGTTTTACTCCAGGACCTTTTTGGATGAAGAGCGAAGATATTTTCAGATTGAGAAAGAAGGGTTGGTGATCGTATTTGGCGTGGAAATGTTCCATTAATACATCAATAAAGCTACTGATGCTAAACCCTTATTGGATCTTTTCAAAGAGGATATTGTCTCCATTCAGATACAGCACTGGGTCTTGTTATTGGTGATCTATGAAATTCATCTGGAGCACCACCCTGGAACCTGGTTAGCCAATGCTGATACAATGAGTGCCTCCTGTTGCCCCAAATCTTGGGCCATTTGCAGCATTGGAAAAAAATTATGATGATTCTGAATTTTTCTGAAGACGGTGCTGGTGTCCACAAGGCACATTAAAGCCTGGGCCCAAAAAGATCCCATCTTACCTAAAATAAAGCACATGATCCTACACAGTAGAATCCAATGATAGCCCTATAAAGAAATAAAACTCCATCATATTAAGAAAGATTAACTTTGTGTTGAGGACGGGATCATTCTCTGGGGTCCTGAGTAATTGTTCTACCCCCCTAATGCTGTCCAATATTAATAGATATATTACAAAATAGCCACCTAGGAGAATCACATGTGGCTAGGAGTTATGATTGGTGGCCGGTCTTGACTCTCACACCACAGTATTGGTAAAGCAAAGTGACCTGTGCCAGGAAAATCAAAAACTCCCTCCTATAGCCTCCCTACACATAGGAGTGGCCTCCCAAGCCGTGTGTGTGTATGCATGTGGATTTTGTGGAGCCCTTTAGGGGTTCCATGTTTTTAATCACGATAGAGGCACACTGCAAGAGGTTAGAGATGCGTCACATGAGCTCCATGACTTCTCAGGCTATGATCGAGAAATTACGACAAAGCTTCAGCGCACATGGACTACCATAATTCCTGGTTTCCAATAATGGCACAGCCTTTACCAGCAGTAATAGCCAGAACTTTGGGTTCTCTAATAGTATCTGACATGTCTGAAATGCACTCCATCATCCATCGTCAAATGATCTGGCAGAAAAGGATAATGCAAACCTTCAAAAATGGCATTAAAACAACCAATGGCATCCATGAAGACCAGATTGGCAGGATTTTTGTTCAATTATAAATGACATCGTGCACAACAATAGATGTTCCACCAACAGAACTGTCAATGGGACAGTTATACCAGATAATGTCTGCTATTCCCAAGCTTGACAGGGAAGGTGGACTCCCAACAAGAAAACCAAAAAAGAAATTACGATACTAAAAGGATAGAAAGAACTGGTTCACAAGGAACACTTTGGGGATGGCCCCAATTGGATCTCTGGGGTTATTATGGAGAAAACAGGATCAGTATCTTACAAGGTCAAAATCCAGGGTAAATCCTTAAAGAAGCAATTCAACTATCTCAGAACCAGCGATACCAGGCCTGGCCAGGCTTCAGTACCTACCATGAAGATAACCACTGTCAGTGTCAGCCCTCGGGTAAACTGCCTCTGTGTTAGGCCCTTCAGATATTTGAGGTATGGGCTCAGAGATGAATGTTTCAGAAGCGTGCTGGCTGAAATGGAACCAGAGAAGGAACCTGCGTTGTGAACCCTGCAACATTCCCTCAGAAGCTCCATCTTCGACAGACATCAGACCAACCACTACATAGCGGAAAAGATTCTGAGAGAGACATGGACCTAAGACTGGAGGGATTTTCTGATGGGGATGATTGATGGATCTGTCCGTGGGCTTCAGAGAATTCAAGATTTCTCATTCAATGAATGGAGGTTCGCCCAATTAGAAGCAGAGAGTGGGGGCTTTGAATCTGCTGCCCAACCTGGATCAGCATTGTCGGTCTCGAGATCTAAACTATCTAGATGCAGGCACAACCCAGTGTGGGCAGCATGGTGGCACTGTGGTTAGCATCGCTGCGTTGTAGCAGCAGGGACCTGGGTTCAATTCTGGCCTTGGGTGACTGTCTGTGTGGCGTTTGCACATTTGCCCCGTGTCTGTGTGGGTTTTCTCCCACATTCCAAAGGTGTGCGGGTTAGGTGGATTAGCCATACTAAATTGCCCCTGAGTATCAGGGGGATTAGCAGGTTAAATACACGGGGTTATGAGGATAGGGGCTGGATGGAATCACGGTAAGTGCAAACTTGATGGGCCAAATGGCCTCCTTCTACATTGTAAGATTCTATGGTTCTTTTTGGTCCAAAATAAGTGATACAGTGTGGTCTGTTATAACGGGATGGATGGGGTCCATAAAATGTTACCGTGAGAAAAATGAGGTCACGTGAAATCGGGGTTGTAAAAGCACGCATGGTGAACAAAATAAAACAAGGGAAATGGATTGAGAAAGGGGGAGATAAAATAGTCAAATAAAAAGTACTATTTATTCTTTTAAACATCCAACAATCTAATTCTGAAGGAATGAAACTTCACGCTTGTCAAATTAAATTTGAAAGAAAAAGACTTATTACTTCATTAAAAATTAGCTTACACCCGAATGCACAAGCTCTAATAGTTTTCGGGCGTGTTTATTAGGAATTAGTGGGTATATACACTAACCTCACCCCCGTACATTGATTCCAAACCAGTCTGATCCTCAACGTCATGGTGTAGTGTTGCTCGTGAATGAGCCAGCGTAAATTCTACTGTAATTTCATAATTGCATCTGTGTGGAAGTCGATGTCCAATTTATTCCATAATAGCGGAGAGCGCTGTAGGCGTCCCCACCCCCTCCATTCTCAGTGCAAGATGCGGGTCAAATTTTACAATGGAACCTGCTCTCATAAACTTGTTTCTAGAAAAGATACCATTCTGCCAGTGGCACAGCATTTCCACTGACAGACAGTAATAATTAATACGTTACAAGTTTTCACGCTGAGTTCCACTTTATTAGCGCCAGCATTTGAGTGCCAAAAAGGTTGAAGAAAAAATGTTTGCTTTTATTGCATGCGTGAGTATCTGTCCCACTATAATTTCTGAATTTTACTTCTAGCAGTATGTACAGTGATAATGGAATACATAAAGCGAAGATTCTCCCAGCTTGTTTCTTTGAATTTAGCTTGTGTGCTTGCAGTAATCCCATCGTGCATTCATCCTTTTGGATTTTGCCAGAAGTGAGAATGTAATGAGAGATTGGTATTGTGTTCCCTGGTGGTATCCTATATTCCTTGCCTCCCGATCTGTGTGGATGTATGTTTACGTGCTGCTGTCGAGGCGCGGAGACCTGGCAGTGGGATCACAAACATTCTTTCTCTGGACATTGTGTAGTGTTTACCTCTTGCGTATAATCCGAACATACTCTGGCGAAGAGAAGGCAGCTTGTTCTTCTTGCCTGTGCACGTGGACTTGTTGAAGAAATTACGGTGCTCAAGTGAGTTTTTGCTCAATTGCTCTGAATGATTCACTGTTTCAGCGGATCTAATTATTGGGATTGCACAGTGTGTTCCTTTTTTACAGTTTTCTCTTGCCTTTCACATGAAAAATAGATGATCAGTTCCGCAGAAAGAGCAAAAAAAAAGGGTGCAATGATTCATCGCGTTACATCCGAATTCGCGCTAAATTGGGGCACATAAGATCGGGGTTTCATTGTATTTAGTGACAAGAAACTGGCATTTTGCTACATTCCTGCAAAAGTGAAACTAACTTTGGCCAGGATTTTCCAATCCCAGTTGATGGACTGAGATGAAGGTTAATCTGCTAATCTAATGATTAGCAAACTGATGCCAGAGAAGTGTTGCTAAACAGTGCCAGTACAGGCTAAATAGTCACTTGGAACAGGCCTTGGAAGCACTTTAGCAATGTCAGCCTGCAGTTTCCTCTGTGAGGTTGAAGTTGCTGCATTTATCACTGACTGCCCAAAATAAACATTATTCATGGACTGCAGCAGCAATTTGCCATCCTGATTGCAGCAAAGCTCCAATGACAAGTTCACACCTGAGGCCGAGGGGCCAAAAGTATTCTCAGCAAAGCCTCGCTCCTATTGACGTCATGGGTAGAAGTGATGTCCCTTCAGGTCAAGCAGTGGGCCTCTGTTTAGGTTGGTGCTTTACAATAAATGCAAATAGCTATGATAGTTTTAAAACTTTGAAATACTACTAATCACTGTTCAAAACTTTTATTAACTTTTAAACACTTCACACAACTGGAAAAAAGCTTTTCAAAACATTTAATTACTTTCATCAGCGGTAGTCCAATAAAGAGAAAGTTACTTTTATTATTAGTGTGCGGCAGAGAAACAACTGATAAGAAGTCATGCCCCACGGCTTCCTAATGCTATATCATGACAGTTATCACTGGATAGTAAACTACACAGCATCAGAATCATTCCTGGATAGCAACCTAACCATGAAGATTATTACTGGATAGCTCATCTGACTCTCCCAACCTATCTCTTGCTGTGCTCACCTGGTTCTCATTTTCCAGTCCCAAGGTTTTCCGGTCCTTTAAAGATTCAGAAACAGCTCTGACATTGGGATTCAGACACACTGCAAATTTATGACCCAAGTTAGATTCCCACAAGTTACGGTTCAGTTGCATCTTCTAATAGCGGTTCAATCCTCCATGTTCACTACAACTGAGGAAAGAAAATCCAGATCATGGTGTTCAACGTGATTTTCAAGGTATCTGTTGAAGTATTTGTCCCTCTGAAAGCCAAACTTGTTCTTAGAAACCATTTCTGATGTTGCAAAAATATCACACGGGCCCTTCATTGTCTCGGGGACGTTTGCTGGTATTGGGAAATGTCTTGCAATGTTCCATTTACTTGTCACTTCAATCATATATAGTGAAACCATTGCCACTATCTGCAGCGAAGGTCTATGCTTCCACTTATCACTTGTTTGGAAATCGAACATTGCTTTTGTGGGTCCCTGGACTCCCCAGTCAATTTTGCCACCTGTTATGGAGGAATTACACTGCCCTTCTCTTCTACTCGCACATCCTCACACGCTACAAAGGTTATTTGACACACAAACAACTCTTTTGACTCATGAACACCCTTTCTTCTGAATTAGCTGGTACTTCTACAAGTGAGATGCCAAGATGCAATCAGTGAGAAAGTACCAGCCATTGAGGTCATCGTTGTGGCAGCTAAATCCCCAATGGAAATGTTTGGGTCCGTGTCATTGTGGTCAGTTTCTTCCTACAAGACAACTTCTCAAGATTTGAAACACAGCACAGATTATTTAAATTGAATGGATGATGACATTAATCCTTGAAGAAATGATTGCTGGATATAAATGCATATACGATGATCAGTATTTCTTAGCTTCTTTCATATTTTGTTCCCACCTCACCTCAACCATGTCCTCTCTCATTGATTTTCTAGCCTTTCCATGATACTCAATGCCTCCATATCATGTATGCTCTTGGCCTTGAGCATTTGTGACTGTTTCCTCATTTTGTTAGGGATTGATGTCAGTAAAACATCAAGTGAAGAATATTTACAGTACTGTGCACCTTGCATGAGGAAAATAATAACCTAATGTGCTGGAAATACTCAGCAGCCCTGGCAGCCTTTGTGGAGAGAGAAACAATGAATGACTTGAATTCTCTGGCATTCACTTCACGCCACCACAGCAAGCGAGGAAGGAGAATTTGGCGCTCAACCAAGTTTCCGTTCATACAGCAGGATCAGAGAATCCCGCTGGCATGAATAGGTGGAGAATTCCAGCCAGTATTAACCATTCAGGACAATGACCCCATGTCAGAATAGTCTTTAACTAGTTGGGTTCACTGCTCTGAAGTAGGATCAGCCTCAGACAATAAACACAGTCACATTACCAGTGGAACAAATAGTTGTCTTAACAATTACCAGCACTGCAATAGCACTGAATGTTCCTCATCCTACACCAAGACATTCAACTATATCGGTACTAACAGTGACCGATCTTGATTTACTCATTGGAACTTCAAAAGATTCTGCTTAACTGGAATATGATCTTCTACTGCAGGATAATTATCTGCCCTCTATTACTGCAGGCTTGCAAATAGCATTCATTTGTTCAAGTAACACGACTTATTTCCATTTGATAAGTTTGAATAATGTAGGTAATGTAATTGTAAGGCAGGGTGTAATGATTCAGAACCCTATAACATTAATGACGCAGCAAAAAAAACCGCATAACTTTAGTGTCGACAAATTGCTTAAAATATATTTAAGCTCAAGATTTCAGTATAGGAGAAAGCTCCACTGAATGCACATGGGTGCTTTTTTTGTATTTTGTCATCACATATAGATAATGGCTGGAATTCTCCCCCAAAAAAACTAACAGATGGGAAAACAGAAGAACTTTCCGCCTGTTTTTTGGGCATATTTATTTTCACGAATCTCCGGCACTCTATTCCATTGAGTGCCTCAGAGTGATTCACGTCAGAAACTGGGGAGCAGGATCTCATCTTGCTGGAGAGAGCAGCAGCATAATCCCCCCTCCGCCCACTCCACCACTATCCATAGCCAGCAGTGACTTCCCTATCCCCTCCTCCCCCCCCCACAATGGTCAGCCCCGATTTCCCCCTCCCACTTCCACTGATCCCATTTCAGACTATGCCATCTCAGCTGTCCTAGCCCCTTGGGCCCTGCTCCCTTGGCGTGCACATGTGTCAGTCTATCAGTGGGGAGAGGGCCCTCTCCCCCCCTTCCCCCCTTTCCCCCTTCCCCCCCACCCCCACACACACACACCTCCATCACCAGCTTTCCCATTGCTGGCTTCCCTGATTGTTTCCTGACCCTCCCCATTCACTGGTCTACCCATGGCCAACCCCGATCTTCTTCCCCAACCATGGCCAGCCCCAACAGCCCAATGACCAGTTTTAAACCACCCCCTCCCTCCCAGGCCAGCAGTGACCCCCCTCCTCCCCATGGTCAACCCCGATTACTCCTTCCCACTCCCACTGATCCCATTGCAGAGTGTGCCACTCCAGCAGGCCTGGCCCTCTCAGGCCCCACTCCCTGAGCACTGCCTGGTGGAACAAAGGTAAGATGCAGTCTACCCTTGCTCCAGGAGAGACCTCCCACCAAGGTCACCACCCCTGCCTGCAATTCAATGGCAGCCATAGTAAGTGCCAGTTTTCTGCAGAAGAATGACAGGACAGCTGTGCCATAAGAAGCTAAGAGAGCTTCGTGCCATCTTGTTCTGGGTCCCTTTTCACATCCTTCGCAGCTTGACTTTCACCTCTCACCCAAACACTTGGTGTTTTGCCAAGCCCCCTCCCTCCCTCCCTCCCTCTCTCCCTCCCTGTTCAGTGGCAGGGCACTTGCAGCTGCCTGTTCGGCAGGAGTCAGACATATTGCTGAGGATCAGAAGAGTGATACAAGACTCTTCTGTAGAGTCAGGCCAATGGTTGCAGCTCCCTCCCGTTGAAAATGTGCAACCAAACGGTTAGATCACCCACAGTGGGAGACCTTAGCACCTGCTACTCCCGCTTGTCCCTGGAACGAGAGGTGATCAGGGCACCCTTTGCTCGACAGCCAATTCTAGCCAATCCCCTGTCCAGAATTCTTCCTCCTCCTCAGCAACATCAGGCCCACTGCCCTCCTCATCATCCTCCTCATCTGAGGAGATCTGACCTCTCTCCAAGTCTAGGTTGTCTCCCCTCCACAGTGCTGGGTTGCGGAGAGTGTAGTAGACCACAATAATGTGGGAGATCCTATGGGTGCTGTATTGTTGGGCACTTCCGAACTGGTCCAGGCACCAGAGCCACATCTTCAAGTCTGATCATCTGTTCCACCAATGTGTGCACTGAAGCATGAGCCGCACTGTATTGAGTCTTTGCTGGTGTTAGTGAGTAGTTTCCACATTTGCATCATTCACCATCTCCTGAGTGGACACCTCTAGTTCCTGAGGAACCATCTCTCCAGTCGCTGCTCTCTGATTTGCAAATGGCCCAAGATATAACTTTCCTTGCGGTTCCTGAACACTGCTCCATGCTGCCATGGTAACTGAAGAGTCAAGTGGATGCTGTCTATCAGACTTTGCACCTGGAGCGTCCTTGCTAGATGGGTGAAGCCCATGGCCTTGGCATCAAGTTTATAATTGATAAACATTTTAGCCCTGGCATGAAGGGCAACAGTCATCTCCCGAATACATTTGTGAGATGCAGACTGGGAATTCCACAGATATTCCCTGTGCTGCCCTGAAATGAACCTCTGGCGTAAAAGTTCAGAGTGGCTGTAAAGGACCACAGGCATTGTGATTCCTCCAGTCCCGTGCAGTGGCAGCATGTGGCAGAGGTGATCCATTGTCTCCTGGGTCAGACGCTGTCTTCTCCGACACTACAGTTCAGACAACTGAAAGTCGGAACATCGATGCAGGAAGATTCTTGGCTGCCGCTGTCTCTGCGTTGTTCCCCCTGTGCGGTCCAGCCATTAATCCTGGTCCAGGCACAGCAGCGTATTGGTGTTTCTGCTATTAGTCAATCCTGGTCAGTAGAAAAACTAATTCAACACACTCCATGATTCCCCTGAATCGTGCATTGAAAAAGTGAGAACACAGTGAGCAGTCAGGAGTCGAACAGAGCTCTGACCTTCATTGCTCCATGTGTCTGTGACTCCCACCCCAGTGTCTGCCATTATCTGTGTGAATCTCTACTGTTCCCTCTGACACTACAGCCACATCCTCACAAAGCTTTCCCTATACTCTGGCAGAACGAAAGCATTGAGACACTACTGTTTCTGGGTATCTAACTTGTTTCTTCCAAAAGTAACAGTGGCCTTTTTTCTGTGAAATACTCCCTTCTCTTGAAGAAACTTAACAGACTTCAGTGACACCTTGTAGCATCATGACCCCTTTACAACATTCGTATTGCTTCCTGCCTTTTGTATTCAGAAATAGGTATAGTTACTGTGAAGATGCTATTGTTTTATTGATCTTTAATGCATTCGATTCTTGCAGATACTTATGTGGACTGATTTCCTTATTGTGCATCTGACCTTGTTGTGCGATGCCATTGAAACTAGTTCATTACAGAAAGTGACAGGAAAAACCATGTAATTGTCATGAAACTGCCAAACACATTTAAATCACTGTAGCAACATAAGAACAGAAGTAGGGTATTCAGCACCTTGAATCTGTTCCACCATATAATTAGATCATAATCAATCTGTAAAGGTCACGGCTAATCTGTTTAATGGTAAAGCTTGTAAATATTAACACTTGCTTTCTCCTCCTCGTGAGGTCAGTCAACATAATTCAATGTTCTATTCATGTCCTTGGTGCAGTTTTGCTACAATTGATAACCTAGGACACCTATTACCATGTCAATGCTTTTGAAACTTGCCTTCCATGATCAGAAAATAAGGCTTCCCTGTTCTGCTCTACAACTGCTTGATTGCCATATTAACAGTGTCCGACCAGCTCTCTTTAATGATATGCTGAAGGATTAATATTTGTGATTTTTATTGTTGCCACAAAATCTTGTTCCTTTGCATTTTGAATATTATTGCCAAAAATCATTTTCATAAGCCCTACAAATTTACCTTTTGTATCTTTTGCAGATTTACACCCTCTCACACACAATATACCACCAAGATACACCCACGCTTCGACCCCCTCATTCTTCCATTGGCTCTTGCAAAGTTTAAACTTTATTTATTTATCTATTAGTGTCACAGATAAGGTTACATCAACACTGCAATGAAGTTACTGTGAAAATCCCCGAGTGGCCACACTCCAGTACTGGTTCGAGTACACTGCGGAGAATTCAGCATAGCCAATGCACCTAACCAGCATGTTTTTTGGACTGTGTAAGAAAACTGGAGCATCTGGAGGCAACTCATGCAGACAATCCATGCACGTTTTTCCTTCGGGAAAAAGATACAAAAGTCTGAGGTCATGTACTGACCGATTCAAGAACAGCTTCTTCACTGCTGTCTGACTTTTGAATGGACTTACCTTGCATTTAGTTACCTTTCTCTTCACCCTATCTATGACTGTAACACTACATTCTACAGTTCTCTTGCTTCCTTCTCTATGAACAATGTGTTTTGTCTGTATAGCACCGAAGAAACAATACTTTTCACTGATAATACATGTGACAATAATAAATCAAATCAAGTGAAAAAAGAGAGAATGTGCTAACTCTGCACAGACAATGACCCAAGAGAATCAAACCTGGGTCCCTGGCACTCTGAGGCAGCAGTGCGAACCACTGTGCCACTGTACCATCCAATCTCCAAGACATACTAGCCAATTTTAACACCTGCAGGCCTATAGCACTGACCTGTAAAATATTCACAATGTTAGAATTACCAACAGGATAAAATCAGGACGCAGGAAATTACATCTTGTAAAGTGCTATTCCAGAGGGGAATGTTTATTTTGTGTTCCCCTGATATCTGATTTATTTTATCATACATGCAACTGAATTAACACTTGAATATTAGGATACAGAGTAAAATTTCAAAATGTGCTGATGATGCTAAACTTGGAGATATGGCAGACAGTGAGGCTGATGCCGATCAACTGCATCAGGTTGTTGATAGCCTTGCTAAGTGGGAGACAAACAGCAGATGGAATTTAATACAGAGAGATGTGGGATTGTGCATTTTGGCAGAAGAAATAGGGAGAGGTAATTTACTTTAAATGACACAGTTCTAAACAGTGACCAGTAACCGAGGGATCTGACGGTTTACGTACATCAATCAGTTAAAGTGACAGGACTCACTAAAAGAAGTTAGCAAGACTCATAAAATTTTGGGTGTCATGAATAAAGGTACTGAGTCCAAAAGGATGGAAGTTATACTGAAATTTATTAATCTCTGATCAGGCCGCAACTAGAATATTGGCTAGTTTAGGCCACCTCATTTTTGAAAGAATGTGTGTACTGTTGTAGAGCTAGTTAGCTAAATTGGTTAGAGTGTGGTGTTTTACAATGTTAATAATGTGAATCCTGTCTCCTGATGGAGACATGCCCCATTGTGATATCACTGCATCATTGAGCCATTATCAGCAATCTTTTCACAAAGAGGATGCTACAATAAGAAAGAGAGGGCCCTGGAGAGGTTGCATAGGGATTTTTTAGAACAGTTTCAGCACTGAGAAATTTTAGTTACAATATTACAATCATAGAACCCTACAGTGCAGAAAGAGGCCGTTCGCCCCATCAAATCTGCACCGACCACAATCCCATCCCCATATTCCTATATGTTTACTCACTAATCCCTCTAACCGTCAGCATCCCTGGACACTAAGGGGCAATTTTTTAGCATGGCCAATCAACCTAACCCACACATCTTTGGACAATGGAAGGTTGGAGAAGTTGGTGAATGTTTTCCTTGGAGCAAAGGAGATTGAGGGGAGATTTGATTAAGGTGCACAAGGTTATCGCAAGTTCAGGTAAAATAAAAGAAAAGCTGTTCCCTTTAGCTGATGACAAAATAACTCGGCTGTATAGATTTAACATTTGGGGCCAGAGAAGCAGGGGACATATAAGGAAGCATTTCTTTTTTATGTAGCAAGTGGTAATAGCGTAGAATGCATTGCTTCAGAGGGCAGTGGAAAATGGAGATGATGAATAATTTCGAAAGGAAATTTGATGGGCACTTGGGGAAAATATATCTATAATGGTATGGGAATAAAATGATGGAATAGAATTGTCTTGATTGATTGAAAGGGAGCCCACATGGAATTAATGGGTTAAATGTCTCCTTCTATGTTTTAATGACCCTCTGACTTGATGACGATAACTCAGTATTTTAGCAGCATTCTGTTTTTCAGTCAGTATTTGAATGTGACTTGCTGATATGTCCTAAGAACTGAAGAGATGTCTTGGAGAATTTATATTTCTTATTCAGTGTTAGCAATGACTGCTGCAAGTGTTCTAGGGCTAGAGTGAATCCTTTGTCATGTACTTTCACTGTTGTGTCAAAGAACCAAAGTATCTTCCATATGGCAGTTGACATGGTAGACTTTACAAAATGGCCAACATCATCTTTTCACAGATTTCCAGTGGGGAGGTAATTCTGAATGATACGCAGTCAAAGTAAAATCTACCAAAGTGGGAGATGAATACAATTAGAAATCTTCATTTTCTATCTAGTGGAAGCTGCCTAAAACTGCTGTTAGTATTGGGCTTTGAAAACACTGTGCTCTACAAGAGTTTGGAAGGGCTGCCTTGCACTGGGGACACAAGGAGTTCTTCTCTTGCCCCAGTTTTATTGAACTGTGTCAAGTCAACGCAGGTATCAGTGGACCCTTTCAGTTTCAGGGCTGGGACTACTATGAAACACCATTTGGTTGGATGAGTGAGGGGGGCGGGGGGGGAGGTAACACCCATTTTGATCATTTTGCCGAGGTGATGCACTTGCTTCATAAACTGATGGCGTATTTTTGATGGCAGGAACAGGCACTCAATCTTATTATCCTCCCATCTTTGACAGTTACATGGATAAGATAGGTAAAGAGGCATATGGGCCAAATGTGGGCAATTGGAACTAGCTTATTGGTAAAAACTGGGCAGCATTGTCAAGTTGGGCTGTTTCTATGCTGTAAACCTGTATGACTCCCTCAGTATATTCCTGTATGTGATCCCCCGTCACTCCAATCTCCAAAAGGTTTTGGAAACTCCTTCCAAATCTTTCTGGTTGACATTGTCAGCCTACTGGAGGAGGTTAAGGTTGATGCAGTCCTTTCTGCTTAAATGGGAAAATTGTTTCTTGTGACAATGAACAGGGTGTCTCACCTTCTTTTGACTTTGAAAGCTTTGTGTTAGCTTTACATTGCTTCCTGAAGTGTCCTTGCAGTTACAATGAAAATACTGAGCCTGCCAAACATTGATCATACATGTGAGGGTGTTTGCTTTCACATCACTGGAATGGGTACCCACACTCTATTGTTTGGTTAGGTTATTGCATCCCTTGACATACCTGCTCCTGTGCTCTTTTACTAGCTGGACAGTGGGCTTACTTAATATCATGGTTTGATTTCACATCGAAAGATGAATCTGTTTTGTCAATGGATTTTCGATTACCCGGCAATCTGAATGACCTCCGAAATGGACAATTCTTCTTTAGCTTGAAGCACGTCAGAGAGTGCATTGTCCACTGCTTCAATAACAATTCAGTCTCAGATTTGTTCTGATTTCAACATAGTCACAATCTTCACACATTCTTAACAGTGTGTTACTGAAAGAGTTTGATATGTTTGTTAAAATTTGATTTTTTCAATGATCTCATTGCTCTTCAAATTTAAATGTCAAATGATTTTAAAACTCCATCAATTTTTTTTGTGGATTCATTGATTCCTTATTGAGTCATGATATCATCAGCTGTTGGATTTATTAATAAATCTGTATGTTAATCTCCTTTTAGTCTAGACCTAAAGCAATAATGTATCTAAGGAATCTATCTAACATTCCCAATTTTATGACTGGTCTGGACCTTGGAAGAGTCCAAACTGGTTTGGTAAGGCAGATATTTGTTCCATGATCATTTAAGACAGGCTTTAAATTCTGTTAGGAAATCAAAGATAGCGGTCCTGCACCCTTCTTCTCACTGAAGTTTCTTGCACTTTTCTCTCTTGGTGGATTCCTGCAATAATGATGACCACAATTTCTGTGTTTTAGATTTTCAGCAGGATCGAATTTCTTGACTCTTCTCCACAGTATCTCAATGTTTTCAGAAACCATCGATTTCTGAGTTTTTAACTGCTCATTATTTTTAAGATTACGTTTATTTTCGATTGGACCAAACTCTGCCACCACATGGTCAGACGTCCTTTCAGAATTCGGGCAGTTTGTCATGTATTTGAAAATGGCAAATCTGATTGACTTAAAAGATTTTAAAACAACATTCCAGGGATGAAAAATAGAAGGGAATTGATAGACTGAGAGGCTTACTGAATCATTTATCTCCTTTTAACAAATAGCAGATTATTGGCATTTCTGCAGAGATGTATTAACAGTTCAGAATGGAGACCTTCAAATCACTAGGACCGGGGTTAACCATTAAACTGGTCTTCCTTCAGCACCTTTACACATTCACTTGCTGGCAATCTAAAGACAGGATTTATAGTTGTAAATCTTATTTCACAACCTCAGGACATCCTCAAATGTTTCACCATTTAACAAATCACTTCTGAAATGTCATAGAGTCTTTTACATCCATTTGAACAGGCGGACATGACACCAGGAGTGAAAAACTGTGTTTCTCTCAGTGAAACACTCCATCATTATTGCCTTGGAAACAGCCCAGGTAATCAAGTTGAATCCTGGAAATGAGTTTGTAACTACAACTTTCAGAGATGACAATGTTGTCACCGAGGCAGGTTACAATTTGGACTGGTATGTAGCTTATCTCCAGGTTATCAAAGCTCTCATTTGGAGATCTTTTCATAAGCATTCCCCAGTCTTTTGGCTAAGATAAAGTGTAGTATCGACATGCTATACTTGGTTGAAGTCATTAGGTTGCACTTTAGCTTCATTTGAAGCAATTTTTTAAAGCGGCATCTCGGCCTTTTGGCTAAGATGTAAATGAGATCAAGCCTTGGAGGAGGAGCTACACCTACTCCAATCAGTTTGGACCATGGAGATCAAGCCCAAGACAGGAGATGAGAGCCCTGTATTGTTAGCTTGGATCGGGAATGTCCCAACTTGTTGGGAGTCTGAACTGGATTTGATTTGATTGGATTGAATTGGAATAAAGTTTTAAAAAAAAGCATTCCCCATCTTTCCTCAAATTACTTCACACATTTTCCATTGGTGACACAAAACACGTTTGTGCCACCTCTTATGATGTCTTTCAATCCTACTTTCCTACCTCTTTGAGAGAGAGAGTAAATTACAAGTTGGCTGATAGCTGACTTGCAGCAGGCACCTGAGAGGGGGAATTAAGGTGATATTTTATTGGGTCGCATGGATGACGACTTCAGTTCAAAAGAAGAAAGTACAGAAAATGAAGACTTTCCTTCTGCAACCCAGATTTTGAAATGCATTTTTACAGTAGTATGAGCGGAATGAAAGACATATGGGGATGGGTGCGTGTGTGCAAATGCAACGGAGAAGCAAAAGTCTCAGTGTGATAGAAAGCCAGCTGCAGCATGTTAGACTGTATGTACACATCCTGTGGCAAGGTAGATTGCCTATTAACATATGCTAATGTTACGACCAGTCCCTGTGTGAGGTCAACCTGATTTATTATGATTCCAGAAGTGATACCCCTAAAATTGCCTGCTCCCAAGTAAAGAAGGATGAACTGGCTCAGCTGGTTGTAACAAGGTGAACTTGAAAATGATCTTTTCCCTTGTAGATACTTGGACCAAGTCCAAAAGGAGCCATTAGCTTTCTTGAGTTAAAGAAAGAGTGAACTTATTAGTGACTAAAATGTGAGGAGAAAAGAATAAAAATGGTACATACATAAACTCAGGTTAGAAACGAAAAATGAGTCATAGAATCACAGAATCGCTACAGTGCACAAGGAGACCATTTGGCCCATCAAGCCTGCACCGACAACAATCTTTCCCAGACCCTGTCCCCTTCACTCCACATATTTACCCTGCTAGTCCCACTGACATTTAGGGGCAACTTTTTCTTGGTCAAACAATCTAACCTGCTCATCTTTGAAGTGTGGGAAAGTCATGCAGATAAAGGAAAAAGGTGAAACTCCATAAAGACAGTGACAGAAGCTGGAATTGAACCTGCTGTGAGACAGCAGTGCTAACCATTACACCACTGTACCACCCATGAGTCCAAAACTAAAAAAAAATGTATCAGTGTTTAGATTGCCTGTGAGGAGTAGATGGTGAATCATTGCGGTCATTAAGTTGAGTGGTTCTAGTAGCACTGAGTTTATGGTTGGGCAGTTGGTTTAGAGATTCCTGATTCTGAGGCTTGCCAACAAGAGGTGGGGCCACATTGGACTTTGTACTGGGTAATGAACCGGGCCAGGTGTTAGATTTGTTTGTGGGCGAGCACTTTGGAGATAGTGATCACAATTTACTGTCTTTCATTATTGCAATGGGAAGGGATAGAGTCACACGACAGGGCAAGGTTAATAGTAGGAGCAGGGATAATTATGATGCCATTAGCAAGAATTAGGGAGCATAGGATGGGAACAGAAATTGTCAGGTATGGGCATAAATGAAAAGTGGGCCTTTTTCAAGGAACAAATACTGTGTGTTCTTGATAAGTATGTCCCCGGCAGGCAGGGAAGAAATGGTTGGGTGAATGAACCATGGTTCACAAAGGAGGTTGAATGTCTTGTCAAGAGGAAAAAGAAAGTGTATGTAAGGATGAAAAAACAAGGTTCGGTTGGGTAGCTTGAAGGTTACATGATAGCTAGGAATGAGTTAAAGAAAGGGCTTGGGAGATCTAGGAGGAGGCATGAGAAGTCCTTAGTGGTCAGATGAAGGAAAACCCCAAGACTTTTTACTGCTTTGTGAGAAATAAAAGAATGACCAGGGTGAGATTAGGGCCGGTCAAGGATAATGGTGGGAGCTTGTGCATGGAGTTAAAAGAAACAGGTGAGACGTTGAATGGATACTTTTCTTCAGTGTTCACTAAGGAGAAGGGCAATGTTTTTGAGGATGAGAGTATGATACAGGTTGTTAGGATGGAGGAGGTAAATGTTCTGACCGAAGATGTATTAGCAATTTTGAAAAACCTGAGGGTTAGTAAGTCCCCTGGGCTAGATGGGATACATCCTAGGATACTTTGGGAGGCAAGGGCTGAGATTGCGGAGCCTTTAGCTTTGATCTTTGGGTCCTCACTTTCTACAGGGATTGTGCCAGAGGATTGGAGAGTGGCAAATGTTGTTTCTCTCTTCAAGAAAGGAAATAGGAATGACCCTGGTAATTATAGACTGATTAGTCTTACTTCTGTGATCGGTAAGTTAATGGAAAGGGTGCTGAGAGATAGGATTTATGACCATTTGGAAAGATGCAGCTTAATCCAGGATAGTCAGCATGGTTTCATAAAGGTAAGTCCTGCCTCACAAATTTGATTGAATTTTTTGAGGAGACAACTAAGTGTGTAGATGAAGGTAGAGCAGTTGATGTCATATACATGGATTTCAGTAAAGCATTTGATAAAGTTCCCCATGGTAGGCTCATGAAGAAAGTAAGGAGGTGTGAGATAGGAGGAAATTTAGCAGATTGGATAAGTAATTGGCTGTCTCATAGGAGACAAAGGATGGTGGTGGATGGAAAATTTTCAGATTGGAGGGATCAGTGCTGGGTCCTCTGCTATTTGTGATTTTTATCAATGACTTGGAAGAGGGGGCTTAAAGGTGGGTTAGTAAATTTACTGATGATACCAAGATTGGTGGAGTAGGGATGAAGTGGAGGGCTCTTGCAGGCTGAAAAGAGACATGGATAGAATGCAGAGCTGGGCAGAAAAATGGCAGATGGAGTTTAACCTTGAAAGTGTGAGATGATTCATTTTGGTAGGACAAACTTGAATGTGGATTACAGGGTCAACTGCAGGATTCTGAGGAATGTGGAGAAACAGAGAGATCTTGAGGTTCACATCCACAGATCTCTGAAGGTCGCCATGCAAGTGGATTGAGCTGTGAAGAAGGCTCACAGTGTGTTAGTGTTTATTAACAGTGGGTTTGAGGGTAAGAGCTGTGGGGTTATGCTGCAACTATATAGAATCTTGGTGAGACCACATTTGGAATATTGTGTGCAGTTCTGGTCACCTCACTATAAGAAGGATGTGCAAGCATTGAAAAGAGTGCAGAGGAGATTTACCAGGATGCTGCCTAGTTTGGAGGGTAAATCTTATGAGGAAAGGTTGAAGGAGCTGGGGCTTTTCTCTTTGGAGCAGAGGAGGGTGAGAGGCAACTTAATAGAGGTTTATAAGACGATGAAAGGGATAAATAGAATGGATGTGCAGAGACTATTTCCTCGGGTGGATGTAGCTGTTACTCGAAGGCATAGTCATAAGGTTCATGGTAGGAGATAAAGGGGGAATGTCTGAGGTAGATTCTTTACTCAGAAAGTGGCTGGGGTGTGGAATGCACTGCCTGCTATGATAATGGAGTCGGACACTTTAAGAACTTTCAACTGGTTATTGGATAGGTACATGAGCACACCAGAGTGATAAGGAGGGAGAGCTTGAACTTGGCTTTAGACATAGCTCAGCACAACATCGAGGGCTGAAGGGCCTGTACTGTGCTGTAATGTTCTATGTTCTGTGTTCTATTCTGCAGGTTTTGCTGACATGCAACTTGCTTCCAGCAACTAAAGACAGAGACATTTTTAACCTGCCATTGCAGAGATGCTGACAGGATGTTCTTTCGCTGTGGCCTTCACAGAACATAATAGCACAGTGAAATTCACTTAGCCACAGAGACCAGAGTTGCTGTTGGTGTTTACCTCCTTTTCTTGTGTATTCCTGGAAGAGGAAAGAGCACAAAACATGTCTTTTGCTCAGAACTCCTTTCTTTCAACTCACATCATGTCCACAGCCTGGGATATGATTCACAGGAGATGGTTTCTATTGAGACAGAATCAGCCTCCTTTATCTCGACAATTACAGTTCAGTTTCTCCTTTGCGTCTCCTCCATTTAAATGTCTCAGTCTGAAAATTTTGGAAAATTCCATTCTCTCTGGATAAGTCGGTCAAGTGGAATCTATGTAAGAATCCCAGCAGGTGATTGCTTTACAGTCTCAGACAGTTTTTGCTTGTATGTGCCTTTTTAAAAAGCACTTTTCCTTAAAAGTTCAATATGTCCATAAGTAATTTGGGGCTATGATCCATTATCATGGCACTACTCATTCGTACAGAACGATATTTCAACTGACTTTCAAGTTTAATAGCGCACACAGGGTTTCACAGGCTTCGTCACACTAACCAGTAAAGTAAGAACATTGCAGCAATTAAGAAGGTTATATAAATCTCACTGAAACAAAATGATTGAATCATGAATGCAAAGGAAGGCCATTGAGCCTGTTGATTCTGTGCTGGCTCTTTCGAACAGCCACTCCTTGATTCATTACTCATAAGCCTGCGATTATTTTCACCTTCAGCTGTTCATTCAATTCCTTTTTGAAAGTTACCATTGAATCCGTCTCCACTATCCTCTCAGCCAGTGCATTTCCAACTCCTATCAACCAGTTGGCAGCAGGACTGAGGCCAATATACTTGCATGGTTATTCACTGCAGTGTGGGGGGCATATATAACCAGGGGGAACGGAGGTATGGGGACCTGAGCAGGTGACACAAGGGGGGGCCCACGAGGAGAGGGATATTCTGGGACCCAGTGGGGTGTCTGGGATGGTGGTTTGTGGGGCTGGGGGTGGTGGTGTCAAAGGCCTAATTATCCAGAAGTTAGAACTGATTTTAGTTCTTCTGAATTCATTTGAGTAACTCATTGGTAAGTAATTCAGAACCATGTGAAGTCTCTAATTCTAACTTCATGTTTCAAAGAGTTCCAGATACAGGGGAATTGCTTGTCAGAATTCTTGGGAAATTCAGTGCATTAGGACCTCTAAAGGGTTTCACAGTGAATCTTGGTGGGCACCTCCAGGGGACAGCTATTTGGAAATAGGAAGTTCTGGATGATTAATGAATAGTTCCCCTGAACAAACTTTAAGAAGTGTTTGCCTGCTCTACCCTTAATATAATTTCTGTACCATTCAATATCCTGAATGATACAGCCCAAATGCACATTACCACGATTCTGTGTTTCAACTACACCTTAGTAATTTCCCAGTAAATCTGTTTTTCTACCTCCTTTGCTCGAGTTGATATGTATAAAATACAGAAACTAGCAGAATAACTTGTCTACTTTTTCTTAACTCCAATCAAATAGATTCTGTTTTTCTCCCTCAAGGACTTTCTCTCTTCCTCGCACCACACAAAAGTACTCGGTACTCATGGCTGCTTTTTTAACCTATCAGCCGGAAAGAGGTCAGCTCAGAGGTCACTTTTTGCACTTTGGAGGTTTATTCAATCACATTGAGACAAATGGTGGTATAAATGCCTTAGGCCGGACTTTGGATGAGGACCACGTGACAACCACTATCACCTGTAGCTGCAGGAGCAGAACTAACTGCCTGTTCAACCGATATTTACACAGCAGTGAGGGTAAAGGCACAGGGAGGAGTATCAGAAGGGGAGTTGCTCATGGGAAGCATTAGCTACAACTCAGATTGTACAGTATCACAAAACATTGGGATGTGATTGAATTTTTTTTGCACAATTGAAATCAAACTGCCATGTATTTTATAAACCATGTTTGGGCAGAATCTAAAAGAAGGGAAATCATGGGGAACAGGGAGTTCATTGTAATTGATACAGTTAGTAGTCAGAGTGCTGTGAACCAGGAAGCAATTTAGACACAGGTGAGGTGTTGAAGAAGCATCAGCAAGAAAGAGGGAGAGGCAGCTATTCACATGAAACAACTCACTGAGGATGAAGTGCTAAAGGCAAGTCAGTTTATGCAAAAGATCATTCTCAAAGTCCTGATAATTTAAGATGTATTGTTGATTGCTGGCAAGATTTCACTGATGGATTTATGGTTGTTGTTTGGGACACGGGGGCCGGAACCCTACAACCTTGGAATTGGTCCAACAGTGGAAATTTCTCGTCTCACCTGAGCGAAGGCCGTAGAATTCTGCTGAGGGTCTCAGCAGAGTATAGGATTTAGGGGGGAAGCAGATAATTTTGAACTTCCATTCTAAGTGCTGACTTTTAATTTGCCAAAGTATAATATCGTTCTTCGCACCATTTTATTATCTTTCTTCTGTTGTAATAAATACTAGTATTTGTTTGTTTAATGAGGAAAGTGTGAATTCTCACTGTTTTTGCAAATGTTCCTTGCTAATCTCCAAAAGACAAATACACTGTACAAAACCAAGGTTTCAGGTTGGAACACTCTCACACATTGCAGCAGGTTTTTGTAAAAACAGAGACTGTGTTTCCTTGACATTGCAAAATAGCAATATCTCAGGTTGCCTATCAGGTGGTGGTAGTTATCTGCAGCCACTTAGAAGAGGATCGGCTTTTTGGTGGTTCTGATGGCCACATTTTTTACCATCAAAATGACCATCACCAGTAACTATCTGCATCTGGATCCATCCAGGAGAGAGAGATTACGAGAGATATATTCAACCCACATTCACATCTGATAGGTGACAGATCATTTGGACTGAAGTTAAAGGCTGCAATTATGGCCCCATCCACTTTCATGATGGAAGCTGACCTAGATTTTAGATCTTATTTTAATGGGATTTGTGCTGCTTTCTTCATGCGATTATTTTTAGAGATCACTTTTGCAAACAGATGTATTCTGCTATTGGCAATATTTTTATAAAAATGAGTTGTGAACACCTGCTCCCAAATTGTGCATCATTTTAGTACACCAACCACAAGTATTGTAGTATTTTGCATTGGACCAATTAAACTACATCCAGGATTATAAAGTAACAACCCGCCAGCAACATACCGTTATTCGAAGTACCTCAATTACCCTGTAATTGAAGAATCTGTAATTAATCAGGTCATTAAGAAGGGTTAGATCCTCTTCTGTTTTTTTGAGTAACATCTGTATTTTAAAGATGCTGTGAGAGTGTCTGTGGAATGTAACTGCATTAGCCTGGCCTATCCTTGACTACAGTCCAGCACTGGTGTGAATGAATAAACAATACCGTTCTAGTACTGAGATAAATAACACAAATTGAAGTAATCTATTGTCTTAAGTATACGGCTATGTGCACAGGCAGACAAATCCAATTAAATTAAACCTTACAATCTATTTGACCAATTGACTATTAACAACTTGGTATCAAGCTCGGGTGATGCCAGAATTATGTATGAAAGAAAGTTTTGGAACCGTTGTGCTTGTGCACACCAAGGAAAGAGAAACTGGGTGTGTTTTCTTGGGGACAGAGGGAAAATGTTTGTCAATGTGATAATGGATAACGTAGCACTGGGTACGGGAATACCGTGAACCCTAGCAGTGCAATATTTTTCTGGTACAGAGGCAAAATTCCTGTCAGCGAGCAGGGTTAAGATCTTTTTCTGCTTCTATTTGAAGTGGTCATCCATTTGAAATCTTGTCTGCAATATATTATTCATAACTGCACCTTTTTGTTGCTTTGCTCCATCAGTAATTTGATTTTTTATGTTTTGTTCATTAAACTACGGTATTATTTCCTAATTCAGTGTCTGAGTCTTCGTCTGATGGTAATGTCTTTGAACTAAAACAGTTGAGAGGAAATTTGATAGTACTGAGACTGCAAGCCTAAATTAAATCATGTCTAAATTTTAAATGTACAAACCCAGCCTTGACCATTTTCAGGAGCCCTTGTGGAATTAAAAATCTATTGAGCACTCTACGCCTGTGGTGAGGGTTTAAGACAACGTGTCCATTTCCAAGGGCTGTTGGCCAGTGAGTCGGATGACTGCTCTTCAATTGCAACAGTGCCATTGGGAGTGCTGGTCACTGCTGGGATTGCAAGAGGCCTGGAGCAGCAACCAGTGATGAAGGCCTCAGTTGAAAGTCAGTGGGGTGTCAACACAAGTTTAGGTGGTGACTTTCAGTAAACCTTGACCACTTTCTGACTAAACTTACTGAAACAAGCTCACAGGACAAAGGAAGCCATTGAGAACACAGAATTGGGCTTTCAGCCAAAACCCCATTCACTGCAGAGAATCCCAGCCGCGGAAAAGGTCAGTGGATTTCTGCATATATATATATATATATATGTGTGTGTGTGTTCGGATGAAGAAAGGAAGTTACGTTTTTAGGGCTTGAGTTTCCACCAAAAGTTTTAAAGTTTGTTGGGTTTTGTACTTTTGTGCTTAGAAATAAATCAAGTATAAAGAGGATAGTGAATGATATTAATTACAAACACATGCTCTGCATATTAAAACTGAGCAGTTTATTTGTTTGGATATATGAATTTTATATAAAATTAGTTAAATCTAAATATATGTTGTAACCTTGCATCAATTTATATCCTTGAATGCATTTCTTTCAGCTTGCTGTTTAAAAACTATGAGTTCAAGTCTCATTCAAAACTGAAAGTTAAGATAAATTATTGAGTAGATTTGGTTAATAAGATATATACCGATATTTCAGAATACTATCCCACTTTCGACCTTGTATCAATACAACTGGACTCACTGAGCCTAGTCAGGCAGAGGGTGGGGGTCGCAGAAGATAATGTTTGGGGTCGTTATGGAGGTCAGGGGATGTTTATGAGATGGTGGCTCTTGCTGGTGGGGAGCATGGACGTTGATGAACAATTTCTAATCAGGAAGGGCCCCCTGCACTTAAGCTGCATGAAGATGCCAGGGCATGCAGCTTGCCCTCGAACTGGCTGTCGGTCTACCAACAGTGGAGGGCTGAGGCTTTTAAGTGGCCATTGTGATGACAGCCTTCCCTCCAAACACGATGTGGCTCAATAACCAGTGTCTGGCATGGCAGTCTCTCCTGCATTTGTTGTAGAAGAAGACATTGGATTGAGACATGGATTGCATGATCCACGGTCTCAGTTTTCTCTGAGCCCTCCTCCCAGCCTGTTCAGCTTTTTGTACTTGCTCTCCTTACAGTTACCATCCAGGGGGGCACAATCACCAGTGAGTGGCCACCAGTTGTTGCTGCCAAATTTAAGTTTATTACTTTAAGTTTATTTATTAGTTTCATAAGCAGGCATGCATTAACACTGCAATGAAGTTACAGTGAAAATCCTCAAGTCACCACACTCTGGCGTCTGTTTGGAGACAATGAGGGAGAATTTAGCATGGCCAATGCACCTAACCAGCATGTCTTTTGGACTGTGGGAGAATACTGGAGCACCCTAAGCAAACCCCCACAGACATGGGGAGAATGTGCAGTCTCCACACAGACAGTGACCCAAGCCAAGGATCAAACCTGGATCTCTGGCATTTTGAGGTAGCAGTGCTAACCACTGTGCCACCATGTCACACTGCCATTATCATATCTCACTTATCCTTGTGGTAGATGCCTGAAAAATCATGACCCAGTGGCCAATTCATAATTAACACACACCAGAACATTTGAGTTGGTGACCTCATCCTGTTGTTTTGCCAAGAAATTCTGAGAATATACCTGAGGCAGTAAAAGGGAAGCTATTCAGCATTGTTTCCTGCTTAACATGTATTCTCCAGGTCAGGGTGTAAGCTTGATAAATTTGCAGTTTAGCATCCTGAATCTGATTGCTATTGTTCCTCACTCTCTCTTAGTCACTGTGGACAAAACAGCTGCAGTGTTTGTGATGTGTGTGAGTTGATTTCAACATCAAGTGACAGATTGTGAGTGATTGTGGAATCAAGCTTTGTGAAACTATCAACAACGTCCAGTGTCACATTTTCATGCTGATAGAGGATGGTAATATAATGCCTTAGACCATGAGGTTTGTCTTTCTAATGCTGGTGGTCAAACCAAACTCGATACAGCAGTGAGACAGTGCGTGGGATTTTTCAGCTGGGCTTGCCCCACAGCTGGAAATTCCCATTGTGTCCCGTAGCGAGTGGGATGGGAAAATTCTGCCCGGTATGTCTATTTATTTGCTGTAGATGTTCCTGAATATAAAATGAGGAGAAGTGAGGAAGTTGACGAGAGCAACACACCCCAGCTGCTCAATTGCTGCCGAAGATGCCAAAGATATCATTATCAATGCAAGGTTCACTTAGTTTGCACCAGTGGACCAATGTCAAATGCAAATGCATCAGCCACGCATCTGCTATCCCCTAATGCAACTGGTACGAAGAATTCCAATAGCAAACTGAACAAACTTTGTATATTGTCCTATTTAGTCCCATCATTTTATATCTTTTCATTTATCATCATAACTTAAGAGGCAATTTGCCATCCTAAAACCAACAATGGGCAAGATAAAGAAGTGGTACAAAATAAAAATAGTTACTGCTTTTTGATTGGAGCATTTGATGTTATTTCAATCTGGCCACTTGACCCAGGCTCAAACACAAAATCACAATGCCCTGCAACATCATATTGCTCGTGTGTGGCAAATTTCTGCATTCTCTTTGTAATTATGGGCCACATGCTTAGAAGATGTGGCAGTAAATCATATATTTTCTGTTTCTGCCCAATAATTCCAATTTTCATTCAAGGACCAATTAGCATGCATCCAGGTTAGTAGAGTTTGGAGAGGCCAGCACCCTTTGACCTGGAGTCTTGCCATCTGTTGTTCACTTATGAATTGAGTCACCAGGTGAATATTCTACATCTGTCTCATTGGTCCCACTGATGTGTCAGTGTCTGTGTTTGTGTATGGTCTGATTGAGTTCTCTGCAGGTGTATTCTCATTAGTTTACTAATGAATTCACCAGGCAGCTGGAAGCTCCCTGACTCCCTAAACTGCACGTATCTTCACAGCATGCCCTTTTCTGCACTTGTCAGCTTGTAAATCTCGATAGAATCACCTTGACATTCTGCCTCAGATCTCCAATCTCTTCCAATGAGGGAGTGAACAGGCCTGTGAGTGAGGGTAATAACCAAAGGGTGGAGAACACTCAACGAGAGAGACACATGAAATTGCACTGGGTTACGAGATAGTGAGAGTGGTGAGTGGTTTGGACATCTACTGAAGTGCTTAGAAGGGAAAGGATGGAAGAAATTGCAAAGTAAATGTATGTGAGGAGTTATGTGATGGACTAGATTTGACATGGCTAAACAGGAGGGCAGGTATGATTTGTGCACACAAGTAGGATGTAAATGAATGGACAACTGTACTCATCTTTTCTGACTTGGTTAGGTCATTAAAGTATTTTCAGCATGAAAATCATTACGGTACCTGCTAAGAGCCTCTAATCATTCCTGCTTTGCAACAACAGCAGGTTCCTTCAACCCCTTTCTGGAGAAAGTATCTCTTTGCAGCTCATCACTGTTACCAGCAGCACATTAACAGAAATATCATCCATCTTGAATCCAATATTTTAGTTTTTGCATAATTGTCAATCACTCTAAGCTGTATCTTTTGATGGGCTTTTTAAATATGGAGTGGAGATTCATCAGTGCCCCCATGACATTCAGTATCATAAAAACAAAATATCAGGAAGGATGACTGGCAGATGCACTATGTACGTTTGGGTTTTCCAGGAAACTCTCTCTTCCCTCCCTCCACTCCCCACAAGTAGATATCAAGGCTTTAGACATTCACTGCTTTATTATTTCAGGTGTGTGTAAAAGAATGATCATAGGAGACAGGGAAGGATGTGATGTAATATACTAGCATATTACTGTACATTACTGACGGGTGTTCCATGTTAGGGCAGGGAGTTTGTCATGAGAAATTATTCCAGTTACAAGAGTACATTACAGGGATATCATTTTGGAAAAAAACCAGTCAAGGAGGAAAACGTAGCCTGTGATTTTATTGAAACCAATATAGAGCACAAAACATGTGCTTTGATGCCTGGACATCAATTAAAGTGGAAAAAGCAATATTTCTGAACCAACAACTGGGAACTGCAGTAAAATGCCATTCTTCCTTTCATGTGTTCGCCTGGTGGGGGATGTGGTCCTGTTCATGTCTTTTCAATGAACGGCTGCCATATAACTAACACACTGTCAGTAATGCCTGCTCAGGGATCTCTCTCACCTGCCAGGGATGCCTTGGGAGGATTAGTAGATAGGGCCAAGCAGCTTGATAATTTATCACCAGTTCTTCTCCTGTGGCCAACTTGAAGCCGGAACTTTATTTCTGAAAGGCAGGGATGCTACTCGTTGTGTCACAAGATCTCCCCTATTTGAAATCATTAAAATACTCAAATTAGCTGGGGTACCTGGAGCTGATATTAACTGATCAATGTTGATGAGAAATAGAGCAAATTAGCACGGGGAAATCCAGGACACAGATCAGGCATTGAAACTTCTCCTTGAATGAGACAGGAAAGACATGCTGAATAGGAATGATGGCCATGACCTTCAGAAACCCCCAATGAATGAGGAACTAGAGGGCATGACTACAGTATCCAATAATCACATCATAGGAATGATGATCAAAGTAAGAAAAGGTTTTGGAACTATGCTGCTTCGTAATCCAATAATACTGCTTTACACCACAAACACAACTCAAGTGAAAGTTTAATCTAACAGTGTAATCTTTTAATGCTGGAACATGTCTAAGCATTTTGACTTAAGCTACCTAGATGCAGTGCTGTTACAATAGAACCAGGGCAAGAAATGTTTTGCTTGAAAGGGATCACTTAAGATGTAGGTTCAATTAGGAAGTGTACATGTCTGAACAATAATAATCTTTGACACAACACTGGGGATTCAGAATTCACAGAGGCTGCCGGATTGTTGTTTAACCAAGAGTTTCTTCCAGGAATCATATGTGTTTATGAAAAGTCTTGAAGTGTACTCCAGCTGCACTGTACAGGCAAAGATGAATGGTTCTTTGCAATGCAATCTTCCACGGAGGCCAACAGAGCTCTCAGTTATTCAAGTTATAAGTGCAGTGGAAACACCTTTTACAAATGTTCACACTGATCTAGGTTATCTTCTTAAAGATGGTCTTTTGCCCCGCTTCAATGTTCTGGAAGAGTGTAGACAAAAAAACAACATGAGATGTAGATTCACAGACTTCATTGTTCACCTGTCGGTCAAACAGGAGGATGTAGTGAAACAATTCTTACTGCTGGTAACTGTCTCCATCAGTCAGAAATAAAACACCTGGATCTTCACACAATGTCATATTTTGGCCTATTAATGCCCCATGCAAATGACAATAGTTCTATCTGAAAGTGAATGAAACTAGTCGGCTACAGTATAAATGTGATTGACTTGAGTGCAAGTTGGCATAATGAATACAACAAGAAAATATATAGTTGTCAGTGAAACTCAACAGCCAGTAGTTTTTTAACTTCAATTTACCGACTAGGAATTAGGAAGCCAGATTTTGCATGTTAAACTCAAAGACAAACAGAAAAGGGTAAGTTTAATGATTCTAGATGTAGAAATCACTTTGCTGATGGCTCCTTCTGTTAATCGAAGGGTATTATTGACTAGAGTTGAAGTGGGTAACCTTTATTCTACCATACAGTCCTTGATATGGCAAAGCTGTGTTATGTAATGATGGGACCTGACAGCATTCTCTGCATACTTAGTGACATAGTAAGAAGTCTCAGAACACCGGGGTTAAGTCCAACGGGTTTCAGAGCAGAAACTGATAGCAAGTTCTGCACACATGAGGACGGCCTCAACTAGGATTTTGGGTTCATGTCACACTACCTGTAACCCCCACGACTTGCCTGTACTTGCAACATCTCACTTACCGTCCTGTCTGGAGACAATACACATCTCTTTAACTTGTGCTTAATGCTATCTCCACTCACATTGTCTGCATCTTTAAGACTTGAATATCAGATTTGCTGTAAAGACTCGCATTCTAATCAGTATTCTGTAAACTGTGTGTACCTTTATATGCCCTGTTTGTGATCAGAACCGTCCGCTAACCTGACGAAGGAGCAATGTTCCAAAAGCTAGTGGCATTTACTAACAAATAAACCTGTTAAACTTTAACCTGGTGTTGTGAGACTTCTGATTGTGTTTACTCCACTCCAACTCTGGCATCTCCACATCATACCTAATGACTTGCCAGGTATCCTCTTCTGCCAGTTGCAATGTTAGTACAGCATTGAATGTAATCTATTTAGATTGCAAAAAGGTACATATTTTTGCTGAAGGATACACAGGCTCATCTTTCAATCAACTGGGAAATAAACAGATTACAGCAATACTGATTGAACATGAGATGTAATACACGTCTACTTGAAACTGCAGATGATAAAATTACTCCTTTGGTGCTTCTTCTATGAATCTATCCGTTTTGTGAGTGATGACTATACACTGCACTGTCAGATAGCTCACCTATCACCAGAAGAGGTCCACAACAGACTCCATCTTGCTAACCATACACCCAACCCTGGAACACCTGGATAAAAAAGATATCTATGTCAGACTCCTATTTATTGACTAAAGTCGGAGTGGGATTGATGTGAAGAAGCTGCCCGAATGAGGAGTTGAAAAATTCCCTCTATAACCGTGACCTATTCGTAGCATGGGCCAAATTTCATCATGCTTTTGGGGGAAACTAAATTCAACTAACCATCTAAATCTGGAATGAAAATTTAATGTCAGAAATGATGATTGTAGAACTATTGGATTTTTGTACAACACCATCCGATTTTTCAATGTTTTCTCGTGAAGGAAATCTGCTGTCTTTACCTGATCTGGCATATATGTGATTCCATACATATAAAAAGAAAGGACTTGTTGTCTATTGCCTTTCACAATCCCTAGATGTTCTTAAGCACTTTGCAACCAGCAAAGTACGTTTGAACTGTAGTCACTGTTGAAATGTGGGAAACATTGCACATTGTAAACTTTCACAAAGAACAATGTGATAATTATTAGATTATATTCCCCAGAATGCTGGGGAATAACTCTCTCCTTCTTCAATATAGTGCTGTGGATGTTTTACATTCACCTGAAAGTGCAGTCAGGGTCTCCATTTAGCATTTCTTCCAAAGGTAATGGCTGTGAAAATGCAGTATTCTCTCTGCCCTCCTCCAGATATTTCTACCTCAGTCTCTGATGAGACTGGAACCAGCAAAGTTCAGATTCAGAGGTGAGTGTGCTATCAACTGAGCCATGAGATTGAACAGAAACTCTGAAATGCCAAACAGGCTGTTCAGGTTGTCAAGATGTCTCACCACCATTTTTTAAAGGGCAATTAAGGTTGAATAATAAATTGTCTTGCTCGTGACACCTGCATCCCAAGAATGACTGAACTGAGATTACAAATGTATGAATGCAAACACATATATATCTGAGCTGGGGGTTGATCACCAAGTAACAGGTAATGATCACTGTAATATATATGAATGAAAACAAAACTTTAATAATTGTGCATTAATGGGAGCTGTGGATTACAGAGTGTACAGTTTAATGGATTAAAGCTATCAGAGAACTATCAACTCACAGGAGCCTTTATTATATTGTATGTGTCTGTATTGGATTGTTTTTGTACATACCTTATTCGTCAGATAGTTACAACAGTTATCAGTATTTGCACTGGCTATATAAACTGGCAAATCGATGGATTTTTTTTTCCCTTCTGCATTCATTAGATCACCATTCCCTATCTATTCATTTTAATAGGTAGAAATTCATAGGCTAGAGAACACAAAACTCTGGGAAATATTATTAAAACCAATATGTTGCCAATATTTTGAAAAAGATAACTTGTACTAAATCAGTCTCGAGTTATACAATATCTGAATACGGTTTAAAATCAGGAGGTGGAATTCAATCTTTGCTGAGAGCTGGTGTTGGAGGCCGTCTGTTCTGCCCACTTCTCAATTTTCCTTGCCATTGGAATAAATGTGAGAAGGAAAATTGGGCGGGATGTGAAATAGGCAGCCAATCTACAACTATCCGTTTTACATCACCCCTCCCCGCTCCCCCCACCCCAACTGATTTTCCCCCCTCCAAATGTACATTTATAAATCAAATAACCTACCAGCGATACATATGCTCGTATTTAAATATAGTACAATTCAGCTTTAATATCCTACGTTGTTGTTCAGCATCAATCAAGGTAAATCTTCCAATTGGTTCTGCCAATATTCAGCCATGATGTTAATGTAAAATGGAATGCCAATTCACAATTACTGACGACCAATTCCACTTCCTCTTCCTATTTCCACTATCTTGACTGGATTTGGAAATAAACAAAATAAATAAGAGGGAGAAAGGATCATGAGTGAAAATGAGATCTCTGACCTCTTGCAACCTAGTTTGACGGGAATGAGAGAGTGACAGGAAGTAGAAAAGGGACTGAAGGTGAGAACACAGACAGTGGGGATGAAGATTCAAGGGTTGATTTAATGATTCAAAGGAGCAGTTGAGAAACAAAGGGAATGAATGTGTAGTGATGGAAAAGGAGATAATAGACAGAAGAGAAGATATGAAAAGATGAATGGAGATAAATATGCAGAAGAGGACAGAGAAGCAAAAAAAGAAGAGAAAGAGAGACAAAGACAGAGTGAAGAAGTATCATAAAGACAAGGACCAAAGTTTTCAACTTTGAGGATAAAATTGCAGATTATACCAGGAGTATAATGATTGCAATTTTACCTGCATCTGCTTTCATTGCTGTGTGTGTGTGTTTGCAATACCACAGAGGTGCACATCTTGTTACTTCAAAACCAATCTGCGTCTAAGATGGTGTCAATTGAACAGGCTGCTTTGTCTTGGGAGATGTTGACCTTCTTGAGTGTTGCTCATTTCATCAAGGGGAGAGAGTTCTATCAGATTCCTAACTTGTATCTTGTAAATTGTGGACAAGCTCTAAAGACTCAGGAGGTGAGTTACTTGACTGAGAATTCCCAGTGTCTGACCCGTTTTTACAGTTACAAATATGTAGGACCACTTCAATTACTGGTCAATGGTAATTCCTAGGACATTGATAGCGGAGGATAACGACAGCATTGATAGTCAAGGAGAGATGGTTGGATTCTCTCAGACAGATGACTTGCTTTGACATGTAGTTTTCTAATATTGAACCTGAAAAGTGTGCAATTACTTCCAAGAATTATAGTAACAGCTGATCAAAGGCAATTGTCGGCAATATTTTACTGTGTCTATTTGGCCCCAAGAGCAGAGAAGTGTTACGCTTTCAAGAGTTGTTGGCAATGTGAGGCATAAAGAATTGCTCTAGAATCAGAAGAGAAATAATTCTTAATAATGAGGTGGTAAGTTCAGATACTTAAGCAAGTGGATTCAAGGGCCTGTGGAAATAGTTCACCCTGGTCTCTTTTTGGCATTGGTCTGGTGTGCTAAGGGGTTTCCACATCTTTGAATCAGTTTCACAATAATCCTTGATGTGTATATTTGTGTCATCAACCCCAATGCACCTCACATCATGTATCCTTTCAAAAGTTACTTTCTGGCTGATGCATTAAGAGCAGATGAAGGAGGCTCTTCAGAAAAGCTGAATAAAAGCATTTGACCTGCACTATTCACGAGCTGGGAACACTACTCTGCATAATAGCTATTTATAATGCTTAGAAGGTACTTGCATTGTGACAGAATCTCTGATTTCAAAGCTTGTATTTTTTTGAGACAAGCTTTAATTGAAATAGGAAACTGAAAGAGGAAGCCAATGCTTTCTGTCTCCATGGAAACTGAAGCCAGGAGTTTTAGGTTGGCAGGAAGTTGACCGTGATCTGTGTGGTGGGCCACATTTCCCACCATGCAATGTCGGGGATCACGTTTTAATATTTGTAACTCATTGTCGGGTTCCCCACAGCAATCGTTGCCCCACATCCAAAATTCCACCCACGGTGGAGTGACGCGGCAATGGCGCAAATCGCGACTGCTTTCATAAGATATGCACCTGGTAAACTGACCTCTTAGTGGAGTTCAGAGGAGAACAGAGAGCTCACAAAGTAGCAATGCTTCGTTAGTGGGTCAGAAGGGCACAAGAGTAGGCCTTGAGATAACCAGGAGAGGCCTTGTAGGTACTGGGGAAGCACTTGAGGCTAGTGGTGTGAAGGCTCTGGGCTATAGGGATGAAGGCTTCAAGATTGAGGGCGAAGGCTTCAGGACCAGATAGGAGGAAGCGACGGTCAGGTGGAGGAATGGGGCACACTCGACCAGCAGAAGTTGAAAACGGCCAAGTGTTAAATAGACTGTCCTTGAAGCAGCCATCCTGAGGGCCCTTACACTGGGATATGAAGTCTGGCCCAGAATGATGGTGGATGGTCGAGCGTCATGAACAATGACCCTGTGAAATGTTTTGGTGTGGCTGGGATGGGGCGGTGGGTGGGGGGAAGGGCCTGCGGACTCATTATTGACAAGGGCAAGTCTAATGGTGAGACACGTCAGTTATGAGCATTACATTTCAGCAGAGACCATTCAGCTGCACCTCAGGCTAAAGGGACGATCCTTGAAAACAAATGAGGAGAAATTTCTTCAGCCAGAGAGTGGTGAATTTGTGGAAATCTTTGCTGAAGGAGACTGTGGAGGCCAGATCACTGTGTGTCTTTAAGACAGCAATAAATAGGTTCTTGATTAATAATGGGATTAGAGAAAAGCAGGACAATGGGAATGAGAAAAATATCAACCTGTGTCTTATTGACTTCTGGTCTAACTCAATTTATATGCCTGTAATTTGACTGCTCATCCAATTATGTATGTTTACAAAAACTTTTGGTTTTCTAAACTTGGAAAAGACACTGTTGATCTACTTGGCATTTCCCAGTATACATACATTAAATTTGTCTGTTTTGAGGATAAAGCTGATCTGTTTTTCATTAGAAGACATACATACCTTAACAAATCCTACAGAGAATTAGTCTTCTAGAAGTCCCAGTCTCCAATATAATGTTGCACAGTCACATATTGAAGCACTGCAGTTAATTACCAATAGAACTTTGCCAATACTTCAGTTCTTCTTTGAAGAATTTGCATGTTCTATCCTTTTTAGCTGAACTTGTAAGTCAGCTGACCCAGTTTTGAAGACCATTTCTTTCACAGTGGCACAATGATTAGCACTGTCGCCCTACAGTGCCAGGAATCCGGGGTCAATTCCCAGCTGTGCGGAGTCTGCACATTCTCCTCTGTCTACATAAGTTTCCTCCAGGTGCTCCGGTTTCCTCCCCTAATCCAAAAGACATGCCTATTAGGTGCATTCCATGCTAAATTGTCTTTCAGCATACCCAAACAGGCGCCAGAGTGTAGTAACTAGAGGATTTTCGCATGAACTTAATTGCAGTCTTAATATAAGACTACTTGTGACACTAATGAAGAAATAAATTTAAATAAATTATGCCCACTAAATCACCATGGATGTGTGTGAGTGCCAAGGAATGGCAATATGATTCCAAGTCAGGATGGTGTGCGACTTGGAGGAGAACTTGCAGGTGGTGGTGTTCCAATATATCTGCTGTCCTTGTCTTTCTAGATGGAAATGGTCGTGGGTTTGGAAGATGCTATCAGAATATCTTTGTGAATTACTGCAGTGCATCTTGTAGATAGTACACACCGCTGCTACTGAGCACTGGTGGTGGCAGGAATGGATGTTTGTGGATATGGTGCCAATCAAGCAGGCTGATTTATCCTGGATGATACCAAGCTTCTTGAATGTTGTTGAAACTGTGAATATCCAGATATTTGGGGAGTATTCCATCACGCTCCTAACTTGTGCCTTGTAGATGGTAGACAGCTTTAGGGAATCTGGAGGTGAGCTACTCATGACGTAGGGATGCTGGCATTGGACTAGGGTAAACACAGTAAGAAGTCTCACAACACCACGTTTAGTGGTTGGATTTAAACCTGCTGTTGTGAGTTTTCTTACAGTGAGCTACTCTCCACAGTATTCTTGTAACCACTGTTTTCATGTGGCGGGTCCAGGTGAGTTTCAGGTCAATGGTAACCCCAAGGATGTTAATAGTAGAGGATTCAACGATGGTGGCACAATTGAAAGTCAAGAGACGGTGGTTAGAATGTCTCTTATTGGTGATGGTCATTGCCTGATTTTTGTGTTGCGTGAATGTTCCTTGCCACTTCTCAGCCCAAGCCTGGATATTGTCCATATCTTGTTGCATTTGAACATGGAGTGCTTCAGTATTGAGGAGTGCTGGATGAGATGACTGACCCTCCACAACCAGAGCCACCTTCCTATATACTGGGTACGATGCCAACTAACAGAGTGTTTGCCCCTGTTACCCATTGATTCCAGTTTTGCTAGGTCTCCTTAATGCCATGCTCAGTAGAATGTGGCCTTTACGTCAACAGCTATCACTCTCACCTTACATTTGGAACTCAACTCTTTGGTTCAAACATGGACAAATGAGGTCAGGAGATGAGAGACCCTGGCGAAACTCAAACTGGGCGTCACTCAGCAGATTATTGCTGAGCAAGTGCTGCTTGATAGCCCTTCCATTACTTTATTGATGATCAAGAGTAGACTGATGGGGCGATAATTGGCCACAGTGGATTTGTCCTGCTTTTTGTGTACAGGACATACCTGGGCAATTTTCCACATTGTCGGGTAGATGCCTATGTTGTAACTGTACTGGAAGAGGCAAGTTATAGAGCACAAATTTTCAATACTATTTGCTTTTGCAGTATCCAATGCCTCCAACCATTTCTTGATGTCACATGGAGTGAATCCACATTAGTTAGTTCAGTGGTAAGGGCTGTGGTGCACTTTTAACACAGTGTTGCCGATGACTTTAATTGCATAATATTTAAGTTGAAGATGCAACGAGCTAAAATTGTTATTTAATTGTAAAATTATTCAGTATGGACATAAATTCTAACTTGAACCTTTTGTAGCATTGTAAATTCAAATATAAAGAGTAACACTTGGATTAATTGGTACTCTCCCTGTTGCCAAATACATTTACAACTTGTTTGTAGAATCTGTTTTGGGGCTGTTTGAATTCTCAAAGGAATTCCAAGATGAATCATATAGAAACACATATAGTGAATGAAAACTTGAAAGTTAACTCCCCAGAATAATAGAAGTAAGATTGAACCTGTGTGAGAATCAGATGCATCAGCATGGAAGAAGAATTTAATGTTGCAGATGGATGGGGGAGGATTCCTTGAAACTAAGACGTTGCGAAGTAGGAGTGACATTGAGATAAGATTTTAATCCTCCTTTATTGATGGCTATCTGGTTCAGTCTTGTGTATTTGAGACTGGCCACATGTCTAGTTAGTGAAAAAGGTGAGATAGATGAATTTGAAAAATAGCTAAGCAGGTGAATCTATTATGAAACCCACATACGTTTCTGTTGTAAGTACAGCATTTTACTGCAGGATTTATGAAGGCAATTAGAAAAGCAGCTGAACACATCATTCTGTTAGAATGAACAACATACAGCTGTACATTGTAATCATTATTATAGTGGCCAAGAATTCTACATGAGCAACCCCCACCCTCCACCGATTTTGAATTGCATGCTTATACAGATAGTTAACAGGAAGTTTTAAAATTATATTCCAATAATTTCATTATTAAGCAAATTATTTATTTTAAGCAATTCCACAGATAAATGGAAGTGATGACATCCAATAAACAATGAGAATCTTTTTTCATGAGTTACATACATGGAAAAAGCAAAACCATTCAATAAAAATGAGGTGATGAATTAACCACAATGTGCTGGTATTTTAAAACTAGTATTTTCATCAGTATTGTTATTGACAACATTCAATTTAGCTTGGAAAGCATCATTTCCTGAAATCACGCTAAGTATTCAATAATTAGTTTATAACAGTACAAACTATCCCTAGAAATCTTTAAATGACAGTTCATTTGTTAAAATATCACCTTCAAACAAACATATTTAAAATGCCCTGTTTGTAAAACACATTGAAATAACAAATTACACTGACACATGTCTTACTATTATTTATCTACTTTTATTGTCGCAAGTAGGATTACATTTATATTGCAATGAGTTACTGTGAAAACTCCAGCCCTTGCTCGGATACACTGAGGGAGAATTTATCTTGACCAACACACCGAACCAGCACACCTTTCTGCTCTGGGAGGAAAGCGGAGCACTCAAAGGAAACTCGAGCAGACACAGAGAGAACATGCAGACTCCACACAGTGATCTAAGCCAGGAATTGTATCCAAGTTCCTGGCACTGTGAAGTAGCAGTTCCAGTCACTGTGCCACTGAACTACCCTGTAATGAGTAAGCTAATCAACACTCACACTTGCTACAGGATGAATCTGAAATGCATGTATGAGGAAGACAAAGCAAAACCATCTCAGATATTCTTTTCCCTAGTTATCTCCTTGACGAGGGGGCGGCACGGTAGCACAGTGGTTAGCACTGCTGCTTAACAGCTCCAGGGTCCTGGGTTCAATTCCCAGCTCGGGTCACTGTCCGTGTGGAGTTTGCACATTCTCCTCGTGTCTGTGTGTGTGTTTCCTCTGGGTGCTCCAGTTTCCTCTCTCATTCCAAAGATGCGTGGGTTAGGTTGATTGGCCATACTAAGAAATTGCCTCTTAGTGTCTAGGAATATGTGGGTTAGAGGGATTATTGGGTATAATATGTGGAGATGTGGGGGTAGAGCCTGGGTGGGATTGTGTTCAGTAAAGACTTGATGGGCCGAAGGGCCTTTTTCTGCACTGTAGGGTTCTATGATCCTTCCTGGAAATTGAAAATGGGAGGGTTCCACCAGCAATTAAAGGGGAAGGTCCAAGTTCATGAGGCATAGAAAAATGAGCAGAAGATCTGCCCTTAGGCAGATAGGGAGTAGGAATTCTTCCCATTTTTAAAAGGAGTGAAAATCAGAGGACACACATTTAAAATTGTTTACAAAAGGAGCAAATACAATGTGAGAACATTGTGAGTGTTTCACACAGTGAGTGGTTCGGATCTGGAATGTGCTGCCTGGAAATGTGATGGAGGCAGCTTCAATCAAGGTATCCAAGAGTGGATTGGATGATTATTTGAATAGAAACAATGTGAGGGGAATGGCACTAAATCATAATGCTCATCTGGAGAGCTGATGCAGTCACGATAGAACATAGAACATTACAGCGTAGAACAGGCCCTTTGGCCTTCGATGTTGCGCCGACCAATTAGGAAAAAGCAATGACCCTCCAAACTAAACCATTCCCTTTTCATCCATAAACTTATCTACTAACCTCTTAAACGCCACCAAACTTGGCGCATCTACAACTGCCGCAGGCAGGGCATTCCATACCCTAACCACCCTCTGGGTAAAGAACCTACCTCTGATATCCGTCCTATAACTACCACCCCTTAATTTAAAGCTATGTACAATGGGCTGAGTGATCTTCTGCAACATTCAATGATTCTGAGATCATTACTGAAGAAATCTGAAAATACTTCGGGAGGTGATATACACACAGTTAAACGCAAAAATCTGGATGTTGCTGTTAGTATCATGTTGCTCCTCCACTGGATGAACTGTTGTAATCCTTGTTAATAGAATTCACTGAAATTACTGCAATCATATGAACTAAGAGTATTTACTTGTTAGTTCCACATTAAAGACAGCTAAAAATGTTGAGGCTGTTTTTTTTAGAAATAAGTGAGTTTCCAATGGCATAATAATTGAAATTAATGCCAAACAACTTATCTAGCCCTGAAGAAGAAATTCATAAGTGTGGAGTTTCATTCCCAAAGATAAATGTTGGCACAGTAGTGAGCACTGCTGTCTCACAGTGCCAGGAACTCAGGGTCAGTTTCAACCTTGGGTGACTGTGTGGAGTTTGTATGTCCTCCCTGTATCTGTGTGGGTTTCTTCTCGGTGCTTTGGTTTCCTCCCAAACCCAAAGATGTGCGGATTAGGTTGTTTGGTCATGTTAAATTGCCTCTTTGGGTTACGGGAATCCAGCACTTTTTCTCTTTTTGTTTCAGATTTCCAGCATCCACAGTATTTTATTTTTGTGCAATGGTTTACTGTTTACTTGATAATGAAATCAGTTCATGAAGATAAAGATCATGTCCAGTTCAGAGATACACTATTCCATTCCTATAATCACATCAATAAAAGAAAGTCTTGTGCAAGATATAAGGCTGTGTTTTCCTCATTGCTAGTCAGGAATCTTATCACTGTAATCTAGCAAAACAACTTTAACTCAAGGTAATAAACTGCGGGAGAGTAGAACAGCTTAGTCAAAGTGCAACATGTATCGTCACGGTAAAGAAAACCAGTCCTTACTGAAGAGATGTTCAAACCATTTACTGATCTGGTTGGCAAGTTTTATTTGTAATGATTGTTCTGGTGATTTTTGATCAATAAAATGCACCATTGTAGAGACAGTGCAGATTCAAAGAGCTGAATGGTCTCCTGCACTGTAGGGATTCTATGATGCTGTCACATTTTTGAAAAAACAAAAATATAGATATTATTTTTTCATTTGCTTCTTCCAAATATCTACTTTTTTGTATCTGTATTTTAAAATTTTATTTTCTACTCTTTAAATATAAGTTTTAATAAATATATGCTAATACCAAATATATTGGACTCAGTGGCTAAATGTCTTGGCTCTGTAGCACTCAGAGTTTTGATGCAATGACTAATCTAGATGAGCCATTCATGATTGATGAGTGTACTTGTCCTGATTTGTTGTGGTCTGTGGTACCCTGCACAAACTTGCCACCATGTGGGTACAATCCTTGCCACCAAAGACATTTCAGTCACTCGGGAACGGGAAGAAAAAGAGGCAGGTGGATGACGAGGGGCCCTTTCGAGGCAGGCTGTCCATGATTGCCTTGTCTACCATTTCACTAAATACAATCCAAATCCCCATTCCATAACAGTTGCACACTTGACTTCCCTCATCGCTAACAATTACACCACCTTATTACCACAATACTGAAATAAAAATCACGACAGAACAATCATTACAAACAAAACTTAGCAAACAGATCAGCAAATGTTTTGAACATCTCCCCAGGAAAGATTGGTTTTCTTTCCAGTGAGGAAACATGTTGCACTTTGACTAAGCTGTTCTACTCTCCTGCAGTTTATTGCCTTGAGTGAAAGTTGTTTTGCTGGATTACAGTGGTTATAAGATTCCTGACTAGCAACAACGAAAACATAGCCTTATATTTTGTACAAGCCTTTCTTTTATTGATGTGATTATAAGAATGGAATAGTATATCTCTGAACTGGATATGATCAATATTTTTGTGAACTGATTTCATTATCAAGTAAACAGTAAAGAACAAAAATAAAGTACTGTGGATGCTGGATATCTGAAAGAAAAAGAGAAAATGCTGACAGCATGTGAGGAGAGAAAACAGGCATAACGTTAGATTTTACAGCCCCCACTTCTACTGATGTATTTGAAGGCAGAGTGCATGTGGGTGCCAGACCTCCAGCTTCCCATACGTTCCTGATCTGTTCCCATGTTATGGGAGCAGTTAAGACGTTAGGCAACTAACAAGATTGTAGTTCTTGTGAGGTCCATAAGTGGCAGTTAATGGTCATTTGAGGACCTTATTTCACCTTCACTGCAATAAAATATGTGGCTGGGCAAAGTATAGGAAAGGCAACCAGTCCAATAAGTTTCAAACCATGGGTAAGGAAGAGGGATATTATTTCCTTTTTCGGCTGCCCAATGTGCCCATCAGTACTGCCCCTCAAGTTCACACTCCCCTCGTTACCTCTGCCTCTAAAACCAGAATGTAGAAACCCTACAGTGCAGAAGGAGGCCATTCAGCTCATTGAGTCTGCACCAACTCTGAGTGTTTTATACCCTTGCCCTTTCAACCACTCTATCCCCGTAGCCCCACACGTTTACCATCGCTAATCCCCCTAACGTACACATCTTGGGACACTAAGGAGCAATTTAGCATGGCCAGTCTTCTTAACCTGCACATCATTGGAGTGTGGGAGGAAACCTGTGCACCCAAAGGAAACCCATGTAGACATGGGGAGAACGTGAAAACTCCACACAGACAGTCACCCAAAGCTAGAATTGAACCTGAATCCCTGGCTGTGAGACAGCAGTGCCAACTATTGTGTTACTGTGGTGTTTGACAACCCATCTCCCTCTTTCACATTACGAGGAACGAAAAACTTGGATTTGCCTTTAAGTCTAAAAGACATCTTCCTTCTTCTGGGGGATTGCCTGTAATCCCAGCAATGCCCACTGTTTGCTTCTGGCATTACTGGAGTATAGAACTATCAGCCAATCAGATTAGCTGACACTTCTGGAATGTGTAATTTTATACAACTACTTCCCATTTATATACCAGCTCCCTGTAGCTAACAGTAAATATTTTAAAATTATTTTTGGACCTATTCACTAGTTTTCAGTAATTTTATACTTGGGCCCCTCAATCTCTCTGCTTACCCCATGGTTCCTCATCTTTTCAGAAAATACTGGAGTCCCTTTCTCTTGGGTATGAAATGGATAAGCTCAGACTTCTTCACACTGAATGAATCTGCTGCTGGTTTTAATCTATCAATATCCCTTTGCAAATGTTTACTTCCATCTACACTATTTACCATGGACCAGCTATCAATATCAGAACATGTGGACATTTGGACATCTGGCTTTATCTGAGTCATGGACAAGTCAAAGAGGATGCTAAAGCCCAAATTCAAATCCCAGGAGACTGGACAAGTCAAATTCTGCTATTGAAGTATCACTGACTAATACAACATATTTTTGTCAAGGTTTCGATTGATAGTTGTTTTTTGAGAATTTACACAATTCTCAAAGAAGGCAGTCAAGTGAGTGCTATTGTTCCACTACTTGGGATGTTGGTTAATGTTTGTCATTACCTTACCTGAAGCACTTCATAAGTACATCACAGAGACAAAAATCAATCTGAATGCATTAATCATCCATCCGTTCATAGGACACTGTGGTAGCATGATTAGCACTGCTGCCTCACAGTGCCAGGGATGTGGGTTCAATTCTGGCCTTGGGTGACTATGTGGAATCTGCATATGATGGGAGACAATGCATGAGTTTCCTCGAGGTGCTCCAATTTCGTCCCACAGTCCAAAATATTTTTGCCCCAAATGAGGTGGATTGGCCAATATAAATTCTCCCTTACTGTACCCTAATGTGAGTAACTTCAATGCAGTGTTAATGTAAGCTTACTTGTGACACAAATAATAAGCATTTCTGTGACTTGCTGTCTCTTCACTGGTCAATCTCAAAGTCTAAGACCTGAGGCTGCAGTCCTCCTTTAACTTACTGAAACAACCCTGAAATATAGGGAAGGGAAAAGGAATTGCGAGGGCATAAGTGTGTGCTGGGCATTTATTTCAGCCCCATTTCTAAAACAACATCACTATTGAATCAGATTTATACTTGCAAGCCTTGATGCACGATACACAAAATCAAAACAGAGAAATATAACATGCTCGTAACTATAAGTGCTTTTTTTTCCAATTAAGCCATCAAATTGCATCATCAGATAATATAATCGATTTTGATGTTTTCTCGCTGTTTTAAACAAACGTTCACAATTAATTGAGTTGGCACATCGGCATTGCTTTTGACCATGTTCCTATGCAAGTTCCTCCTGACTCACGAAGATAAACACATCTTTGATGTATGGGTAATATATGGACTGCACAACTATCAAGATTGGGTAGATATCTATTTTTATGTCATATACATTAAATGTGTACCAGATTTAAAACAAAGATTCTCATTGCCTTCCGAATGTGTTGGAAGGTTTATAATAGTGTAGTATTGCTGGGAAATCTTAACACAATTGGCAAACAACAAAGGAAAGCAACAGCAGCTAATTTGCTTTTATAGGTTTGGCTCCTGATGTCAGAGCTTCGGTCTCAATTTTCTGCCTCTCATCCTTATTTGTAATTACTTCAGCTCTGTGAGAAGAATGAAAAGTGAAGGAGTGTACCCCCACTTTATTTTCAGAAGCGATTAAATATTCACAATTATAAATGATTGAAAACTAGTGTTACTAACACCATGAATGGTCGTGAAGTAGCCATCACAGATGTAAATTATTCGATTAGTTGTCTCATCCTATCCTCGGCAATGCAGCAATCGACAACGCAAATTAAATGGGGGACCATATTAATCAACAATATTGGTCCATAATCTGCCGCAAAAGTACCGGCGAGGCAATTGAAGATTGTGGTTAATTAGAGTCATCGAGGTTTACAGCATGGAAACAGGCCCTTTGGCCCAACTTGTCCATGCCACCCTTTTTTTAAAACCCCTGAACTAATCCCAATTGCCCACATTTGGCCCATATCCCTCGATAGCCATCGCACCCATATAACTATCTAAACGCCTTTTAAAAGGCAAAGTTGTACCTGCCTCAACTATTATCTCTGGCTTGTTTCAAACACTCACCACCCTCTATGTGAAATAAATTGCTCCTCTGGATACTTCTGTAACTCACCCCTCGCAACTTAAACCTATGCCCTCTAATTTTAGATTCCCCAATGTTTGGGAAAAAATGTTGACTATCTAGCTGATCTCATTATTTTATAGGCCTCTATAAGTTCATCCCTCAATCTCCTACACTCCATAGAAAAAAGTCTCTGTCGAGCAAGCCTCTCCTTATAACTCAATCCATCAAGTCCCGGCAGCATCCTAGTAAATCTTTTCTGCACTCTTTCTAGCTTAATAATATCCTTTTGATAATAGAATGACCAGAATTGCACACAATATTCAAGTATGGCCTTACCAATGTCTTATACAACTTCAACAAGACATTCCAACTCCAATATTCGTTGTTCTGAGTGATGAAACCAAGCATGCCGAATGCCTTCTTCACCATTCTTTCCAACTGTGACTCCACTTTCAAGGAGCTATGAACATGTACCCTTAAATGTCGTTATTATACTCAACATATTTATCCAATGCCTGACCAATATCCAATGCCATCCAGAGAAGCCGTCCACTCAGTGTCATCTGCAAACTTACAAACTATGCCTCCTTTATTCTCATCCAAATCATTAATATAAATGACAAATAACAGTGGGCCCAGCACTGATCCCTGAGGCACACCGCTGGTCACAGGCCTTCAACTTGAAAAACAATTCTTTACAACCACACTTTGGCTTCTGATGAGAAGCCAATTTTGTATCCATTTCAATACCTCACCCTGGATCCCATGAGATTTAACCTTATGCAACAACCTATAATATGGTACCTTGTTAACCTTCTTAGTTATCCCTTCAAAAAATTCAGTCAAATTTGTGAGACATGATTTTCCACTCACAAAACCATGCTGACTGTCCCTAATCATAACTTGCATCTCTAAATGCCTGTAGATCCTGTCTCTCAAAATACCTCCTAACAATTTACCCACCGCAGATGTGAGGCTCACTGGCCTGCAGCCCTTTTTAAACACAGGCACAACATTTGCCACTCTCTAGTCTTGAGGTACCTCACTCTTGACTATCGATGATACAAATATCTTGGCTAGGGGACCCGCAATTTCCTCCCGAGCCTCCCACAATGTCACGGGAAACACTTCATCAGATCCTGAGGATTTATCTACCTTGATGCGCTTTAAGACTTCGAGCATTTCCTTCTCTGTAATGTATACAATCCTCCAGCCATCACTATTTATTTTCCCAAGTTCTCTAACATCCATGCTTTTCTCAACAGTAAATACTGATGAGAAATATTCATTTAGGATCTCACCCATCTCTTGTGGATCCACACATAGATGACCTTGTTGATCTCTAAGAGGCCCTACTCTCTCCCTTGTTATTCTTTTGCCCTTTATGTATTTGTAGAAGATCTTTGGATTTATAAAGATTAAAATTATTTATCTGCAGATGCTTTTATCATAATTTCTCTATTGAAACTCATGATCAATTTGCCATGAACCAGCACAGTTATGTAAGTGGGTAATATTAAAACATATTTAGCTTAAAATAAAATTTGGAGTGAAAATATAGTTCTTTGCATTCAAAGGAGGTGATTTGGTAGAGTGTGATTATTATGGTTAAAAATCAGTTTATCACAAAAAAAACTCTTAGAGACTCAATTGCGTCTGCTATCAATTGTGAATAAATAACTAAAGATTATATTCTTTAAAAATGCGAAGCATTTATTTGTTGCATTTGGCTACAGCAGGCAGTTTCTCAAATTTTATTTAATATAAAACTTTCTAAAATGTGTTGTCTGTCCTGAACCCATGAGAATAGGAACGGTTTTGAATGGTTTCTTGAAGGCCTGCAAATGAGTGCAATTAACTGAAGTTCCCAATGGACGCTCCTTCATTCTGGAGGTGTGACCAGTTTTGTTAGCAGCGCTGATTTGCAGTGCAGCATTTTGTAAAGTAGATCAAAAGATTGCAGAAACTCAATTTGTGCTGAAAGCAATTTGAATTGTAATATGTGCGTGATAATATTGCTGATTTTGTGAAAATTGCGGTGAATAAAAGTGGAAGCTCCACAGCAAGCTGTTTAATATGTTGAATGGCTGTCAAATAGAAGACACAGGAAAGTTGTTTCCACTGAGAGAGGAATCAGTAGCCAGAGGACACAGATTTGAAGCAATTGACAAAACGGATGAGAAGGCAGATAACATTCTAAGTAGCATGTACAATGGATAAAGGGGAACCAGCGGATCTACTGTATTTAGATTTCTAGAAGGCACTCAGTAAAGTGCCACATCGAAAGTTATTGTGGCAAATAAAAGCTCATGTTATAGAGTTTAAGATATTGGCGTGGGTAGAAGATTTGGCTGGCTAACAAGGAGTAGGCATAAATGGATCATTTTTTGGTTGGTAGATTTAATGAGGAGTTTGCCACAGGGATCGTGCTGGCACCTCAACTGTTCACAATTTCCATCAATAACTTTGATGAAGGGATTGTTGCCAAATTTGCTGATGAATACAAAGAGAGGTAGGAAAGTAAGTTGTGAAGCGAATATAAGGAGGCTACAAAGTGATATAGCTTGGTTAAGCAAGTGGGCCAAGATCCAGGAAATTTTGGTAGGAAGAATAAAAAAGAATCATACCATCTAACTAGTGAGAAATTCCAAAGCTCTAAGGTGTAGAAAGATCTGTGTGCCCGAGTGTATGAATCACAAAAGGCTTATATGCACGTACAAGTAATTCGGAAAATTATTTATTGTAAGGAGAATTGAATACAAAGGTAGGGAGCTCTGATGAGAGGTCAGCCAGACTCAATGTTGGCTTTGCTCTCTCTCCACAGCTGCTGAAATTTTCCAGCATTTTGTTTTTGTTTCAGATTCCAGCATCCGCTGTATTTTGCCTTTCCAAAAATAAGGAGGTTATACTTCATTTGGACAGAACTCTAATGAGAACACATTTGGAGTACTGTGTTCAGTATTAATTATCTCATTTAAGGAAGGATATAAACGCATCAGAAGCCATCCAGAGAAGCTTCACCAGATTAATACCTGGAAAGTGCAGATTGCCTTATGAGGAACAATTGGACAGTGTAGGTGTCTATCCTCTGGAGTTTAGAAGAGGTAGACGTGATTTTATTGAAATATATAAGATCGTGAGGAGCCTTGACAGATTGAACCTGGAGAGGCTGTTTTGTCTTGTGGATGAATCAAGAACCAGGAGTCACTGTTTAAAAATAAGAGGCTAGCCCACTTTCAACAGATGAAGTGAAATGCTTTCACCCAGTCTTTGATCTCTTCCTGAAACAGTGTTGGAAGCAGAGTCTTTGAATATCTTGAAGGTAAAGGTAGATCATTGATAGACAATGGGTTATGGGAAGTAAATAAGCAGTTAGCTTATGGGGTCAGGCATGACTTGATTAAATGGCGGAGCAGGCTCGATGGGCTGAATGGTCTACTCCTTGTTCGTGCGTATAAATAGACTATCTATGGATCGAATTCAGGGTTTCACAAGGGAATTGGATACATATTTCAAAAAGAAAACATGGCATCGTGAAAGAACAAGGGAGGACGGAACAGATGGGTTAAATAGCTCTCTGTAAGTTGCATGGTTTAATGATTCCAAGCTGAAGCGAAAAGAACTATTGGAATGATGTGAGAGAATTGAACTTTGGAGTGAGTTAAGAGAAAGTGGCTTTCCAATTTTGGAAGGATCACAAAGGATGTAAAATAACTCGAGAAGATTAGTTGAAAATAAAACACAATAGGACAAGTGGGTACAAGTTCAAAGTAAAATCTCGAGACTTTTAGCGAGATACTCCTCATACCAAGACTGATCAATATGTTAAATGGATTCCCAAGTCGAGTGGCGGAGGCAGGACCCTCGGGATGGTTTAAGAACAGCTGCAAGTACTGATAAAAGGGATGTGGACTTGTTTGCCGCAGAGATAAATTTGCAATGGGCTCTTTTCTATATCAAAACCTACAAGGTGGCGGTTTTGTGGAACTCGGTGAGATTGCTTAACTTGAGCGGAGCAACTAATGTCCCGAAGAAAGTAATGCACGTTGATATCAGTGTGAAATGTACATTTCCCACACAAATTGATCTTGCTCTGGCGAAAAGCCATTCTGCTCAGCAGTGACACTTGTGGTCAATCAGTGATCCGCAGCATAATGATCAGTCACAGAATGTTTAACAGCACAAGGTGTGGGCTAGATGGACAACAGATTTAAACAATTCGACATGGAAATTCACTTCATTTTATTTCATAATACATCAATTTTTAAAAAGCCATATTAAATATACATAAATAATGTGTAAGGGTTTTCTCAATATTTGTCAGTATCGGCAATTTCAATACATGTTGCTTTTTCATCTGCTTATATGGCCGGTTTTACATCAGGCAGGAAAATATATTAAGAGACTCCTGTAATTGTAGATATCCATCGCTGAATGTCTATATTGCAACATCAGCCCTTAGCATTTAAGATAACAACGTGTCCATCACTATACGCTTTTGCCCTGCATTTCCTCCAATTCAGCTATTAACCAGCAAGTGATTCCGCCATTCATTCATTCTGACTGAGCGAGGAATAACGCCGGTTACATGTTGGTGTCTGGAAAAAGGGTCTGCTCAAGAAGGCCAGGAGCGAAAATAGTGCGTTTGAGGAGAGTTGAATAACTTCACATGACGTGAAAGAGAGAGATGTGTGTGAGAAATAACAGGGTGCCGCGCAAAGGCAGATACATGGATTGTAGGATAAGAGAGCGGGGCTGTGCATCAGTGGGGAGAGGAGACGTGTGCGCCAAAGAAACGAGACAGCGTATAACAGAAGGCGAGATATTAAATAGCTGTGTTGACGTGCTGCTTAAAAATAAGTTGAGAACGTAGCTCTGGGCATGTATTTGATGTGTACATCACAGAATGCGTTAACAAGAAAAATCATGTTTTACCAACAGTGATTATATAATTTTTTTTGTAAGCTTCAATCTCGTCAGTCTGTTCCATGTAAACTTTCAATTGAAGAAACACTACCATAAAGTTTATGTCACCAAGGGAAAACGTATTTTTTTAAAAAAGGATTTATCTAAATTGCATATCAAACAAAGTTACATGGGATCAATGGAAATTTTTGGGTCTAAATGGGTTCTGAGTCGGGGCACTGTGCTACATCAGAGCAACATATGGACGCGGGGAAACAGGGAGATTCTTGCTGTTTTGTATGTCGGTGCAGACATATTCATGAACGAATGCCATAAATTTCCAATGAGGGCTTCGTTGCTCAGTAGAAAGTGTGCATGAATAGAAACATTGGAACTGATAATTCAAAAGGAATCAGATGAGATAAGGAGACTGCAAGGCAGCGCGTTGCAATGCATTGCGTGAGAGGGTGGCGGAAGCTGATTCAACGGGAACTTCCAAAAGGGAATTGGATAAACCTTTGTAAAGAGGGGGGCAATATGGACAGCGAAGAAAAAAAACAAGACTGCTAAAAGCCAGAACGGGAGGAGGAGGGGGCGATGGGCCGAAGGGTGTTGCAATAGCCTATAATTGAGGGTAGGAGGTCTTGTGGCAAAGTGGTAGCGTCCCCTTGAATCAGAAACTCCAAGTTCAAATCCAACCTCAGAAATTGGTGGCCCGGGGAGGCGCATTCGTAACGCGGGTTGATAAAACAACTTTGGGAATCTTTCCATACAATTCCCTGAAAGGGATGATGTCTTCTTGAAAAAAAAAATCGAAGATGTTTGATCATTTGCAGCAAAACGGCTCTTTTCTCCCCCCCCCCCAACTATTTCCCTTCAATATAGCGCTGAACTTTAGAAATAAAGCCAGCTTGCTTTGCCCACTCAAATCCAATCCTCAGTACAGATAATACACATGTATTATCTGCAGTGCCATCTTTCCAAAATTTCATCTTGGGGGAAAAAAAATTATGTTTTGAAGAATATTGGGCGTCTGAGTGAACGCCGTGCGGATAAAGTGATCCTATTGTTCACTAACAGCTCATTCTCCAGGCAGGTGTATATGTATATATATATATATATGTGTGTGTGTTAAGGAGAGAGAGAATTTATAACAGGAAATGGGAGCTAAAGTCGGTGATTGCTATCAGGTCATCTTTTCACAGCCTGTAGGTGGCACAAGTGTTCTTCAGCTGAACCCCTTTAACCCATTAGGTGGAGAGAGAGATTGAAAGGCCAAACGGCACCGATTGTATCTTCCAGGGACGAGGTCTGCAATGGTATTGGGCATCGCGATGTTATCCTTGCCAAGTGCAGGGGGAGGGATGGCAACACGAGCTGAGCTGAGCAAAAGGTGATGGTGACAATACGCTCGGATTGATTGCCTCTTCCTGGGCTAAGCAAACTTAGATATGTTCTACTCCCCCCCCCCAACCCCCCTCCCTCTCTCTGGAGTATCTGACATTGCTTAGAAGCTGACAGTGTCCCTCGGTGGAGTGTTTAACCCCGTGTATTTAGAAAACATCTCGAAAAATGAAATGATGTATTGCTGAGAGATCGCGAAGGACGGATGCCTCCCCTCTCCCGCAGTTCTCACCAGACACAAGTTAAGGGGTCCACATTCCCCCCCCCTCCCACTTCAATATAGAGTATCTAATTTCTGGGTGATGGTAGCTGTGTGTTCTTTGGCAAGGCGTGTGGGCAATATCGAGGCAGGCGTGTATGAATTTTAAACATCTCTCCCTTTCTGACGTTGCCACTTTGAAGTTAAATGCTTAATTACACGCCATTATTTTTGCATCTCCCCCAATCCCCCCCCCCTAACCCTTTTGGATTCTCTTGGAGTTGGCTGGCCACCAGCAGTGGGATATATATATATATATATATTTCTCTCTCTCTCTTTAGTGCACTTTTGGATTGAGGCAGCCAAGGCAAGTGGGAAGGAACCTGGAGTTTGTGCCCCTCTTGGTCGAGAGATGGTTGAGTCCTCGTTCGAGGTTGCTGTGGTATCCCAGAGACACATTCACTCGCAGTAGTGTTCGAGTGCCGCGGACCAAACAAGCGAAACTCATCGGGGACACACATATACACACACACACACACACACACTACACAGAGGGGGATTTTTTTTTTACAACCAGCATGAAAACGGACTGCAAAATCCAGGGGATTTCGGCTGGAGATTGGTTGACATCCATTTTTCGGACAGGCTGTTGTAGATGCTGCAGGCGCGGACTGTCTTTCCTCGGGAAAGCGATGAGGACGAAAAGTGGAGTTATATTTTCATACCTTGTCTTTTTATTGACGATCACATGTGTGGAAGGTAGGTTTTGGCTTCTCCCTCTTAACCCCCCCTCCCTCCCCCCTTCTTTGCTCCCATCCCCTTTTTTTGAATCTTCTCCCTCAGACAGGAGAGGGACACGGGAACCACCTGCGCGGAAGAATTGGGGAGTGGGGGGGGGGATAATGATAAGACAGCAGAGGGAATTGGTGTGTTTTATGTTTTAAAAAAATTTGAGATGCTGGCAGATTGCATTGGACTTGCCTGGGCTGCCCGCTCAATGCAGTAATCGAGCCCAGGGCTCAATAAATATTCTTGCAGAATGCTCAATAGAATACGTGAGTTGCCTCATATATCCCTTAACTATTTGAATTTCGTGCAGTCGGTTATCAGAATCCAGCAAACACGGATTGGGAAGCGGGTTGGGTTTGGAGAGGGGGTGGGGGGAGATTTCCTGCGTTTAAATGCTCAATGCCGGTTTCCACTGGAACGGGTTTAATTTAACAGCGTTTAATTACCGACGCGTGTAATTCAGAGACTGCTGGAAGATGCTGTGTTTTCTCGGTCACATTTTTTTCTCTGTACACTTCCACGTAGGGGGAGATGCAGCAGCAGATGAACGTGGTGGCTTGTAGGTGTTTCTGCACGGCCAGAGCAAGGCTTTGACACAAATTGCTCCAAGCCTTTTTAACGAGACGTGATTTTTAGACCTTCTTCTGCAGCCCCTCGGCACAGGCGTGAGGTGTCATGTGTTAGTGACACACACGATGAGAAAAATCACCGAATGGAGTCTTAGAAAGTCTAGCCCCTGAATCCGAGAGACCTGTGCTCAGGGGAGCCACAAGGATGCATGTTCCAGAAATTGAAATCCAGCTCTGGTGAACATCCCACCAGAGCAGTCCTTCACTTTGTGCAAATCCCCACATTGTTGCAAGTGGCGCACATGTCCATAGCTCTTTAAACAGAGAGGAAAAAAATTCTACCTCGCCAAGCATTTATTTGCAACACCCTATTTAATTCCGATAATAATTCTCCATTTTACTGGGGAGGGTGGGGGGGGGAAGGTCCATCATTTTTAAATGGAATCAACAGTAGCAGAAATGACAGCTGGATCTTCTGTGTTCCTATTGAGACTCCCGCGGCAGAAACCCCGCTCCCTCTCACAATTCTGCTGTTCTTATCACCCCCCCCCCCCCCCCACCCCCCGAGTCACTTCTCAGGTGTATTCTCGTCTGGACCCAGCCATCGCTGCCTTTGGATTCTCCATGCTTGGGATTTAGCATTTTTTTTTCCAGAAAAAAAATCTCTCTCTCTCCCCCCTTCTCCTGGCACGAGGGGTATGCTCTTGAACTGGATTCAAGTTGTTTCTGTATATAAAGCGGGTTATTGTAAGGCTTGCAGCTGGCTCTCGCTGTGAATAAAGCCGAGATTTTTTGCCTTTCAGTTCTATCGTGCCGGGTTTCAGGCTTACTTGGGGGGTGGGGAACGTGGGGAGTATATGAAATTATCCACTCCGACATAATTTCCTGCATACTTAACACAGCGGGGCTGAACTTTCACACGAACATTATTATGGGGCAAGGGGAGAGAGGTCCTAATGTCACCCTTTGGAGATATTATACATTAAAGGGAGATGCATTGCCCCCCAGCCCAATAGTGATTGTCAAGTAGAATGAACACATTTTGGAAGCTTCGGATGACCTCTCTCATGTTAAAATGGGAACACTTTTGTAATGAATCAACCTTCCCAGCCTTTTTGAAGCCACAAGTTTGCTGTGTGAGCTTATCCAGTCGATGATGGAGATGTGCCTCTTGTTGTGGGTGGGTCTGGGGAAGCATGTACAATGATTCTGGTAGCCACGGTTAAAATCTGAAACTGCAGCAGATGACACGAACAGCAACAAGGCTGTGAGCATATTGGGGACTTTCAGGAAATCCTCATCTGTCTCGGTGGGGCTGCTAACAATTAGGCTGTCAATTTATTTCAGCTTGGTTGGGATGTGCTATCCCCCGCTGCTGAGCACCCGTGTTGAGTCTGATGATGTCAAAGAAGTGGGCTTTCTTGCAGTGTGGGAGAGGAGCTGGGTAAAGGATGTCAGCTTGGAGGAGGCAGCATTCCAGAGAGCTGGAACGCGGTATCGGAGCGGGTGATTCAGGCCGATGGGACAGATAGTATAATTAGAGGGCGGTGGATTTCCATGCGCCGCTCCGAGCACGGTGCTTCTTATTGATAACCAGACCAAACATCAATGATAACCCGTGGAATCTAACCGGGGTTCCGCCGGGTTTAAATTTTTTAAACAAGTTTCCTTTGAAGTCAAATTGATGCGGGGTCGACGTGCCATTGGCTAGTGATGGATTGTTTCCAAGTTGTTGCTTTTCTGGAGTCTGTAACCTTTTCAATTATTCCCTTCTCCCACACTGCCCAAATACTAGAATATTCTTAAAACAGTAATTCCACGGCAAATGATGGGGGGAAAAAAAACCTGACAGTTAAATACATCCCTCACTCTCACACAGATTCTATGTACATAATGGGCAGACACACATAGAGTACATAAGGCACAGACCACTCATATACAGAGAGATATCCAATCTCGACTCTAATCAACATACATGTATACACATATACATACATACACACGTACATGCACACATATACACACGTACATGCACACATATACACACGTACATGCACACATACACACGTACATGCACACATACACACGTACATGCACACATACACACGTACATGCACACATACACATGCAAATTATCCCACAAACAGACTTGCAGCTCATGCACACACACAAATGCGTACATATGCTCACATATACATACATATACATATACACATACATGCATACATCCATACACACATACGTATATATACATGCAAACAGAGTTAGAAGCAGATTTGCAGCTCCTGCAATAGTAACAACACACAAGCCTTAGTACTCTCAATCCTAAATCACGCGAAAAAAAAACCCAAGATGCGCTACCCACTCCTTCCACCACACATCGCCACACGGGAACGCGAGAGTTAATGGGCACGGGCCCTTTGGAAGGGGGAGGGTAGTAAATGTGATGAGAAGGCGCTGGAGACGAAGCTCTGCTACTCCCGCGTGATGCGTGCTGTAGACAGGAAAGGTAGCAATGAGATTCCGCTGACCCACGGCAATGGTGCCTTGGGATATTCACCGTGTGACCACCTTTAGTATTTCACATGTAGCGAAGATAACCAGGGTTGGCGACTTCGCTGGCGAACGTTTTAGACAATCCTCTTCCTTTAGCTGGGGGAAAACGCACATTGGCAACTGGGGATATCTTTGCTCATTGGTCAATTCTATGCTCATTAATACGATGTTAGGGCATGAATTTATTTATCTTTTTGCCTTTATGGCGAGGTAGAAGTACAATTTCACTTCTTTCCTCGACATAGCCAATTGAAAGCGGATTCAAATCTTGAACAGAGAAGGAGAGTCAGGTTAACCTTTTGCGTGTCATCTGTGGCTGGTTTGAATGGACCTTCACTCGAACTGGACGTTAAAGAGGGATATCCACTCAGTGTGTCACCGTGAGGAATGCAAGACTTCGGAGGGATTTAAAATAAGTTATCCCCCAATAAAACACACTGAGGCCAGGAGTCAGACATTTAGTTCACAATACTTGAAATCTGTAATTGATTATTTTAACCTTTGAAAATCTGACCAACATTTGAACAAATGCCAACATGGGAAGGGGAGAGGGGATATTTGTTGTTGGTACAGATAGTAGCGATGGGGGTGCCAGGGATGTAGGGTGGGTATCAGAACAGAACAGTCGGTGGGGAATGATCTCCTGATCACTGGGAAACCGCTTTTCGCCGTTCCGATGTGGCAGGGTTCGCTCTGCCTCCATCCTACCGCAGTCATTAGCAATTTAACTAATGGCTTCAGGATCTGTCTTCTCTTCGGCCGTCACGAACGCGCGGTGTGTGTGTGTTTTTCCCTCTCTAAATCTGCCAGCTGCAAAGCTACTGGACCTGTCCCCTTTCATCATTCACCAGCAGCACAGGATTGCTCATTTGTTTGCCAACCGCTGGCTTTCCTGCACCTCAGCTCAGCACCTCACCTGGTGAATCTCCTTTGAACAAATGCGTGTACAAATAGAGGCAAGGGGAAGGGGGAAATGTCAAACAGCAGGCATCTTTGTTGCCCCTGGGGGCTTCTGATGCATTTCAGATCAGGAATTCCCGTTGACACTGGGCAGTTCTTCCTGCAGCTCCCAGAGAGAGATGAGGGATCTCATCTCTTGTGGCAGCACCTCTTTTATAGCCGTTTTACCTCCAGCAACCCGAGTTGCCGCCATTGCAAACGTTATATTTGCTGTGCACTTGCTTTATAAACCTGTGAATGTGCAATGTGGAGATGGCTTTATTGAAGGATCACAGCCAACTTATAGTGCCAGGGGTTGAGTGGGGAGAGGTTGCCAACCTGAGGAGCATTCTGCAAAGCTGTTCAAAATATATCCTCCGTCAATGAAAACATGGAGAAAACTTTATTTTCCCAGTCCGTTATAACCATAGTTACATGTCTATGGCATATCTATATTTGTAGGACATAACCCAATAGAATAGAACGCATTCTTGGTGCAAGAATTGTTTGCTTTGGGGAGAAACTGCACACTTTAGGGTTATTCAATTAACATGTTGCTTCATTCAGCAGAAAACACGCAAATAAGCATCCTTTCCAAAGGGCCATTATTTGTAACTATCACCCTTAACTCTTTCCCAGCAGTGCCTCAGCAAGAGTTGCCCAATTGCTTTCATCATCAACAGTGCTTTAATAATATATCTTATTGAAAGTCCTTCACATTTGCTGAAAAAAGCGTCTTTTTCAAATGGTGCATATGATGAATTTTCCAAGTTTATTTATTTAAGTTTATTTATTCGTGTCACAAGTAGGCTTACCTTAACACTGCAATGAAGTTACTGTGAAAATGCTCTGTCCTGAAAATTTTTGAATGGTGAAGTCATATTTTAAGCTGGTCCATCAGTTTACTCCATTTAGAATTGGATAGATCTTGTTTTTTAAAAGAAAGGATTCCCCAACCCAACATTTATTTTGTTTTTCAATCAGGTTGACCCAACTTGGGAACATAGTTTTTATTGAAACAGACTTGGTCTTCCAGATGGTGCCTTTCCCCACATCTGGATGTCCCAGAATCTTTTAGAACCGATTAAATATATTTTAAAGGTTTTGATGTTGGAAATCCTGTGTAGGTTAGATAGATTAGCCATGGTAAATACGTAAAGTTGTGGGGGAAAGGGCCTCAGATACAATATTAGGGATGGCTCAGTGGTTAGATTCCTGGCTTGGGTCAATGTGTCTGTGCAGTTTGCATTGTGTCTGTGTAGTTTCCACCAGCTGTTCCAGTTTCCTCCCACAGTCTGAAAGACATGCTCATTAGGTGCATTGGTCCTGCAAAATTCTCCCTCAGTGTACCCAAACAGGTGTCAGAGTGTGGTGACTCAGGGATTTTCACAGTACCTTCATTGCAGTATTAATGTAAGCCTATTTGTTTCTAATAAATAAAATTTCTATCAGAGAATTGGTGCAGATGGGCCAAATGGCTTCTTCGGCACTGTAACAATTCTATGATTTTGTTCCCTGCAATTGATAGAACAAGCCCTTTTTCCTAATGAGGTCAATGGGCAGGATTTTATGGCCTTGCAAGTCCCAAAACTGTAAAATCTCACCCGAGGTCAACCTTTCCACGGTCCCCCTCTTGCCTGTTCCAATTCCCATGGTGGGTGGGACAGTAAAATTCCGGGCAATGATTTTCCGAGGATGGCTCGTTGGCAAAAGATATGATTCTGCTGGAACTGAGGAGGGAGGAATTGACTAATCTTCCATTTTCAGTTTTCCTCTTCCTCCAGTTTCTCCTTCATTGCTCCCATTTAAGGCTTAGCATAAGTGGGCCAAGTGAGGATAAATGTAAGCCATGGATAACTTATTATTGACCTGAATTGCAACTTGAATAGCTATTATCACTTGCCAGCAGGAGTGATCATTACTTATAGCTGTAAATCCAATCTCCATCAATTCACCTGATACCCAAACCCATTAGAAACAGTCTGCTCAAAATGAATTGCATTTTATGTATCTTATATCAAACATTCACAGCTAAGGAACATTTGCCAAGATTTAAATAGACTCTGGTTGATTTTAAGTGCATTTGTTTCTCAATGCCTCACTATATCTTTGGGGTAGTTCTGGTTGGTGGGTTTGTGAAGCTTTCACGATTGGGAAGCGTGGCAGACAGGTTGACTGGATTAGGTGACAGGCAAAATTTCAATATTTGAACAATAATTGAGTCAGCAGTGTGTTTTTGGTGTGCTGGGCCGAAATCATCCTTGGTCAGATCCTACTTGTTATACCTTTGCTTCACATGAATACCTATTTACACAAAGCCTTAAAAAATTATATCCTGCCTTCAAGTTGAAGTCAGCGGTGCAAGAGAGTCTGGTAGCATCTGGTTCACATTCACTTAGAAGTGAGGAACAGTAACTAACTTTGTATGATTGTGTCTGAGATCATCAGTTTTCCTTGAATTCTGCAGTTTAAGGAAGAACAGCTTGGTTGGAAGCTTGGAAGCAGCAACAGCAAAAGTCAGGAGGTGCTGTGAGTAGGGGTGGGGACTGGGGGGGTGGGGTTGGGAATGCAGTGATGGTAGTGGTTGTGGGGGGAAGTGCAGGGATGTTGCGGAATGACGTCCAGGTTGTGGTGGGACATTTAGTCGCAAGTAAGAAAATTAGAAGGCGAAAGAGCAGGATCACAACTATTCGCGTGTAGGCCCAGATGTTGGCCGCCAGTGTCCTACCAAGGCTTTGATTTCAATTATCCCTGCTGTGAGTGATCTTGGGCAATCTCCTTTCTGATGCATAGAAGAGAGAGCCAGTTGAGCCTGAAGTTCTGCTGTGTCCCACAGAATGATGAGTACAACACTGGACATTAACATGAACATATAATAGAGTGAATGCAAAACACATAAAATAATTTTCTCCACAACAGAGTGGTGTCCCAAACTTCCCTTTGTGTGTCATCTATGAGGCATACCAATACATTTAGTTCTCCAGCTGAACTAGTCTCATCAAATAACAATGATGCATATAAGAATAAAATGAAACCAATGTATTGGGAAATGTTTACAAGTGAAATTTAAATCTGCAAAACACCCATGCCACTTTTGTGTCCTCAATAAATTTTATGTTAATGGAAATGGATTTGGGCAAGAAAGTTGTGCTTACGATGGCGAGCCACCCTGTTTGTTCAGGGGGCTTTTTTACAATCCAACTATATCTGATGCATTGTCAACTGATAGCAGGCTTCCCCATTGAAAAGCTTTCTCCACTGTGTGGTCACATGTGTCTGCCATGCAGGGTACCACTACTTTAAATTTAATTGGAATCACATGGAATTAGCAAAAAGCAAAAGAATGTAATGGTGTCTAGTCCCTGTCCCACCATTGGGAATAGTTAAAATTTGCTGGTGTATCCCAGGTAACTACTATACTCTGTATTGAATATTGGATATATAACATATGTGGAGTCCATATTTTTAAATCTTTATTGCTATTCATAGCTTTCTCTAAAACCCCATCCTACACTGTATCTTCAGCTTTTCAACTTTATTCACCTCCAGCCCCCTCCAGTGACAATCGCTGACAGCCTGTGTTCACTGTCTTCCCCTCACCACTTTCAGTTCAGAGACTTCAATTGTTTGCACTTCAATCTCTGGAACTTGCCCACTCGAATGCATCCCCATTCCTTCTTTCTGTCTTTAAAGAGTTCTGAAAAAAAACATGTATCTGGATAATTCTTCCAAAAAGGCTTCTTCTTTTCTGTGCAAACACTTTGTATTAACAATACATTTCATTTATCAAATAGAACAAGCAAATACCTATTAATAATGAAGTTCAGTAATGATAAAGTCAAACAATGCTTTTCAGAGAAAATTGGCATCAATTTATTATTCAGATATGAATGTTGGAGATGAGGGAAAAATCATAGAAATGCCAGGACTGGAAAAATTTTACTGAGTGGTGTACTCTGCTCATTGTGTCTGACATTACAGTATTTTTATATGGCTATGATGGATATCAGAGGAAATTGATTCCATTTATGTGCCTCATAATGGCAATAATAAATTATCAGAATTTGCTTAAAATAGTGCAGTGGTAGCATAACATGTACCTTCAAAGCGGCATAAGTGAAAATTGTACCAAAATACATGTTATTCAATGGGTTTTCAGGCTGAAATTAAGATAAAATATTGGCTAGAAGGTGGTGACAATGAAGATTATTATCTTTTGACAGGCATAAATGATATCATGAACTATTGAGTGAAGATCAAAGTCTATCTGAAGCTTCAGACTAAATTGCAGAATCGCTTCAATTTATTATATGCTGCAATTTAAATTTGTGATCAAATTAGGAAATTCATCATGGGTAACTACGGAGCTGTGCTTGGATGCCGTAACAGAGAACCATATTAATACACTGCATGATACACTGCCACTAAATTTGCAATAATGCTATCTTAATACTTCGGTAATTTGACAAACAAAAGTTATGATAAATGAAAACATTTGACCGTATGGTAAATCATTGAAATAGGACATAATGTAAGATTAAGATAAATCTGGCTAAACAACTTTCTTTAACAAGTTGCAGTACTTCGTATAGTTTGAATGTTTACTACATACCAATTTGGCATGAGGTATGTAATTAGTTTAATAACTCCTATGCAGAGAGGTAATTTACTGCTTCTATTTGAAATTCATAACATTCTTGAAGTTTGTATAGATCCTTCATCTGTATTGTTTTTTTTTCATAAATGTGACAGAATTAACTTGTGGATTCAGGTGCTACACCTGACACAGAATTGTATTGATGGCAAATTGTGAGATTGCATCTTAGTTGGAATTGACTACATACACAAGGTATTGCTAACCAAACCTATTTGCTGTAATCATACTTCCTTCATTAATGGAATAAAACCACACAAAACTCAATTGTGTAGACCTTTTTCAATGTGAAGCAAAGCCACTCTGCCAAAAACATTGCATATTATAGAGTAGAAATTCATGTAATTAAACTTCATGCACAAAGAATTAACATGCTTAGACTATAATTTGTCTGTTTATTTTCAGCACACATACATCACCCTGTTTTCTTTAGAGGAATTAATGTTTGCGTGACATACTATGCTAGGAATGCAGTAAACATGTCAATATGTGTATTTGTTAATTGAAATTTGTACTCTTGTTTTTTTTTCATTAACCTGTTAATGGGAAGTCTTACTGGATTTTTACAAATTGCAGTTCACATGCATTGAGGTACAGAAAGGAATAAAAATATATAATAATAGTCTATACAAAATAGAACTAATATAACTGTTGCCGTGTGCTTGAGAGATTAAACTATTCATATAAAGTGCCAAAAAGAGCTAAATCTAATTTTTGTGTTTTGACATTTTCTGACAATACTGGAACCCTCATTATTAGTTCAGAGTTATGTTATTTTAGCTCTATCACAGTACCTTACAGATTCAAATATTACGTAGCATTCTGATGATTGTGTAATGAGATTTGAGAAAGGAACAGCACTTGCTTTTAGAATCTTTTGGAAGCATGAAACCATAAATTCTATATAATGCACATAATTACCATAGCTCATGCACCTAACCTACACATCTTTGGACACAAAGGACCAATTGAGCATGGCCAATCCACCTAACCGATGCATCATTGGATTGTGGAAGGAAACTGGAGCATCCAGAGGAAATCCATGCAGACACGGGGAGAACATGCAAACTCCACACAGTCACTCAAGGCTGGAATTGAACTCTGATCTCTGGCGCTGTGAGGCAGCAGTGATAGCCACTGTGCTTCCCTGCTGCCAACAGTTTATACCTATTGTGGTGACGGACATATTCCAAGGTTAAGCAAAACCGTGCTCTAATAGTTTGTTTATCTCAAAACACACAACAGCACTTGCCAGTGTGAATCTCTGGGTGGGATTTTCCAACCAACTTCCTCCCCCCGCTCCCGCCTCCTCCCCAACATCAGGCAGTCCTGCTGAAAGTCAATAAATGGGTCATCGAGGCTGTTCCTTTCCCACCATGATACAGCCATAAAATACAGACTTTTATTTTCCATATGAACCATCTTCTTTCTTCATTGAACTCTGCCCGAATGCAAGCTTTTAGCCTATTGTCTGCTGATGCTTCATTCTGAACCGTTCCTCTTTGCAGAATTTTCCAGCGGTGCTTGGCCTTCCAAGTACCAATCATTTTTGTCATCTCTTTTATAGATCGCCAGCCTAAAACAAATTAATACCAGTTTGGATGGTTTGATGTCAAAAAAGCCATTGTAGGAACTAATTTCACACAAGGCTTTAAAACTAAGAGGGCAAAGGGTACCATTTTGATAGCTTGCGTTGGATTTGAACCCAACTCTCAAAGTTAAAGGCAGTGTCCATGTGGAATTACACAGAATATGCAGCATTCTAAAAGCAGGCCATTCAGCCCAACTATCCTTTGTATTTCACATGAATTTGTAATTCACATGAATTCTCTTCCATACCAGTTGAGTTCAGCGTATCTTCCCATTCCTTTTTATCATGTGAATTCATCCAATTTTCTTTCGAAAGCTAATTGCCTCAAATGCTTTGTGTAGCAGTGGGTTTTATATTCTAACAGTTCTGAGTAATGAGATTTCATGTTATTTTCTTGTTGGGTTTAATAGCAATGATTTTGGATTTACGTCTGCGAATTCTGGATTCCCACAAAAGTGGAATCAATGGGCTGAATTTTGCAGGAGAAAGCCTATGCTGTGGGAGGACCAAAACTGCTCTGTGTCTGCTAACAAATCAAGGGCAGTGGTCTGCACCCTCACAAAGCTGCTGGTTCAGTCAGAGGACTGGAAGATCAGGAAATGTGTCAGTGCCGTTACTTGCTGTAGGGACCATTGCTAACTTGTATCATCTAGCTTAGGGCAATATCACAGCAGAGGCACCCTCAAAGATATCTAGGTTATTGTGTGAAAACCAGGACAAAGCAGGCAAGATGGGCAATTTATTTCCAGCGGTGGTGAATTTGGCATGGAGGTGGCCATTGCCATTTTAGGCAGGATGTGTATGAAGAGGATGCAGAGGAGGTTTACCAATGGCTCCAAAATAAGGAACTTTAGCCAAAAGGTTAGGTTGGAGAACATTTTTTTTGGAGCAAGGGAAATGGAGGGAGCATTTGATAGAGGCATACGTGATTATGAGAGGATTCAATAAGATGGACAAAGAAAAGCTGTTCCCATCTGCTGCTGGTGGAAGGACCAAGATTTACAGATTTAGAAAAACTAAATAGGATGGCTGTCAGTGCAGTCTTCTTTCCCATTGCTGGATCCTTCAATCAGGCATTTGAATGATGGACCCTCCCCTCTCTTGTTGGGAGCCCAAAAACACCCAGCACAAGTTTCCTTGTCTGCTGTCAACAAGTGGATCACTGGGCCCCAAAGTGGTTATTAGTTGCTCACTTAAGGGCCTCAATTGGTGGCATGGCAGGAAAGGCATCTATGAGTCTTCCTGCAACAGAGTTAATTGGGATGAATGCAGAAAGGCAACAGGTTTGTCAGTAGCCCTTCCTCCAACCCAACTCAATGCCTCTCATTACCAAACTCACCACAGCGAAGGCATTACATTCGGCCTGACTCTATGGGCAGGATTTTATGGCCTTGTTTATCCGTGAAATCCAACCCGAGGTCACTGGACCTTCCCACTGTTGCTCCTCACTTGCTTCAATTTCTGTGGCAGACGGGGCAGCAAAACTTTGGCCTATGACTCAGTTAGCTGCAAGTTTTGTAGATAAATATAAGGAAAATTATTCATTTTCTGATTGAAAACGATGTGTTAATAATAAAAGGGAAAAATTATGTCTTGTATGTTATGTACAAACTATGAATTGCTAATTAGCTTGTCATTTATTTTCATTGGTGATTTTAATCTAAAGGTTATATGAGTATTAAATACAGTTCGCTTGAAAATGTACTCCAATGTCATAGTTTACAAGTGACATGATTGAAAACTTGCATTTTTGAATACTAAAAATGTGATAACTTTGATTCTGTAAGGTCACAACAATCACTCAACATTATTGGAGAGATAATTACTCTAAGCCAACTAACTGTCTTTTCTGAGTAAAACAATTTATTGAATTTCCTGTATAATATAAACTAATAATGGCTTAGGACTAGTTGAATTCAATGACTACAGACAGAGATTTGCTCATTATGAATACTTGTTAGGGATCCAGCTATTTGCCTGAATTCGTGATTATGTGCCCCTAAATGCACGTTGAAGATGAAAATTTGCCCCAAGGTATTGCATTGGGTAAAATTTGCTATTTCATCTTTGTGATGCATCTCCAAGTTTTAAAATGCTGCTTTCTTCTCACTGGCTGCTGAAAGGTTCCTACAAGTGTTTGATTATTTTTAACCCGGCTCACAGTGTGCTCAAGTACATGGTGCAAAATCATTGCTGTAAATAAGCTATCTCGCTCATTGAAATTCAACCAGTGGCTGTGGGATGTGAAAAAAATTGCATTAATGCATTTGGGAGTGCACTATTAACGTTTTAATTATGGCATATTTTTGGACTAAAGCTTTATTTTGCATCTGGCCCATGTTTAAATGCTGAATATTTCATGTTGACTTTGGTTCAAAATATTCTCTTGCCTAAGAAAGGCATGTTTTACTGTAATCATGAAAATTATTTTCAAAAAAATGAGCTATATTCAGACTAAAAGCAATCTGACAATTGTGAATGAGTGAAATTAAGATAGTTTCACAGGAATAAATGACATTAACCCTGGATTCTTTTTCTGAAAATTGCTCCATATTTGGATAGACAGCTTTGTGAATGGTGATCCATTATTTAAAACTACAGCCCATTTTAATAGCTGCTCAGTCACTCCTAGTGAACAGCAGGAACAGACTAAAATAAGTGAGCATATTTAAATAAGTTGTTAATGGTTTAGTGACATCGTACAATCTTACCTTGGGAGGATTATGAGAAAAGGCTGGCAGCCAACATAATGGTGACTACCAAAGTCTTTGAGAGGCATATAAATAGTAAAAGAGGATAATAGAATGAGTATGGCCTATTAAGAACCTAAGAGGGAATTTACACACAAAAGCTGGGGTTAAGGTATTCATTTAATACTTTGCATCACTGCATCATTTACCAAGGAGATAGATGCTTCCCTGGCCATGATGATAGTGGAGCAAAATCTGTCACTTGAAGGATTCAAATGTTAACTAGAAATTGGGACCAGATGACATGCATCAAAGGATATTGAAGGAAGTGAGAGTGGAAATTGCAGGGACACTGGCCATAATCTTTCAGTCTTCCTTAGACTTGGGAGAGGTGTCAGAGGATTGGAAAATTGGAAATGTTATGAGAAAGCTTTGATGGATAAGTCCAGTAACTACAGATTATTCAGTTAATTTCAGCAGTGGGCAAGCTTATAAAAATGATTATTTGGGATAGAATTAATAGTCACATAGGGAAAAAGCGTTGCTATTGAAGAGCCTATATGGATTCTAAAGGTGAAATCTTTCAGTGTTTTGATGGTAGAGAGAGTTGATGAGGGTAATGTTGTTGATGTAATGTACATGGACTTTCAAAAAGCATTTGATATGGTGCTACACAACAAACTTGTGAGAAAAGTAAATAAATAAAATAAAAGGGACAAGAGCAAAATGGATACAAAATTGGCTGAGTAATAAGGAAGAGAGAGGAATGATTCATGGATATTTTTTGACTAGGTGGAAGGTTTGAAGTGGAGTTCCCTATTGGTCGATATTGAGACTCTTGATTTTTTTTAATATACAGTAATCATCTCGATCTTGGTGTGCAATGGGCAGTTTCAAAGTTTGCAAATGATAACAACATTGAAAACAATGTAAGCTGTGAGGAGAACAGTGTAGAAGTTCAGTGTAGAGGGATGGAGACATATTGGTGGAATGGACAGATAAGTGGCATATGAAGTTTGCTGCTGAGTAGTGTGAGGTGATGTATTTTGGTAAGAAAATCTTGGAGAGACAGTACTAAATAAGGAGTGCAGCAACAGAGTGATTTGGGTGTACATGTGCATAAATCATTAAAGATGGCAGGGCAGATGGAGACAGCAGTAAAGAAAGCATATAGAATCCTGATCTTTATTAAAAGGTGCATAGAATACAAAATTAAGCAACTTACGTTGAACTTATATAAGGCACTAGTTAGAACTCAGTGGAGTGCTGTACACAGTTCTGGGTGCCACACTATAGGAAGGATATAAACACATTGAAATAGTGGGAAGAGTTTCACAAGAATGGTTCCAGGGATGAGAAACTTCAGTTATGAGAATAAGTTGGAGAGACCAAAGAACAAAGAAAATTACAGCACAGGAACAGGCCCTTCAGCCCTCCAAGCCTGCACCGACCATGCTGTCCAACTGCATTAAAATGCCCTATCCTTTCAGGGACTATGTTCCTCTATTCCCATCCTATTCTTTGTATTTGTCAAGATGCCTCTTAAGAGTCACTGCCGTATCCAGTTCTACTACCTCCCCCAACAACAGGTTCCAGACACCATGCTCTGTGTAAAAAAAAAAATTGCCTCATACGTCTCCTTTAAACCTTGCCCCTTGCACCTTAAATCTGTAATTGAATCTTTCACTCTGGGGGAAAAAGCTTCTGACTATCCATTCTGTCCTTGCCTTGCATAATCTTGTAAACTTTTATCAGATCACCCCTCAACCTCTGTCGTTCCAGTGAGGACAAACCAAGTTTCTCCTCATAGTTAATGCCCTCTATACCAGGCAAAATCCTGGTAAATTTTTTCTGTACCGTCTCTAAAGTGTCCACATCCTTGTAGTAGTGTGGCTACCAGAATTGAATGCAATAATACAGGTGTGGCCTAACTAAGGTTCTAGAAATCTGCAAATTGACTCACCAATTTTTAAACTCAATGCCTGGCCAGATGGAGGCAAGCATGCCGTATGCCTTCTTGACTCCTTCCTCCACCTGCGTTGTCACTTTCAATGACCTGGATACCTGTACACCCAGATCCATTTGCCTATCAATACTCTTAAAGTTTCTGCCATTTTCTGTATATTTCCTGTCTGTTTTTGACCTTCCAGAAGGCATTCCCTCACATTTGTCCAGATTAAACTCCATCTGCCATCTCTCTGCCCAAGTCTCCAAGTCATCTATATCCTGGTATATCTTCTGATGGCCCTCATTGCTATCCGCAAATCCAGCAACCTTTGTGTCATCCACAAACTTAGGAGGTTCAGACTGTTCTCCTTGGAGAGCAGAGCGCCAAGAGGAGATATGATAAATATGTTCAAATCATGAAGGGCTGAACAGAATAGGTGCAGAGAAACTGTTCCTATTCACAAAAGATTCTAGGATGAGAGAACACAGATTTAAAGAAATTAGCAAAAGGAACAAATGTGAGGTGAGAAAAAATACTTTGACACAGAGTGAGTGGTTTCATCCAGAATGTACTGCCGGGAAGTGTGGTAGAGGCTGGTTGAACCAAAGCATTCAAGAGGATGATACAGAGGAAAGATAGGAAAATGAAATTAAGTCAGAATTCCCATTTATAGAACTGGTGCAGACATGATGGTCTGAGTGGCCTCCTTCTGTACCATAACAGTTATGTAATTCTGTATTTCCTGTAATTTTCTACTTAATTTTTCTCAATCCTAATTCTGCACAAATTGTTCTGTGCGAGAAAAAGGCAGAACTGTATCTCAAAGCTCAGTTGGTACTCTGTAAAGATTCTGAGGATGGTAGTATTCATTTTGTGTTTTTGATTTGGTGTTCCTAATATTCTTGACCATTTATTTCAATGTCCCTTATTGTGTGCAGCTGTCTTTGTCTCTCTCGTCTAATTCTAGATTGAACACACTGGGTTTCCCGTTGGGAATTCCTCCATACCTTGATGTTGTAGAGGGAGAAAAGAAGGAGTATTGGATGGAATGAGACTGATTGGATGCTTTAGGAGGTGAATGTCTGTCACCCACTGGTGCTTTCAAGCTGACTATTCAAATCAAAATACTCTTTCCTCCAGTTGCCAAGTTCTGCAGAAGCTATGGTCCACACAGATGTGGTTGATATTCCTACCTGCCATTTGATGATTAATGTTGGATACTATCCTCAGTACCTATAGATGCATTTGATGCATTACAACACTCTTCTTTGCAAAGTCTGATTTGTGTTATATGACCTCTAGGTTCTTGAGCTGAGGAAGATCAATTTTGATCATCCAGTCAACAAAGTTTTCTCCCCTCGTTTTCACTCCCACTTCTCACTATTCAATCACGCATGTTTTGTGCAGTTGCCAATCTGTTTCCTTCTGGCTCACACTCTACCTGCCATTGGCATGTCTCTCTGTTACTTAGGAGGGAGAACGTGAGTGATAGCATGTGTTTTGAAGTGCTGCCAGAATCAGGCACACAGGGTTGGTCTGTTTTTGAAGGAGGAAAAGAGAGATTAGCTTGGTTTCCTTTTGAATTGAACTGACATTTCTGTTTCAATGTAAGAATTGGCAAAAGAGTTTCCCTGGCAATTAATGCAGGGTGCGATAGGAAGAAAATCATAATGTTGCGACAAACACACAGCTGACAGGTGCCCTCTCACTTTGCTATCTCTTACACTCTCTACAGCCTTGCTCCTCATAGTTAGTAAGAAGTCATCAGACTGTGGATCTCTTCCAGCTATTAGGGGCTATCTTTTCCTTGAAGAAATAATTTTTGAAAAGGGGAATGATTTGGTTTTGCTACAACATGCAGTGAAACTAAGATTCACATCACAGTAGTTGTGCTGAAAGACACCTGCATCAAGTAGTCACAGTCACTGTGAGAAACTTAAGGGGTGAATACATAAGTATGGGTAAAGATTGGGGTATAAGGGCACATCATGAATACTAGTGGCAAATACAATGAAGAGGTGGCTTTATGTAGCAGACATGATTAACACAGTGCATTCATGGAATTTATGCCTGATTCCAATTTCTGAGAAGTTTATTAAACATTTTGCCAGATGGAGTGATAGAATGCAGGAATTGGCGTACTTATTTGACCACCTCCTTCAGCTTGTCTGCTGCTGTTCTTTATGGAGACCTTATCTTGTGAAGTGCAAGTAACATTTCTTGCTGAGCTGATAGCACAGTATTTTAGTATCAGCAAATGTACGTTAGGAGGGTGTCATGCTCCAAAACAATCCTCTCCTTAGTGTTTAGGTTCTGAAATTTATTCATTACATCCAAAACGGCTTTGGCCCTGAAAAATGACCGTGAGGGTCACAACGTGTTATTAATGACTGGCTGCTGTTTCTGATGCAGTCAGCTTCCAAACTTCATTCTGCTTTCATTTAAATGATTGTCATGTGTATCCAGTACTCAATGTGAAGTGGCTGCCTTGCTGAGCAGGGCTACAAAATCATGAGGATTGCGTGAGTTTGAAGTCGTCCACTTTACTTAAAGTCACTCAGCCACATAGAGAAGCATTCCATGCTCATTGATGTCTTCCTACCTTGTATACATCCAGCGGTATTCCTTGCGTGCTTGATATTGTCCTTCCCTGACAAGCTTAGCACCACAATTTGTCCGTGTGCTATGGATGGCATATTGGAGATAAAATGCCAAATGTAGCACTAAAAATTGGCACAATGGAGCTGAATTTCACTCCTTTTACCATTGAAAGCTCCGTTAAATTGTTGCAGAACTTTCAAGCCTACATTTGTAGCCCATTTGCCAGCAAATTCTTTTTCCAATGCCAGGCAGTCAACCTTAGAAATTACTATCGTCAGTATTATAATAGGTGTTCAGTCTGTCCAACCAAATTTGAGGTACAGATGACATTGAGAATACAAACTCTTAAGTTTGAAATATTTAAATAATATGTTAAAGAAGTGTCCATGTTTATCACCACCAATTAATTTTTAAAATATCTTTTCAGTTGCTGGTCACTCTCAATGATTGCATATTTTGTTTGCTTTCTTTGCTATAGTTGCATCTAAAGCCATGGTATTACACAAATCATGTTCTTTCTAATACAAAAAGTTTTTCTGAGAAGAACAAGTATTTTTTGAACTAAATATTCACTTTTTATATTATAGAGGGCTTCTGTCAGCCCTTTAGCATTGGAATTATCTCATAATTGGGTAGCATAACGAGAGTTGCAATGTAGACTAATGTCAGGGGACTCTACATTTCCGTAATGTGTACAGAAACAGGAATACTCATGGCCGATTTCTAAAATGTTATAAAATGAACAATGGCCTTTTAAAATAGCTGAAACAATGTTTATCTGTGAGCCTGAACAAAAAATCTACCATTGCACAAGTTGGTGATCCATTATTTATAAAGAGATGCCAATGACTCCTGTGGATGTAGTAACTATTTATAAGTGATGTATACAAAGGATATCTGCAATTCATATACCAGGACTGGTCAACCAGAGCCAATGATAAATGACCCTGCAACTCTCCTTTCAAGCCTTAATGATTGGAACATTCAATATTCTTGGACTCAAACAAAAAGATACATACTGTTTGTAAAAGCCGCAGTGCAGAGATGGGAATCATGTGACAGACTCCAGTTGGTGGAACCAGTTATATTGCCTTGCTCTACTAAAAACTCAGTCTCCCATTTGACCATTTACAAGTAGGAGCACAGAAAAGGGGCTTTAATCACTTTAAATACCCAACCCCATCTACACTGCTAATGGAACTTATGTACTAGATCCTATTAAACTGATTCATGCCTGTAAGTTTACCTCCTTCTGTGAAGCTACCTCTATTGGAAAAATTAATTTTTCAGCATGTGAAGGGATATCCCATTGGATTTTGAACCCGGACTCGCATGAAACAATAATAATTTTCTTTATGGTCTTGTCCTGTGAGTCTTTTTTTTAATCCTTCTGTTACAGCATGAGTGCACAAGGGGCTACATGGTAAACTCTTCCTGTGTTTTTAGTGTGTGCAAATAAACTAACCCTTTGAGTTCATCCTATCATGAGTTTGCTGTGGCTCTTTTTTAAACAGAATTTGGACCACAACCTAACTGAGGGGTTTGGAAATATGCCATCACTTAGAAAGAGGGAAGCAACTTAAAAACAACATGCTGTTTATGAGTGAGCAGAAAGAGGAGAAATTGGGGCTGTTCAAATAAAGTTCCCTCCTGTTGTAACAATTTGCCTCATATTTGTTTAAATATCATGAAGGCGAAGAATATACTTTGTTGCGCATTTATTTGAAATTCATTTTTATTCCAGTAATGACATAAGTGAGGGAAAAAAACACACAACAGGACGTCCTGAACTTAATTAAAATATTCATGTCTAAGACGTATTTACATTGTTGAGTGCCTTTTCTCCTGGGCAATAAAAGATAATAATAAGTTTAGAAGTACAGGGAATAGATTTCCCACCAGGAAAGTTTGTCAATTGACTTTATGGGTGGGATTTTACCTTGCTCAGGTGAGACAGGAAATTCCTGCCAAGATCAATGATGATTTCCATTGTTGGACACTTGCCCGCGCCGATTCTGTGGTGGGCAATGTGGTCGAGATCTGGCCTATATATTGATGAAGTGCACCAATATGATACCATTATCCATTCATTAAAGCTGGCTGAATTTGCGTGGTTCATAGATTAATTCAGTCTGATCTCCAATGTCAGATGAAAAATACCAATGTTTCTCAGTAAGCTGTATTATTTACCCACACTTAACAACATTAGGAAGGATAATGACAGGTTTTATTTTGTAGCTATATTTTTCTGATCATACATTCCAATATGGAGGATCTCAAACCTTTTTATGATTCATAGTTTTCTTCCTAAAACGTACATTTTACTAACCATACAGAATACCGACAGTGCAGAAGGACGCCATTCAGCCTATCAAGTCCGCACCAACATCTTAACCAGGCCCATCCCATGCACTATCCCCATATTGCCACACATTTTATCCCACTAATCCCCTAATTTGAAGGGCAATTTAGCATGGCCAATCCATCTCACCTCCATATTTTTAGACCGTGGGGAGGAAACTGGAGCACCTGGAGGAAACTCACGCAGATACAAGGAGAATGTGCAAACTCCACACAGTCACTCAGGGCTGGAATTGAACCCAGATCCCTAGCACTGTGAGGCAGCAGAGCTAACCACTGTGTCACCTTGTCACCCCTAAAAGCATTTCTTGGAGAAAACATAACTTTCCAAATGAATGAAAGAGAAATTTTGACAGCTTTTGCAAAACTATGAATTTAAAATGTTGTTGAAGATAGTTGGAGCAAAATAAAAAGTGGAAACAAACAGAATAATTAATGAGCTGTATGATACAAAACTTAATCTAGCCTGGTTCAAACCTAACATTTATTTTAATTAGATTTAGTTGAATGGTGTTTATTTTTGCACGTATTGAATAACCTATACATTTCCAAATCCTTGTGGCTGTTTGCAGAATGTATTGAACAGATACATAACAAATGTAGACTACCTCAAATCCAGGTAAAACTGAGCCTGTAGTAAACCATTTAATATGAACATCAATATACACTAAGTTATTCCACAATATGCCAATGATAGGAGTTAAATCTTTGGACAATTTTTTAACATTGATGATACAGAATTTGAGTATTGCTGAGAAAAGAGAAATGCTGTTGAAGGTTATTATCTTGCATTCATCTGGACAGATGCAAAAAAAGCCAATTTTTAAAGGAGGGAGCAATTTATCCTGCATAAGAAAACAATGCTGATTATTTCACAACCTGACTCTGATGGGTTGAGGTGTTGTTATGGAGAATGCACCGGGGAACTATTGCTCCTGTGTTGAATTCAAAAAAGGAGCAATGCCTGGGATGATTTTTTTTTTGCTTTCTGACAAATGAAGTGCAAGTCTGATGAATAATCTTAAATGGGTTGTTAGTGTAATACTTTGCACATTTTGAATTCTTCAGTCAGTGCTTTCCATTATATTCTAGGTTTTGCAAGCACAGATTTGTTGAGTTTGGTCAGAACTCTACCTATTGTAAACAGTCAAAAGGGCATGCTGTCTGATATAATGTGATAGCTTTTGGGATATGGCCAATGTACCTGAAATTCATTTGATTTGATTTATTATTGTCACATGTATTGGGATACAGTGAAAAATATTGTTTCTTGCATACTATACAAACAAATCATAGCATTCATAAACTACAACACAGAGAAGGAAAAGAGAGGGTGTAGAATACAGTGTTGCAGTTACAGATAGGGTGTAGAGGAAGATCAGCTTACTATATGACAGAGCCATTCAAAAGTCTAATGGCAACAGGGAAGAAGCTATTCTTGAATTAGTTGTTTCATGTTTCCAGACTTCTACACCTTTTTCCTGATGGGAGAAGGTGGAAGAGGGTATATTCGGGATTCGAGGGATTCCTGATTATGCTGGCTGTTTTCCCAAGGCAGTGGAAAACATAGACGAAGGTACTGAGTGGGAAGTTTGTTTGCACGATGGACTAGATTATGTTCATAACCCTTTGTAGTTTCTTAGGTCTTGGACAGAATAGGAGCCATCCCAAGTTGTGATACACCCAGAAAGGGTGCTTTCCATGGTGTATCTGTAAAAATTGGTCAGAGTCATAATGGACATATCAAATTTCTTCAGCGTCCTGAGAAAGTAGAGACATCAGTAGGTCACATTCTTCATTTGCCTGGTAGGCTTGACAGACAAATCCTATTATTGGAAAATACCACTCAAGTTGCTGCTACATAGTTACTATAGCATTATTAATATCTTCAACCATTGCTCATCTTTTGGGATAATTCATGCTTCTGGGGTGATTTGAAATAGACTATTTTTCAGGTCTGGAAGTGGTGCTCTGAGACCTGTTGCTGTGTGTACATGGCGCACCGTGAGCAATGATCTCATCGGTGTAGCCACTATCCTACAGTTTGAACGTGAATCTATTTCCGTGTCATACTTGCACTTTAAGCAAACGGCTCAGTCCCTATCTATGAGTTTGCTAACATGGCTGCTCTCTCAGCATATGAAGCTATATATTGCCAGATGAAAGTAGGCTTGCAGACAGTGATAAAAAACCTATTTGTAAAATTCTGAATTAACATGTCAAGGAAGGGGAACTTGTAGATTATGCCATTTAAAGTGTGAATTTGAGGATCGGATAGAGCACATTAAGCTGTGTAAGGAAATCTTTAAGTGCACCTGCAGATTCAAGTACAGAGAACATCTCATCTATGTATTAGAAATATACAAGAGATAAAGATTCATTCCACCAAAGTTGTGTTTCACTTGGAAACGAATGAAAACCAAAGCTGAGTGTGCAATTAGACAGCACTTGCTGAACAATCTCAAATGTGCTAAGAATTACAATGATAAACAACTTAAAATGATTGGTCAGTCTTACAATATAGCTTACTTGCGCTTCTGAGAAGTAATATATATTCATTCTTAGGGACCTGGATTCTGCAGGCAAAAGCAATATGTCCAGACATGGTTCCTTTTTTGAATTAAGGAAAAGATAATTTCCTGGTGCATTCTCCAAGGCAATGCCTTGACCAGAGTTGTTGTTGCTGCTTTTGGCATTCTTGTGTGTGTCCTGATAAGGACACAAGATGAAAAGTGTCAGCAGCATATCTCTTCATTCAGCAATATTTAACAGTTGTTAATGTTGTGTTTTCTTTGTGAAATATAAGTCAGAACATTTTGTAATCAGACCTTTCAATTTGCTTCTGCAACCTGAACACCCAAAAATGCTGTAAAATGTATTGTTAAACTCAATATCCTTCATTTACCATTAACCATTGAGACATTCTGTTACTTAAGTCTGATACAGCAAAGGTGTCCACAATAAAGCTCAGAGCCCATTGTTGTTGCACTTCCACTTTATGCATTACCTTTGTCAGACATCCTCACTATTTCATGCATGTCAGATTTAAAATCCTCTTTCTTGTCTTTAAATTCATTCTTTAACTCCCTCCAGTCGTGTGCCCAGAGCTCTTGCCTCTTACAGAGCTTCCCCCGTTCACTTGGGCATACGCTCTTGAATTCCCTCCAGAACAAAAGGTCACAAGTATAGGTTGAGAGATGGTCAATTTAAAACTGAGTTGAGGAGGAACGACTTCTTTGCAGAGGATGGTGAATTTGTGGAATTTGTTGCCCCACAGTGGAGTCCGAATCATTAAATGGTTTCAAGAAGGAGATAGACATATTTTTGATTTTAAGAATGGATTACGGGATATGGGGAACAGGTAGCAAGGTGAATTTGAGACCAGCTGAGATCAGCCATGATCAGATTGAATGGTGGAGCAGACTTGAAGGGCTAAATTGCTCCAAAATCCTATGTTCTGATGAAACCCCTCCACCTCTCCATCTCCCTTCTTTTAACTTTGTAATTCTCCTTAAAATTCATATCTGACCAAGTATTTGGATACATCTGTGTTTGTCTTATTCAACTCTTTTGGGATTTAGATCAGTTCTCTACATGAAAGGCATGTTATGAATACGAGTTCTTCTTCTTTTTCACCTCCTCATCTTCCATTCATGGAGTACGACGTTGGTAATTTGAAATTCAAAACCCTTTGATGCTCTGTGGGGGAAAAACATAAAGCAGTGACATTGGAGGTAATGTCATACTTCTGATTTAACGATCAAAAAGGCACTGGTTTAAAAATAACGAGCTCTTTAGTAAGTTTATAATTGCTTCCAAATATTTTCTTTCTTTCACAATGTGCCTGATCTTTGGATAATTTAAATCGGAAACTCAAAGTAAGGGAAATCGTTAAAACAGACCCGTGTCTTACCTCAATTGCATCATGATGTGACTTTCAACTGGGTCACTAGTTTAGAACATAGAAAAACTACAGCACAAACAGGCCCTTCAGCCCACAAGTTGTACCGATGATATCCCTACCTCCTAGGCTTACCTATAACCCTCAATTCTATTAAGTTCCACGTACTTATCCACAAGTGTCTTGAAGATCCTATCGAATTTGCCTCCACACCACCGACAGCAGCTGATTCTACTCACCCACCACCCTCTGATTGGAAAACTTACCCCTGATATCTCCTCTGTACCTACTCCCCAGCACCTTAAACCTGTGTATTCTTGTAGCAACCATTTCAGGCCTTGGAAAAAGCCTCTGAGAATCCACTTGATCTTTACCTCGCAACATCTTATACACTTCTATCAGGTCACCTCTCATCCTTAGTCTCTCTATGGAGAAAAGACCAAACTCCCTCAGCCTATTCTCATAAGACATGCTACCCAATCCAGGCAACATCCTTATGAATCTCCTCTGCACCCTCTCAATAGCTTCCACCTCCTTCCTGTGATCAGAGCAGAGCACAGTATTCTAAGAGAGGTCTAACTAGGATCCTCTAAAGCTGCAACATTATCTCCCGACTCCTAAACTCAGTCCCTGATTGATGAAGGCCAGTACACCATACCCCTTCTTAACCACATCCTCTACTTGCGAGGTTGATTTAAGATGGACCTGGACCTCAAGGTCCTTTGATCTCTACACTACTAAGATCTTACCCTTAATATTATACTCGTTCATCCCACTTGACCAGCCAAAATGGATCACTGCACATTTATCCGGGTTGAAGTCCACCTGCCACTTCTCCGCCAAGGCTTGCACCCTATCTATGTCACGGTGCAACCTCTGACATCCCTCCAAACTATCTACAACATCATCGACCTTTCTGTCATCAGCAAACTTACCAACCCATCCCTCCACTTCCTCATCCAGGTCATTTATGAAAATTACAAACAGCAAGGGTCCCAGAACGGATCTCTGGGGCACTTCACTGGTGACCGACCTCCATGCAGAAAAAGACCCATCTATAAGCGCACTCTGCCATCTGCGGACATGCTAGTTCTGGATCTATAAGGCAACAGCTCCTTGGATCCCATGCTTCTCACTTTCTCAAGAAGTCTTGCATGGAGGAACTTATCAAACGCTTTGCTGAAGTCCATATAAACCACATCTACCGCTTTTCCTTCATCAATGTATTCAGTCACATTTTCAGTTTGGATTGTGGTCATTGAGAAAACATTCATAAATTATTATTCTGTCTCATAGTTTTGTACTGGAGAGATATTATGCTGCAAATTAGTGCTGACCACACTTAAATTCAACTTTGTTCCATCTAAAGAAGTTTAACTGGATACGATAGAATGATTTATACATTTGTTGTGTTTTATCAAACTCATTCTAACTGATTTAGTAATGCACTAGGCTGGAATAGATGACTGTACCCTGACAGACCAGTTCCAGTGTATTGCACATAAATATGACTGTGATAGTTAATGAGACATAGTTTTAAGGACACGCAGATGTCAAGCAATGATCTACTGCTGGAAAATGGCTATAAACTTACCCATTTTTTTTATTGGATTTTAAAACTAATACTATCTTAAACAGTATTATCTATGGATCAAAGAAAAAGGATGGTCATGTTTTCCTCTGTGTTTGTAATACACTGAGACAGAATAGTGAAAACCATGTTGAAACAGATCATTGCACCATGAATATATCAAAACCTCTCAGGCATGTAACATAATTGCAATGAAAACAACACATGGTTGATTTGCATTCTTCTCTCCCCAGTCAAGAACACCATATCTCTTTAAACCTTAGTTGATACATTTGTCATATATGAAGATCATATGAGATACAACTGAAGTGTTGTATCATGTATTCACACCAGATTGAAACCAAATGTGTAAACACTTTTCAGTACTTTGAATACCTAAAGCCCTCGCGTTTGATGTTTTGCTATTGAGTCTCTTGTGAGTTGGGAACATTGTTAATGGGGGTGCACATTATATGGTTTAATGAGATGGAAAATTAAAATAGCCAGCCTTTGCTGCAACATGAAGACAACAAAGACACCCTTAAGAGGCAGGGAGGAAGAATAAAAGTGCTGACAAGAAATATGGCATGAGCGGATTAGAGCATTATTTGTCTTGGATAATGGTTTAACTGTAATTAAAATATAGGCCATAGAGGATTCAATGGGAATAAAGGATAAATTTAATGCCGCAGACTGTATTAGTTTAGTTTCTTTTCTCGAAAGCAAAAAAGAATTCTGTGGACAAGTATGTAAAGAAAGCTTTAATGTTTCAGGAAGTAAATGGAAATTTATGCAAATTCATTTTCTTGTAGTTCTAATGTATACAAATATAAAAATAGATGTTTCTTCATGGATTATTAAATCATTTAAATTCTAGGTAAAATGCATTTATGTAAGAAAAGAGTGGAATTAAAATATAATTTCAGTAAAATTTTTGTTTAAATAAAAGTAATATCTTAATGAACTATAATGGTTAGATTTAGCAGTTTTAAATAAAAATGCTGCAAATTATGATATGATTTTGATTTTAATGCAATGAATATTAAACATACTGAAGTGCAATTACATTGCTTCATCTGCTGATATGTAGCAATTTGAAAAGAAGGGTAGCACAATCTATACTGGATTGATTAATTACCAAAGCTGTACATAAAACAAATTCTATTGTACATGGTAGACTCCTCAACACTTAGAGTTGACAAGGTACCTTACACGCTGCAATCATGCATAGAAAAAAATTGCTGGTCTATAAGCACTACTTTACTAAGATGTGCCTGCAATGTGCAAGAAGTTGGAACGTTTATGTAAATACAGGAGTGAAAGTTTGTCTGGACTTACCTTCATGTGCAGACTTTGTTCTGAACGTCAAACTAAAAGGCCTAATGACCAATGGAAATTGTTTCTCTGTTCATTTCAACACTGAGCCATGGAAGTTTGCAGCTCTCAGATAAATGCTGGAATGATAGTTGCAATGTGTTACGATGGTTGCAGGACCTGTGAAGTTGAGAGAACACTTCTGCTCTTCCAAGCTCCATATTAAATTGCGTGGGTGCATGAAAATGAAGGACTTTTCCGTGTTAATAGCCAAAGAGGGTGTTGAAGAATCCTGAGCGTGAAAGGCTTGATGCTAATCCCACTTGTTGCTGACTGATCTCTCCCCTTTTTTAAGTCTTGGGCCCCTAATTGACATGTTCAATTTCTGCAATGCTTACCTAAAGGTTAGACCCACAAAATTACCAGAGTGACACGTACCTCACAGATTGTGCAAAGGCGAACTCACTTCTAAATTGGTATCTGTATCACACTTGAGAAAGGCATGTATGATAAGAGATCTTTGCACGTAGTTTGGGTTGGTGAGAAAATAGATTACAGTAAGGGATGACGTGGCACACATGGTTGAACAAATGGCCTAAACATTGGTGACAAAGAAGTCGATGTGTTCTTCACACTTGTTAGAGATGATGGTGCATGAGAAGTGAAAATGATACAAGAAACTTAAGTGCATCTTTACTTACGTGATGATCTTTGAGTGGTTTTGGCAGGAGAGTAAAGTTTGACAGTTCTTCACATACTTTGATCAATCATTATGAAAATATTTAAGTCCATGACTCTGATGATTGAATTTTTAAAATGGAAATTGAATGGAAGCTTCTGATTGGGGAAACTCATAAGTAATCCTAAAGTGAGTGCAATTCAAACAAATCTGTGGTAATTACAATTCAAAGACAAAGTCTTATTCTGCTGCTGCGATTGTGGCAAGAAGTCTTTATACCAGATTATAATAACTACTTTGGATCTATTTGAAAAACATCTCAGGAAGTGTTTTGAAGTTAGAATGTAAACTGGGGAGGATGCAATTATATGTGTAGGTTTTCCAGATCAAAGGAGTTAAAAACAACTTGTATATATTGGGTTTCTTGACATGAGATGTTATCCCCATATGAGATATAAATTATTCTTGTTGGTCCTGGAATCAAAAGGCTGCTTTGAAGGTAAAAGGGAATAAATTTGTATTTCTGTTGGGAACACCCTGAGTAAACCATGGGAAAAGGAAGGTAACCTTTTGTGTTTCTGAATGATCTGTGCATTTTCTCTCTTGAACAGTTAGTTGGAACTTAGAAGTTGCTCAGAGACAAGCAGAGCAAACAAATTGCCAGGAACTGTAGGCCACTAAGCAAGGAGGCAGTGACATCCATGTTTGAATTGGAGTGTTCACAATTGTGAGGTTCATAAAGAGGATTGGAAGGTTGCCCAATTGAAAACTAATGGAAGAGTATGAAGAAATCTGAAATATGGGAGAACAGCAGGAACACGAAAGATAATAAAAGTGAATTCCAAAGAGCTGTATCATAACTCTGGTTGGTTCCAAGAGAAGTGAAATAATCCCCCAAAGCCTGGAAACCAGAGGGGAGTTAATGGAATTAAAAACTGAACGTTAAGTGGTATGTTGAGATCTGGGTTTAAATAATAAGGGTTTATAAAATGTAGTGATAAATTAGCTTTTTCTGTTTAACTATTTTATAGTGATTGTGAAAACCTTTGTAAATTTTTGCATTTAAGAACTGTGAGAGAGCAATTTCTTTCTCACGTTAATGGTTTCCCTCATGATCACCACAATCATTCAACCAGTCCAACAATCTGTCAATGGATGCTTAAGTCTGTCGTATCTGAAATAGGCTCAAGTTTGCAGGTATTCCATTTGAGAGAGCAGAAATGAGTGTTGTACTGGGTTAATGTTCAAGATGAAAGAAAGTAAATGGTTCTTTCGACACGCTAAGTTGAGAATTCAGTAATGCAGACCAATAACTGAATTGGTTTGACAGGTTTTAAAGAAAATGATTTACTTCATTTTGAATCATTTATGCATTCTAATCACCAGAATGGTTTTAACTTGAAAATTAGAATGAAGATTCAGAGTGGAGTACTCACCTCATTTACAATTAGTGTGCGTAGATTAAAAATAGTGCTCCATTAAGCCCATCTTTATTAATGAAATTGACTTTACCTAATTATGTGTTTTGTATTATCCAAATTGGATAGTTTATCATGTAAGATGTAACCTTGTTATTGCCACTCATGGCATTGGTAACACTTGCAAAGAAATTATCAGCTTAGTCTCCTCATTACAAATACATAGGTATCTATAACTGCATCAAAACATAATGCTATTATAAGGACATGGAGCTTATCAAATATTGTCTGCCCTCTGGACTCTTTAACCAGCCTTGATTTGGGCCAGCCACTTTGGGGAATCATTTTGTGGTGCTCCAAACTCTTTGCTGGGTCAAAAATTAATCCAATTCCCTTTTGAATACCAGAACACCATTCATGATTATTACACTGATGGCTGTAGGTGGCAGTCTGTTCCACAAGTTGACAATTCCAGGCATGACTTATTCTTTAAGCTCGATCGTAACATACTCCCTATGTCAAATGCGAATGGAAGCAAAAAAAAAATCAAATCTGCATTTCATTTTGTTGTCATTTAATTATATATTATACTCCACATTTTACTCTGTGCAAAGTTAAAGGGAAAACATTTCACTGAATTGTCCACACAGGCTAATTGAATTTGTTGATCATACTTGGACAAACATTCACTCCTGGAAATATGCTAACTCCTCTCACTGTATTCTCCCGGCATTAACACTTAGCAGTGGTGAGACCAGGGGCCAGACTTTCAGCTGCACTAGGGGGGCGAAGTCAAAGTGGACAGGAGCTCAAAATAGCTGTGCTGGCAGGTAGCCAGTCAGGCTAATTAAGACCTATTTGAGGCTAATGAAACAAAGCCAACTGGGATTTCCATTGGCCTCCAGGTTACTGCAGATGGTAGGAGCTAGTTTAGGTGCCTGGAAAGGATTTCCTGTTGCAGGGTACCATGCTCCAGTCTGTCCGACAGTCCCACCTTGCCTGTCTAATGCAGGAACAGCAGTAGGTCACTCTGTGGTGCCCCTCCTGCCAATCTACCATTCAAATTCTACTAACTCCTGGCTTGAGACAATTCACACCTCTTTAACCTGTGATTATCCCTCTGTCTAATCACATCATTTGTACCTGTAAAGCCCTTGATTCCCTGTAAAGACTCACATTCCAACCATTATCTTGCAATTGTGTCTTTGTCTTTATTTACTATGTTTGCGAACTCTCCACTCACCTGATGAAGGATCAGTGCTCCAAAAGCTTGTGCTATCAAATAAACCTTTTGGATTTTAATCTGGTGTTGAGAGACTTCTCCAGTGCCAGCATCTCCACACCACAACGCCACCCCAGTGATGCAGAAGCCATTTTATTAAAGTTTTATGATTAAGTTGGAGATTTACAAATTACAATTTTACTTTCAAGTTGGAAGACTTCTGATTGTTCCCCCTCACCCAGCTAAAACAGACCACTTATCATCCTTAATTTTAAGAAGTCTCACAACACCAGGTTAAAGTGCAACAGGTTTATTTGCAATCACGAGCTTTCAGAACACTGATCCTTTTCCAGATGAAGGAACAGCATTCTGAAAGCTCATGATTCCAGACAAAACCTGCTGGAGTTTAACCTGGTGTTGTGAGACTTCTTCCTGTATCTTCTCTACCCAACACTAGCATCTCCACCTCATCCTTAATTGGATGGTGAAACCACTTCCAAGACAAATAAAGGCCAGTTGAAATCACAGTGAGTGACTGTTTCTCCAAGGGGTGTGCAGTTGGCACCCAGAAACAGCTCCGTTCTTTTCTCCCACCACCAATGTGAAAATTCAGCCCATTTTCAGCTGGTGAAAAGCTGTTGCTTTTTGTTATGATTCCGTTAGAGGCCAACAACTTAAAAGGACAAGTGAATTTCCCAGCAATGATGGAAAGAATCGCAAGACATAATTTCACATTTTAGTTCTTTTAGTATTACAAACTAAATTCAACATAAAGCTAAACATTACTTAACTAACTACTTCAGCAACTAATGCTGAAAGTTTAAAAAAAAGGTACTTTCCCATGAACCGAGTAAGACAACTGAAATACTTAATGGCACATTTTTACTTTACTGCATGCTTCCAGCAATCATGTCAGCATTATACTTTAAGTTCTAAACTCTTCCCAGCATTTCAACAAGCTCTATTACACCTGTAATGCCAGACCGAGTCTTTAAGTGTCTTTTGAATTATTCTAAGTATTGCTGAACCAGTAGTAAGACCCCGTTTGCTGATTCTTTGTTTCTTAAATTTTTCCACAAGTCTCTTGAGAACTAATTCTCACCAGCATCCTGCTTGATTGCCAACACAGAAACAGATCTTCTCTGCTTCTCACAGCAGCAGCTGTTTCTGTCTCCTTCGCTGTGCCTCTGTGTTGAGCAAAACAGAAATCTCTCATTTGTGTCTGTTGGGGGCAAAGACCTCAGATTTTTTTCTTATAATATAGATAGCCTCATGGCTAATACCTGAAATATTAGAAACTACACAAAGTTTTGTAAAATAGCTGAAGGTGTGACCCCTGAACAATAGGGACTAATTGGCAATAGTGAAGAATTTCATCTCGTTAGCTCTGAAGAGACACTAACACCCAGTTTCAGGATTCACAGACCAAATGCAAAAGGGACCCAGGCTGGTGGGGGAATCCCACTCTCTGGGCCCAACCTTACCATTGCGTCACACCCAAGAAAAACTGTATAATGTCGGACATGAGGCGATTAGCGTAATCTGCGCCCACATCTGCACAGATGCCCACTTTACCACGGCCTGAAAATGGCCACGATCTGAACCACGCCCGAAACAGGCACAACGGCGATTTGAATGCATTTGCGAGCATTTAAGTTGAATGAATGGGCTGCCCGCCCAACTTTACCAGCACTTCCCCCTTCTCCATCATGTTCACCCATCCACGTTCAGTGTGAAACAGATATACTCGGCAAAGGTCTGTTTCAGGCACCCTCGCTTATGACTGTCTAATTCAGATGGAGGGGACGTATGAAGGAGGAGGTGGGTCAGATCATTCTCTTGGAGGGGGCGGTGGCAAGAGGGGAGGAGGAAAGCCCGATCATTCTCTGGAGGCGGGGTGGGGTGGTGGAGGAGGAAGACCCAATCTTTCTATGCTGGGGGAAGGGAGTATGGAGGCTAGATAGTTCTCTGACAGGGTGGAATGAACGGAGGGAGGAAGGAGGCCAGATGTATCTGTGGTGGGGCAGGAGGGCAGAGAGAGGCCTGATCGCTCTCTGGTGGGGATGGTGGGTGGGAGGGAGGTCCGATCATTCTCTGGTTTTTAACCATATTCTGAAGTACTTCATAAATTATTTATTCACTGACAGGATGTAGGTGTCACTGGCTAGTCCAGCATTTATTGCCCATCCCCATATTGTACTGAGAAGGTGGTGGTGGGCTGCCTTCTTGAACCACTGTAGTTTATGTAGTGCAGGTATACCCACAGTGCTTTTAGGTAGGGAGTTCCAGGATTTTGACTCAGCGACAATGAAGGAGCGACGATTTGTTCCAAGTTGTGGTGTGGTGTGTGTCACGGATGGGAACTTGCAGTTGGTGCTGTTCACACGCACTTGCTGCCTTTGTCCTTCTAGATGGTAGACATTATGAGGCTCAAAGGTGCTAGTGTAGGAGCCTTGCTGAATTGATTTAGTATATCTTTCAGCTGGTTCACACTGCTGCCACTGTGCATTGGTAATGAGGGAGTCAATGCTTCATGTTATGGATGGCATGCCAATCAAATGTGCTACTTTATTCTGGAAGGTATTTAGCTTTTCGTGTTGTTGGAGCTGCATTCACCCAGGCAAGGGGAGGATATTCCATCACATTACTTCTGTAAAGTACTCTTTGTATGTCTGAATTACATCCAAAATTACACCTCAAGTACATTTTTGGGGACAGAGAGATTGGGGATCGAGAGGGATTATACATAATTGGAAGCAATAGGATAGATTCTGACTTTCTACGATGTATAGTGGAAAATACTGAAAATGAAGTGAACAGTCTGTTTTGTATCTTTCCCAATATTTATTTCCATTGAAGTAGATGTAAAACAGACTGCTTGATTTGCTATTACACATTTTATACCAATACACAATGTTAGGCTGTCTTAGTGTGTTTAATTGTCGGTCAAAGAACTACATCTGTTGCAATTAAGCTGGAGCTAATCAATCCAGGACTGCAATTGTTAGTCTGTATTAAATAATTGGCAAACTCACAAACATACCCCAACAAGTGCAATAGCAAAGCTATGTTGGTGAATACACTGTATGCCAGATGATCGACATTTTGAGAGCATTTAAATGTATTTATAAATTTCTTCTGTGTAAGTTCAAATATAGGAATATTTTTATAAACTGTCAGTGGGAGATTGACGAACAGATATATTTGTAGATTTTGACAAGGTATAAAAGTAACAGGGTTGTTGTGATGGGAGACTTTAATTTCCCCTATATTGACTGATACTCGCTTAGTGGTAGGGCCGTGGATGGGGCAGAGTTTGTAAGGAACATCCAGGATGGCTTCCTGTAACAGTATGTAGATAGTCCAACAAGGGAAGGAGCCATACTGGACCTCATATTGGGGAATGAGCCCTGCCAAGTGATGAGTGTTTCAGTAGGGGAGCAGTTCGGGAACAATGATCACAACTCAGTAAACTTTAAGGTAATAGATAAAGATAAGTGTAGTCCTCAAGTTAAGATGCTAAACTGGGGGAAGTCTAATTACAACAATATTAGGCAGGAACTGAAGAATGTAGATTGAGGTCAGATGTTTGATGGAAAATCAACATCTGGCACGTGGAAGGTTTTCAAATGTAAGTTGATAGGGAATCAGAATCGGCTCATTTCTGTAAGGATTAAGAATAAGTACGGCAAGTTTTGGGAACCTTGGATAACGAGAGATATTGTGAGCTTACGCAAAGAGAAAAAGGAATCATTTGTCAAAGCTAAGAGACTGGGAACACACAAAGAAAGTGTGGAATACAAGGAAAGTAGAAGGAAACTTAATCAAGGAGTAAGAAGAGCTAAAAGGGGTCATGAAAAAGTATTGGCCAGCAGGATTAAGGAAAATCTGAAGGCCCTTTATACAGATATAAAGAGCAAGAAGATAGCAAGAGAAAGGGTTGGCCCATTCAAGGAATGGAATCTATGCATGGAGCCAGAGGAAGTGGACAAGGTATCCAATGGATGTCAGTATTCATCAAAGAGAAGGACTTGATGGATGATGAGTCTGGGAAAGGTTGTATAGATAGTTTGAGTCATGTTCAGATCAAAAATGAGAAGGTATTGGGGTTCTTGAGAAACTTAAGATTTTTCAAAAGTCCCCAGGGTCTGATGGGATATACCTCAGAATACTGAGAGAGGCAAGGAAGGAAATTACTGGGGCCTTGAGAGAAATATTTGCATCCTCACTGGCTACATGGGAGGTCCCAAAGGATTGGAGTATAGCCAATGTTTTCCTTTGTTTACGGGTAGCAAGAATAATCCAGGTAATTACAGGCCTGTGAGCCTTTCATCAATAGTAGGGAAATTATTGAAGAGAATTCTTTGAGACAGGATTTATTCCCACTTGGAAAGAAGTGGATGTATTCGTGAGAGGCAACATGGTTTTGTGAAGGGGAGGTTGTGTCTCACGAACTTGATCGAGTTTTTTGAGAAAGTGACAAAGATGATTGATGAGGATAGGACAGTGGATGTTGTCTGCATGGACTTCAGTAGGGCCTTTGACAAGGCCCCTCATGGTAGACTGCTGCAGAAGGTGAAGTTGCATGGGATCAGAGGTGAGCTGGCAAGGTGGATACAAAACTGGCTGGGTCAAAGAATACAGAGGGTAGCAGAGAATGTGTTTCCGAATGGAAGGCTATGACAAGTGGTATTCCTCAAGGATCAGTCCTGGAATCTTTGTTGTTTATAATATATATAAATGATTTGGAGAAAAATGTAGCTGGATTGATTAGTAAGTTTGCGGATGACATAAAGTTTGGTAGATTTGCAGATAACAATGAGGACCATCAGAAAATATAGATCAGTTGGAGACTTGGGCGGAGAGGTGGCAGATGGCGTTTAATCCAGACAAATGTGAGGTAATGCATTTTTGAAGATCTAATACAGAAAGGAAATATACAGTAACTGGGAAAACCCTTAAGAGTATTGATAGGCAGAGGGATCTGAGTGTAGGGGTACACAGGTCACTGAAAGTGGCAATGCAGGTGGAGAAGGTAGTCAAGAAGGCATATGGCACATTGCCTTCATCGGCTGGGATATTGGGCTTAAAAATTGGCAAGTCATGTTGCAGCTTTATAGAACTTTATTGAGGCCGCACTTGGAATATAGTGTTCCATTCTAATTGCCACATTACCAGAAAGAAATGGAGACTTTGGGGAGGGTACAGAGAAGATTTACCAGAATGTTGCCTGCTATGGAGGGCATTCGCTTGGTTTGTTCTCACTGGAACGATAGAGGTTGAAGGGAGACCTGATAGAAGTCTACAAGGTCATGAGAGGCATGGACAGAGTGGATAGTCAGAAGCTTTTTCCCAGGACGGAAGAATCAATTACTTGGGGACAGAGGTTTAAGGTGCAAGGGCGAAGTTTTAAAGGAGAGGTAATAAGCAGACATTTTACACAGAGTGGTGGGTGCCTGGAACTTGTTGGTGGGGGAGGTAGTGAAAGCAGATACAGCAGTGACTGTTAAGAGGCATCTTGACAACTATATGAATAGGATGGGAATAGAGGGATATGGTCCCCAGTTGGGTTGGGAGTTTTAGTTAAGTTGGGCAGCATGTTGGGTGCAGGCTTGGAGAGCCAAAGGGGCTGTTCCTGTACTGTAATTCCTTGTTCTTTGTAATTAGTTTGAAATCAGTAAGGAATTCAGATATATTTTTGCAAATAGATTAATATAAGGCGCAGAATAATACAGATTTGATTATGACCGTTTTCTTTCACCTCTGTTTATTCATTAGTATCAGGCCAAGACTGTTAAAGTTGTGAAGTTTGATTTTGATGACTTTGAAAGTGAATCCTGAGGGAAATGGTGCTTTGCACTAAGGCGGAAGAGTTATTCCTCTGAATTGCAATGTTTGTAGCAGGTAGAAAGCTAATCAGAGAACATGTACTTAGGCAATTAGCTACACTTCAAATAAGATCAAAAAGTTCTAATTTTATCTGCAAGCATATTTTGATTATGAGGAGGGGAAACAAAAGTAGTTGGTTCACGTGATTTAACATTACAGTTTCATTGCATTGTGTTGTCTAATTGAATTCTTAATTGCATGTGGGTGTAATGCATTAAATGTTTATTTGTCTTCTATAAAGCAAAAAAGGCAGTGCACATAGCACAAGAGGTTTACATACATGCAAAAAGATCTAGTCTAAATAATAATGCTCTAAATTATCAGGAGACAAAATTTTCTGGAATAACATGCCCCAACAGTCTCTCAGAAAATAACCTCAAAACTTGAACGTCCATATTCTCCTTTGATAAATTTCTACACTCCATATTGGTATGTTTGTTGCAAGGCCATAAAGTAACGTTACCGTAGAGACAGCTGCAGATTTATTGTGCATTGCAGAATTTTGGCTATTTTATATTTAGGTTTATGTTTTGAGATGTCAACTTTCTGGATACATTGATCAGACTTGCTAACTTCCTAGCATGTCTGAAATGAATGATTCTGTGAAATTTAGACTCTGTGAACCTTCTTGCAGTGTTGCTTTAGACAAAAGACTCTGTAGTTTCAATACATGCTAAGTTCGTTCACTGCCGCTGGATCAATATCTCTACCTACAACCATTGTGGCTGAATCATTTGCAAATGTATTGCAGTGATTCCAAGAGAAGGCTCACCGCCATGTTCTCAAAGCACAACTCTTCCGGCAACAACATATTCTGACAACAAATAAGGGGAAAGAACAAACTATTGTGTTTTTCTGTAAAAACACAGAGATGTCTCAATAAAGGAAACACATCAATATAAAAGACAGGCAAGTTGTCAAAGGGAGTTGTGTGCATAATAAGGGAATGTGAAGGAGTACATCATGCAACACACACCAATATTCAGGGAGAAGGAGTTAATGAACCACTCATTCAAGGAATTGTTTAAGACACTCAAACTATTCATCAGAAACATAAAATGTAACGGAAAGAAGAATTTAATTACTAGCTACTATATTCATCAGATGTTATTGATATTTGATGTGAAATGAAGATATAGATTAGGAAGAGGGGTTTGTCCCTCAAGTCTCCTCTACCATTTGACAGGATAATGGTTGATGTGATTGTAATGTTACCTTTTCATTCCTGCCAATCACAATAACCTTTTACTTCCCTTGTTAATTAAGAATCGATCTAGTTCTGTCTCAAAAATATTGAACAACATTTCTTCCACTTCCTTTTGAGGAAGAGAATTTCAGAGACTCATGAGCCCCTGAGAAAAAAAAAATACCTGCTCAGCTTCATCCTAAATACACAGTCACTTAGGTCTAGCTCTCTGGCAAGAGGAAAGATCTGCTCCACATCCACCTGTCAATACTCCCCAGGATCATTAAAGTTAAAATCAAGTTGCCTCTTAATCTTCTAAACTCAAGTGGATACAAACCCAACCTCTCCAACCTTCCCTCATAAGATAATCAGTGCCTAGTATTAGTCTAGTAATATTAGAGAAATTCTATGAACTGCTTCCATATCATTTATATTTTTCCTTAAACAAGGAGACCAATACTACACATAATGCGCCAAATGTGATCTCCCCAATGCTTTGTTCAACTGAAATATAAACTCCTTACTTTCATAAACAATTCCCTTCACAATAAGTGATAACATTCTATTAGCTTTTCCTTCCTATACCTGTATACCAACCTTGTGAATTCATAGCCAAAGGACACAAAAATGTGCAAGTTAGGTTGATTGGCCGTGCTAAATTGACTGTAGATGCATAGGTTAGAGAGGATTAGTGGGTAAAATATGTACGGATTGGGGGTAGGGCCTGGGTGGGATTGTGGTCAGTGCATTCTCGATGGGCTGAAGGGCCTCTTTCTGGACCGTAGGGTTTCTATGATTCTGTGACACGTGAATCCTTCTGCATCTCAGAACAATAACCTCTTACCATTTGCACAATAAGATTATTTTTTGTTCTTCCTGCCAAAAATGGGCATTTCACATTTGCCCACATTAAACTCCGTTTGCCAGGTCTTTTTTCCACTCACTTAACCTTATTCCCTTTGTCGCCTCCTTACATCCTCTTCACAATTTACTTTCCTAACTCTCTTTTACCAAGAGCAAATTTAGCAACATTATCTTCAGCCCCTTCATCCAAGTCATTTATATGAATTATTAAATATTGAGGCCCCAATGGCACACTGACCTACCTCAGTGCAGCCGTATCCTCTCATCACTGACACCTTTCCAAACAGGAAGATCCTATTCTGCTCACCACTTTCTGAAACAAAGCATCCAGAAAATTCCCACCCTCCCTGATGAGCCAGCATCTGCAACTCAGTCTCCAGCTCAATTACTCTGAGCTGAGGCTCCTGCAGACACTTACTGCAGACGTGTTTTTTTTTCCGGAGATAACACTTGTATCCATGAGTCCCCACATGCTGCAGCTTGGATACGTCACCTGACCTGCCATACTTAGGAGCTTTAATTAAGTACTTAATTTTATTCAATTATTTTCTTTTGCATACAAATTAATCTTATCACAAGCTCCAATATTATTATTCTATTACACCTTTGGAAAATATAGTTTTATCACTCAAGGATAGTCACTAGGTACTGAATAATAGCTCACTTTCTCCCTATCATAAAACAGGGACCAATTCCTACTGGATGAAAAAGTCCCTCCTTCTGGTCCTCACCAAACTTTCACACTCTGTTTGATGCTGCACAGAAAGTTTTCTGAATAAATTTATATGTTCTGAACAAAGGGATTAGCTGAGCCCAGATAGACTAGTTCAAACCATTTTCCTGAATTTTAGTGTTTCCTGCAACATATGTTAATATGTCAGGTGTTAATGTGGGTTAGAATAATTAGTTCTTGACTCAAAAATATAAAATATGGGAGGACAATTCTCCCAAAAACTTCTAAATGTTGAATTTATGTAAAAACTGGGGTAAATCTTGTTGATTTTTTTAAGCAGTTTTAAAATGAATCTCTCACATCTGTGCACTGCAGAGTGCATTCGTGTGATAAATGTTAAAAATCAGGGGTTGGAATCTGTTCCCATTAGAGGGGCTAGCAACATCAAGGGCTGAAGGGCCTGCACTGCGCTTTAATGTTCTATGTTCATAGAGCTGAGCAGGCCACTGTGCATTTGCTGAATGTCAGCACTGTGATTGGTACGTATACAGTAACCCCACACTGCTGGCCTCCCAATTACTGGCCAGCTTGATTACTGGTCAGCCCCGCAACGCCCAAGGTACTGACCTTCTGACACCCCTCTATCCCACTACCCCCCCCCCCCCCCCCGCCCCTCCCCCAAAACCACAGCCCTCTCTCACCAAGCCCGAGTGGCAGCAGGATCTGCCCACCTCCCCATCAATTGTACCCCCCAAAGGCCCTACTCCAATTAGGCCCAGCTCCGTAAGGCCCCGTCCCTGGGCACAAACCCATGGACAATGCCAGAGGCCAGGTTGGCACTGACAAGCTGGTGTAGCCACAGGGCACCTGCCCCATACCTCCATACCTCTTTAGGCCCCCTTCACTTCAGTGCCATTGGGCTTCCAGCTTCCCACTTGTAAGCCCAGCTAGTGGAGTAGGGAAGAGGGGAGCGGAGAGGCTAGCGTCTCCAGAGAGTTCAGTCCCAGGCCTGCTAATCAGATGTCATATATTTTATAAGAAAGTATTTAAACAATTGATGTAATTCTGCACTGATTTTTGATGCGGAGCTAATGGCACCAAAAACCCAGTGTCCGGAGACTCGTAGAGGCTGTGGTGCCCAGCAAGAAGCCAACTAAACATCTTTCAATTGAGCCTCCCAACTCATGGTGCTGGGAGAATCACCCCCCTCCCATGTCTTTTATTAATCAACTTCTGTTCTGATTTCTTTATTTGATACATACGATCAGTGTCATTTCCCGCAAAATGTAAATGATCATCTTCATTTTGTTTTAAACTTACCTATCCCGCTTCGATGTTGTAACTTTGCTGGTCCTTCACACGTTGCCAAGTCCCATTGTCCCTACTCTTACCACTGACCTTGTTGTTCACATCTTTAGTACTAGCTTGGATGTATGTGGTTATGTTACTGATGCCCAGCTGGACAAGTTTTAAGCCTACAATCTTAGTTCTCCTGTTTAAATGCCACCTCAGCTTTGCTGCTTCTACAGCCAGCTTGAATGCTTTAAGTTTCTGAACTCTCACCTCTCCTCCCTGCACCAGGACTATAACAGTATCGGTCCTACTATTGGGTTAGATCCCATAGTCTTGCTGCTACTGGCTGTGAAGGCACTATTGTTTTTGTAACATACATTCTTAGTGTTTTACATCTGCAATATTATGAGTGTAAAATGATATGTCAACAAATGAAGAATGACCAAATATTAATGCAACAAAAATAAAACCAAGGAAAATCTCAGCAGGTCTTATAGCATCCGTGGGGAAAGAATAGACCCAACTTTTCTATTCTACGTGACCCTCCACAAAAGACTCAAAACACTGGGTTTATTCTCTCTCCACAGATGCTGTCAGACCTGCGAAGATTTTCCAGCACTTTTTGTTTCTGTTTCAGATTCCCATATCCACAGCATTTTGCTTTTAAAAAATAAATCTAAGCCAGCCAGGGGGGAAAAAAAATTGGATCATTCCTCTTTGACTCCTTTGATAATCAGAATTAGTCCAGGATATTACTCTGGCTCTGACTGATTTTCTCCAACTTGTATCACATATTCTTCGCTTAAGACAGAAACAAATCTAACTCTTGCTAGAAAGAATTAGCACTAATGGCAGCTCCCTATTGCTTTTAATCGCATGCAGAAAGTGTAAAAGTGAATTTATATTTAATGCTTCTCATTATTTTCATCAATCAAATGCATTAAATGCTTACAAAATAAATATTAAAGCCAATATATACTACAAAGTTCAGAATGCGCTGCAGGAATCTTTAAGAATTGAGGACAAGTGCTGAATGCTTTCCTGACTTTGGCGGAGCCATATCTGCCAAAGTTCATCCTCCAGCTGACAGAGTACATTTGCCAAAATTCTGGACTCCAAATTTATTCTGGCATCAAATAAACCATCTGTCGATGTGGGACAGTTTTGGGCCAGAATTGATATAGAGGCCGCGCGCTATCACTGACAGATCTGCAGATACTCTCAGTCATCCTGTTTGCCACATCCTTTTCATTTCTGACTGTGAATGTTTTCTTATTAGTGTTTTCCACATACCCAAAATTGCATTTGCTGTTAAAATGATCCATTGTGGTTGTCTTTATGAAAACAAGGAAGTAGATAATTCTGTTCCAATGTTGTGCTAGTCACCTGACTAAAACAAACCATGTGTTTGGAATTCAGCTGCTATTGAGGTGACAGATCAGCCATGCTTTACAAATCTTTAAGAATGGCACAATGGCACCACTTCTGCCTCACAGCGCCTGGCATCTGGCTTCAATTCCGGCCTTGGGTAACTGTGTAGAGTTTGCATGTTCTCCCCGTGTCTGTTTGGATTTCCTCCAGCTATCCAGTCTCCTCCTACTGTCCAAAGATATGCAGGTTAGCTTGACTGGACATGCTAAAATGCCCATTAGTGTTCTCAGATGTATAGCTTGGGGGGATTAGTAGGATCAATATGTGGGTCTTCCAGGAAAGTTTCTGGGTGGGATATTCTGTTAGAGTCAGTACAAACCTGATGGGCTGAATGGCTATCTCCTGCACTCTAAACATTCCATAATTTTAACAGTATATCACCACCTGCGGGAACGAGGATCCTGTTTCTATGTTACTCAACTGAACACAATATTCACTTGAACAAAGGTCACATTGTTCTGCTGGCACTGCAGAGCAACACTAGGCTGAGAACGAAAGTGAAATTTGAAGATATTTGGATCACTCGTTTTGCTGCAAACAAGCTCGAGTTCACCAATCCCATTTTGTAAATAAATGTTGCTGCTCTCCTCAACATATTTGGTCTTTTTAAATATTAATACAATGGTGGATATGACGGAACCATCCATGTGTGCTCATTTTCTTCATTTATCTTTCTGCCAGGATGGATAATATCTGTTAAAATATTCATAAAATGCTGCAGAGGTCAGTGGAGATTAGGGAGAGGAAACAGTAACTGATAAACAGATGGTTTTAAATGAATATTTGGCAATTAGCAATACTGATAAGAGCTTATGTTCAGCAGCTGGAATTTCTTGTGAAAATAGGTCTTCTGGATTTCTTGAGGGTGGAGATGAAATTCTCTTTGTGGAAGAACAGGAAGATAGTAATGAAGAAGAAACAGCCCAGCTCAGATTCTGCGGCTGCCAAATCTTCAATGAAATCTTAGAATCTGATCTTTCCTTGTTGACACACCAATTACAGGATTTTTTGAAATTTTATTTATTAGTGTCATGAGTAGGCTAACAATAAAACTGCAAGTGAAGTTACTGTGAAAATCTCTCTCAGCCTCTGTGCACGGCAGGGGTGAAGAATAGCACAGAGAGCAGCTCACGGGAGAGTGCAATTTCACACAAGTTCTGCAGGACTGAGGTGAATACATGGACAGGGCGTTTGAAAGAAGAGGCTGCTGAGAAGGCAGAGTGAAATATTTTATGCATCAGAGGACCATCAGACAGTCACTGTCAAGGAGCGTTCAGGAGCTGGGCACCAAACTGGCATGGAGCCGTGCGCAGAATTTGAAGCTCAACCAGTCCAACATGGAAACAATTGTGGACCAATGCGTAAAAGTGCATCTGACAGCTAACATCTCAGGTTGTATTGCAGTAAAAACAGAGCCACCTAAAACCGTAAAATATTGGAGCAGAAGTAGGCCATTTGGCCTATTGAGTCTGTTCCATGTGAGTGCTGCAGGAACACCGCAGACAAAATTCAGGCAAAACCCAGATTGCATTCATCCAAGCTGTACATTGCCATTTCAGCTCAGCAAATGCTTGGGCTTTCACTTTATATGTAGCACTTCAATAGTATCAGGAAGATGTGTTGTAAGGAAATGCATAAAGGTGATTAGTTCCATTTTGTCTGTAGTATTGGATGGTTTCATTTTATAAATTTGAGCTGAAGTACATCTGTTTTGTGGTGGTTTTTACTTCACTTTATGGTCATTGGGATGGTGTTCAGACCTCACTATTCTCTGATTGGAAAACCCCCTCTTTTAAAGCCATACTAAATTATATTTTTTCTTACTTGGTCTTCCGGAAGATAGCACTTCAATCTTTAATCCTGTTGATAATTTTCCCCAACCTTCTAATATTCCAATTGTGAGGACACACTTTTTTTTTCTTTTCACTTAGGATCTTTTCTCAAAGTTCTCAATGAAATAAAACCCTGACTCAATGGCAATTGCCTTTTTGTATGTGCTAACTTTCTTCATGTTTGTGGGTTTTAATAAAAAGCAAAAAGATGTAGTTTGCACAAGTAGATTCGAAGTAACACACAACAGATTCATTGAAAGAGATGTTCTCTGCACATAATGGGAAATGAAATGAAGATAGAAACCCATGAAATACCCAAATGACCTCATGTCAAGTCATGTAACCTGCTCTTAAAGCAATCATGCAGCTACTTAAATATATAGCAAGATCAACTTCAAAAGGAACAAAAGTAATCCACATTTCATAAAGCCATATCTGGCCAACCAGAACCAATTTGTCTGCTAAGACAAAGGACCATGTAATTTCCCTTTATGACTAAATGGTTGGAACATTAACAATCTCAGGGACCCAGGCAAAGGATGGGTCCTTGTCTTCCTTTGTAAAAATCAGAGTGGAGAAGAATGAGTTATGTGACATGATTCCCTAGCTGATGCAATCTCTAATATTGCCTTGTGGACCTGCTGTCACCTTTTTATCTGCCCAGCAGCACAGCAAAGGGCATCTGTCCAGGTTTGAAAACCTGGCTCCCATCTATATTGTTTCAGCTTGAACTGTTATATCATTGCCTACAAGACTGATTCAACTCCGCTTGCATATCTCATTGCCAACTCTATTGGAAAAGTGAATCATTCAGCTTCAGTCCATGTAGCCAACCTCTGAGAAGGAATAAACCATTGGACTTTGATTCTATGTTCTGGACTCACATGAAACAATACTGATTTTCTCTGTGGTTTTTGCCCTGTAAATCTTTCTTCTTCCCATCCTACTTTTACCTTATGCATGAAAAGTAAGCAATGTTGCAGCCCTCCCCTGCAGTTGGGCATCTGAAAATAAACTGACCCTCTTGAGTTCATTCTGTCTTGAGTTTATTGTAATATTAATGATAGACAATTGGATCATGCCAGAACTAAAGGGTTGGGAATCAGGCCACCATTTATGAATAGGATAGGAAATCAAAAGTCAATTCTGTTTATAGGGATGTGGGAGACAAGAAATCACAGTTGTTGAAATGAAACCTCTCCTGTACAAAAAAGACATGAAACTTGTAACACTTAACATTATATTTACCTCTAAAATTATGCAGCAGTGTCATTGTTTAAGTTTATTTATCAGTGTCACAAATAGGCTTACATTAACAATGCAATGAAGTTACTGTGAAAATCCTCTAGTCACCACACTCTGCACCTGTTTGGGTACATTGAGGGAGAATTTACTCGGATTGCCTTCACAACAATAACTCACAAACATCCAGCCTGCTGCACATCACAATTTAAAATCTATCTGATAAGTGCAATGATAAGCATTTGGTGTGTCCTCTGTACATTAATATGAATCACTAATGGATCCATAACTAATGGATTTGCAAAGGTGTTTGAAGATTTTGCTCAGAAAAATAAGCAACAGCAGTGGCACGTAAATTCTTCTGAAAATGTGAACATTTTCATACCTGCACCCAGTCGCATAACTCAAATAGATGTGTTTATGTTCATGAACATCTCATGTTCCATTTATAATTCAAGACAGATGAGTTATATATGTATCCTGTGTTTTATTTCTTTTTATGAAGAAAATTGCTTTTGTTTGGAACAGAAGTGAAGAAATTGAGCATAAGTTACTTTCAGTGCTACAGTATTGGTAGAACTCCTTCAGAAAGAAAATTATGTGCAGTGTACTATGACATCTAGAGCACATTAAGTCTAAATTGACGACATCACTGCAAAAAAATCTGGCAAATGTTGATTGTTTTCTGTGTCAAACTGGGATGGATGGTAAATGTTGTTAAGTGTTTTGACAGGTTGCAAGAAATGAGAACAAACAATAGTTTCCCGATGATTCTATTTATTCCTATTCTGAGGTAGAGGCAACACACATTTATATAGAGCCTGTGGTAAATGAGATTGCATTTTCCAGCATCCAATTTTCAAACACAAAGGACAGTATGGGAGACTATAACTGAATGGGTTACTATATCATTCTCAGTAGCTGTTTGGGAAATCTATCAAATCAAAAATTAGACGTGGGAAAATTGTGTGAATTTTTACTTATTTCCCTGAAGATGAAGGAAACAGACAGGAACAAGTAAGTGAGCAGCAAATAGTAAAAGTAACAAGCACTTGGATGGAATGTTCTGTCATTGTGATATAAATGCAAAAGCTCATTGACTTAAAACGCTGATGCCTCTGTTATCTGCCATTGGCCCATTTCAGAGTTGAGTAACATGTTCAAATGAACACCAATCTCAACGTAATTACTAAGCTTGTTTTTCCTTCTATATCTCCAAATTGTATTAATTTGAGGAAATATATAACCTTACTGCAACAAATTGTACATTGTATCTAATTATTAATCATAATGAGGATTCACTTAAAGATTCATTCAGTCTTTTTAAAATTCATTGTTTAAGGTCAGCCAAAAACAGATGGTTTCTATGCTGAGGTTTCCACAACTTATTGGCTGCATAAACATCACTGCAAACTGCTTAAGCCTAAGTCTATTTATTAGTGTCACAAGTAGGCTTACATTAACGCTGCAATGAAGTTACTGTGAAAATCCTCCAGTTGCCACACTCCGCCATCTATCTGGGTACACTGAGAGAAAATTTAATATAGCCAATGCACCTAACCAGCACATCTTTGAGACTGTGGGGGGGGGAAAAAAAAACTGGAGTATCCAGGAGAAACTCATGCAGACGCAGTGAGAATATGCAGACTCTCCACAGATAGTGAATCAAGCTAGGAATTGAACCTGGGTCCCTGATGCTGTGAGGCAGTCAGTGCTAACCACTGTGCTTCTCTAATAACATGCATAGCTAATAAAAAAAAAAAATTATTTCTATTCATCCTTTCATACTCTCAAGATGTCTCTATTTTACACCGAAGAAGTATTGTTGAAGTGTAATCATTGTTATTGTGTAGGAAAAACAGTAGCTGATTTGCATTCAAGATCCCACAATGGCAATGGGATGATAACTTGACAATCTGTTAAATTAATGTTGCTTGGACAAAAGATTTGGCCATGAAACCTTGATTAACTCCCCTGCTCTGAGATAATGTAGATGGGATTTTTAAGAAATCTTTCATGGGATGTGGGTGTCATTGGTTCGGTTTGCATGTATTGTCTATTTCTAATTGCCCATGAGAAGTTGGGAGTGAGCTACCTTTCTGAACTACTACATTACACATGATGTAGGTATATCCACAGTGCTGTTTGGGAGCGAGTTCCAGGATTTTGATCTAGCAACAGTGAAAGAATGGTGACATATTTGTAAGTCAGGATGGTGAGTGGCTTGGAGGGAAACATTCAGGTAGTGACGTTCCAATGTGTCTGTTGTCCTTTCGAGGTGGTAGAAATCATGGTTCAGAAGGTGCTGCCTAAGGAACTTTAGTGAATGCCAGAAGTGCATCTGCATTTTATGAACGTTGGAGTGGACTGCTAGTGCCTTTGTTTAATATCAGACACAAAAGACCATCCCTCTGACAGTAGCACTCCTTATGTGCTCTATTAATATGTCAGCTTGGGCTCAGGTCTCTGGAGCGGGATTTGAACCCATGGTTTTCAGATTCAGAGGTAACATTCCCACCACTGAACAACATGTCACATATTAACAATAATAGCAAGGGACTTCCACATCTAAAATCTCCACTACAGAATCAACCCTCCTCTAAGAAACCATGTACAAAACAAGTCTCCAAACAAAGAACAACCCCCATGCTCAATGCCATTCAAATATAAACATTCTTAATATATATAATGACAATGACAGCAGATGCATGGGAACACCAACGCAGATGCAAGTTCTCCCCAAGTCATGCACCATCTTGGCTTGGAACTATGTTGCAGTTTGACTGTCCCTGGGTCAAAATCCTGGAACTCCCTTCTGAATAGCATTAGATGTTCCTACACCACACTGACTGCAGTGGTTCAAGAGGGCAGCTCACCACCACTTTCTCAAGGGCAATGAACGTTGGCCCAGCCAGTGACATCCAAATCCTTTGAAAGAATAAATGAACAAATAAAATGGGCCTCAAAATCTCACTGTGCGAATATGCATGAACCATGTCAACTGTAAAGTCCCCTGGCTCACCTGAATGAGTTACTCATGCAGTGAGGTTGTTGAACTGAAAGGGAATTGGAAGTGATATCAGCATATGAGATGAACTATTTTTACATGCATACCAGAATGATGACAGAACATTTCATCAAAGCCTTGTTCAGTTTGTGTTTCACTCTAATGTTTTCTAATTTATTTTCTTCCTTCATCCCCCTCCCCGCTTCCATCCTGTCCCAGTGAATGAAGTAAAAATTCAAAAAATATTCTGGCGCCCTATTTTTAGTGAGATATGCTTCCAAATCACTTACTGACAACAATCAAAATTTTTCAGTTCTAATCTCCGATATGGTCTATATTCTTCAACAAACTTCAAGCTACTGAAAAATCTGTCTTATTAAAAGAAAGCCACCCAGAAATATGTACATAAAAAAGAAAGGAACAAAAAATTTGCACTTACGTATCACCTCGCAGGGCTTCCAAAGTGCTTGACAAATAATGAATTTCTTGCAATGTGCAGTTTGTTTTGGTAGTGTGGTAAACATCGCAGCCAATTTGCAGATGGCAAGCTCTTACATACAGCAGTGTGAAATGAAAAGATCATTTGTGTTTTTCTGATATCAGGTGGGGCTAAGTTGTGATCAGGGCATCAGGAATAACACTCCTGACCTTCTTTGTAATAGTGCTGTGCGTTCATCTGTGTGCATCAGAGTGTAGACAGAACCTTCGTTTACCCACCTGACTGATGGCACTTCCAACAGTGCTGGGATCCCTCAGTAAAGCGTATCTTTGCAACTCGGGGGAGACAGGTATAGCATAACCAAAACTGGACAGTGCCATAATACTTTGAAAAATATGGCACAATAGATAGGTTCATTCTAATTTCTGTACCTAATCCATGATTCATGAGTATCTGATGATCAATAAGCACGGCAGCCTGGGAACATTGAATAGTTTGAGGCAATGTACATGAGATTGTGTCCAAGCTGCCCAAATTACGACAGAATGGAAAATATGAGCTTAGTATGGTTCCAATTATCAATGCCTACCTCCCAGTCGTAAAATTCTTTCGGGTAATTGTAGTTCTGGCTGATTATTTAATTAACAGAGTGACAATATTCTATAATCAGAATTTCATTAATTTTATTTTCTCTGCTTTGTGAAAAGGGGCAGCTATTTTCAGAACAGCACAATATGTGTGCCATGATGAAAAAAACTATTGCTTTTACACAGCAGGAACACGTTTCCTATTTCACTGCATTTTCACTTCCCAGTTTGAAAATTACTTTATAGCTCAGGATGGTGACTCATTGAAAATAATTTTAAGTGCTTCGAGCATGCAGGACAAGTCGAGGTGGGTTAAATATCAAAAACGATGAAATTTGACATCTTTTTCCGATGCACCTACTTCTAGTTTTAATATAGTGTGTGGCGAGGCAAATGATAAGAATGCTATACAGAAGTGGGCTCATAATTTAAATATGATCATGAGATTGTGTGACTCAAATTTTAGCACACAGCTTCAAACCAAAATGCTTTTTTTCAGGTTTCCCAGCGTTTGGGAAAACACAGTCACTGAAAGAAGGTGAGTATGGATAAATCCCATTTCTGTGCGCCTTTCCAGAATTACTTGTGGGTCAGGAACAACATTAATGATTCCTCAGCCCACCAAGTGAGTCTGCTCCCCTTTCCAGCACCTCCCCCAGTCATGATTCTCCCTACTCATGATTTTCCCACCACCCCCAAATTCAATCATCTCACAATTCAAGATGTACACTACCACCCCCTCCATCCCTGCCAATACCTGTAGTATAAGCATCTGGAACATAACAGAAATGGAACTGCATTCAATACCATCCGCACAGTGATGTAAGATAGCATATGACACACATTTAGGGGTCAGTTTAGTGTTGGACAGAGCTTTGTGTAGAGGCAAGCAGGGAGATAATTCTTAGCTTGGACCTTTACCGTACCTGTGCAATACCTGTGTGTGCCATTTTTAACAGTGCTTACCGTTGAGATACCCAAGACTACAAATACCTTAATAAACTTAGCAAACTATGCCCAACACCTTATGATCTGGTGGCCTAAAATGGAACAACACAAGCCACACAGAGATAACAGAAGAAAATGTAAATCCTGGAAAGCTGAAGGAAAAAAATCAAAGGAGCATTTGACCTAAAGAAAATCTTATAAAGAGAAAGTGCAGAAGACAATCACCAAATAAAAACTTGGAAGCGGGGCAGAAACTAAATTTTGCACTGCAGCAGAACCTCTGTAACATTCTTAAGAAGTCCAGCTTCACGAACCAGAGTGTGCAGAATCAGCGGACCGAGCGGGGGAACTAATAATTGAAAACTCCTGGACAACATAATTCCTGACAAAATTAAATACCACAGTGGTCAGAAGTTACCACTTGATTCACAGGTTGCAAAAACTGATTGCCGAGTGAATGGTTGAACATGTGGGTGCCTGAGTTTAATTCTGAAACAAAAATTAATGAATTGATTTTATTGTTTGTACTTTGTGAAAAGGGGCATAACTGAGTTGACAGCTTCAAAACATAACAAAAGCTGGGATTGGATTTTTCCAAGTCAATGCAGTATATGGCTCCGATGAAAGCCATTGGGGAATTGAGGAAGCAATGGTAGATGACATATTCTGGTTGCCACCACTGAGGGTTGGTGTCTTTGAGTAGCGAGATCTCTGTGCTGTGGCCATGGATGAGAACACGGATTGACCTCAAGCAGGGAGTATACGAAAAGTGAGCTTTGTTGATTATGATCCATTTGAGAAAAAAAGGCAGGTTGGAGCAAAGCGGAGTCAGAAAAAATACAGAAACTGAGTGTAGTCCTTTTTGATGTACAGAAAATATTAGTATTGAGGGTTAGGACGAAGAATAGCGTTGTCGGAAATGATTGAATTAAAGAAATGCAATTAAATAACGAGAGGCTGAAGTAGAGTGGAGTTATGAACATATACGTTTCACCGAGGAGGTGAATCTGGAGGTAAATTTGAAGGAATCTTTGAAATAGCTGAGTTAATGGGAAGTCTGAGCATCTATTGGATAGGGAAGGTGTGCTGCAACAACAATGTGATCAGTAAACAAAAATCAGGAGTTCCTAATCCCTTGATGTTGGAGTAAGAGGAATGATTTTAATTCTTTTTAAAAATTGTACCCCACCCTTGGCTTCTGTAATTTTAGCTTACTTGCATTTCTGGACATAAATGTTTTTGGAAGTTTAAGTTAGATCTATTGCACAACTTTAACAACTGTTCACTAATCAGTATCTGTTAGTGGTAAACAAGACAGTAAAATGTGATTTTTGTGAGGCTATTGATCGAATGGCACAACCTGAACAGCAAAGATTTAATCACATATCTATCTGTTGTTTGAGGTTTCTGTGCCATTTGTACGTCAATAATAGCAAACACTGTGATATTCACCAGTATTTTGACAGCAAAATCTATTTCTGAGTCCATGTTGCTGTTGTTTCAATAGTTATTTCCTTTGGATAGATTTTTATCTTGCCACTTGGCTTAATGTGTGTCAATGTTAATGCTTTAATGACAACGTCAATGGTGGATTGACTGCCTATGGCTGAAACTAACTATTTTTCATTTCCTTTGAACAAAGGAAGCCAATTGCTGTTGCAATTTAACACCAGAGTTACAAGATAAAAGTCCATCCAAATCCTCTTTGCTTTAACAAGAAATCTTCTTTAAAATGAAAATGATCATTTGTTGAAAATAATTTCCCATAAGAGGAATACGTTTAAAAAGAAAACAAACATTTGGTGCTCTATTTGTTCCCACTTCTACAAAAATGAAGCACTTTGAATTTCCATCGGTACTTGGCTTGGAATTGACAATATAGGAGCCCGCTGGAGGGAAAAAAGAAAATCCTTTCAGGCCTCAGTTTGGAGTTATTTTTTCCTGACATAGTAGTGGACCATAGATTTGTCGGGCTGGGTGAGATTAATTGAATATGTAATGACTATATGGTTAAATGATTTAAACATGAGAATGAACATTGTAGATAAGGGATGTTGGCAGAATGGAAGCCAATGCAGAGAAACAAAGGCAGGAATCAGATGCCTGGCAGGATATGAGCAGCAAGGATTGGGAACTGAAGTTTATGGAGAGCAGAGAATGGTGGGCCATCCAGAAGATTATTGGTTCTGGAAGTTTCAATGGCAGTGATGAGAATTTTAATGAAAATTGATGAAGACAGGTCAGAACCAATGATGTTACAGAGATGAAAGTATGCCTTCATATTAGAGTGTATACAGGATTCGAATTCAAAGAAGGTGCTGATGTTGAAAACAATCTGGTTAAGCTTGGGACAGTGGTCACTGAGCAGAGATAGAACAGATGATGAGAGTGTGGTTTGGGTACCAGGATCTAATGATAATGGCTGCAGCTTTCTTAATATTATTTGGATGCAGTTGAAACACATCCATAATGAATGGAAAAGTAGCTTGACTATACAGATGAAATAAAAGGGTCAATAGCATGGTGTAAAAGTGGAACTGTGTGTGTTATCCTTATGGAAATGAAACTGCAGCATGTAATTGAAGAGCAGGCATGTGGTGGGGGAAAGGACAGAGTCATCTATAATGAAACTAGATTAGACTCGTATAACCTAGCCCAAAATTCCACATCAACAGGAATTTAATAACAGTTCAGTGGAGAGCTCACCTTGCATCTCCAGTACAGGACATAACCCGCTCGCTGATGCTGAGTTTTTGTTATGCCGTGAGTATTTGTTTCCAGACTTCATTACAGTCTTGATAGAAACATGATCACAAGCTACATAATAAGGGGTAAATCTTCCCATTCTGCTCACCGTGGGAAGGGTAGCGGGAAAGGGGCTGACCATGGAAAGATCCATTGACTTGGGTTCGGATTGTCTGGTTTTGGGGTGAGTGCAGCTGGAAAATCCAACTCGGGTGTCAGTTGTCAATGACTGTCTTTGACCTGAAGGCAGAATTTGACCGAGTGTGGCTCCGAATTAAAAGTTAAACTCGTAGAATTGAAGTCAATGAAGATCAAATAAAACATACCATTCAGTGGTTGAAGTCATACTTGACACTAAGTGAGATAGTTGTCATTGTTGGATGCTAAACATCTCAGCTCAAATATTATTGAAGGAATTCTTTAGGGTAGCATCCCATATCCAACTATCTTCAGCTGGTTCATCAACAACCTTCCTTCTGTCAGAAAGTTAGATTAATGAAGAGTGATCATCTCAACTTATAATTATTCAGCAGCAAAGTCTGCACAGCATTCAACCTGGGGCTTATGTGCGGGATGCAACATTCATACCTCAAAGTGCCAATTGATGACCATCTCTAGCTAGAGATAGATTGAAGGATTTAAAATCATTGAATGTGGGGTTGAAATCATTGAATGCAGTAGAGTTTTCCTGTGAATTAAGTCCAGCACGGTTCCCATGGAAGCTATTATGCAAATGTTTCAATTAATTCCCCATGCTTAGAGATGGGCAGCATAAACAAGCTGACCGAGGGACAGAGGGTGAGAACTCTGATAACGACAAGCCATAAGAGCAGGTTTAGATGTTTGAATGGTGTAACCATGGAGGTGTACTTCATTGGTAATTAACCATAATTAAGTGAGCACATAACTGATTAAATGTATTCACCTGAAATAAATGAAGGGACCTAAACAATTAGTTGTAATTGGATATCAATGAGTTCAGAACAAATGCACGCTTGCAATTGGTTTATGTAAATTTATTGTAAAATCACTTGGTAAATGTGTATGCCACCTGGTGGAAGGCAGACTTCCATGTTATTGCATGAGTAAAGGGATCGATTTAAAACTCCAAAAGCTTTGTTTGGTCTATTGAGGGTGCAAGGCACGCAATTCACCAGATAGTGGTGACATTTCATATCACAGTGCAAATACCTCCTTTTTGTACTGATTGCCCAAGACCAATATCATCATATTCTGGTACTCAGTATTGACCAGAAAATCAATTGTACCAAGCTACCACAGGAGGTCAGAGATTGAATATTCTGCAGAGAACATCTCACTAACATCTCTTTGACACTTACAAGGTAGGCAGTACTCTATTGAAACTATATGCTTTCTAAGTTGAAGTCAAAACATCCACTACCCTAAACAGCCCGAAACCATATCTATTGCAGCTCTGATACACCCGCTGTAAGGAGGGCACACAATGCCTGCAATATCTGCTGTCTACAACATACGCTACAGCAACTCACCAACACTGCCATTGCTGAACCTATGACTTCCGCCACCTAGAAGGACAAATGCAACAAGTTCAAGAGAGCATCATCACCTTCAAGCTCTCCTCCGTATAAGCTCTTATATCACCAACCCTTCATCATCAGTGGATCAAAAATCCTAGAACTTCTTAACGGATATCATTGTGGAAACAACTCGACCAGAAATGTTGTGGGGGTTGAAGAAGAAGCCTCCAACCATTTCATTAAGAACAGCTGGGGGATTAGGAATGATTACCAACCTTGCCAGAGATGCGAAATCACAATAAGTAATTGGTTTACATTTCAGGAGTAAATAATAACCTGTCTGGTAAAGGTGTGGTAAAGAGTTTGGCAAAACTTTGGCTTATTTGAGGAGGTGACGAAAACAGTGGGCAAAGGGCGAGCCATTGATGTCGTCTACATGGATTTTAGTAAGGCGTTTGACAAAGTCCCTCGTGAGGTTAGTCGAGAAGGTCAAGGCTAATGGGATACAAAGACAGATAGCTAGATGGATAAGTAACTGGCTTGGTAATAGGAGACAGAGAGTAATAGTGGAAGGGTGTTTCTCTAGCTGGAGGTTGGTCACTACTGTTGTGCCACAGGGCTCGGTACTGGGACCTCTTCTATTTGTAATATGTGTAAATGACTTCGAAGAGGGAGTAAGTGGCGTGATCAGCAAGTTTGCAAACGATACAAAGATGGCTGGACTTGCGGATAGTGAGGAGCGTTGTCAGGCGATGCAGCAGGACATAGATAGGCTGGTAGCTTGGGCAGACAGATGGCAGATGGAATTCAATCCTGATAAATGTGAGGTGATGCATTTCGCGAGAAAGAATGTAGGGGGGAGGTATATGATAAAGGGTAGAACTATTAAGAGTATAGAAATGCAGAGGGACCTGGGGGTGCAGGTGAACAAGTCTCTGAAAGTGGCAGAGCAAGTGGAGAAGGTTGTGAAGAAAGCATATAGTATGTTAGCCTTTATAGGAAGGAGTATAGAGTACAAGAGCTGGCCTTTAATGTTGCAGTTGTATAAAACGCTGGTTAGACCTCATTTGGAATATTGCGTCCAGTTCTGGTCGCCTTACTACTGGAAGGACGTGGAGACTCTGGAGAGAGTGCAGAGGAGGTTTACCAGGATGCTGCTTGGTATGGAAGGTCTGAGTTACAAGGAGAGGTTAGGCAAATTGGGACTGTTTTCCTTAGAAAGACGTAGACTTAGAGGAGATCTAATAGAGGTGTACAAGATTATGAGGGGTATAGATAGAGTAAACAGGGTTAAGCTTTTTCTAGGATGGACTCAAATAGCACGAGGGGTCACGGGCTTAGGGTGAGGGGGGTAAGGTATAATTTGGATTCTAGAGGGAGTTTTTTCACACAGAGGGTGGTGGGGGTATGGAATGCGCTGCCAAGTAAAGTGGTGGAGGCAGGTACTCTGGAGTTATTTAAGAAATACTTAGATGGGCACATGAACAGAATAGGAATGGAGGGGTATAGAAAACTGATTTAAACTAGGGATCATCAGTCCATGGGAAGTGTGTAAGTAGATGACATTGATGTACTTGTTTTTATCCTACAGGTGCTTTGGTCCACCTTGTTGTCTAACGAGGGGCGTACACGCGATGGGTTGTGAGAGGACTGCTCTTGGATCTTTTTCGAGAGTATCCTAGTGTTTCACGTCGTTAGTGTACGCTTGACCTGGACCATTTGATGGGCAACGCGACAGCTGTGCTGTGCAGATACATGGATTTGGGCCTGTGTCTGTGAGAGTTTGCACATTCTCTCCGTGCTTGCGTGGGTTTTCTCCAGGTGCTCCGGTTTCCTCCCACATCCAAAGATGTGCTCTTAGGCTAATTGAGAAAGCAAATTCTCCCGAAATTGTCTCAAATTTGGCTTTTAATCCATAGATCTATAAACATAGACAGGGATCGCGGGTAAAGATGGGAACATCGGGGTGGTGGCGGCGCGGGCTCATTGGGCTGAAGGGCCTGTTTCCCGTGCTGTTTTGTTCTTTGTTGTTCTTTGTTCTTTATTTGCCTTCAGATGGATGATGCCTCCTGCCACTTCACAAACCATGGAACAAATATTATTGCTGTAGTTTTCTATCCCATCACTTTATATATTTTTAATGTATCGTCCAGAAAAACCCTGTACTGCAGTGTTATCCACTTCCTTCTCTTATTATTGTGGATGAATTGTTTCAATTTTTAACCTAACATAAAGTCAAAGCATTTTCTAATCTACTATAATCAGCTGGAAGGAAAAAGAGTGTAATCAGAAAGGTTCAAAATACTTTAGAAATTAAAGAAAGAAAAGGGATCTAAGTCATAAATATGCTAAAAAAAAATTCCTCTGATTAGTGAAGCTGTTTAAATAAAATGAATATCAATGCCGACTATACTTTTGCCTGAGGCATTACATGCAAGAAAAAAACATCGTTGATCTCAACTTCAGTCAGCAGAATAACTATTATTTGATTAATCCTCCTTTATTGTTACTTGTTTTTTTTCACACCGGTTCCACATACTTGAACTGATACAATTATATGGGTGATGTCAGGTATATAAGCCATGTTTTCTTTGATTCTGAAGGATTTATGCCAGTTATAATTATTTGCAACAAATTTGACACTGCATCTAGATTTTAAAAGTAGAAATTAGTTTAAGGAAAATATGTTCCTATGCTTGTTATATTTAGTAGAATTTAATTGTAAGTATAAAGTAAGGAACGTTGTGTCAACTTCTTTGCTCAACATAATGAAGCGTGGAAGTAGATCTTTTTCCATGTGTTTCATATATCTTAGATGGTTCACAGTTGTAGAAGTTTGCAGCATGGAAAAAAGGCCCTGTGGCCCAACTTGTCTATGCCACCCAGTTTCTACCACTAAGCTCATTCCAATTGTCCACTCTTGGCCCATCTCTATACTCGTTTAACTCATTGTCTCATGTTTTCAGTCCAAATGTGTTAAGATTGACAACACTGTGGGACTAAATGATTTCCCCACAAGGTACAAAGAAACAGGAGGGGGAATTGCAGATGTATTAGTTACAATTTTCCAGCTCTCTAGTTTCGGGGAAATATGGATAGGATCGTAGAAACCCTACAGTACAGAAAGAGGCCATTCGGCCCATTGAGTCTGCTCTGACTACAATCCCACCCAGGCCCTTCCCCCATATCCCTCCATATTTACATGCTAATCCCTCTAACCTATGCTTCTCAGGACACAAAGGGCAACTTTTAGCATGGTCAATCAATCTAATTCACACATCTTTGGATTTTCCTGCCCTTCCCGCCAGTGGGATCTTTTGGTCTCGTTGATGGTGCACCTCCACCGCAGGATTCCCATCAACGTCATGTGGATTCAATATTAATTCCCATTGATAGTGATGAGACCAATAGATATCACTGCTGGTCAATAGCATACTCCTCCCACCACTGGGAAACACGCCGTGGGGGTTGGGGGTGCAAAGAATTCCACTTTTTGGCCAGAATTTTCCAGCCTTACACACCCCTCTACCACTGCCATTGAGAATGGAGAATTTGGTGCCGAGCCAAATTTTCATTCACTGCAGCGGGATTGGAGAATCCCAGCCTTGAACGATGTCGGAGAATCAAGACCTGTGTCTTTGAATTGGAAAGTGATATTTGGATTTCAAATGTCGGTTTGTTATTTAAGAGAAGGAGGGAGAAACCAGGAAGCTGTAGTGACCAGCCAATTTAATGTGAATTATGAGGTGTTGTTCGAACTAATACAGATGATTTGGAATTGGGGACCAAGTACGGTGTGTCAACATTCGCAAATGACTCTTAAGATGGGTGGAAAAGCAAAGTGTGCAGAGGATGCTGAAAGTCTGCAAAGGGATATAGATAGTCTAAGTGACTGGGCCAGGGTTTGGCAGATGGAGTACAATGTTGGTAAATGTGAGGTCATCCATTTTGGTACGAATAACAGCAAAATGGACTATTATTTAAATGTTAAAAAATTGCAGCATGTTGCTGTGTAGAGGGACCTGGGAGTTCTTGTGCAGGAATCTCAAGGAGTTGGTTTGCAGGTGCAGCAGGTAATGAAGAAGGCAAATGGAATTTTATCCTTCATTGCCAGTGGGACGGAATTTAAAAACAGCGAGATTATGTTGCAGCTGTATAAGGTGCTGGTGAGGCCACACCTGGAGATCTATGTACAGTTTTGGTTTCCGTAATTGAGAAAGGATATACTGGCACTGGAGCAGGTGCATCAGAGATTCACTAGGTTGATTCCAGACTTGAGAGGATTGGCTTCTGAGGAGAGACTGAGTACACTGGGGCTATACTCATTGAAATTCAGAACAATGAAGGCAGATCTTATGGAATCATATAAGATTAAGAAGGGAATGCATAAGAAAGAAGCAGGGAAGTTGCTTCCACTGGCAAAATAGAGCTCGGGGGAATAACCTCAAAATAAGCGGAAGCAGATTCAGGACTGAGTTGAGGAGGAATTTCTTCACACAAAGGGTAGTGGATCCCTGCAGTGAAGGAATTCAGGCTACCTCATGGAATGTTTTTAAAGACAAGATAGATAAACTTTTGAACAGTAAAGGAATTTAGGGCTATGGTCAGTGGGCAGGTCAATGGAGCTGAGACACAAAAAGATCAGCCATGAGCTTATTGAATGGTAGGGCAGGCTTGAGGGGCCAGATGGCCGACTCCTGCTCCTACTTCTTACGTTCAATCATTTGGGACAAAACAACTGAACATTTGGACAGATATGTGCTGATTAAATAGAAATGGCATGGCTTTGTGTAGATCATGTCTGACCAACCTAGTTGAAATTTTTGAGGTTGTTAATATTGTGGAAAGAAAATATATTTATGAATTTTAGAAGGTGTTTGATAAGACTCTACACAAGAGATTATAAGCAAAAATAAAAGTGCACGTAATTTGAGTAACATTGTAATATAGGTTTTTAATTAGTCGGGAGATGAGTTGACAGAGAATTGAATGTACATAATTGGTGGCCTGTGTCCTCTAGAAATCTGTGCTCAGACCTCAACATTTCACTATGTTTATCAGTATCATGGATTAAGGTGTAGAGATTTGTGTCATTAAATTCACAGATGACAACACGTTAGAAATATAGTAAGCTCTGCAGATAATAGCAGGAAATTAAAACGGGCCTAGACAGATCAAATGATTGAGCAAAACTGGCATACTGACTTCAATGTGGGGGACTGAGAGATGAGCCACTCTAAATCCAAGAGTGATAAATAGGAATGGTCCCTTAATAGCAAGGGACTAGCAACAGAAGCGAAGGAGAAGTATTTTAGTGTCCAATTATGCAAACTGTTAAAAACTAGTGCACAGCTAGAAAGCATAATCAAGTTGGCTAATTGAATGTTAGATTTTACCTCATGGTTGCTGGAATGTAAGACTGGAGGTGTGATCTTACAGTTACGGAGAGCCTCGTCCTGAATACACAGGTGTCACCAGTGAAAAATGTCACAATTCCCAGCCTCTAATTTGCTCTTGTAGACAGGTATTATTAATGCAGATAACCCAGTTAAGTTTCTGGTCAAAGTTAACCGTGTAAGTGCGGTTGATGAATCTGGTGTTAACACACCTCCTGATGGCTTGTGCATACGTGTCCAGTCGGGAGCAGCGGCCTTCCGGAGGTGTCCAATTGGATTCCTTCCTCTTCGGTTGCTGCACTGCGGATTACCTGCACTTAGAAGACAGTCCTGAACATCACCCAAGCACAACGCAACGCCATCCATGCTCTCAAGATCAACCACAATATTGTTATCAAACCAGCAGACATATGAGGTGCCATCATCATACTGAACAGAACAGTATCAAGACCTAAACAATGAGAAACACTACACTCAGTTACCAGCAGATCTGACCAAAGAACACACTCGTCAACTCAACACTCTGATCAAAACCTTTGATCCGGACATTCAGAACACCTCCGGGCTCTCATTCCATGTACATTAGAGACCTCTACTACCTCCCAAAGATACACAAGGCAAACACACCTGACCATCCCATGTATCAAGCAATGGGACCCTGTGTGAGAACCTCTCCGGCTATATCGAGGGCATCCTGAAACCTGTGTACAAAGAACCCCCAGCTTTTGTCTTGACACTACGGACTTCCTACAGAAACTCAGCACGCGTGGAGCAGTTGAACCAGGGACACTCCTTGTCACAATGGATGTCTCGGCCCTCTACACCAACATCCCCCACGACGATGGCATTGCTGCAACTGCCTCAGTACTCAATGTCGACAACTGCCAGTTTCCAGATGCAATTTTACAACTCATCCGCTTCACCCTGGACCACAATGTCTTCACCTTCAACAATCAGCTTTTCATCCAGACACACAGAACGGCCATGGGGACCAAATTTGCATCTCAATATGCCACCATCTTCATGCACAGGTTCAAATAAGACTTCTTCACCACACGGGATCTTCAACCGAGGCTATACACTAGATACATTGATGACATTTTTTTCCTTTGGACTCATGGTGAATAATCATTGAAACAACGATATGATGATATCAACAAGTTCCATCCCACCATCAGACTCACCATGGACTATTCTCCAGAATCAGTTGCGTTCCTGGACACGTGCATCTCCATCAAGGACGGTCACCTCAGCACCTCTCTGTATCGCAAGCCGACAGACAACCTCACAATGCTCCACTTCTCCAGCTTCCACCCTAAACATGTTAAAGAGGCCATCCCCGATGGACAAGCCCTCCGTATACACAGAATTGCTCAGATGAGGAGGATCGTCACAGACACCTCCAGATGCTGAAAGATGCCCTCTTGAGAACAGGATATGGTGCTCGACTCGTCAATTGACAGTTCCGATGCGCCACAGCGAGAAACCTCACTGACCTCCTCAGAAGACGAACATGGGACATGGTGGACAGAGTACCTTTTGTTGTCCAGTACTTTCTTTGAGCAGAGAAGCTACAATATCTTCTCTGGAGTCTTCAAAATATCATTGATGAAGATGAACATTTCACCAGAGCCATCCCCACCCCCCTACTTGCCTTCAGACAACTGCGCAACCTCAAACAGACCATTGTTCGCAGCAAACTACCCAGCCTTCAGGAGAACAGTGACCACAATACCACACAACCCTGCCACAGCAACCTCTGCAAAACATGCTGGATCATCGACATGGATGACATCATCAAACATGAGAATACCATTCACCAGGTACACGGTACATACTCTTGCAACTCGGCCAACATTGTCTATTTAATACGTTGCAAGAAAGGATGTTCCGAAGCATGGTACATTGGGGAGACCATGCAGACACTATGACAGTGGATGAATGAACATTGCTTGACAATCACTAGACAAAACTGTTCCCTTCCTGTTGGCGAACACTTCAGCGGTCACGGGCATTCGGCCTCTGACCTTCTGATAAACGTTCATCAAGGGGGCCTTCAGGACACACGATAGCACAGAGCCACTGAGCAGAGACTGATAGCCAAGTTCCGCACACATGAGGACGGTCTTAACAGGTATCTTGGCTTCATGTCACACTATCTGTAACCCCCATGACTTGCCTGGGTTAGCAAAAAACCTCACTTACTGTGCTATCTGGAGACAATACACATCTCTGTAACCTGTGCTCAGTGCTCCTTCCACTCACATTGTTAGCCTCTTTAAGACTTGAATAGCAGGTTAGGTGTAAAGATTTGCATTCTAATCAGTAATCTGTAAACAGTTTGTGCTGTTATGTGTGCTGTTTGAGACCAGAACACCTTATTCACCTGATGAAGACCAGAGGGTCAAAAGCTTGTGAGTTTACTATCAAATAAATCGATTGGATTTAAACCTGGTGTTGTCAGACTTCTTACTGTATTCTAGTCAATCACTGCTCAGAGGGAAATTTTGGCATCTCAGAAACTAATCTATTGAACTCTTAGTGCATTCCACCCAGTGCAAGGATATCTGCTCTTCAATAAGGATGCCATAACTGCACAAAGTACTCCAGATGTGATCTTACCATTGCCTTGCCCAATTGTAGTAAGACAATAAATTCGGTTCCTAGTAATAATATGGAATTGAAAACTATTCTCCAATACTGGTGCCATGAAACTTTTATCAATTATTATAAAAGCCCATTGGATTCACTAATGTCCTTTATGGAAGGAAATCTGTCTCACCTAGTCTGACCTACATGTGACTCCAGACCAAAGCAATGTTGTTGACTTTTAATTGCCCTCAAAAAAGGCCTCGCAAGCTCTTGGATGTACAATTTCACTATTGGTGTACTTGCATTGGATGAAGTGCAGCTGTTCAAGAACGTAGCTCACCATTCCCTTCTTTAGGACAATTAAGAATGGGCAACACATTTTGGCTTTGTCAGTGTGCTCACATTGTTTGAAAGAATAAGTCAAATGTTCAGATGGTGCGTGACCACTGACAGTATCTCATAGAATCCCTACGGTGCAGAAGGCAGCCATTCTGCCCATCGAGTCTGCACTGACAACAATCCCACCTTGGCCCTATTCCTGCAACCCTGCATATTTATCCCTCTAATTTATGCTTCCCAGGATACTAAGGGTCAATTCAATATGGCCAATCAACCTAACTCTCGCATCTTTCTCCAGCTCCCCTCCCATGGTCTGTCCCAATCCTGTGTGCCAAGAGCTGGAGAGCATTTCCTTGCATGTCAGTAAAGCATCAAACCACCAACTTGTGGCTCTCCTCTGTGCAGTGTGAAGTGGCAGATATAACGCACAGGCATTAGTCTAGACTAGCATGCACCCAATGGCCTGTTATATCCAATTCTCCATTCAGGTGCCACTCTTTCCATAGAAGTGAACATCATCACTAATTTCAGAGACTTCATATCACATATTAGAGATGGACTCTTTCAACCTGTGTCCAGATGTGGAAATGCTAACAGAAACATGAACAGTTTCTATTGCTGCTGCAAATCTGCTTTTCATGGATTGTCGCTGAAGTATCAGCTACTTGGACATCCTGCTCCCTCCAGTAGCGGCCCTGCCTCCATCCCATACTCTTGCTCACTTACGATGAGCATTTCACAATGTAACAACCTAGCTATCTCTATCCAGTGCCCACTGAGTTGTGTGTGATTCTCAGCTGGTATAAAGTATGCGTCAGCCATGTGATAGAGCTACCTCAGAGTACTCAGTCTTTTCTGAGGATTCCTCAGTCTCATCCTGCTCACCTGGGAAATCCCCTATGTCCATTTCCCTTAGCTCAGCCACTCTGGTGATCTCCACAAACTCCTCCTCCAGAATAGTTAGCGATCTATCTGGACACTGCCGGGGGGCAGTATCTGGGCAGTGCAGGGAGGAAGGATTGCATGGAGGTTGCATTGGATGAGGAGATATCCGTGCTTAACATTTGTGCACTGGAGTGAGTTTAAAATGGTGCCCCAATCTTTATAAATTAAGCTGCTGTTGCCAGCATTACGTTGTGGAACCCATCTTTTTTGATTTTTTTTTAAACTGAGTCTGGGGCAATATGGTAGAGAAAACCACCAGGGATTCTAGTGATTTCAATGCCGCTTTTCCCATCTGCCACTGGCCTTTGCCAATATTTGCAAAAATTCCGCTCCCAAGTCTGGCAGGACCCGAGTACCAACGATTCGGAATCTGCATGTCGTCCAATACCCAAAAATCTTCCGAGAGAAGATTAGACCAGAGAGTCCAAACCAAGAAGTAGACATTTGAATAGTTACTTGAATGCTACACAATGCACAGAAACTGAAATAGAAGAGGGTAAATATGATGGGTTTAACAGAAATAAAATTAGCCTTTTTTACAATTTCTAGTTTTAATTTTAATTAACTCTGAAGGAATGAGACTCTGCATTTGTAAAAGTTAGATTTTGCTGTCAGAGAGCTAGTTTGGTAATCATTAAGACTTAGAACACTATTATTGCTTCATTTAGAACTGAATGATTGAGCCCAAAATTTATCTGACATGTTTGATGAGGGTTTGTCAAGTAAGTACTGAATCTCTTGATAAGATTGTGAGTGAGATTTGATCATAATTAACTTTATTTCTCTTTCAGGTTAGGATAGGATCTATGTTCTAATACTGAAACGTTACCTACTCTGAGCCTGTTAAATCATAGAATCCCTACAGTGCAGAAGAAGGTTATTTGGCCCATCGCGTCTGCACTGACCACAATCCCACCCAGGTCCTCTCCTCATAATCCCATGCATTTACCCTAGCTAATCTCCCCCGACACTCGAGAGCAACTTAGCAAGGCCAACCCATTTAACATACACAAGTTTGGACTGTGGGGGGAAACCAGACCCCTCGGAGAAAACTCACACAGACACAGGGAGAATGTGCAAACTCTGCACAGACAGTGACCCAAGCCAGGAATCGAACCTGGGTCCCTGGCGCTGTGAGCAACAGTGCTAACCACTGTGCCATCATGCCATCCCCACACCCCAATCAGATCTTTAATTGTTGTCATTTGAACATTGACAGAGCAAACAAATTTCAGCAATACAATCTGGATTGGGTAATGTGCATCAAAGTGTTGCATATTAGAAAATATATATATAGTAGACCTTTTGGAGCAAAAACATTCAAACTGGAAACTTACAAGTTTTGATTTCACTTTTGACTGAGACTTGGATGTTTCTACCTCAGTCAACCAATCATAAGTGAGGTTTGGAAAACATTTTGTACAATACAACATGCTAGGTAACAGTTTATAACTCAGAGGTGAAAGGCCAATAACCTGTGGTTATTAACATTCAGATATGATGTACTGTACAATGCCTGAAATAGGGAACAGGCATGTTTTCTGAGATAATTACTGTTGGTTTATTGAAAAGCAATTGTCAGTTGTAAAATTGTTTCTTGTTCCCATGTGTTGAAAACTGTTGGGAGCAACATATTATCTTGATTTGTGTTATGGGAACCAGTATCATAATGTTGAAGTGTCACAAAGTGATAGAGAATCGCTAATTCCAGTATATGGACAACACGGAGGGCAGAACTTTATGCTGGTGGGATTTTCTGGTCCTGTTGAAGTCAATGCACATTTGAATGGCTCGCCGCATTTTGTGGCCCTACCCCCACTATGACAGAGCTTAAAATTACCTGTTTTATTACAGATCTAAATCCTTTGATGTAATTAGGATTAGATACAGTATCAAATTAAATAGGATTTTGTTTTATTTCTGTTATTCTCAACATTTTTCCCTTTTCTTGATGTGATCTAAGAAAGCGGCACTGATCAAAGCATCGTCTTTAATTCATGGCATACCCCAGAGGTATACCTGTGGTATGCTGTTGACATGCAATAAGAATGTACTTTGTAGTCTATTTGGATAAGGCATGATTCTTTAAATGCACAGAATGCATTTTTTTGTATATGCTTCTGGAGGAATACAAAAGGTTACAACAACTATATTTAATAGGGTTGTGGTCAACTTTTATAAAACTATTTATATTTAATAATCCAATCCTCTTTCTGAGATTGGGGGGTCTTATTCTGGGAGCTCTTCTAATATTCTAATGATAATTAACAATCTAACTTCCACAAACAAATATTAGTGTATGTGACCACGTGCTCCAGCTGGTCTCTTGTAATTGAACCATATGACATTGTATTCTATGAAATGCACAATACAATATATCATCACAGCCACATATTTATGATGATTAGATCAGTGAAGTTATGCTTCATTACAAAATTTGATAAGCGGTATTTTTGGATTTGAATGGTTTGACTTTGCCTATGCCTTTGTATAAAACGTGAATGTAAATATATGCTTGTTTAGCTATGTCCTCATCAATGGTTAACATTCAGCATGTTAGCCAAGGAAAACATTCCCAAGATTTTAGGTGGATAGCATTTGTGTAGATTATTCAGGATAGGGTTTTTGGTTTAGAAATATTCACTTTGCTGAGGAGAGAGGTAAGAACAGTTGGAGAAACAGTGTTATGCAAGAAGTGCAGTTTTAATTTTGGGACAAAGGAGTGTTGAGAATTTTTGATTTTGAAGTAATAAGAGATGGTTTTGAGGTCTGGAAGTGGTGTGATGGGAGCGTGACAAGAATGAGAGGTGGACCTGGGCTGTGATAACACTGAGAGGACAGTGGTCGGATCTGGAAGCTTTGAAGCTGGTGATTCGCATGGCTTGAGTAAACTGGAAACAAGATGTTTGTGGTGGAAAGGGTTGAAGATTGCTATGGAGGTGCCCACATGGGCAGCCAAATAAACATCACTGTATATTTTTCCTTTTCCTGTAACCTGCTTGACGTGTTCCTTCCTCTCCTTTATAAAATGTGACTTCGGAACAGAATGTCTGAATAAAAGCACAATTGTTAATGGCCTGATCATCTCACTAGGGGCAGGAAAAACATATTTTTGATCCTGACCACAAAGTGTGTTTTTAAGTTGCTTAATCACTAAAAAAAAAACTGACTCTTCATTACAGTGAATAACATAGCTGTCCTCAATGCAAGATGTTGATGTAAAAGAAATAACCAACAGATTGGTCAAGTTGGCTCAGGAGGTATCAGCGATAAGTGAATAAAAGGCCACTTCATAGAATCCCAACAGTGCGGAAGGAGACCGTTTGGTCCATCGAGTCTGCGCTGAGTGTCCGTCAGAGCAGTAACTGGGATAAGAAGCAAGAGGAATGGATCCAACTTTTGCAACCCCAAGGGAGCTAGTGTTGTGCAAAAGTTCCCAGAGCGCCATGTACCGACAAGATTGAAGTGGGGGCAGGGGCTCAGTGATCGATAACAATAGTGTAATAAGTCTTGGAAGCAGAAATCTCTTCACCAGAATTTATTTTCAAGATCCAACAGCACTCTGCAGAGTGCTCTCAGTGCGCAGTCTACATCTGGAGTGCAGTGGAACTGACATTCCTGTTTGTTACAGAGAATGGGGCATGCTGACTGGACCTTCAGTCAGGGAATTTATATTCAAGCAGGCCAACCTCAATTGTCTGATTAAAGTCATTACGTACAGGTATAAGTAAATTGAAGTATACCAGGCAGACATGATAGAAATGGCATGAGGAAAATAATGGGCTCAATACTTCTAGTCCCAGGACGATGGATTTGCGGTAGGGATATTAAGCAGTGGGAAGGCCTCCTGGGATGGTTCGCTGACATTATTCTGCCTCTGGGCAATTTGATGTGGAGATGTCGATGTTGGATTGGGGTAAACACAGTAAGAAGTCTCACAACACCAGGTTAAAGTCCAACAGATTGATTAGGTAGCAAACGCCACTAGCTTTTGGAGCGTTGCGCCTTTGTCAGGTGTGTGGCTGGCCATGTTAAATTGTCTCTTAGTGTCCACTCACCTAATGAAGGAGCAACGTTCCAAAAGCCAGTGGCATTTGCTACCAAATAAACCTGTTGGACTTTAACCTGGTGTCGTGAGACTTCTTTCCGGCAATTTCCCAGGGTCAAGTTGCCGAGACAGATGGCCCATGGAAGCAAATTATAAATCCAATCAAGGGCTATTTTCCCCTAACTCTCCCAGTATCTAACAGCCACTGCAACCTGCTTCCCCTCCCATTCTGGTGGATCAGGGTCACGATCGGTGTGGGTGGATAAGGGGGACAGTTATGTTGTAGGGGTGGGGCAATGTTTGGAGCGGCCATCACTCCCGGGCCACTTTTATCCGCTTTTTGCAGCCTGGGAGTGATGTGACAAAGGCGCGTTTTGCAAATTTTTTTTCACCGCACACGCGCATTTCAAAGCTGTAATCGGAGTGCAGTTTTTCAGGTGCGATAAGTCCCACCCATAGCACAATTCACACCTGTATTTTTTTCCAGGCTCAGTACAGATGGGGGTGCCTCAGAGCAGTTTTTCAAATCCGATCTGAATTACGCCCAGATTCAGCACTCAGAATCAAAATGAGAAAATTTGAGCCCGCTATCTATTTTTCTAGAATCAATCGCAGAAAGGCGAATTAAATCCTATATTAAATTCAATAAATCATCATCTTTTAAATCATGAAATTATCTTACAATGTCCTTTCACATATGCAACGAAAAATAAATATTTTGAAGAAAACTCGTATCTAAGAATGAGCAAAATGACTGAAGTATTTCTGAAATGGAATTAGAATGGAATTAAAAATGCTGCCCCAGTTCTCATTACTTTTGTAACTTCATTTAGAAGTGATAGTTGCCACTAAAAAATAACTGCTTAATTAACTTAACTTCATTTAATAAAATTGCCAGATGGAATACCATTTAGTACCATTAACTAATTAACACTATCTAATGTCAATGCTCATACTATAGGAGATATTCACTTTGGTTCATCACACAATATTGATGTTATTGAATTGGCCACTCTTTTTTTCTCATTTATTCAGGGAAGTGATTGTTATTTAATGCCCATTTCTGATTGTCCTTAAGAAAAAGTTGGTGAGCTACGTTCTTCAACTGCTACTTTCTTTAACTTCAGTCTATCTATTGTTGGTGCATCAAGGGTACTGATAGGTAAGGAGTTCCCTGACATTGATGAGCAACAAAGCAGGTTAAGTGACAGATTTCAATGTCAATGTGGTATATGGGTTGGAGGAGAATTTGCAAGTGGTGTGGTTTGCATGTGTCTGCTATCCTTGTCCTGTTAGCTGATAAGAGGTTATGGGTTTGGAAGGTGCTGTTGAAGAAATATTGATGAGTTTGCTGCTACGCATCTTGTGCATGGTAGACACTTGCTATTGCTGCAACAGTGGGAGAGGAAGCTAACGTTAAAGTTGGTGGATGGGTTAGTTAACAAGTGGACTACTTTGTCCACTGGAATAAATATCATGCCATTCAAGGACCTTTCCACTGAAGTATGTGTGACAAGCTGGGAAATTTTCTGACTTGGATTACCCATCTCGGCAGCAAAAACCTAGACCGATGTGTTCCACAAGTTTTCATATCTAGAATTCTGAATTTGTCTGATTACAAAACTAATTAACAGCTCTATTTCATTGTTGACTCTCAGAGAGTAATGTTAAGAAGTCTAATCACCACTGCAGTAGCCATCAACGAAAAGGAGAGCACTTATCACACATGTGGTCACGTAATGTTCTCAGTTTATTCCCAAGTCTATTTCTGATATCGCTTGGTGCTGTACAAAGATACAAAAGTGCCTCTCTAATTGGAGAGCTTCTCAATATTTGGAACTATGCTTATATAAGTCAGTGGGGAGTAATCTATAAAACTCCTGACTTGTGCCTTGTTCTGCAGGAACTGGGGAGACAGGAGGTAAGTGACTGTTTATAAAATTCCCAGCCTCTGACATGCTCTTGTAGCTGCACTATATATATATAGAGGGACCCGTTCAGTTTCTTGTCAGTGTTGATTTCAAGGATGTTAATGATGAGATCATACAGGTTACATATTAGAATGCTGCAATATCATTTCAAATAAAAAGACTGAACAAATGTGTGTGAGCAAAGATAGTATGTGAGAGTTACACAGGAGAGATATGGGAAGATAGGGCAAGCAACAGGGAGGAACAGTAAGAAACTAAGACAAACAGCAGAGCCTAAAGAACAAAGAAATTAAAAGAACACAGTACATTGAAGCTTGGCAAGATAAGCAGCTTCAATTAGAGAGGCACTTTTGTATCTTTGAACAGCACCAAGCGATATCAGAAATAGACTTGGGAATAAACTGAGAACATTACGTGACCACATGTGTGATAAGTGCTCTCCTTTTCGTTGATGGCTACTGCAGTGGTGATTAGACTTCTTAACATTACTCTCTGAGAGTCAACAATGAAATAGAGCTGTTAATTAGTTTTGTAATCAGACAAATTCAGAATTCGAGATATGAAAACTTGTGGAATACATCGGTCTAGGTTTTTGCTGCCGAGATGGGTAATCCAAGTCAGAAAATTTCCCAGCTTGTCACACATACTTCAGTGGAAAGGTCCTTGAATGGCATGATATTTATTCCAGTGGGATGGATCCAGACCCACTGCCCATGGAAGCAGATCGGTGACAGCCGCAGGAGAAGCCAAGTGCCAAGATGGGTACAAGCCCCATTTCAGATTTCATCCCAGTGGTTACATTTAGGTCCTCTGGCCTTCATCTATCACACTCCATCCAAGTCCCCAAGCCACTTCCATGCCCACTTGCAAACATAATGCCAACTTGTGTCTCACTCATGTCCAGGGCCCTTATAGCCCCTATGCCAACTCAAGTCAACTCATGCTAATTCATATCACCTGACCCAGTATTTTTGACTCTTATACATTCCATGTGAGCGCACTCAGTATTCACCATAAGCAGACCTAATCAGCAATCTAGAGATTATATCAAAAAAAAGTTCTCATAATACAATCTGTCCTTCATTATATGAACACAACCTGCCATTCATGAATCTAATTCAAATCTTTTAAATCTCAAGAGGTTAATCTCTCATAAAAATGTTGATTCATATCCTATTTGGCACAGCTAACATGTTAATAGTCTTATCAAGCTTTCTGTCAAACTGTGAACTGATAAACCCCCTACTGAGATAATTGTAGCTTTTGGAAATGAGCCCAGCATTCCTAAAGAACTCTTAAGGAAATATCAGCAAAAACATCTGGGCTGAGTCTTTTATAACTCTCACTGAACGTCTACAGTCTTTTTTTCATTTTAAAGGACTGAGGATTTAAATAACTTCATATTGTGATGGTTATACCTAGCTTATCACCCCTCAAGATCCTTCACAACTACTTCATAAATTCTTGACTCCTACACTGTCAATTAAGGTCCTTGTAACAGTCAATATGGGGTCTGTTTGACCTCAGTGCTCTGAATTATGGTCTCCAGACATAAGAAACCAAAGCAGCAGAAATAGATTTGATCAATTGTTTCCCTTATTATTTTGGAAGTTTTATTCAAATCACACAAACCTTTTAATTTTCAGGGAATGCAATCCTGGGTTGGAATTTTACAGCCCAATCGTGGCGGGGGGTGGGACTGGTAAAATGTGACGAGGGGTGCAACGTTCTATTGGCTGTGGCCTGATCGTAAAACTCAGCCGGCATAAATTTCCACTTTTGGTTTATGTAATCACTCCTTGTGATTTAATCCTTGGAGTCTTGGTATCATTTTGATTAATCAACACTGCACTTGTTCTAAGACCAAAGTACCCTTCCCCAAGTGCATGTTCAGAACAGTTCACAGTTCGCCTGGAGTGGTCAAACCAGGGTGGTTCTATTTAAATTTAAGTTTTATGTTTACATTTCACATTTAACTGAGTCCTGCCACTCATGGGGGGGCTAGTCATTTGCTCAGCCAATTTCCTACCAGGGTTAAAATCCCCATGCGAATCTTTTAATTAGACATTTTATTGCTTGTTGGGTCCACGAATGTGCAAACAAGTGCTCCGGGAATATATTTTTGAGTTGTGGAACTGTTTTGTGCAAGTTATCTTGGAAGTGTGCCTTCCACAGTTTAATTGTATTGAGGAATCATGCTTACAGATTTTATTAATGTAATAAAAATGTTCATTTGGATTTTAAAAAAACCTGTACAAATCAAAAATAGTTAACATTTTATGGTGTGACAAGTCAGGCAATATTATGTACAGCTACAAGAAATAAAAGAGCAGCAATATTTCACTCCTGTTTTAAACAGATGTTTGAACATTTCCAGGATTTTAACTGCCTCCTTTTCAAAACCCAGCACAATCAATGTGAATGTTCAATTCTTGTTAGTTCTTGGCAATTTGACATTTGCCAATATTCAAGAAAATTGACGATGAACATTGTAAGGCAGCATTGGTGCTTAAATGATCAAGTGCTTGATTCTAACCAGAAGGCTGCGATTGCCAGTCCTTTAAACTCCCAGTCTCTGTTGGAAAGATTCATGATTATGTTTTGTGAAAGGTCAGCAACTGATTGCAGTCTAAAGTATAAAAAAGAGAGAGGGGAGGTCGCCGTCTTGGGTGATGTTTTGAAACATTTTTCTGACCAGAAGCTGATGCACCATAACCTTTATACTGCTGAGCAAATCATTATCTCATGAAGTTATTCTCCAAGAATGATAACATCATGGGTTGCCTGAGAAAATGTCCACCAAACAGAAAAGATGTATTACTTGGCAGCATGGTGGTACAGTGGTTAGCACCCTCACAGTGCCTATCACCCTTACAGTGCCAGGGATCCGGGTTTGATTCCTGCCTTGTCTGACTGCATGCAAGTTTGCACTTTCTCTCCATGTCTGCTCCAGTTTTCTTCCAAATCTGAAAGGTGTGCTGGTTAGGTGCGTTAGCTATGCTAAATTTTCCCTCAGTGTAGCTGCATAGGCGCTGGAGTATGGCAACTAGGAGATTTTCACAGTAGCTTGTTTGCAATGTTAATGTAAACCTACTTGTGACATTAATAAATAAATACATTTTATATACTGCTGTTTTTGAAAGCTGAGGATTTTCATCCAATAAGGCAGCAATACATTGGCCTTAAATTCCAATGATATTTAAATTTGGAACTCAAATACAGTATAACAGTGATTAATCAATTAAGATTGCAATTGATGAACTATAGGAGAGAGTTGCCAAATTAAAAATTTGTATGTTGAATTGTTATAAATGGTCAGAAACAATAGGCAAACCATTAAATGCCAAGGAGAGATAGGTTTGGTTGCAGTGGTAGGGGATAGGAGCTTCAGGTCCTTAAAAAGTGTCCCAATATGAACTAGGTTTGTTCTGGGTGAATTTGCAAGTGTGTGGGAAATCCCTACGCAGCTGTCATGAAAATCAGTTGCATTTATAAGCCTTCAATTGTCAAAGAATCTAATCTAGAGTTCTTGCTTCAACAGTCAGTGCGTGGGTTTCTCAGAATTTGTCAGTGTCAACAAGGTGCACAGAGGGGGCCCCCTGTTTAACGAGTGTGATGCGCTAACAGTCCTTTAAAATATTGTAATTCAAAGCATGTGGTCCGCTTCTGGGAATGGCTTGTGCTCACAAGATGTGTAAAGTGAACCTGATTTCACTGCTCTGAAATTGACTCCAATTTTGTTTGGAAATAATTTCACCTTATCTTTGCTCGCTGTGCATGATCTCAATTTCCCTGCTGTCAATCACTACCACAGCATGGGAGAAATGTGTACAGTGAAAGTATGGATCTCTGATGAAGAGCAACAAGAGAAGCCACACAAACAGCGGGACCACTGTCATCATCAGTACAGGGTATTGGGTGGCTCACTTACAGGGAGACTGGAATATCCCACCAGCGTGAAGGCCTGGACAATCCCATTTTCTCAGGCAACCCATGATGTTATCATTCTTGGAGAATAACTTTATGAGATATCCATTTGCTCAGCAGTGTAAGGTTCCTGCCTCCTCTGCAACCATATGATGCTCCAAGGGCAGAGGGTTGGGCACACAGCTCCAGCATGAAGGTAGCAATCTGCCTAGAAAGGAACTACACTAGCAGATTCACTTCCTTGTCATGATAAGGCATCACTGTTTCAGGAGGCTCAGGGTTTTGTTAGCAAGTGATTGCTCATACTTACAGACTCTTGGAAGGAGGGCCAGCAGGGCACACATCACCAATGAACGTCAAATTCACCATCATCCTGCGTTTCTACATCTCTGGCTTTTTGCAGGGATCTGCTGGTGTTATGTTCAGGGTTTCTCAAACCTCAAAGTCACCAATGCCTTGTTTTCCATAGCTGCTTCTTTGCCTGTACAAAATTATGAGAGAGGATTTTGGGGAAACTCTTCTCACCCAGAGGGTGGTGGGAATCTGGATCTCTCTGTCTGAAATGATGGTAGAGACAAAAACCTACATCACATTTAAAAATCATTTAGATGAACACTTGAAACAGCACAGCATACAAGGCTATAGACTAATTACAAAAAATGCAATTAGAATGGATCAGTGTTTCAAGGCTGGAATACTCATGATGGGCTGAAGGGCTTTTTTTCAGTGCTGTAAAATGCTCACTCTAAGAGGTCTAAGTGTTCTCACATGGGCAGTATGGTGACAGTGTTTAGCACTGCTGTCTCACAATATGAGGGACCCAAGTTCAATTCCAGCTTCAGGTGACTGTCTGCATGGATCTTGCACGTTGTCCCTATGTCTTCCTCCAGGTGCTCCGGTTTCCTCTCACATTGCAAAGAGGGTTCGGTTGATTAGTAAGGTTAAATTGCCCTTAATTGTCAGCGAGGTTAGCAAGGTAAATATGAGGACTTTGAGGGATAAGGCCTGAGTGGGATTGTTGTCAGTGCAGGCTTTGATAGGCTGAATGGCCTCCTTATGTACTGCAGGGATTCTACGATTTGTTGCAGTGGTGGCTTTCCATAGTTGGAGGAAGTCATTTACTGCACACGTGGGAATTAAGATATCTTCAGATTAGCTCTGAAATATTTATCAACCACATGGAATTCCATTTCCTCAATGGATGGATCCTTTGATAACTGTAGAAGGTTATCAAGTTCTTTTCTGCATGATTTTGTGCCAATTCTGTTGTAATCTCATCTCCCATCATCTTTTGCTCTTCCACATAGCATCAACCTCTGGCTCCTGGGAAATAATGATTGCCATCTGAAGTTCTGTCTGATGGAATCATCGAGGATCCCTTCAACTAATGTAGATGAGAGTGCAACTGGAGCCCAATGTTCACAAAGACAATAATATTATAGCCTTTGGGTTGCTGAAGCTACAATTCAGACTCCCCAACAGATTAGGTGTCACTTTTCAATTTGCCCAGCAAGGGTTTTCAAAATGATTGTGGTTTTTGTGTATTGTACAACTCTGTGCTGCAGAGAGGAGTGTGGCTCCAATCTCTCCATAAGAGTGCACGCTGTCTCTGGAAATGCTGACAGAATCACACACATTTCCCATTGGTGCTCCAAGAATTCCTGTTTTCTGGATTCACAGCCTGTGTTCAGAATTGTAATGCTGTGACTGACTAAAAGAGCCAGGGCACAGTCCAGTTGAATAATTAATGGGTTGTGGACCCACTGTCCTCCCCGATACACACAGGTCTGTTTCGGTAATGTTCCATCCAATGTGCCTCGCAGATGGTGAGAAATGCAGAAAACACTTCAGTTGTATGATTTATCGCTGTGTTGATTAACTGTTTCAATAAAAGAGATGTAACAAGTTTTGCAAAAACAAATGCTGGATGTTGTTTCCATAAATGCTGCCTGACCTGCTGAGTGTTTCCAGCATTTTCTGTTTTTATTGCAAATATCAGTTTGTGAATGTAACGAAATGTTCTTGAGTTCGACATTGAGAGAGATAATTATTCTTGTGCTGCTTGGAATATCACTCACAAAGGAAACAGCCAGAATCATTGAAAGAGCTGGAATGTTGCTGTTCTATATATTCTATTTAAATTGATTCTAATTGTGAGAATGGGAACCTACAATAGTAACACTCTGGATTGCTACATAATTTTAGCTCATTAAGATTCATGATTTCAACTCTATTTAAATATACGCAGTAAAACACGCACATATCTGAGTATACTTTGTGCATATTTGCACCCTAAAGCCCAAATTAGATGCCAATGTGACATGTGAACAATTTATATTCGACTTCGACAGTTAGGTGCAATGTGAAAAGATGCAATCAATAAAAAGGTACAAAAGTTACATTTGTGACATTGTAACTAATTCATTGAAGTACAAACTACTTCACGTTTACAAGACTGTTAGGTGATCAAACTTGATTTATTTTGCATTTGCTGAGTCGAAACAGCAATAGTGTCCAATGACTGATCAAACATTACATGCTATTAGTCCAACTATGTTGACATTAAAAACACCTTTATTCATAATGTGCCATTGGATTTATTCCAATGATTGTGTGCTTTGGCTCTTACGAAGCAGCCAATCTAGTCAGCCAAGTTGACATGTGATAATTGACCCCCCATCTCATTCCCACCACCTACCTCCCTGAAAATTATCCCATCATCATAAGCTAAGAACAGAGAATGGGTGTCCAATTATACGGAATGATTCAAGGACAAAATATATCAACAAGATTTCCATCTTTTAATGTCAATGATGCTATATGGAATATCTTAGTGTAAAATGAAGTCTCTATGACAGCTCACGTCCACATCCACTCCCAATGCATCTCATATTCTCCGTGCCACCTCATTGGCACTTCCATGCCCATTCACCTAGTGTCTCCTTCACTTCGGACAGTCCCTCTGGACTGAGGATAAATTTTCTCCATTCTGGGCTTATGGGTCCTAAGGTGATTAGAAAGTCCAATGCTAAATCCGCACATTCTGTCACAGGTGGGACAGGTAGGGTTTGATGAGGCAGAGGGATGGGTTACTCCCGTTTTAATACACACCTTCTGTTGTTTGTGCTTGACCTTCATTGGCTCTATAGAAAATGTTCAAAATAGAACATAGAACATAGAACATTACAGCACAGAACAGGCCCTTCGGCCTTCGATGTTGCGCCGACCAATATAAAAAGCAATGCCCCTCCAAACTAAACCATTCCCTTCTCTTCCATATACTTATCAACTAACCTCTTAAACGCCACCAAACTTGGCGCATCTACAACTGCTGCAGGCAGGGCATTCCACTCCCGAACCACCCTTTGGGTAAAGAACCTACCTCTGATATCCGTCCTATAACTATCACCCCTTAATTTAAAGCTGTGTCCCCTCGTGCTAGCTTTCTCCATCCTAGGAAAAAGGCTATCACTGTCCACCCTATCTAAACCTCTAATCATCTTATATGTTTCGATTAGGTCCCCTCTTAGCCGCCTCCTTTCTAACGAAAACAACCTCAAATCCCTCAGCCTCTCTTCATAAGACCTGCCCTCCATACCAGGCAACATCCTGGTAAACCTCCTCTGTACCCTCTCCAATGCCTCCACATCTTTCTTATAATGTGGGGACCAGAACTGCACACAATACTCCAAGTGCGGCCGCACTAGAGTTTTGTACAGTTGCAACATGACGTTGCGGCTCCGAAATTCAATCCCTCTACCAATAAAAGCCAAGACTCCATATGCCTTCCTAACAACCTTCTCGACCTGACTGCCTACTTTCAGGGATCTATGCACATACACACCAAGATCCCTCTGTTCATCTAGACTACTAAGAATCCTACCATTTGCCCTATACTCTACACATTTATTATTTCTGCCATAGTGCATTACCTCACACTTTTCCACATTAAACTCCATTTGCCACCTCTCGGCCCAGCTCTGCAACTTGTCCAAGTCCCTCTGCAAACTATAACACCCCTCTTCACTATCTACCACTCCACCGACTTTAGTGTCATCTGCAAATTTACTAATCCATCCTTCAATACCCTCATCCAGATCATTTATAAAAATTACAAACAGCAGGGGCCCCAAAACAGACCCCTGAGGTACACCACTTGTCACCGAACTCCAAGATGAATATCTCCCATCAACCACCACCCTCTGTCTTCTACCTGCTAGCCAATGGTTGTCACCTTCACGGATGCTTCTTTGCCAGTTTAGATAGCATCGAGCAAGGGATTCTCATAAACAGGTGGGGATATTACAGATTTTGAGAATGTCACTGAAACATTTCCTTTGACCCCCCATCCTGATGAAGCTTGGAATAGAGAATTGTTTTGGGAAATTTTGTGTCAGACATGTGGGTGATGTAGTTTGCTCAAAGTAGCTGATTTCCAGAACCGTTGCCGTGATACTGGGGATGTTGACCTGAGAGAAGACATTGAATTGGAGTGTGCAGGAGATTTTCACGGTAACTTCTTTGCAGTGTTAATGTAAGTCTACTTGGAACCAATTAATAAACTGAAAACTTTCACTATCTTGCCATTGTAGGAATTTTAAGGAGCTTCTGTGAAACACATCAGTAAGCCTTCCAAATTTAAAAAACATTATTGTTGTTGACATTGGTCCAGTTACCGTGCTCAGATGAAGCGATGAAAAGCATTGTTTTTTAAGCAATATTCTCATGCTATTTTTGTGTTTCATTTCATGAAAATTAGTTTCTAAAAAATAAAATGGGATGACAGAGGAAATAATCTTGTTCGTTCAGGTAGTTGCACAAGTGTTTGGAAATGTAAATTACAGACGAATTGGGTGCAATGGGGAAAGAACTCAACAGAAAAAGTCTGTGCCTTTGCTAATTTAAGGGTGTTGATGTAAATGAGTCATCGTCAACAATTCCAGCTGCTCTTCAATTTAAACATAAATCAGTTTGCCTAGTCTGAAACTTGCTTCACCTGGCTGTAAATTTTATTCACTTGTATGTTTATTCAGCCTTTCATACCTCTCTGTGATCCCCCAATTCTGATTTCTTGCACACTGTTGATACTATATATACTGATGATGGTGGCTGCTCCTTCAGATGATGGGAGTTATGCTCTGGAATTCCTAAACCTCTCCACCTCTTTCTCCTTTAAAACACTTTGTGAAAGTACCTCTTTAATCAAACTCTTACCCATTTTCCTGGTGTCTCCTGATGTGTCAAACATTCTTTACTACTGTTCCTGTGAAGCAACTTCGCACCATATTATGATGTTAAGGATGCGATAGAAATGCAAATTATTGTTGCTGTTCTTGCAGTATGGGTATAAAATTGGCAGATTTTGATTCTCAGCGGTTTGGATTCATTCTTTTTAATTACAACCCACGTTGGGTCAAAGTGCTGTTTTCAATCTGCTCAAGAAAGTTTAATTTATTTGTAAATGGCAGCTGAGGGAGAAGGGTGTCAAAAGGCAATAAAACTAGAAATATATTATTGTAAGGACTGCAACCAGGCTAATGAGGTTGACCTCTTGGAGTATGAGCTCCCTGATTGAGGTAATGATTGCCTGCTCAACCAGGGATACTGACCTTTATATATATATATATATATATATATATATATAAATATATATAATATATGTATGTTTTATGCATATAGGAATGCCAGGTCTACTGACACTCTGAATTCTGACTTTGTGCCTGAAGCACTCTTAAGAGTAGAGATAAGTTTGTAAATGAAGGGAATTTGCTGAAGGTGCACTGGCTTCTGAGGAGTTATGTCAATTATGAACATCAATTTGTTTTTAAATAAGTAACTTCTTAGATTTATAGTTTTTGGAATTTTTTTTGCACAGAAGGCATTTAGCTGGCCTCCATGCAAGGAGCAAAAGCAGGCAGTTCTGAGTGTGAGAAATGGAATGTGTGGAGGGGAGGGAGAGACAGTATCTGTGGGATGAATTTGAGGTTGTATGTGAGCTGCAGCAAACACAGTGAATTTGAAATTCCCTGTTCAGGAATGTAGGATGTGCCTGGAGAGAGATGAACAAATGAAGTTGCAATGTGTGATGGTCTGAGGAATATTGCGCAGTAGAATGCGATTTGATTGGAGACGCTAGCCTCTTCCTCCCATTCTTGACAAACACCAGCCGAGTACAGTTCCTCAGAATCCTGGTAGGCGTGAGAGACCCAATGGATACACTTGCTTGGGTCTCCACTCGACTCCTGTGATTAACAAACTCTCAAAAATGTGTGTCCTTTTCAACCATTCTGACATTTACCTTAATGAGAAATTATTCCTTTGACAGAATCAGTATATCATCCCGTCTGTCCTGCCTGATAGTTTGGGAAACCCGGGAGTGGGATTTCAATTCCATGGTTCAATTAAAGAACCAGAGTAAAGCCCACTTCTTTGACAGGCTGTTTCCTGGTGTGTGTCTGTTGCACGTGAATCAGTTGAGATAAAATTCCACCTATTGAATGTTTCTGTGAAAAGAGTAATAGAAAGGGAAGGAAGAAGAGTTTGAAACAGAGAAGTCCTAGGACAAAGATCTTCCAGCAAAGATCACGAAAAGGTTAGAATGCAGGAAAATTATACAATTTAAGTAATATTACCTAATCAGATAGATATGTGTATTCATTATCTTCTTTTATTACACAAAGGCAAATTGTATGAACTGAGAAAACTGGGTCATAACTGTGTATTCCTGTGCTGTGAAATATAAATACTTAATAATTCATATATTGGATCAAATGGTAGTATAGTTCTGTCTTCAGAGAACTGATGGAACAAATGTACTGATAACAGTTTGGGTTCATGCCATTATTTAAATCTATTTAAATAGATACAAGAGAATATAAATCAACTCTCATAAAAAATAAGCTGCTTATTTTGCCATTTGAGAACGTGAATCACATTATTGAAACTGAGAAGTGACAGATGGCTGATTCAAATTAATAATACTCATTGGTTCATTTCATGCCTAAACTTTAGATACCCAACTTTTTAATAAGCATTTCTCCTATGTAATTATATGTCCATTGATACAAAATGGTTCCAGGTACCCGAAATAATGGAACTTGGGAATAAGGTAGAACTCTAATCTCTGAGTACATTGAATCATTTTTATAGTTGCTCTTTATTTTACAATTTCTGTCAGTTAGACTATAAGTTGTCAGTGTACATCTTAAAAATTAACTTCATTGCTTTGCTTGTTGTAGTTTTATTATTTTTTTAAAAATGGATGAGAAAATGGGCAATACTACATTAACCTAGAAACTAATCTTTCTTCTGCACCAAAATATGTAATAATTGGGATCAGGTTTCCAAGTACAATTGTTTTTTTTTAGTTTCCAGAGCTGCGGCCGGTTGGGATTTTATTAGTTTTGTAAGCTGGATTGGCTAGGTCTTTAAAGGAGGGAACTTGGGGTGATTTTGAGGCAGTACTTGGATTGCTACTGGATAAAATAATTTCCCACGTTGTTTTGAAAACTAAGATAATTAAAGCAAACATGTATGTTTTTCCAAGATCAAAAACTGGTGTGAACAAAGGGTAAAATTCTGTATTGTCTACTCATAATACTTAAAAATAATACTAAGCATAGTGGGTACCAGCCCTATAATCACACCATCCACATGTTCACTACATTAGTCACTGCTAATTGTTTCTTTCCCAATCCTGTGACTGAGCTCATTAGTTGATTTGCAGTTTTTGCATTTCTCTGTCAGGAGGCACTTATTCTTTCTGTCCAGTTGACTTTCCTCCATGTGGTTACAGTTTTATAGAAAAGCCACTTTGCCCGTCAAATAATTGATCAGCCTCTTGGTGAAATTGATTGTGGATTAAACCTGTGTAAAGTGCTGAGGCATTGCAATGCATTATTGTGTTCGAAAATGATGAATACAAATCATGATCAACTTATTCAAATTTTAGCATGATAACATTTGCGAGTGGAAAATGAATTCAAACAAAAAAGCAGATGTTTAATATACTTGCTTCATTAGAGATCTATAGTATTGTGAAATTGTTCTGCTGATCTGGTAGTGATTAAGCTCCCCACAGTGTGTTCCATATTTATGCTGGCAGCATTGGAATGCCATTGGCATGTCATATTTTGTTAGACATTGGTTCATATTAAAGGTCATACTTATGTAATCATTTTCTGACATCTTTCTACATTTTAATTGGGATGATGAATTTTTTATTTCACATACCTATGAAACATTTTTCTGTTACAAAAAGCTTAAGTTTAATTTTATTGGTCTCCTTTGTCTTTGCACCAAGCAACCAGGGGTTGACCACAGAATCCCTACAGTGCAGAAGAAGACCATCGAGCCTGCACTGACAACAATTCCACCCAGGCCCTATGCATGTAACCACATGCATTTACCGAGCTAATCTTCCTGACACTAAGTGGCGATTTAGCATAGCCAACCAACCTTATCCGCACATCTTGAGGAAACCAGAGCACATAGAGGAAACCCACGCAGATGTAGGGAAAAACGTGCAAACTCCACACTCAAAGTCGCCTGGTGCTGGAATTGAATCTGGGTCCATGGTACTGTGAGGCAGCTGTGCTAACCACTGTGCCACCGTGCTGATATAAGGGTACAGCTGCAGTATGAGGTGATAGGGAAAAGCATTGTTTGGTAGAAATGGAAATTAGAAAGATGACATATTATGTGACAAAAAGCTACAAAGTGTGGCAATGATGAGTCAGTAATTACAGACTTGAGATGTGGTCCACATGCCTGGTGTCCAGCAGCAGTTATTATCAATTTTGAACTGATGCATCCATACTATGGAAAATACCACACAGTTGGATGATGAAAGTTTGTGTGCTTTTTCTACTCATAATAAATTAATTCAAAGCTACATGGATTTGTAGTTTCTCAGATTTGATCCTCCGCAGAAGGCAGCAGTGTTTGATGCACGGTTAATAGAGAAAAAAATAAGAAAGGTCTGGAGATTTTTTTCCATTTTGGAAAATGAGCAAATATGAATTGTCAATCATTTCTCTGTACAGTCTCACTAGAAGGAAAAAACAGGCTGAAACATTCACTGTGGATTTTCAGATTCATTTCCATCTTGCTTAAATGAAACATCACTATGTTCAGAATAATTATAAAAACATGCAGCTGTCGCCATTGAAACATCTTTAAAAGAGATCTTGTTGACATCATTCTCAGAGTTGAAGAATTCTTCACTTATCAAGTAGATGTAAACTGTTATTTGATTTATGCATTTCAGAAAGCCCTTCGAGCTAATTCTTTTTGTCATTTCTGGGATATAGACAGCACCGGCATGGCTAGCATTTGTTGCACATGCTTATTTTTCTTTGAATTGAATGGCTTGCTGAACCATTTCAGACAGCTGTTAAGATTCAACTACATTCTATAATTATGAATTCTCACATAGTCCAAACCAGGTACCGATAGAAAACTTCCCTTCCTGAAGGACACTAATGAACCATGTACGTTTTTACAACAATTAACGACAGTTGTCATGGTCACCATTACTGAGACTGGCTTTCAATTCCAGATTTAATGAATTGAATTTTAATTTCACCAGTTGCCATGGTGGGATTTGAACCAGTGTCCTCAGAATGCTAGGCCCTGGATTATTAGTCTCCCTCTGATTTCTGACTTCCTCTTACATATTGTGGTAACACATCCTCAGTATAGCTGCTCTTGTGAAGCAGGAGCATTCAGCATTTATCATTCCTGTCCATGGTGCTCAAACTGGGATCATAACGTAATTTTGGTCAACCTAATGTCAAACAATTCTGGACCAGAAAGGATCCAGAAAAGTAAGTTATTTATTGCATTATTTTCTGCATATTTCCTCATGGTCTGAGAGGAACGACAGTTATGGTCATCATGCGACAGAGATCTGAGAATTAACAACTGCTCGTCTTCGGCCAAAGCAGGCTGGATGGTTTCCCATCAATGGCCTTCACCTACACACCTTCCTCTGCTTTTAGCCCAGATGATGATTCCACATGTCAAAATCTAGGTTCACAATGTGCTGATTGAAGTGTAGTAAAGTTTAGATATGACTTTTTTAAAATATTGAGTGCAAACAGTATTCTAAACATCTCTGACTTCCCTTGAAGATTTTATGTCTCCATCAGTGTGATCAATTAGGATTTTAGTATATTTTTTTAAGAAGACGATAAAGTAAAAATTGAGTTGAGGTTTAATGAGGTCTTATTGGATATCAAAACTTTGCATAAGGCCGAAGAATTGCATTTGACTCGTATCAAAGAAATTATATTTTCTTGGCATCTGTGGGTGTGTTGCTGGAATTTATTTTACAATAACACACTATTATAGCTAAGTGCACCAGAAACACATTTGACAGTTTTATCAAAAGTGCAGTGCTGGACTCGTGCCAAATTATCACTTGCCAACACATATGGGGATACAGATGCTGAATGTTACACGAAGCTGTTGTCATCAAAAATTGGAAAAATCTCCTTTTATTCAAAAAGCAAGTAACTGAATACATTTTAGAGTGAAGATGCTCCTTCACTAATTGATTTCTTTGAACCTTTTCAGTTAATGTTTCTTAAGCTAATGAATTTACCAATGAAATTGCGCTCATTTTCTTCTCTTTGTTTGCCTTGTGCCATCCCACAGCCCGTGTAATATTATGTCTGTTAACAAAGAGTAATTAATAACTTATGTTCAGCATTCTCATTGTTAACACTTCCATCATATCCAGGCTTGGACTGATATGTAGGAAGTAACGTTTGTGTCACACAAGTGACAGGTAATGACAATCTCCAATAAGAGAGAATGTAACCATTGACATTCCATGACATTAATATCACCAAATTTCACAACATCAACATCCTGGGTTTACCATTGACTAGAAACTCAACTGCACGAGCCATATAAATACTGTGGCTGCAAGAACAGGTTGGAGTTAGGAATTCTGTGGTAAGTAACTCACTCCCTGACACCCTAGTACCTGTCCACAATTTGCAAGACACAAGTGTATTGGAATACTCTCCACTTTTCTGGATGAGTGCAGCTTCTACAACACTCAAGAAGCATCACTCATCCGGGATAAAGCAGCCAGCTTGATCGACATCACATTAACAAAATTCACTCTATCCTCCATCATTAATGCACCGTAGCAGCCACGCACTGCTCACTAAACCTCTTCCTAACCCACAACCACAACCATTGAGAGGGACAAGTTCAGCAGATATTTGGAAACACAACCATTTGGAAGTTCCCGTCAAACTACTTGTCGCCTTGACTTGGAAATAGTTTGCTGTTTCTTCACTGGGTTAAAATCCCGGAACACTCTCCTCACACTGCTGTGTGTATACCTGTACCACATAGACTGCAGCGGTTCAAGAAGGTAGCTCACCACCATTTTCTCAGGGACAGTTAGGAATAACAATAAATACTGGTCGAGCCAGCAAAGTCCATGTCTCATGAATGAATTTTAAAAAGTGGGTTGTGAAAAGAGTTGTTTGCAAGAAATTTGATACCTAAATATGGTGGCAAAGAGCTTAACTGGGCTTTTTTGTTGCATCTAAGACATCCGCTGGGATCCTTTGGCTTCATGATAGTGTTTTTCTCACGAGTCAGTGCGCTGTTGGCCAGCTGTGGGATTTTCTGGTCCTGTCGCTATCAATGAGATTTCCCATTGATTCCAACCCATGCCACCAGCAAACACACATGGGGTGAGAGAAGTGTGCCATTGGTAGGATCACAAGATCCTGCTGGTGTGAATAGTTAGAGGAGCATGCCACTTGTTGGTATTGCAATATAACAGTATTGATAAGGCCATATGACATTCAACGAAAAATATTAGCTGTAATCCGTATGAGATATGGATATTTTGTTCTTGAATGCAATTGAAATAAATATCTTTTTGCCCCAAAAATTAAGACAGCACCTAATCAAAACAAAAAGCTTCAAAAACAATGAAATAAATGAGTTATTTTATACTGCTAACCAACAGTTTTGTTCCTGACCCAGGCATAAGTAACTTTATTCACTAAATCATCTGTAATCTAAGTAGAGTTGCTCAGATTTTACTGTTGACATTCCCTAATGGTAAATCCATTCTGGAGAATCGTGCTGTACCTCTGCAACAATGAAGATCAAAACTCGACTTAATGCTCATATTTCTGGCCTTACGAAGGATTTATATTGATTTACCATTATATTTCATTACTTCTACACCAGTTGTCAATGTGGTTGAATATTAATTTCCCCCTTCAAGTGGCCTCATGAGCCATTCAGTTGTACAAGGATCATCAGATTCTGCTCTTGGGCAACTGAGATTAGAGGATAAGAACTGTTCCTCTTAAAAAGATGAGGTGCGATTTTCTGGCCCTTCTCACCAGTGGGATTTTCCAGTGCAGCTGAAGTCAACCCACTGCACTGGAATCCCTGGTGATGGGTGAGTGAGCCATGCAAAGACCCCAAAACTTTGGTGGGACCAGAAGACTGGCAGCTAATGGCAATTCACATCTACCATAGCAAAATCAACTGGGGTATGGGGCAGAATATCCCAGCCATGGTATTTTCTTGTGTCTTTTAGTGGTTTTATTTGCTTTCGTTGTCTTATGATGGCCAACCCTCTGCTCTTCCATATTACCAAGCGTTCCCTCGCTTGAGATATCCCATTCCTTGTTATGAAAAGGTTGAATTCATATGGGATACTGTCAAATTCAATTACACTTATGTGAAGGTATGGAAGGATATCATACATTGTTCACCTCAAACACAATTTTTACCAGGTTAGTACTGAACAACTAGTTAATACTTCATTAAATAATAAAATGCATACAGTTACGCTGAGATGTTGATACCAATTATAACTCTCATTACAAGCGCCCTTCCAAAGATTGCAAGCATATCAACTTGACTTGCTTACACTTGCCTCACAAATATTTGGTCTAGATTTCCCACATAGTTCCTTTATAATAAAAGCAGAAAATACTGTAAATTTTCTGAAAGTTAGGCAGCATCCATGGAGAGAGAAGCAGAGTGAATATTTCAACTCAATAACCTTTCATTAGAATGTTTATATGTTTAGTTGTGTCTGAACACAAATTGTGTCTTTATTTGTGGTGATTGTCCCTTTAAGGATCAATCTGCAGAGTAAAGGTCACATAACCAAGGAGCATGCTGGGAAGACACCCTGGTGAGGTTGGGTTTCTGTTCCAGAATCTTCTTGGGAGCTGCTTGTAGTCACAAGGTTGTAAGTCTCTGTAAAGTCTTTACCTGTAAATTAATGTGTTGTTGTTTTCTCCTGAACTGATGAACAAGAATTATGATAATATGTAAATGTAGTTGCCCTGTATCTGAATAACCTCCTTTTGATGTTTCTAAACAAGAAACAGATGCTATTGTCCATTGCACTTATTTAATTCTAACTCCATTTTAAAAAATAGATGTGAAACTAAATAGTTTCTCATCACATCCATTTGATGGAAATTGGAAATATAATTTCTGTGACCAATGCTACACTTTTTCCCTTTGGTTCTGTCAAGCCATAATTTCCCCTCTCTCAGTTTAACTCATTTTTTTCAATGACTCTTTTTGCATAACATCTCTCATCATGTCTTTAATTCAGTATTTTCCTCTTGCAGCTTTGTATTTGAAGCTGTGGCTTTCAAACCTAGAGAAAAAAGCTAATGGCCTTTTTGCAGCAATACAAGGCTAAAGGCTTCCATTTTGACAAAGCAAAAAAAATGGAGCTGATTGATAGAAAATGTTCTTTCCACATTGAATGATTCAACCTGTGACTCTCACACAATGCTCCCCCATGACCAATTTTATACCTTTTTAATTAATGTTTTTTTTGTTGTCAAATTCTTTCTTGTTATGTATCTTTGGAGGGAAGGTAATGTAAAGCTATCTTTCAGAACAAGCAGCTGGAAGTCAGTATCTGATTTTTTTTACATGAAAAACTGATCTAAACTCAGGTGACTGGCTGCAACATACACTCGCATAAGGCATCTCCTTGACATATCACGTGATGAATTATTTATATGATCTCTATCTAGGATTCAGCAAACTTTAGAGGACAATTGTGTCATTTTACCGCTAATAGCATAGTTCCAGCAATTTTATGTTTTTAAAGTTTATTTATTAGTGTGAAAATCCCCATTGTTCAGATACACTGAGGGAGGATTTAGCATAGCCAGTGCAACTAACTGGCACAACTTTTGTATTGTGGGAGGAAACCAGGATGCCTGGAGGAAACCCACACAGACATGGGGTGAACATGCAGACTTGGCACAGTCAGTCATCCACGCTGGGAATCAGACTTGGGTCCCTGCTGTTGTGAGGCAGCAGCGCCAACCACTGTGCAACAGATTCTGGTGCTTCATTTATATGTAATACTCAATTGATTTTACTTGTTAATATTGTGAGTAGACTGGGTAATATAAATAATTATTAACATTTCATAAGTGAGAGCTTCTGTTTCTCTTTTATATCATCGACAAACTCAAAATTTATGTGAATAAGGAAACAAAGTTTAAAGTGATTCTATATCACTGGTAAGGAATGTCACTTAGACCGAATAAATACTCAGCATCTAAAAAGGCATTCATTAACCTAAAGAAAACAGCAGGAAAATGTCAGGTTATAATTTAACTACAACTTTTCATACTGTGTCTCCAAATAAAAACTAAGTCATTGGTTGTGGAACGCTTCTGGTGTCCTGAGCTCAAGGTGATAGACCTTCTCTTCAAAGGGTGAACAATATCTGATCACAATTTTCAGCTTTCTGCTGATGTGGCTGTAATGAATTGGGTGTCTTCACATTGTGTAACAAGAAATAATAATGATTGCGCACTGAACAAGTTTAAGAAAACATATACAAAGATGTAAATGTAAGTTGTACAAAGGGACTGAGTACTATTGGGCCAGAATCTCTCCAATACGAATGTGAGAAAGTTGCTCAGTTTGTTTTTTAGTTAATCACATCTTATTAGAGCCATGGAGATTTACCACATGCAAACAGGCTCTTCAGCCCAACTTGTCCATGCTGCCCAGTTTTTATTGTTAAGCTAGTCCCAATTGCCCACATTTGGCCCATATTCTTCTATACTAATCTTATCCGCCTAACTGTCTAAATGCTTTTTGAAAGAAAAAAATGTTATCTGCCTCTGCTATTATCTCTGGCAGCTTATTCCAGACATTCTCCACTCTCTGAGTGACAAAATTGCACCTCCAGACCCTTTTGAGTATCTCCCCTCTCAAACCTGTGCCTTCTAGTTTTAGACTTCTCTATCTTTGGGAAAAGATATTGAATATCTATCTCAGCCATGCTCCTCATTATTTTATAGACTTCTATAAATCATCTTAAACCTCCTACACTTCAAATAAAAGATCCCAGTCTATCCAGCCTCTCCTTATAACTCAAACTATTGAGTCCCTATTAAATAAATTATGCTGAGTTTAATGGCTAATTGTTAACCAATTTTTAGTAAAACTTGATGTGAAATTCTTGGCAGCACACTGTCATCCTATCAGAGTGTTACTTTCTGATCTTGTCTCTTTTGGATTTATAGACACGTCCTACAATCTGCAAAAGAAGTTGGGGCTTCTAAATTAAAACCTATTTTTCAAACAAAGTGTTAAAATGTAACATTATTATTAGAGATTAATTTCAGAATATTTTAAAGAGTACTGTGCAAGAAGAGGAAATAAATAACAGCACTTACCATCAGAAAGATGCTTCAATTTCCAAACAAGACAGTAAAATGAAGATGAATTGAAAAGTAATTGTGTGTACGTGTGTTGAGGATTATTACAAAAACCCTTGACCTGACTTCATTCTTTTGCTTTGTAAGCAGCGTTGATAATAGTCTGACATTACAAAGAAGTATTGACAGATGAAGGAAGTGGACAAAACTGTGGCAATGGATTTGAGTGCAAGCAAATGTGGGTCAATCTATTTTGGGCCTGAAAAGCATCGTGTGATGCACTTTCTGAAAGGTAAATATCGAAAAGTCACGGAGATTCTAAGAGGCTTGAGGGCAGCTGAACCATTAAAATATCATGAACAGGTATAGGAAGTAACCAAAAAATGTTTTCATATGTGTAGGGCTACAATACAAAGGTTTTGAAATCATGCTTCAGCTAGATAAAGTCCTGGTTCGGCCAGGCATGGAACGCAGTCCTGGGATACCATGGGAAGGATATCAGGCTTACGAGGAAGTGTCTCATTGGTTTACCATAATGTTACCTGGACTCCAATGGTTAACTTATGAGGAGAGCCAAAAACTAAGATAGTATTCATTTGAATTTAGAAGGCTATGGGATATTTTAATCAAGTTTTTCAAGGTATTAAGCAAAACATTGATTATTTCTTCTAGTTGGAAAGTCTAGAACTAGAGGAAATAGTCTAAAAATTAGAGTTAGATCTTTGGGAATGAAATTAGGAAACATTTGTGCATATAAACAGTAACAGATGTTTGGAACATGCTTCTGAAAATAATGATTGTAAGTTTAAATCTATGATTGATAGGTTTTGTTGCCAGAGGTATTCAAGGGCATGAGGCACAAGTGACAATGGAGTTAGGCTGCAAATCAACCAAGACCTCACTGAATGGTGTCGCGGGCTCAAAGGGCTAAATGATCTACTGTTCTTTATGCTTTTTTACTTAATATAATATAAAATAAAGCAAATAATTACTTTTTTAATTGAAGTGATTCCTGGTGCCAAAGGAAGGTTGTAAAGGAAGATAATGACAAATAAAACTGGGGCACTTTTACCCAGGAGATTTCAGCTGGGCTTTATAGCAATATTAAACAGCGCTGTGAGCTAAAACAGAATTAATGAGGGAGATCAGGAGTACTGCGTCATGTTTCGCTAAATACAAGAGCAGGGAGCCATTGGCTAAAAAGAATGCAAGAATAATTTTGCTTTGATATTAGGAAGGACAGTCCTCATGATAGAAAGCCTTGGACTAAGCAACAGATCGTGATGTAGAGATGCCGGCGTTGGCTTTCGGCTTTTGTAGCCTTCTTCAGAACACCTCATTCTCCTTGCAAGTTTACTATCAAATAAATCGGTTGGATTTAAAATTGGTGTTGTCAGACCTCTTACTAAGCAACAGATAACATGTTTGGGAGGGGAAAGATTGTGAGGTATTTCTTATTCTGAATGGATAATCTATTTTATCAACGCCTGCCGCTACGTTATTTGTTATATCAGTGTGTGATTGTTATAGGAGTCATAAGATCACAAAAAATATACCAAAAATATTTGTTCTTCATTGAAGTTTGGACGTTATGTATGTCAGGAACATAGGAGCACCCTGTCAGTCTACACACACACAGCTGCTGGGTCTTGTGAGATGTGGGATGGAATCTTTCCACTCTGCCCACCACAAGAATCACAATGAATCAAAGATCCATTGACCTGGAGTGGGATTTTCTGACTTTGGGGCGAGCACAGCCAGAAAATCTCACCTATAGAATCACTCCCTTTCGCGATTCTAGCCGACAGAATCCATACACTACTCCATCAACAGATACAGAGTGAAGAGTATACATTGTAATATTTTCTGACCTAGAGCTAGCGAACAGGATTGTTGAATTGGTGATCACATCCACTCCCAAGGAAGGCTTTCATAAAGATCTGCTAGACAAATGCAAACCAGCTAGTTTTGAAGAACTAGTCAAAGATGGATGTCAGCGTAAAGCAGTTCTCTGAGGTCGACAAAATCCTAAATACAAATCCAATTGTTGATGCACTCACTAAAACATCCAAAATACCGAGCAACATATATGAAAGGTGTGGACTTTAACATTTACCAAGGAAATGCCAAACTTTGCATCAATTCTGCAAGGCATGTGATATAAAGGGCCATTGACTGTGGCAGCAAATGTAGCTACAATGAGTCATGCGCTGATGTAAACCGATAATATGCAATGAGTATCTTCAAACAAGGAGAATGACCATTCATTGTTCTGTCAGAAACAAATTCTTGAGGTAATTGACAAACCAGAAAATGTTGATAATGTGTGTGATGAGATAAAGAACAGCAGATGTTTCACATCATCACTCTCTTGGACAACGTAGATACTATCACACCATCCAAAGTATTTGCCAAGGTTGAAATGATCTGTCCTGAAAGTTGGTAACTATTCATTATTTGTCAAATTTGATACAAGAACAAGCATCAAAATATGTGAATTCAAAAGGATGTGCACTTACACCCACAGAAGGTCATGGGAGAACCAACTGCTGCGAAATTTCAAGATCACAAAGTTCATTAATTCTGAAGTCCTGGAGTGCGAGAACAATTAATCATCCCAGCATCACAGGTTGTCTACACGGATGAGACTAAAGGTCCAGTGATTGCAGGTCAACCGGCAGTCATGACCTCACATGAGTGATGACCCATGGAATCTATCAGGTGTCACAGAGCTTTTCAAACTCAGACACTACTCTTATCACCTCCGTTCACAACTTAACATTGAACTATTTAGCTTCTTTTGGAAAAAATGGCAGTTTCAAAGGAACTGCAACATGATACTTGAGAATGCAAGGCCATTAATTGATCCATCATGTGGGAGCATGTTGGCACTGCTACCACACAATGCCAGGGACCTGGGTTTGATTCCCAGGCTGGGTCGCTGCCTGTGTGGAGTTTACATGTTCTCCCCTGTCTGCATGGGTTTCCTCTGGGTGGTCCAGTTTCCTTCCACAAATTTAAAAGCATGCTGCTTAAGTGGATTGGCCATGCTAAATTCTCCCTCAGTGTACCCAAATAGGCACCGGAGTGTGGCAACTAGGGGATTTTCACAGCAACTTCATTTCAGCACTGATGTAAGGCTATTTATAACACTAATTAATAAACTTCAATTTTATGTAAGTACCCATTTACACAAAAGATAAATTGAAGGTCAAACTAGACAAAGTGAAAACTATTGAATCATCAGAAGACTATAAGAGACAAAGCTTAAAGACAGATCATTGAAAATGTGCTTCAATCCCTGACATCCAAATTTTCTCCATTAAAACAAAAATCCACATTAGAAGAGTTAAACCCCAGATTTGTAGGTGCAAACTCTTTTTGATACTTGCTGCCAAGCATGGTTCAATACGCCACTGGCAAAGTCCAAAGAAATTACTACATTTTGTACACCATCATAATGGTACTGTTTTCAGCAACTTTCTTTTGGTCGGGCTGTAACCAGCATCTCTTTAAAGCTTACATGGACTGTATTACAACTATTGTGCCACAGTGCCACTCTGAAGGGAAAGGTCTGGGAGCATGCATTCTATATAAAGTCAAACTGATTTCATTTACTTCCAAATTTCTGTCCGTAACATGGTTCAACTATTCCAACATCAAACAGGAAACATTAACTCTGGAGTTTGGTCTCATGCAGTTTCACAATAAGTCGCTTGGCAAAAGATTTGTAGTGGAGACTGATCAGAAGCTGCTGGAGATGATTTCGTGAAAGCCATTAACTCGTGCATCTCCAAGATTGCAACAACACCTGGTAAATATTGAATTAAACGACTGTGAAATTAGATTCAGGAAGGGAGTTTGATAACCGTCTTTGACAAAAGGTCACCCAGACTCAAATCATTAGCTCTGTTCTCTCCCAACAGATGATGTCTGACCTGCTGAGATTTTCCAGCGTTTTCTTGGCCAAAAGTACTAACTCTTTCTTTGAAACTTAATGCCAGTGATGGTTCAGTACACCTCGTGGCAAAGTCCAAAGAAATTACTACATTTTGAATCTCATTATGGTGATACTGTTTTGGTCTAGAAACATTTTCTGTTTCTATTTGAACTCAATAACCATTTTAGATGCACTTAGCAGATTGCTTAACCCAGCGAAAACAGGTGATGTGTTTTTTGATTCATTGACATCAAACTTCAAATTGATCTGGTACATCTCAAACAACAAAAATGACAGTAGCTGCACAACAAAATGGTGAAAGATTCTACACTACAAAAACTGCAGGAAATTGTCATTGATTGATGGCTTGATTCAATTCAACATGTCCACAAATACTTGAGAATAGTTTGAGCGAGGCGTCTGCTGGAGATTATTTTTAAAGAAAGGCAAGTATCATACTAGAACCTTTGCAATTTATTCTTCAATCACTTCATTGCTGTGTGTACACAGATGAGAAGACTCAAAAAAGAGACAGTCTGTTGACCAAGTATGAACAATGACATTGAAGCTGTCATCAAGAAATGCGAAAGAGGACAATAGGATACAGCAAGTCAGGACAAAGCGTCATTGATTCCATATTATTTCCTGACCCATTCTTGATCCAAAATCATGCCCTACCTCTTTCAGATCCTTGACACTGATTTCATTGTCATTGTTGACGACTTACTTCACCAATTATCCCTTTTTCCCACAATTATACAATACTATTGTGTCCACTACGTCTATTTTCAGTTTGTTTGGTGTGCCGAGAGAGATCGTTATGAATAATGGTCCACAATCTATTGGTAGGCCATTTCGGGATATGTATCAGAAGTGGAATGTTGATTGCACTACTTCTTCTTCTCAGTACCCTAGGTCTAATAATTTTCCTGGATTAATGATTCAAATGATGAAATTCCTCATTCTCAAATGTAGGCCACCGACCAAGATCTGCAAATTTCAGTGCCACTATTCTGTAATCAGCAGATTTCATGTTTGGCAGACCACTGTATATTAATTTATCTGTTCTATGTACTGGGAAATTGAGGGAAACTTTTTCAAACTACAAGAGAAGATTATCAATCTGTACAATAAAGATGCAGACAAAGAATTGCCGAGTTTACAGTTGTAACAACAATTTTACATCCAGATCCCACAAAGTGGCAACCAGGCCAGGTGACAAGGGTTTGTTCAGAGTCAAAATCCGATGAAGTTTTTACACATAAATGCTACAGTGTAGCGTAGCAAAGGACAATTTAGATCCGTTCCAGCTCTTCAACCATGATACAGTCATGTTGCATCTGACCAACACCCCAAATGCAAGCAGAAACAACATCTAAGAATGGCAATCCTCCATATCCCAATGAGCAATTGAAGAAACCTGGAGACAAGATTACCATTAAAGATTATGAAATGCCAGCAGATTAGCTTTATGCTTTATAGACATTAAGGATGAATTTCTCGACCCTCAGACTAGCTAGAAGTCATCCCGTCATGTTGGATTCCCCAGCGAGCCATATAAAAGCCCATAGACTTTGGTGGGATTGGAAACTGCTGTTGGTGGCCAATGATCTGCCAGATCCAGCACAGGAAGCCCTGCCAGGGTGGGGGAATCCAAGTCATAGCTTCATCAATTCTATACACTTAGGTAATGTGTTTTAAATAGGTTTTCTTTGGAAGGGGGAAACATGTCTTCAAGTGTGGGGCATGTTGTAACATGTCTAAAGGATATCAGCATTACATCACTTGAGTCACGTGATCAATCTCGCCTTAATTTCACTTTTGCTTTGAGCAGAGCATGCACACGATTTAAGTTTTGTACCTGTGCATAACTGTTCTTGTATGTTTGGCCTTAATAAATGAACCGGCAACATGTTTACCCTTCCCCTTACGAATCATTAGTCCCTTATTTCATTATACTCATACAACATACGGACTTCCTTACAAACCCCAGCGTTGCCTAAGGTTCTCATCTTTGCCTCGTTCTATTTCACAACTCAGGATGTATTAATTTGCAGCAATTTTTTCCTCCAATATGGAGCCAGATTTTCTATATATGCTGGTTATGAAGTAACTGTTTTACCTTTTCATTGCCCTCCTTGATTCTACGACTGCTATATAATAACAGTGAATGGGTTAACCATGTTTTATGACTCCACATTATCAAACCAAACGTCAGCTTGTTTGGACACTTAGCCCTGTTTCCATCTGTCACCTTGGTGTCTTGCTTGAGCTTCAGAGAAACTTCAGTCCGACATCCACTCTACAATGGAAACTTTCGACTTGCACATCCAAATGACTGCTGCCTGTAACTTCGTCTATTGCTGTAGGAACTCTCATCACCATATTTGCTTTTTGAAATACTTTTTTTCCCTCCCAGTGTCCTCTTCAGAGGCCTTCTGAACTCAACTGACTTTAGCTCCACTTTTACATTTCTGGTTTCTATTCATGGTTGGTTCATGCTCTTTTAGCTATGAGGAGAGATTGGGTAAACTGCGGTCTTTTTCCTGGAAAGATGGAGAATGAGGGGAGACCTAATAGAGGTGTATAAAATTGAGGGTTTGGATTGGGTGAACAATGGGAAGCCTTTTCCTAGGTCGGAGGTGACAAACATCAGGAGTCACAGATTCAAGGTGACGGGGAGGGGGGGAAGGTGAGGTTTAACTCACATATCAGAGGGATGTATTTTACAAAGAGGGTGGTGGGGGCAGACACGCTGGGATCGTTTAATACTTATCCGGATAGTCACATGAATAGACTGGGAATGGAGGGATACAGAAGAATGGTCTAGTTGGACCAATGAGCGGCTCAGGCTTAGAGGTTTGACAGGTCTGTGCTGTATTGCTCTTTTGTTCTTTTATTTTAAGCATATTGTGTGAAAGAATGGGGATGGAGGAAGATCTGTAATTTTTCTCCTTGCTGTTTTCACACATAAATGGCATAGTGTTCTATAATGTGGAAGTTGCTTTCATGAAATAATGACAGCAGTTGAATTATTAGTCTACGGTACTTTGAGTTGTTGGGATCAGACTATGTTGCACTAAACACAATCATGTATGACCTTTCTGGAGATTGGCAGAAAATTAGCACCATAAATGTCAAGAGAAATCCTTTTAGGTAGAGGATTTGAGCTGATTGAAGAATAGTATACTCTGCCTACAGACTAAAAACTTGGCTGTATTTCAGTTCTAAAAAATATAGACTGATTACATTAGAATGTAAAATGAATTAACTCTATTAACACATTAATTCTGACTCTTTGTGTACTAATCTTCCACTTGTGCAAACAAGTGTTTTAAGATGTATGTTATTCGTACGGACATATTTGCGCTGCCTGTACTGCATAATATGGCTGTGATTTGAACAATTTAATTATTTCTAGTGGACTATAATTAGATGCAATTGGGTAACATGAGGTGGATGGGATGCAATGTTTGTTTTGGCAACTTATTGAAGAACAAGCTGGCATCACTGGTTCCAGGGCGAGTGACAGTATTCTGTCTTTTTCCAAGAGAGATAATGTTGCAAGTCTTTATAAACTGTCATTGGAAGTCATCCAAGCTCCAACTACCTCTCCAACCATCCTCGCTCTGACCTGCATGGACATAAATGCTGATAACTTGCAATGGGAGTTAAGGAAACTCCAGTAGAAAGTATTCTGCAAGCCTTGCCTTTTTTTTTGTCATCGCATATTTAACGGGATGACTAGAACGTCTGTCCACACCATCCTCAACAGGACTTGCTTCCAATGTAGACACCCCTGGTATTTCCATGCCCTACCTGTTACTTCAACCCTTCTGGTTCCGTTGTACCTCAGAATGTTAGGACACTGAGGACTGATGTATTCATTTGTGAAGTGTTTTCTCTCCAACATTCTCCTCTTTCACTCTCATTGATCTAAATTTTAACCAGCCCTGTGGAAGGGACTGGGGAGAGGGTGGGGATATTTTTTTAGAGGCAGACTGCAGAAGGGGAGGGCTGTTTTGCACCTGGGCTGCTCCCTATTGATTCTGGCCTTATGCAAATCCTCCCAAGGGCAGCAACTACGCTCCTAAAAGCAGTAGGTTGCAATTTAAGGTAACTGAAAGGGCCAATCCCTATCAAAACTCATGAATAGTGTGCAGGCCCCACACTGCGTTAGTGCCTTGGCAACATGCAGCAGGAAACTGTGGTCGATTGACATTGATCTCCAGACAGTTGTGTAAAAGGAAAAGTGGTAAGTTTTCCTTTCATCACCAAGACGTGACATCGAAATCCATCGTTCCTGAGATTGACGACATACCGAGTATTGTGGTTGCTCATTTAGGGGTAGTAGTATGCCAACAGAAACTTCCATAGCAATTGGGTTGCACAGAGCAATGTATTGATCATTACACGTAGACATGGAAGTTGCCGGGGGGTGGGGGGTGGTCCATTTATTCAGTCGTTGGGTGGCTCATGGAAGACAAGCAGCAAGATGAAAATTGCACACAGATAACAGTGCATTGCACAAACAGTGGCCAAGGAATAGGGGTCTGGAGAAGGTATCACCATCCCTTTATAGGCAGGCTTTGTTTTTTTGATCTTTTTGAAGCAGTGGTGCCTTGGGGAAGGTTGCGCCTCAAGCAGATGATCACGGATATTTGCAATCCTTTGGAAGGGATCCTCAGGCCTCACAGGAGGGGTGAACGTACAATATCAATGAAGGTGGCAGTTTGATGAATTTGTAAGGTTTGAGGATACTTGTGTTTCTGTAACATTCCACAATCAGTTCTCCTGATGTCCTGACTGTATCAGGTTTGACATGGGTGTGCCCAGTAAGGCCCACACAGTTGGTGGATTTGCCTGTGTGGCAGGATTCCCTCACAGAAGTCTCCCACATGGGCATTATGATGCCATCGGAGCAGCCAGGGGCATTCACTCTCTCCACGTGCACCACAAGGGATTCACTTAAATGTGCACAAGTCCTTAAAACAGTGTAGGACCCATACATACATCCTGAGGCAATCCCAGGTGCCTGAACTGTTCAAGTTACCAGATATTCTCTGTGGGTGGATCTTGTCTGACAAGGGGAATCTACTAAAAGATTGGCTGACTACAACTGTGCAGAACCTCACAACAAAGGCGCAGGCACTCTATGACTGGCAGTAAAGAAGGCTATTGGATTCCTGATGATATGGTGGTTATGACTCAATCAGTCTCGGGAATCCTGCATTACACCCTTGAGGGGTATTGTGCAGTCTGATGGTTTTCTGCATGTTCACAGCAAAATGCTTTGAGGAAGCCCCCTTCCTGACCTCCAGTGCCATTACAGCTAAACAGGATGTTGTTGGAAGTAAAAGGAAAAAAATAGAATCAAAGAAACCCAACAGTAGAAAGAGATCATTCAGCCCACTGAGTCTGCAACGATCACAATCCAACCCAGACCTTATCCCCTTACCCCCATGTATTTACCCCATTAATTCTTCTAACTACACATCCCAGAACACTAAGGGGAAATGTAGCATGGCCATTGAGCCTAACCCGCACATCTTTGGATTGCCAGAGTAAAGTGGAGCATACAGAGAAAACCAATGCAATCCAGGGAGAACACTGTCCCCATAGACAGTGGCCCAAGCCAGAAATCAAACGCAGGTCTTTGGAGATGTGAGGCAGTAATGTTAACCACTGTGTCATCATGCTGAAAATAGTACTAATTGAAAGTTTTTGTTTTTGAACAGATGAGAAGAGTAATTTGAAAAGCAAAACCCTTGGATAGAAAGGGGAACTAATAACAAAAGAGAGGAAAATGAGCAGATGTAATGAATTTATTTCAAAGTTTATGTTAGGTGGCATATTCTTCAGCATGTTTGCATTCTTGCGTCAAGGATTGCTTAGAGCAATACTTTTCTCTCTCTGATTTCCCTTGCTTTTCCATTCCTTATCTTCTCCCACTTTTGCTTCCACTCAATGGGAAGATGTCACAATTCCGACTTGTGGGTTATCACTGGTGTAGTTCACACAATGAAAGAAATGTGGCTGGACATAAACTTGAAACTGCCTCCACTTGTCATTAATACTTTATGCACACTGGAAATATTTTGGAGTGTTTGTTTCAGCAACAAAGGGCTGATATTGCAGGGATAAAGCTGTAATTAGTATTTGTTTCAGCATTACAGGTACTTGAGTTGAAAATGTGAAAAATGAGCTAATTCAGGTCAGAAGGTCACTGCTCTGATTAAAAATCGACCAAGTTGAGCAAAACAATGCGAAGGATTATTAATCATAATCCTTTCTGGAAATTACTTTAAAAGTTTCTTGCTTGCAATACTTATTCTTTAATGACAAGAACCTCCCTGCAGCAATGTACTTAGCAATTCCCTAATTTGGGAAGAATTACTATGTTGAAACTTGAAATGGGTGGGTTGTCTTGTGAGGATACATTAGAAAGGCTGGGTTTCTTTCCTCTAGAGTGAGGGGAGAGGGGGTGGGACTTCATTAAAGTATACAAGATCCTGAACGGCATTTAACAAGGCGAATGTCAAAAGAATGTTTCCTCCAGGATAAAGGGATATTGTTTTAAAATTAGGAGTCGCCCTTGTAGGACAGAGATGAGGAGAATGTCTTTCTCTTTGGGTTATATGACTTTGGAACTCTCAGAAGCTGTGCCGTTGAATATTTTTTAAGGTAGTGGTAGATAGATTCTTGTTAGGGAATCCAAGGTTTTAGAGATAGTTGGCGTTTGATAAGGTCCCACATGCAAGGCTTCTGGAGAAGGTGAGAGGGCATGGGATCCAAGGAGCTTTGGCCTCGTGAATCCAGAACTGGCTTGCCGGCAGAAGGCAGAGAGTGGTTGTGGATGGGTCTTGTTCTGCATGGAGGTCAGTAACCAGTGGAGTGCCCTAGGGATCTGTTCTGGGACCCCTGCTGTTTGTCATTTTCATAAATGACCTGGATGAGGAAGTGGAGGGATGGGTTAGCAAGTTCGCCGATGATACAAAGATCAGTGGTGTTGTGGATGGTCTGGAGGGATGCCAAAAGTTGCAGCGGGACATAGACAGGATGCAAGACTGGGTGGAGAAGTGGCAGATGGACTTCAACGCGGATAAATGTGTAGTGGTCCATTTTGGCAGGAATAATGGGATGAAGGAGTACAATATAAGGGGTAGGAGTCTTAACTGTGTGGTAGAGCAGAAGGATCTCGGGGTCCGGGTCCATAGGACTCTTAAATCGGCCTCGCAGGTGGAGGAAGTGGTCAAGAAGGCGTACGGTGTACTGGCCTTCATTAATCGAGGAATAGAGTTTAGGAGTCAGGAGGTAATGATGCAGCTCTATAAGACTCTTGTCAGACCCCAGTTGGAGTATTGTGCGCAGTTCTGGTCGCCTCATTATAGGAAGGATGTAGAGGCTATTGAGAGAGTTCAGAGGAGATTTACAAGGATGCTGCCTGGATTGGGAGGCAGGCCTTATGAAGATAGGTTGAGGGAGCTGGGACTCTTCTCACTGGAGAGACGTAGGTTGAGAGGCGACCTGATAGAGGTTTATAAAATGTTGAGAGGAATAGATAGGGTGGACTCTCAGACTATTTCCCCGAGCTGAAATGGTCACTACGAGAGGACACAGATTTAAGGTGCAGGGAAGCAAATACAAAGGAGATGTCAGGGGTAGGTTTTTCACTCAGAGGGTGGTGAGTGAATGGAACTGACTGCCGTCGGAGGTTGTTGAGGCAAACTCACTGGGGTCTTTTAAGAGACTTCTGGATGAGTATATGGAAACAAATAGGATAGGGGGTTATAGATAGGTCTGTGGATTGGTAGATGTGATCGGCGCAACTCGTGGGCCGAAGGGCCTGTTTGTGCTGTATTGTTCTATGTTCTATGTTTAATATGAAACCCAACACAAACATCATGAAAGAAATGTAGCTGGACAGTCATGATCTTACTGAATGCTGGATCGTGCACACAGGGCTGAATGGCCTACTTCTCTTGTTTAATTGTCCATTACTTTGTTCATATTTTCTTAGCTGAATATGCATATTAATTGTTTTTGTATATATTTCATACTTCAACCTGATTTGAAGGGTTTCTTTTGTTCCATTACTACTTTGGTGTTTGATGCAGTTCCTTGAATTCAAATATTTTCGCTATTGTATTATCAAAATGTGAGCTGTCTCAGGAGTAAAACCAGAAACATGGTGGGTATACTCAGTAGGTCAAGTAGCAACTATGAAGAAACAAAGGTAAAATGAATATTTTAGACCAATGTGCTTTTGTTAGGTACCTTTAGCTGGTGGCTGAATTCATAAAAAGTATTGAACAGATATTTAATTTCCTTCAGAATTATTTCCAAAAGCTTGTCGAACATTGACAAGGCACAATTCTGGAGTGCGATGGAATACTCTCCGTTCGCCCGGATGATTTCATCTCTTATTACCCTTAAGAAGCACAACATAATTCAAGACAATGCAGTCCACTTGATTGGCACCCCATTCACTGCCTGAGGCATTCATTCCCTTCATCACCGCTCACAGTGGCAGCAGTGTATCCATAACATGCACTGTGGAGACTCAGCAAGACTCCTTGAATAGCACCTTGCAAATTCACAAGCTCACCACCAAGAAGAATAAAGACAACAGACACATGCAAACACCACTAAGTTCCCCTCTAAGCTTCACACCATCGTGATGTGGAAATATATTGCTGTTCCTTCACTGTGGCTGGGTCAAAGACTGAGAACCTTTTTTTATGGCACTTTGGGTGTACCTATACCAGATGAACAACAATGGGTCAAGGAGGAGACTCATCACAATGGCAATCAAGCAATAAATGCTGGACCTTGACAGTGACACTTGCATTTCAGGACCAAATAATCAATTCCAGTACCTGGGTGAAAAGCCATTAGATAAAGGAGATAATTGGACCAAGATCTGCACACACAGTTTGATCATTGAGGCTGTAATAGTTTTTTTGTTACTAAATCCATAGATTGATTCTTTTCCATTTACATCAAGTGAATGCAGCAGTTGATTTTATATGTACTTCTGGCAACAACTCAAAGACCAAACTCATGTTACATTTCGGTCAGGTATTTATTCTTTGTTCTAATATTGTCATGGATTATTACCAATCCAAACGATGATGGATAATGGACATTCCAATTTGTCACACTAAGAGGCAAGATTTTTCAGCCTCACGCTACAGTTTTACATATATATTTAACTTTACTGAAAATAGACAGAAGGTGTGAGTCAGACCAAGGGAGCTTTGGAAGAATCAAGTTCAAAGGTAATAAAGACATGAATGAAGCCAAACTAACTGGCGGAAGGGGGTTGGTGAGGGGCAAGAAGTGGGTGTGGATGTAGAAATTAGATGGATTGTCCAACATCAATGATTTGTCTTTTGATTTTTTTTCTTAATATTTCCAATTCTTGCTGGATCAGGATATATTATCCCCATCTTTGACAGATTCTTTTTTTTGCACGAGTGGGACATGATTCCTACATGTGGGAAACCCAAGCTACTTGAACTCAGCGCTGAGGTCAAATACACCCCATTTTCGCAAGGATAAGGGCCTTATTCCACAGTGTGGGAATTAGACAGAGGGTGTGAGAAGCCAGTGAAGTAATGTGGGAGATGAGGGCTAAAGGGCTCAGTGTTGAAGAAAACAACCAGGATGAGATTCGAGAGAACTGAACTGGGCATTTTACATATCCCACTTTCGCATTTAGCAGCTCTATAGCTATTTCGAGTCTCTGACAAGGAGAATGGGGCTGACTCTAATTCACCTGTGGCCCATCCCACTACCCCCAGTTCCCCTCCCATCCTCTCCTTTCACCCCACCCCACGCCAGGTAATTTTGTCACGTGAGCTACCTGATTCAGGTCTCTATTTTAGATTAATTATGTGCCTCAGTGTTGCCAGAAGTAGGCAATAACTCTGACATATGAATATTGGAGAGTTTTGGGGGGCTGTTGCGAAGCAGACTTCTCTGTGAAAAATCAAGGTGACTGTCTGCCTCCATTTTCGTAGCACGATTACTTTTAATCTATGCAGACCAGGTTTGTGCCGTGAACCATATAGATGTGATCTTTGAGGGTATCTCAGCCTGAAACACTGGTTCATGATGGTGCATAGTTTTGTTTTGGAATGGTGTGAATAATCATGTGACCCCCACCCCACCCATCTGTGAGAATGACCAGGCCAATCATCATGTAACTATTTCATGTAACAATTACTAAAGACTGTGTATTAAACAAAAGAAAAGACAAGAATATGACTATGATTTTAACACTAATATATTTAAATATATGAATGACTAAATACACACATTCACATTTTATATATATATAATTAAAAATAATGATCACTGAATTCCTTAAGATTTTCCTGTTCTCAAATAACATCCAAATTAAATAAATCGATAAGTCAAATCTAGTCTAAAGTTCCCACACAATACGTGGTGGATGACTGTTCCCAGTCCAGTAAAACTGCTTTTGTGATGTAATATCCAAGAAGTCTTAGGACTTCTTAGATGTTAAAACAGCCCCTTAGACTCTCTGCTGGCTTCACAGCTCTTTAATATTATAACACCTACGTGGCTGTTAAATGTTAAACTAGCCTCTCAGTGGTGAGATGTTACACTAGCCTGCCTGCTTTGTAAGTGCTAGTAATTATACCCTGGTTCTTCTGTAATTTTCCCTTAAGTGTATTTGGACTGTCAGGATCTCTCTTATTCTGTGAATTTTGAAATTAGCATCTGTTTACCTCCACTGATCGCTTAGTCATCTAGGCCACAGTTATACCCTGACCCCATTTCTGAGGCAAGCAATGAACTATGATGGCTATTTACAGCTGATTTTGTCTAATAATCTTGTTTCTGGGAAAAGTGGCACCTCATCATCCTCTTTGAATGTTGGTTACTGTTGTTACTAGGTAGATTCATAACACTTGGGAACCCTAGTAGATAAAAGATATGAAGGGCAGGATCCGATTGCAACACTGCTGGTGTGGAAGTAACAGGAGGAGCAGTAACATTTCCTCTCTGCCAAACATACTGCCTCTTTATCCATTTGACAATCAGTTGGCTCCAGTCTCACCCCTGCAATCTCTACGATCTCTGATGTTCCCCTCTGCCCTATTGGACTCCAATTGCTCTGCAATCTCTTCACACAATCTCTGAACCCACACCACGATCCTTCCGTGATCTCAACTATCCAAGACTGCAAGAAACTGCAAAAGGTCATGAACGTAGCCCAGTCCATCACACAAACTAGCCTCATATCCATTGATTCTTTTTACACTTCTGCTGCCTTGGCAAAGCAGTCAGCATAATTAAAGATCCCACACATCCTGGACATTTTCTCTTCCATCCTCTTCTGCTGGAAGAAAGATATAAAAATCTGAGATCACTTACTAACCAACTTAAGAATAGCTTCTTTCCTGCTGCCATCAGACTTTTGCATGGGCCTACCTCTCACTAAGTTGATCTTTCTCTACACCCTAATGATGACTGTTACTTGACATTTTGCACTTTCTCCTTTCCTCCTCTATGAATGTTTTGTTTTGTATAGTGCACAAGAAACAGTACTTTTCACTGTATACTGTGTGACAATAATAAATCCAATTAAAGATCTCTGATACCTGCCCCATCCACACTCAGTGCCTTCCTCAACGTAAACTCCAATTAGACCCCCTCGCCGCCTCCAGTCCCACACAACCCCTACTATCTGCTCCTTTTCTGGCTGCTTTCCTGCTCAAGAATTCTGCTGAGAAACATGAAAACACCTCTGAAATATCTAATTTCTGTAGAACACCCAGGAAACCATACTTCTGGATTTCCCATCAAGAAATTATTATCGCTCACATAGACCCTAGCCCCTTCGTCCCCAGACAAATACAGAGACCTCTATCTTAATGCAATAGTTCACATACTGAATGGGGATTCCAACAAACTACAGGTGATCAACTTAGATTTATTTTATCTACCTTTACTACAAAGAAATGTGAAAACTGGCATGTACACATTCATTGACTGTTTAGTAAGAGAATCTCTGTTTTACTTCCTTTTGAAGTGTCTTTGGAGCACAAAATCAAGAGACATTTGTTCATCTCCATGGGATGTTTCAGCTCCGTTCTTTGACTCGTGTGATGAAGTACTCGTCATGACTGTGGGATTCTGATAGTTCATTGCTTGCCTCAGAAATGGGGTCAGGGTATAAATGTGGGCTAGGTGACTGAAGTGTTTATCCTAACTGTCAAAAAGACAATCCTGACAGTTTCTATTATTTTGCTTTTATCTTTGTTAAGGAACAAGTTAATATCTGCACAATGGGAAATTTAAGTCAGATATTGTTCTTTTGGATGCCTAAATCAAACTTTGAAATCATTCTGCACATTGATCATGCAACAATGAGAAAAAGGGCCGAGTCCAAAAGTACTGCAGCTTTGTATTTTCTGTTTTCTCACTGTCTGTGGAGGTGAGGCATTTCCATTATTAGAAAAATTCCAATGGCCCAGGATAGGGGTGTCAAAGTGGTACAGATAGCACTGCTGCTGCACAGCGCCAGCCTTGGGTGACTGTCCGTGTAGAGTTTGCACATTCTTCCTGTATCCATGTGTTCTGGTTTCTTCCAATGGTCGACACGTGTGCAGGTTAGGTTGATTGGCCATGCTAAATTGTTCCACAGTGTCCAAACATGTGTAGTTTGGGGTGTTAGCAGGATAAATAGATCGGGTTATGTGGATAGGGTAAGATGGTCTGTTGGTGAGTTGGTGTCGATTTAATCGGCCAAATGAACCTCTTTTAGCGCTGTAGGGACTCTGTATCTGTGAGTTGATTGGTCCTTTAATTTAAATTGGTTGGTCGTGTCCAGTTGCTAGGTGACAAATCTACTGATCTTCCCACCACTGAAAAAAGGGCATGTTTGCAGAACTGCATCAGGGAGCTTTCCCAGTCTGGTGCCTCCTCGTCTGTAACTTGGAGATTGGTAAATTCTTACCAACATTTCCAATTTCAGATATACGATCTTTCATCATTTTGTAGTTTTAGAATATTTTTTGCAAGTAGCAAGAAGTGTTTTGGGGGGCGTTTATGTCGAATTTCTTCATTTGTATGAGAGTGTTGCTGCATTCTGACAGGAGGGCAAAGAATTTGGCCTTAGTCCATACTAAGGCTGCAACAGCGATGGGACTCCCAGTGGGATAGGGAGATGAGTAGATGCGACCAAGTGTGCAAATTTGATGCCCTCTGTTAAATTACAGCCACAATCCTCCATACCTGACAAGGACGGGGGGCTATTTAATTGGATGACCAATTCAACCAGCACATGATGTGCATAGCCTTTTAGCATTTTCATGTACACTGCCCAATCAAAGGCCAAAATTCTCCACTATTACCTGCTGTGGGAATCATGGCAGGCAATTCAGAATATTCAGCAGACCGGTTAGAGGTCTGTTGAGTTTGGGTGGGAATTTCCAAACTTGGGGCACACATGGCTGGATAATCTCATCCAAAGTCTTCAACTGAATCCTCTGGGGCAGGACCCATATTTGACCGCATCCTCCAATGATCTCGCACACAAAGAATTCTTTCTCCGTGACCTGGCTGCAATCCATTGCTACCCCCTGACTTTCCACATGGGAGGTCCCGACTTGATTCTGGCATCAGTAGTGCCAGTGTCTGAACTTGTGGTATAAGTGTCAGATCAGTGCTGTGTTGTTGCTTTCTCTCTTGCCCCTGAGTGTTCTGTCACTCAGCAAGTGACAATTCTTGGATGCTTGAGGGCAGAAAACGAGAGAGAGAGAAATGCTGGAGTGAGGGAAGAGAAGGTGGAGTTGAAAGCAAGAGGTTCCTGCAGCCAGCATAATTAAGGACCGCATGCACCCTGAATATACTCTTTCATCTTTTTTCCATTGGACAAAAGATACACAAGTTTGAGGTCACATATCAACCAAGTCAAGAACAGCTTCTTCCCTGCTGCCATCAGGCTTTTGAATAGATTTACCTCTCACTAAGTTGATTTTTTTTCTATTCCCCAGTGATAACTGTAACACTAGATTCTGCACTGTCTCCTTTCCTTATCTATGAATAATATGCTTTATCTTTATAGAGTGCAAGAAACAATACTTTTTATGTAGACTTAGACATGGCAATAATGAATCAAATCAAGTCATAGGAATGCAATCAATAGCTTGCTCATCCTGCCAGATGGTGGACATGGCTGATTTGAGAATTGAAAAAGCTAAAACATACCATCGTCCTTGTGTTCTCAGTGGCATTCAACACCAAATACGTTGTCACAACTAGTCCCATCATGTGGGTACTGTCTCCTGCTTTTAGCACAGAAGATGTGTGCATCCATGTCTTTGCCAGTTTTACATTGTGTGTCACATTATTCTCCAAAACAGAGGGAAGAATGTGCGTGTGTTGTGTATTGCTATGGTTGTGTGATGTACCTGCCACAGCTGAACACTTTGTGTGTGGAAGCAGTGGGAATCAAATGTTTGGTGGCATCAGTGGAATGTATGCAAGGCTGAGGTGAAGTATTTGTCAGTCTTGAGTCATAGGGAATAGGTAGATGATGAGAGTATGGTGCACGGTACAGCCTGCACTGTTGGAGATGCAGTGGGCAGAAGTCAGTGAGATTGACCTATCTGTTGCAGTCATTAGATTTATTACGGCATTGCTCACAGTCCTCAGAGCCAGACCCAAGAAATAGACTTGCTGGCCAATCTCCTCCTGTTGCACTCTGGGGTGGTAAGGCATTAGAACATAATAGTATCTCTGCCCGTGCCCATCTCTATCCCTAAGGATTCTAGCAATGCATCTATGAACCTCAAGACCATCCTTCTGTCTTGATGCTCCTTGTTTCCTTGTTCAGCATTAAAGACATAAAAATGGGGCAGTTTGCAGCACAGTGGTTAACACTGCTGCCTCACATCTCATGAAACCTGGATTCGTTCCCTGGCTTGGTTTGCTTTCTGTGTGCAGTTTGCCCGTTCTCCCCATGTCTGCGTGAGTTTCCTCTGGGTGCTCTGGTTCCCTCCCACAGCCTGAAAGGTGTGCTAGTTAGGTGCATTGGCCGTGGTAAGTTCTCCCTCCGTTTCCCTGGACAGGTGTTGCGACGAGGGATTTTCACAGTAAGTTCATCGCATGTAAGCTTACTTGTGATTAATAAATAAACTTTGCTTTTTCAAGAGTAGCCTCTTGTGATATAATGTAGTTGTCTTTTGAGATGAGTAGACTGCTTAGATCCATCCAAATCTGGATTGTAGGTCCAAGGTTCTATTGGTTTTCTTCCCAATGAAAGTAAGTTTTTTTTTGTTCCTTCTTATATTTACCCCTGCTTATCTTCAAAGGCAAAGCAACCAGAGGAGAAGATGATTTTTCTTAATGCAGTGAATTGTTGTGATTATTTTGTGTAGTTTTTACCTCTTAACTAAGAAAGAATATGCTTGCAATTGCAAGAGTGCAAAGTTTGAAAGGACTGATAAACTGATTCCTGTGTTGCCAGGACTAACATATGAGGAGAGATTGGATTGACTGGGCTATATTCACTGGTGTTTAGAAGAGAGATCTCATTGAAAGATATAAAATTCTGACAGGGTTGTGCAGACTGAATGCAGGGATAATGTTTCCCCCGGCTGTGGGGTCTCAATTCAGGGGTCACGATCTCACGTTGTGAACCTGTGATATTCTTCATCACAGAAGGTTGTGGAGGGCAATCCACTGAATGTATTTAATGAATATTCTATACAATGAAAGCATCAAGGGGTATGGTGTTGAGATTGAGGACTGATCATGATCATATTGAAGAATGGAACAGGATCTATGGGTCTATTCCTACTCCTATTTCTATGTTTCAATGCTTCTATGATCTGAATTCACTGCCTGAAAGGACAAGGCAAGCAGATTGAATAGTAACATTTCAAAAGGGAATTGGACATATATTTGAAAAGGGGGAAAATGCAGGGTTGTGAATAAAGAGCAGGGGTTTAGAACAATATGCATAGTTCCTTTTAAAAAAAATTGACATTGGCACAATGGACAAAATTAGTTTCTTGTGTTCCATAAGACTCTGACTTTACATGCGATGTGCTTATGAAAATGTACCTTGTTCAATAACTTCCTTACAATCTTTTAAAAAGGCTTAGTGTCTGAACATTTGTGAAGTTATTTAATGAGTTTTGTAATATGAGTTGTGCTTGGTTTTATCTCTGAGTTGAACATAAGCACATTGGACTGAATATTCTGATCAATTGATTTGTAGCCTAATTTTTTTTTTAAATAACCAACCTTTTGTTCAGCAAAATGAAAATATGAAGCCTTTGCACTCATGGTTCCAGAAGATGAATGAATGTGTCAAATGTAGTCAATAGCAAGTGATAATATTTCACTATTGCATCCTAAAGTATTCCTTCAAATCGAACTTTAAACCCATCAAAATTGCAATTATTGTTTTCCTGTCTTCACAGCCTTTCCCTTGTCATAACTTGTTTAACTGTTGATGGGAAATACTACAGGGCAAAATTACAGTGATGACATAGCACACAAGGCTCCTGACCAAGTGCTGCAACCAGAAATTCCCATCGAATCCCTGTATTGTGAAAGGAAAACATTTGGTCCATCGAGTCTGCACTAGCTATTCGAAAGAACATCTTAGCCAGACTCCTCCATCTCCACCCCTGCCCGTAACCCTGTGCAATTATCATAACTAAACCACCCAACCTACAAATCGTTGGACGCTAAGGGACAGTTTCTTAAAAATAAATCACTGTGGATGCAGGAATCTGAAACAAGAACGGAAAATGTAGGAAAATTTCAGTTGGTCTGACAGCAGCTATGGAGTGAGAACAGAGTTAACGCTTTGTGTCTGGTTCACTCTTTGTCAGAGCCAGTTGTCAAGGAACAACTTGGTATGGCTAATCCACCTAACTTTGGACTGAGTAACTTTGGACTGTGGGAGGAAACTGCGTGACCCAGGGGAAACCCATGTCGACACGGAGAGAATGTGTAAGCTTCACAAAGACCGTCACTGAAGGCCAGAATTAAACTGGGGTCCTGGCACCGTGAGGCAGCTGTGCTTGCTGCTGTGCCACCCATATGAGATTAAAACAGACCGGAGCATTACGGCTGGTACAGGCACATTGGGTGGGATTTTACGGTCTCGCTTGGGTGTGACTGGAGATTTCTATTGTCGGATCCTCGCTTGCACCAATTCGGTGGAAGAGTTCTGGCCAATGGGCCAAAGGGCCTCTCTTTGAGTTGTAAAATTCTATGGATGGAAACTTCTTGACTGTGCTCACCCTGAAACCAGAAAATCCCACCTGGGGTCAATGGGCCTTTCTATTGTCCATCTCTCATCTGCTATAATTCCTATATTGGGCAGAATGGAAAAAAAATTGCTACTATGACTCTATATCGTAGCAAAATGAATCCCTCACAAGATAGAGTTATTTATGAAAACTTGTAACTTCAACTTGTCTCCTTACTTACTTTGATACATAAACAAAGACAAATTGCTTTTAATCTAATAAAATATCTAATTACAAAAAATACATAACAGGTTTCCATTTAGTTGATCAAAGCATTCAATCTGATTTACTGATATGTAAAACCATCATTTTATGATGGATTGGAGACTTTTAAGCTGAATATACCCAACTTTGGGATTGTTGTAAAGTACTCAAATTGAGATGAAGAATGACCTTTAAATTGTCTTTGCTCTCTCTTCCCTGTGACAAAATTGATAACTCATTTTTGCAAAAATCCAATCATTTGTCCCTGGAATTGGATCTGAAGATGACATTTTTATATTAAGCTTGAGTGGTCTCACTAGATTTGAAAACTCCTGTAAATATATGTTTTGCATGATGGTGTACCTTGTTGACATGATGACAATGTTGCCAAATACAATATAAACAGACAAAAATTACCATTATTGGGCATTTCTGAAGTTGGAAACTTATCAGGGTCATTTTAACAAACAGGAGTCCTGTCCCAATCCTGCTTTGATGAGGGCGGAAAATTCAGCCCAATAATTCACACAATTTGATTTTTATATTGATTTCCAAATGATCATTAGCAAGACTGGCATTTATTGCCTCTATACATTGCCTTGAAACCTTCAGCACTTTGTGTCACAGACAGGAAGGGGGTCAATTTTAAATACGCTGATTTCCCTTTTCTCTACCCATCCATAAACAAAGATTTTTTTTTTGTCCTGATATCACCACTTGTAAATAGTGCATTTTCCCTAACCACTACATTTGGAAATGTTCCAATCCTATACTATTTGCTTGCACAGCAAACTTGATAAAATAAAAAAGGTTGGTTTATTTTTACACACATTTGTGCCCAAGAGGTGTTTCATAATATCCACCCCTTCTGCGCTTACACAATAAATGGGAGATGAGAAAGAAGAAAGAGGGTTCAGAACACGACCATAATAAAATATAAGTATGGGTTTTACATCTGTCCAGAGTCTAAAATCAGAAGTCGACTGGAATGTTCCTTCTGAGTGAAGTTTGGCAGATTGTAGGTGATCTGTCTTTCAACAGTGAGATTTCCATGCAGGAGAAGGTAAGTAGAATGCATTAGTCTGAAGACACATGAGTTCCAAGGTTCCAGAAGTTGTCAGGTTTGATGAGGGTCCAAGTTATGTCTGCTGCCACTGACTTGCTGATAGACAGCACAGACTGTTAGCTGGAGTTCTGTTCATGTTCATCTCACTAACTTTCCTGTCTGGAAACAATACACATCTTTTTAATGTGTGCTTAATGCTCTCTCCACTCATATTGTCTGTACCTTTAAGATTTGATTAGCTGTAAAGACTCGCACTCCAATCACTATTCATGTAAATTGAGTTTGTGTCTTTATATCCCCTGTTTATGAACACAACTCCCACTCACCTGACGAAGGAGCAGCCAGTTCTCGTCCGAGTTTGCTACTTTGGACTTTAACCTAGTGTCGTGAGAGTTCTTATAGGACAACAGGAACTTCTGGAATTCAGTTCCAATGGAAGGTTTGGGGGAGGAGTCTGCCATATCTCCTCAATGTTGCACCCATGCTGGAATCTAGATGGGAAATTGGATTCAGGATTTCTTTTGTCCACAAAACACTGATTTCAGTTTGGTTAACAGGCTGTCTTGTTCAAACCATTGTGTTAGGATGACTAATGCTGTCTAGATTTAAAATTATGCATTGGATTTTATATGGAGGTGCAGTTTCCTCCCCTGCCCCAGTGGCAGAATGAGTCCGCTATCTCAAAAGTTGGATTGCCTGTCAGTAATAGTGGGCTGAGAGCAGCCTGAGTTGATTCACAGTGGAACTTTCAGTTTTATTTGGAAGGAAGTCCTACTCGATCAGAGTGGCCAATCTGATCAGCCTGCAAGTCTCCCATTCTAGCAGAGTTAGGATCCTGGCCACTGCTGGGATGAAGCCAGTCGCCGGGAAGAAGAGGCACAGAGTCCTGTTTGAGAGATGAGCCTCTCTGGGAGCAGGGCAGCTTGGGTGACATTGGTAAGGGGGAGGAAGAATATAGAGTGGATGGGCTGTGTTTTCAAGGACGATAAACTTTTTTCTAATCCTTAAAGTTTATTTATTAGTCACAAGTAAGGCTTTCATTAATACTGCAATGAAATTACTACGAAATTCCCCAAGTCGCCACAGTCTGGCACCTATTCGGGTCAATGCACCTAACCAGCATGTCTGTCAGACTGTGGGAGGAGACCGGAGCATCTGGAGGAAACCCATGTAGACACGTGGAGAACATATGATCTCACGGGGGTGTGGCCTGTGAGCACAAGGGTCACCCCAGAGAAATTGCAATCCTTTCTGCCTGGCGGTAGCCCTTGCAATAAAAGTTCCCTGTGTTGCCTTTACCTTCTCTGCTGCATGCAAAACAGCAAAGGAGGGAGAATGAACCACTTAACTGGTCATTTAAAAGCTTCATTAGCCCAGAGCAAAGGGGCTACGTGATACCTTACCTGCCCACTGTAATATAGGAGATATATTCAGGGTTCGCAGTTTGGCAATGTTTTATTTTATGACCCACCCACAGCACCACCACATTTGGAAGACTGAAAAATACAGCTCCATTTTAAGTAAGACCAGTAAAAACATAAAGTTTTTCTTTGTTTCCACTAACTTAGGTAGCAAGTTCATTGTGAAGTACTTTAGTTTTTCTAATGTCATTTGTGAATACAATGATCAAAGTCAACAGTTTGAGTCTTTGTGATACATATTTGGTTGTCCTCAGTGGGAACATTCTCAACACCGATGTGAATAACGAGATGAAGAGCCAGAATCAGCAGGTGTCCACAGTTGGGAATGTTCTAACATGGAAATTAATGATCGGATCTTGTTAGTTTCTTTTTGCCCTGTTCCCCTCTTGTTGGATGACAGATTGAGATGTTGGTGGAAATTGATGCGCTCTCAGCAGGTTGGAGTCAGGTTTCACAGATAGATTTTGGGTGCGTGGTGGGTGCAATTACAATAAATCTCTTGCCTTTCAGTTCGAATGATTTCTGTTCTCCAGGGCCGCTCCAGGCAATAGAGCCACTTATTTTATGGGCTCATACCCCAAAGCATCACTCAGGAATGCTACGGAGGTGGTGTAATTCGGATGAGATGAAGTCCTGTCTGCCCTCTAATGTGGATATAAAGATTATGTGCCACTATTTGCAGACAAACAGGAGAGTTTTCCTACAGAGCTATGTGTTGGGTGCAGGAGGGGTGGGATTAGAAAAGGAGACTGGGTATCCTCAGGCCAGCATGAACAAGATGGGCCGAATGGCCTCTTCTGTGCTGATAATTTTCTATGGTTCTGAGACACAGTCGCCAATATTTATGCTATAAACATCAACACTGAAAAAGAGACAATCCAGAGGAGATGAAGTAAGTTTGTATTTGAATTTAGTATGAGCAGATAAATTGAAGATTGCAGCTCTCCTTGAAGATTCAGTGGTCAGAGATGGAGCTGCCTTTCAGAAACAAGTGTAAGAATATTGTTGTGCCGTTGTGTGAAGCCATTTTCTGCAGCATGGTACTGATGTTAAAGCAGTGCATGTGTCCTGGATCGCAGAACAGTGAGAAAAGTACAGGAATGCTACCTAACACCATTTGTGTCATGCATTTCACTGTATGAGGAAAGGAAGAAAATGCAATGTTTACTGTTGATTCATCACTTGCACAACATGTAACAGTTCATTTTTTCCCCCTCCGCGTACCTTAGTGCCCTGTAGCTGTTCACTGAACCACTGCAGCATTTTCTTACATTCAGTGGAAGGAAGTGTCCCCGCTTGTGACGTTTATGTCAAGTTGACGTGACAAATATGAAGTGGAACTAAAGGCTAAAGGTCTTCCAGGCTGTTGAAAGTAATTTTCAAAGGTCTCTTGCCGTGCCTGCAAAGATTTTTTTTTTTGTTTTGTTTTAAAAGACCAGCAGAAAGAGATTTGAAATGCTTCACAGATGCACATAGGGAAGCAGAGATCAAAAGCTAAAGTGAGGCAGAGAATAGTTTGGACCAGGGCACAAATACGCCACATTTTTAATACGTTTCCACGAACCATTTCAGCGTTCCTCAGTGAAATATCAATGACTTGCACATATTCCTTGTTGAACATTTTTTGTCTTCTTGAAGGCTTGGTGTGTTCCAACATTACTGATTTTCAGGTAGTCTGGATATTAGTCAAATAATAGCTCTGTCTTTTTTATATTGCAGGGTTTAGTTACCTTGATATTGAGGAATGAAATGCTTCTATCAATCCTGTCCTGTTGTAGCTCACATGCTCCAGGCTACGACCATACTGGGCTCTACAGAGATGAGCTCGGTCAGTCACACTCCAGGGGCAGCAGTCACAGAGGAATGTGGGAGCCCAGGGCATCAATGGCCCACACCATTCTTATGAACCTTGTGGGAGCAGCACTGCTCCTCCAAGGAAATCACATCACGCATTCGCATAAGGGGGTCTCCGGGTGCCAGGTCGTGAGCACAGTGGCTGAAGCAAACAGGTGCACAGAACTGCATGGCGATGCTATTCACATCACTGAACTCTGAAGTTTGTTCATTATTATTGTCACATGAACACTGCAATGAAGTTACCAGCATCTGCCAATGAGGATCCAATCTGGGTCACCCATTGGGATCCTCTAGTTAAAGTGGTGGTGAAACTGGGCAATAAGTTGAACCCTTAGCTTTAACTCCAGTACACTGCCTGTCAGATAGGAGGAGTCCATGGATTGGGCTGAGAGGGGAACTTCTGGGGAGTAACCCAAGCCGATTTATTGGCTTAATTCTATCCTGGCACTTTTATTCAATATTAAACATCAGATATAAACTCACTGATGTTAACTAAGTTTTCTTGCAATGTGGCTGCTTCTCTTCCCTGTTAGATTCACAGCAACAAAACAAGAGTGGGCTATTTTTAATTTTGAAATTTGCCTGGAGGGAAAATTGGCACTTTAAATGGTGAATGTATCTTGATACACGTGCTGACCTCCTTCATTTCTTCTTCCAGGTATGACACTTCCACTGTGATGAATGAATGGAGGTCATTCTTTCAGTGCATTCTTACTGGTTTTCTTCTTGTATGCAAGCTTGAGGAGATTAACCCAAATTATTAATTACCTCTCATGTTACCATCACTAGATGTCCTACACCATGTAGCTTTTGCAAGGTGTTTGTGTCAGTGTGTGCTGTATGTTTTTTTTATTTTGCTTCAGTGGGTCTCAAATAATGTTTTTTTTCAATAAATCAGCTAAATGCTGGAATTATGATTTCACACCTCACAAATGTGGATCGGTAAATGTTACTTTAATTCAGCAATGCCTTTGTTAAATAAAAAATAATGCCAAAGGTAGTAAATTAGCCAGATTCCTCTCAGGCTGCCAAGATAAAGGATAAATCGACCTCAGGGAGGATCAGACAAAAGCTGCTTCATCAGTATGTCACTCGAAGACTCCATATTGTCTGGTGTAAACGGATAGAGCATGTCTCGCACAAAACCTACTGTGTGTACCAGAAAATCATGGTCATGGCCCCGAGTAAGACCCCGATTTGGAATCTAAGGAGCTTTCCACCTGCTTCAGGCAGTCAGGCAGGCTTTGTACGTGGCTGGGGACTGTAGATGTGTGAGTTCCCTGAAATCCCTGACAAAAGGGACTTTCAAAAAGCTCCTTTATTCATTCGCTCTGCAAATTCTTCAACACTTGTGTTCTGAATAAAGAGCAATGAACAGTACAGCATAGGAACAGGCCCTGCACCGATCTCTTTGGCCTATCGAGACTTGTATCTCTCCATTCCCCATTTGTTCATGTGTCTATTAAGATGAGCCTTAAATGTGGCTAATGCATCTGCCTCAACCATCTCACTTGGCAGTGCATTCCAGGCCCCCACCACCCCCTGTGTAAAAAGAAACTTATCCTGCACACCTCCACTGAACCTTTTCCCCCTTATATTGAATTTGTGCCCCCTTGTAATTATCACTTTCGCCCTGGGGAAACCTCTGCCTGTGCTCCCGGGGATAAACTCCCGGGGATAAACTCCCATGCTGTCACCACTTGTAGACATTCTCGCGTATCCGCTGCAGGGACTTGCATGAAAAAAAATGATCGTACGGCCCTTGAGCGTCAATTGGTATCTGAGGCGGCCTTTGATTTGCAACTGCAGGCAACCATTTCTTTCAAGAAAAATTGGTTTCAACGTCTCTAAAGCATGTAAACAAATTGCATCATGAAGTCATTATCATTGATGGTTTAACGGGCCAAAAACAAATTGGAATCAAAATTTGTTTTGTCATTTGCAATTTAAATAAGGTGACCATCTTTGTAAATAATGTCTCCCTTCTGATGTGGGTGAGGGAGTGCTGGAGGGCGAAGTAGTTCTCTCGACAGTGCCAGTCTGGGCAAAACAGAATTTGCAATGAGAAAACATACCCTGAATGCTCATAGCTGCACCATTACTAATGTTACTGGCTGGAATATGATGGCAATTTGGTCCATTCAGCTCACAGAAAGCTATTGGACCATCACATCCATTAGGAGTTTCGGATTATGCGTCAAAATTAGTTCAATGTGCTATTACTGTGCAATCATCTTAATTCAATAATATGGTTGTCAAAGATAAAATAATTCCTAGGCCAGAGGAAACAGTTACATAGAACATAGAACACTACAGCACAAACAGGCCCTTCGGCCCACAAGTTGTGCCGAACACATCAAAACCTACCCAGCCATAGACCTATCTATAACCCCCAATCCCATTGGATCCCATATACTCATCCAGAAGTCTTTTAAAAGACCCCAGCGAGTTCGCCTCGACCACCACCGACGGCAGCCGATTCCATTCACTCACCACCCTCTGAGTGAAAAACTTTCCCCTAGCATCCCCTCTGTACTTGCTTCCCTGCACCTTAAATCTGTGCCCTCTCGTCGTGACCATTTCAGCCCTGGGAAATAGTTTCTGAGAGTCCACCCTATCTATTCCTTAAAAGTTTTAAGCTTTTTTTTTTGATAATTGATCTAAAAGGTTGGATGAAACTTTCCAGCTGTTGACACCAGTGGGATCTTCCGCTCCCACTGATGACGCACCCCCTGCGTGGGTTTCATGGTAGTGAGGGGGTACTTTGAATACAAAATCCTATGGGCAATTGAGAAACACAGGGTGGGGGAGGGGGGTTATATGGGGAGGTGGCCAGATGACATAGAGGAGTGCAGACTTTGTTGGTAGGAGGGGAAGTGGTTCACCAACAGGTGGGACAGGGCATTTGGTGTGGGGGAGGAAGAATCAGCCAACCATCATGTAAGTAGAAGGTCTTGGAGAAACACGACTGCTCTTTCTCTCCCACATTCAGGACAGTAAATGCACTTGCCACATGGATCAGAATTTTCCCTTTCACTTGTCTTTTAGATGCTGGGATACCCAAGACTTGGGAATTCTCTCCTCCGCAACCAAAAATAAATTCAGTTCTGACAGAGGCATGAATTCTTAAGAGATTTTGTGACTGATAGGCTTCTGAGAGTTACTTGATGGTGGGTAAAGGGGCAGGTTTGGGAGTTAAATGTTTTTACATTTTTACTCGTTTCTGATCCACCTGGCCTTCGGGGTAAAAACTTCCCCCAAAGATTTCTGATTAGATTGCACTACTCCAGTGGTTTAAAGTTTATTTATTAGTCACAAGTAAGGCTTACATTAACACTGCAATGAGGTTGCTGTGAAATTCCCCATAGTCTGGTGCTAGTTCAGTTCAATGCACCTAACCAGCATGTCTTTCAGAATGTGGGAGGAAACCGGAGCACCCGGAGGAAACTCACGCAAACACAGGGAGAATGTGCAGACTCCACACAGACGGTGACCCAAGCCAGGAATCAAACCTGTGACCCTGAAGTTGTGAGGCAGCAGTGCAAACGATTGTGCTCCCCCCTGTACAATTTTAACACACTGTTCTTGTCTCGTTGGTCATGGAGACTTTTGGCTTGCACTCTTGCCCTTGGTTTTAAAGGCGCTTTGTGGTTCTTGAGTTTCGTGTACTTTTAACTTGCAGCTGCTTCAACCCCGAGACACACACATTTTGATCTCTTTTACTCATCTGGGATTGTTTAGCTCTCGTGATTAGTTTTCACCTGATACTTCAGCATGTCAAGTGAATTTTCACTATTTTAATATTTGCACGTGAGGAAGTTTGACTTCCTTTTGATATTCAGTTCTTTTCTAATGCTGAAAACTCCCGCAATCTGTGGTGGCAGTTCATGCCTTATTATTTTCAATAGCATGGGAGCTCTTCTGTTTTAGTAGTCTCGTGGACCCTTGATCTTTACATCCTGTGGTGATGACAAGAAACACACTGACGTCTTTCTATTTGAATGTACCTATCCACATGACCACAGTGAGGTTGACAGGCAGCATTTATAAATCAACCAGAAAAATCTTTGAATCTCTTGTGAATTTCTTACACGTGTCATAAAAGTGATATTTCTGTAGAGTAACAACAGTCTCTGAAGTTACTTGGACACACTAATTATAACCATCTTTCAGAACAGCTTCAAATGGGGTTGTGGCCACTTCACAGTGACAATTTTCTTCCCAAAGATGTGCTACTCAAGTTTCAACAAACCAGAATAGCAAATGCTTCTTTTCAATTTATGTACAGATGTGTGAGTCCACAGATCTATAAATCCTTCTTAATGTGCTGCAATATTATTCTGAAGCTTGTAAGTTTTTATTAACGTGAATGCGGTGGCGTGCAACGAGATTTGATGATCCTTTGCCCCACTGTATATTGGAACATCCATGACCTTTTGGCTGCAGATGGGCAAAATTTGCTGAATTTATTCATTAGAAAATAATTAATGACATAATCTACTCCTGAAACAAGCTCCAACATACTAAGTCAGGGTCCAACTTTTCTCACTGGCATTGGGATCAAATGGGAATCCACATTCGCTGTGAGAGAGTACAGCACAATGCTACTCCCAGAGTCAGTCTCTGAATTGGCTACCTCCTAGTTATAGATCAATTTAAGGATGCTGCAAGCCAACCAGAAGCTAAGCAGCTCCGGAACCTCGGCATTCCCTGTGAGAGAGGTAAGGGCAAGATTAGAAGGGGAAATCCCTCTACTTGAATCATTGTGATTTGTCCATTGTTGATGATCCTTCTTTGATGAGGATGTGAAACCTCCATTAACAATGATCCCCTGGACTTGTTCAGGGGAAATTCATCGTGGAGTTCGGTGACAAGTGGTGTGCCTCAGGGGTCTGTTTTGGGGCCCCTGCTGTTTGTAATTTTTATAAATGATCTGGATGAGGGTATTGAGGGATGGATTAGTAAATTTGCAGATGACACTAAAGTCGGTGGAGTGGTAGATAGTGAAGAGGGGTGTTATAGTTTGCAGAGGGACTTGGACAAGTTGCAGAGCTGGGCCGAGAGGTGGCAAATGGAGTTTAATGTGGAAAAGTGTGAGGTAATGCACTATGGCAGAAATAATAAATGTGTAGAGTATAGGGCAAATGGTAGGATTCTTAATAGTCTAGATGAACAGAGGGATCTTGGTGTGTATGTGCATAGATCCCTGAAAGTGGGCAGTCAGGTCGAGAAGGTTGTTAGGAAGGCATATGGAGTCTTGGCTTTTATTGGTAGAGGGATTGAATTTCGGAGCCGCAACGTCATGTTGCAACTGTACAAAACTCTAGTGCGGCCGCACTTGGAGTATTGTGTGCAGTTCTGGTCCCCGCATTATAAGAAAGATGTGGAGGCATTGGAGAGGGTACAGAGGAGGTTTACCAGGATGTTGCCTGGTATGGAGGGCAGGTCTTATGAGAGAGGCTGAGGGATTTGAGGTTGTTTTCGTTAGAAAGGAGGCGGCTAAGAGGGGACCTTATTGAAACATATAAGATGATTAGAGGTTTAGATAGGGTGGACAGTGATAGCCTTTTTCCTAGGATGGAGAAAGCTAGCACGAGGGGACACAGCTTTAAATTAAGGGGTGATAGTTATAGGACGGATATCAGAGGTAGGTTCTTTACCCAAAGGGTGGTTCGGGAGTGGAATGCCCTGCCTGCAGCAGTTGTAGATGCGCCAAGTTTGGTGGCGTTTAAGAGGTTAGTTGATAAGTATATGGAAGAGAAGGGAATGGTTTAGTTTGGAGGGACATTGCTTTTTATATTGGTCGGCGCAACATTGAAGGCCGAAGGGCCTGTTCTGTGCTGTAATGTCCTATGTTCTATGTTCTATGACTGCCACAAGGAAACCTCCTCCGTTGAGCTGGCAGCCTCCGTGCGTGGTGGTCAAGCCAGACTGATGGGAAAATATCAACAAGTGTGAAAAATTACCTCCACCTGTTCCTTTAATTATTTAACCTGCCCATCCCATTGCCATTGAGTGAACAGCTGATCTGCCTGTTGGTCCCTGCCTAGGAAAGTTACCTTGTGGTGGGAATGCATTGGGGGAGCCATCCCAGTACGGTTACCCACTATTTCCCAGCTCCCCATCCCTTAGCCTGCTGTCTCCAGGCAGGGAATATTCAACCCTTTATCACCAGGCAAGCAATTTTGTGATAAATGAATTTACTGTTAAAATAGTCAGGATGCAAATAGCTGAATTCCAGACGTTAGTTTTATTTACTTTCAGCACATTATTTCCTCATCAAATAGCTTGCCTACTTTCCTGTCATTTAGAGTCATGTCGATGTGCAATATATATGCACGCAAACTAACAATTAGAGAATAATTTTGAGGCCCAAAGCTACTTCTGTGCACCTGATTGCTGAATAGAAGGAAATGTCATCACGGTTGGAGATTGGTTGCTAATTAACCTCCTCCGGAGGTGTAACTGTTATAAGTAATTTTGTTATTTTGCTTATCCAGGTGTCAGGCAAGGTACTGTAATAATCTTTTCTGCCACCAATCACCCTTTTACATTACAATGATATCTAAGCACCTTTCAATAGCTACAGTGTGCAGGTTGGTTCCGAGTCTCTCGGCTGCCGGCCTGAGTGGAGCCAACTGGTTTTAAATACCCTGTTCTGCTTCCCTGTTGAATGAGGTTCCACTCGTTTAATAGGGGAGTTCATGTTCAACAAGGCTCATGGGGAGACCTATTGATGTTACCTCCATGGCCATCGTAACAGGCATAAAAATCTTAGCTCAAGTTTGTTTGAAAACGTGTTTCATCCCAATGGCTGATAGAAAATATATAGCATGAAATCATTATCTGAGGGTGACCATGGCTGTATGATTTTGGGTTCGAAATGGTTGTGTTGGAGTGTTAAATCAAACACTTTCATAGCAACTGTTCAGTGTAAAATCATGAGGCCTGAAAATCTACAGCAGTTCCATTAGGATAATGTAGTACTTGAGGAGAGGTATATGAAACTCCAGATGGGGAGACGCAGATCCAAACGGACATCTCCTCTAACAGCAGCTTCCTCCCTATATTCAACATGCATTGCAACAACTTACCAAGCTGCCTTCGACTTCAGTTCCCAAACTGGCCATCTCCCTGAGAGTTACATAGTATCCTAACTTAGAAGTGGTCACTAAATCCTGTAACACTCTCCTAACTACACAATGTCTGACCACAACACATGGACAGCAGCGGTTCAAGAGGAGACTATCACAAGTTTCTCAAGGCTGATGAAGGAGAGACAATAAATTATTGTTTGACCTGCAATAGTCACATCCCACAAACAAGCAAAATATTGCGATATATCTCCTCTTAGCTGGAAAATTTTGAATGTTCAGCCATTTGAATCTTCCAAATAAGTTTGAAAGGCAGCCATGATATTTTCCCTTTCCTGTATTTCAGCATACCAGAAGATCCTAGTGTCCAGAATATGTTTATCTTGATTTTATTCAATGAAAAGTCTCAACACCAGTCCAACACGTTTATTTGAAACCATGAGCTTTCAGAGTGCTGCTCCTTCATCAGATGACTAGAGGTAGGTCTTTGCCAAGATGCTGTGTTTGTGAATATACCTCTCCATACACTTGATGAAGGAGCAGTGTTCTGAAAGCTCTTGATTCCAAATAAACCTGTTGGACTTTAACTGGTGTTCTGAGACTTCTTACTTTGCCCACACCAGTCCAATGCTGGCATCTCCACATCTTGTTTCTATTCAGTAAACATACTGTGAAGTGGGAAGCAATTTTGATATCTTTAGTAGCATTGCTCAATCTTTCAACATTTTTTAACATTATTACCTTTTATCAGCACCACCCATAACCGTTCAGGGTGCTAACATTGTTCAACAGCATTTTTTCTAAATGTACCTTGACCAATTTAGAATTCTAAAAGTGGCAAATGTGTTAGGATTAACTGAAAAGTGCTGAATGTTTTTGAACTTCTCTCTTCGAGGATACCCCCTTACTTGACACTGACAGGTCTTGATGTAGCATTTTTTTGATATAGATTCTTATCATTAAGTGTCAGAAATTGTTCATTATGAATATCTTGGGATAAGTTTATGTTCTAAAATGATTTGAAACTTGTACTTTTCTATAATTGAGGGGTTTTGACGCTGACCCTTCCCATGTCTCCTGAACAACTTCATTTCTCCAAATTTAATCTGCATCATGGAGAGCAATTTAGACCATCAAAGTTTTTATTTTTGTATTAATGTCTTAATTGGAACAGCACAGTTGACTTATTGATCTTCAATTAATCTAATTGCTTTGAGTGGGAGAATGCAACCCTCCCTTGAAGAAGACTGGTAGTCTAAATAACAAACTAATCAGTTTTCATTTAGATTGTTATGCACTAATTAAGATGGCCAAGTCATCACACCTGAATGATGAGTTGATTCATCTGTGTTGCAAATCTTCTGTTTGCTTTTGTCTCAAGAGCTTTGGCTGAGAAAGGTTTTGTTCTCTGCACACATTCTGCGTTTTTAAGTTATTGGTTCGTGGGATATGCACCTTGCTGGATGGACCAGTGTTTGTTGCTCATCCTCAATTGCCCCTGAAAAGATGGTGCCAACGTATCCCCTTGATTCGCTGTGTTGTCAGTACACCATAGTGCTGTCAGAAAGCGGAAGCCAGGTTCCTGGTTCTAGGAATGCCTAAACATTATCAAGAACTGTTAATGAGAACTTGCTGAAAGAATTACAAGGGCGGATATGTGCAGTAACTATATTGTGTAAGTTTGGTCCTTGCTTCTCAATAGTATCTTATGTGTCTTCTACTTTATATTGTTCCCATTGTAAAATTGGCAAGAAACTGTCACGCTTTTATTTCCACAATTGCCTTTGCGATGACAGAAGAGCATGGCAAATATTTTGTTAACTTCCAGTTGGTAATATTGTGAAATTAGAAGTTAATTGTTAAATTTGGAAACAATGTAAAGACATGGATCTTTCTTCATAAAACACTCATTCTGCTTTTCAATTGAAATTCAGCATTGCATTTGACAAGGAATATATTCTGGAAAAATCTTGGGCTATAATAGAAAACTTAAATGCTAAGTCAGGGAGTTTGGAATTAAGGTTATCTGGAAACATAAATTTTCGATGGTGTTGGTCCAGAATTTCATACCTTTGACCTTGTCAGAAAGTAGGTGGAAGGGAACTGGGGGGTTGTTTTAACAATGTTGCAAATCTCCTGATTCTGGCAGGTTCTTATTCCTGTTCAAGATGTTGGTTATTTTTGTTATCTCAGGATTAAAGGTGTGGATAGTGAACATGCATTCTACATTCCTGGCCACAGTTTAGGATTAGAGAGAGCTACTTCCCATGCTGCTGCTCCTCCCCCCCCCCCCCCCCCCCCAACAATATTTGTGGATTCTGGCCAGTATCTGAATGACATGTTACTCATGCCCACTTTAGAGGAGAGGTGAGCCATAATCTGGAATTAGGAACTGTTCAAAAGATCTTACCCATGTATTTCATTAGCCCCCATTCCCTATTATTGAAGGTTGACTCTAATCCCAGACCAATTAAAACTTCAGCTCAATATGGTTCTTTTTTGACAAGAGAAGTGAATTGTTGACTTGGTTTGACTGACAGCTTTTTCCGTGTTCATAATAAATTGTTCTTTCTGTGATCTCTTGTGTCAATGTTTCAATATTTTGGGGGAAGACAGTAGCCAGTGATAAGATCATTGGATTGTTAATTCAGAATCCCGAACTCATGCTCTGGGCACATGGATTTAAAGCTTACCATGACAACTGGTGTAATTTAAATTTTGTTAGTAATAAAAAAGCATTGGAATTGAAAGCTAATCTCAGGAATAGCGACCATGAAGTTATCATTAATGGTCGTAAAATCCATCTGGTTCTTTAACGTTGCTTAGGAAAGAAGATGTGCTAACCTTATCTGACCACTCTGTAAGTGACTCCAGATTCACAATAGTCTGGTTGACTCTTGGTCTTCTGAAATGTCCTCACGAGCCACTCTGGTGAAGGGCAATTAGACTGAGGTAACATATCCTGACCTTGTCAGTGATAACCATATATCATGAAAGAATGAAATAATGTTCATTTGGACTGAATAAGAGATGTGAATTGTTTGAAACCTTTTTTAGGTACTTAAATCATCTGTCTAATTAATGCTTTTATGAAGTTTTATATTACTTTTTGAACATTTCTGAATTAGTGTTTTTTTTCCTCTCTGAGCTGCCCCGTACTTTTTTGAATGATTCATTGATTCTGTCCATAATGCATACTGGATGTTTGGGCATTGGAGGGGCATGAGTTGGCATTGAATTGAAAAGGACAGTATGTAGGACCATGGGGAGTGGCAAGAGGGGACTGAGTTGGCATCGAAAATAGCAAGAACCATGGGGGTGATTGTGAGTGCATGACTTGGCATAGAAGGTGCAAGGAGACATAAGAATGAGGAGAAGTGAGGGCAAGAGGACCTAAAAAAAAAAAAAAAAAATCTTTCAACATAACCAAGACAAAAATCCCAGAGTGAGGAGGGTCTTCTTACTCGCCTGCCCCGTGGCTGCTGACAATGCTTATTGGGTCAGTCTGATTCGCTGTTGCATTCAATTCCCTACTCTTGGAGCAAAACTTAGATGTCACAGGTCACATTTTACCAAGGCAGGTCTGGTGATTCATGAATCAAAATCTAGCTCCTCCTTTTGACAGGTAAACTTCCTAACTATATGGAAGAAACTAGGGAATAAAAGCTTTAGGTGTTTGGATATTTAGGTTTAATCGATATATCTTCAAGCACACAGAACTCGATGAACATCTTGACCACACTTCAAATAAATGACCAGTTTTTTTTCCACCTTGTTGCACAATTCTTTTTGCGAGATATTATTTTGTGAAGCTTTAACTCCTCTTCAAATTCAAAGGAGCGTTGCTTGACTTACCTGCATTTTTAATCCTCCCTTCCAGTGGCGCAGAATAAATGATGTGAAAAGTGCTGGTTTCTTTCTACCTTACTGCGATAGGTTTGAAATTTTGTTCAGCAGCTGAAAGGAAGATGCAGTTTGTCCAAGGTGTTGATGCATAGCCTTATGTATATTGCCTTGAGAGCTCTTAGTTCCAAAAGATCCATACTGGAGACTTAAATGGGGGGAGTCTTTTTTTTTTTGTGTAACGTTGTGCAATTGGACTATAATGCAGATGTACTATTTCCTAACTCTGTTACCTCTCTCATGAATCCTGAAACAACTGCTCGCATGAGTGCATACTGAATGTTAAAGCATTGATGGTTTACTTCGCTGTGAAAACTACAAGAGGAAAGTCATACAAACCAGCATTTCTCTTGCAACCCTGCACTAGTATATCTGTGATTGTAGTTAGATTTTGGTGTATTCTTAGTACTTGAGTACATCAATGATCACTGACTGGGAGAAGGTGTCGTGTTTTCTGAAGTTACAACTGATCTAATAAACCGTTTACTGCCTCTTGTTTTATTGATTTTAAAATTCCGATTCAGCCAAAAGCTAAATGCAACTTTTACTGCTCAGGTAAGCGCCATGCTTTGTATTGTTTTTGCTTTGTGCTTGGGAATATCAGATGCAAACCTTTCCAATTGCTCGACTATCAGAGCTGTTATGAAAGTAGGGTGGAAAGTAACTCCTGAAAGAATTCCTGATATTTTTTTTAAAGGGGAGGAAGGACATAATTGTAGATGCTGAGCAGAAGCAAGGCTAGTGAATTTGAATCCCTTGCCACTCTCCGTGGCTCATTGGAATGCAGAATTTATGGAGATTTATGAACACTTGCATTCCTCCCATTTGGCTGCATGAATGGTTCTTAATTTCCTCTTCAAGTCATTTTGAAGAACATCATATCAAGTGAGAGTGCATTTGTAGAAGTTTCAGAGATCTGTAGAAAGAGTGAGTGGGATTTTTCAGCATGCTTGCTCCAAAACCAGAAAGATCCGACCCAAGGTCAATGACCTTTGTATGGTCCACCCGCTGCCTGCCACGATTCCTGTGGCGGGCGAGATGGTAAAATTTCTTCTCATCACTTTTAATTCTTTCACCCATTATGCTAAAACTATGACATCTTGCTATAGATTGCCCTACAAGAGGAAACATCCCCTCCACACCTACTGAGTAAATTCCCCTTACCATTTTAAAGAAGTAACGTGCTGAGGTCAGAGGGGAACTGGTAGATGTACTGCACTTAGACTTTCAGAATGTGTTTGATAAGGTGTCTCATCAAAGGTTATTGTGGTAAATAACAACTCATAGTTTTGGGGGGTTTGGGGCTAGACCATAGAAATAGGAAACAGACATAATTGTCTCACTTCATGGTTGACAGGATATGTATGAAATGTACCGCAGTAATCAGTGTTAGGGTTTGAACATAAATAATTTATGAGCTGAATGAAGAGACATTGCTACAGTTGCCAAATTTGCTGATATTAGGTGAGAAACTAAGTCATGAAGAAGGTATAAGGAAGCAAAGATCTGGCAAATAGAACATAACGTGGAAGAATGTGACATTGTCCATTTTAATAGGAAAAATGAAAAAAAAAACCTTTATCTAAATGGTGAGAGATTGCAAAGCTCTGAGATGCAGTAGGATTTGGGTGCCCTCATGCATGAAATGAAAAAGGTTCGTATGTAGATATTAGCGATGTGAATAGAATATTAATATTGCAAAAGGAATTGAAAAGTGAGGAACTTATGCTTTCATTATACAGAGCATCAGTAAAACCACATCTGAAATATTGTGCGCAATATTTGTCTCCATATTTAAGGAAATGTGTAAAAATGTGAGAAACAGGTGATGACATTGTAGTATTGCCACTGGACTTGTAATCGAGAGACCCCGCATAATGCTCTGGGGATACAGATTCGAATCACACCACGGCTGATGGTGAAATTTGAATTCAATAAAAATTTTAAATTATAAGTCTAATGATCATGAAAGCATTATTGATTACTGTAAAAACCCATCGGGTTCACTGATGTCCTTTTAGGGAAGGAAATCTTACTGTCCTTACCTGATCTGGCCTCCATATGATTCCAGGTCCACTGCAATGTGCTTACCTCTTAAATGCCCTCAGGAATAGACAGTAGATGCTGGCCCCGTCAACGATGCCCACGTCCCATAAATTAATTTAAAAAAAGCATAAGATTAATACCTGGAATAAGCATGTTGTCTTCTGAGGAAGGGCTGAACAAGCTGGTCTTTTATCTCTTGGAATTTAGAACATTAAGATACACCTTGATTGAATCCTTTAAGATCCTGAGGGGACTTGACAGGGCTTTTTTAAAGTTTTATCAGCGTCACAAGTAGGAATACATTTACACTGCAATTATGTTATTGTGAAAATTCCTGCATCTCCACACTCTGTGCCCATTCGGGTACACTGTGGGAGAATTTAACATGGCCAACCCACCTAACCAGCATATCTTTCGGACTGAGAGAAAACCGGAGTACCCAAAGGAAACCTATGCGGACTCCGCACACAGTGAGCCAAATGAGCAACAAACCTTGGATCCCAAGTACTGAGGCAGCAGTGCTAATCACTTGGATATGGAAAGAATGTTTCCACCTGTGCAAAATCTGCATCATTATTTCAAAATGAGATGCCTCCAATGTAAGACACAGTTGAGGAAATTTGTTTCCTCTCCGAGGGCTTTGGAATTGTCTTCCTGAAAAAAAGTTGTTGAGGGAGAGTCCTTGAATATGTGTAAGGCAGAGGCAGATAGATCCTTGATAAACAAGGGGATAAAAGATTAACTTTTAACAAGGGGATAAAAGATCAACTTCAATGTGAAGTTGAAGTTAAAATCTGATCAGCTATGACCTTAATGAGTAGTCGAGCAGGCTCGAGGGGCAGACTGGTCTACTTGTGCTCCTAGTTATGTTGTAAAAGCAGTCAGCAGAAGCTTCCTTTTACTTGTATGTAGCTCCCCTTTAGACAGGCTGCCTTTTAGAAGAGCTGGTGAGCTGCATCATCTGGTGTTGGTGCGAGTTTCCGGATTTTACTGAGCACTAAGCCGAACAGTAGCGTGGACCCTGCTTGATCTCGTGCTACGTTCATCTAAATCAAGTTAAAGGCAACCCAAAGTTTGCAGTGATTGACTGTGTAGCCAGTTACATAATGAAATTTCATTCAGTGACGAGTGTGACTGTACTTGTTAGAACACTGGAAATGCAAATATCTCAGTTGCTGAACTTTACAAAGTAATTCAATGAAACCGTTGGAACATATCTTATATGATGTGCTACATTTTTGCAATTATTGTAACACAGGGTGCTGCAGTAACACTGGTTTGTTGCATTTAACACGCTATAAAAATGCTTCTGCAGTTGAGGCTCAAAAGCACCATCTGGTAAATTACTTCGTTTTGAGACTGAACTGACAGTCCAAAACTGCTCACAATTTCACACTAATTGATAGTCTCAATCAAATGATTAGTGGATAATGTGGGAAATAGAATCTCAATGAGGAGATTGAAGAGTTATTCTGAATCTTCGCTTACCCAGTCACACATCCACAGTCAGTGGTTCTGCAATCAGTTACCTTTTGATTTTTTAATGTTGAACACTTACTCATTTGCTGGTTATAGATGAGAGTGAAGAACTTAACATTACTTCTCTAATGGATCAGTTAATGATTCGAGAACACGATTGAGTCATACAGACTGATAAAATCACTGAATTGTGCTGAGACCTGCAAACAAAAGTGCAACTTGATTTGATTTATTCTTGTCACATGTCTTAGTATACAGCAAAAAGTACCGTTCCTTGCACACTGCAGACAAAGCATACCTTCTCAGAGGAGGAAATGAGAGAGTGCAAAATGTAATGTTACAGTCATAGCTAGGATGTAGAGAAACATCAACTTAATGCAAGGTAGGTCCATTCAGAAGTCTGTTGGCAGAAAGGAAGAAGCTGTTCTTGAGTTGGTTGATACATGATCTCAGAATGCCCACGGTATGTGAGGTCCTTAATTAAACAGGCTGTTTTGCCGAGGCAATGGAAAGTGTAGATAGAGTCAATGGATGGGAGGCTGGTTTGCATGATTAATTGGGCTACATCATGACCTTTTATAGTTTCTTGTGGTTTTGGCCAAGCAGGAGCCCTATCAAGCTGTGATCTAATCAGAAAGAATGTTTCCTAAGGTGCATCTGTAAAGGTTGGTGAGAGTTGTAGCTAACATGCCAAATTTCCTTATTCGGAAAAAGTAGAAGAGTTTGTGGGCTTTCTTAACTATAGTGTCATCATGGAGGGACCAGGATAGGTTGGTGATGTGGACATCTAAAAACTTGAAGCTTTCGATCCTTTTTGCTTGATCAGCTATGGAGTAGGAAGGGTGAGGGCCAGCTAGCTTTTCTTCTGGTTTATTTCACTAACCATCAATTGCCTGGGTTGGCACGTGATTGTTGGCCAAGTCTACGGACTGGATCTTCTTTGCCCACATCAGAGTGACTCGGTGGCACAGTGGATAGCACTGCTGCCTCAGCACCAGGGATCCAGCTTGGGTCACTGTCTGTGTGGAGTCTGCACATTCTCCTTGTTTCTGCGTGGATTCCCTCTGGGTGCTCCGGTTTCCTCCCAGCATCCAAAAAAATCTGCTGGTTGGATGCATTGACCATGTTAAACTTTCCCTCAGTATACCCTATACCCAAATAGGTACCAGAAAGTGGTGACTCAGGGAAGTTCACAATAACTTCATTGCAGTGTTAATGTAAGCCTTCTTATGACACAAATAATTAAATTTACCATCAAGACTTATACATGAAATAGTTGTGAACTTTTGCTAGTGGCTTGACGACACTTTAAAACATTGACAAGTTCAAAACAATAGCAAATTTAGTGAAGAATATTAAGAATGGGGGTACGAATGTGGGTTGGAGTGGAAAACAAAGCTGTACCTGTGGAAGTACAAAACTTACTTGGTTAGTACGCCATTCAGGTTAAAATGATTCTAAAGCCTGTTAAATAGTAGAAATTCACTTAAAATCACTGCGTTTCAATCAATTGAGTTAATGTCTCGACAAATTGATATTCTTGTTAATATGTTATAAAATATATGTTCTATTACAACAGTCATCACACTTTTGTCTTTGTATGTCCTGAGATTATGAAAGGTATATGCAAATACAAGTTAATTTCTTTTTCAAGATTTTGCTTTAAGAAAAGCTAAATCCTGACTGTCGAACTAAACCATGCCTGACATATTTACCGTGACTTTGTTTGCATGTGTCAGGAAGAATCATCCTCCTTGCAGGCACTAACAATAGCTCAAAATTTCCTCTGAGCCTCTAATTTATGATGGAAGGTATATTTAATCAGGACTAACAAATTAACTGCAGAGTGCTCACCCCCGACGGAACCATCACCACCACGAGGACTGAACTGAAATAAAGGACAAGTTTAAAAGAAAATTGCAACAAAATGAATTGTTATTTATTTTGTGCCAGTGAAGTGGTGTAACTTGGTCTGCTTAGTGCCTGTAAACCTTTTGTGTATAAATGAGGTAAATTAATTACGAGTGTATTTCTTCACGTTTTGTATGCTGTAACATAAACCAATCTTTCAAGCCAAACTACCTGACAAAATGTTAAACCAAATACAGCTTCCTTCACCTCCGCTGAGAGCACGCCAAAGGGACTCTCTTCTCTCTGTGACGTCCTTGTCTGCCTCTTTAAAACCCCCTACACTTGGTCCTTTTCCCATAGCACACCTTATGCAAGTGCAGGAGGTGTAACACCTGTCCCTTTGCCTCTCTCCTCGTCAGCATCCAAGGCCCCAAACAATCCTTCCAGGTGAAGCAGCAATTCACACTCACTTCTTTGAACTTGATCTGCTGTATTCGCTGTTCACTACACGGTCTCGTTTATATCGGGGAGACAAATTGTAGATTGGGTGACTGCTTTGTAGAACACCTTCACTCATAACCCCAACTTTCTCATCACTTGCCACTTCAATTCAGTATCTTGCTCTCATGCGTACATTTCTGTCCTTAGTCTTCTACAGTATTCCCATGAAGGCCAGTGCAAGTTCAAGGACCGGGACTTCAAATTCCGCATGTCACTGTTTTCTGGACTCAACATTCAGTTCTACAACTTTAGACTATGAACCTGTCCTCCATTTTGGTTGTTCCTTCCCCCATTTCACCCCTTCTCCCCATCACAGGTTTCAGTCTCATCATTTTGCTTTCAGATAGCACTGACTTGTTTGATGCTATGAACAAGTTCTGCTATTTTGCTTTCAGACAATGTTGACCTTTTAACAAAACATCTGCTTTGGTCTTTAACATTATCATTACCATACCCAGTGTATTAGGTCCCATGACATTTGTCAACAGAAAATTACAGGTAGGGATAGATCATACGAATATTATATCACACCGCGGACTCTACAAGAGTTCTTACTGGGACAGGGTTCTCAGAATAGAAGGCTTAAAAAAAAATCAATGTTATAGGAAGGAGTGGTGGCACAAGATAGTGAGAATGTGACAGGGTACAGGCCAGGGAGGAAACATCAACAAAAAAATACAGTACAGTACAGCACAGAACAGACCGAGAGTCGTAAACATTTGTAAAAACAAAAGCTAAATGTTCTTTATCTGAATGCAACAAGATAGTTGAGTTGATAGCACAAATTGCAACCTATGAGTATGATGTCTTAGTTGTTGCAGAATGACCAAGACTGGGTGCTCAACATTCCACGGTGTACATTGCTGCACAAGAAGAGATCAAAAGGGAAAGGAGCTGCAATAAAGTTGTTAATCAAGGAAGGTTTCTGAGCAGTGCTGAGTGATCATATAAAGGCAGTGAATAGTGATGTACAATCTGATTGGATTGAAATGAATAGCAGGGGACGAAGACAAGGGTAGGAGTAGTCTACACACCTTTAAAATGTGTCTCCACAAGAAGTCAGTACATAGAGTAACTTTATTGCAGTGTTAATATAAGCCTGCTTGTGACATCAATAAATAAACTTGAAATGGGGAAATATCAACAGCATGTTTGAAGGGAACTGCAGTTAACATAGGAGATACGTAACAGCTACAAGTTGAAGGTATGTAGAATTGTTGGCACGTTCTATGCCCATTTTGAGCAAGAGGTCAGCAGGAGTACACCTTCCACCCTGGAAGCCGAGGCTGAACCAATATCCAAGGTCACCGTGCAGATATCAGAGCAGCCTTCTCAAAAGTCAACCCACTGAAAGCGACTGGTCCAGATGGAGTACCCAGAGAAGCAATCAAATTCTCACAGACCAGCTGGTCGGGATATTCACAGACATATTCAACCTCCCTTCCCACCAATCTGAGGTCCCTATCTATTTCAAGAAGACAACCTCATTGCTATATAAAAAAAAAGCCCAGACAGCCCCCTGGTGGCTCAGTCATCTATCATAATCAAGTGGTCAGAGCACAAATCAATTCCAGCTTCCCTGATTGCCTGGTTCCGTTAGAATTTGCCTATTGTTGCGACAGGTTCTCAGCAGACGCCGTCCCCCTGGCACCACACTCAATCGTGGAACATCTGGAGAGTGAAGACACCTATGGAAGACGTGTATTTATTGACTATAGTTCAGCCTTTAACACCATTATTCCTGCAAAATTCATCTCCAAACTCCATGGCCTGGGCTTCGCTCCTCCCTCTGTGACTGAATCTTAGACTTCCTAACCTGCAGACCGCAATCAGGAAGGATAGGCAACAACATCTCCTCCACGATCATCCTCAGCACCGAAAACCAGTGCCCCACAAGACTCTAACCTCAGCTCCCAACTGTACTCCTTATATATCTATGACCGTGTGGCCAAATTCTCCTCCAAACTTGATTTTTAAGTTTGCTAATGACACCAGCGTAGAGGGTCGGTCCTCAAACAATAATGAACCAGAGTCTAGGAAAGAGAGAACGTGGTGAACTGTTGTGACAGCAATAATCTCTCGCTCCAATGTCAGCCAAACAAAGGAGATAGTCATTAACTTCAGGAAGTGTAGTGAAGGGCATGCCCACGTCTACATCAATGGGGTAGGAAATGGAAATGTTCGAGTCCTCCAGGATTCTAGTTGTTCGTATCGCCAACAACCTGTTCTGATCCCTTCACAGTGATGCTGTTGTTAGCAACAAATGCCTTGATTTCCTCGAGGCGAAGGAAATTTGGCATATCTGCTATGGCTCTTAACCAAAGTTTACAGATGCACCACGGAATATATTCTTACTGGTTGTATCACAGCTTGATATGGCTCCTGCTCTGTTCAAGATGCAAGAAATTACGAAGAATCATGAACGAAACCCATTATGCATTTCACAAACCAGTCTCCCATCCATTGACTCTATCTATACTTCCTCTTGTCTTGGAAAAGCAGCCAGTATAACCAAGGACTTCACCCACCCTGGACGTATTCTGTTGCACCTTCTTCCATTAGGGAGAAGATACAAAAATCTGGGGTCACGTATCAACCGATTCAAGAACAGCTTCTTTCTACTGCTATCGGACTTTTGAATGGACCAATCTCATTAAGTTGATGTTTCTCCACACCATCTCACTGTAACACTACATTCTACACTTTTCTATGTACCCATACTTTGTACAGCACACAAGAAACAATACTTGTTGTGCACTAACACGTGACAATAATAAATCAATATTTAATCTGCACATTGATTGAAGAAACCAAACTGGCAAGGGCAGCGTAGAAGAAGAAATTGTGGAGTGCATCAGGAATTTCTTAGTGAAGTACAGTGTGGAACGTACGCAGAAACAGGGGTTTTGTTAGATGAGTTTTGTGTAATGAAGAAGGATTAATAAAAAAAAAAAATCTTGTGGTTAAGGATCCCCCAGAAAGTAGTGATCACAGTATTACAGGATCCCAGATACAGTTTGAGGGCGAATACTGTTGGTCCATAACCAGCGTTTTCAAATTAAATAAGGGCAATTATAACGGTGTGAGGAAGGAGTTATCTAAGATGAACTGGGTCAGCAAGCTAAGATACCAATCAATAGATAGTAGTGACACATTCAAACAGCTTGTCCAAAATGCTCGGCATGACTTTATCCCAATCAAAAAGAGGATTCCATGATAAGAGGCAAAATCCATGGTTAATGAAGGAGTTCAGGTATAACGTTAAATTGAAAAGCAGGAAATACAAACTGGCAAGGGATAGTGATAGACCAAAGGATTGAAGTTTTTAGGATCCAGCAGCAAAAGACTAAAAGGCTCATAAGAAGGGAGAAAATTTGAACACAGCATAAAAACTGTCTGAGTTTCTGTGGTTTTATAAATAGGAAGCAGGTGGCTAAGATAAATGTGTGACCTTTACTGAATGTAGCTGGTGAATTGATTACAACAAAGAAATGATGTATATGCTAATTAGTTTTTGCATAAGTCTTCACTGTGGATGACATTGCAAATGTCTCTAAGATATCAGATGGGCTCATTTCAAATAACATGGTGGAGCTTACAAAAATCCCAATCAGAAGACATAGAGTATTAGGGAAACACAAGGGGCTAAAGGCAGACAAGTCACCAGGATCCAATGAACTGCATGCTAGTGTTTTAATGGATGTGGCTGCAGAGATAATAGACCCATTGATTGAAACTTTTTACAGCTCACTGAATTTCCAGGAAGGTACCAGAAGATTGGAAAACAGCCAGTGTTACTCCCATGTTCAAATAGGGAGAAAGGCAGTAGGCAGGGAACTGCAGGCCAGTTAGCTTAGCATCTATTATTAGCAAGAAAATGGAGTAAAGTTATCGAAGAGGAAATAGATAATCCTTGAGGAAAGCTGAATGTAATCAAACCAAGACAACATAGTTTTATGAAAGGTAAATCATGTTTGACAAATCTGCTCAAATTCTTTGAGGAGTGAGATAGAAGAGAACCTATTTTGTTTATATTTCTAAAAGGTATTTGACAAAGTGCCACATAAGTTGGTGCATCAAGTACAAGTTCATGGAATTGGAGGAAGTGGTTAGCATGGATTGAAAACTGGCTGTCACATAGAAAAAGAGTTGAAATAAATTGTTTCTTTTCAGAGTGGGAACTTAACAGTGGAGTACAGCAGGGATCAGTTCTTAGCTCTCAATTTTTCACTATTTACATTAATGACTGGAGGAGGAACAGAATGTAAGGTTTCCAAACCTGCTGCTGATACAAAGATAGGTTGTGATGGGGATATCGTGATTCTGCTACTGGGTGATTGGGCAAAAACCTGGTCAATGGAGTTTAATATAGGGGAAAAATGAGATCATGCATTCCAGCAGGAGGGATCAAAAGGCAGATTGTTTTCTCAATGGAGAGACACTGCAGATGAGTGAAGTACAGAGTGACCTCGGTGTTCTAGTGCATGAATCATAAAAAGCAAGTAGTTAAGGTTGAAAATGGCATTTCAGCTTCTGTTGCAAAGGGATTTAAAAATGTGGAGTTTGGGTTGCGTTTCTAGAAGGTGTTGTTGAAGTCTCACCTGGAATATTGTGTATAGTTCCCTTCTCCCCAAAAAGAATGATAATATTGGAGGCAGTCTAAAGGAGGTTCACCGGGTTAATTCTCAGGATGAGAGAATTGTCCTATGAAAAGAAGCCAAATAATCTGGGTCTGTATTCCTTGGAGTTGAAAAGAGTGAGGGGTGAATTTATTCCAACATATAAGCTCCTGAAGGAGCTTTACAGATTAGATGGTGAGCTGTTTTCACAAGTGGAAGAGTCTCAAACAAGAAGACATTGCTACAAAATAACATTTAAAACTGAGATGCATAGAAATTTCTTTTTGCAGACGGTGGTGAGTTTCTGGAAGTCTCTGGCCCCAAGGATGGTGAATGTTGAATCATTAGAAGTGTTCAGAATGGAGGTGGATAAATATTTGATGGGCCTCTATTCCCCAGTCTATGAGGAAATGGTAGAGTAAAGGAAATGAAACTGATTTGAGTCAGCCATGTTGTATTGAATGGCAGGGCATGTTTGAAGGGCCTGGTGACCGAATCGTACTTCTTCCACTTGTATTTTTGTGATATCCTTGTCATTCATTCTCCTCTACCTCCTAATCTGTCCCTGAACTTTTAGTTTGCTCCACCTGCCCTCCATCCTTTTCAACAAGATAAAAACCATGACATTTCTACCTCTCTTCATACACAGAAATATGTATAGATAATAGATAGAGAAGTAGGTCATTTGGCCCTTTGAGCCTGCTCCTCCATTTATTATGGTTAAATATCAAATTCAAAATCCTGATCCAGCCTTCCCCACTTGATCCCTTTAGCTGCAGGAGCTATATTGAGTTCGTTCTTGAAAAGTACTGTTATTTGATCCAGTGGTGGGGAGGTGGTGGTAGTGGGTGGATTCAAGGCCTCGGGTTCAGTGAATGACGAGGCTGTCATTCCAGATGTCTTGTCATTGTGAGTCTCCATGTGTTGGGATTGCTTGGGGACCATTTGAAGAATCTGAGTATAGATCGGGAGAATTCCACACTCCCTGTGAGAAATGAGTCAAAAAAGGGGAGTTGCGACTTTGAGGTGTGATGTTCTTTCATGGTGAATACCTACAATGACACTTACTCTATCCCTAACTATGGTGTCTTCCTTCATCGATGCCCTCTTGGTGCTCTTAAATCATCTTAGTTTTGCATGGCTGGGCACTAAGTCTAGTGACTCTCCAGGATATGTTTCAGAAATGGAGGCAGCTGTGGTCATGGGCTGGGAGCTGGAGGCCCTGGCTGACTTTCAGATGTTTGATATAGCCGTGCCACCCTGTTCTGCCTGCTACCCACGAGATGCGTCAGTGTCAGGAAGAGGACAGTCAGAAGGGCTAAAGATTCCTTGAGTCACCCAGTTGGAAGGCCATGGGATGGGCTTCAGTGCTTTCTCCTTCCTAGTGATGCCTCTGGGATTCTCCACAGGATGAAGGGATGGGTGGAGTGAGCTGGAGAAGCTGCTGTATCAACTGGCACACCCAGTTCTGGAGGCCCACCACGTTCTGTGCCATGGTCTGAGGCTGCTCGGTAATGGATTTCGGTGGGTTGGGGGGGGTTGTACCAGGTAGCATATGTTGGCACAGGAAGAGGTTGTGACAGGGAGTGCCAGAGGGATTTGAGGAAGGAGCTCGAGGCTGAGTGCTGAAATGCCAAAGTTTATCAGGGAATGGATTGATGTGGACATTCCAGGTGTGACAGACGGGACTGATTCTAAGATGTGACAAATGGACATTCACCCTTGCAACTCGAATGAGATCACTTGTGACATTGGATGATAGTCCTCAGTGGCAGGCTGATGACTGCACAGGCTGCATTGGCTTCCTGCTTCTGGGTCATCTATCCTAGGGGGATAAAGGGCAGCTCACCTCTCCCCCACAGTGTCCAGACGCCTTAACAAATCTGTCTCCATGAAACATGGATGTGCTCTCTGCACTACTATCCTCCTGGCTGTGAGAACAGAGGGGGTGTTTCAATGCAGCTCCCCCCCCTTGTTACCTGCACAGCTGTGAACCACTTCAAGCGTGATGCAATGCAAAATTGAAGAACTTAAAAGGCATAGGATAGTATTTTACCATTTTTTTTGTCCAAGTGTTGGACAGACTTGAAACTGGGAGAGTTGCAGATCCATCTTTTGGCTGTTTTTTTAAGGTTCCCCCAATACACTGGCTGTGAAATTCTGTGTGAGCCTGTTGCTGGCTGCAGAACCTTCTCAACAAGGCTAAATGCACCCAAGGGCCTAAATAGGGAGGGAGTGCGCATGTCTCTGATGCTGCACGTGCGCACTCACAGTAGCAGGGGTCTAACAGATGGAGGGAGAGCTGTCAGGTCTGTGCTACTGCAGGGCAGCCTGAAGCACCACTTCCCTTGCAATTGATGGGATCTGTGGCTGTAGATGCAGCCCCCACCACTGCTCCCCTTCCATCAGTCATGGACTCCGTCCCTCCCCCACAATCGTGGTCCCGCTGCCCTGTCCCCACCAATCACTGCAGACTAGCAGTGAGCCCTAGTTCACTGGTCCCTCCTTTCACTGGCCACTCCCCTGTTGACGCTGCCTCCTGGCACTGCCCAGTAGGCATTGTCCAGGTGCTAGGGTGACACTGCCAGACTGGCATTGCCTTAAAAAGTATACCCCGCCCCCCCCACCACCACCACTTGGTCTCTCGGGGACGTCAGTAGTGTTCACTTCCACCAGTGAGACCAAGTTGACTGCTTCCTGTTCATAGGAAGCATATCGATTCCTCACCAGTGAGAATCTTCCCTCATGAGGAAGGGGTTCGTCTGGGGGCTTATTCAGTGCAGGATGATCGCAGTCTCATTCATGCTGGATAGGCCAAGATGAATTACACCGGCTTTCTCAGTAATTTTTTTTGGGAAAATTCTGCCCATTTGCTGTCAATGCGCAGAAAGCACTTCATCACCGCAGATCAATAGCTGTCATATTTTCTATTGGAAATTTACTTCATATTAGCTGGTGAACCAGAATGGGATGCACCTGTTAACTATTCTAAATTGTTCCTTGCTCCTCACTGCCACTTCTGGGGTTTTCACCTCGACGTGAGACTAAGATATTCAAATAATACAGCAATACTTGAATGGCAACGTGTACCACCTTTCAGATTATCACTGTCATGGCAACGCTGAATGTAAGGAACATCTGTATTTAATTAATGCTGCAGAATGTTGTCAGGAAGGAATTTAACTGTTAAAGGCTAAAGGAACACAAGATTGTATTCTTCGGATCTAAAAATTCAAACATTCGAGGATAACAAAAACAACCTGACTACCACTTGAGCTGTTGTCAAAGAATTGAGCCCTGCTGTGGTTCTGTGAATGCCATCAACCCAAAGCATCCACTTCCCTTGACTTGCCTCTTCACCTTCTCCTTTCCCCACCATTACACACCCAGCTTCCCCCTCCCAAAGGAAAGTCCTTCAACATGGGCACAAACCCCATTTTTTGGGGGAGTGACAGGGAGTTGGTACAAATGATTGAAATGAGGGTGACATTGGCAAATTTCCCAGCACCAACTGGCATTTTGGCTGGCATAACTAGTCCCTGAAATTTAATGATGCTTCAGTGAAAAACTCACCAATCTAAATCTTACCTGAAAGCTTCAGCTTGTTCTTTTCAAGTTGACCGAAGTAAACTTCTATCATTTCTAAATGGCGTCTTTGATGAGAGTTTTGCGGGGCCTCGGGGAGCGCGTTGCGAGGTGGAGGAGGTGTAAAGTTGACGGATGCCCACCCAAAAGACAAGGGCCATTGCTGCTGAATGACAACTCTGCTTCCTCACGAACAATGATTGCTCCATCTGATTGGGCTTATATGAGCCTGACCCAATTCACTTTCATTACATGGCTCGTTGCTGACCCTGGCCCGCTGCGCTCCCAAGAATGCCCATTTGTCATTGGTGCTGCTGGGCCTGAAGAACTGATTGCCCAGCAGTTCTTTGAATGCAGGATCTTAACCTTTAATGGGATGTGAGTTCCCACTGCTGGCAGTGAATTTCCTCGTGAACATAAAATGCAGTCAGAGCTTCCATAGGTTGCTCTCAATACACTGGCCTGTGGAGGGGGCCACTGCTGTCCCATGATTTCCTGGACAGTGCCTCGAACAAAACACCCTGAAGGTTTTTGTCCTTCTTAAACAAGATGGTTGTCGTGCTTGAAGTGCCACAGAATAGTGGATGTATTTCCAGCAAAAGCTAGTGAGTGCAAAATGATTAGTTGATTTCAGGAAAAGCTGACTCACATCTGTGATTGTGAATGGCAGTTATGGCCTGAACTGTTCAGATATCAAACAGATATAATAGCTTCTGTGCTGAGTAAGGCTGGAAGAAAATGGTCATGGAAAGTTTGATTGAAACGTATGTGAAAATGTGTGAATATTCCAGATTATGTATTTTTTTTGTTGCTTAACTACCTTTGGAAATCATTGACTTTTGAAATAGATGCATTATAGTTTCAAAATATTTTGAACTTTCAATCCATTAAGATTTTCAAATGAAGGGTAGATAATACACAGTTCTTGGAAATCAATCTGATCAGTTTAAATGATCTTTTTTTCATGTATTATATTCTGAAATTGTCTTCATGAAGACAGGTTTGCTTTATACCTTCGCAATTGGTCCTGAAAACATGAAAAGCATAATTTCATCCCTTTTAAAATAGTGAATGAGGCTACATTTGACAATGCACTACATCTGTCATCAGAGAGAGCTTGGTGCTTTCAGCAGCTGCCTGAATCTCTCCAGAGATTTTAAGATCAGGGCATTTATGCTTTTTATAGTTCTTTAGATCTGAATCCAATATTTTCTTTTGTGTTGCAGCCAGTTCTACCGTGGCTAGTTTAGACTTCTGAATTTTTAAAAATATTGGAATTGTAGAAGACCAGAATTTTCCAAACGTTTAATGTATAATTTATTTGGCTCTAACTCTTTGGGACAACTGAAGGACATGGACTGAGTTGTTGAAATGCAAATACACTTTTTTTTTCTCCTTCCCTGTCTGCTTCCCATCTCTCATTTACTCTGTCAATCTCTCTCTCCTCCCCACTCTTTCTTTCTTTCTATAAATATTATTTCTGTGCTCATAAGTTATGTAAATAAGTGTTCAAGCTTTTTCCAAGTGTTGCAATCAATTTTAGCTTGAAGTAAAAAAAAAACTTCTGTATCAAAAACTAGCTTTCTGTAAGCGAGTTATTAATTTATGAAGATGTTCTGCCCCATGGATGCTCTTGTATTTCCCAAGTATGTAATTAAAATAGTTCACATGCCAAAAATTGCATTAGTTATGCATTACATTTTCAAGAAATTTTGATTCTTCCTTGTGATTAATATTTCACTGGCATACCTATTTACAAATTATGATAACATCAATCTTCCTGTCTTTGACAATCGCACTGGCTGGAACTAAAATTACAAGATTGATTTCACAGTAGTTTATAAACAAAGGCGTGCATGAGAAATATCGATCTTGGATAAGAAAATTAGAACCTGACAATCAAATGTTAATTGGATTTTGAGCAAGTAAAGTATTCTGGTTAAAAAGAAGTTCATAAACTATTTTGAAGCTCAGTGGTCTGCAGTAAGACAATGTAAGTTATGATGCTTTGGTTATTTGAAGATGGTAGATTTAGACAGGTTATTCCTTTCATTGTCTTCCTGGAGGTGGCACAGTGGTTAGCACTGCACCCTCACAGTGTAAGGGACCTGGGTTCGATTCCCAGCTCGGGCCACTGTCTGGGTGGAGTCTGCACTTTCACCCCTAAATCTGTGTAGGTTTCCTTTGGGTGCTGTGGTTTCTTGCTACAATCTGAAAGATGTGCTGGTTTGGTGCAATGGCCGTGCTAAATTCTCCCTCAGTTTTCCCAACTAAGTGCTGGAGTGTAGCAACTGGGGAATTTTCACAGTAACTTCATTGCAGTGTTAATGTAAGCTGACTTGTGACACTAATAAATAAACTTAAACTCTACATCGATTATTCTAAACCCTAAACATCTGTGGATTAAAGGCATTCTTCCAAATGTATTTTAAATTTACTAACTTTTCATTCTGACTCAATTTGAGGGAATAACTCTGGTGACCTTTTTTCCATATAATTTAAAATATGACACAACAAGGTTATTACTTCAAATCAGTGCTGGCATCTTCCACCCATTCACAACCTCTCAGGCAATTCTCACAACGTAAAAACTGAAGAGAGAGAGAATTTCTCTCTCCCCAGACTTTCCAATGGTAATTCATCACTTCTGTAACATCAAAGACACAGTGATGGTGTTGACTCTTTGCTACTATCTGGTTTCCAAGGGTTTCATTTTCTCTTCGGGACATTGTCTGTGTCATTTAATAAACCTGGAACAGTTGACAAACTGTTTCAAAGCAAAAGCTAATATAGATTCCCCACCCCGAAACCCACATGCAGAGTTAAATAACAGCTGGATGCTGCATTTGCAAGACAATTTTTGATTGCTTTGAATTTTATTAATTGTTCACATTCCACATTTCAGTTTGACTTTGTCATAATGGTTGCAAACAGCATATGAAGAGTGATATTTAGAATAGGAGAGCAGTGGAATATCGCAGATAGTCGCAGCTTAGCTTATTGTATTTTGAAAGGAAAGAGCTGAAGTACGATTATTACAGGGTTAGACTGAGAACATGTTGAAGGTGGCAGTTAATACACTGTAAAGATTATTTCCAAGTATTGCTGGAATTATGTACTCCCCTTTCTTCTCTACCATTTTTCAAACTGTTATTCACTGAATTAAAATGATTGAAATATTGCCTATTATCTTTCCACTCTTTCAGCAACTAGTCTATTGTAAATATTACAAATTCTCCTTCAAGCCCCAAGTTAATCATTAAGATCCACCTTCTCAATCTTGTTCTTCCTTGCCTGAGGTGTGGTGATCCTCAGGTTAATTCACCATCAGTCAGCCCTCCTCCTCAAAGGGGAGAGCAGCCTACGGCCATTTCGGACTATGGTAACTTTATCCTATTTCACTATGATAGTGTAGTTACTGGAGAAATAGAACAGAACAAACAGTGGCTGTGAATACTTATAGATTATTAATAGACTAGAACACTACTTTTGAAAGAATTGGAAACATTCACCATTATTCTGAAGAGTCTTTAGTTTGTTTGCAGACTATATAATTCCAATGTGAAAATATTTTGTTCTGATTGATTAGTTATCTCATTCATGATACAAGATATTTAAGAAATGGTAGTTGTCAATCATATTTAAGCTAATCTCTATGTCATGAGCAATGAGACAGTATAACATGCTTTCAAATTCAAGAATTAAATCATAGAATCATTGAATCCTACAGTGCAGAAGGAGGCCATTCACTCCATCAAGTCTGCATCAGCCACAATCACAAAGGTTATCCCATAACCTTTTGCATTTCGCCTCGATGGTCCCCTGATACGAAGGGGCAATTTAGCACGAGCAATCCACTGAACCAATACCTCTTTGGAGTGTGGGAGGAAGCCCACACAGTCACAGGAAGAATGTGCAAACTCCACTCAGACAGTGACCCAAGCCAGGAATCAAACCCAGGTCGAAGATACTGTGAGGCAGCAATGCAAACCACTGTGCAACCATGCCACCATTACAAGTGCAATCATTGGCTCTCTTAGATTGATAAATTGAGAAATTCCCAGTTTTCTTTTGGTCAACCAGAAAATAAAGTCATGTCAAAAAATACAAAGAAGACAAACTTAGGTTTCTGACATGTAAAAACATTCCTGCGAAGGCAAAGCAACTCCCAAGATCAACATAAAAGCAGAGTTGTAGGTGCTGAAATAAAAATTAAAAGGGAAATACACAGCATCTATGGAGAAAAACATAGTCAGCATTTCAGGTCAATGATCTTTCATCAAGACAGTACTGATAACTATTTATCAGCCCCAAGACCAACAACAATTTGATAAAGCTAAACAGTCAGAATCTGAGGTGGATGGGGGTAAGGCAGTTAATGTGGTATATATGGACTTTAGTAAGGCGTTCGATAAGGTGCCCCATGGAAGGCTTCTGCAGAAAATGCAGATGTATGGGATTGAGGGTGATTTAGCTAATTGGATTAGGAATTGGCTAGCTGATAGAAGACAGAGGGTGGTGGTTGATGGAAATTATTCATCGTGGAGTTCGGTTACAAGTGGTGTACCTAAGGGATCTGTTTTGGGGCCCCCTGCTGTTTGTAATTTTTATAAATGATCTGGATGAGGGTATTGAAGGATGGATTAGTAAATTTGCAGATGACACCAAAGCCAGAGGAGTGGTAGATAGTGAAGAGGGGTGTTATAGTTTGCAGAGAGTTGCAGAGCTGGGCCGAGAGGTGCCAAATGGAGTTTAATGCGGAAAAGTGCGAGGTAATTCACTTTGGCATGAATAACAAATGTGTAGAGTATGGGGCTAATGGTAGGACTCTTAATAGTGTTGAAGAACAGAGGGATCTTCGTGTATATGTGCATAGATCCCTGAAAGCTGGCAGTCAAGTCGATAAGGTTGTTAAGAAGGCATATGGAGTCTTAGCTTTTATTGGTAGGGGGATTGAATTTCGGAGCCGCAACATGTTGCAACTGTACAAAACTCTAGTGCGGCCGCACTTGGAGTATTGTTTGTAGTTCTGGTTCCCGCATTAAAAGAACGATGTGGAGGCATTGGAGAGAGTACAGAGGAGGTTTACCAGGATGTTCCCTGGTATGGAGGGCAGGTCTTATGAAGAGAGGCTGAGGGATTTGAGGTTGTTTTCGTTAGAAAGAAGGCGGCTAAGAGACCTTATTGAAACATGTAAGATGATTAGAGGTTTTGATAGGGTGGACAGTGATAGCCTTTTTCGTAGAATGGAGAAAGCTAGCACGAGGGGACATGGCTTTAAATTAAGGGGTGGTAGTTATAGGACGGATGTCAGAGGTAGGTTCTTTACCCAAAGGGTGGTAAGGGTATGGAATGCCCTGCCTGCTGCAGTTGTAGATGCGCCAAGTTTGGTGGCGTTTAAGAGGTTAGTAGATAAGTTTATGGACGAAAAGGGAACGGTTTAGGTTAGAGGGTCATTGCTTTTTCCTAATTGGTCGGCGCAACATCGAAGGCCGAAGGGCCTGTTCTGCGCTGTAATGTTCTATGATCCAATGCAGCGGTTCCAAAACGGGTTGTGCATTAGACCACTAAATCAGCATGAGCCGAAAAGAATCCATATGAAAAAAGGATGATTAACTTAATTTTATTCTAAACTGTGACACACCTTGGGGCCAGATGTCATGAGATAGTGATCACAAGTGAGGACTTCATCTAATTTTCCCTTCCCAATCTTAAGGGTAATAATTGAAACCAATGCTGTGCAGATTGACTATTAAAACTGAGAACTCTGTCTTGGTAGCTGAGCTATTGATTGACTCAGATTCAGGAGAGCTGATGCTCATTAAGTTGAGTGTCAGCCAAAATACTTCTCCTTGACTGCATGTAAGACAAAGAAAAAATATCTGCAAAAGATTATCAAGTTTTGACACCAGCTTCATTGGTGGATCAATTTGTAACAACTATCCCATTCCGTGAGCTCCATATTCTGGTGAGTTCTTAAGGCTTTAATTCCAGGTGTAAAAAAAAGTTTGTGTTTAATGTTTGCATAGCTGAGACATTCATCAGGTTGAACAAGTTCCTATGTAGATAAATCTTTGCTCCTATGTACAGATGAATTGCTGCAAGAAGGAACATGTTGTTGAAGCTTTACATCTTGTACTCATCAGGCCAAATGCAAGAATGCCAAATTTCAAAGGGAGCAAAATTCTTGTGGATTGAGAAAAGGATGGTGATTGGTTGGCAAGTTAACTTTGGTTAAGACATTGTTACGGAGAATGCACCAGTGAATTATTATTCCCATGCTGTGTTTTAATTCAAAAAAGGTACATAGATCTTTTTGCCTGCAGAAGACAGGCCTCTGCGTATAAATGTATGTGGTTTCTAGTAAGCATAAGTAAGCCAGCTTGTGAATCTGGCTAATGATCTTAAATTTGCTGTTAGTGTCATTCCTAATGTACCTGGGATTGGACACTATTTGCTGAACAATCACAAATCACATTTAATGTTAAGTATTATGTTCTCAACATTGCAAACACACACGAGTTGAATGTGATCAGTACTCAGCCTATTGAAAATAGCCAAAAGGTCTTATGAGGAAAGGCTGAGGGACTTGAGGTTGTTTTCATGAGAGGGAAGAAGGTTAAGAGGTGACCTAATTGAGGCATTCACGATGATCAGAGGATTAGATAAGGTGGACAGTGAGAGCCTTTTACCTCGGATGGTGATGGCTAAAACGAGGGAACGTAGCTTTAAATTGAGGGGTGGTAGTTATAGGACAGATGTCAGAGGGTAGTAAGGGCATTTAATGCCCTGCCTGCAGCAGTTGTAGACTCACCAACTTAAAGGGGATTCGGATTGTCAGTGGATAGGCACATGGATAACACTGGAATAGTTTAGGTTAGAGGGTCATTAGATTGGTTCCGCTGGTCGGCGCAACATCGAGGGCCGAAGGGGGTCTGCCCTGCGCTGTAATGTTTTATGTTCTGAAAGGGTATTCTAGTCGATAGAATCTGCCAATCATTGAGATGTACTGCCTATGCACCTGGCATCATACTGATGGTGAAATTCCTCAACCAGATTATTAATTTGTATGATAGGCAGAATGCCATTTTGGCTTGATGATAGTATTCTGTTAGTGTAAACTACAATTGAAGTTGCAGCTGTATAATAGTGGTGTGAAATGGCTAGCTTCACTTGTTGCTCAAATTATTCTGATAACTTGCTTTTCCAGATAATCTGTGGTAGACTTGGACACTTTTCAAGTTTGATTGTATGGCCTTAGATCCATTCAAGAGTATGCTTGATACACAGCAAACTATGATTGGATTGGAATAGCCATTATTCCACAATGTAGATTTGACGCTTCCTTTTTCAAGGTTAATGTCGCACAGTAAAAAAAATGGCTTGGGCGCTGATTGTGAGACAACACAGACATACTTTTGTTGATTGGCTGTTAATGATGTTGCTATAAGAAAAGAATTTCATTTTTATGTGATATCCCTAACATATGATCTATGGAAGAATGTAGAATTGGAAACAAAATTCTTGAGTCTTTTCAGTGCTCAATTGCATCTGTCAAGGATGAAATACAATTTTGTTCTAAGTTTTTCAAGTAACTATTACACTTTCAAAGCCAACGTAAAAGTATTTTGTAACTTCTAATTTTGCATCACAAGTACAGAATGCCAATGGTAAGCGAAGTCACTGCAGCACTGATTTGTTTGTTTTGTGCTTCAGGCTTATTCCAAGAAACCCAAGGAAATATCAACATCAGTCAGTGTGTGACATACAGATGCATCACGCTGGGTAAATAAGGCAAAATACTGTGAATGCTAGAAATCTGAAATAAAACAAAAACAGAGAATGCTACATAAACAAGTCTAGCAGCATCTGTGTAGAGAGAAACACCATATACCTCACAATTGCCCACATTATAGTTCATTACCATTTTGTTGCACTCTCATTTAACCTGTCTGTATCTCTTTACAGCATCTCTTTGTCCCCTTCACAGCTCACCTTTACACCTAGTTTGGTGTCATCAACATATTTAGATATATTGCACTTTAAATCTTTATCCACACTATTGATATAAATCATATGTAGCTGAGACCCCAGCACTGGTTCACTGTGGCACCACATGCTTACTGCCTCCCAACTTCAGATGGCCCTGTTTATGCCCAATCTCTCCCCTCGCTTTAAAAAAAAATCCTCTCTCCATGCTAAAATATTATACGGAACTCCATGAACCCTTATTTTGCCTATTGTGTGCCTTTTTGAAATCTAGATGCAGTACAGCTAGTTCATTTTATTTACCCAATTAATTAGACTCTCAAAACATTCCAATAAATTTGTCAAACAGGATCTTGCTTAAGTAAAATCACATTAAATTGTTCTACTTGTTTCATATTTTTTTAAGTGCATTTTTAAAACTTTAATAATAAATTCTAGTGTTTGCTCAATCTCTGATGTTTGGCCACTTGGTCTTTCATTTCCCATAATTTCTTTCCTTCTTTTCATGAAGAACAATGTAACATTTGCCAATTTCTAGTCTGATTCAACCATTCTCAAATCTACAACATTTTTAAATATAATAGTTTGCAGATCCATTATCTCTACAGTCAGTCTTTTAGACCTGTAAGGTCTTGACTATCAGATTGTTGGGATTTGTCCCATTTTAGCTACTTGAGTTTCTCCAATTTTTTTTCTCTGATATTAATATAGCTAATTTCTTAAGTTTTACCTCCTATGTTAGTCTCTCTTTCTGTTTATTACTGTGAATGGAGATGCAGAACACTTATTCAACGCTTCTGCCATTTTCTCATTCCCCTTGATGATTATTCCTGTTTCTGCTTCTAAGGAACTAATATTGACTTTCGATACTCTCTTCCTCGTCAAATACTTGAAAAACTCTTGCAATCTACTTTTCTATTCCTGCCAAGTTCATGCTCACTGTATTTTTCTACTTTTATCAATATTTTGATGGCCCTTTCTGGTTTCTAAACCACCTTGCTATCCTCAGACATATTGCTTTTCTCAATATGGTAAGTTTCTTTTTTAATCTAATACTATTCTTAATTCCCTGATTTATTAACTGAATTCAAATTGCAGCAGATGCCATGGTGGGATTTGAACCCATATCCCTATTGCCTTAACATGGGTCTCTGAATTATTAGTCCAGTGATATTACCACTATCCCATCAGCTCTCTCTTAATAACCTGACCAAATTAAGATTTAAAAATGTTCTCCCCTCATTGCTATGCAATTGGCTTCGTTTAAGTGTAATATTCTTGTTTGTGACTGGAGTATGCCACTTTCAAACTTAACCTAGTATTAGGATCACTCTTTCCCAATGAATCTTGTACTGTGACATGAATTAACCCTGTTTCATTACACAATACCTGATTTATGATAGCTTCATCCCGAGCTGGGTCCACGATGCATTACTCTGAGAAACTGACAGAAAAAAAACATTCTACAAATTCATCTTCTGGACCACTCTGTTGTTGTCATTTTGATTGTCCTATCTAAATGAAGATTAAAGTCACCAACAATCATTACATTATCTTTATTTCAATAATTTCTCCAATGATGTTTTGTTTAATGTTCAGTCCAATGATGTTACTGTTAATAGGGGGCCTATATACTATTCTTTTATCTTTATTTCTGTCACTAGTTAATCTATCTTAGAGGTTTTGCATGCATTTCAATAAAGATCCTATCGTTTCATTTTTATACTTCTATCCCTGCAACCAACTGATGTACACTTTTATCAAACTTCTGTCCCTCCCTGCTTCATTCTGCTTATCTTTATTCACATTGCTATAGTGTTCCAATATCTTGCCTTCCACCCAGCTCCTCCCCGTATAAGTTAAAGTCATGTTGGCATCTATTGTAACATAATTGGCCAGACTACTCCTCCCAGCCCAGAAATCCATCCCAACAGATGCTAGTCATTTATGAAAGAAATCTTTTCTTTCCATGTCACTCTCTGAGCCACACATTTATTTCTCAGATCTGCTTGATCCAACATCATGTGCTGCAAAAGATTAAGGTGCAAGGAGTTGGGGGGGTAAGGTATTAGTGTGGTTAGAGGATTGGAAGTAGAGAGTAGGAAACAATGGGTGTTATTCTGGTTGGCAGCTGGTGACTAGTGGAGTGCCTGGGGATCGGTGCTGGGGCCTCAACTGTTTACCATTTTCGTCGATGATCTGGAGGAAGGGGCTGAGTGTAGTGTAATGAAATTTGCTGATGACACACAGATAAGTGGAAAAGCAAATTGCGTGGAGGGTGTGGAAAGCCTGCAGAGGAATCTGGATAGGTTGAATGAGTGGGCGAGGACCTGCCAGATGGAGTATAATGTTAGCAAGTGTGAGGTTATCCACTTTGGTAGAAATAATAGAAGGAGAGATTATTATTTAAAAGGGGAAAAGCTGCAGCATGCTACAGTACAGAGGGACCTGGTGGTCCTTGTGCAGGAATCACAAAAACCCAGTCTGCAGGTGATCAAGGAGGTGAATGGGATGTTGGCCTTTATAGCGAGGAAGATAGAATATAAAAGTAGGCAGGTTCTGTTACAGCTGCTTAGGGTACTGGTGAGGCCGCAGCTGGTATACTGTGTGCAGTTTTGGTCGCCGCATTCGAGGAAGGATATGTTGGCCTTGGAGGGAGGGCAGAGAAGGTTTACTAGGCTGACACCGGAGATGAGGGGGTTAGCCTATGAGGAGAGATTGAGTAGACAAGATTTGTACTCGTTGGAGTTTAGAACGTTGAGGGGGGATCTTATAGAGACATATAAGATAATAAAGGGGATGGATAGGGTAGAGGTAGAGAGATTCTTCCCACTTAGGATAGCAGTACTAGAGAGCACAGCCTCAAAATAAGGAGGGGGAAGATGCGGTTTTAGATCAGAATTGAAGAGGAGCTTCTTCACTCAAAAGGTGGTGAATCTTTGGAATTCTCTGCCAGTTGAAGTGGTGGAGGTTACCTCGCTGAATATATTCAAGTCACGGGTAGATAGATTTCTAATAAATAATGGAATTAAGGATTATGGGGAGGAAGCGGGGAAATGGAACTGATCCTCTTTAGATCAGCCATGATCTTATTGAATGGCAGGGCAGGCTCGAGGGGCTGGATGGCCGACTCCTGCTCCTATTTCTTATGTTCCGAGGTTCTTGTTTTCAATTGGTGTATGGCTGAGGCAGCAATCCAGAGAGGAGAAAGAATATTCTGCATTTTACTTTGGACCTTAATTTCTCAAATTCTCTTTAGTAGAACCGGAAATGAGTTATGCTATGTCAATGGTTTCCACGTGGACCACAACACCTGACTCCTTCCCATCCCACTCTGAGTTCCTCTCCAGCTTTGAGGAAATCTCTTGAACTGTGGCATAAAGCAGGCAACACAACCTTCAAATCTCCTGCTCGTGGATACAGAGAATAGGATCCTTCCCACTGACAATAATGCCTCCTTTCACTGCCACTTTCCTCTTCACTACCCCCGCTTAAATAGTATCCTTTAACGTGAAGTTATAGGCAATCTGTTCATCCATCTTGCAATGCTTCTCCCGATCTCCACATACAGCAAGCCACTTGAATTTACTGGACAAAGTTAGAGCCAGAGGTTCCTCTGTCACTATGTGCTAATTCCCCATACCTGTCTGACTGGCAGACACATCCTCCTCTCCCTGAGTATTGGCCAGTGCTAAGGTTCTGCCTGACATGTATTATCATTTCCTGGAAGGAAGTACGGATACAGCTATGTCCCTCCCTGATGTCCTGTGTTGTTGGCAACTCAGACTCAAACTCAGCAACTTGAAGCTAAAGATGATGAAGCTGGAGACATTTATTGCAGACATGGTTGCCCACAATTACCGTGCATTCCCACATGCTGCAGTCACACCTGCTGTTCCTGCCCAACCTTATTTACTTAATTAGCCAATTGCTTTATAATTTTTACAGTTAAATATAATAGTTGTATTCTCCGAGCTTGGAGACAGGAAGAAATCTCGCCAAGTAACGTAGGCTGAACTTTTTTTTAAAAATGGATTCGCGTCTTTTCCCCTGAATTTCCACATGAACTAAATACCCAACTATGCACTGTCTACAACATCACTCTAATGAGCCACTAACTAGCTTGGTTTCCTGCTACAGTAATTAACTTTCAGCTGATGAATAAGTAACGATCGCTGTCAGGCAACTCGCTATTTAACTCAACTGAAGATTGAACATTTTGTCAGTTCTATGATTATTAATCAAAATATAAACTTGAGAACAAAGTTACCAGAACTTGCAGCGTGTAACAAATCACTAACCACACACTGTTGTCTACTTGGCACTCTGGCGTTGACTCCTGTCTGTACATTCCCTTCCTATCAACGTGCATTGATAGTTGCACCATTTTTAAAAGTGCAAACTCCGGACCAATGCGTGTCAAAAATTGAAGACAGCATTAGCTGCTCACTCGGGAGCTACATTTTCACCTTCAAAACATGGTTTTATATAACTCTGGAACAGACCAAACCAAATGTGTTGGTCTTCCAGTCATCCAATAAACAAAAACAAATATCTGTAAATTCTCTCAATAATCACGTTTGCTATTGTTTCTTGTGAATGGCACAGGCAAAGCATACTGTTCATAGAGGAGAAGGAAAGGATAGGGTGCAGAATATAGTGTCACAGTTACCAATAGGGTGATGTATGTGATATGTGATTAATATGTGCAAGGACCATTCAAATGCCTGATGGCCAAGGGGAAGAAGCTGTTCTTGAGTTGGTTGGTTTGTGTTTTCAGATTTTCAATTTTTTTTTTTTCCCCCAATGGAAGAATTTGGAAGCGAATGTGTATGGGGTGTGCGGGGTTCTTCGTTATGCTGGTTGCTTTCCCGATGCAGTGCGAGTCAATGGATGGGAGGCTGGTTTGCCTGTTGAGCTGGGCTATGTTCACAATTCTTTATAATTTCGTGCAGTCTTGGTCAGAGCAAGAGCCAGACCAAGCTGTGATACATCCAGAAAGGATGCTTTCTGTGGTTAAAAATTGGTGACAGTCGTAGTAGACAAGCTGAATTTCCTTAGCCTTATGAGAAAGTAGAGGCGTTGGTGGGCTTTCTTAACTAAAGCACGGAGCCAGGGGCAGGTTTGCTTTAAGAGTCTTTGTAAAATCTGTTTGAGTATGTTTTAAATTACCTCTCCCAGCCGCTCCTTCTCTGCCATGGTGTCTATTTTTGTCCCATTATGCTTCTGTCAAGCGGCTAGGGTCATTTTTCAATACTAAAAGTGTTTAGAAAGATGAAAGTTGGTTGTCAGGTTGGAAGAATTTATGGTGCTGGGGAGGGGCAGAGCTACGGAGCTTTTGAACATGAAGATGAGAGTTTTAGATTAGATGATTTAGGTGACTGGGAGACAATATAGAGAAGCAAGAATTGGATTGATGGATGAGCAGGATTTGGCACAGGATGATCTGAATATTATAGGGCATGAAAGATGAGAGGCCACCCAGGACAGCATTGAAATAATTAAGTCGAGAGTTGACAAAGGGGCTTGGATGAAAATCTCAACAATAGATGCGACTAGATAGAAATAAACAATTTTTGAGATGGAAACAAACTGTCTGAACGATGAAATGTATCATAGAAACCATACATTGCAGAAGAAGAACCTTCAGCCCATCAAGTCTGCACAGACAACAATCCCACCCAGGCCCTGTTCCCGAACGCCACATGTTTACCCTGTTAATCCCCCTAACATGAACACCCTGGGACACTAGGAGGCAATTTAGCATGGACAATTCACATATCCTGCACGTTTTTGGACTAAGAGGGGAAACTGGAAGATCTGGAGGAAATCCATGCAGGCACCAGGAGATTGGGTCACTGTTTGCACAATCCAGGAATTGAACTCAGGTCCCTGGAGCTGAGAGGTAGCAGTGCTAACACCTAAAACCAACCACTGTGCCACGGTGCTTTGTCTAAATGTATATGCGATTCGAAGCTGAACTCAGGGCTGAATTTAGGATAATAAAACAATCAATGCCCAAAATACTCAGCGACACTGGCAACATCTGTGGAGAGAAAAACTGGCTCTGATTTTTGCTGTGATAGCGAACAAACAAACTGTCAAGACGTTTCAATGTCTATTATGGTGAAACTGCTGAAAATCATAAGTCCAGCCCACAAATATTGTATTCCTATTATTGTGAGGAGCAGGAATGGAACATGTTTCATGCATGCAAATTTCACAGAGGCAGCTGGCCATTTAAACCATCAGCTGCCTCCAGTCAAATCGGTTTTTGATAGCCGCAGAAACCCAAATTGTCCACATTTGGACCTTTAAGAACAGGTCTGAACTTGGTGCATTTGGTTTTGATAGTCAGGCAATATCACATACCTCTGTAGGTCTTGTCCCAGGACATCTTTGAGGGAATAAAGTGCTGTTTGGTGGATGTTACAGGTCCTTTGCAATATGTCAGAACCACTTGGGACCTTTGAAGCCCTTTGGATTTGTAAAAATAGGCATAAATGTGAATAACAAGTCCATAACTACCACTCAGTGGAAATGTCAATAGATCTGTCGAAATCAACTGTTGGAAGCATCTGTTGTACGGACATATTAAAATTGACATGAGGATCTCTCATAAGGACTCGTCAAAGATATCCAGATGAAGTGTTGAAACCACCTGTTAAAGGGCACTTAAAAATCCTGCCTTTTAAATCTTGGAAAACCATGTCTGGACATTTGGTACAAAATATTGCTTGCTATTTTACTCTTACCTGTTGATATGAGTCTGAAGGTTTCCATTAATACAGTAATGGATTAATTACACAATCATTCATTATCTCAATATGCCAGTTGACAATGTGATTGACAGCTGAAAGTGGTTGTAGATTCTGAAATGGGAGATTGAATTCTATTGCTTGAGTCATAAGGAATTGTGTGCTTGAATAAAATGTGTGTTATTATAAAGTTTTAGTTTGTTGAAGGACTGTAAATGATTTTTAGTAACAAGTATTTTTTAAAAAAAAGTCTGCAACACGCACTTAAAATTTTGCTTTATAGAACTTTATCTTATCTCCACATGGCTTCTGAGGTCAGACCATGGATACTGGATGAGTTGTCCTGGTAGACTGATGGATGAGGTGCATGGATTGGCACAGAGGGTATGATGGATACTGGGGGTTGATATACAAGAGAGAGCATGGAGAATATGAGGGACCAGGAGTTTGTATACAGATTAGCTATACAAATGTAAAATAAAGGAATTAAGAAAAAAATGAGAATCAGTAAAACAAAACAAAACTCAAAAGAAAATGGTGTTTGAGGTTTTGGTAGTGAATTTTTGAACTCAACGTTAGATGCAGAAAGCTGTAAAGAGGCCAGTTGAAAACAAGTTAAGGTTCTTTGAGCAGATTGCATTGAGCCTCATTGGAGCATTGCAGGAAGGTGATCAAGATATGAACGAGTTGGGAAATTAAAATGACAGCTAACTAAAAGCTTGGAGTAATGCTTAAGATAAAAATGCAGGTGATCCACCAAGTAGTCACCCAGATTGCGTTTGGTTCCTGTTGAAGAAAAGGCATTGTGAACCATGAATGCAGTATATTAAAATGAAAGAAATACAAGTGAATTGTTGTATTATATGGAAGAATTTTCTGGAACATTAGAGGGTAATGTTGGAGGAAGCAAAAGATGGGTGTCAACCAACTCGAACAGCTTCTTTCCTGCTGCTGTCAGACTTTTGAATAGACCTACCTCGCACTAAGTTGATCTTTCACTACACTCTAGCTGTGACTGTAAAATTGCATTCTATGCTCTTTTGTTTTCTTCTGTATGAATGGTGTGCTTTGTATAGGAAACAAGAAACAACACTTGTTACTGTATGCTAATACATGTAATAATCAAATCAAAGGTGTTACATTTCTGTGCTTGGATAGAAAAACTTGATATGAAAAGAAGGAACAATGTCTTACAGCGGGAACAGAATCACTGACATACAAAGGGCAAGGGCCAACTTTTGATTTTCACTATGTAATTGGTGGAAAGATTCCCAATGCTGGTCAATTGGCCATGCTAAGTTTCCCCTTAATGTCTCAAGATGCATAAGTTAGGGGATTTATCATGGTAACTGCGTGGGACTATAGGGATAGGGTAAAGTAATCTGTTAGGGAGTTTGTGCAGACCCGATGGGCTGAATGCCCTCTTTGCACTCTAGGGATTCAATGATTCTATGAAGTTGAGTCATTGAAGGTTGAAAGCCAGATGATCGGTCTGACAAATTAGTTGCAATGGAAGAATCACAGGACGTGGTACACAGAGTTGAGTGTTATCGGTACAAATTGTGAGGTAATGCTAGAAGAATTACTGGGAAGAGAAGTTGAAGATGCACTGGCAATGAGTGCACATGTTAGAATGGAGTCAAATGTAGCCAGTCCCATTTCAGTGGATAAATTTTTAAAAAAAGTATTGGAGTAGGATGACCAAAGCCTGTGGAGTTAACGAAGTCATACTTCGATTGAACGAGATTTGTGACTTTTGTTAGGCTGGTTTTAGTGATCTGCCAGAGCCTGAACAAAGAGATTGAAACAGGAAATTTTGTAAGAAAATGCTCATGGATTTGAGAGGCATCAACACACTCAATGACTTTGAAGAGGAAAGGGAAGGCAGCAGTCAAAAGAGTAAGACTGGTGAAAATGAGTTTCTTTGGGGGGGAAGAGATTGATTGGTTGTTTTGAATACAGGTTGTCATGTACAATAGTTTAGAACTTAATGGCTTTGGCTTCGGGGAAAAAGAAATAGATTGCATTTACAAAATATCATGAAGAGATTATGAAAAAGCTTGGGAGAGCAATTATAAGAATAAACTTAAGTTTAGGCAGCAATGGGAACACGGAGCCTAGGATATAATTCTTGAGGCGTGAGCAAAGTACACAATGCCTTTGGCCTTCACAATGACTAATCCTGATCTGTGCACAGTGCCTGACATCAGGTGGACAACTGTGTGTGAATGAATGATAGGTTAGCTAAGTTTGATTGACCGTGCTAAATTGCCCCTTAGTATCCCAAGATGTGTAGGTTAGAGTGGATTAGTTGGGTAAGTATGTGGAGTTGCAGGGAAAGGCCTGAGTTAGATGCTGTATCAAAAATCAGTGCAGGCTCGATGGGCCAAATGTCCTCCTGCACTGTAGGATTCTATGATTTACTTAAAATTCGGTGACTGATGGCATATTTTAATTCAAATGGCACTGTGGTTAAATTGACCTTTATTTAATATACGTCTGAAGTTGCAGAGATAAGCAGTTGAAGAAAGCAAAATTTATTTGGGGCAATATGAGATTATATGGTGATTAAATGTATAAATCAATAAGAATGACTCTTTCAATTTCTAGATTTGTTGCCTCACAAAAATAAGCAAAGCCTTCAATGTTTAGATTTCGTTCCTTGATTCAGTACAGTCTATTGCCTGTTAACTTGCCAGTCTGTGGTTTAGTGAGTGTGGCAGGATGATTTTAATTTTGCATTGCCCACATAATTTGAATTTTGATATTTACTTGATACATGAGTTCCATTCATTCCAGCTCATTAAAGGAGCAGAATGCCTTACCCAAGCTTCGTGTAAAATCAGATAGGGCTCCCATAACTGTCCAAGGTGCAGTTCCTTCCAAATTTCAGGCCAATGCATAGTGCCATGATTACATTATAAAATCTGGGCCATCAATTATCAACCTAAATTTGTGTCAGACTACTTCTGATTAAGTTTCTATTTAGCCCACCGACAATTAACATCTGCTGTCAGCTGCCAGTGACCTGTCTGAGAATAAAAGACCATATTCTATATGAACTCCAAAAATATTATCCCTCATGGTTATAAGATTGATGAGCTCTAACACTCAGATTTCTTCAACAGTAGAATCATAAAATCCCAACAGTGCAGGAAGTAACCGTTCAATCCATCAAATCTGTACCAAGCACAATCCCATCCAAATCCTATTCCCATAACCCCACATATTACCCTCTAATCCCCTGACACCAGGGTCAATTTAGTATGGCCAATCAAGCTACCCACACATCTTTGAACTGCGGGAGGAAACCCATGCAGAAAGAGGGAGAATGTGCAAACTCCACACTGACAGTGACCGAAAGCTAGAATTGAATCCGAATCCCTGGTACTGTGAGACAGCAGAGTTAACCACTGTGCTACCCCATAGTGGACTAAAGGCTTGAAGCGTTTTATATTTAGTGTGAATTAACCTAAAAATTAACTGATTTCTTTTGCAGCTCCCGACAGAAGCCAATTATTATGTTTATGATTTCATGTACCACGCTGTTAACTAAGATGCGATAACCAGTTTCAACAAAGAAATCAAATGGTCACAGAAGCAAACAAGAAGTCCTGTTTTCTTCCAGATTTTTGTCTGGTCCAGTGAATCAGATATTTACTCATTGGCCTGTTGCACAATAAACACAAACAAAATGGACAGAGACTCTCAAGAGGCTTTGCTGTGCTAAATGATGGACGCTAGTTTATTGGATGTGTGAGGGATAAATTTGAATGAGTTGGGAAGAGCTATGGGCTGTAAATGATGGTAAATGTTTCAGAAAGGCAGTGTCAGAGGGGAGCAAATATTTTTTTCTCCGTGGCTGCCCATAAAAGATTGGTCCTCGGCTCTGACAGATTGGCAAATTCAATCACGTAACGTGTTGATGAAACTGGCCAAATGGATAACTGAAGTCTGAAAATTAAGGTATGTTATTTTAGTAGTCTATGGAAACTCATTTGACTTAGTCACACAATTTTATAGCTCCGCTCATGAAACTGTGACGTTAACATAGCCTTTTATCAGATGTTCTAAATTCAACTGTCGACATAACAGCAGATGTTTGTTTCTAAACTGTGCTCACCTTTTTTCTGGATTGATTTCCCAAGACATCCCTAACTGTAATTATATTACAAATACCATGACTGGGACCTGCAGTACGAGGGCATGCTCATAGCACAATCTGGGCAACAAATTGAGATTTTGCGGGTGGTGGAGGTTGTTTGTGTTCTACCTGTTGCTCCCGGGAAGTGGCAGTTTAAAAACCCATCTTTGTAATCTGAGATTTTTTTCCAAAAACAAAAAAAAAAGCACTAAAGCAAATAAACAGCTCTTAGCCCTCAACCCCCCTGCTGCAAATTCCATTTATCCCATCCATGCTAACCCGTGCCACATTATGTCCGCACCCACATTCCATGGAGCCTCATGTCCCCTGTGCCAACCTTTGCCTTCTACGTAGTTCTCTCTGGCCCTTTATAGTGCCTGTGGCAATTTAGGGCCAACTAGCGTGAACCCATGACCTCACTCAGCACCCACACATCCACCGCGCTAACTTACTTAGCGTTCACCACAGTCCAATGTCAAGACGCATGCTGAGGTGAAATAAAGTTCAAAGTGAATACTGCAAATTTAATTAAAAGAAACATTCTTATTTATAAAAACAGATTCACTATTTACATGTCTTCAAGTAAATAATCCCACAGTAAAGCAAACATTTTATTCAAGTATTTAATCCCTTAAAAAAGCATGTCATTTAACAGCCTTACCTCAAGAGATTTGTAACTCCATGGAGCAGCCAATCGATCTTTAAACTGACAAGTATGCTGCCAATAATAGATTGTGAAATAAGGTGTACAGCACAAATCTCAAAATATATTCCAAATTTTAAAAAAGGATATCCCACCTCTGCAAACAACTTTGGCAGCTTTAGACCTTCACTTGAATTGTCTAAAGCTCAAGTCATGTTATGGGCATCAAAGTTATTAAATCTGGATCTGTTTGAAGACAATTGCACAGTTACACGTGCGGCTATCTCCATAAACTATGGATGTGCAAATTATAATGTGCCCCTTTCGCCTGTCTGGCAAAAATGGCAGGTGCTGTGTTCAGAGAAAGGGTTTCTAGCCCCGTTGTATTTGGACTGGTGACATTGTCTGAATTTGTGAAAATTCATGCCTGTATGGGAAATGAATACTGTGATCTAAATTTTTATTCAACGTGTGCAGAAGTGGGAGAATTCCCAGCCCTATAATCCTGATATCCAATGTTTGGTCGGGAGGTGGGGGAATGAGTTATGGGTCAGGGGAAGTGGACAGAGAAATAGTGCGGGAGTCAGAGGTGGGTCTGGCATGATTTGAATGACAGAAAGAAAAAATGGACCTTCTAGAAGGTTCCCTTGTGAACCAGGAAGTCCCATGGTGAAGGATTTGTGTCTTTCAGATGAATGGAAACTCTAAATATTATTCAACCTTTAGCTGATCCTGAAACAAATGTCTCTCCAATCCTTGTCTCCAGAGGAAAGTTTTGTCATTGTCAATGCCTATTCACAGTGTACTGTACCGAAGCACTTAAACCATGGAGTGAATTCACAAGAAATGGTCATGGAGATGGCTTTGCCTTGACACCACTGCCAGGAAAAGATATCCTGCAGGTATCTGTCTCAATGCGTGGGGGGGTGGATGAAGAACACTGCCATGGTTATTGGCCAATTCTATTGCTACCCATCTATCAGAATGCACCCACACAGTTGACTCTTGACTAAGTTTCTCATGTCTGCCTACTGTCATGGTATAACAGTATGATCATGAGGGAGTAAGCCAGTAAGTTGTCAGTGGTCAGAGAGCACAGCATACTATCTTGCAATACGGGTCAAGTTGCCATGTATGCTCCAAGGAATATTGTTCTGCCACTGTCTCTACTAATCTCCCCATCCCTGAGCTGTGAGCATCAGAAGGCCATAGTTGCAGCTGCAGACCACGTTATGGAAGAGATTGCCCTTCATGGTAATGATCTGCCAACAGTGAACACACTTCATTTTTAAAAATTCAGACGTCCTCAGAGGATGTCTCCGTCTTGAGGCACTTTCACATCAGCTATACGTCAAGTGCCTGACTGACTGTACAACCGATCCAAAGTTCTCAATTTGATGCCAAACACAGAGGCAGCCTACTCATTGGCCAACTTTGGAAAGAATGCCCTGACAGGGAGGACTTGTACATCATTGGTGTTGGAAGCCAACATGCATTTGAAAACAATGTAATTTAAATTTCATCCTTAAGTTTGTTGCCTGTTTTTATTAAACCAAACTTAGTGTTGTTGTTTTGTAAGAACTATTAATACTTTTGATTTACTGAAAACAAGCAACAAAACCAAGTGTAAGTGCATCATGTCCAATTTCAACCTTCCCCTTCTGAATACAGTGATTATCTTTTTTGTCTTGGGAAACTGTTATTTTTAGTTGTTGTACAATAAACAAATTTATCAAAAAGGTTGATAAAATACAATTGCAGCAACATGATAGCCAAAGCTATTCAGAAATATTTGATTAGATGGATATTTTCTGTGGCAGGGCCTGTGTGACTAATCATCCAATTATAAAATGTGGGTGAAACCTTTTTCATTGAACCTTTTATTTATTTCAGAAATCACTTACCATTTAGCTGAAATATTTGTCCATTCTTTAGGCACAGAGGGATTAGGACCTTTAGATTGTCACTGAGTCTGTTCAATTTGAATTGATATATTGCATAGTGACTGCACATTTTTTCTTGTTTTCTTCTTGATATTTTTTCCCCTTCTGTTTACGTAATCTGCGTTTCAATTTCTTCCTGCATGGTTCAAGGTGTACATTTCTAATACCTTAGCGAGAGAGAGAGAAAACAAAGGAGGAAATAAAACATGTCCACAATTATTGAATAACAAAACTGTTCTAGTGAGCTAAAAGGTAACCATCAAAAACTAATTGCATCTATTCAAACTTCACTGCAATAAATCCTGGTGTTATTTGAAAGTCCCTCAGTATTGTTCTCCAGAGTCTCGTGCCTGCCTTGACTGATGTTACAGATTCCACAGTTCGATTGGTACAGTCCTTCTAGGAATTCCAACTTTAAAATTGATTCCTCTTCTGCAAATCTTGCTTTTACATTTTGTTTGGGGAGATGGTAGAATAGTGGTATTGTCAGTGGAGTAGGAATCTACTCGGGTTTGAATCCCATCATAACAGTGAAATTTGAATTCAATGTTAGTCTGTAATTAAAAGACATATGATGACTATGAAATGATTGTTGTAATAACCCATCCGGTTCACTAATGCCCATTAGAGAGGGAAATCTGTCCTCTTCACCGAGTCAGGCCTTCACATGATCGACTATTAAATGACTGAGCAAATTTCAAGTCCAATTAGGGAGCAACAAGAAATATTGGCCCAGCCGGTGATGCCCATTTCCAATGTTTTTTTTCTTGGATAAAAATAATTAAGACATTTCATCACCTCACTGACATTGAACCCCTTGCAAAGGAAAACAATGCAAAGGTTTCTATCGTTAGGGATGGGGGAAATAACTCAGTGGGATAGATGGACATTCAAGGATCATATATTTGATGCGCAGATGCAAGATGAGGACTTGACACATCATAACGTTCAAGACGAACAGCCAAGTGCTGGTAAATAGGATTAGATGGTTAGGTGTTTCACACGTATCATTGCAGACTCGATGAGCTGAAGGGCCTCTTGTGCACTGTATAACTCTATGAAAATGATCTATTTAAATAAGCAAACAATGCGACATTTGAAATGCACGATTTCAGCTACAGCACTTAAGACCAGCAAGAAAAAAAAAATGCTTCATGGAAGCTTTTTCTTCAGAAGCATTAGGCAATTTAGACAGGTTGGTACAAGCGTCCATCTGCCCCATAATGCCTTGAAAGAATAAGCAGTTAATCTGCTTTCTTTCTGCCATTGATGGAGGAGAATTCATTATCTTTGGTGTTCTAGGAAAATGACTGCTGTTTTCTCCAGTACTTATATTAGTTAAATCAAAGGTTGAATTTGATTAGACCCTGGCGGGCTTGTTAACTAGAGGACACAGAAAACAGGGTGGGTGTCAGTACCACCACCTGTCTGCCTTCCTCGAGCTCACCCACCTTATCCTGGAATGGAGCAAGGGGGTTGGGCAGTTGCCAAAATTGGCTATTTTTTAAAAAAATATAGGTTTTGTTATCAAGCTCATTTACCCCAATAATATTAAAGCTAATCTATTTGTTAGTCAGAAGTAAGGCTTACATTAACACTGCAATGAAATTACTGAAAAATGCCCCGAGTCGCCACACGAGACGGCACATGCTTGGAGGTACACTGAAAGAGAATTTCACATGAACAATAAACCTAACCAGCATGTCTTTTGGACTGTGGGAGGAAACACATGCAGGCACGTGGAGAATGTGCAAACTCTACACAGTGATCCAAGCCAGGAATTGAACCTGGGTCCCTGGTGCTGTGAGCACAGTGCTAATCACTGTGATGCCCATGCCTTAATACATTTTATGTGGGGAAACAAGGCAGAATGGGAAGCCCATTTTTTTAACCTCAAATAGTTAAAGTGTGGGAAGGAAAATGGGAGGGTCTGTTTTTTGCCAATCATGGGGTAGCCCACTCCATGCACTGCATTCTACCCCCACCCCTTTACTAACTTCCTCCTCATTCCCTCTCTTACAGCCACCCTATTGCTTTTAAACATTGTATCATAGGTGAAAGGGCATGGAGTTCGAAGAGGGAAGTGGAAGGCCAAGGTTTGTCTTGGAGAATATGAAGGTCTGGGGAGTGTGGTGAGATAATATGAGGTGGCATGGGGATTGTGTGAGGCAGTGATGGGATGTGAGGTATGAAGTCCATTCTCTCAAATCCTCCTGGCTCAAGACTGTGGATTTCCCTTCCTGGGAGATTGGAGGCCTCGAGCTCTTGTCTTCAGGTGCTGTCCCAGCAACTGCCACAGATACACCCTCCTGGCGCTGCTGAGACTGTTGGAGCTGCCAGTTTATCAGATTGGGTGCAGCTCGAGATGATGGGAATTCTGCCCCAATGCAAGCAGAATCCCGCTCAGCCCTGCAGCGGTGTATTACTGCACGGCTGTGGGATGTGGTCATGATCAGTTTCAAGCTGACGAGGTTTCAAGGGTTGGGGATGGGGTGGGAGTGACACATAAGAGTGACATTTGTACTCTTGTGTTACTCCACTTCTAGCTCGGATAGATTGGCAGCAGTATTGACGACACAGTTTTACTTACAATCTCTGGATCAAAATTTATGGGTGAATTGTACAATCGGGTAAAAGCAAAAATTATCTGAGTATAAATCAAAATATGTTTTGTCTCTTCAAAACCACCCCAGGCCAGTGGCAATTTCTGATGAAACACTCAAAAACATGAAATCAGCAGTTTATTAAATTTATATTTTACATGACATTCCAGAAACCATAAATAACACCATATTTTCAAAAATAAACTTCTATAAACCATATTTCAAACTGACCACTCATGTTTTGCAGTAGTACAAACTTACACAGTAACCACAGTGTTATAATCCTTATCTGTGATTCAGCAGTAAGCAAAAACTTAAACTACAAGTGAGTAGCGGAAGTGAGGAAATTTCCAGCTTGGTATGTTTGCCCTCGGACAATGCAAAGATTGGAGTTTTGTTTCTTGATGTTACCCCTGGGTAAAGCTGCAGAGACTGCCTTAGTGGCTGTCAGATATTGAGGTGGGCTGTTTAAAAGGCTCATCTTTGGGACTTCAACTCAGCTGTAATGACAGCAAACAAAGAAAAGCTCTCTAACCCTCGCACCCCAAACTCATTGGAGTTTAGAAGGCTGAGGGGGGAATCTTATGAAGACTTACAAGGTAATGAAAGGGCTAGATAGAGTAGAGGTGGAGAGATTCTTTTCACTTAAAAAGGAAACCAGAACGAGAGGGCACAGCCTCAAAATAAGGAGCGGGCGGGGGGTGCAGTTTAGCGCAGAGTTGAGGAGGAACTTCTCTAATGTTGGTGCATCTCTGGAATTCTCTGCCCGTCGAAGTGGTGGAGGCTACATTGTTGAATATGTTTAAGTCACAGGTAGATTTCTGATCGATAAGGGAATTAAGGGTCATGGGGAGCAGGCAGGAAAATGTAACTGATCCACTTCAGATCAGCTACAATCTTATTGAATGGTGGGGCAGGGTCAAGGGGCTAGATGACCTACTCTTGCTCCTATTTCTTATGTTCTTAAACCCCCTCACCCCCTCACGTACTCGCCATGCCCATCCATACCAACTCATTGTGCATTCCATGCCCCTTCATAGCCAAGCTATGCCCCTCCACCTATCCCCTCATGCTCTCCATGCCCCTTCACCTACTACACGTTTTGTATAAACCAGTGATTTCTATAGTAACGATGGGATGTGTAAAAAAAAAAAAAAGATTTTTAAGAAAACTGCCATTCATTCATCCCATTTCCACTTTCTTAAAATATCTCTTTGTGCTTCAGTCCTATAAAAGTGTCCATCATCCAAACAATTTAAAGATTCAGTTGCTGAAACTGTAAGTATTTGAGATCGATTGACCTTTTGTAAATAACCTTGTGACTCAGACAAAATAGATTGAGAGCAGGAGCATTCAGTCAAGCAATGTTTTCCCTGGAGTGTGAATATTTTGATAGTCAAATGGATCCCTGGGCTTCCTGATGGTACAGGTGACATTGACACAAAAATATAGAACGTAGCCCTTGCAAACTGATATATCCCTTCTCCTGTTCAAGTGTGCAACTTGTTAAACACTGCCACATTATGGAAGCAGAATTCAACGGTGGGGATTTGAACTGCACAGCAGGAATGAGAGGCAGATGTTCCAGCTTGTGTGAGAGTAAACAAATATATGGACTAATTTCCTTCTGAATCATCAGTGAATCAGCTCGATTATTGTATGTAGTTGCTTTGCATTGGCTTACTTGATTCAAAATAGAATAAAATAACCACTCCTGTTTAGAGAAACAGTAATAAAGTGTTACTTGCTTGTGGCAGAGACATGGACAGAAAGTTTGCAAAGCTCTGTTTCCTGAGAGTTTGTGATGTTGCTTCAATCAAGGCAGTTACAAAGCTGAAAGGAAGCTTGTTGTGACAGGCATATTTAAGCTCACACATGAAGTATGGCCAGTCACCCTGGGCAGGGTGTAAGATAGATGCTGTAATTAGACTGTAGCATGAGTCAGTGCTTTCAGAAGAGGAGGGGAAAAAAAAGCGATAAAAGATGCTTATCATGTACATGGGGCAGTGATCTTGTTTGATATAGTGTAATACACCTCAGCAGACATTTGTCATTTGTTCTCGTGTCCTTCAACTTTTTTTGGCACAGCATTGATTCTGCCTGCTATTTTATGCTAAACAGACTGGACAGGAGGCGGAGCTGTGTTTTAAAATGGGCAGTTTGCTTTGTTTTTGTTGTATTTCTTGCTCAAGCAGCTCCTAAACTGACAAAGTGAAGGCGCTCTGTATCACTGCCTGTCATTTCAACATTTGAATGCAAGCAGAATTGCAAAGACTTTAAGATAGCAACTGCAACTATGACCAGTTGCAATTGTACGTTACTGCACACCCCACCCCCAATTCAGTACATTCCACTGGAATGCCTAATCCATGTAAGGATCACACAATTCACATCTAAAAAGGCCAACCTTGCCAACGTGATGGAGGTCTCCTCAATGTAATTTAGTAGCACCACCAGAAAGCCTGCCCTTATTACTAATGTTGTGGAGATGCCATTGTTGGACTTGAAGTGGGTACAGTAAGAGGTCTTACAACACCAGGTTGAAGTCCAACAGATTTATCTGGCATCACAAGCTTTTGGAGTGTTGCTCCTTTATCAGGTGAGTTACCTGATGAAGGAACAGTGCTCCAAAAGTTTGTGATTCCAGATAAACCTGTTGGACTTCAGCCTGATGTTGTGAGGCTTGTTATTGTGCCCACCCCAGTTCAATGCTGGCATCTCCACGTGTCCTCTCAATGCAGGTTAAATACTTGTTGGATAGGATGTGGGACTTAATGGAGCCACCACCTAGATTGTCACCACTACCCATCTCTCCTTTAGAGAGATGACCTAGTTCTTCCCTCACGATGCCTTCCTGCAATTGTCCGACCGCTAGGAACATGTGGCCTATAACTTCTGTCATACATCCATGCGTGTGCAGTACATGGTCTGAGCACCAATAGCAACTGAAAAATACCATATTTTCTGCTTGCTTATTTATTTATTTCAAGGCAAGCCCAGTAGACACGATGGACTGTATGATCTCGTCCAGTGCTGTAACAATTCTGACTTTGAAAGAAACTGAAGGTTAAATAGTCAAATTTTACAGACAACTGATAACAACATTTATTGACAAATGGTGATTTTGGTAATGAACTGTTCAGACAGCTGGCACCAGCATCAAGATTCGAACATGTTTATTGAGAATGTACTTCTCTGTCTCGTCATTAAAAAAAAGTTGTTGTCTGAATTGGTATTGATGCTTAGTTTTCCTACTTTTTGGAAGCCTCTGGTCTCTAGGACAGCTGCCTCTGCTGTGGTGTTGTGAGAGGCTTATGTAAGATGAAAGTTAAGAGGTGGTCCAATGATGCCACAATGGTGGAGGGTGCCTGAAATAAAATACAAAGAAATAGAACTAATCTTTCCTCTAACAAACACTGTGGCCCCGGCATAGAGACCTCCCCTGATGGAATTCACCCCTGTGGAATACCCGTGCATCAACCCCCAACTCGTAAAAGAATTGGCTATGTCGCACCATCCATGATAGGTTGAGGGAGGTAGGTCTCTTCTCCCAAGAGAGACGAAGATTGAGAGGTGACCTGATAGAGGTTTCTAAAATGTATAGATAGTGTGGGTTCTCCGAGGCCATTTCCCAGGGCTGAAATGGTCGCTACGGGAGGAGACAGGTTTAAGGTGCTCGGGAGCAGGTACAAGGGAGACGTCAGGGGTATGTTTTTCACTCAGAGGGTGGTGAGTGAGTAGAATCGGCTGCTGTCGGTGATGGTAAAGGTGAACTCGCTGGAGTTTTTTGTGTTGTTGATGAGTACATGGGATTTAATGAGATAGGCCTGATAGGTATAAATATGATCGGTGCAACTTGTGGGCTGAAGGGCCTGTTTATGCTGCAGTGTTCTATGTTCCATGTATCCTATCAGAGAAAACCCAACCACACAAAGCTCCCCCATCCCCACAAAATAACACACACACACACACACACACACACACACACACACACACCACACAACACACACACACACACACCACACAACAACACACACACACACACAGACTCAGGCATATTCCCTTTGATACAACCTGCGTACTGCTCCCTGCCAGGTTAAACGTTGGGATTTCTGTTTTCCTGATTCATTTCGCAGATTACAGGTGAGAGCTGAGAACAATCCGAGCAGGAAATCCCACTGACACAAAGCACTGTTTGGGACTCCTGTGGGATTTTCTGATCCTGTCCCAAAAACGGGAACAGAAAATCCCCTCGCAGCTCTGAATCCAGAAAGTATATAAACAGATGTTTTGCATATTTTACGAATTTGTGTTTTTTATGTTCATAAAAGAATTTGTCCAAGCACATGACGCATAAATTGTGAAAATGTACCTGTGTCCTTTGATTTTCCATCCATTAATTTCATGAAGCAAAAGCTTTACAATTAAATGCTTTAATAGACAGGAACCAATTGACAATGTGGAAACTAATAGTTTAAGCAGGTTAGTACCTAAAGGCACAAAAGCAGAAGCAGATGGTTAACAAAGAAAGCTATCAGGCAAGAACAATAATGAGAAATTGGAATAAAATGGTTCAGCAGTTTGTTTCTAATTCTCTTGGTCCACACTCCACAAGGCCTTGCCTCTCTGTGATGATGAGTTACGGCAGGAATAAATATTGTGATTCTTCCTGACACGCAAATGTGAGCATTGGACTGAAGTAAGCACAGGAAGGAGTTTCTCAACACCAGGTTAAAATCCAACAGGTTAATTTAGAATCGCAAGCTTTTGGGAGCACTGCTCCTTTATCAGAGTCGGGGTTCAAATAATAATGAGACGAGCACAAAAACCAACTCAACACCAACTTATTTGGCAGGGTTCCACTGGGTCCAATTGCTTCATTTTTATGAAGCCACTTCTCAAGCCCTGCTGAGCAAGGCTCCGAGAAATCACCCCATTCCTTTTGAGAGTTTGGGTTCCTCCCAATTAGGACTGAATCCAAGATGGCATTCCCAATGCCTCCCTATTCCATTGCTCCCAGAATCCTTAAACCATCCTTGCCTATGCACCCAGATCTTCTCACACATTGTAACACTTGATTGTACATCCAAGGACCTGCCCTACAATGCTCAGAAACCTTGTTGTAAACCCAGACATCTCCATCCAGTGCAATCTGGCTCTGGGGCCTGTCTGTCAGATCTGGAATCTCCTTCCCAGATTGCAAGGCAACAACCATTTGTGAATAAAAACACTGGACGCATCTTCTCCTTTCTCTACTGTATCCATTAACTTTGGCTTTTGTGCCCTGTTACGTTTTGTTATTTAATCTCTCCTAAGCTTCACCCTAACAAAAGCTTCAGGCATGATTCTCTGGCTTCCTTGTGACATGTTCTTTGGGCAGTGGGAAGTAGCCTGCCCAAGGTGTGCACTCAGCAAGATCGGAAGATCTCATTCCATCTCTCTTATAGTTCTTGCCCCACATCCCTCTTACCCTTCCAATGGCTCAAAAAATTGCATTTCTAACCCTCCTTTGTCATTGATTTCCTTTGCCATTGAATGTTAACTCTATCCCTCACCACAGACCCTGCCTGACTTGCTGAGTATTTTCAGGAATCTTTTACATTTCAGATTTTCAGCCTTACACTTTTCTCATAGAATGGTAATACTACTTGCCATATGAACTGTTCTAATGAACACTCAAACTTGCTATGAGCAATGGCATATGAAGTCTTCCAATGGATTTGCTTGTTGCAAGTTATAATTTATTAAAGCCAATGGGTTGAACATTTCTGGTCCTGTGCTGGCAGGTTTGGAGGTGAGAGTCAGCAGGGGTGGTGGGGAGGGGGTTGAGGGTTTGCAGCCCCACCACAACCATGTTCAGAGACTGTCATCTCCCTGAAGCAAGCCTCCCTGTGTTAAGAGCCAGAGGCTGTGTGCAATAAAGTGGGCAGCTATGCTTATGAAAGGCTGTGGATATAACTGAGACCAGTCAAGCACAGGGGATTCTTCTCTACTCTGCTTGAGGTATCAGACTTTTTTTTTTCATTCCCAGATGTGATGGTGAGGGTGGCTCCATGTTGAATAACCCTTGCGATCCCCAACTTGCGCGATCAACATCCACTTGTCTAAGTGACGTTGCTGAGGGTTGAAAGCAGCTGGCCCTCTGGACCAGCAGTATGAGGAATCTGCCCACTGTCCTGGATAGGTTGGCCAGCTCAGGAGGGTCAGCTCAGGACAGCCACTAAGGATTGCTCCATCCATCTCCTTTCTACTCAGCGCAAATTCAGAAATTCCATTGACCCTGACATTGAGGTGCTACAAAATCCAGATCACTCAGTCAATTAATTTTTCCATTCAGGGAATGTAATATTTTCGGAACTGTTTTGATCTCTATCCTGTGGGTGGAAATATCTGTACTGTAATGGGCCCTCTTCACTTCATAATTAGTCATATTTTCAAGCATTATTCATAGAACCACAAAGACGACTAAACACTTTTTAAAACCACTTTTTTTTGGATGATTAACCCTTTGGGAATACAAATACATTGTGAGCAGTCTTATAGGAAGATGCAAAAAAGAGCAGTAGGTTGGGGAAAGTTCAGGTGGAATTTACCATTTCCCCAACACCAGGAAGGAGGGTGCGGGGACGGGGAGGTGAGGGACGAGCAGGTCAAGATTTGATAGGAGTCCAGAAATCAGTTTCCTGGTGTTGAGAGTTTTAATTTGGAATTCTCTTTTCCCAACGTTCATGGTGAGTTAAAGGCAGTCAAGTGTTCCACCAATAGTGTCGGGCAGCACATGTATTGTTCGTGAATGCTCATGAAAAACCCAACACGTGAGAATCGTAACACCCTCAGCTCCAAATTTAGTGCCCTGCCAATGGGAAATTAAAACATTGTTTCATGACTGATGAGTGGAGTTTGCCCTGTGAGGTAGACTCCTCCCTGGCATGTCGACACTGCTTTTACCTTCTCACACCATGACTGAAAGAAGTCAGCTGCCTGGCACAACCGTTGTGCCAAGGCTGGGCACAGGAGAGGCTGAAGGAGGCTCTGTGGATGGGGCAGCTTGTGATCAAGGCAGAGTGAATGGCTGTCTGTGTGCTGTTCAAAGATGGCACGTTGAGTTCCCGCCTGCCCTGCCACCAGATCCAAAGTGTTCCTCACAGATGCATTATGAATGAACTGAACAGTGGCACAGTGGTCAGCACTGCTGCCTCAGTGCGGAGACCTGAGTTCAATTCCAGCCTCTGGTCAATGTCTGTATGGCGTTTGCACGTTCTCCCCATGTCTGTGCGGGTTTCCTCCAAGTGCTCCGGTTTCCTCCCACTGTCCAAAGATGTGCAGATTAAGTTGATTGGCCATGGTAAATTTCCCCTTAGTATCAGGGGGATTATCAGCGAATACATGAGGTTACAAGGCTAGGGCCTGGGTGGAATTGTTGTCAGTGCAGGCTCGATGGGCCAAATGGCCTCATTATAACTGTATTGATTCTGATTCTAAATGTGCAAGATCTCACATATTCAACCATCTTGCTTTCCAGAAATCAAATTTTGCTTCTGCCACCGAACTTAGTCTCCAGAATGGAAAATTCTGCTGCATGTTACTATTTTGTTTGTGATTTGAATTGAAAATGTTTCTGAAATTTACAACAGTTTTGTAAGCTCAATTGTATTCAGTTTTTTAAGAATCCGAGCAAAATGTTATTGCAGGAAAACTGATCAAAGAGTCTTCGTTTCATTAGTGGAATTTGGTCATAGTCTATTAAATTGCCAATGTTTATATATAGGGCAGGGCGATTTGATCACTAAACAATTGATATATTTGTGCTGTTGTTTGACAAACAATCCTTCCTGCTGTCATTGTGGGTTCGCGTTCTGCAGTTAAATGCTTAAGTACCAGTGCATGTTGGAAGCGACCACATCCGCAACAGAGTCTTCTGAGCTGTTTAGGTAATAGTTGAGAAGCTTTTTGTGCTGAGTGCTTAATGGCATAATGGAATTTATTATGCATTTTTTAACAGGAATCTAGACAGGATACTGCCCCATTCTTGAAAACACAAAATTACTAAGATCAGCAATCAATTCTATTTTTCTCCTCTTTCTTTCTTTCTCCGTAATCTATTTCTGGAGATGAAATTCCATGGGTATTTCTGGTCCCACCTCCAAATCACCATTCTTACTGGCCAGGATAGATAGATATTGAGTGTCAATAGGATTTTGACGTTTCCACATCTACTTCAGTACATTTTCTATTTGGAGTTCAGGAAACAAAGCCCTCAATTCATCCAACGATAGAGTACTGACAGTGCAGAAGAAGGCCGTTTGGCCCATTGAGTCTGTACCGATTCTCCAAAGGAGCACATGACCCGGATCCAGTTCCTCCCATCTCTGAAGCCCCAAGCATTTACAAGGGATAATCCACGTAACTTATACATCTTTGAACTCTGGAGGGGAAGCCAGAGTACCCGGAGGAAAAACACGCAGTCACTGGAAAATATGCGAGTTCCACGTGTACAGTCTCCCAAGGTCGGAATTGATCCCCGATCCCTGTCTAACCACTCTACCACCCGCCGTAATGGTCAGTAATATTTATTTCCTTTAACTGGCTGCACTGAGACAAATTGCAACACTTTACAGCAGCCGTAACTGAGATCAAATATTTGAGGTTTTTATACTCACCACTCCGGATGAGGACTAAGGGCAGTTTACTTCCACTCTTCATGTCCAGAGTAGGGTGATGGGTTAGTGCTGCTACCTGCCTTGCATTCAGGGCAGCATGTGAGACCTCCCTGTCATGGAGAGGTGAGTGTAAACCTTGGCATTCAGTGCTTGTAGACCCAGGACACACAAGATTAACCACTGGGTGCCAATTAGTGACACACTCAAACATTGCAGGACTGACTAAAATGACGCAATTGACTTGCCAAGGATGGGTAAGGGATCTGATGAGGAAATGGGCTTCCCCCTTTGGCAGGTAAGGCATATCTGAATAATGTTAGAGCAGCAAGTTGCAGTTCATCTTTGAATTTGGTCAGCTTTCATGGGTTGCAGGTTAGACAAGGCACCCACCCTGAAAAGCCAGGCACCCAGATTTTATTCCCTCAAACCCAGTGACTTTTCCTTCCCAGATGGCTTGTGCCCCAAGAATTTGCAGCTTGAGAGCGAGCAGTTCATTCTGACTACAGTCATCCTGCCCATTGTGTGATGGTCTTCTGATCTCTGCTTGACATTCCTTGTCAGAGTCCCCCACTCTGTCCGTGCAGCCTGGCATTTCACAGGGTGTTTGAGGGTTCACTAATTATATAAATAAGGATCCTGATCTTCCTGGGAAGGAACCTCACTATATCATTTGGTGAGGGATGTGGAAAAACAATCTCACCGGTGGGAGTTGTGTTTCTTGATTTTCACGGGATTTTGTCCCCAAGTCGCCATGTGGGGTTAAAATTCGATCAAATGTTTATCACACTGTTCATAAAATGCTGTTTTCAGTGGCTGCTTTGAACTACCGTATCTGCAATTTTTCTAAACAGGAAAGTGAACTGGGTGGTTAAAATGACCACTGGCAGGTAGGAAATGCAGAAGTAATTCATTTACTGAATGTTGTACTCTTGACCGCTTGATTTTCCAATTTTACCCATAGCCAGGTTACAAATAATACAAGTCTCCAACATTGACGATGAAAAATCCAGTCTTGGCTGACTGTATGGAATTTGCACATTCTTCCCATGTCTGTGTGGGTTTCCTTTGAGTTCTCAGGCTTCCATCCACGGTCCAAAGATTTGCAGATTAGGTGTATTGGCCACGCTAAATTGCTCCTTAGGTTAGGAGGATTAGTGGAGTAAATGCATGGGGTTAGGGGATGGACTTGGGTAAGATGCTCTATCCTGAGAGTCAGTACACCTCGATGGGCAAAATAGTCTCATTCTGCACCGTGATTCTCCAATGATTCAGCAACAAGACCTGCTTCTGGTGAATAAATTGAAGTAAAGATGCAGTGTAACCTAAAACATCCTGTGTAATAGATTGGTTTACAACCAATTCCAGTTGTAGACTTGAGAAAAGTCATGAAGACCAAATCAAATATTAGTAGGTGCTCTTGATGGCTATTGCATTGAAATGTAAAATATGATTTGAGATATAGTTGTCACATCTCAAAGAGAGGTTAGACTCCATAAGTATTAAATGCTATTGAATTGGCATGCTCGTTTTGAGGAACAAAGCAACAAAATCAATGGCAAATGTCTTGAGTTTTGTTAAGATTGTATCCCACATCTTCTATTGTTACCTTAGGTTGTCCATTGGATGGTGATGCTTCTGGCAAGACCAGTAATTATTGTCTGTCTCTAATTGTCCTTGAGAAGATGCTGGTGAGCTGCCTTCTTCAATCACTGCTGTCCAGTGCTGTAGGTACACCTACAGAGATGTTCGGAAGAGAGTTCCAGGATTTTGACTAAGTGACAGTGAAGGATTGACGATGTAGTTTGTAGTCACAGGGTGGTGTGTGACTTGAAGGGGAACTTAGTGGTGGTGGTGGTTTCCAATGTGCTACTAATCAGAGTGTGGCAATCACTTTAAGAGACTTGCCAATAAAACATTGTATTGTAAATCAAAATAGCTGTAACACTGACAGTTGAGCTCCTTCTACGCCATGAGCTCTGAAGTCGATACTTACATTTAAACATCAAGAACCGAAAGACAGTGTGAAGTGATTCTTCCACCACATCACTTATTATGACTAACAATGGTGGTAGAGGATGAGCCTTAATCTTGATGACGTGAAGCCTTTTTGTCTCGGTCCTCATTTTGTACACTTGCTGACAAATTAAGTTGCAGAATGCAGAGGGACAGTACGAAATTGTAAACTTTACTTATCCACCAATTGCTTTCTGACTTTGAACTATATCAGCAATGGAAAGCTCAAGTAGAAATGCTAACCTGGGTTCTTGCGTATCCTTGAAGAAGCAAGGTATGGTATTATCATTACCACCCAAATGTAAGATAAGGAGTAAAGTATTTTCAGAGTGGAAAGTGGATAATCTGAATTTTCTTTAAATGAAAAGCCAATGTTTAGAAAGCCAAGTCTCGGAGAGAAGAGATGAAGCACTCAGGAAGTTGTAAATCAAACCTGGGCTTTACAAGTTTGATTAATTCAGGAGCACCTTAAAAATGTAAGGTCAGAGCAGAGAGGCAAATGATTTAAATATCAGAAGGTGCGCTCTTTCTGTCTTTTCCATAAAGTGTAGAAGAATGTCCCCAAATATGAAACTAGTATTCAATTTGAGCTTTGTAAAGGTATAAATATCAAGAACCCAGCAATGTTTGGCATTTTAAATTGTAACTGATTTTGTGTCAGCAATGAAGAAAATTCAAAGTCAAGGGAGACAGGCTGAGAATTCCATCAGTGGAAGACGAGCTGTAAGTCAGAGTTGAGTTGGTTAGAATTAGAAACAAATGAAACATTACTGGGGGAATTTGCTGCAGCAGTGATTGAGTGATGCAAGAGAAAGATAGTCACAAACAAAGCTATGGTGGGTCTTTCCATAACGAAAAATTGTTTGGAGGAGCATTCGGACAAACCCTTAAACGGATTTGGAGACGTTCAAGGTAATGAAAGAAAATCAAGACTTGGATTTATACAGGGTTTCTCACAAATCACCTGATATCGTAAAGCATTTCACAGACCAGGTGTACTTTTTGGAAATGTACTTCCTGTTGTAAAGTAGAAAGTACAAACAGCAAATTTGTGTGCAAATTCCCACAAACAGCAATGTGGTAGTAGTTAGATGTAACAAGATAACAGCTCAGATTTTTATTCCTGAGGCAGTGTGCAGGGTCAGGCAATGTTCTGGCCCTTTGCACCTAACTTAAGGAAAGCTGATCCAAATGATGGGATCTTTGAAATGGGGAACACGTTCATATTGGGATAAGGCTGACTGGCTCCCAAACTAAATCAGAGGCAGCCACAGGGATTGCCGAGTGTCAAGGCAGGCTGGTTAAAAGGGCATCTCAGTTCTCTGGGATACTCTTCCAATTGTATTGCTTAATATTAGGACTACTCCTTCCATCCCCTACTTTGTGATTCAGGGGTGAGCATGCTCCGAATCCAGCCACTGCTGCTACTTGGCAGGTAATTGAATAAAATGTTGAAGAGCAGTACTCCAGAAGTGTGCATCAGTGAAATATGATCACCAGAGAAACTATGCAAAAGATCAGACTGGATCTTGCAAAGTGGTAAATAATTTGATAATTAAGAGCAGTCTGAAGCCATTTAAAGAATTATTAATGTAAGGGCAAAAAAAAAAATGGAAAACTTAAGCAGATTACTATTCTATGGCTTTGGTGAACAGCTTTGCAGAAGAATGAAAGGCAAATTGAAAAGATGGAATCTGCTAGCGGTAACTTCAAAGTTACATACATTGGGAATGATTAGAGGGTGCCATTAATTTAATATGTCCAGAGAGTGAATCAATTTGATGTTGGCCAAAAGGTTTGAATTGATCAAGGTGCCAGGAGCAATAGACAGATTTCTTCTGGGACACCGAAAAATAACGAGCATGATTGAACCAAGATGTAATACCAGATCTGACAGAAGGATAAGAGTGACATATGTTGGTTTCTGTGCCAGCTAGTATACCATAATTTAGTTCATTGGCACAGATAAAATGTGAGCAGAGCAAAAGCAGCCACTCAATCAGGGAAAGGGAAAAAATAGCACTCAGATGGCTAACTTACAAGGGTACATTTTGCAATGCTTCACTTGAGATACTCGGTTTAATGAGTTGGGACCGCAGGAAATGGAAGATGCCAGATGTCACTCAGTGCTTGATTTTGCTCCTTGCCACATTTCACAATGAAGATATTTTTAAACTGTCTGTTTCATGGTGCTGATTCCTCCTGTTAACTGGTCCCATGTTGAATTCCCAATAGGGTTCAGATTCTTGTGCAGTGTTCTGGTGACCTGCCATTTACACCTATTGCACTCCTCTGACTCCACTTTCTCCCATGCAGGGTGACACAGTGGAACAGTGATTAGCACTGTTGCCTCACAGTCTCAAGGACCCGACTTGGCTCCTTATCTGTGTGGAGTCTGCACGTTCTCCCCGTGTCTGTGTGGGGTTCCTCTGGGTGCTCCTGTTTCCTCCCACAGCCCGAAAGACAGGCTGGTTAGCTGCATTGGCACTGGAGTCTAGTAACTAGGGGATTATCACAGTAATTTCATTGCAATGGTAACGTAAGTCTACTTGCGATTATTAATTAATAAATCACGTGCAATCCTCACTTCAAGAAGAAGCCTGTTAGGGTGAAGGGAGAGGATGGGATGTAAGGCCAAATGTAGAAGTGCAGTTGCCATTTCAGTGTTTATAAAAGTGATGAAAGATTTCTAACAAAGCAAGAAGAGCTCTGAACGCAAAAGGAAAAAATTCTTGAGCCAAACCAGAGGACTAAAAGAAAAGGTGTATGAAGGAAAACAGAATGGTGGAGGTGTCCACACCACCCCACCTCCCTAACCCTGCTGCAGTTCCCACCTCTGCTGATTTTTCTGAGGTGGACACGCTTAGTGTCAAAACCAATTCGAGGTCATATCTGTTACAGATGTGGTGTTTGTCTCTTTAAGACAGTAAAGTTTTACAACACCAATTTTAAATCCAACCAATTTATTTGATAGTAAATCCACGAGCTTTCGACACTATGTGCCTTCGTCAGGCAAATGCAGTGTTCTGATCTTCAGAGGCACTCATAACCACACAGACAGTTACAGATTGCTGATTAGAATGCAAATCCTTACATCTAACCTGCTATTCAAGTGTTAAAGTGGCTAACAATGTGTGTGAAGGGAATCCTGAGCATTGGTTAAAGAATTGTGTATTTTCTCCAGACAGCACAGTAAGTGAGGTTTTTTGCTAATCCAGGCAAGTTACGGGGGGTTACAGATAGTGTGACATGAAGCCAAGATCCCTGTTAAGACCGTCCTCTTAGTGTGACAAGAAGCCAAGTTCCGCACACAAGAGGACGGTCTTAACAGGGATCTTGGCTTCATGTCACACTATCTGTAACCCCCCGTAACTTGCCTGGATTAGCAAAAAACCTCACTTACTGTGCTGTCTGGAGAAAATACACAATTCTTTAACCAATGCTCAGGATTCCCTTCACACACATTGTTAGCCACTTTAACACTTGAATAGCAGGTTAGATGTAAGGATTTGCATTCTAATCAGCAATCTGTAACTGTCTGTGTGGTTATGAGTGCCTCTGAAGATCAGAACACTGCATTTGCCTGACGAAGGCACATAGTAAATCCGCGAGCTTTCGACACTATCAAATAAATTGGTTGGATTTAAAATTGGTGTTGTAAAACTTTACTGAGTTTACCCCAGCCGGCATCTCTACATCTTTAAGACAGTACAACATAAGAGGGTCACCTGACTTGAGGGATCAATGAGAGCCTTGAGAGTGAATGATCATCCCAGAGAGAGAGCTAGGCATTTTACTTCTGGAACCATGTTATAAAATGTCGAACTGGAGCTCTGACCCGGAACAGTCAAAAGCTGCAAATTCCTGCACCCAATTTCTCTTAGCAATAAATACTTCCTGTTGACTGAAGTTTCCTGACAATGTTCTCACAGCCCCTACATAACAAAATCCTTGAAGTGGTTCATGAGCTAAATCTTTTTGTATTTGTGTATGTTGCCCTCCTTCAATAATTTGAGTTCAATAATTTAATTTTTTTCAATTTAAAAAAAAAAACAAGCAGGCTATCTTTACTTTTAACGAGATAGGTCAGCACGGCGGTGCAGTGACTAGCTTTTGATGCCTCACATCTTCAGGAACCCAGATTCAATGCTGGCTTTGGGTGACTGCCTGTGTGTAGTTTGCACATTCTCCCTGTGTCTGTTGGGGTTTCCTCTGAATGTTCCAGTTTTCTCCGACATTCCAAAGACATTTCCATTAGGTGAATAGGCTGTGGTAAATTGCTCCTTAGTGTGAGTGTGTACCCTTTGGTAGACTGGTGCCTCTCCCTTGTGCCTATCAGGTTAGGCTCTCCAACTCTTTGTACAACCCTGCGTTGGAGTCCATAAGATGTAGGAGCAGAATTAGGCCATTTGGCTAATTGAACCTGCTCCGTCATTCGATCATGGCTGATATTTTTCTCATTCCCATTGTTCTGCCTTTTCCCCATATTATCTGATCTCCTTATCAATTAAGAACCTATCTTCTCTGTCTTAAAGACACTCAATGACCTGGCCTCCAGAGCTTCTGCGGCAAAGAATTCAATGGATTCACCAGTCTGGCTGAAGAAATTCCTTCTCATCTCCATTTTAAAGGATTGTCCCTTTAATCTGAAGTTTGCCCTCTGGTCCTAGTTTTTCCCACTAGTGAGAAGATCCTCTCCATATCCACTCTATCTAAACTGCACAGTATCTCATAAGCTTCAATAAGAGGCCCTTTTGTTCTTCTAAAATCCAACCTGCACAGAATCAGAATCTTCAACCATTCCTCATACCACAAGCTCTTCACTCGAAGGACCATTCTTATGAATCTTCTCTGGACTCTTTACAAGGCCAGAACACCTTGCCTTAGATACAAGGCCCAAAACTGCTCACAATACTCCAAATGGGGTCTGACCAGAGCCTTACACAGCCTAAGGAGATGTTAAGTCAGTCTGTGAGGTAGTATTGAAGATCCATTGCTTAATTTCCATCTTTCTGAAATGAAGGATAAGTTCTGCTCATAGCTGTAATCGCTCTTACAATTAGAATCAAAGAATCCTACAATGCAGAAGGAGGCCATTGAACTCGGTGACTCTGCAATGACCATATTCCCACCCAGGCCCTGTCCTGTTTACAAAATCCTTCCTGAGTTATGTACACTGTAGTTTGAATGTTCCTGTAGATATTTAATAGAGAGCTGAGATGGCCGCTATATCATGTGATCTGCGCAAAATGCCAAGTCATTTTCCAAATAAGGCAAGTAGCAATTCCATTCAGTAAGCTGAAATCTTCTTCCAGCTGCAATGTTCAGAAGGGGCCAGGGTCTTGAGGCTTTCAGTGCTTTGATCAATGTTTTCCTTTTTCCATTTGAAGGACTATATCTTGACTGTGCAAAACTATTCCTTCTTTAAAGGTAATCCATTGTTCAACTATTGTTATTGCAGCCAATTTCTGATTACAACTTATTTGGTCCAGATCCATGCTTACCCCACTGAAGTTGTCTTTTTCCCAGATAATTATTCTTGCTCTGGATTGTTCTTTGTCATTTTCCACAGTCAACCACACAATGAACACTGTCCATAAATGTTCTCCCGCCACCACTCGATCCATTGGTCACACATCATTCCCAAGAACCAGGCCTGGTGGTGCCTCTTGTCTTATTCGACTGGAAAAGACCACTGTAGTCAAGTTTCCTGAACACACTCCAGACGTTCTTGCTTTGCTCTGCCCTTTACCCTGCTACTATTCCAGCCTATACTTGAGTGATTAAAGTCTCCCTAAACTCTGATTTTTGCATCTCTCTCTAATTTCCTTGCAAACTTGTTCTTCCATATCATTCTTGCTAGATGGCCTGTAGACTACGGACAGCTTTTTTTGTCTTTTAGTCCCAGTGAAATAGATTCTCCCTCTGGGGCATACTCTTAGTGCAGCACTGCAATGCTCTCCTTAATTTGTATTACAATCCCTCCTGTTTTTTGCTCCTGTCCTGAACATCTTGTATCCAGGCATATTTAACACCTAATCCTGCCATTCTTTGAGCCAAGTTTCTTTATAGACACAATACCATAACGCAGTATGCATCTATACCTCACCAATCTTATTTACCATGCTCTCTGCATTCATCTACATACACGGTCAGCCTGGTTTTGACTTTATTACTTTCTCCTTTCCCCTGTCTGTCACCTATTAACATACTATTCCCTATTTTTGTGTTATTGATCTGTCCTAGTTGTACTTTGCGCCTTGTTGTTCCCCTCTGATACTATGTCCTGGCTTCTACAAGCTAAGTTAGTATATCGGAGGAGCCTGGAATCGTGATGGGAGTGGGCTTCAATCGGAGATAAAGGTGATGCTGTCTCCGGTGGAGTCAATGGCCAGAATTCAACTTGGCCAACTCGCAACAACTTTAGAAGTGGTGGGGATAACAAGGCACTATATTTGATTTGGTCAGAAGTTCAATGTCATTATACCGCTTCTGGACTTTTTCCATGGAGGAAGGACTTGATGTGGAGACATTGATTCAAATGTTTAAACTTTTTTAAAGCACATTTCTAATTTTATCAATAGTGCTTGAGACCAGGTGCCTTCAAAGGCATGCCTGGTGAAAGGAAGTAGCTGAGATGTATGGTTTCAGTCTTTGCCAGCCTGTGTGGTGGAAGAGAGGATTTTAGATGGAAGGCATTGCTGGACCTTGGCAGAACATAACCTAGTCTTCCTATTTCTTATGTTATCGAACCCCTTGAGTCTGCCCCACCATTCAATAAGCTCATGGCTGATCTGCAATGGATCAGTTCCACTTTCCTGCTTTTTTTTCAATAATCCTTAATTCCATTGTCTATCAGAAATCTATCTACCCATGACTTAAATATATTCAATGAGGTAGTTCCACCACGTCAATGGGGAGAGAATTCCAGAGATTTAATACCTTTTGAGTGAAGAAGTTCCTCCTCAACTCTGTTCTAAACTGCTGCCCTCCTACCTTTATTTTGAGGCTGTGCCCTCCAGTTCTGTTTTCTTTTCTAAGCGGAAAGAATCTCTCTACCTCTACCCTGTCTAGTCCCTTGACTATCTATAAGATCCCCCCTCAGCCTTCTAAACTCCAAGTACAGGTCCAATCTACTCAATCACTCCTCATAAGCTAACCCCCTCATCTCCGGTATCAGCCTGGTGAACCTTCTCTGTACTCCCTCCAAGGTCAATATATCCTTAAGCAAATAAGGTGACCAAAACTGCATATAGTACAATGTGTGGCCTCACCAGTGCCTTGTACAGTTGCAGCAAGACCCCCCTGCTTTTATATTCTATCCTCCTCGTGATAAAGACCAACATCGCCAAAGTTGGCAGCATCGAGGGTTGTGCTGCCAGTGTCATGGATGGGCAGTAGCACTTGGTCCCAAGGAATTAGCCTGGGGAAGGTGTGGCATTAGGTTAGAAGACATGTGGCCATAAGAGAGCTCACGTACTATGAGGGTTATTCATCCAGCATCCTGGAGTTAAAGGGAACTACGTAGGCATGAGTACAGTTTTGGTTCTCGTGAACTGGGCAGGAAGACTAAAAGATAAGACATTGGATGAGCAGTGTGTTCAAGGCGATACTCAATTCCTTCCAACTAAAATATTTCCCAGAGAGGCAGAAATATTTTAAGAGGAGGAAGGAACATCCATGACTGAACAATGAAGTAAAAATAATACAAAGACAAAAACTGACACATAACATAAGGCAGGGAGATGGGATTCTGTTAAAGATCAACTAAAGGTTACGAGAAAAGGAATGAAAAGAAAGCAAAGTTAAATTATGAAAGAAAACTAGTGCAAACTATAAAAAAAAAGAGTCGCTAAAGTTTGAGTGGAGAGAAGGCAAGAGAGCAGCTAAGGTGAATGTTGGTCCCCTGGAGGTGTGATTGAGAAGTTAATGGTAGGAATAGTGAAAATGCAGAGATATTCCACCAGTGTTTGGCTTCAATTTTCACAATGGAGGACATTAGTGCCACCCAAATTTTAACAGGTAATTTAGAGATTGTGGAAAGGCAGGATCTTCGAACATTCATCATCATTCAGAGGTGGGAAGAGAAAGTACTGGGCAACAATTGGAATTGAAGGCAGGTAAATTTGAAGGGCCAAATGGCCTATATTTGAGGGGCTTGAAGTGATAGTGGCAATAGTGGACTGATTAATTATAATATTCCAAAATTCACTGGATGTGGGCAAAGTTCCAGTAGATTTGAAAAATGCTAATATAACACCCTTATTCAAAAAGGGAGGGAGGCACAAAGTAGGAAACCACAGATCTGATTGTTCAACATCTGTCATTAAGAAATTGTTAGAATCCATTATGAAGGAAGTAACAACATAACATTTGGAAAGTCAAAACACAATCCATCATAGTCAGCATGGTTTTGTGAAGGCTAAATCATGTTTGGCTAATTTGCTAGTTTTTTTGTAGTTGTAACAAGTGGATTAAAGGGATTCTGTGGATGTGATGCATCTGAACTTCCAGAAGACGTTTGATAGAACATAGAACACTACAGCACAAACAGGCCCTTCGACCCACAAGTTGTGCCGAACACTTCAAAACCTACCCAGCCATAGACCTATCCATAACCCCCAATCCCATTGGATCCCATATACTCATCCAGAAGTCTTTTAAAAGACCCCAGCGAGTTTGCCTCGACCACCACCGACGGCAGCACTTTCCATTCACTCACCACCCTCTGAGTGAAAAACTTTCCCCTAGCATCCCCTCTGTACTTGCTTCCCTGCACCTTAAATCTGTGCCTCTCGTCGCGACCATTTCAGCCCTGGGAAATAGTCTCTGAGAGTCCACCCTATCTAATCCTCTCAACATCTTGTAAACCTCTATCAGGTCGCCTCTCAACCTTCGTCTCTCCAGGTGCCTTACAAAAGGTTAATCTTCAAGATAAGATCACATGAGACAAGGGGTAATTTACTAGATAGGAAACTGGTTAACCAACAAAAAGCAGAGAGTCAGGATCAAATATTTATTTCTCTGATGAACAATATGGAACTAGTGATGTGTCACAGATTCAGTCCTCAGGACTTTAACCATTTACAATCTATATTAGTGACTTGGATGCAGGGATTGAAGGTATTACTATAGCACATTTGCAGATGACACTAAAATAGATGGGACAGTAAGTTGCAATGAAGAAATAAATGTACAAATGGACATGGAAAGGTTTGGTAAATGGGTCAAAATTCGGCAGATGGCATTTAATATGAATAAGTGCGGGGTTATCTATTTTAGTTAGAAAACTTGGAAATCAACTTGTTATCTTAATGGAAAGAAAGTTCTGAGTATGTTGGTGGAAAGGGATTTCAATGTCCTCATGCAAGAGTCACAGAAAACTAGTATGCCAGCACAGCAGATAATAAGGAAATGAAATAGAATTCCAGCATTTACCTAAAGAGGAGAAAAGTAGTTAAGTGTTTCTGCCATTGTACAAGGTATTAGTGAGACTGCTCTTGGAATACTATATGCAATTTTGGTCCCTTTATTTAAGGGGGGGGATGAGGTTGCATTGTAGGAAATTCAGAATTGATTCATTAGATTGATTTCAGAGATGAGGGGCTTGTCTTGTGAAGAGAGATTGAGCAGTTTCAGCAGAAACTCCCCAGAGAATGAGAGGAGATCTAATTCAGGTATTATAAGATGATAAAAGGGGATTCATGTGGTAGACATAGAGAAGATGTTTCTTCTTGTGGCACAATATAAAACAGGAGGTCACAGGGGTAGCAGATTTAAGACAGAAATCAGGAGGAATTATTTCTGTCAAAGGATCATGAATCTGTGTAATCCACTAGCTCAGAGTGCAGTGGATGTTACAGCATTAAGTTAATTTTATGAAGGAGATAGATAGATAGTAATGGCAGCAAAATGGAATAGCAGCTGAGATGAAATCAGCCGTGTATTGAAGGCTGAAGCAGGCTCAAGGGACTGAAATGCCTACACCTGCTCCGATTTCTTTATGTTCTGATACACGTGCTATTGAACCAACCCTAAACGGTTAAGCGGCAAGGTTCATCCCCAGTATTAACTGGTCCACAATTAATGCCTTCAGTTCTCTAGGCTCTTAGTGCTAGAAAACTCTCCCTGTACCTCTCCACCTCTCTGTATTTTTTTACAACAAAAACCCCTCTTTAAAATTATATTATTTTATAATTATACCAAGCTTTTCTGGATGTGATACCTAATTTGGGGATATTCCTGTAAAGTGTTTTGGGATTGCATTGAAGGCAGGATATAAATAAACTTTTTATGGAATGTTTCTGAAACATGGGTATACGTGAATAAATTTTAGAGAACAGATGGTCATTGAGTGAAGATTGAAAGAGTTCCATTTTCATTTGCACTTGTGATGAAATTGGGGGGATTAAGTTTAGCATGTATTCCAGTTAATGTACATGGGAAGTTATTGAGCTGGGGGAGAAAAAAGGCACATTTATCCATTAAGCCTTCAGCATTTTAAAATTGTTATCTCGGCTCTCACTGCAGGTACGTTTTGTGGGAATGTGCCAATGATGGGATTGTACAGGGCAGAGTTCTTGATTTGTGAAGCTCCACTTCAGTTCATTTTATTGATCAGACAATTTGATGGTCTATGAATTGTGCTGTTCACCATGTCCAATGCTCAAATTGGGAGAATAGGAGATGACATATTGATATTGTCACTAGACTAGTAATCCAGAAACCCAGCATAATGCACTGGCTCCAGGTTCAAATCCCATTACAGCCGATGGCAAAATTTGAATTCAATAAAAATCTTGAATTATGAGTCTAACGATCATCTTGTCAATTGTCATAAAAATCCATTCCCTCTTCCACCCATGACTCTTGTCTATGCTTATGGAAATCCACATTTCAGTAAGGAAATCTGCTATCCTTCCTTTTTTCTGGCCTACACATGATTCCAAATCCACAACAATGAGTTTGACTCTTAAATGCCCTTAAGGATGGGCAATAAATGAGGTCCAGCCCATGAACAAATTTTAAAAAATGTTTTTTTGTCAAACAAGAATCTTACTTTGCAAAACTTGCTGGTATCTCTTATTAACAACAACAGGCAGAAGCATATGACAGCAGGATGAACAGTTAAACAGTAGGACACAGTTTCTGTTAGACATACTGGGCACAGGAGTGATTCAAGTCCTGCTCTGTTGCTTTACCTGCGATGAGCTGAGGACAAATACATTCCCATTGGGAGAAAAACATGAAATATGAGGTTGACAGGTAGCAATTGTGAAGGCTGATAATGGCATTGCAACATAATGGGGTCTCAAGAGAAATCAAAGCAAAAGGGCATCTTGTAAGACCTTTTCAAAGTTTGGTGTAAAGAAAAAAGCAATAAACTAAAATACTTCATCTGAGCCTGTACTTATGTCATTCATTGACTTAACTGTGATGAAATTGTAGGTTTATTTGTCTTTTTGTTCCACTTTAAAATTTGAACATGAGTGAGTAATAAAGTATGCCCACCGAGCTCATATATAAAAATAATGCTGGAAATGCACAATAGTTACAGTGCTATCTGACAGAAATAATGGATTTGTGATTTTAATGAATGGAAGAAGTTTGCAGGGTTTGCAGCTTAACCTCAGTGCTGAAGTGTATGATATGTGCTGCAGCCACGCAGAGTTCCATGCTGGAATCTTAAAATATCCTCCAGTATTTTTCATCCAAGTGTGATAAGTTTAGGAATCAGTGATTTTAAGCAAAATGGGATTCAGTGATGTTGAGACGATAATGTGAACTGTGTATAGGAAGTCAAAAGCATAAAATATAATTTTGGACAGCTTGTCTATGGATAAAACCATTGCAAGTTGTTGCATTTTAAAGGTAAACTAATTTATATTTCAATTTTGTTTTTGCCAGTCGATCTAAATTATCCTCTTCCTTTTTTGTTTCAGGATTTATTTATACTTGTGGAGGGACATTACAAGGACTAAATGGCACAATAGAGAGTCCTGGCTTCCCATATGGATATCCAAATGGTGCAAACTGTACATGGATCATTGTAGCAGAAGAACGCAATAGAATACAGATTGTGTTCCAATCCTTTGCTCTGGAGGAAGAGTACGATTATCTAGCGTTGTATGATGGGCAGCCTCATCCTGCAAATTTTAGGACAAGGTAAAGATTCTTTTGCATTGATTGTAATGTGACCACAGAACCTCTTGCTTCAGCATTTGATCTGATTTTATGATAGTTGCAGTTTGTGGATGTTTTTTTTCTTGTAATGTATTGAGCAAATTTCAACAGTTTGGCAAGATATTTTCCTATGTGGGAATTTATACTCACATTACATACAACTTTGATATTATTTATACTAAAGGGTTTCCAAGCAAATATTCAATTTCTATACCTGCGGGAAGATTAGAAAATCCCGTCCAATTAATGAGTGGCACAGTTGGTAGCATTGCTGCCTCAATGTGCCAGGGACCCAAGTTTAATTGCAGCCTTGAGGTGACTTTGTGGAGTTTGCACATTCTCCCTGTGTCTGTGTGGGGTTGTTCCGGTTTTCTCCCACCGTCCGGAGATGTGCAGGTTAGGTGGATTGGCGTTGCTAAATTGCCCATAGTGTCCCAAAATATTTAGGTTTGGCAGATGAGCAGGGTAAATACGGAAGTAAAAGCAAATTATTGCAGATGCTGGAATCTGGAACAAAAGGAGAAATAGCTGGGAAATCTCAGCAGATTGGGCAGCATCTATAAGGAGAGAAAAGAGCTGACAAAGGCTTTGACAAAGGACATGCTTCGTCAAAGGGTTATCTGGACTCAAAACTTCAACTCTTCTTTCACATGCTGCCAGATCTGCTGAGATTTTCCTTTTTGTAAATACAGGGATAAACTGGGCAAGAGTTGGTGCAGACAAGATGGGCTGAATGACCACCTCCTGCACTGTAGGGATTCTATGATTAATCGTTCGTGTTGTGATTTAAACATTTTCCTATGTTAATTTCGAACGCCAAGGTCAATATTACTTGGTTGTCACTTTCGATATATAAGATGCTATAAAGCATCAGATTTATTTGTTCCCCCTGTTCAAATAATGTTCCAAGCAGTCTTTTTTAAGATATATGGCAACATTCCCAAGTTATTTGGTAAAACTATTTGATGCAAGTGAAAGGATTAGTTTTGTATACGGTAGTTGATGTGCTGTGAAACAAGGTTTCTATATCTCCACACTCTGAAGCTTTTGCATCATTTGATTAGTTGAATCTGTGTGACAGATTCAATCCATACACAATTAGAAAAAATGTTTTAATTAAACCTGTTTGAATGTTTCCATCAAGTCCAGCCACACATGATACTGCAGTATTATAATTGTACTTTGGAACAGGTAGATGGTTGCAGAATTTTAATAAGTGTTTAAGAATGAGCTTCATGGTGAGTGAAAAGGGAAAAAAAAAGACAGTTTTTTGTCAAATTGCAGATTTCCTGCAAAATTAAAGTTAAATTATACCAGTTTGTTGGAATTGCTAAATTCAGCTGAAAATGTGAAATATTATTGGAACCTAGGTGATCAGTGAGGGAGTGTTTAAATTCCAGGACATGGGTTTAAATTTAAACTGATGGAATGAATGTTGTTTCTCTGTCAGTCACAATTGGGCCATCACAATTCATTTCCTACTGACTGACTCTGGACCTACAGCTTGGAACGTGACACCAGCTGATAATCTTGCTGTAAGACGCTGTGGAGTGGTTGGTGCAAGAAATTGGGAAAAATGTATTACACCCATCCCAGTCGTGCTTGCTCTCTTGAGCTGGAGGCTTAATAAAAACTTTAATGGGGCAAAGTGGAAACATCTTTCCTCTGTACCTTAGATACACTGAGAAAAATTCTCATTCTGTCAGACAAGCAATCCTCTGCTGGGTGAGTTCAATTTTTAAAAAAATCTTTTTGAATCCGACAGTGCAGAAGGAGACTTGTGCACCAACCACAATTCCATCCAAGTCCCACCCCGACCCCCCAGCTAGTACTCCAACATGGCCAATCCATCTAACCCACACATCTTTGGACTGTGGGAGGAAACATGAGCACCCAAAGGAAACCCAGGCAGACACGGGGAGAATGTAGAAACTCCACACAGACAGTGACCCAAGCCAGCAATCGAAACTGGGTCCCTGGCGCTGTGAAGCAGCATTGCTAATCACTGTGCCGTTGTGCGATCCCTCCTTCGTTGACTGCAGTGAAAAACTTGCTGATTGGTAAGGAAAGGATTGTTTGAAATGTAATGGATTGTTGAGTGAAAGCAATAGGTTAAATTTAAATATAATAAATATTGTTAAACTACAATGATTGTGAAGAAAATTATTCATTAGAGAATGACTTTGTTTTAGTTGTTGGATACTGGCAACATTTGAAGACTTAAGATTTCTAAATTTTGATAAAATCAAACATGCATAATTTAGTTGTATTAATTGATGCAGCCCAGACATTGTGCTCTTTAATAGTAGTTGTAAATGCTTCATAATTATATGGAATCACTTTGCTTTTTTAACAAAGGTATTAAAATTAAACAACTTGTTAAAATAGCACAGTTTAATATAGATAAGTCTTGGTCAGTAACTTTTTCTTATTTCCCTAAAATTTAAATGTGTTCATTACCTTTGCATCTCACAATGAATCTTTGCTGCGTTTCATGTTGAATTGAGGAGAGCTGATTAAAAATGGGATGCGATGTGGCAAGAGGAAAATTGGGGGAAATGTTAAATGGTTCAATTAGCTGGTTTCAAAGTTATTAAATAGAATGCACACACAGATTTCCCAACTTCCTGTGTGTTGGTTGCTCTGTGGAAGCACACTTAAATTAGTATAACATAACCAGGATGAAGTTCATTAACGTACTGAAATCAAAAGTTCAAGACAGTAAAATGTTGTTCTTTTTAGTCATTTGAATTTGAATGGAGTTATCCATTTCAATATCTGATAAACTGATCTTACAACTGGCCCAAGAAATTCAGTGCACATAAAGAATACATCTTTCTAAAAGATTGAAGAATGTGTGTCCGTGACTGTTATGCAGTGGTGAATACCGGTAGGTAATACACTGACCAGAACCTTCTCCATCTTAAACATTTCCTGCTTTTGAGACCTTGTGGGAGATCTCCATGAGCATTCTCCAGTTAAGGATAGCTGACAGGCTATGGATGCTTGAGTAATGAAAGAGGAGGCTAGTCAGCAGCCTGACTGAGAAAGCTAAGTGCTGTTCAGTCAGATGGCGAGCAAGTGAGTGTTAGAAAACAAATGCTCCATGTTCAGTATTCCAGCCATTTTCTTACCTACTGGTGAGGAAGGTTATAATCATGTGACTTTCACAGACAAATGCCAATCAACAGTTGATGTCATTTTGTATCATATCAGGGTGAGTGGTACCTTGGCTGCCTTCACTTGAACCTCGGATGAGGAGATATTGAGAGAACAGCAGTTGGATGGCAGAGTTCAGTACACAAGAAACAATGTTTGCAATATAGGGTGCACAGACAGAAGCTGAGTTTGCTTGGAATGCTGGAACTTCAGAGCTCAGGCTGTAGGTCAGCTGGTAACAGAAATCGGCTAGAAGTTGTACTGCCAACTCCATTTGGTTGTCGGTGACTGTCAGTAAACGCTGCCTTCAGCGCCTTTGCCTCCAGATTCGACCAGGGCTCAGCTGGAAACACATCCAGGATATCCCAGTTGGTGGGATACAAATGCATAGGATAAATCATTGGTGGGCTGTCTGTCAGGGTGAACAATTGTACAAGCTTTGCTTGTGATGATGCTAGTCTCTTCTTGGCTTTGTACAGATGCAGGGCATCACTGACTGCACACCCATGGCAATCTATGCACCGTAAGAAGTCTCACAACACCAAGTTAAAGTCCAACTAGTTTATTTGATAGTAATCCCACAAGCTTTCAGAACGCTATTCCTTCATCAGATGTGTGGAAGAACCTTGAAGTGTTGTGAGACTTCTGACTGTGTTTTATCCCAGTCCAATGCCAGCATCTCCACATCAATCTGTGCATTCCCAGATGAACCACACACATATTGGTTAACTTTAAGGGCTTCAATACAATTGTGCAACCACAAAAAGATAACTCAGTAAGTTTGTGTAAGGTTCTCTGGAGCTTCCAGGACACTTTCATCTCTCAGCAGTCCAAATTCCTGACATCTTCAAACATGGAACCAATCTTAAAGGGTGGCTGCTAGGGGACAAGAAAAACCCACTTCAAACCTGACTGATACCTTTCAGAAATCTGCCCAAAGAGAGCACCAACAACATGTTGAATGTCATACGCACATCAAATTTGTGATGAAACAAACCATCTGTATGTTCAGGGTGAAAGAAAGGCCTTTTTAAAAACTTTATTCTTTAATAGGATGTGGGCATTGCTGGCAAAGCTGGCATTTGTTGTCCATTCCTAATGACCCTTGAGAGATAATGCTGAGTAATGTTCTTGAATGACAGCAGTCCATCTGGTATAGATTGGGGTGAATGGCTTGCTCAGCTGTTTTAGATGACCAATCAAAAATGTTGTTCTGGGTCTAGAGCCACATGTAGGCCAGGCCCAATAAAGAGAACAGACTTCCTTCCCTGAAGTACACTAATGCATTAGATGGGATTATACGACAGTTGATAATAGTTTGACTAGCTTTCAATTTCAGATGTATTCACAAGAAGAGCAAAATTTAATTTAAATTCTACCAGTTGCCGAAGTGGAATGTGGACTCATACCATCCCTCTTAGTGGGCTCTCGTAATTATTAATCCAGTTAATTTACCATCTCTCCCATCGATAAAGAAATAAAAACCTATGCGTGTACAAATGGATTTTTAAATTGCAGTTGATCAGTGAGATGGCCTCTTAATACAAAATCCAAAAATGACATTCCATTACTTTTTGAAGAAAAAGTTTGGAATCAGAGGACAGAATTTTCCTCGGCACATGGGAACAGGTTTAGAATTGAAGGCTGGAAATATAGGGGCGAGTTGAATTAGAGTGAGTCCCTGACACATTGCTACTACAAGGATAGTTTCCCAGATCATCTGCTTGCTCTGTGAACCAAATTAAAAGTTCAAGTCCCATTGAGTGTGGTTTTTGTTGAGTTGCAGAGTGGCTCTGCCCCAGCAGATGGCTAGGCCATCAACTCCATGGAGTAGACCTCCTGTGACTATCACAATGATCATGAGAGGTTCCATACCTCATATACTGATCCGTAGGCTGGAAAAGCTTCCCACAAAGCCTCAACAATTCCCTAATCGGAAGCTGTCTCCACTCTGTAGGGTCTGATGCTCCCCCCCCCCCCCCCCCAAAGAAAATGACCCCTTTATGGACACTATTATGAAACATCCTCACGATTCCAGACCTTAGCAACTGGTCTTTCTATTCAATGAGATGGTGTTGGCTGCAAGCCTTGTAAAATTCAACCCAAGGTTGAATATTTTAAATCCTGAAGTTGTTTCCAGGCTTTATTTGCCATAACTTAAATGTCTAAGATTAATCTGAAATATGCCCTTGTGCTGTGTGATTTTCATTGTCATCGCAATTTAAGGTCAGCTATTCTTATCTCACCGCCAAGGCAGATTGTCCAATTTTAATATATGCATCATGGATCATAGTGATAATATGATAAGATTTGTTAATGTGGAAGAGTAAAGTTATTAAAAAAATATATAAACCCACTATTTTTATTGAAATCTAAATGTCAGTGTTTTTCATTTGATCAAAGAATTGCAAAATAGTCATTTTGGAAATGAATTTCCTTGTTCTTTTAACCACTGAATTTTCTTGCTGCTAATGTGCAAATGACCTCAACACCATGCACTTTGTTAATGAATTCCCTCTACATCATTTAGCTTCCTTCACATTATATTCCCTCTGTGGACCAAACTACCCGTCGTCCCTCTGTACAATGGTTAGGTTGCTGTATCTTTAAATACCTTCAGATGCCCCAATGTGAACCCAATTAAAACCATCTACTTATGCAGAGTGGTGATTGTCTTTGCTGAAGCAACCAAAATCTTGTTTCAATTCAACTACGTTGTTTTGTACTATCATGTCTTTAACATAATGTGAAAATGCTGGTGTTGGATTGGGATGGGCATTGTCACAAGCCTCTCAATACCAGGCTAAAGTCCAACAGGTTCATTTGACATCCATGAGTTTTTGGAGCACTGCTCCTTCATCGAATGAGTGTCAGGAACTCAGTTCCAGCAGCACTGCAAAGGTTTGTGATACCAAACAAACTTGTTGGGCTTGAACCTGGTGTTGTGAATTTTTAATATAGGAAAATGCTTCAGAAATGCAAGGAATTGGGGGGGGGGGATGGGGTGGAGAATAAAGAAGATATGGGACAGAAGAAGATTTTAGGAAGGATGTTGATCAAAGACTTTGGTTGGAATTTTATTAGCTTTCCTGCCCCGATTCTGGGGGCAAGTGAGGCTTGAAAAAAACAACACTCTCCATTGACCTTGGGCAGGATTGTACAAACCTCGGGCGGAAGTGCTGGTAAAATTGCACCTTTTGAGCCAAGAGGCAGTTTTATGGATTGAGCTAAAAGAAGAGAGTGAGAGAGAATTGAGCTGGGTGGGGGTGATGGTGTTAAGTAGAGTATTCCTGAGCAGAGTCCAGTGACTGAAACACATGAAGAAAGAAAATTACAGCAGAGGAACAGGCTCTTTGGCTCTCCAAGCCTACACTGACCATGAATAACTTTAAAAAGGAGGTATTGAGGCCAATGTAAGGCAGCAACCATGGGATTAATGGGTATTATGATATAATTGAGTGAATTTTCACCCCGGAACTGAGTTTCACCTACTGGAAGAATAGATCAAGAAATACCCATTGGATAAGGTGTAATATTTTCCATCTTCTATTTCTGCCAGGCTCCTGGAATGCAATGAACAGCTACCAGTTTGTGTGCGAGCACAATGTTTCTTCATCCATGATCTTTATCAACTATCTCATCTTGTGTAAAATGGAATTCCACTTCTTTTCCATTACTAAACTTTCCTCCAAGGAACTCAGTTTTTCTTCCATTCTAAAACTACCCCTTGTAATGATATAACAGTCCATTTTAATTTGAATACTTTTCCCAAATATGGGAAGTTAATGAAACATATTTCTGGCATTCCCTTCAGGACCTAAAAATATATTTAGTTTTTTTTTGTCTTTTTGTTTCACCAATGGCTATTTTCTCTCCTTTACTCTGTGTTTTGTCAGATTTTGGCTGATGAAACTAAAAACTCAACTCAAAATATTTCCCAATTCGTTGACCCATTTACATTTTTAAAAAAAAGTACCTTAAAATGCATGATAATTGCTCTGAGGGCAACGTTCAAGGTAATGTTGGACCTGACAAACTCCAGCAGCCGAGCTGTCTTGGTTTATTAAGATTGTGTTATAGACAGTTAGGCCCTTGCTGCACACCTCTTCACCCCTTACCAACTCCTCACTAACTGTGTGTTCGTTTCCAAGCCTTGGAGAGGATATGATTTTGTAAATTGTTCTGCTTTACATTGTTTATTGAATTCCAAGGTAGCTTTGAATCAGTGGATTTTTTGGATTTCTAATTGGCTTCAAATCCAGTTTAAAATGCTAATGTGGTTCATATTGCCGTGGAAATCAGTTTTGAGAGTGGAAGAGACTATAGGAAGCCATTGTAGGATTAGGCTATAGGTTTTCCGAAAGATTCCCTAATTCTCACAGAAAAACCAGCATGAAAGTATATGAAGAGAGAGTAGAGGAAGGACAGAGAGATGCTTTACTTAGATGGAGTGACTGTATTAACTTACATCATGAAAGTGAGTTCAGGAATTAGATGTTAATCTAGCTGAAAATTGGAGAAGTACCCAAGAATCACTTTGGACTGCTTCTTCAGGATTGAAGTGTCCATTTAAAGTATAATCATGGTGGGAGAATTTCTGGTTTTTTTTTCTAATGTCAAATGGGGATAATTTCTGTCACTTGGAACATGCATTACCAATAGAAATGTGCTCTGATGTGATGCTTTTGGTTTGTTGCAGTAAAGTCTTAAAATTTGAAATCTTGTGCATTCCTTCAAGGTAAACTATTTTTTTTAACTTAAAGGTTTTTACAGGGATTGTAACACCGTCAATATTGACAACCAGCTCTTTGATCTTGTTGTTTTTCCTGGTCTTGCAAATGGAGAAAGTAATCTCTTCCTCAATGCCACTTCCCTACGCTGCCTTGATAAAATTGTCCCCAAATCACTTTGACCCAAATATCTCACCTGTACCTTTTCATCCTTCAAGATATCTCTGCAGCTGCTGATCTAATAAACTATTTCCTCCACTTTCTAATATCTTGCCTCCAGTAGATTATTGAATTCTCCTTATTCTATATGTCACCTTGAAATCCTGTTAAGCTGATTGTTGTCTGCACCATAGCTATGACTGTAACAGCACGTTCTGCACTCTCTCCTTTCCTTCTCGATGAAAGGTCTGTTTTGTCAGTATAATGCGCAAGTATGATGTAGAGATGCTGGTGTTGGACTGGGGTAAATACAGTAAGAAGCCTCACAACACCAGGTTAGAGTCCAGCCAGTTTATTTGATGGTAATCTTACAAGCTTGCGGAGACAAAGGAACAGTGTTTCCAAAAACTTGTAAGATTACCATCAAATAAACTGGATGGACTCCAACCTGGTGTTGTGAGACTTCTTACTAATGCACAAGTATGCCAATACATGTGACAATAATAAATCAAATCAAAAGTAACCTCCACCTTGACTCCAAGTGCAAGGGATGCAGAACTGGAATAAATGTTCATCGCAAGATTGGGCTGGATCTCACCAAGGTTTCTTCAGTCTCACTCTCCTTTGTCAAAACTACTCACTCTTATAGGTCTGACCACTTGCTTGACAGCCAATTAAGCAGCTCAATGCCCAATTAAAGCCCACTTCCCAACTCTCTTGTTATTTTATTGCTGTTGGATGGTGTCACTGCCAAGTTGTGTGGCAGCTTTCCAACAGGGCTGCAGGATTAGGCCTTCATTCACGATCATTCCGTTGTTAACAGTTGTATGTCTGCTACTGCACCCCTGGCACAGGGAGCGTATCCCCCCACCTCGCACCCCCCAGTGGCCCCTATTATCGTACAGAAAAGAAAACTTCACCTTGAGATGTTTCTCCTCGGAAGTAGCTCTCATTCCTCCGATCGTGCCAACAGTGGACTCCTTAATTGGACAACTGCCCTGGTAGTGACCTCTTTGTCAGCCGCTGTCAGTAAATTGTTGTCCAGTGTCTTGCTACACAAGCATTGTCCCAACTCCTGGTCATCAGGTCAAAGCCATGTGATAACCAGGAGAAAATTCAGCTGCATATTGTTGTCTCATTTCCCCCCTACCTCTCCTTCTGCTCCCTTCAAGCTCACAGTATCTTTGAAATGCATGATCTGTTCTCTTAACTCCATTCCCACTAAATTACTTCCTAAAATTCATTTGTGGGATATGGATATTGCTAGCTTGGCCAGCATTTATAGACTCTTTACAGTGCAGAAGGCGGCCATTTGGCCCATCGAACCTGAAGCAAAACAATCTCACCCAGGCCCTGTCCCTATATAACCCCATTTATTAACCTTGCTCATCTCCCTGAAAGTAAGGAACAGTTTCGCATGATCAATCAACCTAACCCGCACATCTTTGGACTATTGGAGGAAACTGGAACACCTGGAGAAACCCAAGAAGGCACTGGGAGAACATGCAAATTCCACACAGACAATTCCAACCTTTTGTAACTGGACTGCTGTGAGTTAGCAATGCTAACCATTGTGCCACCAATTTGTTGTCCATCTCTAATAGCCATTGAGAAGGTTGTGGACAAATGCTTCCCAAAATATTTTTTTAACCTTCTGAAAGCTTGTATTATAAATAGTTCCTGCTGCTCAAAAGCTAGTTGATTGTGAAGGAACTGGTGTTAATGGATTTTATGACTTTGAAGTTGCCTGAGGATTTGGGTTGAGCAGTTATGTTGTCTTAATTGTATTGGGTGCAATTAAGAATCTTTTTTAAAATCAGCTTTGAAGAAATGGCTGAAATGTAGTTTACTTAGTAAGATGTTATCTTTAAACAAAACCCATATCTGGATTTAATTGATTAACCAAATCTATAGAATAGACTTCCTGTGTCAGAGGGAAACCTTTATTTCTGTTCTGATATCATATCAGAGATGTTATTAACACTTGTTCTGCATGGGTTTTGTACCTGGTATTCAGGTTAAGATATGTGCAAGAGAATATGACATGGTTTGTGTAACTGCTTTGCATCTGCAAAGATCTGCCACTTATTCACAATGGAATGTTAATTCCAGAGGCCCACAGAATAAAGAATAGACATTTGTCTTCAATCCACATGATCCTAGTTGCCAGGTGGAGGCGGGGAGGGGTTGGGGGAAGGTGACATTTGATGATGCACATACTAAACCACTGGAAGAGATGAATTTGGATTAATTCCCAAGAAGCAATTACAGAATAATGAGAATATGAAAATGAAATAGAAAAGTATGAGTACTTGTTGGCAGAGTTTTACCACGGCTTCATGATGTGATTTGCCTGACAATGCTCAAGGAATTGTCGGAAATTGAGGAATGAGAGACTTCCACGTTGTCTTCATTGTGTTGTGTTGATTTTGTGTAAACTCTTGCTTAAGTTCTGTTTGATTCATAAATACTAGTTATCCCTACTTTTGTTAGTTTGGCACAACTTTGGACCCGATTGTTTGGAACTTGGAACTTAGAGATTTGAATTAAAATAGTTTTATACCTTGAAAACTTATACGTGCTTGTGCACAGCTCTGTCCAACACAAGATTGATCCCATGGTATGGGTCATGCAGCCTCTTTTTAGCCAGCAGACAATACAGTTCCACATTACCGCTAAAAATGGCAGGCCGTTTGTACGACATTTCATGCTAAGTCTTTATCCAAGTTACTTCATGTTATTCTGCTTTTATCCCTTGAATTTACATTTTTATTACAATTATATCTACTTCCCCTTCCCCTCAAGATTCTGAGTTCACCATTTCAGGAGGTGTGGTAACTATGACCTTTCCATATCTCGTTTTCACGACTGTTGCTCTGTCATTAAAGGTCATAGTTACCACACCTCCTGAAATGGTGTAATAAAAATGTAAATTTACAAATTTCTTGATTTGGAAGTTGTTTTGGCATCGAGCTGTTCATTATCAATTGGGCAGTTTTGGTAATCAGTGATTGTTGCTCTATCCCATCTCTTGCAGGATGGACAAAAGTTATGCTCAGCTCCCTCCACGTGATTTCCTTCCTGCTCTTTTATCATGAGGCTCATGTGACACTAATGTATCTTTTAAGAGATTTTTTTTGTGAATCCTACTTTCGGAGCCTTAGCTGATATCATTGTTATTGGGCTGTCGACAGGAGTCCTTCTATTGCTCCTTAAGTGGCTTAAAAAGCGGTTCTTTATTTTTGCTTTGGGATGTTTATGACTCTGCAATGTTAGGAGGAAAACCGGTTGGCAAGTCAGATGACAGGAGCTCTTTCTTTTCAGATCTGAGCTGCAGGTTTTATTTTGGAAGTGAGTGGACGTCAAACTGAAAGTTGTCTCTCACTGTCTCCCTCTCCCTCCCAACACTGAGTTTTGGAAGTTCTGCTCATTTGCTGAAAGCAAGGCTAATTACCATCCTGGAACAATGGTGGCTTGACCAGACAGTTTCCCTGGTGTTCAAGCTGTTTTGGCTGTATCAAGAGGGCTGCTTGAACTTAGAAAACTGGGAGTTTTCAATTCTCAATGCCAGTAACCCGTGAAATTTGTTGGGTGAAACCAATGGAAAATGTTTTGTCCATGGCAAGGTTTTGTTTGACTGGAACATCTTTCACAAATATAACAAAGGTTACACATGATTGTTCAGTTGTGTGTAATTGATAAAAGTTATGAATTTTCTTTCCTTACATGTGATCTATATTCTTAAATAAACTTTGTTTGATAAAAGCTCCCTAGTGGGTTATTTGAATCATATGAGGTAAAATACATCATGCCTCTCCTGGCCAAATTCAAGGTGCAAAACTTATGATCCAGGTGGGCTCCCTAAAACACTGGAGTCTCTGACCTGAACCACAACACTCAACATTATGCTCTCTGTGGGGGAAGATGGCTTTTCTAGTTATGAGGATTGGGAAGTTTTAAAGTCAGCTTCCCCTTGCCTGTGTGGTGGGCTGTCGGCAACGGACAACTGCTACTTAATTCCAGCATCAACTGGGACACGCTCATGCATAGTTGGGAATTGTATTGTTTGCTCTATGGTCACAGTGTTGATCTCATTCGCAGTCACTGGGGCTGGATATTGAGGCCATTCTGATTCTGGGATGCTCTCTTGCCTATCCTTCATGGGAGGCATTATGGTAACTATCTGGTTGGTGAGTCTGACCAATGATAGCTTTCTGGCACCTGTAATAAAAATGGATGAAAATGCTTTGCAGGGAGAGAAAGCCAGTTCAGAGCTGAAATTCCAATCAGATGCTTTTTCCTGTTTGAGCTCCTGGGGACTTGCAGTTATGGACAGTTTATGATAATAGTTGCCTTGATGTCTTCTATTATTGAGGAAATTCAGAACTGCACAAGAGCATCTCCACTCGAGAACAAAACTGGTTCAGATAACGTGCATCAGCCACCGCAATTTAGTGGTCCCAGAACTCTGCTTATGGATGAAAGCTGGATTTTTCCTGGCTTATAGATCATGTTTCTCTTGTTCAAAACCATGATCTCTCAGCCATGTTGCTTTGGCCAATACAACTGTAACACTGGGCTCCTGTGTCCAAAGCTTGTGAGGATGATATGGTCGCTCAGTGGTTAGCAAAACTGCCTCACAGCACCAGGGACCTGTGTTCAATTCTGATCCGGGACATTGTCTGTGTGGAGTTTGCACATTCTCCCCATCATCTGTGGATTTCCTCCGGATGCTCTTGTTTTCTCTCAGTCCAAAGATGTTTTGGGTTAGGTTGATTGGCCATGCTTTGGTGGGATTGTGATCAGTGCAGGCTCAATGGGCTGAATGGCCACCTTCTGTACTGTCGGGCCTCTACGATTGCTATGAACTGAAATGTCTGCATTCCAATATAAAACTCAGGATCTTTCACTGAACCCAAGATGCATGGTTGTTTGTCTTCTCAGTGTATGGTTTCAACCTCATATAAATCATCTTTGGTTTTCCCGTACATTTAGGTATTTTAGCTTTGCAGGGTTTTCAAAAGTGTCTCATTCTGTTTCGTTGACAGTATTGGACAGAAATTGCAGGACATGTGGAGTCACTTTCCTCCACAACACTGGAATGTTCAGTCCCCCGAGCGATTCGGGATATTGCTTCCCTAGGCCTGGATGTTCCTGTATCTATTCTGTTTGACTCGCTGGACTGTAGGTTTGCTTTCTGCCTTTAAAACGGACCTGAACTGCACACAGTGTTCAGACTGCCTGACAATCTGGTTAGCTTTCTCAAGGGTTAGATCTTCCTTTATTGTAGCATGTCTGACAGCGCACTGATCACTACCTCTGTTCCTAGTTTATCCCTGATAAAATCAGATTTTAAGTCTCCCTATTTGCAGCGTTTAGGCATCTTGTAAGCTCGTTAATTAGAATCAACAGATTCTCCAGGCTGCTGGACACGCTTATGAAATATAACTCTTTTGGGGATTTTGTTACCTCTTCGGTTAAAATAAACATGGAATGATGTTAATATTTATTCAAATTAGCAGATGATCTGTTGAATCCTTGTCTAGAAATAATGTCATCTGCCAAAGCAATGTGTTAACTTGTTCAACTTCTTGTTCTTCATTGGGTGGCACTGTGCTTAGTGCTGTTTCCTATCAGCACTAGGGATTTGGGTTCAATTCTGGTCTCAGGTCACTGTGTGGAGTTTGTACATTCTCCCCATGTCTGTGTGGTTTTCCTCTGGGTGCTCTGGTTTCCTCCCACAGTTCAAAGATATGCAGGTTAGATTGATTGGCCATAGAAAATGACCCTTGCATCGGGGGATTTAGCAGGATAAATGTGTGGGAGTTGGACCTAGATGGGATTGTGATTGGTGCAGGCTCAATGGGCTGAATGACCTCCTTCTGCAATGCAGGGATTTTAGAATTCCATCTTCTTATCCAGATCTAAAGCAATTATGTATCTAATTTTTTTTTCTTTTCTCATCCACGTGGTTGATCTGGGTATTAAATAAGCCCAAGTTAATCTATTAGAGTGGGCTTTTTGGTCAATGGTTAAAATAAGTTTGAAGGTTTAAAATAAGTTCAGCATTTAAGAAGTTTCTGAAATTTAAGATGATGCCACCATTCATTTGAAGAAAAGTGGTTTCCCCGTGCTAACCTGTCTTAGTAAGGTCCTTCTGTAATAATGTTCATGCTCAACCTTGAAAATATATTAAACAAAAGCTGATTTGCATCAACTAGCTGCAGACTTCCGTTTCAACGCAATGTTTGAAGGTCATGAACGCATCAAATCCTAGTCTTGGCCCATTTTCAAAGCTTTTCTTTGATTGAGATTCTTCTCAATTAATTACTGTTTTCTTGTCTGAGCTGTTCATGCACTGAATCATTAATCAGGTTCATCAAGCAGTAACTTCTGACCACTGGACTACTTATACATTTCTCGGGACTTTCTTTATCCTGGATTTAAAAGTTTGTAACTCGTCCCTCCTCAGCCTGCTGATTTGGCACTCTGGGAGTTGAAACTGGACTTCAAGGTTTTCTGCAGCAATGAAGAATTTTAAATTTCTGCCTTCATGTTCCAAGCATTTCCTTGGATCTTGGTGATTTTTCTCCATAGGCCTGCTTTTCAAGCTTTTCTTCAGGTCAACATACTACATCAATTTTTTCTTTAGCCTTGTAGCGTTTTTCCTGCATATTTACAAGGTTTTAGGCTCTCTCGATTAGCTACCATCATGTTGTGAGGTTTTGGTTACCATTCAGTAGGCCTTAATGAAGTTTTTATCTTCTTGAGGTGAATTCCATGTATTTATTAATAGCAAGAGCAATGTACAAGTTTATGGTAAAGATTTCAAACTAGGAGCTGTTTGCTTGGCTCTATTCAACACTCAACTGACCGCTAGGTGCAAGTCATGTGTTCTCTTGCTGTACCCATGTTAGTCTTCCACATCATTTATACTACATCTTTCATCTCAAAGGACAAGGGCGACAGATGTATGGAAATGTCACCACCTTTAAGTTCCCCTCCAAGTCATGTGGCACTCTGACTTGGAACTATATCACCTTTGCTTCACTAATGGTGGCTTGAAATCCTGGAACTCCCTTCCTAACAGCACTGTAAGTGTACCTGCAACAGGTGGACTGTAGCAGTTCAAGGCAGCATCTCACCATTACCTTTCCAAAGGCAATTAGGGATTGGCAACAGATGCTGGTCTAATCCATGATGCTCGTATTCCATGAATGAATTAAACAAAAAAAATCTCTTTTGCGTTTCCAAAGTCTTTGTCACCTCATAATTATCTTCTATCATGACTCCAGTCAGATGTCTGCCCTGCTGAAACAGCCCCGACAGAAGACAAAAATGGCATTCTGATTGTGCCCGTCATGCAGGATCCATTTTGACCCCTCTATCATCTTTTTCATTACTAACCATACTATCCTACAATACACCTTTAAATTGGACAACTCAGTGGGGCCACCCATGTTTGGTCCGTCTTAATTAATCAATTTCAGTCACAGCCTCGCTTGCAGTTTTTTTTTCCTCTTCCTGTCCCACACCGTAACCTCTGGAATTCCTTAAGAACCTATCCTTGGCACCCTTCTCTTCACTGGCATGTTACTCTTTGGCGACATCATTGAATGACATGAGGTGAACTTGCACGTGTATACCGACAACATCCAAATCGATTTCCCCCCCCCCCCTTCAACTTCTCTAAACCCTTGCACTGCCCCTGCATTGACAGCCTACTTGTCTGAAACACTATCTTGGATGAACCACAATTTCCTCCAGTTCAACAGTCTGAGCACTCAAACAAATGTTTTTGGCCCGAATGTTTTGTTTCCTCAATTGATTTGGCTTTTCTTCCTTGAATGATGCGTCCGATCGAACCAAACTATTGACAGCCCCTGCCTTATTTGATTTGATTGTTGTCACGTGTATTAGCATTCAGTGAAAAATATTGTTTCTTGTGCGCTATACAGATAATGCACACCGTTCATAGAGAAGGAAACGAGTGCGGAATGTAGTGTCACAGTCATGGTTAGGTATCGAGGAAGCATCGACTTAATGTGAGGAAGGTCCGTTCAAAAGTCTGGTGGCAGAGGGAAGATGATGTTCTTGAGTCAGTTGGTACATGACCTCAGACTTTTGTATCTTTTTTCCAATGGAAGAGGGTGGAAAAGAGAATGTCCAGGATTTGTGGGGTTCTTAATTCGGCTGCCTGCTTTGCTGAGGTAGTGGGAAGTGTAGACAATGAATGGGAGATTGGTTTGCATGATGGATTGGTCTACATTTATGTCCTTTTGTTGCAGTCTTGGGCACAGCAGGAGTCATAGCAAGTTATGATACAACCAGAAAGAATGCTTTCCATGGTGCATCTGTAAAAGTTGATGAGAGTTATAGCTGACATGCCAGTTTTCCTTAGTCTTCTGAGAAATTAGAAACACTGGTGGGTTTTCTTAACTATAGTGTCAGTGTGGGAGGACCAGGACAGGGTGATCTGGACACCGAAAACTCTAATTAGCCCGTAGATGAGTTTCAGCACAAAGGTGACTTATTTCCCTTGATTGTATACCACTGCCTGCTTCTGAAGACCACCTCAGTCCCTTTTGTTTCCTCCTACAGACGTGACTCTTTTGATCCCTCACTTTTGATATTGAATCCAGTCCCTCAATTCCTCCAAAAGTAAATTCCTTTCATGGCCTTGCAGTTTCGTATCTCCCTGTTTCTACAATGGATGCATTTCCCTTCTCTTCCGACAGATCTAATCTCCCGTGCATTCCCACGCTACTTTTTCCCCTACAACTGGTGATTACATTTTCAGTTGAACACACTGGAATTTATAAATTTTGCCTCCTCGTTGCCCATTTTCCTTTAGCCCTCTTCGTTTCAAACCCATGTTTTCGACCAATCATTTAGTTATTCCTTGCAGTATCTCTCTTATTTGGCTCAGTACTCGGTTCTGTCTGGATTAAAGGTTGAATTTTAAATTTGTTTCTCAAGTAAAATAAAATCATGCAATTAGTAATAATATGTTGGTCACAAGGACCAAGTTGCTTGCCCAGCAGATTAACTTTAATGCAAGGCACCAAACCTTAATTTAAAAGAGAACTGGATAAATAGTTGACAGGAATATAAACCAAGTAAATGGGAACAAGAATGGAACCAGAGCAGATCACTTTAGTTAAAGACTTGTACCAAAATGCCCTTGTTCCTCCACAATTCATATGCAATCTATCTTTGATGATGCCTTGTCCCGCATGTTATTGCAAGAATTCTTCTCGACTCCTAGAGATAGTTAAGCCAAGCTCCAGGACATCTATCTAATTTAACATCTCTGTTATTCAGGGCTGGGCAGTTATTTTCCACAGCTGATGGTTTCATTGATCCAGTAGTGGAGAACGAATTGTGTTCCCTTTGGTATTTGATCATCTCTGTCTCTTTATTAAGTGAAATCCTCATCTATCTAAGGACCAAGGAGGAATGAAATATAATTGCAAGAGATTGCTATTTCCTGTACTTCAATTTATTTGTCATTTTGAATGTACTGTGTACAGATGCTTTTGAACTCGTGCAATTTTCTCCCATCAAATACTGTCACAGAAAATAAATAGTGGGGAATTGTTCCATTGATTAGTGAATCGGAGATTGTATTTGATGGTGGTGTGTGGTTATATTGGATTATGAAGAGAAAAAAATGGGCAAACGCCCTGAAAGCTGAATCCTCTATCCGTGCTACTTGCGTGATTCACCTCTCTGCTCGTGTACAGAATCAACATCTAGGGTGCAATCTTATTACTTGTTCATGTCCCATTGTCGTGCAGTCAGGGAATTTGGTGACGAGCCAAATCTCCGCTGCTCATGAGAGGACGTGCTGCTGGAATGAATGGTAGGAGTATTCCAGTTCTAGATTGGTGTAGTGAAAGGCCGTACCTTTCCTGTATCCTATGTTTGCTTTGCACCTTCATTGTGAGGAGTGATTTAATGCAAGATCTGAGTTGGGCGTGCCATATTAACGACCCTTCTGATGTCATTGCAATTCTTACGATGTTTAACCGTGTCTTGCTTGCAATACTTTAGATATTGTTTTCCAATGCCCTTCTATCCCACTGCTGCCTGGCCACCTGCTTAAAGACTATTATCCCCCACCACGAGCCACCCCAATCCCCTGATAGGGACAGAGCATCACCCCTTCTGAATCTCCCTCCACTTGGACTCCTGTGCAAGGTTTGCAAAGCACTGCCTACCTGTGTTCAACAGGCGAAGTGCACCTCTCCTTGAGGAGCGTCAGAATGGGAGCAAGTCCCTTGAGCCTGTTCCAATGAGATGATGATGGCTGATCTGAAATCCAACGTGAGATACATCCATGATGCAATTTAGACACCATTTTAAGGACCCTGATTAGACAAATTTGCCAATGAACAGAACAACAGTCCCCTCGAGAAAGCTGATGAGTCACAGGGACCAAGTTGCTTGCCCAGAGATTAACTTTAATGTAAGGCACCAAACCTTAATTTAAAAGAGAACTGGATAAATAGTTGACAGGAATATAAGCAAAGAAAATGGGAAAAAAAATGGAACCAGAGTAGATCATTTTAGTTAAAGACTTGTACCAAAATGCTTTGAAAGAATTGACTGCACAGAAGAGAATCAGGTGAATGAATGCTAAAAATGGATAAACTGCATCTTTTGATGTAAAACAGGATGTTGTTGTGCCTTTCAATATAACAGGCACAATTAAAGAGGAAGAAAGTGGAAAATAAAATGGATAAGTAATGGAGATACTCAAATGTGGGTTCCTTCTAAAGTGGTGAGTAGTTTGAGCTAAAAAAACATCATATATAGTCACAAAATCATACATTTTGTCATATATAAAAATAGCACTGATTGCACTGCAATAAAAATGTGCAATGATTGAGAACAAGATATGGTCAAATTTATTCTAAATTCCTTTTTGCCATTCAAGTAAGAGCTAACCTTGTAAATTTTATCCTCTGAGTTTCTGTTTGTCTGCTGGGAGCAGGCAGCGAGAAATTGAATGCACACTTGCACATATAAAATGATGAACACACGCCTCAATTTCTGCTACGTGCTTCTGGTGGGTAAAGCTCCATGCCACAAGCATCAATTCTTTCAATTATGCCTCATACATTTCTCATAGGAATTACACTCCAGTGGACAACAAATCTAAAAAGCTAATCATATTGGAAATGGCTAAGCTTTTCATTTGAAGGACTACTTCATTACTGGAGAATAATCTACATCTTTGGAAAGCAGAACCAGTCTTATCATGGGATTCCAGTGAGACTGAAACTGGACTTCCCAGTCAGTATTTCAGGTGACATCCCTTTAGGGCTTTTTCCACTCCACTGCCTGAGCTTCAGTGAAAGTTTGCCAGAATCTCAGGCTGTTTGTGAACTGGAATATTGCCAATAGTAGCAACAAAGGAGAAAAGCTCTAAGGAAATTCATCCCCAGTACAGCCTCAAGGCTCAATTCACAAAATACTCATTGAAATCAAATGACGTGTGACTCTTCCTTGCTTGAGAGACAGATGACTAGCAGAAGACAATCCAGTCAAGAGGAGAGTGAATTTCAGGTATCCTTTGGACACCCAAGACTATCTGATTCAGACATACTTATCAGCCAAGGCTTCTGATGCTTTCGAATCACTTTTTCACCTCCCCACTGGCCCTGATTTGTGACTGGGGCAGGAGGTGGGGGGACAGAATGAAGGAGTTTAAAATTTATTTAGGGGATGTAGATTTCACTGGCCTGGCCTGGCCTGGCCAGGCCAGCATTTATTGCTGATCCCTCATCTGCGAAAATGGTGGTGAGTTGCTTTCTTGAACTGCTGCAGTCTCTGATGTCGATAAAATGACCGTGCTGTTGGGGAGGGAGTTCCAGGATTTTGACCTAGTGGCAGTGAAGAACGTATGTCCAAGTCAGGATGGTGACTGGCTTGAGAGAAACCTCCAGCTTTTAGTATTTCCAGATATCTGCTACCCTCTCCTAAATAATGGAAGTTGCAGGTTTGGAAGGTGCTGCCTAAGGAATGTTGGTAAATTGTTGCAGAGCAATGTCGTTCATTGGTCCATCTGATTAGTTTGTCCAGATCTCAAAATCTTATTAAATAACTCAGGTGGCCCAAATGACTTAATATAAAAGACAATTGTTGATGTCACTCTCCTTTAAACAATTTTTATTCATTGATCGTTACTTTCAGTTTCCTATTGACAAGCCAGTTCGGCATTAAATGCATTTGTCATAATCATCTTCAGAACTTTCACTAGTCAAATGCCTTCCACTGGAATTGCAGACAATCAATGACTCAACTCTTGTCGCAAATTTGTTAGACTTCATTCTGTACACAATATATGAAAGAAACACATTGAATGTTGGCTAGCCTTTGTGGCATTCTTGTATCAAGTTAATATCCCATAACGTCCTTTCTTTCTAGTATTTATCATTGTAATGTATACAGTCTCCATTTTATCTTGGGAGTGATTTTATTCCATTTGAAAATTCTGCTGCTCAAAATGACAATCAGCGTGGATACCAGTTGCATTTGATGCCTGACATTTGTGCCAGAGGACTGATAATTAATTTAAAGTTTATTTATTAGCCACAAGCAAGTTTACGTTAACACTCCCCTTGTCACTGCACTCCGGCACCCATTCGGGTACGCTGAGGGACAATTTAGCATGGCCAGTGCACCTAACCAGCACGTCTTTCAGACTGGGAAGAAACTGGAGAGATCTGGAGCACTTGGGGGAAATATGCAGACACCATGCAGATAGCGATCCAAGCCAGGAATCAAACCTGGATCCCTAGTACTGTGAGGCAACAGTGCTAATCACGATGCTATTGAAAATCTAGAAAAAAGTGATGCATAGTTGATGAGCATAGACTTTTGATATCTAGTGTCGATTTTTAACGATTTAATTATATCCAATACTCATTGAACAATATTCTTTAAATTGCTGAAAACAAAAATTTCATAAGTTTCACAATTTAATGAAACATGTATTTTTATGACTTGGTTAATTTGCTCAAGTTATCAGTGACTTCTGACTCAAAACAAAACTCAGAAGTTTTTTAATCATGTTTTTGAATGATTCCCCAGAACCTGAAACAAGACTGTTTATTTTTCCTATCTGTTGCCGTAATGATGTTTACGAATGTGAATGCGGCTTTTATTGTTTCTTGTTATTGTATCTATTACTTCAGCAATTTACCTATCAATATACCTATATTGTCCCCAAGTTCAATGAGAAAAAGCTAAGCCAATTCTCTTCCCTACAATCAAATTGGAAAGTGTTCAATACTGAAAGAACAAACATGAAGAAATAATGGAATATCCAATTTACTCGAGAAGTGGAGACAACTTCATAATCAACCAGTGATCAAGTCATGATGAAAGGCTTTTTCACCTGTTGTTGCTGTTTCCAAGTTGTGGAGGGATAAAATGCATGTTATTAGTTTGTTTTTGTTGTTTGAAAATCATTTTCTCCACAGGATATTTCTCTCATGTTCTGAGAAACAATCAAATTCCGTTCACATTGTAATATGAGCACAATGGTGAGATACTTTTGGACGGTAGTCTTCAGTGATGTTCAATTCCCTTTGTTAAGGACGGTTGGCGGTTGTTTAGCATTGCTGCCTCACAGTGCTGGGTCCCAGGTTCGATTCCCGGCTCGAGTCACTGTCTGTGTGGAGTTTGCACCTTCTCCCCGTATGTGCGTGGGTTTTCTCTGGGTGCTCCGGTTTCCTTCCACAGTCTGAAAGGTGTGCTGATTAAGTGCATTGAACCAAACAGGTGCTGGAATGTAACCACTGGGGGATTTCACAGTAACTTCATTGCCGTACTAATGTAAGCCTACTTGTGACTGAGAAATGAACCTTATTTTCTTAATTGTTTTGCTCTATGAGATCCAGTATGTTTAAATAAAGGATTTTGGGTGTTAATGACTTCTTCCATGATAGGGAAAGGAATGTGCGTTTTACAAACTCAGGACATTGCAGAATGATCAGGTTTTGCTCGTAATTCTTCCAATTTGCTCTGCTGCATTCTCTGCCTCCTCTGCCTTGGGAATAGGCAGAAACCAAATTGGATGACTGTTTTGCTGCACGAACGTAATCCTCAACCTCTCTGTGTGGCTCACTGCTTTAACTCTTGCTTTAGCTTTTACTTCCAATCTGATTTTGGCCTGCTTTCTTTGAGAATGAAAAGCTATAGAATTGATTTTAATGGGCAAGGCTCCTGTTTCCCATTCCTGCTGATGGAATTTGTGAGCCATGTGGACTCCGAGAATTCATTTCAATTCTGTCAGAAATAAATGGCTTATTGCAGCTCACTGGTTCTGGGAAATTAGCAAACCTCCTCTTTGAACAGATTAGCAGTCAGCTTCTGGAAAGGGTAGAGAAGTGACTCCGGAAATCGGACAGAATAATAGATGGAGCGGCCGTACTTACATAAGAAATTATGGACTGTTTTGCTATTGACCTTGAGAGGATGCTAACTTTGGCTTCTAAATTGGCAGCGAACAGTAAAATGCATCTTATTGTATTTGATCTGGGTGATGGAACCCACACCATGCTGGTAAAAGTCTAGGTGAGAAATGTAAAAGGAAGACAAATCTATAAGTGAAATCATTCATATAATCTTCAACAATCTCTCAGTGTGAGAGTTTGCCAGGGGCAAGTTTGAACCTCCAAAATTAGTTGATATATCAGACATATAATTCTTGTAGTGTAAGAGGAGGTCATTTGGCCCATTAAGTTTGCACTGACTCTCTGACAAAGCATCTTACCCAGGCTCACTTCTCCTGCCTTATCCATGTGATAAGTCTCATAGCACCTGGTTAAAGTCCAATAGGTTTTTATGGTGGCAAAAGCCACTGGCTTTTGGAGTGCTGCCCCTTCATCAGGTGGAGTGAGAGTTCAATTCACAAACAGGGCATATAAAGACACAAATTCAATTTACAAAATAATGGTTGGAATGTGAGTCTTTACAGGTAGTCAAGTCTTAAATGTACAGACGTGAGTGAGGAAAGCATGAAGTACATGTTAACGAGGTGTATATTGTCTCCAGACAGGACAGTTAGTGAGATTTTGCAAACCCAGACAAGTCATGGGTATTACAAATAGTATGATATGAACCCAAAATCCCCGTTGAGGCCTTCCTCATGAGCAGAACTTGGCTCTCAGTCTCTGCTCAGCAACTCTGTGTTGTCGTGTGTCGTGAAGGCTACCTTGGAGAACGCTTAGAGAAAGCAAACTACCCAGCCTTCAGGAGAATTGTAATCTTGACACCACACAAACCTGCCGCAGCAACCTCTGCAAGATGTTCTGGATCATCGATACGGATGCCATCATCTCACGTGAGAACACCATCCACCAGGTACGTGGCACAGACTCTTGCAACTCGGCCAACGTTGTCTACCTGATATGCTGCCGGAAAAGATGTCCCGAGGCTTGGTACGTTGGGGAGATCATGCAGACGCTACGACAACAGATGAATGGACACTGCTGGACAAGAGTGTTCTCTTCCTGTTGGCAAGCACTTCGGTCATGGGCATTCGGCCTCTGATCTTCAGATAAGCGTTCTCCAAGGCGGCCTTCACAATACACGTCGGTGCAGAGTCGCTGAGCAGAGAATTTTAGCCAAGTTCCACACACACGAAGACAGCTTCAACCAGGATCTTTGGTTCATGTCACACTATCTGTAACCCCCAAGACTTGTCTGGGCATGCCAAATCTCAATAACTGTCCTGTCTGGAGACAACGTACACCTCTTTACCCTGTGCTTAACGCTCTTTCCACTCATGTTGTCTTTACACTTAAGACTTGATTACCTGTAAAGACTTGCATTTCAACCAATATTTTGTAAATTGAGTTTGTGTCTTTATATGCCCTGTTTGTGAATTGAACTCCCACTAACCTGCTGAAGGGGCAGCATTCTGAAAGCTTGTGGCTTTTGCTACCAAATAAACCTGATGGACTTTAACCTGGAGTTATGAGACTTCTTAGAATGTTTACCCCAGTCCAATGCCGGCATCTCCACATCATGACTATCCTTGTAATCCTATGTATTTCCCCAATAATCTCCGAACCAACGCACCTCGGGACATTAAGAGCCAATCCACCAAACATGTATATCTTTGGATACAACACAGTTATTTTTTCTTTTCTGTTATGCAGAGAATATAGTAATTTTCAATAACCAAAGCCAGATTTTGTTAAATTGTGCTTTTATAAACAGTTCCTAATCCAAGTCATTTTAAATGAACAAATTGAAGGGTTTGTGTGCTGCTTCATTCAGTATGCCTCGCCATGCTGATACAACACCTGTTACAAATATTCCGCCCCCCCCACCACGTTGTTTCTTTTCCAATTCCATATCCAGTTTCCAACAGGCTTTTCCTGTTGTTTGACTATATTCAGTTGCCAGCTGATTTTCATCCTGTACAGGTGGGCAAGCTCCAGGTTTGCAGTCTATGGCGAATGTGACAAATGTTAATGAACATAAAAGTGGTTGATAATGTTTTGTTTGTCAAATGCATGAAGCAATATGAAACCAAGATAAATAACTGGAATTGGTTGACAAAATAGCCATGAGTTATAAGGAGAGGCTGGATAGACCAGGACTCTTTTTCCCTGGCACATTGGAGCATGAGGAGTGACCTTGTAGAGATCTATAAAACAATGAGGGGCGTCGATCAGTTAGATAATCAACAAATTTTCCCAAAAGGAGGGGAGTCTAAAACTAGAGGGTGTAAATTTAAGTTAAAAGGGAATGTTGCAAAAGGGTCCAGAGGGGCAATTTCTTCACACACAGGATGGTGAGTGTCTGGAACAAGCTCAGAGGTAGTGATAAAGACAGGTACAATTTTGTTTTTTAAAAAGCATTTAGACAGTTATTTGGGTAAGATGGGTGTGAGCGATTATGGGCCAAATGTGGGCAATTGGGACGGGCTTAGTGGTCTTAAAAGAAGGGAGGCATGGACAAGGGAGGCTGAAGGGCCTGTCTCCATGCCACAAACCTCTATGACAGCAATGCCTTTTATCTAACTGAATACCAGGTTGAGCTACAAGGACGAAATGGATCACTGCTATTCCTCTGGTTCTATCCTCCTGGTAATATTGTTAGTCGATTGCCATGAGCAAATCACCTCGATCATGCCTGTTCAAAATCCAAATCTATCTTGTAGTGTCAGTGGCATCTATACAGTATATGTAATATTTCACAGTTGGCAATTGACAGTACCAAGTCAATGATAGTGATCAAATAAGTTGCTTTGAAGGTTATATTGTAGATCAATAAAACATTTTATGATGTGCTTCAGATAAATGAAGCTCCCTGGATGGATATCAGTTTACTTCATGAAAATAACCCAATTGAATTGTTACAATGTTCTAAACTATAAGAATGAAGCTTGGGCAGTCTCAGTTGAATCCATAAATTGGCTAACTACCTGTAATCCTTGAGATAGTCGATATTTTGTGTGTAGAAATGTTTTACATAAAAAATGTAGAAACATTATAAAGAACAAAACAGCACGGGAAACAGGCCCTTCGGCCCAACGAGCTCGCGCCACCAGCCTGATGTTCCCACCTCTACCCGCAATCCCTGTCCATGTCTCTAGATCTATGGATTAAAAAAACCAAATTTGAGACAATTTAGCGAGAATTTGCTTTGCCAATTAGCCTAACAGCACATCTTTGGGATGTGGGAGGAAACCGGAGCACCCGGAGAAAACCCACGCAATCACGGGGAGAATGCGCAAACTCCCACGGGCACAGGCCCAAATCCATGTATCTGCACAGCACAGCAATAGTCACTGAGCTGCCGTGTTGCCCATCAAATGGTCCAGGGATAATACTTTTCAATAATGGTGAGACCAGGGGACAAATTTTCCTATTCTGCCTACCACGGGAATTGTGGGGACCATAGAAAGGTCTGTTACTCTCAGTGGGATATTTTGATTTTGAGGCAAGCGCAACCGGAAAATCCCATCCCAAGAGTGATTACTCTTGTATAAATCAGACAGCAACTTCTAGTGTCCAAGCAGTCAAACACTGATATCCATAAGATGCTGTTGGACATGCCCAGCATCTTCCACAGGGTGAGCTGTACCAGTTGCTGATAGTTTTAGCATTGAAATATTGATGCAGTGGAATGAATTGGGATACTGGCTTCCTCGTTCTTCACTGAAGATGACTGAAAAAGTTAGGGATGATGTATTGAGGAAGGAGCATTTAACGAGACAATAAATAATAATGACTTTGTAAACTTGGTGAATAAGACCAAAAGGTGTAGGAGCAGAATTAGGCCACTCGGCCCATCGAGTCTGCTCCACTACTCGATCGTGGCTGATATTTTTCTCATCCCCATTCTCCTGCTTTTTCCCCATAATTCCTGATCCCCTTACTAATCAAGAACCTTTTTATCTCTGTCTTAAAGACAGATGGGTCTCCAACAGCCTTCTGCAACAAAAGCATTCCACAGATTCACCAATCTCTGGCTGAAGAAATTCCTCCCCATCTCTGTTTTAAAAGATCATCCCTTTCGTCTGAGGTTGGAAAATCCTCTCCATATCCAAGTCTTGCAGTATCCTATAAGATTTCCCCTCCTCCTAAACTAAAAGAATACAGACTGAATCTTCAACTGCTCCTCATACAATGATCTCTTCATTTAGGGATCTTTCCTGAGAACCTCCACAGCATGTCCTTCCTTAGATTACCAGGTCCAAAACTGCTCACAATACTCCAAATAGAGTCTGATAAGAGCCTTATACAGCCTCAGGAATACATCCCTGCTCTCATGTACTAGTCCTTTCAACAAGAATGATCCCACCTGTGTGTGACTGTTTTAGTGCCGTCTGAGATGTAGTTATTTGTATTTTTTCCTGTTTGCCTGCACTGAGTATGGGTATTACAGCGCTGTCTAACAGTTTTCATGCATTCCTCTCCGTGTGCAGTCCACATTCCCTTGATTTGCCCTATAATATTTAATAGTTTGGGAAACAACAATTCATACAATTCCCACGGTACAGAAAGAGGCCATTCAGCCCATCGAGTCTGCACCAAACTTGAGACCCGTATCCGTACATACTTTACCCACTAATCCTTCTAACCTATGCATTTCAAGGCAATAACAGACAATTTTAGCACAGTCAATTAACCTAACCTGCACATCTTTGGATTGTGAAAGGAGACCGGAGTATCCGAAACCCACACAGACATGAGGAGAATGTGCAAACTCCACACAGACAGTGACCTGAGCCGAGAATCGAACCCAGGTCCCTGGAGCTGTAAAGCAGCAATGCTAACCACTGCTACTGTATTGCTCTATGTTGTAAGGGCTATATGTATTAGAAAGTATTACATTATTCGGTGAAAATAATCATCTAATTTGCAGCTCCCCAGATTAATGTTTATCTTTCCAAGATGAGATGAGTTTGAAAAATTTGCAGATGCTGCCTAATTGCAGTCACAGATGATAATTTGGGACGCTGTATTAAAGTATAAGAAGACATACAGAATAGGTGGATAAGGGACAAAATAAATTAAATAATTAAATCTCTGGTGGTTCTTTCTTTTGGTGAAAGAAATATGGTGGCCACTTTTTCCTGACAAAGTATTAAGGTGGAATGGAGTTGCAAGGCAGAATGAGTCTACAAAATAATAAATAGCAAAGTAGCAGTGGGAATCAATAAGGCCATAAAGAGTACAAGCAAAGTACTACAGTTGATTTCTAAAGGAATGGAATGGAAATGCAGCCAGCCACAGTTAAATCTGTAAAACATGTTCAATCCAGGCATCCAGTCTCATTCGCATAATTAAAATTCCAACCTATCTTCCGGACATAGAATGGCTTTGCTCGCTGCTAATTCTGCCTCTGTAAAATCTAGAAGCAGGCAGAATGGAACCATCTTTCTGACAAAGTCAAAAACTTTGTCCTTTTTTATCTCCATTTACCTGCACCCAATCCCATGTGCATACGCAACTCATTTACCTAGAGGTTTGTTTGTTTGTTCTTCTTTGTCTTTGTTTGAGTATGTGGGGGGAAAAAAACTACTATTTGGTTCTGAGTCTTTGAGGCTAATAGCGTTTATGCACTTAAAAGATAGATGAACGTATGATGGGAAAGTTTAAAGTTTATTTATTCGTATCACAAGTAGGCTTTCATTAACACTGCAGTGAAGTTGTTGCGAAAATCCCCTAAGAACCAAACTCTGGCACCTGTTGAGGTACGCTGAGGGAGAATTTAGTATGGTCAGTGCATCGAACGAGCATAGCTTTCAGACTGGGAAGGAATTGGAGTGCCTAGAGGGATCTGGAGCACCAGCGCACCTTTTAGATTGTGGGAGGAAATCCATGCAAGGCATAGAAGGGTGTGGTGGTGAGATTAGATGAAGTCATGTGAAGCAAAAACATTTATATTAAAAAAATTTGTTGAGTCCAGTGACTTGTTTCAATGCCGTAAAATTCTGTAATTTGTGTTGTAAGATGCACGTACCAAGTGTCAGCATCAGCAGAATAATAAATTGATGTTCAAGGATGAAAGTAGTTTGGTGATGAATCAGATGCGAGGAGAAACATAAGCCTAAAGATGAAGCAACGTATTTAAATCCCACACCTTGGGGCTTAATCTGAGTTGCAGATTGATGAATTTGCCTTGTGTGTGATTGTAGGAGGCAAAATGGATAACTTTAACTTTGTTGACATTAAGCGGGATCCCATTTGATTCATCCAAGTCTAATATCGTGGTTTGGAGTTTATGATCTCGTTCACCCTACTACTGCTGTCTGTTAGAACAGAGAATTTGGCGCTCAGCCAAAGCTTCAGTAAGTGAAGTGAGAGTGGAGATACCCAGCCGTCGGTGAGTTCAGAGTGCTCTGCCTCATGTAAGTGATTGGTTGCAATTCTGACAATGTAAGATTGAAAGAGGAAACCGGGAAGTGAGCACTTGAAAACAGAAATTAAAATTGCTTACTAAAAACATGTAAACAATGATGAAAAAGGACAAATCATGAAACTTCAAGGTGCATCACAGATAATTGTGAAGCCACGTCAGTCTTTGAAGACTGAAGACTGATCTCTAAAGTGACAGGTAGGAGTGCTGAGAGAGAATATTGAAGAGAATATTAGTGTGTATTATCATATAGAATTCAATCAAATATCAGTAAAATCTTTTTGCATTAAAATGCACAAAGAACTTTTCATCTGCATATAAATTTAACATTTTGTTTTCCTTGCTGTCCTTTAGTTACATGGGCAGAATTTTCAGTTCCTTTGTCAGTAGGTTTGAGGGATGGAATGGTGCAGATGGTGGGTGTAAAATGGATTTCCCACTCTACATTCGTTGTAATTCTACAGTGAGATGGACAAGGCCTAGTCCAGCCTTCCACCCTTCTCCCTGCTGAGATCTTAAAAAGCCAATTAATGACAATTTGTCCAGCTTTGATTTTTAGGCTGTGGGTGGGAGTTCAGAGACCAAGGGCAAACCTGAAGTCGCTTCCTTCTGACTACCTACAGCCAGCTGGAGCATTAAATGGTCATGGGAACTAGTCTCAGTACTGATGTGTTTGCCACCTATTTCACAGTTGACGAGAAGGAAAATTCTACCATCTGAAAAATCTTGATCAAAATCTTTTTTATCCCTCAATTGTGATATCATAACACAATATGGCAGAGTATCTTTTACTGAGTATCTGAGTACAAAATTTCTGATTTCTATCATATTTGGAAAAGATTTGACCTGCAATTTTTCATATTCTATATGACTATAAATGTAAAATGCAACTTCCACAATAATTACATTTTGTGACAGATGCATCTATCCACTGCTGCTTAATCCTTTTTTATTTCTCTCGACTCCATGTGATTTATCCCACATTATGTAAGTTTAAAATCATGTTCGATGTTACCTTTTTCTCAGTAATGTACATAAACACAATTTAATTAGCAAAATAAGTGACTAATTAGAAATTCCATTACTGAGGCAGTTCACAATTACACACTTCATTTTTAGCAAAGCTACGTTCATCACACATCATCGTTTACTCCTAACTATAATACTGTATTTTTATGTTGGTTAAACAATGGCAAATAATCTCATGCAATAAATTGAGTGATGGCACTGAACATCAAAGTAATATCACTGAAGACATTCACATGCATCAGTTAATTTAGAGCTGGAATTTTGCAGAGTCAGGAGGATTCCGTGAACGTGAAAAATGCTGGGCAGTATTTGGATGTTGAAGTTCCTCCCTTATTTCTGACAGGCCACATTTTTTTTGGCGGGGTTTGGGAGAGGAGGGGAGGTAGCGCAGCATGATTCACTCAGGAGGAAAACCTAAACTGAGAACAATCATTTAAACTTCGAAAGGAATCAGTTTTGGTTGTTGTAAATGTAAACACGCTTGAAGGGTGGCTAAGGTCTATTAATTGCCATGGCCTTGAGCTTTAAGTCCTCAACTCTTTAAACAGTAAAAGAACAGGAACTGCAATTGTCAATAAATGTTCCAAAAAAAACTCATCTGGGCTGCTTTGGTTGACAGGTCAGTTTGTACAGCAGCTATTTAAGCAGTTTGTTGTTACTTGTTGACATTTGTTTAGGGCTATTTATTATGATTGCCTGTCTGAATTTCAAAAGCTACAATTATCTTAGCGGCTTATTTTGAATTCACAGTTTAATTGACACCTTAAAGAGACAATTAATAAAAAATTGTATAAGCAATTAATCATTGGAGGAGATTTAGAAGCTTTGATGTGTTCATGAATGATTTTTTTTTTCATTATCAAGTCTGCATAATGAGACCTCTATTAGTTCTACAGAAATATTTATTCAGTGTCCTCATGGTGCCTGAGATCTCCCTGTGGTGGGCATTGGGTAAGTTGGCTGGGATGGAGTAACGGGGGACTGTGGGTAAGTTGTGAAAGGGGCTGTGAGGAGTGGGAATCAGGATGTCAATTCTCATCCTCCAGAATGATCTCTGGAAGGTGGCCTTTTATTTGGCCAGCTAAGGATGGGAAGTAGGTTTCTGATGTTGGCCAAACAATGGGCCTCTCGCTTTGGAAGGATGCTTCTCTGGCAAAAGTAGGTGCTATTACTGTAGGCTCGGGACCGAGAAGTCACCTCCAGATTTGAATGAAGAGATATTTACATTTATAACTTTAAAATGTGGCCATAATTGCTGTGCTCCCCTGTGTAAGGAAAACTTCACAAACTTCTTTGCATCCACAGCAATGGTCCCCCTCTGATCCTTAACAGGCCCTCAATCAGCCATCAACACGCCATGTGAAAATTCGGATCTAATCAATGTGGGACTTGCGATTCATCAGGAAGATCCCAAAGACATCCCCAGTCTGCCTACAATTGGACACTTAATTATTTAGATTTTCTGTCCGATCACTGCCTTTGATGACCCATCTCCAGCAAAACTGCTAACCCATTGCCTCCACGTCTAAATTTCCTGCCATTACCGCTATAATGAGGGGAAAAACTGTTCAATGTGTGTGTAAAATGGAACTAAAGTTGACATGTAGAATACTTTTTTGTACATTCATGGGAAATGGGCATCGCTGCCGAGCCAGCATTTATTGCCCATCCCTAGAAACCCTTGGAAAGCAGTTGAGAGCCAACTACATTGTTGTAACTCTGGAGTCATGCGCAGGCCAGACCAAGTAAGGATGGCAGATTCCTTTCCCTAAAGAATGTTAGGGATTTTCCAACAATTGACAATGCTTTCATGGTCATCAGTAGATTCTTAATTCCAGATATTTGTTATTGAGTTCAAATTCCCCCATTTGCTGTGGTGGGATTCGAACCTAGGTCCCCAGGACGTTAACTGAGTTTCTGGAGTAATAGTCTTGCGATAATACCATAAATATTTTAACTTTGTAATTAATGTTTGCCTATAGTTTGTTTTTCAAAGGATATAAATTATTTTGCAGTGGACTGACATCCAATTTGTTACTTAACAAATAATGCAGTACTTCAATTAAATAATGTCATCCTTTGACCCACAATCATTATTTTCCAAACGAAAGGAACGGAGTAAGCACTGTCATGATCTGACTTGAAAATATATCATTTCAGCAATATAAATTAGTTCATAAATCATGTGTCTTAGCAATCATATATGTTACACGGAAGGTGCCATTTAATTAATATTAACTGAAATCCACTTGCTGCATGCTTGCTAATTGAAAAGAATCACTGCATCGAAGTAAACTATCACGTGCTCATCTGAAGGAAATGTCAACTGGGACAAAGAGGAGACCAACAAATATAATGTGTTACGGAAGAATATGTTTGAAGAATATGTTGATGTGTTCTTGTATTCATGAACATCACCAAATTAATGCTGGCTGTTTTATTCTTATCATCATACAGATTGCAGCACAAACAGGGACTAATAGAAACCATTGAGTAGTTGTGGAGAAACAGAACAATAGGAGATATATTGTATGGACCAAAATGAGAACATGTAATAGAGTTTTCAAACAAGAGTGCATCTTTTTAGCAGTTGCTTATTTCAATAAAATCTTATAGCACTTACTGCGCTATTACATTGTGCTTTTTGCATTGATTCATATTGATGCAAAAAGGGCAATATAATCCCAGAGATGGTTGAATGATGGGGCTCCGGAGGCTTTTGATGCCTCAACAGTAGGTGAAGTAGAAGCAGCCCCAGGCAAATGCAACTTTGATAAGTTCCCAAATGATTCAGTTGCCCTTAAGAAATGTTTTAAACTTGTATTTGGCTGTTCCTTTTAATGTTGGGCTGGGCGTGAATTTTTGGAGAAAGACCATTTGCTTTTCCCATAATAAAACAGGCTCACTGGTCCATTTATTGTAGGACAAAGTGAGATACGCAAGCAGCATTACAACTTTGACCTGACACTTGCTGGCCCACTAACAGATATCATGTCAACAGCAGTGTGAGCAAGTACTCAACCAATAAGTGAACATTTTCTCCAGTCCAGATGTAAAATACTTATTTTCCACTGATGGACTAATTTGCATCTCATCAGTTCTCCAGCCACCTGTCTCTAATCCTCTCCCTATTTTACTTGTTTTTTAATCTTAATTTTCCCCAATTCTTGACGCTTGTAGCCATTGAATTATGTTTTATGTCTGTTCACTCTTGTTCTTTAAGCAAATATATCTGGTAGTTTGCGCACAGTGGGATCATACCAGTAGCAAATTAGATACTTGACTCAACTGTCCATTTTTGAATATTATTGAAGATAAGCATTTGTCTAATATCACCAACAGTAAAGTCCTTTTCATTGCTCATGTAATATTTCTATATTGTATGTACAAGTAGATCTCCTGCAGTGTTGCTTACCGAGAATGAGGTTTTGCACAAACTAGAATATTGTATGAAGCAGTATATGAAGGAGACAATTCAGATAGCCCTGAGAGCTGACAGTTCGGGAGAAGGTTTTCAGGGTTGAGTGATACTTTGAAGCTGGTTTTTGTAGCCAGGGAACATTCGGAGGAGATTTCCAGTGCTCCAGAAACAGTAAAAAAAAATACAATCTCAGAATCAATGGGCAGTTCCTGAAATCTGGAATTGGGAAAAGGATCAAAACACCTTGAGACAGTGGGACAGAGATTAAGGGCACGGGGCATCATTTGGGGAAGGGAGGATGGTTGGAATACATTCTGAGGTATGTGAGCACCAAGGAGGACTAAAGGATTTGGATGAGAGTAAGAAGATTCCAGGGAGATTGTGGTGTCCAGCAGGACTTGGAAGGGCTCAAACATGAATATTGCTAAGATTTAATAGCTTTTTTGTGATTAGACAATGAGACCTGTTCTTTTTGAATAATCAGCATTCCCTAGCCACCACTGCCTCATATGCCAGGTACCTGCATTATTAGGCACATTTTAATATGATTCTCTCTCGGAAATACTATGCTGAAAACAATCAACTAAAACATCAATTTTTCTGATGTGCATTCCAGATGTGCATCAGTGACACACAAGTACTTGGTAAATTTATATAATCTTTAATGGCCACCGCATTAAACCATCACACTTAATCTCTTGTGCAAAAAATCCTCAAAAATTAGTTTAAGAATTCAATTTCAACTACTTATACACACATGAAAGTAGTGATTATTTAAAAACATTAAACAATTAACAAAAATAACACAAACATTTCTTCCACTGCTGTCTCCCACAAGGTAGATGTGGCTTCACTTCACATTCTGATTTTATTTTGCTGTGAAATGTTTATGAAAGCACAAGTTGCAAGATATTTATTCAAACTCGTCGAAGTCTTATTGAGGGGGAAAAAGCAAATGACCCCATTTTCTTGCACGATAAAGGATTTAGCTTTTCATTATTTTCGGTGATCCAAAGTTTTGATAGAGGTTGGAACTGTTGAGTTGAAAAGAAGCTTTCGTGAAAGATTGAATGTTTTAATGGATGCTTGCGCCATCGTGATATGCTTTACCTAGGCCCTTAATGTGGATGTTATTAGTTATTGAGAAAAATGCCAAACAAAGACCATTTCAGAAATGTTTTGGGAGTATTTTATGGGAATCTACAAAATAGGTTGCACAATCTTAAGATAATACATTCTAACTATGAATGACAAACAAGGTGGATCACATTTTGACAGCTTTAACATGAAGAGTTACTGGTGCAGCATCAGCTACAAGTCTATCCATCACTGCAGGTAGCTACAACCAGTTTTCAATGAAACACGTGCCCGGCATATTAAATATAATATTCAGATCATTGGTCTCCTGTGCCAGAATGCAACCCACTCTGTCAATAATAAAAGCCAAAAAATACTAGCTAAACTCAGCAGGTCTGGTAGCAACCGTGCGGAAAGAAATGAGGATGGAATTGTACCAAAAAACGACAGTGTCAGAGTCTTACTGAAAAACAGTGTGTTTCTCATCAGATCTTCTGACACTTGCCATAAAAAACAGGAGCGTGTTTCATGCAGTCATGTTGGGGATGGGGCCTAAATATGTCAGTAAAGCTGGATCCACTGAGATTGGGACGCTGTTTTTAAAGGGTGCCCCCCAGTCAGAAGAAAAAAAATAACTTCCTACCCTGCCACGGAGGTCTTGGGGTACATTTTATCCCCATGATTTGAAGCTGCTGTCCTTCAGCTCTTTCCTCCTCCCACCCCACGTTCAAAATCAGAATCAGCCTCTCATTCTCTTTCTCCTCCTCCCACCCACCCTGGCAGTTATCATGGTCATCGGGTCACATTTCCCTATTTCCCTCCTCCCCAGCCAAACAGTCACTGCTGGTACCGTCCCTGCCCACCTTCCCAACCCCCAAGTAATCATTACTGCAATCTAATCTCCTTTCCTCTTTACCCTACAGTGGGAATAGGCCCCATCCACTGATGTTTCAGTACCGAGACACTTTTTTGTGCACAGAATGTGGGAGATTCTTTTTGAAACTCCTACTGAGGAAACCAAGTGATTTACTCCACTGTTTTCATGAGAATTGAACATTTAGAATTTTGTTGGGAGAATCCCAGCTAGATCTCTCGCTATACCCTCGTGGCATTTGCAACCTCAGAGAAAGGTGTGCATAATTCCTTCCTTCCTTTCCTTTCATTAACTGGCCTTATTGACAAGGTAAGAAGTCTCTCAACACCAGGTTGAAGTTCAACAGGTTTATTTAGTCGTAAACGCCATCAGCTTTAGGGGCTTTGCCACTTCGTCAGGTGATGGAAGCATTTTGATCACAGAGTGTATACAGACACACACAGTTTACAGAATACTAATTAGAATTTACAGCGAATCAAATCTTAATGGTACAGACAATGTGAATGGGCATAGCATTAAGCATACATTAAAGAGACATGTATTGTCTCCAGACAGGATAGTAAGGGAGATGCTGCAAGCCCAGTGAAAGTCATGGGGGTTACAGATAGTGTGACATGAACCCAAGATTCTGGTTGAGGCCATCTTCATATACGTGGAACTTGGCTATCAGTTTTTGCTCAGTGATTCTGCGCTGTCGTATTGTCTTATTGACAAGGTCGGGGAGGTTTTGGAACACAGTGGATAGCAACCCTGCCTCAGAGCCAAACGTTACACGTTTGAGTCCCTTCCCAAGAATAATGGCCATGCAAAATTACTTGATAATGTGGTCAAACAAGTTAAATGTGTCAATGTACAAACCCTTCCAACACACTAGTGGGAGAGACTCCCGATGCAGAATAGCAACACTCAAGCTACAAACCTCTGCTGACAGAATAGTGATTGTCCCAGGAATAACTAGCTAGAGAAAAAGACAAAAGTCTGTCTGAGTGCACCACCAGATGTGGGAACAAAATTAGAATTGACGAGGCCATGAGCTGCACAATCACTGTTTGACAGCTCCATCTCAGGTGATTTGCAAAACAACTTGTATTGCTGCAGAGAAAAAATACAGAATAATTAAATCCAAGTTACATTTGTTTTGGTTACAGTGGATTACGTCTTATCAATGATAAATGTTCCCAGTATCTATATAGACCTGATCCATGAATGAAGAGTGATGATCTATCGACACATGTCTGGTCATTAATATTTATTTTAAAATATTCTCATTATTACTTGCATCAACATTAGATTATATTGGACTTCATAGCTGCTTTTTCAAAAAAAAATTTCCTCTTTTTTTTCCAATTCATGCATTGATTGGATGTCAAACTCTGAGCATATGTCAAACTCTTAAACGTCTAAACCACTTATAAAGCCTCAGTATTAACCCAGGATACAAATCTAACAACATGCAGGCTGTAGGTGGGCGCAGGGCAGCAGCAGGAGCATGTGTTGAGTTTTCTTATCTGCTTGAAGGTTTGATTTTCCATTGGAGGCTCCCACATGAACCCAGAATCATTAGCTGGCAGGCATGCAGAATATCGGAAAGTAGCACCAGAGATCTAAGAGGGAGGTTGTACATGACTATCGAATAAATAGGCGGGGGTGATCTGGAGGTGATTATTGCTGGAATCGGGGTAAGCTACAGGATGGGTGAAGGGCAGGGGAGAAATGTTTCCTTACGGTATCTAGAGTATTATTCCTACTATATATTTGCACTTGAAAGCTACAGGACAGAAATGTTTGTGGAAATGCAATATAGTCACGACTTTAACATAATGCATTTAGATTACTAACAACGCCGATAACAATCTCTCTTCTCCCTGCCCCATGTTGAATTGCTGCTAAGTTTTCCACAATCATCTGTTGCACTTCACCCCAAATGCTTATTGAGTCGGTTTAGCCTATCCACTTTACCCTGTCAGGAAATTGATGGAAGTGGGTTTGAATCCTTGTTTTTATATCTCATTCATTGATGTCAATGGAAAGAAAAATTGGGATCCTGATTATAATTCTCATTTGATCCTCTGCTCGAGAGCGTTGGGTTCGGTTACAATGATCTCTTGTACTGTCACAATCTGAGTGACAATTTCAGCAAGAAACAGAATTCAAAATGTTTAATTTTATGGATTTTTTATTTTGTGGTCAACACTGATAATCATGTTTTTTTTAAACAGAAGAGTTCATGTTTCACAGTATGTTTGTTTGCTCAAACTGAGGCCCATAGATCTATTGAAATGTCCAATGACCAGGAGCAAAGGCAATCAATTACACTAACAGTAGAAAGTAAGATACAAGGACTAAATTAATCGGAAGTAAGTCATAGAGGGTTATAGCATGGAAAGAGCCCTTCAGCCCAACTCATCCATGCCACCCACCCTTTTTACCATTAAGCTAGCCCCAATTGCTCATATTTAGCCCATATCCCTCTCTACCAATCTTACCAATGGAATTGTCAAAAAGCTTTTTAAAAGACAAAATTGTACCCGCCTCTATTACTACTGCTAGCAACTTGTTCCAGACACTCACCAACCTCTGAGTGAAAAAAATTTGCTCCCCTGAACTCTGTTGCATCTCTTCTCAGTCACCTTAAACCTCTGCTCTCTAGTTTTAGACTCCCTGACATTTTGGAAAAGATGTTAACTACCAACCTTATCTATGCCCCTCATTACTTTATAGATTTCTATAAGATCATCCCAAAGCCTCTTACTCTTCGGGAAAAAGTTCAAATCTATTCAGCCTTTCCTTATAATTTGACTCACCTGACAAAAGGGCAAAACCTGAAAGCTTGTCAGATTACTATCAAACAAACTGGTTGGACTTCAACCTGGTGTTGTGAGATTTCTTACTATGTTTACCCCAGTCCAACACCAGCATCTCCACATCATAACATGAAATAGCCACATTGCAAGCTGCATAATTACAATACTTGGCCTTATTTGGCTGACTCCACTTCCTGGTCACCGGTTGATCAGACACTCAACTGCTCTTATTGAGAATGTCTCAGCTTAAGGATCAACACACGGAACCAGGATGGAAGCTGTTGGTGTCAAAATGCCTCACCTTCAATCTTGATTCAATCTATTCAGAAATCCACACGCTCTTTGATATTTCTTTTCCAACATTGTGATAAAAGGATCACAGTCACCTTTGAAGGTTTTCTTTTTAAAAGATTCACTCATTGGAGGTTTTCATCCTCTTTTGGAATTTATCCATAGCTGGAACAAAATATTTGATGTGCATGTTTCTATTCGCTATGTCTCTGTGATATAGATAAGGGTATTATTGAGAGAATGTTCAGAAAAAGTAACATCACTGACTTAATGGAATTCAGAATCCATATTACTTATTTTCTATTGGGAACAGAGTAAGGAACTCTCACTCTCATTATCTCATGTTGATTTTCTGCAAGCAATACAAAACTGCACACCTCACCTCTGGCATAGCGAGATGCTGCAACCATTCCTCCCCACCCACCTCCCAACCTCGCTCAAGCAGAACAAGTGATGTACAGACTATCAAGAGTTAGAAAGATTGCAGGTGAAACCGTGCATCCACACCCCACCCTAACCATCTCTAATTTCTCTAAAATTGGAGCTTGGTCATTAGGAGTGAAATGAGGATGACCATTAATACTCAAAGAATCTGGAAGACTGTTCCTCAGCAGATGTTGGTCAATTAAAAATCTCAAGGAAGATTGATGGATTTTGTTTGATGAAGGCATGTAGGCGTAGGCAAAGGCAAGCAACAAAGTTAAAATATAAATCAGGCACTGTATAACTGAACAGGCTTAAGGGGCTAAATGGCCTAATCTTGTTCCCAAGTTTCTAAGATGACTTCTTCGTGTTCAGTTTCCATCCTTTACCTATCATTCCCGCCAGCTCCCTTATGCATCCGGCCCTGCTGCAGTCTAGCTGCTGACGAGAGCCTTCTCTCTTTATTGTCTGATATTAAGCACCTTACGAACTCATCATTCTACAAAGAACGGCTGTAGCTATATTAGACTTTCAATAAATCGATCTTCAATATGAGATCTATGAAAGCTAAAAACAGTGCGTAATGTTTACTTATATTCTGTCCTGACCTGCAAAAGCTCGCAATTTCTTTCAAAATAGAGAAAAAAAATACAGGTCATCAACCTCTGGAAAGAGAAAAAATTTGCCTTAGTTGACTACAATACTCTGCTCTGTCAGGTAACTAATTCCTTTTGAAACCGTTCTTATCAAGATATGCTGTTGCTTGTTTTTTTCACCACCTTGAAATATTTCTTTTTTGACTCTGAACAAGGGAAATTCTATCAAGAATAAATATAATGAAGTTTTTATAACTGTTTGACAAAAATGAATCTCCACTCCAATTTATTTTTATTTGTCTTTTCTCGTTATTGGTGGAAATAAGGAGAAAAACATTTTTTCAATATTTTTGTTTCTATTTTGATCACCAGTGTTTTCTTTTTAATTTCTATTCAACTCAATAATGACATTATTTCAGGGAAAGATATTAACTTGCCATCTTTATAAATGCCTGCACATCCACAACAAAAGTTGCTCTTCTCCTCTCAGCAAAACCTCTTCCAAATGACAGGATGTGAATTGTCTGTCTTCCTTTTAACTGTGTTGCCCTGAAGTTAACTGCCGTGAGCCAAGATAGGAAATCCTGAATGAAGGAAAGGCTTTTCCACTGGTGCTTTGCAAAGATGGGCGGCAATGGTGAATTATAGGATTCCATCAACTCAGATAAGAGCTATTGAAAATGAGGATGAATTTGCGATAATGGCATTCTTGGGATTTCAAACCAAGACGTCGATACCATTGCAAGAATAATTTCCTTCCACTCTTAATGTTTCACTTCAAACTAATTTTTAATTTATCCAACATAAATGACTTAAAAGCCACTGTCAGGTAATATCCAGGCTTAGATAGTTGAGCCGTGTGTATGTGATATGTTACAGATCATAGATCAATGAGTCTGAGTTGCTGCAGAAACGTGCACTTTTACATGCATGTTGTGGTCTGGAACTATGGATAATGATGGTAAGAGACTTTAACTTTCTTTCTATCTGACAAGAAACCTCACCTGCCATTAGCATATGTTGAAAGGATTTTGCAAGTTGCTCCTCTACCTGTTGGCCACTTTAGGAATATACCTTCAATGGCCGTTCAATCCTGGAGTGACCAGAAGCTTTAGCCTCGGAGACAGAGAGACTACCCGCTGTCGCAACATCTCCCTCATAGGTGGCAGGTAGGATAAATGATCATTGAACGATGGCATCGAGTTAACATTCAACCCTCCTGTCTTCACAATCCTGATGGTTACCGTTAATTAGAAAAATAACCAAATAGGTCATATCTACAAAGCAGAAGTTGGCTGTTCTAATAATTGATTCCTTTCCTAATGCCTCAAAACCTCTCTATTGTCAAAAAGCTACAGGCCAGGATGTTTTAATAAATTAATTCATGGGTTGTGAACGTTGCTGGTAAGACAAATATTCATTGACTTTCCCTTGAGAAGGTGAGCCACTATCTTAAACTGCTGCAGTCAATATCTTGTTGGTAATCACATTGTGCTTTCGCGTTCTCTGATTTTGACTCACGTCAGCAATATGTTTCCAGTTTAGGTTTTGGTACGTGACTTGGAGGGGAAATTGTGAAGTTCCCATGCCCCTCTTGCCCCTTATCTTTTCGGTAGTAAAGATAGTGGTTTGGGAAGGTGCGGTCAAAGGGAAATGGCAGTTTATTACAGTACATCTTTTAGATGACATACACTGTTGCCACTTTGAGCTGATAATGGAGGGAGTGAACATTTAAGGTGGTGTAGCTTGGGTGTCAATCAAGTGGACTGCTTGGCTCTAGGTAGTGTTGAGCTTTTTGAATGGTGCTGCACTCATCTAAGCAAGTGGAGAATATTCCATCGTACTCCTGACTTGTGCATTAAAAGTGGTGGACGAGCACAGAGTTGCTCAACGCAGGGTTCCCAGTCTGTGAACTCTTTGTAGCAACAGTATAGTATGGACTGCATCAGTATCTGAGGAGATGCAATTGTATTGAACACCAATGAATTACACCAATCTTAGGACAAGGCCGAGTTGAATTGATCATTTGGCACATCTGGCTGAAGATTGTTGCAAATGTTTCAGGCTTGCCTTTTGCATTGAGATGGAGATGGGGATGTTCTTGGACATTCACCCCCAAGTTTAGTTTTCTCTTCACAGTGTAATGTGGTAGGACTGCAGAGTTATCAATTGTTTGTGAGATCACTGAATTCTTCAAATCACATTTCTGTTATTTAGCAGACATAAAGTCTTGAGTTATAGATTGACCAGATTATAGTTACCAGATTGACACCTCATTTTCCTCATTGAATCAGTGTTGCCCTTAAGGCTTGATTGTAATGGTAGAGAGAGAGATGCGTCAAACCTTGAGATTACAGATTGTGATAGAATATTACTTGGGAGAAATATTGAGGTGAGCAAGGGAACAGAATGTGCTGTGTGTATCATCACCTTGCTTGGCTCATTAGCGTCGATGTTTATCAATGTGGCTGAATCCCGAAGAACACTTCTGTTTGACTGGGCCTACAGCAGGTGGTGAGTGAACAGAAAAGAGGAAACACCTCATCCTCACCATTGTCACAGTTTTTGGACTGGTATTTCAGATGCCTCAGCCGGTGCTCTCGGAGGCAGAAGTTCAAATCCCATTATGGCAGTTTTGAGGAGTTTAAATTCAGAAAAAAAAACTAGATCAATAATAGTGAAACTTTCAGAAGTTCCCTGGAAAAGAAATCTGGCTCATTCATGTCATTTTGGAAGGAAATCTGCTGTCCATACTAATCCAGGCCTACATGTGATTTCAAATCAACACACTATTGGTATGAGAAGACTCCACAAAGTCCTCATAGAAATTAAGTCCAGTCTTCATACTGAGACTACTCTCCATTGTAATGAACAGCACTGCTACTGTATTCAATGTTATGTACTCAGAACAGATTTAGCAACTCAGAAGTGTTCATTCATGAAGATGTGTAGGCCATCAGCAGAAGCATATTTGTGTTCCATCACAACTTACAATCTGAAGGCTTGGCATATCTCTCTCATTGCCATTTGTATCAAGCCACGGAATCAACACTGATTTAATGAGGAGCATAGAAGTAGCACTGAGCATGCTTAAAGATGAAGTGTCAACATGATAGAGTTCCAATGCAAGACTACATTTATGCTCTCAGCAATTTTCATGGAGTTGGGCCAGATTTTCAACATTCATAGACTGCAGTCCTTCAGAGGGATCGAGAATCATAGTTTGGAACTGAAAATGAGGCACCTTTGATGCAAATTCAAAATGTTCCCCTCATGTCGTCATGCCAAATTATACATTGCATCAAGATCCTATGTCCTCTTGTGCATGTTTTTCTCAAGCTCTGGCACTTCTATGCTCATTGACCTACTATAAACATTTTTGAACATCACATCACAAGTGATCAAATTGATCACTTTCTGTATGAGAAAAAGCAAGTTAATAAAAATGTCAATCATTCAAGCACTTTGAAGTTTCAAAAACCACAAAGACTCGAAACTGATTGACTTATGTCAGCAGACCTTGTAAAATTGACCAGAGAGATCAGAGACCCTCAGCTACCAATAAAGCAATGTTTCTTTGTGCCACATGTTTTATGTTATTCTAATGGACGTCTGGGCTCTCAGCCACTCTTTGTTATATACATTGTTCATATTCCATGTCATTATGTATTGGGACAGCCAGATGGGTGGGGGGAATGAGGTGGCACCGAGAATGTTTGGAGTGCCGAGGGGCGATTTGAAATCGATCCTTCAGATGGCCTCTGTTACTTAATGTGGAGACAAAAGCCCCATGGTATCAAAAGAGGCCTTTGAAACAGCCCACCTCTGAACTTGGCTGCCCATCTGGTTGTCTCTGTATTTCGTCTTGAGCCAGCGTGGCTCAACTCCAGGTGATGTCCTGCCAGGTACTTTCTCCCAAGGTAAAGCAGACCAGCTGGGAAGTTTGCCCTCTTCCCTACTCGCCTTAAGGATTAGAATACAGGCTGAAAAGTTCCCGAACTGGAGCACATGCCCTTAATTACCTTGTGCTGCTTGCAGGATATATTTATTTATTTAGTTAATTGAATCCAAAGGACTTTTAGTCTGATATTTTTCTGTCAGCCTTCCCGCTTGCAATAAAATCTCCAATGTATTCAACAAAACTAATCTACTTAGACAGAAAGCACTCTGGCTTTAGTATTTGCTTATGTCAGTGTGCATCAGCTACGGAAGAATATGAATGGCTTTGATTTAAACATACACGTAAGTAGGAAGCACACAATTCTCTGAGAATCGCTGATGCATTATGCTCTAACTGCCCCACGGTAGTTTTTGGAATTGCCTGAGATTATTTCTTGGCAGGGCAGTGAGAAATCTTTCCTTAATAAGGGTTCTCCTGATCACGTATCAGCCAAAAGGATTGGTAAACATTCTTCAGACGCTCTCTTGGGACATCTGTCATCAGTGCAGTTGTTTAACCTGCCAAAAAGGAGGAGTGCTAACTGCAAGGATGGAGTATTCATTTTAACAGTTATACAAAGCTGTACCTAATGGCTGAGCTAAAGAGATGACACAACAAAACAGCAACTAAAAGTTTCTTTTGGCATCAGTGTTAACTTCACATTCAAGCACAATTATGGAATAAAGTTTTGTATTTTCCAACATTTATTGCATAATTGTGTAGCCTTTCTAATTAGAGTCGACAGATATATTGCATTATTATCATTTGGTAGTATTGGCTGAGATAAAAATGAGGACAGAGTGAGGACGGTCATTTCATTTCAAACTTTGACAGTCAACAGAGAGAGGAGCTACTCGTGGGATTTGTCTAACATTGGTCGCTATAACAATTAGTCAGCACTTTTCATGAATTGACTACAATCATTCTACGACCATACTCATCCTCTTCCTTAGGTTGCCAATGAATCAATAATCACAGGCCTATCAGCACATAGATTCTAACACCTGAGTGCACCACCTGATGCCCACATCTTTCATATTCAGCACCATACCAGATTGCTACTCATCCTTGGAGAACACAGTAGATCATTGAAGCACATCTGGCTTTTATCCAACTGTGGTGAGCCATGTCCTGTCCAATAGTGCTGCCCGCTCTGACTGTGCCTGCTGAATCTGGTGGGGTTGTGTCCTTCTGCCATCTTTCAGCATTAGGATATCACACGGGGCACTCAGAACCTACACCAATGCCTGCTGGTCGTCATCTATACAGGGTGGGGCCGAGTGTTAACCAACATTAGTAGATTGCCTGCTGTGCCCAACCTGTGCAGAGGCCATCTGAAGGATCGATTTCAAATCTGCCTGGTCCAGCTCTGAGTTCCTTGCCTCCTATCCCTTGTGACTTACTTGGCATCTGCCTGGCCTCTTTTATTCCACCATTCACACCCGGGACATCCATTAATCCGCTGCCCACCAAACACCTGCCCTGCAGTCAGCATGGAACCTATGTCGAGCCATGATTCACGCTGGCCAGCCCTTAATTGGATGGCTGTCATGAAATCGGGGTTAAGTTGCAATCATGCGTGAGAGTGGATATCATATCTGCTCCTGATCGGACCTCCATATACACCAGACATGTACAAAATCCAGGCAATGGAATGGACTTCAGGTAGGCTAATGGATGTGAAGTGGCCACAATTATTTAAGGATTGGTATCTTTGCTGGTGTTAAACGCATTCCAAAAAAATTGGGGAAATTGGAATTTTTCTGCTTAATCCATTCAGATGGAGGAATTAGCTTGTTTTGTATTGATTGTATGGTCATGTGAACAGTGATTCAATAGTGACACAACTTGTAATTCAATTTTCCTATCTATCCCTTTGGATGGAAAAGGCTAATCAGTGAGTTGCTCTTGGAATATTGGAGAATTGATGCGTCGATCTGACATTATCTTGTTCACACTTTTGCACCTTGGCATGACAAATCATAGCGTCATAGAGTGATAGAGGTTTACAGCATGGGAAACAGGCCCTTCAGCCCCACTTCTTTATGCCACTCCTTTTAACATCGAGGCTAGTCCCAATTGCCTGCATTTGGCCTCCACCACATGGTGGCCATCTTACTCATGTAACTGTCTAAACACTTTATAAAAGACAAAATTGTACCCACCTCTACTCCTACCTCTGGCAGCTTGTCTACACTCTCACTACTCTCTATATGAAAAAATTGCCCCTCAAGACCCTTTTGCATCTCTCCCTTCTCACCTTAAACCTCTGCCCTCTAGTTTTAAAATCCCTTACCTCTGGGAAAAGATATTGATCATGTAGCTGATCTATGCCACTCATTATTTTATAGACTTGTATAAGATTACCCCTGAGCCTCCTACACTCCAGAGAAAGAAGTCCCAGTCTATACAGCTTCTCCTTACAACTCAAACCATCAAGTCCCAGTAGCATCGTAGTAAATCTTTTCAGCACTCTTTCAAGTTTAATAATATCCTTTCTGTAATAGGGTGACCAGAATTGCACACAGTATTCCAAGTGTGGCCTTACCAATGTCTTGTACAACTTCAACAAGACCTCCCAACTCTTGTATCCAATGTCCTAACCAATGAAACCAAGCTTGCTTCACTGCTCTGTCCACCTGTGACTCCACTTTCATATACAATTCCAAATGCAACCAACTCATTCAACAAATTAACAATTAACATTCATTCCCAATCAATCAAATCTTCTGAGACTGGAGCATCTCACAGTTTATTTGGACTTCTTTCCTCTACTGTATCTCTTGCCAGCACAATATAACCGTGCAAGATGGTGCTAATACCCATCTGTGCACAAGCACTGGTCAGTCCAGTGATATCACTGCTGGAGCCTGCAGTTTGGAACCCGAATTTCAGAAAAAGATAGGGAGTAGTTTCAGGCAACAAACTACATTCCTTTCTGTGTAGGGAAATTCATTGCAGTCATTTTGGTGAGTATGTCTAATCTCTATTTCACTACATCAGTAATGTGACAGGTTTATAGGTTGCTCTGAGTGTTGAACTACATTGCTTCCTGTAAAACCCACAGCAACCAACAAGCCAGTCACATCCCCGAAGGAAGCTATTTGTTTCCCATCTGAAAATCCTTCTCTTTTCAAAGTTTCTAAAATCCAACACTGAATCCAAATAGAAATTTGTAACATCATCACCTCTTGATGGCCTCTCTTGGATTGCACATTAAATGAGTAGATTGGTTGGTAGAGGTGTAGCTATGATAATTGCACCAGTTAATGCCAACTGATAGAGTTAATTGCCAAGCACTTTTAAAATTTAAATCGTGCAGCTTGACTCCAATTAGTCAAAGCATTGCCCAGAGCAATGAACCAGTGAATGGTTATCATTTAGTTTATTTAACTGAAACAGAATTTGTGTGTCAAGGTATATGTTCCTTCTGTCTGCAAAGTGTGTTCACATGTGCAACTTTCAGTAAACTGAAATATACTGCACTACAAGTCTGACTGATAATTTTAAATTGGTTGTCAGCATGATTTTAAGCACACTTGGGATTATTTAGCAAATGCTGCCCACTCAGAACCACAAATAATGTTGGACACTGTTTTAAGATTTTATATGCACGGGCTGGCTGAGTATGCACTGTATCTTTCCTGCTGTGAATAGTGGAAAGCACATGCTGTTTGATACAATTTGCCAGTCTTTGGAAGATGCGACGTTTATTAATTTGTGTAATAACCAGACTGTCTTTGGCTTGACAGCCGCATCTTGTCATTGGCAAATGCCACCCATGTTGCTGCTGCATAGTAATAGTGTGAAAGTGTTAGCCTCGCCCAATGCTCAATTTTTTGAGATACCTTGCCCTTTGGGGAATTATCACATGGTTAAAAAACTAATAGTAATTAATTATGAACTCAATATCTGTACTGAGTTCAGCTGGCAAAGAATGGCAAATCCAACAGATCCTTCAATAAAACGAGAGGCAAAGGGTGAGATGACAGTGAGAAGTAAATAGTTGGAGAGTATAAATCATCCAGCAAGTTCTGGAAATTTATAACTCAAGTGTTTTTGTCTCCTGATCTTGCTGGCTGGCCATGGAGATTTGATGTATTGTCATTGCTTTCTTATGGAAATCCTAATACTCAATATTGCGGAGAAAATGTTAGTTTATTAATATTTTTGGAACCACTGTTATTTCTGCAGAATAGGACGATGGAACGGGTGTATGCATATATGCATCATGACTAATGTAATGAAGTTGGGGACTGACTATCTCAAAAGATGACGGTATCAAAGGTGCAAAGCCCTCGCATTTTAAGTAAATTGAGCCAAGTTGTATATTCTAAGGTAATAAGACGTACATAACCATTTACACCAGGAGACAAATGAGAGCTTGGGCTTTTAGCTGTTGAATTTCAAGGGCGGGTGAGAGAGTGGTGGTAAAAAGGATTTAATTTTACCCTTGAGTGGTGATTATAAGGAGAACATAAAATATTTGAATCCTGGAGCAGGTGAATTTCAGTGAAAGATAAAGACAATGGGCAAAGATGTTTAAAGAGAGATTGGAATCTGTCCAACGTGCATCCATGTAAGAATTGCTGAAGAGAATGTTGTGTGCTGGGTGGGAAATGAAAAGAAGTGAAGTGACCAGCCTTCGATCACCCCAGAAAATGTCTGGTTGTTCTGGAAAGCAGGGTTTTGGTTTCAAGTCTTGGATTTCAACAGCTGAATGGGTGTCAGAGAGAGAGAGACAAACCATGTGAAATATCTCCCCTCCAACAACAATGGGTTGTGCCTGTTGACATTATTACTGGCATGTTATAGATTAATTATCAAGAAGGACTGTTGCCTAAAGGGGTGTTTATTGGTGAGTTTAGTCAAATTAAATCTTTTTTGGACAAATGTCCTATCAGACTAATCTTAAGTCTGAAAATGCAATCTTGTGTGTTGAAGTTTTTCTTTCTTTTTGTTAATTAATGTTCCACTTTCAGCTTAAAATTCCCCCAATTTGTTCCTGGAAGTTATGACTCTTAATTTCATTGTGCGTATTTTCTCATGGTAAGATACAAACAGAAAATAGTTACGTGTGACAGGGATTGCACTGTGTAAGAAGGGTTGCTCCACATTCCGAATGAATTACCATTGCCTTTTTCATTTTGATCTGGGAAGATTGCCTCACTCTGAGGAGCAGCAGTCAAATTTAAATGACAATTTTATGCCCAGTTGTTAGGACATGCACTCTATTCTGAGGACAGGCCTGATAAAAGCCCATGTGCCATCTGATGGTAGGAGTACTGCTAACCCCCCTGAAATTAAATCTCCCAGCGCTCTCATTCCCAAGCCCAATCATTCACCACTTCCTTTGGCTGTGGAGTCTTCGATTCGGTGGAAAATTCTTTGGGTGGAGTTAAATTAAGATTAAGTCAAGGATCTTCATTAAAAGAATAGATGAGGAGAGGTCTGCTGTCATATGGCCTTCAGTAAGGAGCACAGCCAAAGTAAACTACCACTTGTAAAGCTGAGCATTTAGCTAATTATTATGCCTTATTATCAATTTAATGTGGAGCAACTCCAGAATCTACATTCTTTCATCTGTTGAAGAAATTGTCGCAGCTGCACAGTTTCGTTCAGAGAAAGTGCCTACGTATTATTTTGTTGCCAAAGCGAATTAAAATATCGTGCACTCAATATCCCGATTCTAAATTAAGGATATTGTTTTCATCCAGCAATCTGCTGGGTGCCAGGAGCTTTTGCAATATAGTGGTAATTTTGTGCTGGAAGGTTTTGCTCTGTCAAACAGATTAGATTATTGCCTGGGAGATATGTGACTGGGTGTTTCACAGCTCTCCTTTGTTTTAAAGATTTTGAGGGTAATGGGTCAGGAAGAAATAACCTTTACCTACCACCATGAATTTCAATCTGTTTAATCTCATTTCTCATGCTACTCAGCTTATGTCCAAGGTAGCAGAATCAATTGATTTAGGACTTGCCTGTTTTTCTTTCACAGTTCTGCCATGCCAGTGTGCATTGATAAGGATTATATAATCATTATCATATACTTTAATCAGCTTTGCTATGTGTTTATGAGATGAATAGCTTTAACGAAGTAGTCCAGTTCAATATTGTCTTTGCAAAGAAAATGCTTGGAACCCTTTTTGTTATTTGAGGAGGCAAAAACACTTTCACCTTCAGTCTCCCAAAGTAAACCGGTGAAACCGATCACCAGCCTGTAACAGAACAGTTTGATTTCAATTTCCAATTGGATACACTCCACAGTCCACAACTCGGATGGCAAAAACTCCACAACGACATTCTCTCAATGACATTACATGGAAATGAAGTGATTATGTGCTTTCGTATGATTTATTTCAATGGATTAAGTGCCTGTAAAAAAAAAGAAAAAAAATCTGTGGATTGCAAACATGCTTGACCAAAGAAGGAAAGAATTTGCAATTATGTAGTACCTTTCGCAACCACAGGGTGTCCTAAAGATGTATGTTGTCGGAAATGTGCCAGCAGGTTTGCGCACAGAAAGATTCCACGAGCAGCAACAAGACAGATGAGTACATCTGTTTTCTCAGTGATTTTTCATTCAGGAATAATTATTGGTCAGAACATGATGAACAATCCCCTGCTCTCCTTTAGAATTCCTTTGCCCATTTCAGAGATGGGGCATTTTCCTTAACATTGCATCTGAAAGACAATGGGTGGGATTCTCTGGTTTTCCAGCTGTTATCAGTGGAAATTCTAATTGATATCACCTCACAGCAGTGGGAAATCCATGGGTGAGGGTGTGCAGCCAGTGGGACTGGAAAATGCTGCTAGTATGAATGGCCAGAGAATTCCAACAAGCCTCTCCAATGATGCACAATCCCATGCTTCAGTATTGGTGTGGCTTCTGAATCTACAATCTTTTGCCTGGGAGGCAAGGGTGCGACAAGATCGCTTCTGCAACAGATCTATTGATTGCGTTGCAATATTATGAAGTAATCTATAAGCGTAATTACACATTTTTAAATTAAAAGATAGTGCAAATGTAAAGAAGTGGATGGCATCTTTTATAAACATGTAGCCTGCACTAAAAAATGTTTTACAAACTACTTCAAAATTAACATAATACCTTCTTTAAAAGCAAGGCAGAGAAACTTGATAGAAATGTATGAAGTTGCAGTTGTCTAGTACCCAAATTGAAAGCTCTAAGAAAGTGTTTTGACCATTACTGCCTAATAAATGCAAAATCTTGAGCAGAACTCTGTCTCAATATTACTGTTGAGGGTATTAGCAGAAGAATGTTTAATGCATTGCATGATCTTCCTCTGCTCCATTCAGAAATAAGCATTGTATAGATACATGAAGTGTTTTTCTGTTCAAAATCCCCACAATCATTCCTGGGAAAAAAAATAAAGGTTAAAGCATTTTTCCGTGACAGTGATTGAAAAACCCTCAGTCGTGCATGTAACTATTTGTTCTCAAATGTTCAAGTTTACAAACGCAACTTTATTTGCAGCCATCTGAAATTTAAATGCAAAAGTAACAAGAATTTGAATGTTTGCAAGTTATGGATATGAATTTTACCATTGACTTCAAGACACCATCTGCAGGTGAAAAAGCAAGTCCTAAGCTTGCAATTGCTGGCAGTGGAACCAGTTCAGTAATTTTATTGCACGGTTTCTGAAGTGACTTACTGTGGGTCCATCAGTTAAGAATTGTGGTCAGGCACTGGATGTAGCCGGTCCAATCAGAGGGCTGGAAGCTGTAACATCTCAGCAGGTTGGAAATCTTGGGTGTGGGGGGTGGGTGCAGGTGGTGGTGGGGGGTGTGCTGTACATTGCAGATCCATTTGGACAGATTTTCAAAGTTAAAATTGTGAGGGCCGGGGGCAGTATGTCTCTTACGGTGGAGGTAAAATCTCAATGTCTGACTTATTGGGGTTGCATTTTCTAACCATGGTCCCTCCTAAACACCATGGAGTCTCTGCCTCCAACGGACCATGTGCTGTCCAAGAAAATCCGTGTTCACGAAACTAGTGTCCATCCCATGTAATGGAGTGATGTCCCACCTTCAAAATGCTGGCAGTCTTGAAGTTTTTAAGTTTACTTATTAGTAGGCTTACATTAACGTTGAAATGAAGTTAGTGTGGCCCCAAATTGGGGCTTTAATTGTCCAAATTGGGTACCACCTTTGTGGTGTGGATAGCTGATCCACCTTGCATTGTCTCTGGGAAGCATTTCTGATGGCAGATGAGCAATCATAACATTGTTGTCTGCTATTTGACAGCATCCAGCCCCATACCACACAGGGTGGGGGGGGTGGGGGGCGCAGCGGTGCCCATAGTTTCAAGTGTGTGGAACTTTTCTTGTGTAATATAATGGAATATAATTTCCTAATTCTGCAAGCTACTGTGTTCGTCACTGGTTGTATGGACGCAGGTAGGTTAGTTGAAATCATCCAGAATGATAATGTGAAGTGGAATTGACTTTGATGTTCTTGGGTGAAAGAAAATGGTGAAAAATGAATTCTGGAATATCGTTTTTGATTGCCATACAATATGATTCAGGCATCTCAAAGTGCTGAACATGTTTGTAACAGTTAACGTAGTCTTAGATAGGGTTAGTTCTTGGAGATAAATTTAAGAACTATAAATGGTTGTCTTTCAAAATTGATGTGGGAGCACAAGCTAAGTAAGTAACTGGGGCAAGAGTGGTAAGTCAAACAAAATTGCTTTGAAATGGATCAACACCTTAATTAAAGAGGAGTTAAGGAACATATACAAAGTTTAAGATGAAAAGGCTGGTGCTGAAAATTTGTCAAGTGTAAAATTATATGGAAACAGTTTGAAAAAAAAATTGTGGGATTGAATGAATTGTAAATAGATGCAGCAACTCTTCCAATATAATTGTAATTGAAAACAAAAGTTACAATGGGAGTCAAAATCCACACGGATTGAAAATGAAGATAAAATAATTGCCTTTGGAATTGTTTTTCTTATCAGATAAGAAAATGTACCATCCAACAACAAATTTATTATTTGTGGGGCTGGTGCTTTGATGGTTACAAAAGAATCATTGCGGGTCAATCCATGAAAAGATGCATCACATCAGTGTACGTGGTAAATGTGAGGTCATCTATCTTGGTGTGAATAACAGCTATATGGGCCATTATTTACATGGTAAAAAATTGCAGCATGGCTGCTGTGCAGAGGGATCTGGGTGTCCTTGTGTAGGAATCTCAAAGAGTTGGTTTGCAGATGCAGCAGGGAATTAAGAATGCAAATGAATTTTGTCCTTCATTGCTGGAGGGATGGAGTTTAAAAACAGCGAGATAATGTTGCAGCTGTATAAGATGTTGGTGAGGCCACACCTGGAGTACTCGAGAAAGGATATACTGGCACTGGAGGGGGTGCAGAGGAGGTTCACTAGGTTAGTTTCAGAGTTGAGAGGGTTGGCTTATGAGGAGAGACTGAGAGGACTCAGTCGTATACTCATATACTATACTCATTGGAATGAGGAGAGATCTTGTAGAAATGTATAAGATGCTGAAGGGGATAGATAAGATAGAAGCAGGGAGTTGTTTCCACTGGTGGTGAAATTAAAATTAGGGGGCATAGCCTCGAAATAAGGGAAAGCAGATTTAGGACAGGGTTGAGGAGGAACTGCTTCACGCAAAGGGTTGTGAATCTGTTTCTGTTTACCTTGGTTTCGCATGCATTGCTGCATCATACTCACTCGCATTGCACACTGCCAATCTGTGTTGGCCACTATGTAACTGAGAAAAAGTGAATTCTCTGTTGGAATTGGTAAGAAAATCAATTTAGACTGCAGTAATTGGCTTGTGCAAATGGTAAATTCCAATAGCTTGCAGACTCTGCAAACCCACACAGGATTGCTTGATTGTTTGATGAAGCAAACTTTGCCGTGTGCTGTATTTCAAACTGTGTTGCAGGCCGTTGAAGCACCATTATGGTTCTGTGTAACAGTAGCCGTTGGGAATAGAAGACTAGAGGTGCCCAAATATTGTAGATGCATTTATTGATCTTTGGAAGACTAAACTGGCTTTTGCATGATTTTGCTGTTTTTTTTTCATCATTTGTTCTTCAGAACAGGATGTTAAATGTATCACTGTCAAAATGTTTCACGAAAGCAGAAAATCATTGCATTACATAACTTCCACAGCTAGCTGAAAATACTCCTGATCCAGAAAATATCTCACTGTTCAGATATAAAATCCCAAAGGGAAGTTAGATTACAGCACTGAGAGATCTAGATGAAGTTCATAAATATTAAAAATATATATTTTACTTATTTCAATTAGTTCCATTTTCTACAACTTTGCAAATTTGTCAAAAAGTGCATTTATTCATCCTTCTATAGAACTGCGTGCCTGCAAATCTCTATGTTTATCTGATTAGTTTTCAATGGCAAAATAGAATTTTCAAAATCTGTACGTATCACAAATTGAAAACGCTATCTGCACCTGCCTTTTTTTGTTTTTATAACTTTTTTGTTTATCTGAACAAAGTAAGAAGTCTGACGACATTAGGTATAAGTCCAACCGACTTATTTGATAGTAAACTTACAACTTTCAAGTTTGTGAGTTTACTATCAAATAAATCGGTTGGACTTAAACCTGGTGTTGTCAGACTTCTTAATGTGTTTACCCCAGTCCAAGGCCAGCATCTCTGCATCATTTCTGAACAAATGCAGTTTTGAAAGAAATATGCACATATTTCTACACACACTCAACACCACTGTGTTACTTATCCTTTTTCTTGTAGTGGCTTGTCAGAATTGAACTTGAGTATTGCCAATGTCCAGCCTGAGTCAGAGCCCCACAATGAACAAAAAGCTGGATATCGGATACAAGGGCTCACTGCTGATGACATGATTAATGTCTTTGGTTCACAACACACACGCGTGTAAAGAATGAAAACTATTCTGCTGCTTGAGTTGTGATGGAGCAGACCACTGGAGTGCATCAGCAATACTTCTACTGTCTGGATGGCTCTGGAGGAAACTGTGGTAGTTAGCATAATGGGTAATATTCATGGGAAATTGCCGCATACTGCGATTGCTGGCCACCATGAGGTGACAGCATTTGCTGCTAGCTATGTGACAAGCAGGAGCATGAGGTGGAGCAGGAAGAGGAAGAAAAGAAACAACCTTTCCAACCTCTTTCTGGCTGGGTATTCATAACTCACTAGAATACAATAGCAATTCCCCATTCACTAACGGTCCTACTCACTGTTACCTTTCCACAGTCACTGACCATCACAGCATCTGAATGACACAGTGCAGAAGAGGCCATTCACTCATCAAGTCTGCACCAACACATGGTAAATACTTACTCTACCTCCCTAATCCCATTTACCAGCACTTGGCCCATCGCCTTGAATCCCATTCTCTCCACCTAAATCTTTTCCTCCTTACTCTGTCCATGCCCCTCAATCTTGTACACTTTGATCAGGTCGCTCTTCTCTGCTCCAATGAAAGCACACCCGTAACATCACTTAATGACTGGTACCTCTATTCTGAGGCTACGCACTGTCTCTTTAATTTTTAGAACCAACGCTTAAGGCTTAGTCACTTCTGATCTCATCCTTTGCCTGTCAAAGTGTCAGAAAACCAAATTTGAATGCAAAGATAAAATCTCCAAAGAACAATGCAGATGATAGTGACTCAATCTCCTGCAAGTCAAACCAGCTCTCACAGAGAGTCAGGTAAGCCACACAAGTTTGCAGCAGTCGTACTGAAGCTAGAAGTGACTGGGTCAACTTCATTTAATAGGGAAGCAGTATTGACTTGGGAAAATTATGATTATGTAGCATGCCTTGGATTTTGAATATTTGAGGCTCCCACTAATAAGGGATGGGTTTCCTGCTTGCTTACCCTCCCATTGTTAACATAAATAGGGAGCCATTTTCTGGGTGTCCGTATGACCTCTGTCACAATTCTCCAAGCCCACCCGCTTTCTTGCCCAGTGGGTTCTGTGGGTTCCTGTCCAGTACGAAGGCACGCCTTTTCATTTTTTTTTGCCTCACAGTTTTCTAGGAGAAGGGTGGAGTCATTGGGAATGGAAATTGTGGGAGGGACACAGGGTATCAATACTTAGAGCAATAAGACAAAGGGAAGATGGGCATGAAGGGACTGCACAAAAAATGAATAGTTGACTTTTATACAAAACGCGGACTGATCTTATTTATAAATTGTCTAACTAATCCCTCTCCATAACTTACATGTTCCATCCCAGGCAAGGGACTAGTGAATCTCTTCTGCACCCCCTTCAGTGCAATCATATCTTCCTAAAATAAAACCAGAACTGCACAGAGTATTCCTGTGGCCACAAAGCATAATAAAGGTCACCACACAACAGTCCAAAGAATGTGTGGGTTAGGTTGATTGGCCGTGCTAAAATTGCCCCTTGAACAGAGATGCGTACGTTAGACGACTTAGTGGGTAAAATATATAGGGATATGGGGGTAAGGCCTGGGTGGGATTGCAGTCGGTGCAGACCCGCTGAATGGCCTCTTTCTGTACTGCAGGGTTTCTATGACGCTATGAAAATAAACATAAACTCAATTTATAAATAAGATCAGTCCGCGTTTTGTATAAAAGTCAACTATTCATTTTTTGTGCAGTCCCTTCATGCCCATCTTCCCTTTGTCTTATTGCTCTAAGTATTGATACCCTGTGTCCCTCCCACAATTTCCATTCCCAATGACTCCACCCTTCTCCTAGAAAACTGTGAGGCAAAAAAAAATGAAAAGGCGTGCCTTCGTACTGGACAGGAACCCACAGAACCCACTGGGCAAGAAAGCGGGTGGGCTTGGAGAATTGTGACAGAGGTCATACGGACACCCAGAAAATGGCTCCCTATTTATGTTAACAATGGGAGGGTAAGCAAGCAGGAAACCCATCCCTTATTAGTGGGAGCCTCAAATATTCAAAATCCAAGGCATGCTATATAATCATAATTTTCCCAAGTCAATACTGCTTCCCTATTAAATGAAGTTGACCCAGTCACTTCTAGCTTCAGTACGACTGCTGCAAACTTGTGTGGCTTACCTGACTCTCTGTGAGAGCTGGTTTGACTTGCAGGAGATTGAGTCACTATCATCTGCATTGTTCTTTGGAGATTTTATCTTTGCATTCAAATTTGGTTTTCTGACACTTTGACAGGCAAAGGATGAGATCAGAAGTGACTAAGCCTTAAGCGTTGGTTCTAAAAATTAAAGAGACAGTGCGTAGCCTCAGGATAGAGGTACCAGTCATTAAGTGATGTTACCGGTGTTAACTTCCCAGCCCACTGTGCTACTGAAGCAATGACAGCCGAGGGCTCAATTTCTGCCCCACCACCAAAATGGACCTCATCAGTCTTGCCGTGGACACGGAGCACCCAGCACCACAATAGGAAACAGTACCACCTCAGGGAATTGTCAGTTGTCTATTGGCAATTTGTCGGACTACACGCTTCAACCAGATGAAATTGAAGTTCTGAGCCGTGGCCTCAATTTCTGCCCCACCACCAAAATTGACCCCATCAGTCTCTCAGTGGCTACTGAAGCAACACAGCTGACTGGGGAACATCAGTGGGAGGGAAAGAACGGGACTCGGATCCAGCCAGTCTTGATTTTCCTGGGCTGTTTATACAGTGTAATCAGCTCAGTGCTGGAAAATCAAAATTTCAATCTCTTCAAGACCAGGATTCAATCAGCTGGATCTGATAAGTCCACATCAGCAAGGATCACGTATAGTCCCCAACAATATGGACCAGGCATAATGGCTTCACTGATGGTACTAGAGGCACCCCAAAAGGTTGGGAGCAAAGGGGGTTCCCCTTGGACAGTGCCAGTTTTGTACTAGACACCCTGGCACTGCCAGCAGGGCACACAGGCAACGAGCACCCATGGGCACCGTCCACCAGGTGTTCATGGGAATACAGCAAGCACTTGATACAAAAGGATTCAAAGGAGACCGCAGCTCTCGACTGAGTTTGACTTTTAGCTTGATAGCTCTGTGGTCCCTGCCACCATCTCCGTTCCCAATTATTCTACCCATATCCCGGGAAACTGCCTGAGACAAAACAATAGAAAGGCAAGCATTAAATTGGACTAGAACTTGTGGAACCCACTGAATTGGGCAGGTTCCTTCCAGGAATATACAGGTGACAACATTTGTGGCTTCTCCTCAGCAGACAATCACTGCTGTACACGAGGACTAGAGAATTCGAAAGATCCTGGATGGATGGAGACAGCCAAGTAGCAAGGTCAGTGGGATTTGCAGCCATTGCCAACTTTCCATGCGGATAGCATGTAATAGCCTGCATCGATGCTACTGTTGAAGCAATGTTCATTAATAGAAAGGGATGTTGCGCTCTCACTGTGCAGTTATTCTGTGACTACACAAAAAACATCATGCTGATGTGTGTTCCTATTCTGGCAGCAGCCGTGGCGCCGATGTACTTCAATACTTCCAGGTGGTGCACTTCATTGTGTCAAGATCACAAAGCAAGAAATGGATCCTTAATGACGAGGGCTATCCTCTTCATACCTGGCTGATGATACCTATCAGAAACCTTCACAGTGAGGCAACAGAGAGGGTAGTGATAATTACAGCACAACAAGAGCAAACCATCATCTGCCTCAAGATGTTCTTCCATTGTTTAATTCTCTCCATTGTAACCCGGTGAACATGTCACTGGAGGGAAAAGGGAAGGTAAAAGCCTTTTTTTTTTTTGATTCATTCGAAGAACATGGGCATTATTGGCTTGCCAGCATTTATTGCCCATTCCTAGTTGCCCTTGTACAACTGAGTGACTTGCTAGGCCATTTCAGAGGGCAGTTGAGAGTCACACACATTGCTGTGGTTCTGGAGTCACATAAAGGCCCACTAACTAAGGACAACAAATTTCTTTCCCTAAAGAACATTTGTGAAGCAGATGGGCAAGTATATAACATGATCAACTCAGCAATAGCTTCTATGATTGTCTTGAACAATGATTAACATTGCTGGTACTTGGCAACAAACGCCAATTTGTCTGGCAAGAAAGAACAAAGTGCGCAAGTGAGTGTGGAGCGATATGTTTGGGCGATGTGTCTTTTCGGTTAAATAGATCATTTTCAATGAGCAAAGAAACATAAAATTTTCAAGACGAACTGAGAAAATAAACACTGGCCACCATAAATCAGTAAAAACCAAGGTGATGAAAATGTAGTCTGTGATCATGTGATGGAGCAGTGCAGTATCCAAAACCATCCAACAGCTGGTGATAAGCTGCTGCTTGAGGTCAATCTAAAGACGATTGCCCTGTTGATGGCACCCTCCCGAGAGAATTATAATGTAGCAGGTTTTATCCCCACATTACCTAGGAACAGAAGTTAAAAAAGTTGATAACGTTCAATGAGATGAGAATATAGAACATTACAGCACAGCCCTTCGGCTGTCCCTGTTGTGCTGACCTGTCAAACAAATCTAAAGCCCAACTAACCTACACTATTCCAATATCATCCGTATGTTTATCTAATGACCATTTAAATCCCCTTAATGTTGGCGCATCCACTACTGTTGCAAGCAGGGCATTCCACAGTCTCTCTACTCTCTGAGTAAAGAACCAAAGGTGGCACGATAGTATAGTGGTTAGCACTGCTGCTTCACAGCTCCAGGAACTTGGGTTCGATTCTTGGCTTGGGTCACTGTCTGCATGGAGTTTGCACATTCTCCCCATGTCTGTGTGGGTTTTCTCCCACAGTCCAAAGATGTGAGTTAGGTTGATTAGCCACACTAAAATTGCCCCTTAGTGTCCTGAGATGCTTAAGCTAGAGAGATTAGCAGATAAAACATGTTGGTGTGGGGTGGGATTGTAGTCGGTGCAGACTCGATGGACCAATTTCTGCATGATTTGTATAACCTACCTCTGACATCTCTTCTATATCTCTCACCCCTCAATTTAAAGCTATGTCTCCTCCTGTTAGCCATCACCGCCTCACTATCTACCCTATCTAATCCTCTGATCATCTTGTATGCCTCTATTAAATCACCTCTTAACCTTCTCTCGAACAAAAACCATCTCAATCCCTCAGCCTTTCCTTATAAGACCTTCCCACCATACCAGGCAACAGCCCAGTAAATCACCTCTGCACTCTTTCCAATGCTTCCACATCCTTTCTATAATGCAGTGACCAGAACTAGACACAATACTCCAAGGTTGGCATGTAACTGTAACCAGTTGTGTTATATATTAGCTACCTCCTGCAATTAAGCAAACTATCAAGTTATGCCAGAAGTCTGTGACAAATTTACACTCTGGCACCTTGCAGTTCAGGGAAATCAATAGCTCAATGAAAACTGAGTGTGTTTATAACTTAGTCTATCGTTCCCAGTCCAATTCCTACTTGTAGGTTGGCTACAGATCAGTTTGTAGCAAACGAATCGGAAATACAACTGGTTTCATTCTGATCGGTCACTTGGAGTCTTTACTGAGTAGTGTCAGAATACCTGCAATGGAACAGTGACTTGATAAATTCATAGTATTTCATGTGTCTTCCAGTTCAATGCTTGGTACAAGCTGGCTAAACTAAATGATGTGTGAGGACTCTTTATGATTGTTCCCTCCTGCAGAGGTATCCCTTCTGTGTCTCCATGATATCGGTAACAACATTGCTTTTTGGTATGTAAACCTTTGTGTCTTAAAAAAGGTGGCTAATGAGATAGTGGATTTATTGGTGTTAAATTGCCAAAGTTCACAAGATTCTGGAAAGGTTACATCACAGTGGAAAGTGGCAAATATAATCCTGCTATTCAAGAAGGGAGGGTGGCAGGAAGACAATAGGCCAGTTGGCTTGGCACCTATCATGTGGAAGGTGTTAGAATTGATCATTAAGAAGATTATAGCTGGACACTCAGAGAAATTCATGGTAATTGAAAAGAGTCAATATGGTTTTGCAGAAGGGAAATTGTGCTTAGAAAATGTATTGAAGCTCTTCGTAGAAATGACAAGTACCATGTATAAAAGGAAGCATGCCGATGCGCTGTACTTGAATTTCCAGAAGGCATTTGATAAGGTGCCACATCACAAATTATTGTGGAAAATAGAAGCATTGACAGAAAATTGGCTGGCAGAAAACATAACATCTATATAAATGGGCCATTTTCTGATGGGCGAAATGTGACAAAATGGAGTTCTGCAGAGTTCTGTGCTGAGTCCTCAACCTTTTACAATTGATATCAATAATGAGGGGAGCGAAGGGATGACAGTTCAAGTTGCAAATGATGCAAACGTGGGTCAGGAAGCACATTGTGAAGTGAACGTGGAAGGTTGCAGGTGGACGTTAATAGGTTTAGGGAGTGGCAAAAACCTGGCAGATGGAGCATAATGTGGGAAAATATGAATTTGTTCACTTTGACAGGAAGAATAAAAAAGCAAACACTGCAGAGAACAGCTGCAGAATTCTGAGATGCAGAGGGACTTAGGTAATCTCGTACATAAATTACAAAAGGTTAGTATACTGATACAGCAAGTAATTAAGCAGGCTAATGGAATGCCATCCTTTATTACAAGAGGAATTGAACATAAAATTACAGATGCTTTACATCAGTTATGCAGGGCATTAGTGTAACTACACCTTGAATACTGTGTGTAGGTTTGATTCGGTTCCCTTATTTGACGAAGGATGTAAATGTGCCGGAAGCAATTCAGAGGAGGATTACTAGGAAGGGGTGGGTTATCTTTTGAGGATAGGTTTGAAAAACTGAGCTTATTTTTACTGGAGTTTGGAAGAGAAAGAGGTGGCTTGATTAAAGGATATGAGATCCTGAATGGTCTTAAGAAAGTGGACGTGCAAAAGGAATGAATCCAAAACTAGAGTGTGCAGGGTCACCCTTTTTAGAACAGGAATGAGAATTTTTTTCTGATGATTGTGTGACTTTCAAACTTTTGGCCTCAAGGTGGCAATAGGTAGAGTCATTGAGTATTTTTAAGATGGAGGTAAATTCTCGTTTCGCAGTGGTTTTCCAAAAATGACTGGAAAATAATGGAAGTATTGAAACAAAAAAAAATCCACTACACCTTAGTTGAAAGATGGACGTTGCAAAAAAAAAGTTTCCTCCTTCAGGATTTTAAACAGCTCCTCATAATGAAGGGTGAGTGTTCAGGATTCCTAAAGGTCCTCATAAATAGGTTCCCCCTCGTAATGAATGATGTACATAGGTATACAATCCAGAAAGAAAAGTAGGTTGGGTGTGAAACCATTGGGAATGCACAAGAAAAAGCATTGCTTTTCAATTTCACAGCTCTCAAACACTAAACATCATAATGGGAATATTTTCAAACTTCTTTTTCTCATACACTTGCAATGATAGCCCGAGTCTTCTGAATGCAGTGGCACCTTGAATAAGCATTCTGTTTTGGACCTGCTTTGCCTACTGTTTTATGAAGACTATGTGCAGGCAGCACTGCTGTTGTGATTAGTGCCCAATGCTGGAATGCATCACCACAATATTGCATGATCAAATTTTACAGATTTGCAACATAGAAACAAGCCATAGGGTTTTTTTATCCATGTGAGTCTCCACACACACACTAACTAACTCTGTCAATGTAATCTTCTATTCCCTTCTCCCTCATGTACTTACTTAGCATCCCCATACACGTATTTTGCAAAAAAACTGCAAACAAAATAACTCCAGAGATATGCAGAATAGATTGATTGGCCACACTAAATTAATCCGACTGATAGGGGATTAGGAGATGTTGATTTCTCTCACTGGATAGAGGAAAAAGACTCCGAGACCACCTCGCAGGGGATGACAGGGGGTGTAAATTTGGGTAGGTTATTTTTTTCATTAGCACGATGATGATACTAGACAAGTCAGCCTGGAGAGTAGATTGCTGCTTCAGAAACGTGGAGTGAAATTTAATGCATGGAAAGCATGGGCCATTCAATTGTGGGAGATTGTGTCAGGCAGGAAAACCTTTGATAACCAAATCAGAGCTGGGATGTGGCCCTTGTGGAAACTCATCTTGTAGGGGGATGTCACTTACACACGTTAATGCACCATGTGACACCAATCATGCCTGACCCCACTGGAATTTTACATTGTCTCAGCGATTAATTGTGAGCTACATGACATTCTCTTACCTCCCTGTTGTGCAGACCTGTATGGTTTAACCTCTAGTGAATAATGATGCAAAGTTGACTTTAAGTACTCAAACAGAATTACCTTTACTTTGCATCTACTTAACAGCAGTAAATACTTGCAGCACATAAACCAAATACTCATTAGCTGTTGCTTTATTTAACGTAAGGTTGATTTCCATTTGCAATTCAAAACTGGCCAGGATTTTGTTCAGTTAATAAGTCTGACAACACCAGGTTAAAATCCAATAGATTTATTTGGTAGCAAAAGCCATGAGCTTTCAAAACACTGCCCCTTGGTCAGATGAGTGGAAGTTCTACTCACGAACAGTGCATATAAAGACACAACCTCAATTTATAAAATAATGGTTGGAGTGTGAGTCTTTACTGGTAATCAAGTCTTAAATGTACAGACAATGTGAGTGGAGAGAGCGGTAAGCACAGGTTGGAGATGTGCACTGTCTCCAGGTAGGATAGTTAGAGATTTTCCAAGCCCAGGCAAGTCGTGGGGGTAACAGATAGTGTGACGTGAACCCAAGACCTCGGTTGAGGCTGTCCTCGTGTGCGGAACTTGGCTACCATTCAAACACGTTACATGGTCTCAGTGTCCAATGCAAAGTATTTATCAAATTTACTCTGAGGCACTTTGTTGCCATCACTGTAAAAATCCCATTCAGGTTCAAGTCTGATGTTGCTTTCATGATCAGAATTATCCCTCCACAACAAATCATCTTCTCCGCCCATTAAAATGAATTTGCACATTGCAGAATGACATTACCTGGAACATCAACAACATTCTACAATTTGATAGTGAAACATCAAGGGTGGGATTTTCCCACCCATCCCAGTTGGCCGTGACTCCCTAGCCCTCGCAATGGGTTCCCTGGTGGCAGAGATTGCAAACAATGGAAACCCCATTGACAGCAGTGAGACTCTGCCTCCAGCTAACAACTGGCAGCCTTCCCCACCACAGACATGCCACAGAGAGGGAACTCACCCCAAATGTGACAGCTTGCACTCTTCCAATCATTGTGAAAGTTTTCCTTTCTGTCAACCATCCGCCTATTCCATTCAGCTTGGACATATGCTTGAATAGCATGCCTCCAAAGGACAAACTCTCTATATTAGGCCCCTTGTGTAAATATAATGGAAATGTTATTTCTCCTCAGACATATCTTAGATCTCATTGGTTATAAGAGAGGTGTTCTTGTCCCACAGTAATAAGCTGCATTCTTTATGCAGGCCACCTGGCTGCCTATTCCACAAATTTTCAATTTCATTATTTCATCCTTACCCATTGTATATGCACAATAAGATTTTGTGAAGGGAAGGTCGTGCCTCACAAACCTTATTGAGTTACTTGAAAAGGTGACCAAAGAGGTGGATAAGGGTAAGGCAGTTGACGTGGTGTACGTGGATTTTAGCAAAGTGTTTGATAAAGTTCCCCGTGGCCGGCTACTGCAGAAAATGCAGATGCATGGGATTGAGGGTGATTTAGCAGTTCGGATCAGGCTAGCTGATAGAAGACAGAGGGTGGTGGTTGATGGGAAATATTCAACCTGGAGTTCAGTTACAAGGGATCTGTTTTGGGGTGGCTGCTGTTTGTCATTTTTATAAATGACCTAGATGAGAGTATAGAAGGGTGGGTTAGTAAATTTGCTGATGACACCAAAGTCGGAGGAGTTGTAGACAGTGAGGATGGATGTTACGGGTTACAGAGGAACATAGATAAACTGCAGAGCTGGGCTGAGAAGTGGCAAATGGAGTTTAATGCGGAAAAGTGTGAGGTGATTCACTTTGGTAAGAGTAACAGGAGTACAGAATATTGGAGCGATGGAAGGGCCCTTGATAGTGTCGATGAGCAGAGAGATCTTGGTGTACATGTGCATAGATCGCTGAAAGTTGGCATCCAGGTTGATAAGGTTGTTAAGAAAGTGTACGGTGTCTTAGCTTTTATCGGTAGAGGGATTGAATTTTGGAGCCGTGAGGTCATGTTGCAGCTGTACAAAACTCTGATACGGCCACACTTGGAGTATTGCGTACGGTTCTGGTCGCCGCATTATAAGAAGGATGTGGAGACATTGAAAAGGGTGCAGAGGATGTTTACCAAGATGTTGCCTGGTATGGTGGGAAGGTCTTATGAGGAAAGGCTGAGGGACTTGAGGTTATTTTTGTTAGAAAGAAGAAGGTTAAGAGGTGACCTAATTGAGGCATCCAAGATGATCAGAGGGTTAGATAGGGTGGATAGTGAGAGCCTTTTTCTTCAGATGGAGATGGCTAACACGAAGGGACATAGCTTTAAATTAAGGGGTGGTATTTATAGTACAGATGTCAGAGGTAGGTTTTTGACTCAGCATAGTGAGGACGTGGAATGCCCTGCCTGCAGCAGTTGTGGACTTGTCAAGTTTAAGGGCGTTCACATGGTCAGTGGATAGGCATATGGATAACATTGGAATAGTTTAGGTTAGAGGGTCATTAGATTGCTTCAACTGGTCAATGCAACATGAGGACTGAAGGGCCTGTACTGCGCTGTAATGTTCTATATTCTATGTTCTAATTGCATGATTGCTTTGCTTCACATTTGAAAATTACCTTTGGCCTAAATTTCATTCCGCTGTCCATGCAGACTAGTTCCATTGTAAATGCTGTTGTCCTGTCTGATTATTGTTGAATCTTTCTACTCCGTGATTTACTGTCGGACATATCAGGTTCACGATTATTTCGTTTGTGCTGACAATGTGATATCATGGTTACTGTCTAATGATGAATTGCTGACAACTGACCATTTTGGCATTGAGATCCTTTGGTAGTCTTTGAGCAATCTTAATCATCTTCCATAGTACCAAATTGTTTTATCCTGTAAAGTGGTCATGAAGTTTTGGTCTGAATCTTCACTGGATTCACTTGGATTTGACCTGTTTCAGTGCATATATATGCTCATTGTCACAATTATTGTACTCTGGTGTTTTTTAAGGTATGGCCAGTGGCTCATCCCTGTTCTGATGGCACATTTGGCCTTGGGAATCTTCTTCAGGATGAGCTCTTCCATTCTCACACCAGTTTTCAATTAAACCATGCATGGTGTGCTCTGTGTAGGCATGTCTTCAGCTTCAACGAATTTTGGCAATACAGCCCACGTCATCTGGTTAATCCCACGCACCAACTTGCAGTGTATGGGAAGCAAAACATACATTAGTGGTGTGAAAATTGAGGCTGATTATACTCATGCAAAATTATATTTCATAACTCAAGAGGTTGGAGATGTATGGAGAAGGATGATTTTTGGCAATGAGAATTGGATTGCCTTATGCACCAGCTTGATTTATATGCCATGAGTCTTTAGTGATTGGAAGCTGTGTTGTTGTATAGGTCAGTGCAGGCTAAAATAAAAGCATATCAGTCATGTATATAGAATGATCATTTTCCCCTCACGTTCAACAATGTTTTCATTTAAAAGCGTGGCAAACCTGAGCCCAGAGAAGAGGGTGTTGAATGAGAACACATGCAGAGATTCATGGTATACACAGCACAATGCAGCTATCTCTGAAGAGTTGGAATTTGTTGAGGTAGAAGTTCAGCAGCCATTTGGAGAGATACCATTATCAATATATGTAAAAAAAAATTTCTGAGAACCTTAATTACTACGAGGATTCGTGTTGACTCACATATTGATTAGATGGTTGAAGTTTTATTGCATTAAGTGATAAAGAAATTAATCGTAATACCCATAATTAATTAACAGTTTTAGGTACTATCTGGAATTTGAGTGGACAGGACAGTGTACAGATAAGCAAGGAAAGTGTTAGATTTCCTGTCAACCTGCATTACCATCCACTTTACAGAAGCTTGTTGATTTGTCATGCTGGTGTTGATCTTCTCCAATTCCTGTCCCCTGTGTAACTTATTAGAAATCCTCTCTAAGTGACATGAGCCAGTGAATTCAATCATTGTTTTTTCTTGCTTTTCTACCCTTTTGCGCCTTGTGATTTTTGCCCACCTGGTCAAAGTGTCACCCATAATGATGGTTTGCCTCAAACAATATGAAGATGTTTCCGCAGGTCAAAGGTTTATGGTCCTTGTAAAGACCTCTGACACAGAGATGCAAACATCAAGTTCATAGCTGAAAGAATAGAGTCACCTGAGGTAGGACCAAAGGATCCCGTCAATGAGAAGGGCCAGAAAATTCAAGCCCAAATCAGGTAAAATCTCAGAAAACTATTGAAGTTATCAGTTTGAAATCAGAATTGCACCTTTTAGAACTTCTACTGAAACAAATGATGAAAAGCACTACTTTCTTTGTGAAGACAACTTGTAATTAGTAGAGGAACATTTTCCTTTAATGCTGAGCACACTTTGCACTCGATGGAATTACAGTCCACGATTGCCCCCACCTTCCAAGTTTTCCAGCATCCCAAAGTAGTAACTGTGATTGACCATCTTCAAGTGGTTTTCTCAGTTTGAATGTCTCTTCAACTTACCCATCAAATGTGAAATCTATTCCAATAATTCTTTTTCACCCTTGCCATGCCAGATTAAATCTCCTAGAATTCATAACTGATTGCAGGTTTGTCTCTTTTACGAGGAACTTTTTGATTTGATTTATTATTGTCACACCTATTAGTATACTGTGTTTTACAGACAAAACAAACTGTACATGGAGAGGGAAAGAAGTGAATGTAACACTACATTGCGCAATCATAACGAGAGTATCGGGAAAGATCAACCTAATACGAGATAAGTCCATTTAAAAGTCTGATGGCAGCAGGGAAGAAGCTATTTTTGAGTCAGTTGGTATGTGATCTCTGACAATTGTATCTTTTTTCTGATGGAAGGTGGAAGAGAGAATGCCTGGTGTGCATGAAGTCCTTGATTTAGCTTGCTGCTTTTCTGAAGCAGCAGAACTGTTTGCTTAATATCCAGCAGGGGTAGATTATCAGCTAACATAGAACACAACAGCAAAAACAGGCCCTTAGGCCCACAAGTTGTGCTGATCATACCCATACCTACTAGAGCATAAAACTATCTGTAACTCCCAATCCCACTTAATCCTATGTACTCATCCAGAAGTCTTTTAAAAGACCCCAGCGAGTTCGCCTCCACCACCACCGACGGTAGCCGATTCCATTCACTCACCACCCTCTGAGTGAAAAACTTACCCCTAACATCTCCTCTGTACTTGCTGCCCAGCACCTTAAACCTGTGTCCTCTCGTAGCAACTATTTCAACTCTGGGAAATAGCCTCCGAGATTCCACCCTGTCTATTCCTCTCAACATTTTATAAACCTCTATCAGGTCACCTCTCAATCTTTGTCTCTCGAGGGAGGAGACTGAACTCCCTCAACCTATCTTCATAAGGCATGCCTCCCAATCCAGACAATATCCTTGTAAATCTCCTGTGCACCTCTCAATAGCTTCCACGTCCTTCCTGTAGTGAGGTGACCAGAACTGCACACAGTATTCCAAGTGGGGTCTGACAAAGTTGCAGCATTACCTCCCACCTCGTAAACTCAATCGCTTGATTAATGAAGGCCAGTACACCACGTGCCTTCTTGATCACATCTTTGACCTGCAAGGCCGATTTAAGAATCCTTAGGACCCGGATCCCAAGGTCCTTCGGCTCCTCAGCACTGCTAAGATTCCTACCCTTGAGATTGTACTACTTCATCCCATTGGTCCTGCCAAAATGGACCACTACACGTTTATCTGCGTTGAAATCCATCTGCCACTTCTCCACCCATTCTTGCATCCTATCGATGTTTTGCTGCAATTTCTGAAATCACTCCAGACTATCCATATTTTGATGATAGTTGGTACAGGGAACTGTCTTGTAATGGAGCTGGTTTGATAAATTTGCCATTGGTGCAAATCTGAAGCCCATTGCATTCAGTATCACAGCTCGTGTACATACGACACAGCGCACACACACTCGGATTGCCTCACAACCTCATGTGATAATGTGCACCTATTGTTTCAGGAGCGGGAGGACGCAGTGATTTCAAAGTTGTTTGGTAAACCACTTGTTTCCTGGTAGTAAATTTCCAACATCAGATCTGTCTGTATGGTCTCACCCACTTGCTAGTGGGCTGAATAGCATTTTCTCTCTGCTGACCACACACAACTGATATCCATCTGTGGTAGTCACTGATTTATAAGGAAACCTGTAACCTGATATCAGAATGGCTTCATCTGCCGCCTTCTCCATGGCAGTATGAAACACATTAACCTTGTATATATCTTGAAATGTTAATCAGCTAATCTGGTTCCAACCCACTCTTGTCTTCGAAGTAAGTGGACTATTTACATCATAACTGTTTTCAAACTGGTAATTTCAGTTGTTTTCTGGAATCTTGACAGATTTGGATTTTCTGGCCCTTCTCCGTGACAGGAACCTTTGGTCCTGCCCAAGGTGACTATCATGGTGGATTCCCCAGTGGTGCGGGCAGTGAGCAATGCAAGTGCCCATTGAGTTTGGCAGGACTGGAAAATCCCAACTGCTACCAATGGTGAGCCTCCTCCACTGTGGGAAAATATGCCGCAGATAGCTGGAAAATCCCAGCCTCAAACTACTCATTGTAACATGAGACTGCTGCCATTGCCTCCAAGTGTAAACACCACCTTTTCAATATTATAACTAAGCCTTCCTTCAATGTTTTACAGTCTATTCATCCAGACTTACTGCTAAGCAGATGCAAAACAAGTCACATAATCCCTTTTATTTACCTTAAGTTTCAAGGTACAGCCCCAAAATTTAGAGAGCGATTTTTATCAAAAAAAAGGCTAAGTGCCAAATGGGAAAAATGGGAGATCAGCCTGTTGATAGCTACCCCAACCACACCTCCCATGGCCTGCCCGACTGCCCATCTGAATGGCACTGCCTGGGTGCCTGGTGGACAGTGCTAGTGTACCAGGCTGGCACTGTCCAACTCCCTTGCCACTGACCTCCCAGGGAGGTCTCTTTGGCCACTGCCCCCATCAACGAGATCATCATACCTGGTACTCCTTAATAAGGAGCAACTTTAATTCCCACTGGTGAGAACCTCCCTTGTTCGGGTGAGAAACATCAGTGAGTCCCAACAATACTGTCACGGGCTTGCTAATGATATGGAAATGGTGAGTTAAATATTGTAATCAGACTCATACTGCTTTTTGGAGCAAGGTTGTGTAGTCCATAAAAAATGGCTAAGGGAAGTCGTTGTCAGCCAGACGTGGTTATAAATCTCGCTTCATCCCTCGCACGTACATTTCCTGGCTCGCTACGTGACTTGAGCAGCACAGTGGGTCAGGAAAATTGCACTCAAAAAAACTTCATAAACGTAACAGACTTAGATTTAGGAAATCATTTGTCACAACACATTTCTAAAAAATCGTCAGCTTGCCTAATAATGGGTTTTAAATAATCACGTAGCTCAAAAATTCTTTAAAGTTCCATAACACATTACACTGGCAAAAACACTGCGACAAGCATGAGTAAGATGAAAAACAAGATCATTGCTCATTAAATTCATCAAGGTAGCCCTGTAGATAATTTTTTCAATGTAAGACTAACAACAAATATTAATCATATGAAAGAGCTGAATGTGGACAATAACATTGGTGAATCAACTGTCTGTATATTTTCTTGTTAATGTATATAAGAAAAATGAGAATTTCTACAGAAAGACCGAGGCATATATGATTTGGAAATGATTTTGCACAAAGATTTTCAGTAACCTGTATATTACAGACATGCTGTGAATATACATTAAATGGAGCCATTCTGAGCTGAGCCCATTCATCACACCTCTTAGAGAATTTAGTTTTTAAGACTGCCTTTAGTACTGCAGTTGTACCAAAAGTGGATAACAAGAACATTTTTAGTTTTGTCATATTGGCTGTAACTTAGCACTGGCGTCAGATGGCCTATAGAACTTGGATTCAACAAAATGCATACTTACCAGTCCTTGAAACTTCTATTTGCCACAGCAGCTTGGGACCTCCACTGAAAGACTCCTCACAGATCCCATGACAGAACAGCCCCATCATATTCTAGAAAGTCATGCAATTTTTTTACTAGCTGTGCTAAAGCAGATAAGTTTAAAGAAATGGACAGTTCAGGGAGAAGGTAATTAGAAAGGATTTTGCTTGGGCAGGGATAGGACTCAAAGTCGGAGGTCAGCGGTTATGGGTGTTAGAGTTTATAGTTCAGGCCTGTGGGGTAGAAGTGGTGGGAAGGAGATAATTCCAGGTTCCGGTCCACTCCATGGATTGAGGAGGAGCCAGGTCAGGTCAACGTGTGTCAAATTGGGTCTACAAGAGTGATCAGACGTTATGAACGGTTGCATTAGAAGGAGGGAGTTCCAGTTGCAAACAAGTCATCAAGATGACTTCCCCAGGACCTCTGATAAGAACCTTAGTGTGCCTGAATTGACTGTGGAGAATGTGTGTTCCCAGTCTGAAGGTCCGAGATCCCTAGAGGGAATCTCGGAAGCAAACTCACTGACTGTGTAATATATTTCTGTAGCTCATTTGCACGTTGCTTATAGCTTTTTGCAGATTTAAATGTTCATTTGGGATGTTTTGTAGTAAAATTCAGAAATTTTTAAAAAAAAATTATATTTGAAGACTTAGGATTGGATGGTGCGGAATACCATGTGGGAAGGGATCATTCCAGGAGTTGACAAAATACCAGAAGCTGCAAGAGATTTTACTTTTAACTTTTGCAAGGCAATTATTGTTGTATTCCTGGCAGAAGCATTCTGAAATTTGCCATTTGAATCACATTTTCAGATGGTTCTCAACACCAAGCCAATTTTCCAGAGGAAGGTTATACTCTGGACAACTTTCATACAAACTCTTCCCTGGGAACTTCAGAGATACCCCAACACCTCTTTGAATACCCCGCACACACCCCCACCCTACCCTCAAACAAACTGCATTGAAAGACTGATACTACTTTTAATAAAGACCAGACCAGTCCCTATATGGGAATCTTCTACAATAGGCATAGCCTAAAGTCATGGATACGTCATTAAGACGTTAGGACGGCGGCACGGGCTCGTTGCGCCGAAGAGCCTGTTTCCCATGCTGTGTTGTTCTTTGTACCAGTCAAACTGAAACTGTTGAGACAAGCAAGAGGTTGATGTGAGCCATTTCTATCTATTGGTAAGATTCAGAGTGAACATCAAGTGAAACCAGACTCCAAACTAAAGATATTAGCCATCAGAAAATATAGAAAAACTGAGGTAGAAAGACTGAACAGAGGTATTGGGGTATGGTGAATTATTTCAACAGTTTTGCAGCTGGTATGTCTCAATGATGTTGGCTGCACTGGATGTTGCTTGACAAGAGAAAGAAAGTGAAGGATCCCTTATCAACAAAATCAATGATTCTTTGGATTCATGACTCTTATCTGAATTGCAGCAGTGAAGCTAATTCCGATGTGATAAAGCTGCAGAGTCATCACTGCAGTGACATACGCTTCTCCAGCAATTCTCAAGCCGGGCCGAGTTTCACAAATTGACAAGATGGTTTCCAAGTGAAAGGTTTCAATAGAAGAGAATTCTTTCTGCTGATATTCAACAAATTGTTGAATGAGTTGCAATAATAAATTTTAGTGATCGATCAGAATTATGATTTAAATGCAACCAGTTCATGGGACAAAGCAACATATGGCATGCCCACCTATTAACTTCTGTCTAAACAAAAAATAGTACAGCACAGGGAACAGGCCCTTTGGCCCTTCAAGCCTGAGCCGAGCATTGGTCCAATTAGACCATTCGTTTGTATCCCCCTATTCCCAGGTTGCTCGTGTGACTATCCAGGTAATTCTTAAACGATGCCAGCGTACCTGCCTCCACCACCTTAGTTAGCAGAGCATTCCAGGCCCCACCACTCTCTGCATTAAAAAAAAGTCCCACTGATGTCAGAGTTATACCTCTCCCCTTGAGCCTGTGACCCCTTGAGATCGTAAACTTTTAAAACATCATCATGGTGTCGTTCAGACCAGACGATGCCACCCGAGCGAACAACCAGAAAGTTCTTTCAACACTGTAAATTTGTTTTAGAAATCAAACACCTGTTAGAACTTGTATTCACTTTCTACAACACCAGTGAATGTCAGTGCTTTCCCTCTCCACCTTCACACAGGTACTTGTAATCGATCTCCCATTTTATATCTTAGGAGTGGGATTTTACGACTTCACTCAGGTGAGGCTCAGAAAACCGTGCCTGAGGCTAACAGAAAATTCTGTCCTCCAAGTCTCACCCACCCCAGTTAAAATTCCAGCACAGCACTCTTGAAGTCGACAAGGTTCTTGTGTTAAAGGTACAAAAGTAAGCTAAGAAATAAAATATTTCCTCCACCTAATTTTGAGCTGTATTTCTCCTGTTTTGCATTCTATCCATCAATATTATGATCCCGAGCCTCCGCTAATTGAATTTTGTATTCAGAAGTTGTGGAAGATATCAAGTCCTGAAGTGTAGAAAATGAGCTAGCTAAAAGAGTAAAGAAATCAAGGCAATTAGTCGACTGATGAAGGAAATAGTTTATTAAAACAGATGTGAGGATCACTTCATATCGGTGAAACGTCCCTTGGGTCTTCATTTTGTCCATGAAATATGGCAGTGTCACTAACTGGTGATCTGTGACCCAGCAACCCAATTACGCTGCTGCATACAGACACCAGAAAGCATAGGAGAGCAACTTTAAACACCTTCTGTCCACTTTCACTGAACCTTGTTGGAAAATTGCCTATTTTTTTTTATATTGATCTTTGGGACAGATATCTCATGAGGCTTCAAAGGATGTAACCCACTGCCGCTCTGCACGCAACAATTGAAACATTGGCAGTTTTTCTGCTTCTGATGTGCAATATCTCCTTATGAAACTCTTGGAAGATACGGTAATGAATTTTGTTTCTTTTGTTTGGGTTAACTTATATAGGCATTTTAGTGACTATCATCTGACCTGAGGAACAAAATAGTGTTCTACTTTTCGCACTCCCTGTCATCCATCACTTCTGAGTCATGGAGCACATGGGATAACCTCATTTCTCCCACCAGCTGGCCTCATAGGCTCTGAATGCCATTTCATACTGTGCTATGAACAGGTCTGTGCTGTGAACTGTGGTGCCAGGAACTATCCTTACACGGACCAAAGCATATTTCCTTATCAGACGTCCAGCTTTTAGGAAGGAGATGTTGACTTCTTCCATTTGGGTTGCATCTCTGCCTGTGGGCAAGAGACACAGAATTTGTTCCGAATCCCCTGTATCACCTGATTTCATTCCATTTAATGTAAAGTTAAATCAGCCTCATCATTCATCCAATAGGTTGCATTGTGTCACATTTAATCAACTTGTGCAACATTAGGAAGCAATTACTGAGCCCGACCGTGTCGGGTAGTTGAAGTAATTTCACTGGCAATGTGCTTTTGCTTCAAGTGTGTGTCATCAAGTTGAGTATTTCTGTCCGTACCCTGTTTTAGTGTGTAAACAGGTAGTGTATTACCCAGTTTGAAAATACCCTGGGTACTGCGAGAAATTTGAGAATTGCAAATGTTATACCCTCGTTCGAAAGTGGGTCTAAAGCTAAACTTTAATAGAAAAAATTACAGAATCAATAATTCGGGCTAAAACTTTGGACAAATGCTGATTAAACTGGAATGGATTTGTTGAGGCCAAATCTTGTTTAATTAATTTGCTTGAACTTGTTAATGCGATAACAGAGAGGATAGATTAGAGCAATGCAGTTGATGTAATGTGCATGGACCCAAATTATCTGCTGTCCAGAAATCATCAGAGACCTTCATGGATGTGCTACTGAGTGCACGTCAAGACCCTGTGCAAGGCTGGGGAGATCAAACTTCTTCTGATGGGTAGTTCCCCTGCTTCCAAAACTCTCCATGTATGACGATGACTTGGGAGAGTTCCAAAGTACTTGGATTGTTACCCGGGAAATGTTAGGTGGATTAAAACCTACATTAATATCTGGGCAGTTTGACAACTAGCCCTCTGCCATTCCTGATTATCCCCTTGATCACCCAACTATTCCCAATCATCCAAGTATTCCCTGATATGATAAAATTAATATCTGACTACATCAGCATCCTGATTAGCCCCAGTCCCCATCTGACTACAGCCAAGTCCAAAGGTTGTGCGGGTTATGTTGATTGGCCATGCTAAATTGATCCTAGTATCGGGGGGAGGGGGGGCAGGATTAGCAGGGTAAATATATGGGATTACTGGAACAGGGCCTGGGTGGGATTGTGGTCTGTTTATACTCAATGGGCTGAATGGCCTCCTTCTGCACTGTCAGCAATCCATGATTCTAATCTTTGATCAGACTCAACTACCAGCTAGCTACCCGTGCTAACCCAACTAGCCCTCAATTGAACCCTACTCCACTAATCCATCCATCTGCCCATCCCAACCCAGAGTAACCCAGCTCTTCAGGATGGATTGCTACCTGCTTCACAGATAGTTCAGACCAGTATTTTCATTGCCCTGTTTTCACTCTTTATTTTCCCTCAGGCCCTTGTCCTGCCTCTTACTAAAACTGAAAGTGGACAGGTTTGCAGCTGGTTGGATTCTGGATTTGGATGTTATTTTTAGACAAGCTCATCCAAAGATTTTTGAGAATTAGAATTACTCTTTGCTGTAAGATTCTCCTTTCTGCTTGGGTAAAGAGAGACACAGTTATTCTTTTGGCACAGATTCACAGTGCCCTGTAGCAGACACTGTGCTTAAATAGATTTTGTATCTCTGCAAAGTTGAGTAAAAAAAAATCCAATTGAAAGTTTGTGGGCTGCTGGTGTTGCAATGAATGGCTGGCAATCTTCAGTTTCCACTGATCGCCCAATCTGGGATCAGATTTTGTTCTCCATCAAATTGAAATGGAGGTTGCCCTTCGCAGAGAAAAATAAAGAGTATTGGGCCATTCGATCCTGTTCCGTTATTAAATAAGATCATGGCTGATCGGTGACCTAACTCCATATACCTGCCTTTGGCCTGTTTCCCTCAATACACATGCTTAACAAAGAAAACCCTCAGTTTTCAAATTAGCATTTGATTTATCATCAACTACCATTTATAGAAGAAAGTTCCGAAACTCTATCACCCTTTCCTAAACAATCTGGCCCTAATTTTAAAACTATTCCCCCTAATTCTAGAATCTTCAATCAGCAGAAATAGTTTATCTCGTCTGTCTTTTTCTATTCATATCTTGAAGACTTTGATCAGATCGCCCTTAATCTTCTAAATTCTCAGGAAAACGGGTCTGATTTGTACAATCTTTCTTCCCACTTAAACTCCTGATGTCCCAGTATCATTTTTGTAAACCAATGCTGCACTTTCTCCGAGGCTAATCTATCCTTCCTGAGATGTGGTGCCCAGATGTGTTTACAATACTCCAGGTGGAGTCTATCCAGGGTTTTGTGTAGTTGCAGCATAGCTGTTATTAAAGAGTAATATGAAGTGATACAATAACTAAGTCATGTAAATTTTAACCTATTTTCCTTCCTGGGGCAGCGAGGGGCTGGGTGGTTAACACTGCAGTCTCAGAATGCCAGAGACCCATGTTAAATTCCAGCCTTGGGTGACTATGTAACATTTGTACATTCTTCTCATGTCTGTGTGGGTTTCTTCTGGATGCTTTGTTTCCCTCCCACACTTCAAAGATGTGTGAGTTAGGTTGATTGGCCATGCTGAATTTACCCTAGTGTCGGGGATTAGCAGGTAAATGTGTGTGGTTACGATATAGGGCATGGGTGGGATTGCAGTCAGTACAGGCTCGATGGGCTAAATGGCCTCCTTCTGTAATGTTGGGATTCTATGATTCTAGGAAAACAATGGTATGTTTGGGCTATTAGTCACAGTTGCATTGTAGACTTCAGCTGGGGAAAAACATGTTGTTTCCACAATGAAGAACATAATCACTATTAGCATATTGCACTCAACCTCATGTTGAAACTAAATGGCTTAATCTAAGCTTATTCATTGGCTTCACAATGCAGTGTGCACCTGTTTATGTGATTATATCTCTGAGAGATTTCCGTGCCCATAATCTCATAAGAGGAAGAATTAACGGGCTGTTGGGAGAATTTATTTGGCTGTGAATCTACGGAGATATTGTGACCAAATCGATCCAAGTGAAAATATTACCAAAATAATATTGTTCAGTTTATGCTACAAATGATCGAGTGCAGAATTTTCTCTTTGTATTTTGTTCTTCGTGAGCTGGAATTATCTGCTCCCCCTTTACCCTGTTAGTGGCATATTTATTTTTACAATTGGAAAATACATGACAACGTGCCATCCCATTTGTTGCTGCAACCCTGAAATGAACAAAATCTATCTGGTTGCTTTTTAAGATTTTTGTTAATTGCATTCAGTTTGGAATCCTTCTATTTCATCAATCTTCAGAACACACTTCCTGAAAAGTTGGCAGAAGCAGAGTCTTTGAATATTTTTAAGACAGAGGTGGATAGATTCTTGGTAAGCAAGGAGGTGGTAGGATAGATTGGATGCAGATTTGAGGATAATATTTACTCAATCATGATCTAATGATGGGTAAAATATGGCTGTCAATGTTGAGTCTTGCAAAGCATCATATTCTGCATGGTCTGGTTGAACCTGAGTTCTTATTATAATCTTATGATAATCTTTACTAGATTGCAGAGCAGGCTTGAGGGACCAAATGACACAATCCTGCTCCTCCTCCATCAGTTTGTTTGTCTATTAATGTGAGGCTACTTATGTTGGAGGGATGGTGGAGTGTGTGTTGAGGGAAAAGAAAATAAGAGAACTCCTCTGAACCCAGTGCCCATCGTAAGCAACACCTAATTGTCTCAGTGTACCAAAAACAAGCAATGTAGGGTGGTGACTAGGGGATTTTCACAGTAATTTCATTGCGGTGTTACTGTAAGCCTACTCGTGACATTTATAAAATAAACTTTAAACACTCAGATGGGTACTTCCTCATTCAGAGTAGAAGCCCGTAACTCTGACATTGCATGTTATGTACATGTGCAGGGCTTTCCAATTGGAAAAGCCATTACTGCCTTAACCTGGGAGTTTGTATTCTAAGAGATCCACATTGTGGGCCTCATGGAACTCATTATACTTCCAATACAAATTGAGATATTCCAGTCAGTAATGTTGTTTGCACTGCTTTGCTGTTGTTTGATTACCTTGGGTATTGGAAGGATTGAACTGCCTATTGCCAGTAAGGGCATATAACCTGATTGAAGTGCAACTTGAATTGATTATGTTTGGACTGCCTGCTTAGAAAGTGGGCAGGGATGTCTGCTTCTGCTGTGAGTGTTTTTAAGAAGCAGAATTTGAATATTCCTGCTGTTGAATTAGCCCAGAGAGAAAGCCACTTCTCTATCAAAAGTTGTTCTATTGTTGATTAACCTTCTAATGTTATTAAAATGACTGGAAGTGGTTCTGCATTGACTGACTGTACCCTGCAGCAACAATGTCAAGTTCCAAATTAGTTGAAGATGCTCATAATTTGCTGTATTCACTGAGAAACCAGTTCTACTTCCTGCAGAAAGCTGTTTCCAAAATAAAATGCCATCCATTCACTTTGACCTGTCTGTCCTGTTAAACCCTCAGCCACGATTTATTGTGATGCTAAAAAAGAAAAATTACTTTGGGAATCACGTATCATGATTTTCAAATATGTCGAATCAGAATGTTCATTCTTGAGAGCACCATGATTTGTTTTGTAAAAGGACGGTATTTTGTCATCTTAGCTCAATAAAATGAGCCAATGACGGGAATGAAATTTTATGAGAATGTTGTTGGATGCTGATCGTATTCTTTATGATTGTCCCTTCTTGAAGCCAGTCTTTATTATCTACTTAGTTGTTGGGCTAAATTCTCCGATCTCCCAGCTGCGGATTTATTGCCAGTGGGAGGTGGCGGATTGTTTGCTTGTAGTGGGATTCTCTGGCTGTCCATGAAAATTACCCCATGTCAGCTGGAAATCTTCAGGCTGAGCTGCACTGTCAGTGCAACTGGAGAATCCCTCCAGCACAAATGGCCTGAAAATTCCAGCTGTTATCTTATTTTTTCTGTTATCGTGCTCAGTGGGGCCTCCATGTTCAATTCAATCTCTGCTTCTCCAAATTTTGCCTGCATGTCTACAACAAACTTCCTCTTCTGGACCATCAGCTCCCGAGTCTCAAAAGATCTATCTTGGGACCTGTTCTCCTCTTCATCTATGAATTGCCCCATTAGTGGCATCGCTTCCAATATAACCTCGGCTCTGATGTGTTTTCCAGTGACTCGCTCTCCTTCTCCGTCATTCTTGCTCCCCTGACTTTCAGTGCTAACAGATTAACTGTACGGTACAAATTCAAGATGAGTCATAATTTCTTCCAATTGAATGTCAAAAAGACCAAAATTATTGATTTCTGTTCTCGCTGTAAATTGTACTGCTTGAAATCATCCCAATCTCTATCCTGACCACTTGCTCAGGTTCAACTATACCACGCAGAGCGTGATGCTTTGTAAGAATAAGCATAAAGAGCAGATTTTACCCATCACTAAAACCACCTCTCGTCGTAACAATTTTGGCCAGTGTCACAACTTCAACCCTTCTGTAGTTAAAAGATTTGTCACCTGACTTTGTGACTGTTCCAAGATACTGCTTCCAGATCTCCTATCTGCCATGATCCATCAAGTCAGAATTGTCCACCACCCAGTTACATATTAATTTCAATCTTTTATCTCCTACACCATTCAGTCCTCTGATTCACCCATTTCTGCATCTCCACCTCACTTTTATCAACGATATTGGAAGGGGTTGCAGTGCAGGCTGCAGTTTCTGTCATCATCACATCACTGCTTGCCCAGATTCATGCCTTGGTTTATCTGCAATTCTCTTAAAATTTTGAACCTCTACGTCTCCTCTGTTTCGTCTCATTTCATCATTGTTATTCTATTAATGGACTAATATAATATCTGTTCATAAAGAAAATATATTTTTTTTTAAGCAACACTGCACGGGAAACAGGCCCTTCGGCCCAACGAGCCCGCGCCGCCGTCATACTATATAGTAGCAAATACATTATCCTATTTTAATATTCCTATATAATAATATATATATTATTCCTAATATGGAAAATTTTCACTATAGGGACAATTTGTTTCCCAATCAGCCTAAGAGCGAATTTTTGGGTTGTGGGAGGAAACCGGAGCGCCCGGAGAAAACCCACGCAACCACGGGGAGAACGCGCAAACTCCCGCAGACACCGGCCAATTCCAAGTGTCTGCACAGCTACAGCGATAGTCACTGAGCTGTCATGGTGCCCTTCAGATGGTCCAGATAAAGCACTCATTTACGACATGAAGCACCAGGCAACCCATGAATCAACATCCAAGAGCTGTCCTCGCACCACCTGCCGAATGCACGCTCCTTGTTGGTCAAGTATGGACCGAATTACCTGTGGGAAAAAGCCATAGTTAAACAATCCTACTATATCCCTCTATCTGCATACTGCTCATGTGGCTGTCCAAGAGACCCTTAAACAGCCCTAGCGTGCCTGCTCCCACCACCTTACTTGGCAGTGCATTCCACACCCCCACTACCCTTTGTGTGGAAAAACTGCCCTCTAATATTCGTCTTATACATAGCCCCCCTCACCCTATGGCCATGACCCCTCGTCCTATCCATTTCTAACGGTGGAAAAAGTTTACCTCCATTTACTCTATCTATACCCCTTATAATCTTATACACCTCTATGAGATCCCCTCTAAGCCGACTTCTTTCAAGGGAAAACAACCCCAGTCTATCTAATCATTCCTCATAAGACAGTCCTTCCATACCAGGCAGCATCCTGGTAAACCTCCTCTTCACTCTCTCCAAGGACTCCACATCCTTCCGATAGTATGGACACCAGAACTGGGCGCAGTATTTCAAGTGAGGCCTAACCAAAGTTCTATACAACTGCAACATCAAACTCATACTCTTGTATTCTATACCCTTTTCTATGAAAGCTAACATACTATACGCCTTCTTTATCACCTTCTCCACCTGTAAAGACACCTTCAGAGACTTGTGAACCTGCACCCCCAAGTCTCTCTGTGTCTCTATGCTCCGTAGAGTTTTACCTTTTATCCTATAACTCTCTTCTACGTTTTTCCGGCCAAAATGCATCACCTCGCATTTATCCGGATTAAATTCCATTTGCCATCTATCTGCCCAGTCTACCAACCTGTCTATGTTCTGTTGTATTGCCTGACACTGCTCTTCTGTACCCGCCAATCCAAGCATCTTGGTGTCATCAGCAAATTTGCTGATCTCACCACCTACCCTACTTCCAAGTCGTTTATGTAGACCACAAATAGAAGAGGACCTAGTACTGAGCCTTGTGGCACTCCACTAGTGACAGGCTTCCAGTCGGAAAAAGAGCCTTCCACTACTACCTTCTGTCTCCTCCTCCCGAGCTAGTTCTCGACCCATCTACATACCCGGCCCTGTATCCCATGCGCCTTCACCTTCTCTATCAGCCTACCATGAGGAACCTTGTCAAACGCCTTACTGAAATCCACGTAGATGACATCAACAGCATGTCCTTCATCAACTGTTTTTGTCACTTCTTCAAAAAATTCCACTAGATTTGTAAGACAAGACTTCCCCCTGACGAAGCCATGCTGCGTATCCCTGATCAGATCGCAGCGCTCCAGATGCTCATACATCCTGTCCCTAAGGATCCTCTCCATTAGCTTACCTATAACTGAAGTCAAGCTCACCGGCCTATAGTTCCCTGGGTGATCCCTCTGACTTTTTTAAACAACGGTACTACGTTTGCTATCCTCCAGTCCTCTGGGACCTCACTTGTGCCCAAGGAAGAGACAAAGATTTGTGTCAGAGGCCCAGCCAAGTCTTCCCTCAACTCCCTTAGCAGCCTGGGGTAAATGCCATCAGGCCCTGGAGCTTTATATGTCTTTAAGCTGCCTAACAGCCCCAACACCTTTTTCCTCGTAATCCTTATTTCCCTCAACCGATCCTCAACTTTGTCAACATCAGGCACAGACATCTGTCCAGTCTCCTGCGTGAATACCGACGCAAAGTATTCATTCAGGATCTCCCCATTCCCTCAGGCTCTAAGCATAGATCCCCTCCACTGTCCCTAAGAGGTCCAATCTTGCCTCTAACCATCCTTTTGCTCCTTACATAGGTGTAAAATGCCTTTGGATTTTCCTTAATCCTACCTGCCAGAACCACCTCGTGGCCCCTTTTTGCCTCTTCTAATACCCCTTTTAAGATCCCGTCTACACTCTCTATAAGCTTCCAGCGCTGTCTCAGTCCCTAGTTGCCTAGATCTAATGTAAGCCTCTCGCTTTTTCTTGATCAAGTCCTCAATCTCCCTGGTAAGCCACAGTTCTCTAATCCTATCTTTCCCATCCTTCCTCCTTGCCGGCACGTATCTTTCCTGCAGAGAGTTTAGTTTTCCCTTGAAAGACTCCCACAAGTACCTCGTCGACCTGCCCTCAAAAAGCTTATCCCAGTCGGTATCTTTAAGATCTTGCCTAATCTGGCCGTATCTAGCCCTCCCCCAGTTAAATACCTTCCCTTTTGGGCCAGTCTCGTCCTTTTCCATTAATATCCTAAAGCAGACAGAGTTGTGATCAGTATTTGACACCTGCTCTCCTACCTCGACGTCAACCACCTGGCCTGGCTCATTTCCCAGAACCAAATCCAGTATAGCCCCATCTCTAGTCAGGCCATCCACATACTGCTCCAAGGACCCTTCCAAAACACACTGTACAAATTCCTCCCCATCCACTCCTACAGCCCTGGGCACACTCCACTCTACTCCAGGAAAATTGAAATCTCCCACTACTACCACCCTATTTTTCCTACACTTATCTAAAATGTCCCTGCATATCCCTTCTTCCGCGGCCCGCGGGCTGTTGGGCAGTCTGTAGTAAACACCCAACAGAGTAACCACTCCATTCCTATTCCTCAACTCCACCCATAGAGACTCAATTCCTAAATCATCCATACCTCCCTCCCTCTGCACTGCTATGGTGTTGTCCTTAACTAATAAAGCCACTCCCCCGCCTCTCCTCACACCAACTCTGTCACGCCTAAAACACTTATACCCTGGAATATTCAATTGCCAGTCTTGCCCCTCCTTCAACCACGTCTCGGTCACCACCACCACTTCTAAACTCCTTGTGAACATTATTGCCTTCAGTTCATCTGTTTTGCCAGTCACACTCCTCGCATTAAAACACATGCACTGAAGACCCTCAGCTCTTGGATATTCCTTTCTACCTACTGGTGTTACCCTGTCATCCCTCTCTCTCTCCCACTCCCAGTTCTCGCTGTCTCCCCACCCTCCCTCTGTATTAGTTTAAACACTTCTGAAACACTCCAGCTAACCTCCCAGCTAAAATATGTGTTCCCCTCCCAGTCAACTGCTCCCTATCCATCTTGAATAGATCACCCTCCCTCCTGAAGACCTCCCAATGATCAATGAATATGAAGCCTTCTGCCCTACACCAATCCCTCATCCATGCATTTAGTTGTAGTGTCTCATTAGTTTTTACCCTATCGGTCCCGGGCACAGGCAGCAGCCCAGAGAACGCCACCCTGGAGGCCCTACCTTTCAGTTGAGCCCCCAACTCCCTAAACTGCCTACGTAAGTCCCCCCTACGCTTTGTTCCTACATCTTTCTGTCCTATGTGAACTATTACATTTGCCTTAGACCCTTCTCCCTTCAAAATTCCCTCTACCCTCTCTGAAACATCCTGGACCCCTGCTCCAGGGAGGCAGACTACCATCCTGGAGTCTCTCTTTTGCCCACAGAATCTCCTATCGATCCCTTTAACCATCCCATCCCCCACCACTATCTCACCTCCTGCTTTCCTGCCGGTCTCTGTGGCATTCTGTTCCCCCTCACCTGCCCTCTCCATCACAGCTTTTACCCCCCCCCTTGGTTTTCTGGGAATCCTCCTTAGAGATGGCCTTTGTGCCTTGATTTTTGTTCTTGTTCCTTGTAACTGTACCCAGCCCATCCCTACTACTAGATCCTGGGGTCCCTGCAGGTCTGCCTTCCCTATTCATTGTATCCTCATTTTCCCTCACTAGACACACGTCCTCCAAGCGCAGCTCCAGCTGTCTCAACTTTGCTCGTAAACGTTGCAGTTCTAAACATTTTGCGCATATGTGGGCCTTCGGCAGACGTGATGCCTCCAAGAAGGTCCACATATGGCAGCGTACACAGTGGAAGCATTTGGCCAAGTATCGTGGCATTTTGTATACCCCTTTAAAGGTGATTTAGGTAGGAAGCACGTTACTCACCGTGTCCAAGCCTGCGCTCGCCCAAGCCCAGTGAGCTTAAGCCCTTGTTGTTCTCACTCTAATTCCCGTCTCACTCCACTGCCCGCTCCCGATGCTGCCCACTGTCTTACCTTGGCCTTCCTTTTATACTCCCGCGCTTCCTTCCCTGCAGCCCCCCGCGCCTATTGTCTGGTATTTTCCCAAGAGTTGGTAAAGCAAGAACTCACTGCAAATCTCAGAGAAAAATACTTGCATTGTTTCTCCCTGCCTTCCAATGATGATACCACACAAGCTTGGGGAGAATATGGAGAAAATTCATTCTTCTATTTACTTTGTGCTTCTCTTTTTTTTTCTCCTGCTGCCCTGAACCCCTGGCCTTTGTTTTTGAGCTGCTGTTCATTCAGATCACTCTGGAATCCATAGCTATTTCAATAAGTTCAAATCTTAAGTTTCTTTTTCTCAGCTGATCCATCCTATTAGCTACAATCTTCCTTAATAATTCGTATTTTTGTCCAATTCCATTCATTGTTGTTTTTTGCATTCCCTCAAAGGTCAGGATGAATACTCCCACCAGTTGTACAACTATGCACAATATTTGAGATGGATAGGTTGGTGCTTTGTGCAAATTATTCAGTGCTTCCTGTGTTCTAATCCATATCTCTCACTTGCTGAAATGACTTTTTGATGTTGATGCTGCTACTGTTTGCTGATAGATTAAGGATTTTTTTTTTAACTAAATCCCCTCAAACCTCTGCCCATTTTGTTTCCGACAGACCATTTCTATTAATTTTATGTTCCTATTTTTGTTTCACTTCCCAAACAATGAGTTTAATTTCTTTACATTAAAAGTCATATCCTCCTTGTCTACAACATGTCTACATCATTATACATTGGAGTATAGAAATGGGATTGGCTCAACCTTTTGGGTCTATTCCACTAATCACAGAGATCATGGATGATCTCATTGGCCAGAATTTGACTGCTCCACCCACCATGTGAATAGAAAGGTCCATTGACCTTGAGTGGAATTGTACAGTTTTGGATAAAATCACACCCATAAAGTCATACACCCAACCTTTTCCCCACATCATTTTACACCTTTGGAGAAAAATAATCTATCAATCTTTCATTTAAAATTGACAAATTACTTACCATCAATTACTATTTGTGGAAGAGACATGAAGACAAAATTCTGAATTTTAATCCTGAAAGACATAGCACGTACATCACCAAATCCTCTCAGCTGATCTTGGGATTTCTAATTCTCTTTCACACTCACCTCATCACGCCCTCTCTCACTTGGCAACAGATGCCCATAACCATTTCAATCCCTTCATACCTGCTTTCTTCAATGCTTCCGCAATGCTTATTAATATTGTCCTTTATCAATCCACTCCTTAGTCTCAAGATGGGTATCTCATAGAGTAATCTCTTGTTGTTTCTCTCTGTGATCTTACCTCAGAGCAATGTTCTTACTTATTTACTTTCAAACCCGAAAACAGAAATGATTTGCTCCTGGGGATTTGTCACTCTTCCTCCATTTTGTTTTGATTTTGATGCAAATGCTTCTGATTATTAACAAATCCTTCAAATTTAGTATCATTGACAAATTTAAAACAATTTATTACAGTTTGTCATATCATTTCCCAGGATTTGATTTGTGTACGTAGTGTTAGAGTCATAGCTGGAATTTAGAGAAAGATCAATGTAATGCAAGGCAGGTCCATTCAAAAGTCTTGTGGAAGCCAGCAATGAAGAAGCTGTTCTTGAGTCAGTTAGTACATGTCCTCAGATTTTTGTACTCTTCTCTCGATGAAAGAAGATGGAAGACAGAATGTCTGGGGTGTGTGACATCCTTAATTATGCTAGCTGCTTTTCCAAGGCAATGGGAAGTGTAGATGGGGTCAATGTGTGGAAGCTGCTTTGAGTAATGGACCGGTCTGTGTTCATTATCTCTTGTAGTTTCTTACAATCTTGCAAGAGGCCAAAGCAAGCTATGATACAACAAAAAAGAATGCTTTCTAAGATGCATCTGTAGAAGTTGGTGAGAGATACAGTGGGCATGCCTAAATTTCCTTAACCTCCTGAGAAAGTAGAGCCCCACACGATGGAGTTGGGATAGGAGTTTCAGTGATGAAAGATATCCAGGTTGTTTTCTCTTCCACAATCCCATCCGAAATGGGAGAGATAAGGATAGAAAATGAATCAAAATCTTGCAGCGAGGCTCCTATTTCTTCAGTTTACCAAACTGAAATCCCTGCCTGCCATCATGAAGAGCTGCAATACAGGAAGAACAAGGGTAGCAAATACATAGGTGTACTAACACCTGCAAATTTTCTGCCAAGGTGTGAACTTGGAACTATGAAGGGGTATTTTGAGCTCACACTCTTGCATGTGGGATCAGTGGCAGCTACACTGAAGACCATAAGATAAAGGAGCAGAATTATTCCATTCAGCCCATCGAGTCGGCTCTGCAATTCAATCGTAACCTTTGATCCCCTTACCAATCAAGGACCTATTTACTCGATCTTAAATACACTCAATGACTTGGCTTCCATCGATTCACCACTCTCTGGCAGAAGAAATCCCTCCTCATCTCGGTTCTAAGGGTTGTCCCTTTAGTCTGAGGCTGTGCCTTGGATCCTAGCCTCTCCTACCAATGGAAACGTTTTCCCTGCGTCCACTCTCGATCTGGTGAAACCTGGAAATTACGAATCTTGCTCGTGAGATCACAATTTTCACCACCCCTCACTGGCAATGTAATCAGTTTCACGCTGATGTGAAGTGAGAACCTGATTTACATTCATTTTTTTAAAAAATGTAAATATAAGTAGCCACTGTCCTCCCCAGATCAGTCTCAGATTGTTGCTGGAGAGAGGGATGGAGTCAATGTCTTGGAAATTAAGTTCTGAGCACATCTTCCCCTTGCCCCAGAGATTAGACAGAATCATTGTTGACCCCATCCACATTCAATATCTTTCTGGCAGTATTACTTTACTTTATACAAAATGGACAACAATCATGAAGGAAATAGTAAGAACAGAAAATTACAAGTCTGAGCATACATTTCAAAAACAAACAAACTAATTATAGACTGCTTTAATCTATAATTAAAGTAGTTGCGAACGTTCTATCAATTGGGACCACTTTATGGCCATTTCAAGGCCTTTCTTCACCCAGTCACAATATTTATGCTGATGGGCCTGGGGCAGAGCAGGGTGGGAAACTGCTAAGGAAATAATTCTCCATCTCAGATGGGAAGTGGCAGGGAGGGGGGCTCAATCGGAAGACCCATTCTGATATTTGAGGTGCTCTTCCCTCCTCCAGGAACTGGGAGCTTTGACCCTCCTGACCCCCTGGGGCATCCGCTACCCTCCGGCCCACAAAACTCACCTTAAAAAGAGTCCCAGGATTGAGGCCCAGGCACAGCCCCGCAGTACCTTTCCTGGTAACTGCAGTGATATCTATGAATGAGTTGGCTGAACTGGCCAACACACCTCCAACATTGGACTTGCCAGTCAGAGGTTAGTTAAGCGTGAAACAGCAGTGGGTTTCCAAAGATTCTGCCCTTTTAAAAACTTCTCACTCCACTCCCATCAAATGTTTTATACGGTCCTGCTGCACATTGAAATCAAGAGAATTTGTATCGCTTTCCTTCATAGTAATAAAGCACAGACGAGGAATTTGACATCTTTCCCAGCCAGCTCCCTTTAGCAAGACAGACTTCGCATGGGAGATGTTTCTTTTGCCTGGTCAGCATCTAAGACATTCAAATGAGTGCTTTGATGCTGTGCGATCTTGTCTTTCGAAGGATTAAACTTAATTTAAGGTTAAATGTGTGCCTTATCTCAGACTATATAACTAATGTGTATCATTTGCTGATTGATTTTTATTGCCATTCTTTTTATTCCAAACAAATTACAGAAAATTATTGTTTGTCACAATTATTGGTTGGTAATACAAGTTTATTTCCATTGGTAACAAATAAATTGAAGATATGGATTGCCTTTCCAAGTTAACTTGTTAGAAAATATTTTCCTTTATGTGCTACTGACAGTATAGTGCTGCTATTTTACATTCATTCATTGTAAAGTCATAATCTACTCTCTTGCTGGTAGTAACTGAGCTCTGGAACTTTTATTTCAAGATTGGATGAAGCATTGATCTGGTTCTGTTCATGGTACTAAAACAGAACTTTTTAAATCCTCCGCTGCTTATAACTTAGTTCACTGTATGCCTAAGTATATTTTTCTTGTATCTGATACTATAGGTCAGGCTTAGAAATAGAATATTTAAGAAAACAGCTGTTGCAATATTTTAAAATGTGGTTATTAAACAGGGAAGTTTTGTGGCGCAGAGGGTAGTTTCCTTGTCTGTTCTATCAATTCATACTACGGGGCCGAAAGGTATTTTCATAACACAGTCAAACAGGTTGATTATCAACCCGCAACTCCTTCCAATATGACTGGGAAAATATCCTGGTCAGCCATGTTTGAAGTAGACTGGCCCCCTCTCAGGCAACAGCCTCTGGCTTCAGATAAGTAAACAGTTGCAGAAGAAAGAAAATAGATGTAATTGTGCTTTTTATCTGCCTGTTGTATCTCTAATTGCAAGACATCCTCTGGGCAGGAGGCTTACGGACGTCCTTCCTGCCTGGGTGACAACTGAGTCCCTTAAGTGGACAAATAGTTTCCTGGCTTGGTGAATCTGACCTTTTAACAGCATCCACTTGTGGGTTGGATTTTGAACTTGAGTCAGGGGTGGGCAACCCCAGAACAAATGCACAGGCTCCCAGGTGTGGAGGTAGGGCCGTGTGAACTGCCTAACACTTCATCTGCCACGCATAACATTGCAGTGCAGTTAACGGTGGGTAGGCACTGGGCACGATTCCCGTGACATTATGCTCAATTTTATGCCTTTCTTCTGCCTGCCAACGTGCTGCCCCTGGAGGAGCATAGCATTCTGCCCACAGTGTGAGACATGGTTAGCCTGTATTATAAAACTTAGCTGGGTCAAACCGCAGGTTATCATACTGGGGCAGGATCACCTTGTAATTTTGATGTTTCCATTGACAGATTGATATCCTATTTACAGTCTGGGAGATAATTGGTTGTTCATTAAGGAGGATTACTGAGGTGATCATGCTGAGCAGATCTGTCGGCAGAGATTGCTTTCATACTAGTTCCATCATTCATAAACACTGTTTAGTCCCAGAAGATGGAATACAGGATTGTGTTGGACTGTTCCAACAGCCCAGAGAATATGAATTAATACTTCAGTGTGACTGTTTGATTAAAATTATATCCCTTTATAAATTCCCCACACTGCCCACAATCTTCCAGAAGTTTTGCATTTGGCAATAAATCGAACTATTTGCCATTTGATTACTTTTTATTTATAAGATGCAGTTGACAATATAATTTCAGTTGAACTAATCTGCTCTCAATTTATGGGAATTTTCCCATTCCTGAGAACATCTTGATTCATAGTAGTATACATCAAATACAAATTTTGTCTAATATATTACCAGCTTTGAAAGGAGGACTAAATTAGTTGGTATTTGAAATGAAAACACAAGATAATGAGGACAGTCAATATCCCACAGAGGTCTCTTCCACTTTTATATATTCCTAGGTTCCCAGTAATTAACAACATGACATTAGAGGAATCATGATTTACCGGAACAACATCTCAACGACCTAGCAGCTATCTCACTTCATTGTGCGAGTGCTTTGGTTATGGTATTGCTGTATTTTACTCATTTATGCGGCACAATATGTGGCATGTGTATACATAGCAAATACCCTGCAACATACAAAACCTGACTGTCCAAAGCAACGTGCGGTGCACAGCTGCAGAAGCCGATCAGATAGAAAACATGCAGAGAGAAACTGTAGCCAAGACAGCACGAGACAGATATCAACAAGAGAATGTTGATGGATTGGTGTGAAAGACCAGCAATGTGAAAATAATAAGCAACGATATCACAACATTGTTTGCATCAGTTCTCCAAATGACCATTATGACTTAACACCATTCTGCTGTCGTTTCCCCATACCCAGGCACACCATTTCTGTTCAAATAATTATTTAATGCCCTTTGCATACTTTGATTGGATCCTGCCTCCTCCGCAATTCCAGGCAGTGCAAGTTAAACCCAAACTATTCACTGTGTGAGAAAGCTTTATCTAAAATACATTTGCTTCTTTTGCAAAGCCCTTGAAATTTGTGTCCCCTCATTCTGAATCCTTTTATGAGCAGGAACAGTTTCTCCCTATTATTCTGTTAAACTCCTTCATGATTTTCAACACTTCTATCAAATCTCCTATCAGCTTCTTGTCTCCAAAAAGAGCAGTCGTAAGCTCTCCAACCTCTCTTTATACCTGAAGTTCCTTATCCCTGGAACCATGTTTGTAAACCACATTGCCCTCTCTCTAACATGTTCAGATCCATCTTCAGGTGTAATGCACAGAACTGTACAATACCCCAGCTAAAATCTATCTAGTTAGTTAACTTAGGCAGAACTTCCTTTGTCTTGTGTTACTAGAATAAAGAGAACAAAGAAAATTACAGCACAGGATAAGGCCCTTCAGCCCGCCAAGCCTCCATTGACCATGTTGCCCAACTTAAACCACCTCCTCTTCTGGGGACCATATCCCTCTATTCCCATCCTATTCATGTGTTTGTCAAGATGCCTCTTAAAAGTCACTACCATATCTGCTTCCACTACTGCACCCAGCAATAAGTTCCAGGCACCCACCACCCTCTGTGTAAAAAAAAAAGTCTGCTTGTTCATCTCCTTTAAACCTTGCCCCTTGTACCTTAAACCTGTGCCCCTTAGTAATTGACTCTTCCACTCAGGGGAAAAAGCTTCTAACCATCTGCTCTGTCCATGTCTCTCATAATCTTGTAGACTTCTATCAGACCACTCTCTTCCTGCTGGTCAGGTGCCAGAGCAGGAACCCTAAATTATATTATGAAGCCCAGTTAGACACCAACAGGTTTTTGTTCCACTTTGGGCATTAGTATGAGGATAATATGTTTCATGCTGGGTATGATTCTGTTGACACACCTGGAACCTTTCTTCAAAACAACTTTTTTAACAATACAATTTGACATGAATGATTGGATTTGCTTAACTTTCATGAATTGAAGTACTTAAACATACAAGATACAATTCTAATTTCTAACCTACCTCAATTAGTTCCAATTACAGCAACATTCCATTGATGGGTGGGGCAAGCTGGTAAAATTGTGGCCTTTGTATTTAAAAACAAATTCATTATAACTCAATCCACTCTTCCTATTTCTCTTTATCTCTGAGATTTGCTATATTTTCACTACAGCTTGTAATTTAACTTCTACGTGCACCATATCTTTTTGTAATTTTATAATTCATAAATGTTTGCTTCTTCATTCTTCCCCTGACAATGGATCCTGAGCAAAATGTCATTTCATGTTGGAGTTGTTTGCGAGAGGTGCATTTGGGATGTTGCACAATGATTGATGATTGTCCCCATTGTCCTTATTTTTTCACACGTTATCTTCAGAGATGTGTGGATGTACGAGATCACAGGTGAGAGTAGTAAGCAGCTAAATGTAAGAATTGGACATTATTGAACTGCTGCAAAATGGAACAATGTCACAAGAGTTTTTTAAATGTGTTGATTAAGTGATTTTGTGAAATTATTTGGAATATCTGGATACACTGTGGAACTGAACAGATTATATTTTGAGCTTTCAATGTATTTGCATATAAGGTCAACTTTCTATCTTTTCAATAGACAAGTATTGAATCATTGACAGCAATTTCTGGATTTTAGTGTTTAACAGCCCATGTTTGGACATGAGAAATTACTGTCAGTTTCAGAGGAATAAAAATGGTAAATGCAAACAGTTTTGCTCTCATTACTATCACAACATTTCTGCTGAATTGCCTGTTTTCCACTTCGATCAGGAGATCCGTTTAATGCCATACTTTGTGTTATTTGGAATTATGAACCGAGATCAGAAGCTGTAATATAAATGGACTGATTTCGACAACTAGCCTATAGATTTGTTTGACAATGTTCTGGTCTTCAGCTTGCAGACGTGCTGCAGAGTTTTCTCATCCTGCTCACCACAGGAATCGTAGCGAGCAGGACGGGATCACGCAAAGGTCTGTTGACTTTGGGTGCGATTTTCCAGATTTGGGGTGAGTGTGGCTGGAAAATCCCACCCCGAATGTTTGGTGATACCTTCAGCCAGAAGCATCTGTAGAATCAGAGGATTCTACTTTATCTCCTCCCAATATCTCCACCATCAAACAAGCCAGTTTCCAGTCAGTTAATGTGTAATTTAGAAGTGAACTAGTGCAAAGACTGGGGTCTGTCCAGCTGAAAATCTGTCAGGCAGAGCTAGCCACTTTGTGCTTTCCTGCCAAGTGAACTCCTCCGGTTCAGATATGAATTAGGCATTTTCTCAACAACGTAGTAAATTGCATTGCTATGCCTTATTTAAGAAAAGGTTAAGTAAGTCTTATCCAACCCATTCTGCAGTTCTAACATACTGCAGTATCAGCCTCTTTCCATTCTTCACCATAGTAATGGAAAGAATTGTCTAGCATGTTGTAAAGCAGAACCAATAGTTCACTCTCTGATGCCCAATCAGGCAACATTCAGGCCTCATTACTCTGTGGACTCAGACATGGATACAAGAGCTGAAGGGTAACAGTAGCTGCCCTCACATCAAAGCGATATTTGATCTGGTACTTCATAGAAATAAGAAGTTGCAGTCTGTGCGATTTACAGATGCATTGCAGCAACCCACCAAATTACTTTAACACTAAATCTAAGACCTAACACATCAGCAAAGACAACAGCAGTAATATCATCAACTTCAATGCACCATCCTAACTTGGACATAATTTATCTTTCCTTCATTCATGGGATATAGGAATCATTGGCTGGGCCAACATTTATTGCCTCATTCCAAATTGCCATTGAAATGAGTAGCTTTCTAGACCACATTGCTGTTGGCCAGACCAGGTAAGGAGAATAGATTCCCTTCCCTAATGGGCATTAGTGAATCACACCAAGTTTTACAACAGTTGGTTCGTCGTCATCATTAAACTTTGAACCCCAGATTTCCTTTCAAATCCCTCCGTATCCTCGATCCACCCAGTCTCCCTGACCTCCTGCATCATCCTGAAATCTCCAAGCTGATTCATTTCTGAACTCCTGTGGATCCTCAATTTTCTTCATTCCGGTGTTGCTATCTGTGCCTTCAGCTGCCTAGATCCCAAACTTTGGAATTTACTGCCATAAAAGCCTTTCAACTTGAAAGAATCCCTACAGTGCAAAAGGAGGCCATTTGGTCCATCAAGTCTGCACTGAATCGCTGACAGAATATCTTAGTCAGGTCCTCTTCCCTATCCCCTTAACCCCTCACATTTAGCATGGCTAACCAACCTAACCTAAACATCTTAGAACACTAAGGGACATTTTATCATGTCCAATCCATCTACTGTGCACATCTTTGGACTCTCCAGTGCTCTCTCCTCTTAAGAAACTCAATAAAATCTCCACATTTGGCAATCTGTCCTCAGAACTCAGTATTTGGCTTGGTATCAAATTTTGTTTGACAACACTCTGGTGAAATTTCTTGTAATGTTTTACTATGCTATATAACTGTAAATTGTTGCTTCATTGTTGAATCTCCATGAAACATTGGACAGGAGGCTTTCACCTGGCACAGAATTTTACCTGCAAATGTGGAAAATATTGCACAAAACATGTAAAGTACCAACAATTGAAACAGATGTATCTGAGCTTTTACCCCATTATGATTGGTAACTAAACACGTCACTCAAAATCAAATGAGACGTTACTGGGTTTTTGGATCATTGCAATCAAAAAGAGAGTGAGATAGTAAACATTTGACCACAGGAATTGGAGCATTGAACGGGGTTTAATCATTGAACCAGAAATAGTTGAAACCCGCACAAAAGGCCATGGTAGGATTTACAGTACATATTCACATTTTGCAGAGATACGCAACAGCAAAATGGTCTTTTCGTTAAATAAAAAATATTGAGGTGAATTTTACATTTTTAAGTGGATTGCAGGAGGCTGACCTGGAAGTGTATGGTCTTCTCGTTTCCAACCCCAGCTCTATATATACACACCAAATAAAATGTCTTGTTGCCAATTAGTGATGGTCCAGTAAGAAACCAGTCAGTAATAGCTTTTTTTTTAATTAATTCATTGGACATGGGCATCATTGGCTGGCCAGCATCCCTTGTTGCCTTTGGGCAGATGAGAGTCTACGACATTGCTGTGGCTCTGGAGACACACGTGGGCCAGACCATATAATCCCAGCAGATTTCCTTCCCTAAAGGATAGTGAACCATATGGGTTCAATTAATGGGCATCCCACAGGCAGGGGTGCACTGCCAGCTGGACCAGAGAATCCTGCCAGTGTGAACAAGCAGAGAATTCTGGCCCTTAGAGGTGTTGCCACCTTTCTCAGCAGATTGTTTGAGAATATTGAACCATGCTGTCTGTGGAAAGCCTTGCTTATCAACCGATGCCGTTTTGATTAGCTCGCATATGTGACTCTCAATTTTAAAAAAATTACATCCAAAAAATCCAGCGTGAAACATAAAATTGTGAACTATTGAGTTGTTAGCATTGTTTTTACATGGCAGATGAGCTATTGTTTTTGGCACCTGTTTGACTTCTGTATGAACGTAGATCAGCATAATGATATCAGTTTCGTGACTAAATATCATCACACCAGATTTTACCTAAGTACAGGAGAGGAGCATCCTCAATTTCCATACATAAAATTAACCCCATTGGATTTAAAGAGAGCACCCTTCACGAAAATGCCAACCCTGCAATGCCGGGAAGTGCTCTAGATCTATCTAATTTTGGTTCCAAACTTTAATGGCCAGAATTCTCTGACCTCGCCCACGGCTGGGATTCTCCAGTTCCCCCTGCCGTGGATGGAGATTCAGCCAAATTCTCCATTCACACTGGCAGGAGTAACAGGGTGTGTGAGACTGGAGAATTCTGGCCAGTGTTGTAAATATTGGCCCATATAATAAAGATTAGTGCAATGTTTCTCTCCAAAATATACAAACAGCCTTAACTTGATAACACATTGCAAACTCTGAGACCGATCTTAACTGTGAGTGGATGGATTTGGAATTAGTTAAAGTTTGACCCTCTTATCAGTTCCCCATTTTCTTTTAAAGGGTAGGCTTTTTGTTTCCAAGTTCTGAGGTTTCAAGTAGAAAGTTCAGTAACGAGCAAGACAGAGTAATTCCTATGTGTTGAGCAGGTTGGAGACCAGCCTTAGACAATTAAAAATTGCCCCAGGTGTGGGAGTCATGTTTTGCAGCAGTGTAGGTGAAGAAAAAGTTGAGTCAAGCTGGCTCGAAGACCATTCTCCAAAGAATTTGGGAAGTTTAAATTGATGCCGATTCTACGCTGTAAGCTCAGGTAAATAAATATTCATAGTAAAATAAAGAGAAAAACATTGGAAAAATGCAGCTGGTCTTGCAACATCTGTGGAGAGAGAAAATAGAGTTAATGTTTTGGGTCTGTGTGACTGAAAAATCGTGTAGACTGGAAAAGTGAACATTACTTTTTCTCTCTGCTGATGGCGCCGGACCTGCAGAGTTTTTCCAGCGTTTTTGTAATAGATTCCAGCATTCGTAGTATTTTGCTTTCATTGTACTGAGTCTAAAATGCTGACTCGTTATATATAATAATATATGTTCTGTTATTCCGGGCTGGCTGCCAGACTTTGTTTTGCTATCTCTATCTCAGCTTGGTTAATCACTACACTGTGATTTACCTAATCATTCTCACTGTTTTCAGCCTTGGCTTGTTGCCTTGGGCTTTCAATAATGTGCCCTTAGTTTCCAGAGGAGGTTGTACATTATCCACCTGGATCAGCACATATCCCGCACGGTGTTGCCAACTGTCAATGTGATGTTAGTTTGTTTTTCTCCAGCTTGTATTCGCACTGACCGCTGTGTAGTCAAGATTTAGCCCATTATTGTGATTACTATTGAAGGGATTCCAGTCAGTAGGAAGTACAGTAGAAAGGATTGTGCTAATGTATTTGCTTTGAAGGTGTCCATCAGGAGGTTTTTGGTCTCTAACTGTTGGTGAAAAAAAAACTTCAGTAATATGGTTGCTGTCTCGGAGAACAGATTTATCAAATTCTCTGGGGAATACATCTGGTATTTAAATGCTTTTAAAATGTTGCTGACTGTGGTTTGTTTGGGCTTCCTTGTGTACGAGCTGAGGTAATGTTTGGTGGATTGTCCTTATCTTCCTCCTGGAACAGTTTTTGACTCAAATACTCTATTTCTATGACAGCAGTATCAATTTTAGCTGTAAATATCTGCCAGGTCTGCACTTTATTTTAAGAGATTTGTAGTACATAGAAACTCTCAGCTATGTATGGTGTGTAATTAGTTACACAATGTGAAGCACAAATTACTTCAAATAAACAACATGGAAATCCAGATATTCACTTTTATGCATGCTTGTCTTGAAAATATATAGTTCAAATTGCATAACATGGCCCTTGAGAAATGTATCCTCTAAAAAAAATATTGTAGAAGGCCTTTGAAAACAGAATTAAGGTGCATTCAGACCAGACTTGATTGTATATTGTGATACTGCTCAATCAACTCAGCAAAGACCAATCATAATTATAAACCAATCATAGTTATTCCACAGCATTACTTAAAATCAGAAGCGGAATCTTCCATTCTCAGACTGTGTGGAATAAATGGTGAGACAGCTTAACACGTGCAATCTTCCTACGTTCAACTCGTTGGTTATGGAACAGCAAAGAGCTGGGCGAATCTCAAGGTGGGGCAGCCAGGAAGTCGCTATTATCTCGTGGGATTGAAGACTCTGCCACCATATTAAAACTGTACCCAGACTGCCATTCACTCAACGCAGGCTTGGAGCTCTGCAATATGGCTCCAAAGTCCTTGCTGCCGTAGTTCATATGTGAGAAACTGGTAAATGTAAGCAACTACAATCTGGGACGTACAAAGATCCCTTCAGCATTGCCATTCACTCATCACTAGCTATGGAAATTACCTGCAATGCATTCATGGTTGGGCCAGTTATCATCTTTGCGTATCCTGTTCATCACTATCTTGACCTTCTTGATCCTCCACTGTCTCTTGCTCAAGCATTCCTCTCCCTCATCATCTGCATGAGCGCCATTACTAAGGTGGGGCTGCCTGCAGCCTGTACTTTGATGCCTCAGTGTGTGTGAACATATTGAAGTGATACATTATGTGAGCGTGTCATCAGACCATAGGACATGGGAGGAGAAGTAGGCCATTTAGCACATTCAATGATTATAAACCTTTGTATCCTCCATAAACCTATGGAGAAAGCTAGCACGAGGGGACATAGCTTTAAATTAAGGGGTGGTAGTTATAGGACGGATATCAGAGGTAGGTTCTTTACCGAGAGGGTGGTTAGGGTATGGAATGCCCTGCCTGCTGCAGTTGTAGATGCGCCAAGTTTGGTGGCGTTTAAGAGGTTAGTAGGTACGTTTATGGACGAAAAGGAATGGTTTAGGTTGGAGGGTCATTGCTTTTTCCTAATTGGTCGGCGCAACATCGAAGGCCAAAGGGCCTGTTCTGCGCTGTAATGTTCTATGATATCATGACTCATTTGATGTGATAATCCTCAATTCCACTTTCTCATCTTATTCCCATAACCCTTGATTTCTTTTACTGACTAAAAAAATCTGTGTCAGCTTTGAACATATTTAATAACCTAACTTCAACAGCCCTCTTCGTTAAAGGATTGTGAAGAATTACTGCCATCTGAAAGAAGAAATTCCTGCAGGTCCTTGTTTTAAATGGGCAACCTCTTATCCTGAGGTTATGTTCTCTGGTCCCAGATTCTCCCACAAGGGAAAACGGCCTCTCAGCATCGATCCTGTCAAGCCTTCTGAGAATGCTGTATATGTCTCAATGAGATCACTTCACTTCTCATCTTTGCAAACTCTAATAAATACTGCCTCAACTTATTCAGCCTGTCCTCAAAAGAAAATTCTTCTGGGATCAAACTAGTGGACTTTCTCTGGACTGTTTCTAATGCCAGTATGTCTTTAGTGATAAGGGAATCAAAACTGTTCATGGTATTTGAGGTGTGGTCCAACTGAAATCTAACTGCTGTTTAACCAACAGCCTCCTGCTGGAGGCCACATACAAATTGGTTCCCAATGCATCATGCAATAATGTTCCAAATTCACACTGCTCTGCTAGGCTCTTCAGGGCACGTTTCTTTATTAGGTCTAATCAGTCCACACTCTGAATGTAGACTGCCCACTCTGGATGGATCCCAACAGCTTACCTCATACCTGAGGTCACATCACCTGGTCCCTTAAAGAGGCTGTGCTCCAAAATATAGAACATGTGCTCTGTATAGTGTGAGCAAGACTTCACTATTTTTATGCTGGAATCCCTTTAAAATGATGGCTACGTTTGCCTTCCCTTCCCTGTTACATGCTAGTCCAAGACAGGATTTATCATCTACCTCAAAGTCAGCAGGCAAATGCTGAACCCTTCACCTCATCTCTGCCCAGATATGGTAACTCATCCCATCCCTTCCAGGTAAGGGACGTCCTCTATATTCACAAAAATATAAAATGGTAAATATCCGTGAAATCTGAAATAAAACCATGTGGTAAAATTGTCAGTCCTCACCATTGTTGGTCTTCTATTATCAACAGTCATGTAGTTTGCACATGCACAGTTAAATGCAGAAATCTGGAAGTTTGTCAGTAATTTACATGCTTCTCTAAAGGGTGTGCTGTTGATGTCCCCACAGACTGCAATTATGTCAAAGATGGATGGAAACTTGCAGGTTGTGGTGTTCCCGTTAGTCTGCTGCACTTGTCCTTGAAGATGGTAAAGATCATGGATTTGGAAGATGCTGGTGAAGTAGCCTTGATGAATTGTTGCTCTGCATCTCATTGTCACGGTGAATCAGTGGTGGAAGGAGTGAATGTTGAAGGTGACAGATGAGATGCTATTCAAATGGGCTGCTTTGTCCTAGATGGTGTTGAATATCTTGAAGGCTTTGGAGCAGTAGTCATCCAGGCAACTTGTGTCTTTTGGATAAGCTTTGGGGAATCAGAAGGAGAGTTACATAGAACATAGAACATTACAGCACAGAACAGACCCTTCGGCCTTCGATGTTGCGCCGACCAATGTAAAAAGCAATGCCCCTCCAAACTAAACCATTCCCTTCTCTTCCATATACTTATCAACTAACCTCTTAAACGCCACCAAACTTGGCGCATCTACAACTGCTGCAGGCAGGGCATTCCACTCCCGAACCACCCTTTGGGTAAAGAACCTACCTCTGATATCCGTCATATAACTATCACCCCTTAATTTAAAGCTGTGTCCCCTCGTGCTAGCTTTCTCCATCCTAGGAAAAAGGCTATCACTGTCCACCCTATCTAAACCTCTAATCATCTTATATGTTTCAATTAGGTCCCCTCTTAGCCCCTCCTTTCTAACGAAAACAACCTCAAATCCCTCAGCCTCTCTTCATAAGACCTGCCCTCCATACCAGGCAACATCCTGGTAAACCTCCTCTGTACCCTCTCCAATGCCTCCACATCTTTCTTATAATGTGGGGACCAAGAACTGCACACAATACTCCAAGTGCGGCCGCACTAGAGTTTTGTACAGTTGCAACATGACGTTGTGGCTCCGAAATTCAATCCCCTACCAATAAAAGCTAAGACTCCGTATGCCTTCTTAACAACCTTATCGACTTGACTGCCTACTTTCAGGGATCTATGCACAAATACACCAAGATCACTCTGTTCATCAACACTATTAAGAATCCTACCATTAGCCCTATACTCTACACATTTGTTATTCCTGCCAAAGTGAATTACCTCACAATTTTCCACATTAAACTCCATTTGCCACCTCTCAGCCCAGCTCTGCAACTTGTCCAAGTCTCTCTGCAAACTATAACATCCCTCTTCACTATCTACCACTCCTCCGACTTTGGTGTCATCTGCAAATTTACTAATCCATCCTTCAATACCCTCATCCAGATCATTTATAAAAATTACAAACAGCAGGGGCCCCAAAACAGACCCTGAGGTACACCACTTGTCACCGAACGCCAAGATGAATATCTCCCATCAACCACCACCCTCTGTCTTCTATCTGCTAGCCAATTCCTAACCCAATTAGCTAAATCACCCTCTATCCCAAACATCTGCATTTTCTGCAGAAGTCTTCCATGGGCCACCTTATCAAACGCCTTACTAAAGTCCATATATACCACATCAACTGCCTTACCCCCATCCACCACCTTAGTCACTTTTTCAAAAAAAATATATATATTATATATGTCCTGTTGTATTGCCTGGTACTGCTCCTCTGTACCCGCCAATCCAAGCATCTTAGTGTCATCAGCAAATTTGCTGATCTCACCACCTACCCCTACTTCCAAGTCGTTTATGTAAACCACAAATAGAAGAGGACCTAGTACTGAGCCTTGTGGCACTCCACTAGTGACAGGCCTCCAGTCGGAAAAAGAGCCTTCCAATACTACCCTCTGTCTCCTCCTCCCGAGCCAGTTCTCGACCCATCTACATACCTGGCCCTGTATCCCATGCACCTTCACCTTCTCTATCAGTCTACCATGAGGAACCTTGTCAAAAGCCTTACTGAAATCCATGTAGACGACATCAACAGCATGTCCTTCATCAACTGTTTTTGTCACTTCTTCAAAAAATTCCACTAGATTTGTAAGACAAGGCTTCCCCTTGAGGAAGCCATGCTGCGTATCCCTGATCAGATCGCAGCGCTCCAGATGCTCATACATCCTGTCCCTGAGGATCCTCTCCATTAGCTTACCTGTAACTGAAGTCAAGCTCACCGGCCTATAGTTCCCTGGGTTATCCCTCTGACCCTTTTTAAACAACGGTACTACATTTGCTATCCTCCAGTCCTCTGGGACCTCGCCTGTGTCCAAGGAAGAGACAAAGATTTGCGTCAGAGGCCCAGCTAGGTCTTCCCTCAACTCCCTTAGCAGCCTGGGGTAAATGCCATCAGGCCCCCGGAGCTTTATATGTCTTTAAGCTACCTAACAGCCCCAACACCTCTTTCCTCGTAATCTTTATTTCCCTCAACGGATCCTCAACTTTGTCAAAATCAGCAACAGACATCTGGCCAGTCTCGTGCGTGAATACCGACGCAAAGTATTCATTCAGGATCTCCCCCATTCCCTCAGGCTCTAAGCATAGATCCCCTCCTCTGTCCCTGAGAGGTCCAATCTTGCCTCTAACCAGCCTTTTGCTCCTTACATAGGTGTAAAATGCCTTAGGATTTTCCTTAATCCTACCTGCCAGAGCCACTTCGTGGCCCCTTTTTGCCTTTCTAACACCACTTTTAAGATCCCGTCTACACTCTCTATAAGCCTCCAGCGCTGTCTCAGTCCCCAGTTGCCTAGATCTAATGTAAGCCTCTCACTTCTTCCTGATCAAGTCCTCAATATCCCTGGTAAGCCACGGTTCTCTAATCCTACCTTTCCCATCCTTCCTCCTTGCCGGCACGTATCTTTCCTGCAGAGAATTTAGTTTTCACTTGAAAGACTCCCACATGTACCTCGTCGACCTGCCCTTGAAAAGCTTATCCCAGTCGGTATCTTTAAGATCTTGCCTAATCTGGCTGTATCTAGCCCTCCCCCAGTTAAATACCTTCCCTTTTGGGCCGGTCTCGTCCTTTTCCATTAATATCCTAAAGCAGACAGAGTTGTGATCACTATTTGACACATGCTCTCCTACCTCGACGTCAACCACCTGCCCTCAAGAGCTCACAAGATATTTCTTCCCTGTCAAATAAATTACATACAATTGGTATGGATTGTACATTCCATACAAGAGCATATAGATACTCAATTTACTTCAAATAATTTTCTAATGAAGGGAAACTTGTGTCTCATTGAACCTTCAGACTGGAAACCAACAGCAAGATGTGATAGTTGAGGAAAAGAAGTCAATATTAATCAGATGAATGCCTAAATCACCCTTTTTTCGTGTACCTGTGGATAATTGGAGTAACTCTGATCTGAAACAATCTCAAAGAGTTTCTTTCAAATCAAACTCCACCCTAATTGCAACGCATGGAGGCATGTAAGAACGATGTGAATGGAGCATTCTAAGAAAGTTTCAGCGAAAGCTGATTGATATCTGAACTTGTTATCACAAAATAGTCTTAACTCACAAAAAAGTGACACAAGTAATTATTTTAAAACCAAACTTGTCGGAGTTCAGCTTTCATTGAGGTATGAAAAATGAGTCTTGCTGGAAGCACTCAAAGTAATTAATACTGTCTGGACGGAGGAAATAAAGAAGCTTATTATCGGAGCACAAATAGGTAATAATCGTCTATCACTCAAAAGTGGATTCTTTATAATGATGAAGCCAAAGTAAGTAAATTAAATGTACATAGTTACAATTATAACCACATAAATTATTATGCCATTATTTGTCTTTACAATGAGATTAATTTTATGTGCCCTACTTTCATAGTGTTCAGGAAACAACAGATGTCTCGATTGTGCAATTTAATCATTTCCAAATACACCCAGAACACCCAGACATTGTGGGGGTGCTTTTCCAAAACAAATCAGTGTCCAACTGGTGGGAATACGGACTAGGTGCAGTGGCTATAGTACATCAGTGTACCCAAACAGGCGCTGGAGTATGGCAACAACATGAAGTATTTTATCAATCATTTTCACAATAACTTCATAGCAGTTTTAATGTGACACTAACAAATAAACTTTAATTCTCCAGCCATTGTCTCCCTCCAAAATAAATTTTCTGTCTTGGAGGCTACAGTTGAGGAAGAATCAACTGGAGATGGCCAAAGGGAGCAGGTCTCTGGGGGTGAGCCTGCTGGGAATGCTCAGGTGGGTGGGGGGAATAAGAGATTGGGCCTAGTTACAGGAGACTCCATAGTTAGAGGGACAGATAGGAGGGTAAATAGTAATAAACGCGACTCAGGGCTGGTGTGTTGCCTCCCAGGGGCTGGAGTCCAGGATGTCGCAGATCGGGTTTTTAAGATTCTTAAGGGTGAGGGGAGTCAGCCCCAAGTCATAGTTCATGTGGGGACACATGATGTAGGTAAGACAAGGGAAGGGGATATTAAACAGAAATTTATGGAGTTAGGGTGGAAGCTTAGGTCCATAACAGGCAGAGTGGTTATCTCTGGACTCTTGCCTGTGCCAAAGGATAGTTTAGAGAAGAACAGAGAAAGGGAAAGTTTGAACTCATGGCTGCGTGGATGGTGCAGGAGGGAGGGGTTCAGGTTCCTTAACAATTGGGACTCATTCTGGGATAGGTGGGACCTCTTCAAGAGAGATTGTCTACACCTGAACCAGAGGGGGACTAATATCTTGGGGGGAAAATTTGCTAAGGCTATGATGGGGGCTTTAAACTGATTCGGGGGGGGGGTGGGATCCTAAGTAGTGGGGGTGCTGAGAGGGATGAGAGTAAGGGGGTTATAGAAGAGAGTTGTAAAACACAGCGGCGTACGGGTGGGGTGGGGCATGGTTTGAAATGCGTATACTTTAATGCAAGGAGTATTCGCAATAAGGGGGAGGAACTTGCAGCTTGGACAGTACCTGGAACTTCGATGTTGTGGCCATTTCAGAGACTTGGGTAGAGCAGGGACAAGAATGGATGTTGCAGGTTCCGGGGTACAAATGCTTTAGTCGGAGTAGGGGAGGAGTGGCATTATTGGTCAAAGACTGTATCACGGTGATAGAAAAGAAGTTTGATGAGGACTTGTCTGTTGAGGTAGTAGGGGCTGAGATTAGAAACAGGAGAGAAGAGGTCACCCTGTTGGGAGTCTTTTACAGACCTCCTAATAGTTCTAGAGAGGTTGAGGAAAGGATTGCAAAGTCAATTCTGATTAGGAGTGAAAGTAGTAGGGTAATTGTGATGGGGGACTTTAACTTTGCTAATATTGATTGGAATAGCTATAGCCCCAGCTCGTTAGAGGGGTCAGTTTTCATACAGAGTGTGCAGGAAGGTTTTTTGACTCAGTATGTAGATAGGCCAACTAGAGGTGAGGCTACATTGGATTTGGTGCTGGGCAATGAGCCAGACCAGGTGTTAGGCTTGGAAGTTAGTGAACATTTTGGTGATAGTGACCACAATTCGGTTACGTTCACCTTAGTGAGGGACAGGGATAGGCATGAGGCTGGGGGCAGTAGTTATAGCTGGGGGAAGGGTAATTATGAGGCCATCAGGAGAGAATTAGGGTGCATAGATTGGACTAGGGAACTACAGGGACTGGGAACATCTGGAATGTGGTGCTTATTCAAGGAGCAGCTGCGGCGAGTCCTTGATAAGTATGTCCCTGTCAGGCAGGGAGGAAATGGACGAGTAAGAGAGCCTTGGTGTACGAAAAAAGTTGATTTGCTGGTTAAGAAGAAAAAGGGGGCTTATGTCAGGATGAGGCTTGAAGGCTCAGTTAGTGCAATGGATAGCTATAGATTAGCCAGGAAGGAGCTAAAAAGTGAATTGAGGAGAGCTAAGAGGGGACACAAGAAGATGTTGGCTGATAGGATTAAGGAGAATCCTAAAGCTTTCTTTCGATATGTTAAGAATAGAAGATTGGTTAGGGCAAGATTAGGGCCAGTCATAGACAGCAGGGGGAAGTTGTGCGTGGAGCCTGAGGAGATTGGAGAGGTACTGAATAAATATTTCTCTTCGGTATTCACGCAGGGTGATGTAAATGTAGTTATGGAGAACAATGAGGTACAGGGTAGCAAACTGGAAAGTATTGAAGTAGATAGGGAGGATGTGCTAGATATTCTCGAGGGTTTGAAGTTGGATAAGTCCCCTGGGCCGGACGGGATTAACCCTAGGATTCTCTGGGAGGCAAGAGAGGAGATTGCAGAGCCTCTGGCTCTGATCTTCAGGTCCTCGTTGGTTACGGGTGTGGTTCCGAGGACTGGAGGATAGCGAATATGGTCCCATTGTTTAAGAAGGGGAAGAGAGACCTTCCAGGGAATTATAGGCCAGTGAGTCTTACTTCTGGTGTGGGCAAGGTATTGGAGAGAATTATTAGGGATAGGATTTATAGTTATTTAGAGAGAAATGAATTGATTGGGGATAGTCAGCATGGTTTAGTGAAGGGTAGGTCATGCCTTACTAACCTCATTGAGTTTTTTGAGAAAGTGACCAGAGAGGTGGATGGGGGTAAGGCGGTTGATGTAGTATATATGGACTTTAGTAAGGCGTGTGATAAGGTGGCCCATGGTAGACTTCTACAGAAAATGAAGATGTGTGGAATAGAGGGTGATTTAGCTAATTGGATTAGGAATTGGCTGGCAGATAGAAGACAGAGGGTGGTGGTTGATGGGAGATATTCATCGTGGAGCTCGGTGACGAGTGGTGTGCCTCAGGGGTCTGTTTTGGGGCCCCTGCTGTTTGTAATTTTTATAAATGATCTGGATGAGGGTATTGAGGATGGATCAGTAAATTTGCAGATGACACTAAAGTCGGTGGAGTGGTAGATAGTGAAGAGGGGTGTTATAGTTTACAGAGTGACTTGGACAAGTTACAGAGCTGGGCCGAGAGGTGGCAAATGGAGTTTAATGTGGAAAAGTGTGAGGTAAGGCACTTTGGCAGGAACAATAAATGTGTAGAGTAGAGGGCTAATGGTAGGGCTCTTAATAGTGTTGAGGAACAGAAGGATCTTGGTGTATGTGTCAATAGATCCTGAAAGTAGGCAGTCAAGTGGATAAAGTTGTTAAGAAGGCATATGGAGTCTTAGCTTTTATTGGTAGGGGGATTGAATTTTGGAGCCGCAGCATCATGTTGCAACTGTACAAAACTCTAGTGCGGCCGCACTTGGAGTATTGTGTGCAGTTATGGTCCCCACATTATAAGAAAGATGTGGAGGCATTGGAGAGGGTACAGAGGAGGTTTACCAGGATGTTGCCTGGTATGGAGGGCAGGTCCTATGAAGAGAGGTTGAAGGATTGAGGTTGTTTTCGTTAGAAAGGAGGCGGCTAAGAGGGGATCTTATTGAAGCATATAAGATGATTAGAGGTTTAGATAGGGGGGACAGTGATAGCCTTTTTCCTAGGATGGAGAAAGCTAGCACGAGGGGACACAGCTTTAAATTAAGGGGTATGAGTTATAGGACGGATATCAGAGGTAGGTTCTTTACTCAAAGAGGGATTAGGGAGGGGAATGCCCTGCCTGCAGCTGTTGTAGATGCGCCAAGTTTGGTGGCGTTTAAGAGGTTAGTTGATAAGTATATGGAAGAGAAGGGAATGGTTTAGTTTGGAGGGGCATTGCTTTTTATTTTGGTCGGCACAACATCGAGGGCCGAAGGGCCTGTTCTGTGCTGTGATGTTCTATGTTCTATGTCTCATATCTCCATCAGTGATTTTAACAAAATAGCCATCGTTAAAACTCCTTTTCTTATTATTAGGAAAAATCTGTGCATATTGATGCATGTGCAATTTAAGACGGATAGATCAGAAGTAGGTGGACTGATGGCAATGATATTTTTTCTCTTCACTGAAAATTGAAACCTAATATCCACCCACGTTGTTGCAGAAAATTAGCATTTTAAAATAAATGAAAGCTGAAAGTTGAGTTGCATGTCAACGGAAAGTCCAAATTCATGCTATTTATAGTTGCAAATGGGAGTTGTATTCTATATCATTCAGTGTTTTGATTTCAATCTGGAAAAGGAAAGGACATGAGAAACAAGTTCTTAATAAATGTCTCATCTATTTTCAAATTGTGCATGTTCTGTAAATTTTGAACTTTGCAATTTCTAACATTACTTTTGATTGTGAAAATGTCAATGTGAGCTCAATTCTCAATAGATGGGAACATTATTATCGGCTAATTCTCGCTAACGAGGATGATTGTTGTCCATGAGTCTAAAGATGGCTGATGATCCCATTTTGAGATTTGCAGTCTTTGTGGCATGTTGGATAAGTTTTCTCATGCAGGATGTTTGGTTTTGTGTCATAAGTTTGGGTTATGGCATGTTCTACTCTTCACTCTTGCTTTTAGTCTTCGTTTTTTTCATCATTGTTTCTCCAAATGCTGGAATCCTTCCCACAGATTACTGCTTTCTGGTTCTGTAATGATGACCATTAAACCTTGTTTAATTTTTGTAAAAATCCATCTGGTTCACCAATGTGCTTTAGGGAAGGAAATCTAGGGAAGTCCTTACCTGGTCTGGCCTACATGTGACTCCAGATCCACAAAAATGTGGTTAACTTTTAAATGTCCTCTCAAGGGCAATTACGAATGGTCAGTAAATGTTGGCTCGGCCAGTGTCACCCACATCCCATAAAAGTATAAAATAAAAGTGCCCCCTTTCAGATAGATATCAAACTAAAGTTCAGCTGGACATCAAAGATGCCACAACACTATTCAAAGATGAGCAGGAGAATATTGTCCTAGGCAATATTAATCTCTGCACCTCGATCTGAAACAGATCATTTAGTCATTTATTTCAGTGCTGCTTGGGGGATCTGACCGTGGTATTTCCACCCATTGGAACACTTCAGATGTATTCCATTGATCTTGGCAAAAAAGACTACATAATCAATCCTTCCTCCCTCAGTCCCTCACTTTGTCCTTCCCTCCTTTCATCTTGACCTACCAACTGACCAATGCGTCCCAGCATTAAATTCATGGAGACCATAAATCTTCAGAAAACTGAGATTCTATTTGATTTTATTGATATGGCTTGTATCAATTATAAAATTAGTAAATTAGAACTGATGCAATTTGCACAGTGCTACAAACGTGGCATCACTTTTCAAATGGGCTTGTGAGAAACACACCAGCAAAAATCTAAATCGGGAAAATGACCGGGTGAATTGTACCACTCTGCCACTAGCCCACACAGGATTGAGAGCTCGCCATGAACTTGCAAAGAGTTTTAGGAAATTGCTGCATTTCCACACTAAATATGAGTAAAACTCATCAACAGAAGTTAGGCTTGACATTTAACCGTATTAGGACCTTTTTAACATTGAAGTTTGTTACTCAATGGCCGGAATTTTAACGGCACTCCCGCTCTGATTCTAGGAGTGGGGGAGGTTCAGAGAACAGCATTCTCCATTGGCTTCGGACGGGATCGTATGAACCTTGGACGGACATGTTGGTAAAAGTCTGCCCAATTCTTTAGCACTGCCAAGCAGGGTGGTGGAGGCGGACATGCTGGGATTTTTTAAGACTTCTCTGTATAGTCACGTGAGCAGACTGGGGATAGAGGGATTCCGAAAAATGATCCAGTTGGACCAATGAGCAGCAGAGGCTTGGAGGGCTGAAGGGCCTGTTTCCTGTGCTGTATTGTTCATTGCTTGTTTTGTGAATGTGTGTGACCACTGTTTCCTCACTTTTTTGGTTTATTGTTGATTTATTTAAGTGTGTAGTCCCTTTAAATTCTTGTATACGTGCTTGATAACTTAAATGAGCTGACTCGTGCAGCCATGCACAGGGAGCGTTGTCTGCGACCTACATAGGGAACAATTGAAATGATGGAGTCTCATTCCTGCAGACGTGAAACTGTTCTGAGAGGTATATAAAGGAAGAAATGATTCCCACTAAGGTTTATGGGATCAGGAACCACTTGCATGAAATCATAAATCTTTCCAGCAAATTGTTATGCATTCCTGCAGCAATACAGTGTTGCAGAATTGAACACTTAATCTAAATTCTGTAATTAAAGATTATCTTTTTAATCATAGAGGCTTTCGTGCTAAGATTTCTAGCACTTCAGAATAAGTAAATTTGATAATCAAGAGGAAATTTTCACCATGAATATTTCTCCTATAATTCCAGCAGCATGCCTTGAACACTGATACTGCTAATTTATAAGCTAAATCTGCACTCAGTATTGTAGGCCCTGTTCCGTTAGTAATGGCACATGTTATCTGAACTGTGATACTATTGATAACAGTACAAGGGAATGAAAGTAAACAATGTGACACTATCAGCAAAGGGGAATGAATGCATTCTAATGCAATATTGTTTAGGTGAAGACAAGTTATAATATCGCTTTGAAGTGGCATGCTGTGGAGCTATAGTCAGTCACCTACATTTAACATAATGCAACTTAATGGTTTTGGATCATTTTTTGCAAAAAAAAACCCATCTTTCTGTTGAATGAATCAAAAGAAAAGAGGGACCCATTTTCTGAAGGTTCTTCTAAAAGTGAGTTTATTGCAGTGCCCCACCATAATTCTTGCTGCCCCAGTGTGAATGCATTCCACGAATAGAATTAAATGAGGGCTTTATTATTCATCCTGCAGTGCTAACTTCCTCTTCGTGTCACTGAATGAAATTGATTTTTAGTTTCACGGTGTAACAAATTGGCCTTTATGTCAGCATCAGTACTAACGCAAGCTGTGATAATACAATTTACTCCTTTGTCAGACTTCCTTTATCCTGAAGCTATCAAAAATTACAAGCAATAAAAGTCCCCTTTCTTGCATGCTAGTCCTTCCAGAAAGCCAAACTGTCACGCAAGGACAAATTGCGATATAATTAAATTGATTTTTTTTTGTGAATTTTATAATACCATTTTGGGTCAATTTATAAGATGATTTGCCCTTTGCTTTCAATGTATGCCAATTCTATGAACAGATTTGGAAAGACATTTCTCATGAAGGATAACAAAAAGTTCACGTGCAACGTGTGGTATACTGATGGAAAAAGGACATTAGTTTGAATGTCCAGGCTGAGTTCCTGCTTCTCAAAAGAATTTATAAAGTTCTGAAAAGGCAATTCATTTGTCATGAATGTGTAACTCGTGCAGCATTACACAGCGATGACATAATTAAAGTTATCCGGTAGAAGCCTTCAAATGTTAATGCAGTCTAATGTTGGTAATACTTACACTCCTGAATCAAATGATAGTGGATTGAAATCTCTCGTTCATAGACTTCAGGAGAACGACTGACACTTCAGTTCAGTATGAAGAGAGTGCTGTCTTGTGGAGGTGTTAAACCAAAGTTGCATTTGTATGTGAGGGTTGTGAATCTTTGGGATTCTCTATTTAAAAGGATACGCAGTTGCTCAATATATTGAGGGTGACACAGTATCATAGTGATTAGCACTGCTACCTCACAGCACCAAGGTCCAGGGCTCAATTCCCAGCTTGGGTCATTGTCTGGGTGGAGTTTGTATGTTCTCCCTCTGTCTGCATGGGTTTCCTCTGGGTGCTCCGGTTTCCTCCCACAGTCTGGTACAAGATGTGCTGGTTAGATGAATTGGCCGTGCTGAATTTTCTGTCAGTGTACCCAAACAGGTGCCAGAGTATGGCGACTAAGGGATTTTCACAACAACTTGAAGCATTAATGTAAGCAAATTTGTGACAAATAAATAAATACATTCAAGATGGAGATCTTAAAGACTTTGAGTAGGAAGAGAATCAAGAAATATGGGAAAAAGAGCTGTAATGATCTTATCGAATGTTGGAGGAGTGGGGTTTGGCGGGGTCAAATTGTTTGCCTCTGCTTTTATTTCTTACCTTTGCGTGTCTATTTGAATTTTAACCAATAGTTGAAGAACACTCTCCTGGTTAATATTTTTGCCTTCGAGATTACTGTGCTCAAACTTGATTGCTAAATTTAATGACCTAACATGTAATTCATTAAAGTAATTCATTCAATCTGAAGTGCTTTGAGATGCAGTAAGATTTTGCATAAATACAATTTGTTTGTTCTTACAAATATGAAAGTGTTGCCACTCTCAGCAGAGCAGTGGGAGAAGTGACTTGGAAAATATCATATGGCATATGAACAAGAGAGGGCTTCAGGGAGAAAATGGCTTGAGAAACTCAGAAGTTGAAGGGGAGCTGTTCACAAAATTTATTGCAAGAATCAGCAACATGGGGCAGAATTTTCAGGATGGTGAGAGCTCGACACCCACTATTATGAGCATCAGCGCATATTCTATACCCACAGATTCTGACAGTGTCATTGGCAGTAGGTAGTATTTCTGTCTGGCTTCGGAATGAAGTCCGGTCTTGGAGAGTTGTTGACCAACAATTCTCTAATCTGTCCGAGCACATTACTGCAGTGGTTGGGAGATATTATAGAATCATAGAATACAATTCCTACAGAGCAGATGGAGACCCTTCAACCCTACCCAAGCACTATGCCCATAACTCCATGTGTTTATCCTCCAGTCCCCTGATACTAAGGGTCAATTTAGCATGGCCAATCAACTTATCCTGCATATCTTTGGGCTATGAGAGGAAACCAGAGCACCTGGAGGAATCCCATGTAGACACAGGGAGAATGTGCAAACTCCACCCAGTGACCCAAATCCAGAATTGAACCTGGGACCCAGGTGCAGTGAGGCTGCAATGCTAATCACTGTGCCACCATGTCTTGGAACGAAGTCCCAGGACTGCACTTGAGGTAAGTTCCAGGGCTGAGAGTAGGGAAGAAATGATCTCGGCACTGGGGAGTAGATTGGAGTGAGGGGGGGTGTGGGGGTGCAGAGTGAGCAGAGCTCCCAGGCAGAGAGTGGCATCCCAAATCTGAAGGGGTCTTTATATCAAGCACCCCTCCTCCTCCTCCTCCTCACCCTTGCCCGCCAACGATCTCTTCCTACTTATGATGGAGATTCAACCATTTCTCAGTTTCCCACCTGCTTTGACCTGCACCCACCAGTCTAAAAATTGAGGCTTGGTGGGGAACGGCCCACCATACAGTTGTACATAGCCCCTTCACTCATCCCTACATCTCAAAACCTGCTTGGGAGAGTATAAAATTTTGCCCAGTGAAAGTTGAAGGCAGTGAGAATTCAGCCATTCTGTAGCCTAGTGAATGAGCAATGCTCAAAGAAGCTTAGGATTTGCCACAGGGGTTGTGGACAAGACAGATTATCGAGCCCAGGATAACACGCAGAGACATTCAACCATCTACAATACCATCACTGTCTTCAACTTTTGTGCATCTACATTTTCCAGATATCCACAGAGAATGATTTCTATACCTCATAAAGCATTCTATTCGTGACATTACTGTCAACCTTCATCACTATCCACCCCATGCCATAGAATATAGCAAAAACCATTAGTGTTGAATTTAGAGAGTCAGATAATAAAATTTCAATGTAACATTGTAGATCCCACAAGAGGGCTTGGGATAATATTAATTACTTTGAAACATTACCACAACTACTGTTCACTTATCCGAAATTTTGGCTTTTATTTCACCTTTTGAGTGGTCATCTCACTCTTATTTTGTGCACTTTAATCATGGTTTAGTTAGAAGACAGTAATAGTGAATTGAATTAAGTTCAGCAGTGTTGATAGTGCATGTACTATATGTATTTGCCTGCTGGGTTGTACTCTTGGGTGTTGTGAATTTACCTGCGCTGCTTCTGTGTGTGCCATAGCCATTAGTTTTCCTTTAGTTGAAGGGGTCACACTTTGAACCATAGATTTATACAAAGTGACAGAATACAGATGTCATTGCCGAAAGATAAATACTTCAATAGCCTCAAATTAGTCAAGGTAATTAAAATAAAAGCAAAAGGAGGTGAATTATTTTCAAAGAGCCATTTTAATTCCACATTCTACACTACAACTAAGAAGAAAGACTTGCATTTATATGGCACCTTTTATGAGGTCAGGATATTACAAAGTGCTTCCCAGCTAATGACAGACAAAGTTTAGTCATTGATACAGCACAGGAGATCAGCAGCCGATTTGCACTCAGCAAACACAGTAATGTGATAATCAATTGTTGACAGAGATTAAAACATCGGCTAAAACAGAAATAACTCACCTGGTCTTCCTTGAAATAGTGCCATGGGACATTTTGCATCCACGTTGAGAGGATGAGGAGGGTCTTGGTTTAATGCCACATCTGAAGATGGCATCACCAATAGTTCAGCATTTCTCAGTCATGCATTTGGAGTATTGGTTGAGACTTCACAAAGTTTGGGCAGGGTCACTCCAGACAATATTGCTGTGGACCACTGCATCTGCAACAGGTATATTAGTGAGGGCAAGGCCCTGCCCTCTTATTGGTTCCCTCACTGGTAGCTGTGTCCTTCAGGACCTGGTCAACTTTGTAGTAGTTGTGCTATCAACCTACTCTTGGTAATGGACATTGAGATCCCCCACTCGGAGTACATTGTTTGCCTTGAGAATCAAAGTGCTTCTTTCAAGTGTGTTCAGCTTAGAGGAGTACTGGCTCATCAGCTGAGGGAGAGCACGAGTTGGTAATCAACAGGGGGGTTTCTTTGCTCACAATTGATCTCAGCTTGATAAAGATAAATTCCTCCATTGGAGCAGTATGTTAGAGCTCCTATTTTCTACCAAGCAGTAAAACCAAACAATGCTACTGAGCCCTCACAGACATGCAACATCCACTCCAGCTATATAAATGATTGCCTCATGACTTTGGCGGGGTGTAGCTTTAGTCTACAGATGTTGTAGAGAGCTCACTCCACTGCACTAAACAGGATTGGTGACCACAGAATTTCAGATCCTTCAACTTCAAAATCATTTTGTCAAGTTGCTTGTGGATCACATTGAAAGCAGGGAAAATGTCATTACTGCAAATGGTTCATGGTTTCCTGATTCTTTATTTTTGCTTACAAACTTGCCATTCCAATTGTGGTTCCCGGATACTGCATATGACAGCAACTTTATTCGCAAATCCATTTGAAGTTCAAAACCAAATTTCTTTAACAAACCATGGAATATTAGTTGTAAGATTTCCACATGCTTGACTAACTATTCTGACATTTTTACTGCATTCATTCGTCAAAATAGATCGATCTAATTAAGTAGTTGTGCAGATAAATAATGAAAAGTAAGATGCAATAATTTTCGCTAATTAAAAATTTCAAATGTGAACAAAAACTGTAAGATCAAGTGATTTCTAATAGTTTTTAATCACAGTTTATTTGAGAGCATTTTCCAATAATCATCTGAACCCCTTGATTAAATTAGTTCAGGAAGAAATTCTATTTGCATAGATCCCTCCAAAACCACAGGACTCCCAGAGTGCTGTACCACCAATTAAATATTTTGTTTTTGAAGTGTAATCATTATTATAACATGGAAAATGTTGATACAAATTGTGTTGTATTTTCAATTTGTGGGTGCCTGAGTTTCTTGGACTGACGTTTTGCAATCAACAGATTTGCTCCAATTATACTTTTTTCTCTTTGGATACTTAAACAGATAATTTATTTCACTGTTGTTATCATCCTAATAGAGACCTAATACATTGAAGGAGATGAATTGCCCAATGACTGACGGAACAAACGCAAGGATATGATTTCATATTTTAAGATTTATACTGTGACAAACAAACTAAAACCAAATCAACATAGGCTACGTAGTACTTAACAAGCAACTAGTACGTCAAAAGGTACTTACATATGAACCGATTAACACAATCCGTTTTGCATCTTACAGCTTCTTATACAGTGCACACAATTCTGACAGAGATATGGCAATGTAAGATTAAAAACTGGGTTTCTCCTTGCTTTCCAGCAAGCTCATTTTCCCCCTGCTACGTCAAGTTGAATCTTCCAATACCCTTGCGTTCGATCGTCCCGTTCAGACTGAGTATTCCAAAACCAACTTCCACCAGCAAGTCTCACCTTTGCAACTCCTTATTTCTTAAATCTCAAAAAATGCTCTCAGTTCGGTCCTCTTCCTTTCAAAGAGAAAACCAACTTTTATAAACATTCTGCTTAGTTAACACAAGTACATCTCACCCTGCTCTTCACAGCAGTAAAGTAATTTTCCTGCTGCTTTCCACACAGGCAGCAGTTTGTTTGTCTCTCTGTATCCCTTTCTGTCAGAGTATTGTATTGGGTACATGAAGCACCTTCCTCTTTTAATAGTAAGTGTGAGCATTTATGAGCAACATCACAAGTAGTATAGACTTGCATGGGTTATTATAGTCATATATCTGCAAACCTGCCACCAGGTTCTTTGTCCATGCTCCATACTTTTGTACTTAAAGAAGATTAGGCATCAAAATGTGTTTGTCTACCTTTGTCAAGTTAGCACACTTTCATTCTGTTTCTGTCACCCAAGAGCAACTGTCTCTTTTTTTCTGAATCAAGGTGTAAAAATATCACTTGATGATCAATAGATTTGTTTGGCTCTTTCCCCATGACAACTAGATCAAATGGGCCTGTCTCTGAGTGGAAGTTTAGTATGAATTCTCGATCACCCTTTCCAGAATGTTTTGTTTCCCCTTAAAAGAAACACTTCAAAATATTGTGACTTTGACATGTAACTTTAATGTTTGTTTATTGGCAGCAACAAATTGCACTTGCTGATATGTGTGTCAATATCAAGATTGCATCAGCTAAAAATGGTAAAATTGGGAGAGTTTATTTGGCATTTGGCCTGCCTATACTTTAGTGTGGAGTGAGAAATCTAAAAAATAGTTCAGTGGTGCCTTCGCTGTGTATGAATGATATGGATGCCATGTGCTGCTCAAGTCAAATTCAGTATTGACTTTTCTGTATATACTGGTGTTGAATGCTGAGAGACATTTGCCTTGTAAAATATATTGTCACGTCCTTCTGTTATTTTCAGCTGAATTCCCGAGATGTTTCTAATGTGCGACATGCAAAGTTTAATTTCTTAAATAGATTGCATTGTAGACTGTCAACTTAGACTGTGACAAATGTTGCAAAATTGCAAAAGAGACCACGAGCTGCAATTTGAGTGATTCCCACAAGATTTTCTTTTCCCCTTTTTCCTCCCCTGAAGGCAAACTTGTGCTGGGAGTTAGTTCCATAGTTTATTTGGTTTGCTGCACCTTTCAGGAACTCCCACTGTTTTAGGAGATAAGATGTTTTGAATTTGATGCTTGGGCAACCACTCGGTGGAATACACTAGTCAGTGACTTGGTGCAAAGTAACTAAAACCTATCAAGATCAGATAGTCACCAAGAAATCCCAACAGGGAATTCAGAAAAAACTTCTGCAGCCAAAGTGAGGTAAGACTCCAGAGGGAGTGGCTGAGTGACATTTAAAGGGAAACTAGACAAGCACATGAGGAAAGAGGAACATTGATTGGAATGTGTATGATACAGGCTTCAAATAACTGCAACCTAAAATGAAAACTTGGATTCTGTTTAGATCATAGAGTTGTGATTTCCAGGTACGTCCCCGATGCAAACAGGTGCTTGAATACTGAAACACAGGCCCCGTCCAAATCGAGATAGCACTGAGCAAGTAACAGTGAACTTGAAGTCCACACGCTCCACACCACTATCTTGCAAAGCCAGACAGAGGGTATAGTGCCGTATGGTTTCTGTGGATCTGACGTGATGGGCACGTGGCCAACACGTTAGTGTCATTCTTCAATTGGTTGTGTTCTTGCTGAAGGCACTCGAAGTTGGTAATAACTCCTCTCAAACTGAAGTACCATTGATATTTCTTTGGACCAGTCAAAGGCTGTTGTGGATTTTGCGAGATCAAAAGGAGGAAAGTGAAGTGGGTGAAGCTGATGTACAGTCAGGCATCAATCTAAAAAAACTCATAAAATTATAATAGACTAATACTCAAGTTGGATAGAAGTCAAGTAATTGCACGGTCCCATTTCTGAAGCAGTGATTATATCATTGAAGGAGATTGTTACAACAGATGGAATCTCAGAACTGTAATCTCAGGCAATGGACCACATTTTGATGATTAATATTTTAGAGTTCACAATACCATATGTATTTTTCCATACAACCAGCTCACCAAGTCAAAGGTGAAGCTGAAAAGGAGTGTGTACGCTGAAGGCTAAAGAAGAACAATGTCTCATAACTTCTACTTCTGAGTTATTGTTCAGCTCTACTCCCAATGGAGGATGGCTGAGAACTTAACTCCTTACTTTTCCACACATACAAGTGGATGAGCAAGAATAAGTGGAGGAAAATGAGGACGGGTACCATTCCAGCCAGATGTGGACAATGATAAATGCCACAAAACACGCAGGTTGCCTGACTTGCAAACAAGAGAGCCAGTTTGGATCAGAGACTAAGCTCACTATGGACAAGTTGTTGAATAGATACTATAGGGTAGGAAGGGGGAATCTTTCCAGTTGACCCACCATGGGAATTGTAGCAGGCGGGGGTGTTGATCATCAAAGGTTTGTTGACCTTGAGCAGGATTTTCTGGTTTTGAAATGAATGCATCTCACCTTACATCTATGATCCTCCCTCATTCAAATTAACATCGTATGGTGGAGGCAAATCTGATGTGCATTAGTTGCCACAAAGAAACACTGTCCTATATGGTCAAAATAGTCACCTATCAAACCAAACAGACAACAGCTGCTTCCTCCATCAAGGTGACTGCCGGACTAGTGAGTTCAAGTACACAACCTTATTTTGTTCTCAGCAGGGCACTATCTCCTACAAAGCATATTGAATTTAATGATCAGCTATGATCTGAATGAATGGTGGAGCAGGCTCGAAGGGCTGAATGGCCGGCTCCTGTGTCTTGTTTTTATATTTCAATGAGCAGAGGATCTGATTGAGTGGATGAGTGAAACCACCACAGTTATTGTCCCTGTGAAAAACAAACTGGATTCAGAGGCTTGTTGGAAGTCTAGTTTTAGGAGTTAATTTGATAGATTAATCAGACATCATACATCATCACAGCAATAACTCATGATTTTGAGCTCTCTTGTAGATCTCACGGTAGGAAAACTGCTGAGATTTTATTTTAACATTACCAATTTCCTTACCTTAGTAAGCTCTGTGTTTATTCCTTGTTAGCATAATGAGACCAAGAATATGATACAGCAGTACTGTCACTTTCCTCAGGAATATCTCCACTAGTAGTACACCGAGACTCTTGAGGGGAATTGTTCCAGAAGTATTTTCAGTTACTTTGTCTGTAAAATCTGGTTGCTTCGAAGAAATGAACAACATTCAAATGTGATTCCTGGGTATCAAAATCAAGCAAAAAAAAAAATTGTGTCTTTTCCCAATACCTGAGCTCAGGGATGCTGGGATTTCTGGAGATATTCATAACTATAAGCACCTTTTATATAATTCAATATATGCAGTAAATTGGCTTCCAAATAGACTTCCAACAAGCCTCTGAATCCAGTTTGTTTTTCACAGGGACAATAACTGTGGTGGTTTCACTCAATCAGATCCTCTGCTCATTTGAAATATAAAAATAAGACGCAGGAGTAGGCCATTCAGCCCTTCGAACCTGCTCCACTGTTAACTTTCTGAGGAGTTGAATTAAAGGATGATCCTACAAATGCATAATATTTCAGTAACAAATTCATAAACAACATTTAATGCTGATTTGCGATATATTGTGGGTGACATAGCGATTAGTATTGCTGCTTCTCAGCACCAGGGACCTGGATTTGATCCCCCAGTTTGGGTCACTGTCAAAGGAGTTTGAACGTTCTCACCGTATCTGTGTGGGTTTCCTCTGGGTGCTTTGGTTTCCTCCCACAGTCTGAAAAATGTGCTAATTGGGTGCATTGGGCCATGCTAAATTCTTCCTCAGTGCACCCAAAGAGATGCGAGAGCGTGACAACTAGTTGATTTTCACAATAACTTCACTTCAGTGTTGATGTAAGCCTGTTTGTGACACCAATAAATAAACATTTTAAACTTGAAAAGAAACTTTAAAATTTAATGTTGTTTTAGTGCTGCCTGTTACTTTTCTGCGTTAAGTTTGGGGCCAAAAGCTCAGGCTTTAGTATTGAGTTTTAATTTTGTTATTTTTGTTATATTTTTCTAATAGTGACTTTAGTCTAAAATATACTAGTTTTCATATCTGAATATGTTGAAATTGGTGTCTAAAGAAAAATTCTGGTCCCAAAGATTGCAGGAGAGAGCAAGAGGAAATAGTCACAGAGAAGCCAAGATGGTGTAGCTATGTCAGACAGGTATAGAAATTTGCAATTAAAAGGTAAAGTGAGGAGAGATTTTAGTCAACTGATCCAAATATAGCAGCCGATGCAGAAGATGAAGCTGCCTTTCTGAATTTATTCAATTATCAACATTACCACTCTCGACCCATCATGGTTCCCCTGGAAAGCTGGTGGTGGGCTGACTTCTTCTCAGACCAAAACAGCAGTTTGATGCAAGTGGCTTGTTTGATCACACCAGAGAGCAGTTAGAAATCAGAGGCAGAGGATTGTGCCACACAGGGAGAGTTCATCGTTCTGACATCTTAGAAAGCTAACAGTATTATCCTGGAGCAAGATAAGGAAACCAATTCATCCATGATCCACAGTAATTAGCTTACATAAATTCTGGAGATATAACTGCAAGCACACTTATATAATTCAATCTATGCAATAAACTGACTGCCGAGTGCTGTTAACCTTCTGAGGAGTCAAGTCAAAAAATTGTCTCTCCAATGCCTAACGTTTTAGCTATAAATTCATAAACAGTGAATGCGGATCTGTTGTGAGAGAACTTAGTTATTTGTACAACATCTTATTTGTACAACATCTTATTTATTTTGCCAATTAATCTTGTGTATTAATTAATGATATTTAATTTAAGTCCAAGTGCTGATTTACTTTGGAAGATCATTGGAGCTGGGAAGCTCGTGCATTGAAAATTCCCAGCAATTTCTTCCCACTAGACCGTATTGCTAGCAGTTAGAGAAGGTGACACCATTGTCACCATCTAGTTGTCAGCTGAGTCAGGTACCTTCTCCATTGGGATGAATCTCTGTTGAATGGAGACACCACCATATAACCCCTAGTGAGCTCTTTACAGATTTATTGGGTTATCCTCTTTCATGGGCATTCCATGGTACAAGGAGGGTCCCTTCAGTGGTAACGGGTACCTTGGAACAAGGGTGCTGCCCATGCAATAGAACTCACCCCCTTTATCCCTCCTGTTGCGATGGACAGCCTGGATCCTGCTATCCCATTCCAGCTCACTTTGAGGTTCTCTATCACTGAGATGCTCTTTCACTCTCTCTGCAGCTGCATCCTTGGCACTAGCCATCACCCATGTAGCACTGGTCAGCTCCCGTCCTCTGATTGGACTGAATCACAGAATCATAGAACCCTACAGTGCGGAAAGAGGCCCTTTGAGCCTGCACTGAACACAATTCCACCCAGGCCCTACTCCCATATCCCTACACAATTTACCCACTAATCCTTCTAACCTACACATCGCTGGACACTAAGGGGCAATTTCTTAGCATGCCCAATCAACCTAGTCCACACAGCTTTGGACTGTGGGAGGAAACCGGAGTACCCGGAAAAAACTCATGCAGACACGAGGAGAATGTTCAGACTGGTAGTTGTTGGGGATGGGCTAATGTCTTTTACTGGATATCTGCTCTGGAGATTTGTGATGCCAAGGCTGAAGTGAAGTTGGCTCTCACTTTTCCCTCTTATGTAAAGATCATATTTGCAAGAAAAAGAAATCAACAGTGATTCTAAAGTCAATAAATAAATTTAAAAAAACATGATTCGGTACTGAAGTTTTTCTTTGGGTAATTTGATAATTAATTATTATTTAATTATTGAAATTAATTATTTGTACATATTCTGATAGGAGGTTGGTAGTTGAAGCATGCATGTCGTGCAGACTGATCGATGACCGGTAGTATTTTTCTATCAGTCATTTATGGATATTGTGGGCATTATTAGCGAGGTCAATATTGATCGTCCTTGCTAATTGCCTTGAGAACGTGGTGGTGAGCTGTTTTCTTGAAATGTTGCAATTATATGGTGTAGGTAAACCCAGAAAGCTGTTAGGGAGGCAGTTCTGAAATTTGAACCCATCAACACTGAATTTGTCAGGTGAGTGGCTTGGAGGAGAACTTCCAGATGGTGGTGACCCCATGCACTTGCTGCCTTTGCCCTTCTGAATGGTCACAGTCACGGGTTCGGGAATGTGTCCTCTGAGAGGAGCCTGGATGAATTCCTGCAGTGCATCTTGCAGATGCAGCTCCCACTATTTGTCAGTAGTAGAGGGGCTACGTGTTTGTAAGAGAGATGTCAATCAGGCTTTGTCCTGCATGGTGTCAGATGCCCTGAGTGTTGTTGGAGGTGCAGTTAACTAGGCAAGTGGGGAGTATTCCATCACACTTTTGATTTGTGCTTTGTAGATGGTGGACAGATTTTGGTGAGACAAGAGGTAATTTCGTTGCCACAGGATTCCAAGCCTCTGACCTACTCTCGTGACTGCACTATTGATATGAATAATCCCATTCAGTTTCTGGTCAATGGTAACTTCCAAGATATTGATGGTGGGGGAGTTCAGTAATGGTAATGCCATTGAATATCAAGGGATGATGGTTAGATGCTCTCTCATTGAATGGAGATGGTCATTGCCTGACACTTGTCCACCATGAATGTTAATTACCACTTGCCACTTCAAGACTGGATGTTGTTCAGGCCTTGGTGTATTTGGAATTGAACTGCTTCAGTATCTGAAGAGTTGTGAATGGTGCTGAGCGTTATGTAATCATCATTAAACATCCTTATTTTCTGCTTTTATGAGGGAGGAAAGTTCATGGATGAATTGTTTGAAGATGGTTGGGTCTAGGAAATGACCCTTAGGAACTCCTGCAGTGATAGAACACAGAACACTACAGCACAAACAGGCCCTTCAGCCCACAAGTTGTGCCGATCATATCCCTACCTACCAGGCCTATTATTGACCTTCAATCCTATTAAATCCCATGTACTCATCCAAAAGTCCCTTAAAAGACCCATGTTTTCTGATGTCCCTGAAGTGAGATGGCTGACCTCCAACAACCACCACCACATTTGTTTGTACCATATATTACTCCAACCAAAAGAGATTTTTTCCCCCTGATTCCCATTGATTCCAGTTTCGCCTGGGCTGTTTGATGCCACACTTGCTCAAATGCAGCTTTGATATCAAGGATAGTCACTCTCATCTCATCCCTGGAGTTCAGCTCTTTTGTCCATTTTTGAACTAAGGCTGAGATGAGACAGGAGCTGAGTGACCTTAGAGGAACCATATACAGACAGTATTACTCCCCGGCATAAAATGAGCAGCAAACACCAAATGGTTCCTTCAAGAGTTAAAGACTTGTCCAGTGTCCTTGAACAATCTCCTTTTCAGAGAAGTGACCCCACTGATCATTCATGTGAAATTGGGAAATTATCCATTTGACTATTTATTGAAACAGTGAGAAACTATCTGAAACACAACTAATGGGAGGTGATGTCCCAGGGGTATTATCGCTAGATTATTAATCCAGAAACTCAGCTAATATTCTGGAGGCCCTGGTTCAAACAGCCTGCCACCTGTCACAACAGGTGATAGAATTTGAATTTAAAAAAAACCTGGAATTAAGAATCGACTGATGGCCATGAAACTATTGTTGATTGCAGGAAAAACACATCTTGTTCACGAATGCCTTTTAGGAAAGGAAATTTGCTCTCCTTACCTGGTGTGACCTACCTTAAGCATCTTATCTAAAAGATGGTGCCTCTGATAGTCTAGCACAGTGTCAGCTAGATAGTTGTATTTTATACTTTGGATTGAGCCAAGAATACTAAGTCTCCTGAATCGGACATCGTATCAGTTGAGCTGTTGCTCAATGCAGCAAGTAGGATTCAACAAATTTTAAACATCATTCTTCTGGTTTGTAAAATTATTTACTCCAAGCCACTTGAGATGCCTTTCAAGATCAAAAATTCCTTCGAATCATTATTCTGATTAACATAAATTCAAACACTTCACAGCGCAAGGAGAGAATGGAAACATGAGTGGATGGTACATTGACATTAATCAGTAGTGACATTGTATGAACTTGGATGCTATTAATGAATGAAAGCAACAAATAGAAGTCAATAAAAATGTACTGGAAAATTGGCTCAATAAATAAAGGAACCGCCAGAGTTTGATAGGCAAGATGGATCAAGGCCAATTTGTGCCACTGTGTGTTCTTTGAAAGAAAATTATTTTTAGCGTTTCTTGGAAGAATTACAATTTTATCGAGGTAAACATTTAATACAGGGAAAAGATGTTTTTGATTTTTCTTTCTTCATTCTTGGGACTGAGGCATTGCTGGCTCACTCGCCCCTCATTATCTGTGTCAACCACATTGCTGTGTCTCTTTGACAGGCTCACCTTGAACTGACTGGGATTCTGGACCACCACTTCTCTTGATAATAGAACTGAAATGTAAAATCTGCATTTTGTATGTATAAAAAAAGCAGTTTAGAAACATATCTATTTCTTTCTGTCTGCACTGCACTTTGGGGCAACAAGCTCCACAGATTCCGAACTGCCCCAGAGAAGTAGTTTCTCGTCATTTCACGCTAGGGGAAGTTTTCCTGACCTGCCTGCCATGAGAATCATTGTGGGCAGAGAGAAGGGACCATGCAAAGTTCCATTGACCTTGGGCAGGCGGGACTGTTCATTTTTGGGGTGATTGCAACTTGAAAAGCCCACCCAATATCTATGACCTCTTGTTCTAGACAGTCCTGCAAGAGAGAAACATCTGTTCAACGTCCACCTTATCAATCCCTTTTAAGATTTTATATTCCTTGATCAGATGCTCCTTCATTCTTTCAAACTCCAGTGAGTTCAGGCCCAAGTTATCTATCCATTCCTCATGTAACAACCCTTTCATTCTTGGAATCATCTGGTGAACCTCTCTGGAACTGACCCCAGAGCTACCACATCCTTCATCAAACAAGGAGACCAAAACTGGACACAATACTCCAGTTGTGGTCTCACCAACACCTTATACAACTGAAACAACGTTTCTTTAAAAATCTAGTCCTTTTGCAATGAATGCCAAGGTTTCATTTGCCGCCTTATTCTGGATGAATACATGGGATTTAATGGGATTGACAGTTATAGATAGGCCTGAAAGGTATGGATGTGATCAGCGCAGCTTGTGGGCCGAAGGGCCTGTTTGTGCTGTAGTGTTCTATGCTCTATTATATGCTGCATCTGCATCCCTACTTTCTGTAATTCATATACCCATGATTCATTTGATTGCTTCACACTTGGTGTGATCCCAGAGTGTAAATTGTGAGGAGAGATGCTGCGGGGAGAGTTGTTGAACAGAATGGGGGTTCAAACAGGTGAGCTCCAAGCACAAAAGGCCATCAAGGTTTGTATCACTTGGCAGATTTGGTCAGCAATTCAACCCCAGGGCTCCGTGTAACAGGCCGTGCCTGTAGGCAAGACAAATTTACAGAGAACTAAAAGGTCCTCCGCGACCGATCCCAGGACGATCAAATCTGAATCTGCTCTCCCCAGCCACCACTATTGCCTCAGAGCTCAAACCTCAAATAACTAATCCCGTGACCCCACTGTGGGGTTACAACACACAGTTTGGGAGTCACTATGTTAAACTGGGGCCCATATGCTCTTTTAGATGGATTCAAAGATCCCATGATAAAATTTTCAAGAAGAGGGAAGTTTTCCCTGGTATCGTGGCCAATATTTACCCCTCATTCAACATTTTGAAAGCATATTTTCTGGTCACTATCTCATATAGTTTAGAGCTTGTGGTGCTCAACTTGGTTGCTTCATTTCCTACATTATAACAATGACTTCAAAAATATTGTGTGAACTACAATGAGATTTGAAGTTGTAAAAGATGCTATAAAAATGCAAATTATTCTCTGCCACTCCAGATTGCTCAGCATAAGAGCATTCGAAATAGGAGTAGATCATATGCTCCTTGTGACTGTTCTGCCATTAAATATAGTCATGGCTGTCTCAACTTCACTTTATAAACTGATTCCTATATACGTGGGATTCCTGAAGAATCACACATCTATTCATCCCCGCCTTGAATATATCTGAAGGTGGAAAATCCACAACTTCCCAGGGAAGAAATTCTAAAGACTCACAGTCCTTTGAGTGAAGACATTTCTTGTGGTTGAGGAGAGCAGGAGGGTGCTGGGTACCCTTCGCGATTGATGTGCATACCCTCACCCCGACAGAAACATGGGGTTGGCACAGCATAAAACTCAGCCCAAGGTAATCAAAACAGATATTTCAAGTGTGATCTCAACAAAAGCAGTCGCAACTGTAGGTACAGAGGAGATGTCAGGGGTAAGTTTTTCACTGAGGGTGGTGAGTGAATGGAATTGGCTGCCATCAGTGGTGGTAGAGGTGAACTTGTTGGGATCTTTTAAGAGACTTCTGGATGAGTACATGAGATTTAATGGGATTAACGGTTACAGATAGGCCTAATAGGTGGGGATATGATCGGTGCAACTTGTGGGCCGAAGGGCCTGTTTGTACTGTAGTGTTCTATGTTTAAAATGTCTTTGTTGTTGTCCTTTAACTTGTGTTTCTAGATGAAGCTGGTTGGAATTTCCTGCTTTTGCACTCCTGGTCCACATCAAGATCACATTTTTTTGGACAGTCTGAAACCTTTAATCTTGTGATTTTTCAACTGCGAAAATCAATAGTTAGAAAATAGCTGGCTGGAATTGTGAAGTATCCTAATATGTACCAGTACTGCTAAAGCAAAAAAATCCCAGCTACATGTTTTCCTCAAGAGGTTCAATGACTAAATGGTCCAAAGTTCTTGAAAATTCATTATAAACAGCAAACAACATAGTTGTGTCAACAGACAGTAACAGATTGTATATAACTTCATACAAATGCCCTGAGATTGTGCAAAATACAGTCTCTAAACTTCTCACTGGTTAAATCAAACTCAGAAAATTAAGAAAGAGAGTCTTTCACTCTGTCTATCTCACTGTAATAAGATTGATGAATTGATGAGACCTATAGAAATATATGAGCATGATATAAAACCATTACAGAGATCTTGTGTTCTCACAAGTTGGTCAACTTTTAAGTGCAAAGAGCATGTAATTACAGTGATGATGTCTGGTCACCTTCACCAGAATTAATATTGGAGATTTGAATTGTGAAGAAAGATTCAAGAAACGTGGACTTGTTATCCTTGTTTTTATGCAACTTGGCTTTTAGCTTCTAAAGGCATAAATAATAGCTCAACAATATTCCATGGTAGTTTACATCTGGAACTCAAGGGGACAGTTCAAAATGGTTAAAGATGATGGCGTTCTTTATAGAGTAATATATAGGGTGGGATTTTATATCCTACTCTGTGGCATGTTCAGGAAAAAGTAAAGTTAAAGTTTATTTATTAGTCATAAGTAAGGCTTATATTGTCACTGCAGTGAAGCTATTGTGAATTGCCCTAGTCACCAGACTACAATGCCTATTTGGGTCAGTGTACTAAACCAACATGTCTTTCAGGCTGTGGGAGGAAACCAGAGCACCTGGAGGAAACCCACAGCGGAAGAATGTACAAACTCCACACAGACAGTGACCCAAGCAATGAATCAAACCTGGTCCCGGGCGCTGTGAGGCAACAGTGCTGACAACCATTGTGCCACCATTTTGCTGTGGAAGTGGGGAGAGTATTTATTTGGGCAGGGTGGTTGCGGGCAGGAACACTGCAGCCTTTTTAACACCATCCCAATTAAGTGGATGACATTGCTAACCTGCTTCTGACTGAAACCTCCAAGTGGACAAACAAAGCCCAATGAAGAGCCTCATCTTGCTGCTGCTAGTATTAAAGCACAAAATGGGGAGTACAATGAGCAAATATCTGTGAGTTGCTCTAACAAGGATCATCCTGACTCAGTGTTGGCCCTATTCTCTCTGCAGATGTAATCAGACCTGCTGAGATTTTCCAGCATTTTTATCTGGGAGTCATTTCTTGTCTCCCTCGTTCGAAGGCAACCTGAATGAGGGACGCAGGAATGGGAAGGATGGGGTGCTGAGAGCCACCCACTCCCTCCCCCTTTGCTGCCAACCCTCCTGCACAATCATCACTATGACAACACCTCAGAAAAGTCCACCTGTCTTCACACACCTGAATCAGGGATCTAATGACAACTGGCTTTACATAACTGCCTTTCCTGAAGCAGCCACTGATTTTTTTTTTTACAGTGGTGTTGCTGAGCAAATAAGCTTCTGGCCCCTCAACGCCTGTCCGATCTGAGCAGATGGCATTTCAACTTCTAAAGTTTTAATCCCACAAGAGGCCCATTTGTGGGCTCTTTAATGTGAAAATGACATGAAATCCTGATGGGCTTTCCCAAAAGGAGGCAAGTTTTGGGAGTTCTCCTTGTCACCGCTATAAAACTCCTTCATGGAGTGGGCATCTGAATAAAGTTGGGAAGGCAAAAACAATGTAATCGTTGAATAATTAGATTTCAATTGAGATGGCTAAGATGAGATTTGTGATGTGAGTGTCTTTTTAAGAAGTGTTTTCTTTAAATCATGTTCTCTGCAATTGTAAACAGGTTTTTGATTTCATTATTGCTAGGCTGGCTAGTTGGAAGTCCTTGTATTGCTGCTTCAATGGTTTGAATGAGGTTTTGTTTATCTTTACTCTGGACCTCAGATATTTTCTGGGTTCTTTTATGACCGTGAAATGAGAGGGGAAAGGTCAATTGACAAGTCAAAGTCAGGTGGTTCTTCCCCAGAAGAATTTAAGGGCTTTCTTTCAGTTTTGGTTTCAGAGTCAAAAGTTGTCCTGGTTGTCAATTGGCAGGTTTTCTCCCTCTCTGTCCCTGGTATTCCAGATTCTGTTGGCCAGCTGAAAGAAAATCTCCTGGCTTTCCTGGGGTGGATAATCTGCTGTTGGTGGTTGGCTTGCCTGGAGTCAGTCTCTCTCTCTCTCTTTTCCCAGTATTTTGGGAAGCTGTGCTGATTTCAAGCTGGTCTGCATGCATATCCAGAGGATTGCTAGAAGTTACAACCCTGGAAAGTCTGAGTTTCAATTCTCCAACTAAAGCACTAAGTTCGAGCATCATGTAAGCATTTGTATTTTCTGTGCTAAATCTGTGGCAATGGTTTTGCTCAGGGAAGTTTGATCGGAACATTTCATCTCTTTAAGGGGTATAAAATATCATTGTAAATTGGTAAGGTATTGCTAATTTCCTTTCTGTACATTAACTGTATTCTTAAATAAACTTTGTTTGATAAAAGATGCTTCGTGGCTTAGCTGAATAATGCCTGAAATGAAGCATGTCATGCTTCATTTGAATTAGCTAAATTCAGAACCTGTGATCCAGGCAGGCTTTGTAAAACACTTGGGAGTTTCTGACCCAAATTATAACACTTGGGGGCTCTTTTGCAAGATTACAATCTATATTTCTTGAGTGACTTGGGATGATTAAACTCAAAGATAGAGAGTGGTGAGCATATTTGTGTTTTCTTTTTAAGTGTTGTTTTCAGGTTTTTATAGTGTGTTTAAGTAGAGTGCCTTTTGGAATAATGGCTATTTCAGAGGCTAAAAAGAGGCTAAGTGGAAGAAGTCACACACGGTGGTTTACAACGACGAAGACAAAGCTTTTGGAATTGGCAAAAATGTTGCATTGACATTACCTTTTAGCGTAAGGAAAGGGGAGATAATTGTGGTGATAGCACAGCATTTAAAATTGCCAGAAACACACTCAGAATCATTGGAAATAGCTAGAATTCAATTACAAATCAAACTTGAAAAAGGATTAATGCGGTTTGAATTACACCAGGAAAAAGAAACGAGACGGTTTGAATTTTAGATCAGGGAAAAGGGAGAAAAAAGGGAAAGGATATTGTTGTAAAATCAGTCTGTTTTAACCCTTACACGGTGGACAAATAACTACAAGTTGACGTCTTATTTGTACAAACAATATTTATTTAAACCCACACAATCAATAATCACCCAACCGACCAACAATAAGTTATCTTACAGGAAATAGTAGAGTTCAAGTACAATACAAAACTTTGATTTGACTTTGTGTGACTGACAAGTACCCAAGCAGATGTTGGCCTTTATCTGTGTACTGGTCTTGGTAGTTGTCTGCGTAGTCTGGTCCTCTGGTCTGGTGTAGCACTCTGGCTCTGATCTTTCCCTTCTCGGGTGTGATGGCTCTCTGTTGTTGTAGCTCGTTCGTGGAGTCGGAGAGAGAGCGATTCCTAGTTGTGCAGCACCCTTTCTATCCCGTTTGGTTTCTCACCCCCTTTTTGGCCGTTGTCAATCAATCGATCGGGACTTGATCATCTGATCGATAAGAATCCAATCAGGTGCTGCACAGCCGATCTCTGGGTGTGTCCCCAGTGGCCATCTCTGTAGGTGTTGGAGACACAAGTCACATACCTTCCTCCTAAATAAGAATTCACGGTGCCTTTATATCTGGCACACAACCTGGTGTGAGCAGAAAGTCTCTCTCATCCTGGATATGGCCCGTACCCTGTGTAATCACTTATCAGGATTGCAGGCTGTTTGTCTGTCTTTAAACTGCAGCCTGTCGGTTTAGTTGCTTGCCCAATTGTCCCAGAACGCTTTACACAACACCATTTTAGATTGCCTGTTTGGCTACAACATCCCGAATAAAACAAAAAGAAAAAACAGAGGAAAGAGAAAAAGAAAACATTTGAACTGGCAATAAAAAGTGAATGTCAGAGGTAAAGGGAAAAGTGCAGATTGAGCAAAGTGTCAGGAAGTAAAACACTTCTGAATTGGAGAATTCTTGGTGCTGATATGTGAGAACTCCAACTATGTCTTCAGAGTTGGCGGGTAGAAATTAGAAGTTTAAAAAAAATACATATTTCTATTGAAAACCTTTGGAGTTCCATCATAATTAGAAATATAACTTTCCAAAAATATTAAGTTAGTATTTCAGGGACAGAGAGGTTGTTCAGTTATGTCTTAGCACACCAGCAAAATTCAATTACCTCATTAAACAGGGGTGTGACTATTTTATTTGACAGCAACATGATATTTGTTGGAGTGACATCATGGCACAGTGGTAAGCACTGCTGCTTCATAGTGCCAGGGACCCGGGTTCAATTCCGGCCTCAGATCAGTATGTGAAGTTCTTCCGGCGTGGGTTTCCTCCGAATGCTCCAGTTTGCTCCCACAGCCCAAAGATGTGCAAATTATGTGGATTGGCCATGCTAAATTGACCCTAGTGTCAGGGTATTAGCAAAGTAGATATGTGGGGTTATGGGACTAGTGCCTGGGTGAGATTGTGGTTGGTGCAGACTTGATAGGCTAATTGGCCGCCTCCTGCAGTGTAGGGATTCTATGATAAGTTACACCATCATCATAATTAAAAAAAAATTCTGAAAAGGAAGAGGAGCAATTGGGATGCACCACAGGAAGAGAAAGTGTTGGATTTTGTAAAGCTAACAGCATTTCTAGCTGTAGTTTGCATTTCCAACCCAGTGATTCCTAACATTTCCTTGAAGGAAAATAGATTTGCAAAATGGATGAAAATTGACAGTGTAATGAATGGGCTGTGGAGCAGAATTTGAGACAAAAAAACAGAGTGTGCATCTCTCCCGTGTCAATCAATTTCTTTAAAAGTAGTTTTTGCAAGTTCAGTAGAAGTTCCTTTTGTTTTGTCAATTGTACATTTTTATTTCATTCCTCCCAGTTCCTGGGAATCCTCTTGTTCTTCGGGCTTGTGCTCAGTTCTACTCACCTCTCCTTATTTGCAGTTTTCACACTGGTTCCGTACTCTTCGGGCCCGATTTTACCTTTGTGATGCGCCTGTTTTTGGGCATGAAAACATAATAAAGTTGGGCATGAGGTGAGTAGCACGATCTGTGCCCACCTCCGCACCCGTTTCCCCCATACTCAGGCCCGAAAACGGCCATGAAACAGATGCAACGGCCACTTAAGTGCGTTTGCGTGCAAGCTTACTGGTATTTCCCTCTTTACTATTGCGTTCACCCATCCAGAATTGATGCGAAACAGACATGCTCCACGAAAGTCCGATTCAGGCGCTCTATTTAGCGAGGAGATCGATGCCTCGCAAACGATGATTCTCTGCTTGAGATAAGGGGAAGAGAGTCTGCTGCAACTCTGCCTGATGTCAGTGAGGGTGGGGTGGCGGGGGTTCTGTTGCCACTCTGTTTGAGATTGATGGGAGAGTGGAGGGAGGAGGAGCCTGTGATCGATTTGGGTGATGGTGGGGTGGGTTGGATGAGGGGTCAGTAATGTTGTGGGGCTGGGCAATGTCTGTGGGGGCCGGGGGAGGCATTATCTGATCTGGGAGGGATATGGCAGGGGAGTTACATTCTATCATTTCTTTCTGTGCCTGTGCAGTTAGAGTCACTAATCAGAGCTGCAGGGTTTCAAGTGCATTAAGTCCCACCCACAGGTTTGTGCATCACTATTTGGAATCCCTGATATTTGTTCAGGCAGAGTGCATATAGGTGCACCTGAGAACGGGTCTAAAAGTCGGATTTGAAACACTCCCAGTTTCAAATCCGCCCAGCACTTAGAATCAAAACGGTAAAATAGGGCCCTTCGTATCAGAGGAGAAATTAAGGGAAAGAAATCCTTTATTTATTTCCTTGTGGACATAAAACAAAGAGCTAATGACAAACAAATAGCCATGACATGTATAAATGAAGTCATTATGGTAAATAGTCTGTTGAGATCTTAAGCAAAAATGTTGCGGCAGTTTGCATGTTACGAACAAATTGCCTCATCGCTGTTTGCTCTTTTTTTTAAACTTGGCACCTACACGTAAAGTATTACATTTTATCTTCTTTTTTAGTGTCTATTCCTCACTTTTGCTGTTTTTATAATGCATTTCCATTTACGCACGTCACTTTTCCTCGACTTAGTGATCCAGTAACAGAGAGCGATTCCTGTTTTTTCAATATTATTTGTTCCAGTTCACTTCTAATTTCTGTTCTTTTAAATGCTCTGTATATTTAATTTCATGTAACAAAGGAAAGTCAAATAAATGCAAAATAAGCTACCTGCTTGCCATGATACAGGAATCTATGGCAACTTGCTAATTCTGGGGACTTGTGAGTTTGGGAATACAGATTCCCGCTAACATAAGCTGTGATAATGTGCTTGGTGAAGTGCTCGCTGGAAGAGAAGTGTGTAGCGTGATCCAATTTTAGCTTCACTTTTGTTTTGAGTAGCACATAGACACACGCACACGCATACATTCTCTCGCCCTTTCTGCTGCTGGCATCTTCAAGTTCACCACCCAATGTGTGTAAATGCTCTCACGTGCTTTCTCAAAATAAATGAACTCTCAGTACATTTATTCACCAGTCAGCGATTGGTACTTACTTCATTGGAACAGTACAACGTGAACAGTCTATGGCAAACAAATTAGAAGCGGCTTGAAAGAATTTGAAAATTATCGTAGGTTTAATCATCACACACTTGCAACATCTTCATGTACAAATGGTGTGTTATGAAGGGTAGAGTAAAAATCTAACTCTTGGTGCTTGCGTGAGACACACTTGTTCAGCAATTTCTGGACCTTTTATACCTGTTTTCGTGAAATCTGATTGGCAGACTTGCTGGAAAGGAATGGCATCTATATCCAAAGTTGCCTGTAAAGAATGCCAAGCAGTGGTTTTGTCTGTGTTTACCTCCATTAGAAATATGGACACTTCTATAGAAAGCCTTGTGATTCTGGGTATGTATGGAGTGAGGCTGGAATTTGTATGACTGGGTTGGGGATGTTTGGATGGAGTGAGGCTGGAGTTTGTATGACTGGGTTGGGGATGGAATGATGGGTGTGTGACTGTTTGTCAAAGTTTTGTTTGAAATTAGTTTGGACAGCATCACAAAGTTTCCACAGCAACGGCATAAAATTGTCCACAATCTGACAGCACGGGGGAAATTTTAACCCACCAAAAAGGAACAGGTTTGGTTTGGAAACCAAGTTTTTAAGGTGTTATATCTGAGTGTGAATTTTGACACCTTTGCCTTCATCAAAATGCTGTATCGTACAAATGTACATATTTATATATAAATATACACACTCTGGGTGTGTATCTTTAGGATTCAGTTCAGTAAAATTATCATTTTTAACATTTGCACGTCTCAATGATTTCAAAATTACAACACTCTAGGTAGGTTTGTGCATATATGTTGAACAATTTCTCATGTTTTCAGAGAATATGAACAAACAAAGTTGGCTCACTTGTAAATCACTGCAACAAGCATCATCAGTAAGCACTGCCTATCTACATAATAAGCTTAGCTTCCTCTTTGAACATGTATCAGAAGACAATATTTGAAGCAACATTGTTTCCGAAACAGGTGAATTATAGCCTTTGTAATGTTCTTTTAGTTAGTACTTAAATTGCAAATTGGCGTTCTTGTAATTCAAATTCAGTTTACCCAGAATCACAAGGCTTCCTTCGAAGTGTCCATATTTCTAATGGGGGTAAACACAGACAAAAACCACTGCTTGGCATTCTTTACAGGCAACTTTGGATATAGATGCCATTCCTTTCTTACAAGTCTGCCAATCAGATTTCATGAAACCAGGTATAAAAGGTCCAGAAATTGCTGAACAAGTGTGTCTCACGCAAGCACCAAGAATTAGATTTTTACTCTACCCTTCAGAACACATCATTTGTACATGAAGATGTTGCAAGTGTGTGACAGTAACAGCAAAGGGACATCTGGGACCAGATTAATATTGATGCCAACAGCCTGGCTGTCTGAACTAATGATTTTTAAGAGCAGGATAAAACTAAATGAGTGAGAGAGAAAAAGACGTAGAACAGATTCGAGTCAGATTAGCACAAAAATGGAAATAGGGATGGACAGATTGCACTTAGAGAGCAAAAGAGATAGAAAAAGTAAGAAAATATTAACATTAAAAATCAATGATACATTGGTTGAGATGCTATGATTTTGTTGTAATCTTTCTGGGCTCCCAGTGTAGGGTGGCATGTCATGACCATACATTTCACTATTAAAAGTCTTCTTCCTACGTAAATAACTGGAATGTTTTATATTAATGGCCAAAATCTAGTAACCTGATGACAGACATTGTTGAAGCTCAAGGTGTGGTCTATGATGTTAACGTTTTGGATTATACCAAGATTAATAGTGGAATGATAGAAATTATCCAGCAATATGTGGAGAGGGAGAACCTGAGCTCCTGGTATGTTTCTTCTTTTTCACAAATGGATGTTTGTTATTAAAAGAAGAATAATCTATCTATTTGAGATTCAAAACTACATTGATAATGATAGGTACTGTGCTGGATCTTCTCAGTGTTAAGAATTACGAGTCATGCCATTTCCTGAGATCCCAATTTTGTCATGTCCGTTCACTCCCATAGTATTTTAGTTTCTGAGAGGTTCAAGTCTGCTGCCTCTCGAGGCAAGCCCGAGGCAGTGATGGAAGTATGCAGGTATTGGGGTAAGCTGGGTGGTAGGCTCCCCAAGATTCTTTGGGACATCAGCTACAATATGATAGCACTCAGCCCTCCATCCACATCCCCACACTCCTCCCGTGCCCTGCCTTCCGTGTTCCCTCCATACCTTCAAATCATTTTATACCTTGTTAATTACCTCCATGTCCCTGCCATTTCCTTCATGCATGTACCATCCCTGATCTCTCAGAATCCACTATGTCCATAACTCACTTAACATCTCCTAGTCTTTTTTAAATAAATAAATAGGCAATGAAAAACAACATTGAGGGGAGAGAGAGGGAACTGGGAGTGGGAGAGACAGGGTAACACCAGAAGGTAGAAAGGAATATCCGAGAGCTGAGGGTCTTCAGTGCATGTGTTTTAATGCGAGGAGTGTGACTAGCAAAACAGATGAACTGAAGGCAATAATGTTCACGAGGAGTTTAGAAGTGGTGGCGGTGACCGAGACGTGGTTGAAGGAGGGGCAAGACTGCCAATTGAATATTCCAGGGTATAAGTGTTTTAGGCGTGACAGAGTTGGTGTGAGGAGAGGCGGGGGAGTGGCTTTATTAGTTAAGGACAACGTCATAGCAGTGCAGAGGGAGGGAGGTATGGATGATTTAGGAATTGAGTCTCTATGGATGGAGTTGAGGAATAGGAATGGAGTGGTTACTCTGTTGGGTGTTTACTACAGACCGCCCAACAGCCCGCGGGCCGTGGAAGAAGGGATATGCAGGGACATTTTAGATAGGTGTAGGAAAAATAGGGTAGTAGTAGTGGGAGATTTCAATTTCCCTGGAGTAGATTGGAGAGTGCCCAGAGCTGTAGGAGTGGATGGGGAGGAATTTGTACATTGTGTTTTGGAAGGGTCCTTGGAGCAGTATGTGGATGGCCCGACTAGAGAGGGGGCTATACTGGATTTGGTTCTGGGGAATAAGCCAGGGCAGGTGGTTGACGTCGAGGTAGGAGAGCATGTGTCAAATAGTGATCACAACTCTGTCTGCTTTAGGATATTAATGGAAAAGGATGAGACCGGCCCAAAAGGGAAGGTATTTAACTGGGGAAGGGCTAGATACAGCCAGAGTAGGCAAGATCTTAAAGATACCGACTGGGATAAGCTTTTCGAGGGCAGATTGACGAGGTACATGTGGGAGTCTTTCAAGGGAAAACTAAACTCTCTGCAGGAAAGATACGTGCCGGCAAGGAGGAAGGATGGGAGAGGTAGGATTAGAGAACCGTGGCTTACCAGGGATATTGAGGACTTGATCAGGAAGAAGCGAGAGGCTTACATTAGATCGAGGCAACTGGGGACTGAGACAGCGCTGGAAGCTTATAGAGAGTGTAGACGGGATCTTAAAAGGGGTGTTAGAAAGGCAAAAAGGGGCCTCGAGGTGGCTCTGGCAGGTAGGATTAAGGAAAATCCAAAGGCATTTTACACCTATGTAAGGAGCAAAAGGATGGTTAGAGGCAAGATTGGACCTCTTAGGGACAGAGGAGGGGATCTATGCTTAGAGCCTGAGGGAATGGGGGATATCCTGAATGAATACTTTGCGTCGGTATTCACGCAGGAGACTGGCCAGATGTCTGTTGCTGATGTTGACAAAGTTGAGGATCGGTTGAGGGAAATAAAGATTACGAGGAAAGAGGTGTTGGGGCTGTTAGGCAGCTTAAAGACATATAAAGCTGCGGGGCCTGATGGCATTTACCCCAGGCTGCTAAGGGAGTTGAGGGAAGACCTAGCTGGGCCTCTGACGCAAATCTTTGTCTCTTCCTTGGACACAGGTGAGGTCCCAGAGGACTGGAGGATAGCAAACGTAGTACTGTTGTTTAAAAAAGGTCAGAGGGATCACCCAGGGAACTATAGGCCGGTGAGCTTGACTTCAGTTATAGGTAGCTAATGGAGAGGATCCTTAGGGACAGGATGTATGAGCATCTGGAGCGCTGCGATCTGATCAGGGATACGCAGCATGGCTGCGTCAAGGGGAAGTCTTGTCTTACAAATCTAGTGGAATTTTTTGAAGAAGTGACAAAAACAGTTGATGAAGGACAGGCTGTTGATGTCGTCTACATGGATTTCAGTAAGGCGTTTGACAAGGTTCCTCATGGTAGACTGATAGAGAAGGTGAAGGCGCGTGGGATACAGGGTCGGGTATGTAGACGAGTCGAGAACTGGCTCGGGAGGAGGAGACAGAGGGTAGTAGTGGAAGGCTCTTTTTCCGGCTGGAAGCCTGTCACTAGTGGAGTGCCACAAGGCCCAGTACTAGGTCCTCTTCTATTTGTGGTCTACATAAACGACTTGGAAGTTGGGGTAGGTGGTGAGATCAGCAAATTTGCTGATGACACCAAGATGCTTGGATTGGCGGGTACAGAGGAGCAGTGTCAGGCAATACCACAGGACATAGATAGGTTGGTAGACTGGGCAGATAGATGGCAAATGGAATTTAATCCGGATAAATGCGAGGTGATGCATTTTGGCCGGAAAAATGTAGAAGAGAGTTATAGGATAAAAGGTAAAACTATACGGAGCATAGAGACGCGGAGAGACTTGGGGGTGCAGGTTCACAAGTCTCTGAAGGTGTCCTCACAGGTGGAGAAGGTGATAAAGAAAGCGTATAGTATGTTAGCTTTCATAGAATAAGGTATAGAATACAAGAGTAGGAGTTTGATGTTGCAATTGTATAGAACGTTGGTTAGACATCACTTGGAATACTGCGTCCAGTTCTGGTCGCTGTACTATCGGAAGGATGTGGAGTCCTTGGAGAGAGTGCAGAGGAGGTTTACCAGGATGCTGCCTGATATGGAAGGACTGTCTTATGAGGAACGATTAAATAGACTGGGGTTGTTTTCCCTTGAAAGACGTCGTCTTAGAGGGGATCTCATAGAGGTGTATAAGATTATAAGGGGTATAGATAGAGTAAATGGAGGTAAACTTTTTCCACCTTCAGAAATGGATAGGACGAGGGGTCATGGCCTTAGGGTGAGGGTGGCTATGTATAAGACGAATATTAGAGGGCAGTTTTTCACACAAAGGGTAGTGGGGGGTGTGGAATGCACTGCCGAGTAAGGTGGTGGGAGCAGGCACGCTAGGGCTGTTTAAGGGTCTCTTGGACAGCCACATGAGCGGTATGCAGATATAGGGATATAGTAGGACTGTTTAACTACGGCTTTTTTTCCACAGGTAATTCGGTCCACACTTGACCAACAAAGAGCATGCATTCGGCAGTTGGTGCGAGGACAGCTCTTGGATGTTGATTCATGGGTTGCCTGGTACTTCATGTCGTAAATGAGTGCTTTATGTGGACCATCTGAAGGGCACCATGACAGCTCAGAGACTATCGATGTGGCTGTGCAGACACTTGGAATTGGGCCGGTGTCTGCGGGAGTTTGCGCGTTCTCCCCGTGGTTGCGTGTGTTTTCTCCGGGCGCTCCGGTTTCCTCCCACAACCCAAAAATTCGCTCTTAGGCTGATTGGGAAACAAATTGTCCCTATAGTGAGAGTCTTCCATATTAGGAATAACCTAAATTTAGAATAGGATAATGGAATTGCTACTATATAGTTATGACGGCAGCGCGGGCTCGTTGGGCCGAAGGGCCTGTTTCCCGTGCTGTGTTGCTCTTAAAAAAAAAATCAAAGAATATTATATGACAACCTTTAAATAACTGAAGATACCACTTCTTCAAGATGTGGAAATAGAGACCTTCTCAGTTGAGCTCATCATCAATTCCCAAAGCTCAGCTAAGTATTCAGAACAAGACCTTTGAGAAAATGAGAGAGAAGTCTGGCCAGCCATTTAGACTATTTTGTTGATATAATTCCTCATTTTTCCCACTCCCATCTCAATTGTTGGCAACTGTTAGGAGGGAGAGTCAAACCTTCTAGTTTTGTCCCAACAATTACATGGTGATTTTTGATATATGTTTGCCGTAAACTTGGGGAGTAATTCTTCCAAAAGTACTGAATTGATGGGAAAACTGTTCTAGATCACAACTGTTTTTTCAATGCAGCTTCAGGCTTGAATCTCCCCACTCTGTGCTGCAGAGATCACAATCGTGAATCTCATTAAAAATCCTGGGAGTGGGGCTTACTCACGCGAGAGTCTGACAGTTCTGGAACTCTGCACAGTGGCCCCGATCTATCAGTCTCCTCGTTTGCTGGCCAGCTCAATCACTGGCCAACCTTGACCTCTACAGTGCTGTCCCTCCAGCCACGCCCCCCTCTTCCCCCTCCCCATGGCCCTCACAACAATTCCCAGACCAGTTTTGACCCTTCCCGCCCCGCCCCAAAGTTCCCTGATATCCAGCCCATCTTCCCAGCAGTGGCAATCCCTGGCAGACCCCGTCCCCCTGGAAGGCAGGCCCATCACACACCCGCAGCTTGCCCCAATCGCCAGCCTTCCTCCAGCTCAGACTTCAATGCAGAGTGACGATAGGATTCCCCCCAACTCTACCAATCACCTCTAGGCCCACAATAGATGTGCTCGGAGGCACAGATTGACACTGCCAGGAGCCCATGCCCTGAGGGCAACCACCTCCCCCGCAATCTGACTCTCCCCAGGGGACCTTGATTGCCCCACTTCATTCCAGCAGGGTCTCCCGCTAGTTCCTTGAATGTGGCCTAATAATCACATTTGAAATGCATGTTAAAAGTAGTCAGATGACTTCCCTCAGTTCCCGCTGAATTTTTGCATGTTCCTGACGCTGCCATGTTCTTTCAGTTGGGAGATGCTTGTGGGGAACCTGCAAAATGGCTGATGCACATCTTCCAATACGAAGACAAGTTGCAGGTCACAATCGGAGAATTGGGCCCTCCATTTCTCTTGTTATCCAAAGGAATGAAAACATTTGTTTTGTGACTAAGAAGCAACCATGCTCTTGAACTTCTAGCCAAATCAACACATCACTCCCATATCACTTCACTATTGCCTGAGCTACTTGTTTCAAGAAATAATGCTAAACAGATTTAAAGAACTGTGATATGTTATTGACTTTCTAGAAATCTTTATTTTAAACTGTGAAAAAATCATGAATTGCCAATGTCATAATATTGGAAACTGTCAACAGCCAAGGCAGGGTTTGTTGGATTATATCCAACACCTCAATATTATAAAATGAGTTTTATAATTGTTACAATCCCAGCTGGTGTTATTACTGAACAATCAGATCCCAGAATGAACTCTGGATCAAAGGATTATAACTCTTTTTGTTTTGAAATGTGGATGGTCAGTTTCACAGATCTGGCAATTAATTTTCAACATTAAAATGGATTTGTTAAAGGTGAAAAGATTGACTATAATAAAATAGTCCTTTACCTCACCTATATCTTCACAAATATTTAAGGATAACAGCAGTGACAAAATATTGGTCGCTTGGAAAGTCTTCCCAATGGAGACAGGCTCAGCTAAATTTCACCTTCCATCCTAAAATCATGTGTACTTGAAGAAATGACTTTTTAAGTTTGTCAGCAAATTGGTTTTGCTTTTCTTGTTTTAGCCTTGTGTCTGAGATTTTACTGAATTGTGTTGCATTGCTTTTCCGATGCAGGTTAACGGGCTTTCAGATGCCTGCACCTGTTACAAGTACTGGGTCTGTCTTTGCATTACGTCTTACAAGTGACTTTGCCGTCAGTGCTCATGGATTTAAATTGTTCTACCAAGGTAAGCTAATTTAATTGAAGTGCTGTCAGTTGCTTTCACTTTGGCATGTGCTTGGCTTTGAAGAAGTTAGGGTGGCTGTTATTGTGATATATTTTGCTATGTTTTTAAAAATAATATTTTGAAAACCATGATTAAGCAAGGTAAATAGTTGAGACCTTTGTGAAGAACTAGCTGGATAATGTTCTGTGTGGCTGTGTATTCTGTTTATTAAACGTGAAGAAATATATGCATGAAACCAACTTGATTTTACAAGTAGCTTGTTGTATTCCCTTGGTACTCAGTGATCCAAAATTCTATCTAAACCTGGATGCTTTAGTAGTATAAATAGAAGATGGTGGTCCCAAAATGGGGCAGAGCCTAATTCCACGAGGATTGCCCTCAGACGCAAGTTATTTGTGACTTTTTCTGGATGAGAAGGACAGTGTGTGTCTGGTGAAGTTCCCAGGTTACTGTCTATTGTCCACTTGTACACTGAGATATTCTTTGTGTTCTGTAATTGGTTCCAAACTTCTATCAAACCTAATCGGCCTAAGAAGGGGTCAATTGTCTTTTTTTGCAAAGAAAGAAATACATCTGCCGGCTCCATTGGGAGTTGAAGAAACCGGGAACTGATCCAGGTGTTGGATATTTTGTAGACCACCACCTCCACCCATTGAGGAGCACAGTACAACCCTAAACTTTTGTAGCTATATCTGCGTTGGGAATTGTTGATGTTTGCTGTTAATATCTACAAATCAGCCCTGCCATACTGCTAACATTGTCCCTGGGAATTTGACACATTATTGGGCCTTTCTACCATTCGCTCGTCACTGGTGTAGCTTCACAGAATTGTCAGGAGCAGAGAATTTTTCTCGTAATAGATCCAGATGACCAATTGACTTCTGTTCAGAGAACTAATTTGGATTCATAAATTATTTAAAATATGTAGTTTTTTATCAGAAGCCTATTGGAAAGTTATATTCAGCTATTTATTTCCATTGTTTGTTGTTTCAGTCGACATGAGGATTTAGATATTTTTACAAAGATGGAATTACTTTCCTCCAATTCAGTTATTTTCAGACCTATCCAGATTTACATATGTATAACCATAAAAATGTGAAATAATATCTTGGCAATAAACAGTTAGCTGATTGTTTTAACCTGTCAGTTGCTAACTGCACATGTATTTATTTTGTTCTGGATTCTTTGTTCAATTGCACGAACAGATAAAATTGTGTGTGGATTGTATTGCATCTTTCAGTGTACAATAGTGAGATGCAATTACTAACTCAGTCAATAATTAATTAATCATGGGTTAAATTGGTTTGAAACTTGCTTGCTAATGCCATAGCATTCAGAACAAAAATGCAGCAGATCTGAAATCCGACCAGGAAATAAATGCACTATTGGAAATGAAAACGGCAAGTTGGTTCAGTGGCAGTCTCTGCATCTTTTATTGTAACACATGAAATAAATCTGAAATTAAATTGTTCTTTTATAAGTACACCTGTTTGAATTGTTAAAAATTGATGTGCAGAATTCACAGGGCTGATGGAGTGACTGAACTAAGGCCAGAAGTTTGAATGTTTTTTTATTTGTTCTGGATTGGTTGTGTTTTGGAATACGTGGAGTCATTTGGCACATTCTGACTCCAAGTATTCAATATTACAAGCTATATGCTCAAGTGGGTAGGCTTGGGGTACAGTGTCTTTTCCTGCTCGTGAGGCTTTTTAAGCTCCCTCAGTGTTTGTCATCATTGAAAAGACAGTGTAAAATTCAAAATTCCCACATTTAGATACTCAATTGAGAAAACAGTCTGTTTTTAAACTCTCAATGAGTTGGGAAAAATAGTTAAGTTCACAAACAAAATGCTGTAAGTGCCAGCTTTGCCAGTGATGTCTTCATTGCAGGAAAAAATGGATGGAAAAAATTAGTTTTAGAGATAGGCAGATTGCTGAATCTCTGAGCTAAGCTTCACCTGAATGCATCTACTTGCTGGCAGCACAAAATGCGTAAGTTTGCCATGAAATACCACGAGCTGAGACACATGGCTATAGTTTCTTGTTCTTCATCAAACATGCTTCTATTGCTGTTAGTTGGGTGGCGAGATCACCCCATCAGAGATGCAGAATGTTGGCCTCCTTCCTATTTTTGTTATTGTGCCAGCAAACCACTCAACAATCAAAGCAAAAGCAAAATTGTCTGCAGTTGCTTTCGGCACTAAAACTAATTCCTGTAGCGATGGATAAAATCTTTTGACAGGACACAAAAAGGTGTTCTGCATACACTCAATGGGACACTTCACCTTCTCAAATAATATGCTGTGTTTCTATTCAAAATTGTTTGAGAGCATAAGTGCATTTAAATTTAAAACAATATAAATTGGACAATTCACATTTGTGGAACATTTCCAACGTTTCATAATTTGGACTATTTTGGTTCAGGTTCTGAGTTTAGTGTTTGTCTCCAGGGATCCCTATATCAAATCAGTCTTTTGTGTTAATATGCTGAGCTGTAAAAATAAATGATGGTTACAATTCATTATGTTTGTTGTTTTTGTAAATGCAGTGAATATTATGCTACACTGATAAGCTAAAGGACACAATTTGTTTGGTCTGAGGCTGTATCAGCGTGGATATAGTTGCATGTGAAACTTCACTTGAGCTAAGTTCCAATGGGCCATTGTGGCAATCTTTCAAGAAATAATAATTAAGCTAATTGCTAAACATATGTAGCACAGTAGTTGTGATATTTGCTTTTTAGTGCCCTACCTTGAAATGTGCCATTCCATGTTGCTTTTTTGTGTTTGTCATGATGGTTTGTACGACAAAATATGTGCATTCACGTTGTGCTGATCATCCTCTGCTGTGTCCTGAATTCATGGTATCAGCACGACTGTTTTGGGAGAATGCAAAACAAACATCACATACTCCTTCAGACAAAAAAAGATGATTATCCTGTTATCATTCTCATGCACCTCTCAGCAAGCAGATTTACAGTGGCACATAAAGGTCTTTGCAGGATCTCCCATCTGCTGTAATGTTCATGATGCACAGTATACACTACAAGGTAAGAGAAATGGGGCAATAGTCAAAGGGCTGATGATTTCAAAAAAATGTCACCTTAGTTATATGCTGCAGTATGGATAAGTAGGAAATTAGATACAGTCTGTCAATATTAGTCTTAACAAATCGCCCAAACCCTCTCTGCCCAAGACTCCAGATTTACTGGTTCTGGGATCCATTGTCTTTCTTGGGCCTGTTTGCAGACCCAACAGCACCCACTAATGTGCTCTTCATGCTGCCGGTTAATCAGATTAGCTGACAACTCCCAAGGGCAGGGTGGAGGCTCCACACTGCCGCCATTTAGTCCAAATCCAACATTTTATAGAGCAGTAATGGAGGACTAACAAGGTAAGTGAATATGCAATGTATGGTCGGATCCTAGGAAGGACAGAGGATCACAGGGATCTTAGTGTACGTGTCCATAGAACTCTGAAGACAACAGGACAGGTAGATAAGATGGTTAAGAATACGTACTTGTTTTTATTAACTGAAGCATTGAATACAAGATCAGGGAGGTAATGATGAAGCTGTATAAAAACTGGTTAGGCCACAGCTAGAGTACTGTGTGTAGTTCTGATTGCCACACTGTAGGAAAGAGATTCTTGCACGAGAGAAGTTGCAGAGGAGATTCACCAGGATATTGCTTGGGCTGGGGTTGTTTCAATTATCAAGAAAGACTGCAACGGCTGGGATTGTTTTCCTTGCAGCAGGGAAGCTTGGGGGGAATAAGAGGCATAGATACGGTGGACAGAGAAAACATTTCCTCTTAGCAGAGAGATCAATAACCAGAGGACGTAGATTGAAGTTGAGGGGTTTATAGAAAATGTGAAGAAAAGTTCACATTTTCTTCAAGAAGAAGTGGTAGTTATAGGACGGATGTCAGAGGCAGGTTCTTCACACAGGGTGGTGAGGGCGTGGAATGCCCTGCCCGCAGCAGTTGTGGACTCGCCTACTTTGGGGGCATTCAAATGTTCGGTGGATAGGCATATGGATGATATTGGAATAGCTTAGGTTAGAGGGTCCACTGGCCGGCGCAACATCGAGGGCCGAAGGGCCTGTACTGCGCTGTAATGTTCTAATGTTCTAAAAATCTTTTTACCCCAGAGGATGGTAAGAATCTGAAACTCACTGCCTGAAAATGTGGTAGAGGCAGGAACCCTCACCACATTGAAGAAATATTTGAATGAGCATTTGAAATGTGCATACAGGTGCATATTGTATGTAAATAGTGCATACAGGCCAAGTGCTGGAACAAAGGATTAGGATAGGTGTTTTATGTCCAGTACCAACACGATGGGCTGAATGGCTGTTTCAATGCTGTAAAACCCAATAATTCCATGACTTGCTACCATTAAGGTCATTGTCTACTCCTTTTCCAAGAAAGTACCATTTCTTCCATTTTCATTCTTTACTGTCCTCTCACTGTGTCTGTCTTCCTCCCAAATGTGCTTTTTTTTTCATCCAATTCAAATACCGTAACTTTGCATTAAAATAAGAAAAAGCTTGAGGCCTTCATTTGGACTGGCTCCTGACTTGTCATTCACTTACATCTCTAATAGTGATAATACTTTAATTGTCTCTTTTTATGTAAAATATTTTATGTGAAAATCAACATTTGTTAATTTTGCACTCCACTCACCATTTCTTGTGATGTGTCTGTGGCTTTCCTTTTAGGTGCCCCTAGTTCCCTCTTAAAGTTCAAAGACATTAAGTTAGATGGATTAAAAATACACAGGGTACAGGGATAAGGTTGGGTGGGAGGGATCTGGGTGAGACGTGCTTTTGGAGAGTCGGTGTAGACTTGATGGGTTGAATGGCCTCCAGCTGCGTTATAGAGATTCTCTGGTTCTAAACTTCATGGAATCGAAAGTGAATGGATACTGAATTGAGTTAGAAGTCACAATCAATATTAGGTGTAACATTAATGTTGCAGACTGTGAACTGAAGTTTTTTCAGACGTTGACTATGGAAAATCAGCAAAATATTGAGATTTTACACAATCATGTAGTTGCAATGAAACATTTTGTTTTCAAAAATAAATCTTGTCATTTTTTTAAGCTTTGTCTTATAACAATACTTGGAGCATCACTTCACCATCTGAGGAAACCTTCCTTTTATAGTCAACTATGAAAAGCAGCTCTGCAGTTGAGACGATGTGGTCTCCATTCAGGTGACAGAATATATCTCATCTTGGTGGCCACCAGGAAGTGCCAGGCTTAGATTGGCAACTTGGCATAGGAAGATTTAAATGATCATCCCTGCCCAGCTTTTGGCACCGAGTTAGTGTTTCGAAGCTTTTAATGCTACCCTTTTATAGTGCTTACAATTTGAATATGTTTCATTACTTTGCTGTGTGGAAATGAGTTTTAATGCCTTGTGAAATGCAATAAATCTCCATGGGATATCTTAAAAATGGAAAGTAAAACCATTTCCATTAATTATTTCAATTTAAATTAAGATTTATGGTTGGGTATGACAGTTGACAGTGAAACTCAAATAGTGGTTACATAGATTATAATGTCCTTTATGACTTCATTACCAGGTTGTATATCAAAGCTGACTACCAGAATATTTCATATTTTGCACATGATTGTTTGGGAAATATGGTTCACTGAATATATTTGGATTTTACCATCAGGGAATTATGTTATAGAATCTTATTCTTACAATTTAATTAACATAGAATTTACATGAAAGAAAAAGACCATTCAGGCCTTTGGATGTGTTATTTTAAAGGACTAAATGGTCTTTTTCTGCACCCTTTTAAATATCTACACATCTGTTATATTATTTACATAGGTGCTGGCTTACCTGTATATTAATCCCACTTTCAGTATATAACCCTTCTAATGCCGAGCCAACAAAAATTTACCAATCTGCGTTTTGAAAGTTTTAATTGAGATAACAATTTGTTTAGTTATATAACCTTGCAAAAATTTGTGTGTCAAAGAGCTGCACTTCAGGTGAGCATTTATTCAATGGGGCAATAGGGGGAAAGAGCGTGCACATTCCCACCTCAATAGAATGTTTAAATAAATTTTAAAAAAGTATCAGTCCAGCTTGTTAACACACCATAATGCAGAAGGAGGCAACAGTCCTGCCCATACCTTATCCTTGTAATCTCTCGTATTTACCCTGCTAATCCTCCTGACCCGAAGGGACAATTTCGCATGGCCAATCAACCTAACCGACACATTTTTGGACTGTGGGAGGAAATGGAGCACTCAGCGGAACCCAGGCAGATACAAGGAGAGTGTGCAAACTCCACAGACAAGTGACCCGAGGCCAGAATCGAATCTGGGTCCTTGGCGCTGTGGGGCAGCAATGCTAACCACTGTTGTCTTGGCCTAGAAAGTCCAGTGGGATTCAACAGGTCGCCTTTTAAAAGAAACATTTTCCAAAGAGCAGGAAGAAAGGTAGAATATGACCTTAAGAGTTGTAACCTTTGCAGATTGGGGCAGTCCCACCTAATATAGTACTCCTCTTCCTAACTGCATGCTCCATTAAACGCTCCCCCCCCCCCCCCCACCCCCACCTCCACTCGCAATACACTACCTAAACTCTCCATGGTCAATACTTATCGGCTCTGGGATCCGTGTGCTTTCTTCTTGGGCCTGCTTTGCAAACCCAGCAACCTATTAACGTGTTCTTGGTGCTGCTGGTCAGTCAGATTAACTGGTAGCTCCCAAGGGCAGGGAGGAAGTGGAAGCTCTATGCTGCCCTCATTTAGTCTACCCCTGTTGTGGCTGAGGGGAGGGCTGATGTGTAATGGATTGATTTAATTGCCCCATCACATAATATTCTGCCCTAACTGTCTCCTGACAGAGTATTAAAGGAATGCACCCTTTCCCCAAGCCACTCTATTAGAGAAAATAGTTCACTTTTATCTATTTATCTTTCCATTCACCTAACCATCTTATATATTTCTATGATACTAACTTTTTTGTGCCTTTTTTTCAGATTGAGAGTTTTGTTTATTCTTTCCTCTTAACTTGGTCCTTGGGTATGAGTGGTCAACCTAATGGTTTTTCTCTGCACTCCCTCTAACAGCTGAATATCTTGTTTTGATTATTGGTGACTCCTTAATTTGAACATCATTAATGAAGAATGTGCAACATAGTTGTTCTGAGTATGTGCAAGTCTTTGTACCCGACACCATTGAATATAATCTGCCATTGTTTTTGGGACATTATATTTTGACTGATTAGATTTATCAATTTCCCAGTTATCTTCAATTCCACTGCTAATTTTAGTTTGGGGATGAAAATAATGGCCCAGAATGTGTGGGGGTTGCAATCGTGCTAAAATGGTCAGTATTTGTTGTCATTACTGTTAAAAACTGACAGCGACTACTGAAGTCAACATATGTGAAGTAAAATTTATTTATTAGTCACAAGTAAGGCTTGCATTTAACACTGCAATGAAGTTACCATGAAATTCTCCTAGTCACCACAGTCTGGCACTTGTCCAGGTCAATGCACCAAACTAGCACACCTTTTGAGAATGTGGGAAGAAACCGAAGCACCCGGATGAAACCCATGCAGACACGGGCAGGATGTGCAAACCCCACACAGACAGTGACGCAAGCTGGTAGTCGAGCCCAGGTCCCATATGTATTGTTAAACATAGAAATCTAGAAATTGCAGTCAATGATATCCTCAACACGTTACATTGTTGCCATCTTTGTAAACGTGGGTCAATACCAAATCAGGGATTTGAGCTGAACTTCAACCGTTTCGCACTTAAAATAAAATTGTAAATGTTATGCCTTATTAAATGTGGTGTAACTGGTTTTTAAGCATTACAATAAATCACAATATTGCTGAGCAATCTTCTTGGCTCTGAAAAACTAATTTTACAGGTACAGAATGTTAATTCTGCAGCATCGTAGAATCCCTACAATGCAGAAAGAGGCCATTTAGCCCATTGAATCTGCACTGGCTCTCTGACAGAGTATCTTACCCAAACTCCCTCCTCCCTATCCATGTAACCCCACACATAACCTTTGGACACTAACGATGGGGCAATTTTTACCATGACCAATTCATCGAACCTGCACATTTTTGGACTGGAATCTTGGACAGTTTAGGGAGCTATGCTGGCAATGCCCAGGAATTACCTCCTCCCCCTTATCCCAGACCTCCCGATGGGGGGTCTCCATGGTCTCCCTTGACTTTGTTCGTGGGAAGCTGTTGTGAATCACTCCTGGCGGGGATAAAAGGCTACCGAGCTCTGAGACTTCAGTCCCAGGTCCACTCATAGGATTTAAATGCAGATTTTAGTATTTAAATCAGATCCATGCTGATTTCTGGTGTGGAGCTGATGATGCTGAAAATCCGGGCCCCGGAGAAGTGTGGAGGCTGTGGCACCCAGCTGGGAGCCCTCTCCGCTCTGACGTCTCCCAGTCTGTTATGCTGCTAGAGCAATGCAGTGAGCTGGAAAAAATCGCCCCCTTCCATCGCTTTACTGGTGGCAGAGTGAAGTTCACGACTCACAACAAATCTCTCTGCTTTCCTGAGCTGTCTTCACCCTTTAAAATAGGAAAAGTAAGAAAGGCTTTTGTTTTTCTGCAGGATGCAGTCAGACCCCAGAGATCTCAAATTGGTCTTGGCAGCATTGTTGATTGGATGATGTGCCCATTGAGGACTATAATAAGGCCATGTTCCGTGTGTGTTTTCCTGCCATAAATCACACTGGGTGCTATATTGGTGAAGGTTTTAGCTTGTGCTCAGCTAAAGTCAGCCAAAAGAATACAGAGCAAATAGCTTGTGACATCAATCAGTGCAAAATAGTGATCTATTTCCAGCACCGCTATCTTGGAGCTCAGCACACCCACGGACGCCCTCTCTTAATCTTGCATGGATGAAAACATGTTAAAAACAACGGGGAAGACACCACGACCAATGCTATTTACAGGAATAATCAACTATTCACAGATTAATTGCAGGCTGATTCCTCCTGGCTGCTGCTAAGATTCTAAAATGTTTGGCGCTTTCTGTAGTTGGTTCAAGTTGCAAAGATCTGTAGGCCTTCACGGTTTCTACACAGACCAGTTTACTCCCAGACGTTGGTGTCTTTGCAGACCTCCACTTGCAATAGGGCATTCCTGAAAGAATGAGTAGAGGGCGTGTGAAACAGGACAAGCTGCTGGATGAGGAAGTGAACAACAAAATGAGGAGAGAAAAGGGATAAGGAGGCAGCACGTGGGCAAGCTCCTTTCTGCTCAGACTGTAGGTGAAAAATTATTTCAAGTGTGATACCAGTATTCCATTTATGAGTCACGTTGTTGTCTACCATGGGAAAATAAGTCACAATTAAATAAGTATTCCAAACCAAATTTATAAATGAAATCATGAGTTTATAGCCGAATATAATCAACCTTTTTTGCATGCCTTACTGGTGGAAGGTTGCCGAATTTTTGTGAAGCAGAAAAAAAGACTTTGATGTCAAGCGACTCTGGGCCGAGATGACTGCATCATCTTGACGTAGCTGCCAGCAGTGCGAGTCAGCTGGCTAAGAGGCAAGGCAACAGGAAGCAGACTAGTGGAGCGGTAGTGGTGGGGGCATGAATGCTGTCATTCTGAGAGAGCACAGTAAGAAATCACACAATATCAGGTTAGAGGCCAACAGGTTTATTTGGCAGGGCTTGTGTTCACATACGGGGCACATACGGACACAAATTCAATTGATTGTATGTGCCTTGTTGTGAACACAAGTCCTCGCTCATCTGATGAAGAAATGAGACTCCGAAAGCTTGTGCTGCCAAATAAATCTGTTGAACTTTAATTTGGTGTTGTGAGGCTTCTTACCCGAACCAACGCCAGCATCTCCACATCATCCTGAGAGAGGCCAGCAAGGTTTAACTTTCACATTCTCCCCAGTGTTGGCAGTGCAAGTTTGCTCCACTTGGAGCTTGCAGCCGAGAAGGAATGAGCTCTGAGGGATGTGAGAAGGGAAGATGTGGCCTGAGGATGTTGTCATCTTCAACAGGCCGCCCTACTGAGCACAGCTTTGGCAATGGCTTCCCAATAACGGTGGGACCATCTCCACTACAGTGCTGAGAAAGTACAGGCACGTTTGTTACCTTTCTGTAAACGTTAGCTGTCTAGCTACATCACATCTTCACTTCCCCCTCCCCTCAAGCTGTTTCCTTGAGCCTTTTTCCTTTCAAAGAAGCGAGCATACTTCCTCTGGTTAAATCTGTTGTCTCTAATTATGGGCTATTTCCTCTTGCAAGCATGAGGTAAATATGTTGGTGAGTGCCGTGCAATCTGTTTTGGTAACGGGGCTATTGTGGTTGAGTAACTGGCAGTGTACACAAGCTGTGAGATGAGGATGTGAAAATTGCAGTAGTGTTTAGTGTGAAGATGCTGTAGAGCAGATGAATGTTGGATTTGAGGCTTGATTGATAGACTGCTGATGAGTGAGTGATGGGGTGTGGTGAATAGCTAAGTATCGCAGTTGGTTGGATGTAACATGGAGATGCATTCACTGACTCGGACTCCTTGAGTGAGGCTATTGAACTACTTGTGGCACTGTAAGATGTTCCTTGGAGTTAAATTCATGATATTAATCCCTACAAGTTACCTGCACTCGCTGTCAAGTTTTGAATCTTGTCGGCAAGCTTGAAGAGATGATACCAGGTTACAGTGTTGGGCCCAGTGCTGGTGAGTGTGCTTAATGAACAGTGTAGTTAGCAGTTGCCTCATGAAGCATTCATTCTAATGAGTAGGCTGCATGAAATGGGCACAGTGCCTGCATTTCAATCTGCAGACTCTGATTAATCTGACATTGAAATTCCCATCTCCGTTTTCGGAGGTTATCCAATTTAGCCCTCTTGGTGACATTGTGGAAACCGTAAGGGCACAGGGGAGGTGGTGTGGGGTAGGGGGGAGAGGAGGAATGGAGGGGGAGAGAGCATGGTCGGGAAGAGGAGCAAAATATGTGGTGAATGTGTCCAGTATTAACACCTCAGGCTTTCAGACTGGTGACTGCATGCAAAGCTGTGAGTGAAGGGACACATAGAGGAGATCACTGGAGTTATAACGGACAGTGTGCTTGCTGTCTTTTGGGCGTTGGAGTAATTTAGCACAGTGAAGAGGTTGGTAAAATGTAGAGGACTTTAGATGTTGTGCCAGACTCCTCTTGTTTAATAAAGCCAAGGCCCATTAAATTTTCCTTTGTTTCATGGATTATAAGTGTCAGTGGCAAGGACAGTTTTTGTTGCCCATTCACTTTGAAAAGGTGTTGGCAAACAGTATACTTGATTTTTTTGTAGTCCATATAATGTAGATATGTCCATAGTGCTGTCAGCAACAATGAAAGAATAGAGATATAGGCCAGGATTTTCCAGCTACCCTGTGATGTGTGTCCCCACAGCAGAGGCAGCCCGTCATTAATGGCTGGCAGGGTCTTCCAGCTTCACTGAGATTAATGGCCATTTCTCAGAGCCTGATGGGAATATATCCCATCTGATCTTGGATAACTTGTGTGGGGGTTTCCCCACGTGTTTCTGTGGGCTTCTTCAGATGATCAAAGATGTGTAGGTTAGATGGATTAGTCATGGTAAAGATATGGGGCCATGATGTGGAGATGCCGGTGTGTGGGGTAAACATAGTAAGAAATCTCTCAAAACCAGGTTAAAGTCCAACAAATTTAATTGATAGTAAAACCACAAGCTTTTGGAACACTGTTCCTTTGTCAGGTGAGTGGAACTCTGAGAACTTTCCACTCACCTGATGAAGGAACAACATTCCAAAAGCTTGTGGTTTTACTATCAAATAAACTTGTTGGACTTTAACCTCATGTTGTGAGATTTCTTACTCAAGATGTGGGGTTACAGGAATAGGGCAAAGGGGAGGGCCACTGTAGGATGTCCTAGGAGAAGGAATTCAGACTCAATGGACTGAGTGGCCTCTTTTAAGCATTGTATGGATTCTCTGAATCACAGCAAAAGAATCAGGATAAAATTCTTGAACTTATCCAAAATCTCAAGCTATTTTATGTCCTTCCCTTCGTGCGATAATTCTCATGCCCTCATCCACGCTGAGCTTCAAAGAAAAGATCTTGGAATTCCCATGATTTTTATAAATGAAACTCCTGTCTGATGTTACCCATCTCGTCTCTTCAACCTTTAGTAGCCCTGTCTTCCAGTCATTTGGTTTTGACTTGCTCGCTTGGGATCACTCAACCGAGAACTCATCATTCAGGTGGGGAGAATTTTCAACCATCTCGGTCTCACTGGAATATCACCACCATCCACTACCCCCCAACCCCCCTCAATTGCCCCCCTTGATTCCCCCACCACACAACCCTGAATCTTTTTGCCACGCTAATATACTTTTCAAGATCCTCCTCAAAATCCATGTTTTCAGGCATGGAACAGATGGATGTCTCGGGACCTTATGTGCAACCCACGGGAAAAAAAAATGCAACAGGTCGTTGTGTAAAAAAAAAAAGGTCTTTTGGATTTGATGAGATGTTGTCGAGTCATTTAAAATAAATTTCATTTCCCATTGGCATTGTGGAAAAAAAAGCACTCCTTCAAGTTTTGCGGTTTCCATGGTGACAGGCTTTTTGCCGGAAAACCTCAGCTTGAGCCTTTCCTCATGTTTAATGTGTTCTAATGAGCCTGTGAGGAGTATGAAACAGCATTTTGATGAATCTCACCAGTGTGTGACTGATGATTATTATTTCTTTCATACAACACGACCATATTTTAAGAAACCATCCATTTTCAAGGTGTCACATCTCGTGCGACTGATGCGTTCTCATTACGTGGAATCTTGCCACTTTTCTCCACCAAGATGGCATGCTATCATTGGCAAGGCTTGTAATTACTGTAATAAACATGTGTGGAACGGAATTCGGATTGAATCAATGCAGAAATTTGACAACAGACCTGTTGATGTGGAGTATTTATTGTGGGAATAATAAAGGTAGAAAGATTTATTTTAAAAATTCTCTTTCCTTTGATGATCACAATAGAGAATTTCATACTGTGTGCGTCTCTCAGCTGCATTTGCAACAAGGCAGGAGTGATAGCAGCTAGTCATTCACAGCAGGGCCATCAGTTCCTTCTGAAAACATTTGTGTGCTGCGTTTTTTTCCCAAAATGCCAGCTAAGTAGACAACAGCATCAATTCAATGATTGAGTATGTTTTTATTTGTTTTTGAATGAAAATCACACACACAATTAAAAAGGATTTACACTTCATCAGGTTTCTTTTTCAATGCAACAAGACTGGGATCTGATGCTTTTAAACTTGGTCCTTGGGTTAGGGGCAATGCAAGCTATAATATATTTAACACCCATCCTTAGTTGGTGGTGAGTCTTTTTTTTTGAACTGTTGTCTGTGTGGTGTTAGAATCTCCCCCAACACAAAAAGTTATTAAATTGGACATGCCAAGATTCTAACACAATGAAGACAAAAGAACAGCAATGATTGATCAAGTTAAGTTGTTTGTTAATTTGGAAGGCATGCTAGAGGTTCCTGTCGTGTTGCTGCTCTTATTTTTCTTAGTGGTAGAAGTCATAGGACCTTTTGATGCTGAAAGTGCAGGTTGCATATACTGCAACCATGTAACATACAGAGGATGGATACCAGGGGAACAAATCAAAAAAACTGGCTGTCCTAAAAATTGTTGAACTTCTTTATTGGTGAAGATATGGCACACTTCTTTCTTGAGCTCTTTGGGTAGTAGATGGACTTTGTGAGATCATGGTGTATGCACTGCATAAAGTACCAAGTCTTAATTTAAAGTTGGTGGGTTTATATGACTGGTCCAGTTCAACTTATAGTCAAAGATAGCATTAAGAATGTTGGTAGTGGGCAATTTGGGAATTGTCATGCCTTTAAATGTCAAAGGACTGAGTTTGTTTTTTTTCAACTGTTGGAATAGATGCAGGTCAACTAAACAGATAACTGTTAGTTACAGTGTATGAATTCTTATTGAAAGAGTGAGGCACACACAGTCTCCAACTTGGATAAACAATTGACAGCTGCGTGGCTGTGAAGAACTTTGTTTAGTGTCATTTCTGCTAACATTGTATTTTGAAAGAATGTGGTCAATTTCTAAACTCATCCCAGAATTCCCAGCTGAGTCTAAAATGTGGCCAAGTTAGTTTTAAAGCTTGGCATTGTAAGTTATACAGGCAGAAATGCATTAGAATAAAATCTTTTTACTGAAGCAAACTATCCAAAGGATCCCACAATCTAGTGGTGATAATGACTTGCCATTTAAGCAGAATGCCACCAGTAATGTTTTAGTCCAAGTTTGATGATGTCCAAGTCATAGCAAAAGCTACATTATTATTAGAGTTATGTATGCAGATAAATTAATTGAAGTCATCAACAAGATGTTCCAACCTGATCTTATAATGGAGCGGTGGTTATTGATGAAATAGCTGGAAATGGTGAGGCCCACCATATTTTCTTTGGTGATGTTCTGTGACCAACGGTACCTGCAACACAACCATCTTCATTTGTCCCCCTGTTTTTACATTGATCTCCATTGAATACGATTTTACACAGGTCTGTGCTCAGTCAAATGTTGCCTTGCTGCTCAGGGTAGTTATTGTCCCTATGTGGCTGTCTTTCAATTTGGGCATGGTATGTGGATTTGGAACACAGTGATAGTTGTCATTAGTTGATTTGAGCATCAGTGATGGGGTTGTTAGTAAGTAACTGTTGCTTAATTGCATCATTAATGATTCCTTCCAACATCTTATTGATGAATAGGCAGAGGCAGTGATTGTCAGTTAGATTTGTTCTTTTTCATTTTCTGGTTAGGACATAGTTGAGCCATCTTCCATGTTGTTCATTAGTTGCCCTTATCGCTGGAACAACTTGTTCAGTGGAGTGACTAGCTCTGGTTTACAGACCATCTGCACATCAGATGGATTTAGGTTGGGACCAATCGCCTTCTCTGTCTCATGTATTCATCTACTCCCTTAATGTTACGTGGATTGAACCAAATTGACTCAACACTGGTATTGTTGTTGGTTACGGACTCAGGAGGTGGCCTAGTTAGGCTACTTGTACAGTATATTTGTTGAAGATGGTGGCAAACCCATCAACATTATCTCACTTGCCTATACAATATTAAGATTGAGCCCACTCATGTTCTTGAAATTGATTGAGATGGTGGAATCAGTATCTGAGGAGAAATTGATTGTATTTGCAGGAATTTAGAAGGGGGGAGGGGCATGGAATTTCATACAAATCTATAAAATTTGAACAGGACTGCAGGGAGATACAAGAAGATGTTCCCAATGTGGGAGTGTTCAAAACCAGGGGTCATGGTTTGATAATGAAGAATAGACTATTTAGGATAGAGATGGAGAAATTTCTTCACCGAGAGTGGTCAACCTATGGAATTCATTACCGTGGAAAATAGATGAGACCAAAATGTTGAAGATTTTCAAGAGGCAATTAGATACAACATTTGAGGTGAAGGGGAGAAAAGCAGGATCAAACTATTGAATTGGATGATCAACCATGATCATAGTGAATGGTGGAGCCAACTTGAAGCACCAAATGGACTCCTTCCATGCATTCCACATGGAATGCATCTACTTTCCATGTTCCACTTTCTGCTTACTAAAGTTTACTAATTAGTCATAAGTAAGGCTTACATTAACGCAGTAATGAAGTTGCTGTGTAATTCCCCTAGTTGCCACACTCTGGTGCCTATTTGGGTCAATGCAGCCAACCATTGTTGCCTCGTTGTCCACAACCATTCAAAACGTGATAGGGTTACCAAGCTTTGCTCTGATGTGTTTGTTCTGGAAACATGCAGCCTACATATTGCTGTTCAATGTGCAATTATCTCCATTTAGTAGCTTCATTTCAAGTTATGCCTGATAGCATTTTTAATGTTATTCTACATTATCCAACGAAGCAAGGCTGATCTTATTGGCTTTTCAGGACATGAGGGATGTACCAGGCAATGAAATTACAGGGATGTTTAGCATACAGTGCTGCTGCTGTTCCACAACTTTCTATGGAATCCAGTTTTGACCTGTAACTTTTGACCTGAATCATTATGACTAACCGTTCAGGATTCATTTTGTGATGGAGACAATATTTTATCTTATTATGAGGTCACTGTTATGAAGAGCATCTGAGAATTTATTTTACTAGACCTGAGAAGGTTAAGGATGAAGTGATTTTATTGTTATGTAAAATCGTGTTAAATTTGGTTCATCGTGATGAGTAGACTCTCATAATCAAGGAAATGTTAACAAAGGAGTAGACATTTATAATCATTCCAGATTATAGTAAACATTGAAATATTCTTTCACAATATGTTTGTGGAAAGAAATTTCATACACTTTCATAAAAAAGACAGTCATTGCTTGAAAATAAATTTTTAACCTGAATAGTGACTGAGAGTATGATGAACCAACTCATGGAGAAGGACACTGGGGCAGAATTGAATGCCTGTGAGACACCTCAGGCATCCCTAAGTTCTGAAAAATCTTATGCATCGAATGCAAGTGTGCTTTTAATCCCAAATATGGGAAAATCACTCAAGATCGGCAGAAAAATTCTAGAGCTTACCTTTGTGAGCAGAAACTGGCTCAATCAGAATGTTGGAAGCTTATCAACCTTATGATGTCAGTCTGCAGTGCCCACTGCTGAAACGGTGGAGATTAAGTTACCTCCATGCTAAGGCACCCTGGAAGAAAGTAAGTCTTTCACAAGTTGGGATAAGGAAGGCGGGCCAGACATTGGAGGGGGGTGTAGGTTGTGTCCTCGTGGAGTAGTGCCTTTACCATAGGGAAAATCATTGTGCCAGAGCTCTCCTACATTGGCCATGAAGTGATCATCAAAGGGGGTTCTCCCTTCCAACTGGAATATAAAGGGTCAACAGAATGGATATGCTAATCTTAGATTTATGATGATATAGCACTGATTTCAAGTTGCTGTGTATGAGGTACTTTTGGCAGCCGAGAGAGGATGTCTCTTCCCTGTAATCGACTTTGTACGTGTAGTAAATAGCCTCGAGACAGTTTTTTGTTAAACACCTTAAATCTCTTGCAGTTTTTACTTGTTGGAATCACAACACCAAAGAGGAACCTGATCCCCAGATTACCATGTAGTCCTGATGGGAAGTCCACCCAATCAGGCAAAACGTCAGCAGCGAGTAGAAGTGGCCTATGAATTGGGAAATTAAATTGCCTTGTTTGAATTTTGAGGTTCCTGCTGCTGGCAAAATGGCTCTCCTTCCAGAACTTTCCTTTGCCCGATTACCCACTTTCCCACCATCAAGCCCGTTTCTGGAGGGCTGGGAAAATTGAGCCTTTTTACAGTTGTTAGGTGTCACACTTGCAAATTCTTCCAGTACTTTCCAATTCCTTTATTTTGCTTTTCCCCCCTTATTATGTTGGAATATTTAGTTTTAGCATCTTAACACGTATTCTGCCTTTCACTCTTCCCCACCATCTCCCATACTTTTTCCTTCTTTCTTCACTTTCACCTGCCCTGTAGTTTGTCCTTTTGTGCACTCCCTTCATATTTGGTTTCCTTTCCAAACTATTTCCCAAATATTTCCCTTCTTTTACTTCAACAAAGACAATTTACATGAGGGCTTCTTGGAGACGTAGTTTTCTTTTGTCTTGATCAGCTTTTTACAATGTCAAAATGTTTGTAGCGACATTTTGAAAAATGCCTCTAGTACCAAGTGGAAAAGGCCCCCCACCTTAACCTTTCTGCACTGAGATTTGTGATGAAATTGAGCAGAAGCAGCAGCATACTGACGTAGTTATCTCACTGCCTCCAGATTCCACTTCCACGAATGCGACTCTTGTGTGGAGACCTGTGAACTAATGCATGAGCGCATGCGCACGAGACATTCTCGTCTCTTCGGTGCTCTATGCTGTGGCACCCTGGAAGAAACTAAGTCTTTACAACTCAAAAACAAAACAGACAAACAACAAAAAACAAAATAGAATACATCACTGTTTTGTGAAATGCCAGTATAAATTTACCACTTTTTGAGAGTTAAATCAATGGTAACAGAATTGAAAGTCGTTCAGAGGCACTGGGCAAAAATTAAACTGTATGAGCCAGCATTGAGGAAAGTTTTATTAGCATTTATATAAATGTGTTGATGTTGATGGCAGATCTTATAGCTGTGAATGATGCCTGTGACTCATCTGTGCTCTTTTTACAAAGATAACAATATGGAATTGGTTCCACAATTGTTTTATTGATTTATAGCACAAGAGCAGATGAAGTTTCTAATATTATGAAACATTATCAGGAGTTAGGCTAAGTTCAGAAGTGATAAAGATCTAGTTGTATACCTGGGAGCAGGAAACAATGTAGAGAAGGCAAAATATCAGCTTCCTCTTAGCAAGATGAATGTTGGAAAGTAATTTGGTAGCAAATAAAAGTAGAATGTATTATTTGACATCAAGCAGTGGAAAATGATGAAGAAATGGAAGATTGAATATAAATGCAAGCTACTGAGGAACATAAAAGCAGAATGTGAAAGGTTCCTTTGGTCTTGTGAAAAGGAATGGGTTAATGATGACTAATCTGTGCCCATTACAGGTAAATTCAGGAGAGTTTGTAGTGGGGAACAAGGAAGTGGCAGATAAATTAAACTGTTACTTTTCTGTCTTCATGGAAGAAGATACAGGAAGGTCTCATTGAAAGGATAGGCATCTAAGGGAGTTGTGAAAATGTGGAACTAAAAGAATTTTTTTTAAAAAGGTAGTATTTGAATAGTTAAACATGTTATTATTGTTCAGCTTAGAAACTCCAAAATGTTTGATGAAGCCCACCTTGGATCATCAGTGTTTTTATCTTGAATTGGGGGGGGGGGGTGGTTTAAGCATGATTTCACCTCCGGTATGATTCAGATGACTCATTAGGGAGCTTTTATTGAACAAAGTTTATTTAAGAATATAGTTAACGTGAAAATGAGCAATGATTTATCAGTTACAAACAAAACTGAACAACCACAAGAAAGTAGAACCCTTAATAGATATATCTATAATGTTCCCATTAAACAAAATCATTTAAACTTGTTCAATGCACCAAAGACTATAGTTCACATGACATTGGAACCAAATCCTTTGGACAATTGATAGCTCTCAGCTTTGTAGGTTCCAGCAGCCCCTTTGATACATCCACGACACCAGGGAGACTGGTCCAGCCAACAACAGCAGATCCTCCACTTGAGGAAGACAAACTTCACTTCCAGTTAACAGCAGAATTTCCAAAACAGAGAGAGAGAAAGACAGACTTTTCAGCTTGATGGCCCTTCTAAAGCCTAAGCTTAACAGCAGCTCAGAACTGCAAATGAAAGAGTTCCTATCACCTGACCTGCAAATACTCTTCATCGTAACAACGCAGGGCCTTAACAATGATTCCCAGAAAGTACACGTGGCCCCCATTTAAACTACGTAAGGAGTAATAAAAGAACTCCAAGAAATAATCCGGTACCAAAGACATCAGCTGAGACTGAGAGCATGATTTTAAAAACAAACCTCTTAAAGGTACACAAACATCACAGTGTTCAGGACAGAAATCAATAAATTTTGTGAGATGAATAACATTAAGGGATATGGAAGCGGTGTGGGAAAGAGAGGTTGCAGTAAATTATTGGCCACAATCAAACTGAATAACGGATAAGGCTCACTTACTCCGGTTCCGACGTCATTTTACTCATTTAAGCATAGGATCACTGGTTCTCGCTGTGTAATGAAATCAGCAACAAACGTGAGTCAAATTCACAATTGGTTACAGATGGTGTGCAGCAGATGAGTTTGTCTTCCGAGTGAATTTAGAATGAGTAGGAACTGCTCTCCTTGTATGGGGATCTTTGTTGGACCAGGGTAGAGGAGGAGGAGGAACTATTACATTGAGCTCAGTTGGCAGCTTCCAGAGCGGTTGGGGAGTGTTCGTCCCTATACGGAAGCTGGCAGCCCGAGAGGGCACGGGGCAGCAGTCTAGGGAGGTCAGAGCAAGCATATGTGAGGAAGGGATGGGAAGAGACCAATGAAGATTGAGGCATCGCTACTTGTGGGAGGGAGCTTGGGTGTCTGGGTTTGTTTAAATGGGTGTCAGGGTTTGTCTGAGTGGGGTGAAGGGGCATGTTTGGGTGGGATGTTCTCTGACTCCACAAAATCTGTTCACCATCTACAAGGTATAATTGACTGTGGTGGAATACACTCTACTTGCGGATGAGGGCAGTTCCAAAACACTCCAAGGTTGACACAATCAAGTACACAACCTCCCATTTGATTGGCACAGCATCCATCACCTTCAACAGCACCAATCCGGAGTGTGTGTGTGTGGAAGGATTTGAACCTGGGTCCTCAGGGCATTACCTTGAGTCACTGAAATACTAGTCTAACAACAATACCACGATATAGCAAGCAACGAGGAAGGTAAAGGGCATGTTGGCTTTTATTGCAAGAGGATTGGAGCACAGGAAAAAGGTAAGTTTTGCCTGGGTTGTACAAGATGTTGGGAGACCACATCCAGAGTACTGTATACAGTTTTGGTCTGTACGTTGAAGAAAAGATCTACTTGAATTGGAGGCAGCACACAGCAGAGATTCACTAAATTAGTCCCTGGGATGAGAGGTTTGTCTTATGATTGGAGACTGAGAAACTTGGGACTGTTCTCTCTGCAGAATAGAATAGAACTCTAATGCCTGTACAAGTGGAAATCTGCCTTTGGCATAACCTCTAGTACAACATATAATCACAGTCATTAGTGTAAGAACAGTGAATATTTCATATTTGCTGACATTTATACATTAGTGTATATATAACATACATCGATACCAAACAAACATAACACATTGCACTCTGTCACTAAAATACTTAGTGCAGCTGAACAAATAAATACAATTATTGTTGAGACTACATTTATGCAATTTAGTAAGTTGATAGCATCAGGAACAAGACGTCTTTCAAACAGGTATTTCCCAGCACCAGACATTCTAAAGTGCCAGTCCAAAGGAGCCAATGAAAATGAGGATGTAAAGAGTGAGAGGGATAACAATGATGGCTTGAGCTTTTTCTCTTAACTGCTTTGTTCATTTGGTTACTGAACTGTGTCTGCTGTCTTGCCAATGATTTTGCCTGTAATGTTGACAATTCTGGCCAGCTTACTTTTGCATTTCATACTCCAGTTCCCATTCCAGATGGTCATGTTGAGTGTTAGGATGCTGTCTGTACCAGATTTTTGTATACCCTTTCTGAACCATCTTAACAAACTTCAAACCTATTGAATTTTCTAATATAAAAAATATAACATTCTGAAAGGGGTTGATAGGGTAGACACTGAGACATTGTTTCTGTTGGGTCAGGAAATCTAAAATGCAGGGCGCAACCTCTGTATCAGGGACCGCTTATTTAGGACAGAGACAAGGAAACATGACTTCACTCAAAGGCTTGTGTATCTGTGGAGATCTCCAGCTCAGGGTTGTGAATGCTCCATCATTCAATATATTTAAATCTGGAATAAACAAATTTTTTTGGTCTCTTGGGGAATCAAGGGATATGGGGAATCATAAAATCCCTACAGTGTATAGAAGGAGGCCATTCAGCCCATTGAGCCTACTCTGACAATCCCATGCTATCCCCGTAACTTCACTTATTTAAGTGGTTAATCCCAGCCTCCCTGCCCCAAAACTAGAGTTAATTTAGCACAGGCAATCAACCTAACCTGCACATCTTTGGACTGTGGGAGGAAACTGGATCACCTGAAGGAATCTCACGCAGACACGGAGAATGTCTGTGTGGAATTTGCACAATGACCCAAGGCAGGTATCAAACCCGAGTCCCTGGCATTATGAGGCGGCAGTGCTAACCACTGGGCCATCGTGCCAAGAACGGGCAGCAAAGTGGAGATGATGCCCCAGTCCAATGGCGGAGCAGTGGACCATACGTGATCTATTCCTGCTTATTCCTTGTGTTGACATACCTTGCCTGCTTTTTAATTCAATTCCACTAGAAAAGAACTACCATGTTTGGTTTACTTTTCTAATGGCCATATTAGTCTGTGCTGTACTTTTGTGTAACTTGTACTGCTGGATCCCATTGCTCTTGTATCCCATTTAGACTCTGACAAGCCAAGCAGTATATGCAAATCCCTTATTCTTCCACTAAAATGCACCACCTTGTTTAAATTAATTTGCCAATTAAATATTTTTCACGTTTATGAATGTCGTCTTGTATCTTGTTGGATCCTTTCTTTGTATTCCATACACACCCAATTTTGAGCCATCGAAAATGTATAAATTGTCCTTTTGTATAATTAGTGTGATACAACGGAAAATAGAAATGTGCCGTGAGCTGTATCAAATTAGTTTTTAAGCACTCAATTGTAGGCCCAGGTTATCATTACACACCGGCAAATAGAATTCATCTTTTGTGCTTGTTTACAAATAAATGCTGTAATCATGTTGTTCATGTTGACATTAACAGAAATTATAACATTCAGCTTTGCTATGTTAATGGTAGGTATTGGAGTCTTTTGTTTGTGACTGGGGTAAAGCTGAATCAGAGGTATAAAGAAAAATTATCTCTTGTCTGATAAAGCACAACTGGGAGAAAGTTTAAGGCAAGTAAATGCGTAATAGTAAAATGTTGTCTGCCTCGGTTCTGTGACTCAAAAAGGCTCCAATGTGAAAATAAAGCTTTCAAGTTCCTGGGGATTTAGAGGGTGGACAACTTTATGTTCTCATGGAAAAGTCTCATTGCCAGGCAGGAGGTGGCAGCGAGGTCAACAATCTTGGAAGATAATGGTTTATTAAACACTGCATGGAAAGAGGTTATTGGGAGATTAGTTGGGATGGGATGGCTCTCTGCTTCTTTTACAACACCTCCAATTCTTCCTTGGTTTGAAGATAACCAGAAGTTGTTGAGTACCACTGAACCTCCAGAAGTTCACAAGAGCAAGGAAGAGTTTTTTTTTAAAGTGGGCATATTTCCTTTCAGCTCAAAGGTGGGCCTTAGAATGCTTTTTGGTGGAGTGACTTTGGGCTGTATTGACTTCTTGAAGTCAGCATATAAATTTGAAGAACGTGTGTGGGATCAAATGGACCTTCCTTGTTTATTTGTCTCAGGATTTGGCGTGGGATCTCCGGCTTGAAGCAAGGGTATATGGTTTTCCACTCTATTTAACCTTTGTTGCTGATCGAGCACGTGTGGGACGTTGCGATTGACCAATAGTAAAGGAACAATAAAAACAGGACATGCTGGAAAAACTCAGCAGATCAGGCAGCACCTATGGAGAAAAAAACCGAGTTACTGTTTGGAATCTGTATGACTTCCTCAGAGCTGAAGAAAATAATACGGACTCAAAATGTCAACTCTGTTCCCCCCTCCACAGATGCATCCCTACCAGCTGAGTTTTTCGGACATTGTTTGTTTATATTTCAGATTGTAAGCATCTGCAGTATTTTGCTTTTATAATAAATGGCCAAATAGTATCTTCTTATTGGCTACCATGATAACTTACTTAAGGTACGCCATTTTCCTCCAAAGCTGTTAACCAATGTCATTTGTGACCAGCGACTAAGCCTCTGGAAGGTTGAGATTTCAGAGTTTATTTTTACAAGGATAAGGTTGAATAATAAACCATAGTTCTCATTGTGATAAACTTTACACTTCTCTTGAAACTGTAAGTTGGTCCACTTTTTGTTTTGGACCTATGATTATGTTACTGAGGCAGAAAGACTGAAGGATGAATACGGCTGTAGCTGATTCCCCAGTTGGCTGAAATCCCAGGATTCGCCCTCATTTCAAGAAACTGTCAAGCCCATATTTGGCTTGACGTTGAAAGCTCCCCAAAAAGAGAAAAGTGGCAAATTTGCTCATCTGTTCAAAACAAAGGTGGTATTTATTAAAAGGTTACCATTTACAATTAAGTCACTTCCATATACAAACATTCTACAAGCAATTAGATAAAAAAAAAGAGTCCCCCACAGAATCATAGAATCCCTATTGAGCTGAAGGAAGCTATCGAGCCTGCACTGACAACAATCCCACTCAGGCCCCATCCCTGTAACCCCATTTATTTAACCTACTAATCCTCCTGATACTAAGGGGCAATTTAGCATGGCCAATCGGGCATATCTTTGGACTGTGGGAGGAAACCAGAGCACCCGGAGGAAACCATGTGGAGAATGTGCAGTCATCCATGTCGGAATTGAATCCATGTGCCTGGTGCTATGAGGCAGCAGTGCTAACCACTGTCCTGCTCATTAATTCAAATGCATATTCGCACCTTTGCAAAGTGAGTTTGAAAACGAAAGAAATAGTTGACAAAATAATTGTGGAGACAGCAAACAGAGCCTGTGAACAAGCAGTAGAGCAGCGCAGCAGCCGAAACCCTAACAGATGGCTAGTGAAGTGAAGATGTTGCTGCTTGTGGTGAGTGTGAGCAGAACCCTGGAGAATCACCTTCAGAGCTTCGAGCCTGGCAAGAGGTAGAAAACCAGGTCAAGCACCTTGGAAGAATCTAGCACACCTTAAGGAAGTTGCCAAGAGGAGAGTATTGTTAATTCATTGTTGCTTAGTGGCCCAATCAGCAATGAAGATGTAAACTTGGGTTCCAGCAAGTCACACGTTTAAAATTGCAACTTAATAAGTTGAATGAGTTGGTTCTCTGATGCCTTTGAAGAGATATACACACCAAATCTTTGCAATGTAGACTATCAACACAAAGCAGTGCTGCAGTGACATCAATCAACTTTGTCGTTCTGCTTAATCCTATTTAGTAGCAATGAGCTGCAATAAATAGCCACGCTGAATAGTGCAGTCACGCCTATGTGAACAGCCTATTGACTAATGCTGCAAATGATCCTTACATTAGCCTGGGAAGAGTCGTACACACCAAGTTGTGCAGGGGACAAATTAGTATTATAACTAATAGACAGGTTATTTGTAAGGTTCTCTGTGAAAAATGGCACAGTCTGCGACTTGCTTAAGATTGACCTGGAGGTTATGGATTCAGTTCTGAGTCTGCAGACTTAAATACTGGTTTACTGGTTGTGTTGAGTTAGTCTGGCTCAGCTGATTGACCAGATATTGACATCATCTTGTGTAACTCTGGCAGGAGAGCCACAGAAACCCTGGAGAAAGGTTATAAGCTCTGTATGTGTCATTTCCCCAGCAATTCAATCTATCGATTTTTACAGTGGGTGATCCGGAGAAACCTCGTGTAAATTCAAGCCATTTTGTAGCTTTTTCTGCTTCTCCTGAAGTCCTGTAAATGCTTCAATTACAGTCAATTTTCTAGTTCAGCAGACAATATCTAGCCATTGTACAATCCACGTTGCACACCAAAAGGAAGAAAAAGAATCTACATGATTTTAAAAGTTAGAATGCTAAATAGTGAATGACCTTGTTACAAATCTATTGCAAAACTTGGAGAAAGACAAGGTCTATGAAACTGCCTTTCAGTCCCATCACCCATCAATCTTCTCCAAGGTTCATTCAGGTTGGTCAAAGGGAGTGTATAGATGAAAATTACATTTTAACTGATCAGAAATTAAGTGATCTAAATGTATTATAAGTTGATTAATATGTTAGTTTTATTTCTGGGACAAATTCTTTACTCATATAGGCAGATTAATGAATCTGTAGACAGTAAAATGTTTAATGTCATATCAAATATCATCTATTATTGACAAGCCAATTATGTGAAGCACCCTTTCCAACCACAGAGCATAACGCACATGAAAATTCAGTTGGTGCATGTTAATATAAACCTATCAAAATGCCTTCTATAATTTGTGCTGTGGTCTCAAAGGGAGTAAGAGGCTTCTTTCTATGAAAACAAGAAAAACATGGGCCTACCCCTTGTGGCGCCAAGATCTTCGACTCCTGCTGAAAGTCTTCCTCCTTTGGCGGGTCCCCAGCAGCATGAACAGTGAGCAATACAAAAGGTCATCAACCTCAGCGGCTCTGGAAAATCCTGCCACCAACCAATGGTGAGTCGTTTCCCCCCCTTCACCTCCTGCCCAGGAAACAAACCACAGATGGGGTAGCGAGAAAATTGTGGGCATGGTGTCCCTTGTATGTAATTTTCTCCAAGTCTGTTTCTGTTAGATACGACCCTCGTGGTCACACAATTGTTCAGGACAGTTTATTTTCTAAACAGAGTTAAGTGGCTCCATGCCTTTCTGCACCTTTCTGTAACTTTCCATCATTGCTTTTCCGAGGCCATGGCTTTATTGAGAACAACCCTTGACGTAGGTTCTCATCACAACACATTAACTTTTGTATTGAAGCAATCTCTTCTCTGAACAATATCGCCGGTGTGATTAAAAAGCCTATGTTTTCAAAAGCTTATTTGTTATCGACATTATTGAGGGAAAGAAACACTTTGAAGAACATAATTTAAGTCCATTTACAGTTCTGTTCCTGTTAGAAAGGAATGATGTGAAAATATACCCTTGATATTCTTAGAACAGCCAGAACACTTTAGACTTGTGCGTAAGTTGCAGAAGCTGTTGAAATGGAGAAGCTGAATTCCAGCTGAATTAGCTGGAACTGAGAGAGATTTTCCGGTTTGCCAAGCTCATTTTCTTGCTGCAGAACTGGCCTGTGTAACTGGAAAATCTACCTTGTATGGCATATTTATTATTCTTAGCTTCCAGTCTATTTGGTTTCAGATGACAGTATTACTCTTGAGCTAGTTAAATCCAATGATAGCGATATCTACTAACATAAAAGCAATTGCAAGCCCCTTTTCTCAAACTGTACTTTGGCAAGGAAGGTCAGAATACATCACATAGTCGTGTCTTGAAAATCCATTTTCATGATGTTTTATACTTCCATCAGAAGCACATCTGACAGGAATGGCATTAAAAATCTGCAAAACTGTACTGATTTGCATACAATTGCTTCAGATTTGTTTAGCAATAAACTGTAGTTTGGGTCAGGAGTACACTTGAATTAATTAATGTAGGACTCCTGTTTATTGATGATGCATTTCAATATCATGATGATGTATTTCATTATGATCTACCGTTCAATTGTAACTTTTAAACCAAGCTTCCACATGAGACATTTTTATTTGTTGGTTTTATTAACAAAAAGGAAATGAGAAAGTTTATCTTTTGTGATTCAAATGCACATCCACAAAATATAATTAAATCCTTCACGATATTACCATTGCTTGAACTGTATCCACTCCTTTGGAATACCGAGACAACTTCCTTTGCGCTATCTTCCTTGGGACCAAGGGCTGCAATGAAGATAAATGGTGTCCTCAGGAACAAGTTAATTAAGTGGTACAAAATGTTAGCAACAGAGTTGATAGAAAATTGAAGTAAGTAATTGAAGATTAATTACTGTATGTGCCGTATGTTTCATTTTGATGTTTGCATCATATTAGGCTGGTCATTGTTCTTGTGAACTGCAGCTATTAATTAAATTTAACTACATACACATCAGTTCCTATGGGAACCTTGGTGCGAAGGCGCTTCCTACTACAAAAATCAGAAGGAGTAACAAAAGCTTTATTGATGTGACAAAGCAAATATACCAAATAAAACTGGAAAATATCTTTACTTACCTGTCAACCTTGGGCTCCATTTTCCAGACTGGTGAATAGCTCACTTCTGGCAAAATAGTGGGACACCCAGAAGGAAAATGAAGATGATCGTGGTTGATCCAGAAAATTAATTAATTGGGTTTCAGGGTGGGGAGGAATCCTGGAGTCAAAAGCAGTGGAAAAAGTGGTGGGATCAGGGCCAAGGAAATGAGGTGGCATTGTGGGGGAAGAGAGGGGGGTATGCAGATGGTGCCAGACCCTGGGGAGAGTCTGATTATTTTAAAGGCAGTCTGTCATATCAATGTCAATTTCATTGAGTATTTGTGGAAGGAGGAGGTTGAAGAGTGGCAGTGAGTGGGGGAGAGAGGAATGGGGTGAAGGGCAGGTTCGATGTAATGGGAAGGGATGATCGGACTGAAGGGGGGAACATTGGGAAGTTTGAGGTAGGGAGAGGTTGGGGAAGAGGGGTGAGAAGGGTGTTGTGGGATTGGGGGGAGGTTGGATGTTAGTTGATTGTATAAATATAGTGATTTCTTTGGAGCTACTTTTCTAATATCAATTGATTGCTCTGTGATTAATCGTCCTGAGATTCCACAGTGGCCTCCAATTTCACATTGCCATGGTCACTCGACTTACTGCAAGCAAATAAAAAGAATGAAAGACAAAACATTCGTTCATGAGTATCTTGTATGATATCCCAAATAATTTTATAGTCAATTTAAGTTCTTTTCAAATGTAGTCACTGGAATAATGGTGACAACGTTATCAAATAGCAGAGCAGGCTTGAGGGGCCAAATGGCCTGCTCCTGCACAAAATATGTATGTTCATGTGTCATTCTGAGGTAAATTGCACTAGATGGCCTTCATCATCCATGCTGAGCTGGTTCATTGAATCAGTAACTTGTTTTACACTGCATAATGTTTTCAAGAGTATTTTCCATTGACTTCAATCTTGTCCTTACGTCAGCTTATTATTATCCTACTCTATTTTTGTGATAATATTGCACTGAGGTATTTTGCATAATAAATTTGAAAATATATAGTGCGAAGCATCAATCAGTAGAGTCTTCAGATTTGTTGATCAAAAAAAAACCTGGATACAATTGTGAACAATTCAATCTTTGTCTTTTGGCTTCTTGAAAGCGGTGTTGGAGAGAGATACCTGAGGGCACCAATGCTTCTCGTTGACGGTGAAGATTTATGGTGTTCAATCATTCCACTTTGTTTCTGAAGAATCATTTGATTTTTCTACCCTGCGAGATTAGTGATCAAGTAAAATCCAATTACACCGCTTGTACGAAGTAATAATGAATAATATTGTGCTACTAGGAAGTCTGCTCCCACTTGTACAAAATTTTTTAAAAATTACATGCAGTTTATCTGGGTTGAAAGTATTAAATCTTTCAGACAAATATGAATTTATTGCCACCATGTGCATGCAGTGCAATGCACAGAACATGCTAATGAGAGCTGAAGCAGTCACTGAAACCATTGTGTCTGTGTTAAGGATCTTCACAGCTATCTGTTGAACAGGTACTTTGCTCATCTCGAGAGACCAGCCAGCACTGACTACTCTTCACCTCAGACTTTATTCAGGCATATGTAGGAAAATTTATTTCCACACATAGCATACAGACTCCCTGACCAATACCAGTTTTTATACCTTGAGATTATCTTACAAGAAATTTGCATATACCCATCAGAAATATATATTTGTTTTAAGGTTATTGATATCTAATTATAGCTATCAGTTCTGGTTACTTCATTTCTATCATATGATGCTATCAAATCTATTCTAGCATCTATGTACTTGCTTAATTACAATATCAAATCACTAGTGAAACACACCTACGTAATTATATTAGCAATTATCAGCAAATACATAAATCTGTGGTCTCTGACTGTTATCTTGAGCAATGGATTATGACTATCTTCAGGACTACCAAACTTTCTTATTGTGCTTTCTCGTTTTTCTCAGTTACCAACAGTTTCACAGGAGCTTTATTGCTGCAATAATTTGAACCTCTTCACTGTGCAAGATGTTATAAATATCTAATGGGATATTTTTGTACCAAATTAATAGTATTTCAAGTTGTTAAGAAAGTAAAACTTATACCATCTGATTTGTTTAATAGTCATGGTGGGATTAGCTATGGGCACACACAAACTCGCACTGCATTATATAGTTGCCATTCTTGATATTAATGATCCATGCTGCATTTCAATGGGATGATATTGTAACAGAATGCTAACAATGGGTATTATCATTGTACTCCAATATTTATGTGATTTTGTTTTGGTAAATTCATTGGCAAATCAACCTTCTCTATCATGGTTGATATTTCTTTGGATGGTCAAAACGGGGTGGGGGATAAAGGGTCTGGACACAGAAGAACAGCCAGCCTTGGTTGGGGGCCAGGTGGCCTGGTTTTGGAGCACAGGCAGTGCAAAAGGAATGGATATGACATATTGGAGGCTTCCCTTCAAGGCATCCCAAAATGAGTCAATATCCTCCTCTTGCCTATGCTCCTTCATGTAAGCCGTAAAGGAAAAGGCTTGCCTACTCCCACCTGCCTGGACATGTCAGCCAGATAATGGCTTGGCTAGCCAATATCCTTCTTGCTAACAAGCCAAATTGACCATTTATCAGTTATTTTGATGTCCGCCCTCCGAACGGATGATGGCTTGGGGTGATGGGAAAGTAGTGTGTTTGCCACCAACTGATTTTACATGATCTCGCCGCCACCCCTGGATCCCATACACACATCTATAGGGGTACATATGATCCAGTCCCTAATCAAATATAGAGATGGCATTTCCACCTGGTTGCAATCATCAATCCTGCTGCAAATTGTGCTTTCTATTGAAACTCATTTGCGTAATAAGAACCTAAATCTTCTGTGAAACAGTGCAACCAAGCATGCTTTCAGAATGTAATTATTTTATTTTATCTTTTGAATTAAAAAGTAATCCTTGATGTAGTTAAGAGAGGTAACTTGAGGAGGAATTGTATGACCTTCAGAGGCAGGTTAGAAAATTGGACATGATATCATGGACATCATTCCCAGCACATACTCTTTCACTCACCACAATTTTATGCGTAGGGTGGGTGGTTTCTGTTGCTTGTCCATAGTCCAGGTGCGACTCAATTAATGGCCATCCAAGAAGTTGTTCTACCCTGGCTGAAATTGTTCCCACTTTGGACAGAGGTTGGCATAGAGTAGGAAGCCTGGCGATGCTCTGTTGGGCAGATGGCAGGCAAAGGCAGAAAGTCATGTGATCCCTTTTGGAACCCTGGCCCCCTCAATGGTCCTGCACTGGTCTACCCCCGCTGGCACACCACCATTTCTTCTGCCCTAACCTCCCTGAGTTGACCTGCTCACCTGGTCTGTCGAAACCTTCACTCTCATTTGGCTCCGATGAAGGTCCCATTTGGGCCCGTTGTGGTGCCAGCAGTGCCTACTGCTGTCAGGGTCTTTGCTGGGATCAGAAAACTGTGATAGCCTTTTTCCTAGGATGGAGAAAGCTAGCACGAGGGGACACAACTTTAAATTAAGGGGTGATAGTTATAGGACGGATATCAGAGGTAGGTTCTTTACCTAAAGGGTGGTTCGGGAGTGGAATGCCCTGCCTGCAGCAGTTGTAGATGCGCCAAGTTTGGTGGCGTTTAAGAGGTTAGTTGATAAGTATATGGAACTTATATACTTATAAGTATATATCAATATCTCAGAAAATGAACTGTTCCAAGGGGTATTGTCTCATTCCTGCAAGTTTATTAAAAAGTTGGCCAATAAAAATAGCTTTTAAAAATGAATTTATTTGTGGGTATCGCTGATTAGCCATTATTGCCCATCCCCAGGTGATGGTGAGTTGCCTTCTTGAACTACTGCAGTCCGAGGTGTAGGTATACCCACTGTGCTGTTAGGTTGGAAGTTCCAGGATTTTGACCCAGAGACAAAGGAAGGAATGGTGATCTCTTTCCAAATTAGAATGATGAGTGACTTGGAGGTGAACCAGGTGTCTGTTGCTCTTGTCCTTCTAGATGGTAACGATCATGGGTTTAGGAGCCTAAGGAACCTTGGTGAGTTCCTGCAGTGCATTATGTAGATTGTACATATCACTGCCACTGTTATATGGTTTAGAAGGGAATGGTTTAGTTTGGAGGGGCATTGCTTTTTATATTGGTCGGCGCAACATCGAAGGCCGAAGGGCCTGTTCTGTGCTGTAATGTTCTATGTTCTATAACTGCTGAGCATTTGATTAGCTGGCAGTCCTTGGTTCCATAAATGGGGACATAAGTCACACCCTGAGCCAATTAACAAACATGAAGTGACTGTGGGGCAAGCAACCAGCAGAGAAAAAAAACTTCTGCCTTTAGTAATCCAGTGGAAAGTGACTTTATCATTTAAAAAAAATCATAATGTCGCGCTCACTATCTTTGTATGAACTAATAAATAATAGGAAGTGACTTTTAAAAAAAATGTATATATATCAAATGATGTCATTCAATGCATTACCATCTTCAATCCCCCACTGTCAGCATTCTTGGGTTACCATTAATTGGAAACTGAACTGGACTAACTATATAAATACTGTGGCTACCAGAGCAGGACAAAGGTTAGGAACCCTGTGGTGAGCAACTAACCTCTTGACTCCCTAAAGCATGTCGACCATCTACGAGACACAAGTTAGAAGTGTGATGGAGTACTCTTCACTTGATTAATTGACTGCAACTTCAACATTCATGAGGCTTGACATTATCCAAAATGAAGCAGCCCATTTGATTACTACTCCTTCCACAAACATTCAATAACTCTTGCGTTCATGAACAGTGGCAGTGATATGTACAATCTACATAATGCACTGCAGGAACTCACCAAGGTTCCTTAGGCTCCTAAACCCATGATCGTTACCATCTAGAAGGACAAGAGCAACAGACACCTGGTTCACCTCCAAGTCACTCATCATTCTAATTTGGAAAGAGATCACCATTCCTTCCTTTGTCTCTGGGTCAAAATCCTGGAACTTCCAACCTAACAGCACAGTGGGTATACCTACACCTCGGACTGCAGTAGTTCAAGAAGGCAACTCACCATCACCTTGGGATGGGCAATAATGGCTAATCAGCGATACCCACAAATAAATTCATTTTTAAAAGCTATTTTTATTGGCCAACTTTTTAATAAACTTGCAGGAATGAGACAATACCCCTTGGAACAGTTCATTTTCTGAGATATTGATTGGTGTAATGAACATATATCACTTTTTCAAAACAAACTTGGACTGAAATGTACAATGCTTAAATTTCTGCTGTAAGTTTAGTGCATATTTACTCTGCACGTGCAAGAATTTCACAGCAATGAATGTATTTCACAGGTGAGGCAGACACTGAGAAATCATTTTCATGAAGATCATGGTTTTAGCAAATTACTGGCCTTTATTTATGTTGTTATATTTTAAAGTACTGACAATGTTTGATCATTTTATGTTGAAACAATACAGCCAATTGGGATGAAACCCATTGATTAACGTAAAATTATAAAAAGTTGATGATGCTGGAACCACAAAACACAAAGATTGGGCTAAAGGTGGTGACAGCTCCCATCTCGTCCTGTCAAATTGTTGATATAGTACCATTTGTGGCAGCAGAGGACATGTCAGAGGAAAATAAAGGCAGGTTGATAAATCCACAGAGAACAAGAGCCAAGATGTGGATTTATTCCCAGGAAATAGAGCAGAGGTGCCAAATGCATTACCTGCAGCTGCCAAAGCTTCGGGGCTGAAGGAGGTTCAGACTCAGCAGGGAGATCAAGACTGAGCTGTGCCAATTAATACTACTTGATTTGGAGGGATTCTCTGTGACTCCAGTCACTCTGCCTGCGGCTATTAAATTGACAAAAATCATTAATCTTCATGCTATCGTGAATGATCCAAACAGCAGGGCATGATTTTGTTGGCATAAGTCAGAACCCATGCCGCCTGCATTCAGCTGGTGAATGATGAACAGCTCTGCAAGAGTGACAAGCGTATTCATTTTTTCTAGGAATGCTGAGAGACATTTGGCTAGATGGCAACAGTCCTGTGATGCATTTGGTTTTTGCAAGAGTTTGGGCTATTTCTAACAATGAGTTGTGAGTGGTATTGTTGTATCTCATGACATGAATCGAAAGGACTTCTGACTATCTATAATGATTTATTTTGAACTAAGGTCATGGATTTCACATGTTTGCAAGAACTCCTCAACTGTAAATCACACTCGGTTTTACAGACCGTGTGGTAAGAGAGAACACTTTTTAAATGATGAATTCAGAATGTTTATTAATCGATTTTAAAAAATAGCAAAGTGTCAGTTAACAATAGTTGGTAGTAATTAATGGGAAGAGAGGAAAGCTGAACTTTAACACGTGAACATAATTCTCACTGCCCTTCTCAGCCCATGGTGTGAAGTGACGGTTCTGGCAATAGCATGTTGCAACAACAGCTCTCAACATCTCTCCGTAAAGATTGCTCTCTCACCTCTGTCTAATCTACACCTTTCTTTCAATATCTCTCTATATCTCTTCCTATTACTTTCCATCTCATGACCCAAAATGGCTTCTCGAGGACTGTTCTTAAAAACGTTGAAGGCCCACCTTAGTCAATTGTTGGAAACTAGACAATTGGTCAAAAATTTGTGATTGATTAGTGTTGTTTAAGCTAATTGCATATATTGCCTGAACTTTGAACCACAATGCTTCTTCTCAAATGCATTTTGTATCTTGCATGTCACCCAGTAATTGGTTAACATATCTGCCTGTCATTAAAATCGGAGACATTTTGAACAGGAGTCTATTCATTCCTCACATTTAACAACTTAAGTTATCTTTTTTATTCTGACGGCCTGAGAAAAGTAAAGGTTATAATTCCCATAGCATTTTAAGAATCTGCATTTGTAATCAAGTGTTACTAAATTCATAATTATAAAAGTAATAAACTTTTGTCTTCCAATTACATTTCCAATCTTTCAAACAGATCTTCTAATGAATTACTTATTCTTTAATTGTCTCTCAATTAAGTTTGCCTGCTTAATTAATCTGGCTGGTTTCCAGTAATACTCAGTTTTTATTAAAATTGCTTTTAGTCACGTTAATAGGGCATCTTTTGCACAATCTGTGCCTCATTCTTGAATCCTCCCAATGGAGTAGCTCTGTGCAAGAAAATCGCTATGGGAACAATTCTCCCAAAAACGTTCCGATTGCTGAACTTGCAGGAAAAATGACGTGCATGACGATTGATTTTTTTTAAATGGAAGTTCAGACTCAAATTTCCCACACTGCATAATGCAGAGGTCACAATTGTGAATATAATTAAAAGCTTGGGGTGACGGGGCCTATTCATGCCCGAGAATGACAGTTCCAGAACTCTGCACACACGCAGTGGCTCCAAACTGTCAGCCTGCTGGCCAGCTCAATCGTCACATTCAGAAGAAACAAGGTAACAATGCAGTCTGACCACAAGCTGCTTCAAAACATATTTCTCAAGCTGCTATTACCTGCTCCTAAGTGTCTGCAAATAATTTTTAGTTCGTTTATAGAAACATCATCTAGATATGCCATATAAGCGACATTGCTGACGTACTGCCAAGAGCAGCACTCCATATGAAGGAAGTTGAGGATTCTAGAACAGAATGTGAGATCCTCCAGATTCAATGTGAAGCAACAGACGTTAGGCTAACGTCATCAGCCTAACAGAGACATTAAATCTAACATATAAGCACTTTGCTCAAATCAAGTGAACAGCCCAACAGTATGCACTTCTTCAAGTGTTGCAAGTATTACCATAGAATCCAACAGTGCAGAAGACGCCATTCAACCCATCAAGTCTGCATTGACTCTCTGTTAGAGATGATCTTTCCCAAGCTCTCTTTCCCCCGTCCAATCCCGCTAATTCATCTAACCTACGCATCTTGCAATTTAGAATGGACTCTGAGGAAGGCAAAAGAAGTGCTCCACTAGCGAAACCTGAGTTACAAAATTGGAGATCACATCAACCGAGTGTAGTGCAGTGCTTGTACCCAGGTTAAGCAAGCTAGCGAATTGCTGATGACACATGACCTTCCAGACAGACCACAGATGAAGCTGTGACGAGATATCTTTACGATAACAGGAACTGATCACCAGAGACTACTTTTCTGATTACTGGGAGTTGCCATTGGCGTTGACATTGCCAAATGATTGATCACAAAATCAAAAAAATTTACGTACAAGGCAATTACTGGATGGGGAAATATGCTGAATGAAGGCATGGAAAGTAATTCAATCCAATAACTCATCTCACCTATGTTACTCTTCCAGAGCAAAAAATGCCACTGAAACCAGAAGTAGTAACAGGTGTGAGTGGAAAAAAACAATCAAGATAAAATAGCAGAAAGCCAAATTTAATTTGGACAAAACTGCCAGACTATTGTCAGAGTTGAGCTTTGCAAAGCCAGTCAGTGTACAAAGAGGAAACGCTTTCAACAGGAATCAGCCCAGGTGGAAATGTGAGACACGTGGAGCAGTCGATTGTACGTAGTGGATGTGAATGACTATGTAAACTGGTGCAACTACAGGCATATAGAAACAAATAGTGAAGCTTTTCCATCACTGCAAGTAGCAGATTAGGAAAATGGGATCTCACCAGCTGCACAGAGTGCGGAATGGCCAGCATTCCCAGATTGTTAATGGTCCCCAACAGTAGAAATGAAACAACAGCAATTACTAAGGCAAATGCTGTACGAATGACACTCCCTGGAGAGGGATTGTGACCCAGATAAACAGCCAACAACACACAAGCACGTCATTAAGAAACCTGCATGATTCCATGTCTATATATGTGTGTGCAGAGACTCTCAATAATACTAAACAATAATGTATGAGAACAAAGGGTAATGTTAGTAACTCACTTATACGTGACAATGCACATAAAGTTGTCTTTTGTTTTTCGCTCAGTATTCGAAGGAGGAAACTTTGGCAATCGTGTACAAAAAGCTTTACCTGGCTTGCCATGGTCTTGTGACCTTTGCTGGAAGGCACAGGCTGGGGAAGCCGCATTGAATTGAGTTTGAATAAATACATTGTAATAGAAGCAGTGTTAGCCTTTGAGATTGTCACACAATTTTGGATTCACCAATGTAGAACTCTGGCCTCAAACAGAAGTTATTCTGTTCTGTGGTACACTCGCAGCGTGATGGTCTGTACAATTAAACTGTCAACTTTCTCATGGCTGTTGATGGTGATGAGCAAAGTCAGTCCTGTAGATGTTGCTATGGTGAAGCTGCCATAGTGGTGACAATGCAGCTTGACTTAAATTAGATCACTGACAGTCTCTTACCGCTTATGAAGGTACGGAATTTTTAAAAGTAACACACAATCATAAAACTGAAACATATATAAACATTGTATTAAATCAACTGTGCCTCTTTCAATCTCTTCATGCACACGTCAACATACAACTTTCTGAACTCAAGATTCATCTTCTTCATTCTAATGTGATTTTTCTATTTTTTCTACCTTAGCAATTGCTTGCCTTCCGTCCTATTATAAATTATATCTTAATGTACCAGATCCTACGGCAGCACACCACTACACTGACCTGTTAAATGGCCTACTTGGTTTCGAAACCAACCAGTTTACAGCAAGATCAATGGACAATCTGTACTGACTAAATGCCTTCATTTGACCTGGTTTTACCAGAATTCCCTCAATGAATATCTGTAATGCAAATTAACGATGTACGGTAATTCTTAAATAACTATTTTGCATCACATATCTTCATAATAAAACAAAAAAAATCTGATGTTATCAATGATATTTAAGACACCAGACTTTTTTTTCCTTCAACAAAGGGGTGCTTTGATGAAGGAGAAGGAAAGAGACACGTAGAGAGGGCAGGGTGGCAAGAGGTTATTTGAGTTGGGGATTCAAATGTAGGATAAAGATTGACAAAACCTATGTTACTCTTCCAGAGCAAGAGGGCTGAATGGTCTATTCCAATGCTTCAAATTGCATGCTTTAACTTGGTTACCTTGTTCTTTCTACCGATCTATTTAATTTTTTTTTAAAAGAGCAACACAGCACGGGAAACAGGCCCTTCGGCCCGACGAGCCCGCGCCGCCGTCATAACTATATAGTAGCAAATCCATTATCCTATTTTATTATTCCTATATAATAATATATATTATTCCTAATATGGAAAATTCTCACTATAGGGACAATTTGTTTCCCAATCAGCCTAAGAGCGAATTTTTGGGTTGTGGGAGGAAACCGGAGTGCCCGGAGAAAACCCACGCAACCACGGGGAGAACGCGCAAACTCCCGCAGACACCGGCCCAATTCCAAGTGTCTGCACAGCCACATCGATAGTCTCTGAGCTGTCATGGTGCCCTTCAGCTGGTCCACATAAAGCACTCATTTACGACATGAGGTACCAGGCAACCCGTGAATCAACATCCAAGAGCTGTACCCGCACCATCCAAGAGCTGTACCCGCACCATTTATTTTCTGACTATGAGAAGCAGCTTGTGACTTTGGCTCAAGAGCTAATAGATTAGAAAACCGAAGAGATAAATCTGAAGTGCAATTTCCTTTTGATTTATATCCGATGACAAAGCTATGAATCAGATTCTACACTCATGGGTATTCTGTGGAAGTGACAAATAGAAGAACTATCTATTACAGGCATAGGATTTTGTTCTCTGACAAGTAATTAATAAAATATAAAAGTGTATGCTTCAAGCCACTGTTTTAACTCACCAATGGATTAGTTGTTAAAAATAAAGAAATGTACAAGTAGTTTGAGACATGAGACGCAAAGGCCCTTGATCGAAACTTTTGTTAGTATGAGCATATCTCAATGAAATCGTTGAAATATTCTATATTATATCCAGTCTCTTTTACAAAAATCTATTGAAGTGTGATGACAAGCCACATCATGAATATTCTTTCTGTAACATTGGATATCAAATATTGCAGTGTTAATTCAGCCTAGTTGTGACACTAGTTTAAAAAATAAATAAATTTAAATGTACACAAATAAACTTTGATTTGGAGCCTATGCAAGTTGATTTATTTCAGGAGCTAATACAAAATAACCCCAAATGACATCAGAAGAAGTCATGAAATGTTTTCACTTTTGTTACCTATCTTAGCAAATTGTTGACATGTGACATCAAGTTTGAGGATGTCTGTATGAAACCTTGCCTCAATACTTCCTGCCTTCGCCCAACTTCGTCATAGTCAAGCAACCCGTCACAATTCACTGTTCAGTATTATAAGTATTCGTGATCACTGTAGAACCACATCTTAGCATGGGTCATTAAGAAGGGTGGTGAGGTCTTCAGTATTAAAATCCATTCCTTCCAGTTGCAGTTTAATCGTGAAATATTTTTCTTACAGTTAGATGGATTGGATGTTTGAAGGCGCAAGTATTGTGATTTACTGAGAAAGCCAGGTTCAGTTGAGATTACTGTAGAAAGTTTCACTGACTCTGTGTCAGAACGTACATGACGAAGTGCGAGCCAATTACTGACTGCACAAGTATCAGCAATAGCAAGGTGGTATCACCAGTTCGATCAATGGTTACTTGACAAACAAGGTGCCGACACAAATCGCAGTCAAGTGCAAGAATAAAGCAGCTAATAGTAATTGAAGTCCTATTGTTTATGATGGGCTGTCCATTATCAATTACATGGACGATTTGTGAAGGAGAAATGTGTTTTCTATTGCTGTCACACGGTCCTAAATATTCAATTCCAAGAAATGTGATCTGTACATCTAGCAGTGACTCTCAGCTACTCATTGTTGTCACAGTGAATTCTTAAGCTCCTTGTCAGCAGAATCAGCCTGAGAGTCACATTCTTCAGAATTCTACCTGTGTAGCAGAAAACTGTTCCGCTCCACTGGGATCTTGGATAAGAATGACAGGCTGTGTTTAAAGTAGAAACACTGCACTGTCAGGTCCTGAATTGCTTCAATTCCCCTGATTTCACGCCAAAACTCTCAGTCATGTGCACTATGGATGGTTAACGAAACAAAGGGAACAATACCTGAAAATTAGGTGTAAAAACAAAGGGTCTATTTCAACACTCTGCAAGTGGATAGATCTTAGGTGAGCTCCAATCACAATAATGGTGAGGCAATTGGTAAATCAGACCACACTACCATCTAGTGGAGGGAGGCTTTTAACTGCACCCAGATAGGAAAAAATAATTTGGCAATTTGAGAAGTTGATAGGTTGATGTTGAATTTCTACCTTCTGATGTTGGTGTGACAAATGGGATTCAAAATCTTTGTCAGTGATAAGTGAATTTAACGTACAGAGAAAAATGCACACGACATTCAAGATTGCTTCAGTATTATAAATAAAACAGCAGCAGTCTTTGGCTTTTCTCATGAGTCAGAAGTTACACAGTTTTATGATATGTCTTCACTGTGTACAATGCGTAATCAAGGCCATAAATTTTGCAAGAACTAAGTCACTCATGAAGTTTTATAGCAGTATTCTGGGAGCTTTACCAGTGCTTTTGGATCAAGCTGTAAAACTCGTCCAGTGGCATTCATAGAAAAATTTTGATCAGGCCATGATGTGGGTGTATGGTAGTAGTTGAGATGGAGAGAGTGTGGGAAGAGGGTTTTATTTTTCCATGATTATTGGCTCTAATGAAGGTAGTACTGTGGCTTGAGAATTCATTCCATTAGACCACATCGTCTGAATCAGACCAAGGGAAAGAGTCGTGTGTACACTTGTTGTGGGAGCTTGAAGCCACTCCCCACGGCTGTTCCACCATAGTCTCCACTTCACAGCTGGCACTGCTGCCCCTGAGGAAGAGGAACATGCAACCCCAATTGCTTTGGGGCTCATGACCCTCTGTTTCAGAATCTCTAATTTAGGCAGTCACTTCACCATTATAACATGTAGGGAGATACAGTGAGAAGAGAGCCAGAGGAATTCTGTGTGGCACATGAAGCTATGGACTGAGGTAACCACTGTTTACCCATTATACCTGCAAAATATAGAGTCTTTATTTTCCTGTACATTCCCTTTCCAATGTGTATAACTTAATGAGAAGGGCTCTGGCTCTTGGAACGTCCCTTTTCTGAGTAGTGGAAAAGGCAGCAGGTGGAAAATGACAAGTGTGAAGAAAGCTGCAAAGTTGAGATCCGTGCATAAATCCCTGAGTGGAAAATCAAGCTCACCTGATGAAGGAGCAGCACTCCAAAAGTTCATGATACCAAATAAACCTGTTGGGTTTTATCTGAGATTTCTTACAGTAGAACATAGAACATAACAGCACAGAACAGGCCCTTCGGCCTTCGATGTTGCACCGACCAATATAAAAAGCAATACCCTCCAAACTAAACCATTCCCTTCTCTTCCATATACTTATCAACTAACCTCTTAAACGCCACCAAACTTGGCGCATCTACAACTGCTGCAGGCAGGGCATTCCACTCCCGAACCACCCTTTGGGTAAAGAACCTACCTCTGATATCCGTCCTATAACTATCACCCCTTAATTTAAAGCTGTGTCCCCTCGTGCTAGCTTTCTCCATCCTAGGAAAAAGGCTATCACTGTCCACCCTATCTAAACCTCTAATCATCTTATATGTTTCGATCAGGTCCCCTCTTAGCCTCCTCCTTTCTAACGAAAACAACCTCAAATCCCTCAGCCTCTCCTCATAAGACCTGCCCTCCATACCAGGCAACATCCTGGTAAACCTCCTCTGTACCCTCTCCAATGCCTCCACATCTTTCTTATAATGTGGGGACCAGAACTGCACACAATACTCCAAGTGCGGCCGCACTAGAGTTTTGTACAGTTGCAACATGACGTTGTGGCTCCGAAATTCAATCCCCCTACCAATAAAAGCTAAGACTCCATATGCCTTCTTAACAACCTTATCGACTTGACTGCCTACTTTCAGGGATCTATGCACAAATACACCAAGATCCCTCTGTTCATCAACACTATTAAGAATGCTACCATTAGCCCTATACTCTACACATTTATTATTCCTGCCAAGGAATAGTGCCCACCCTAGTCCAACACTGGCATCTCCACATCATAAAGTCCCTCAGAACTGAGGAAGCTTTGCTTACATTCTGTTTCAATGTGTTCTGAAATGGCTGATAAGTCATTATCACTGAACTGCCCTGGACTTTGAGTATCCTTTGAAGGCAACACTGGTGGTACTTCTCCACTGCTTTAAGATGCCTGCTGTGGGTCATCAAAGTCTCCCAAAAATATAGAAGCTTTAGGGCATTGCTGCTGCCAGGAAATGACAACATTAGTGTTGGGCTTGAGATTCTAGTCCTGAAATGCTCTCTTTCTCTTAGTAAAGTAGGATTTGACAGACTGCTCTAAAATCTAATGAAACTAAAAAAAAAAGCAGAAACAATAGTAAGGTGAATAGTGACCAACTGATCTGGACAATGAAACGATTTCATCACAAACTTGGCCGTACACCAAAAATGATAACGCGCACAAATTGTTCTATCTTAACAATTAACTAATCAAAAAGAGAATATTAAATGCTGTACTTAACATATCAGATAACTTTATTTCCCCTGGCAAAAATTGCAATCTAAGCTTGATCAAAGATTTTTAATTAAAAATGTCAAGCATACCTCGTAAGAGCAATGATGAGATTTTCGATCCATTCACTGGTTGAGAAAACTGTGACACTGGTATCCTTAAGAATATTATAGAGTTGTAGAGCAATAGACAAGAAAGATTTGTTTTCATGTGAATAAGCAATTTTGAGTTGCCTTTGATATTTTAAGAAAAACACTACTGTGGCCTTGCCACACCATAAATTATTCACCAGGAAAAGGCTTCAAACATGATATTCCTTTTTCAGGAGAATCCTTTCAGAGCAAAATTGACATAATGCAACATCAGACATACGTAACCCGTTTTTGAAATTAAAATAGTCTGTTCACTGCATTCCTCGCATCAAAATTCAATGCCAACCCGACTCCAAGTTGCTTGTGTTTTTTTAAAGCTGAGCACTTCAGAAGATTGTTGTGAGTCTATCACCGGCTCAGATTTCCTGACCCTCTGAGATCTGGCCTGTCCAGCAACCAAACTTTGCTTCTGTTTCATAGCAGGGTTGTTGTGCTATCCTGGCTCCATTACTTTGAGAACCTGGTGTCACCGTTCTCACGTAAACATGTACCTTGCACCAACAAATCCACCTCTCGTCCTCATTACCCCAAACCTCTAAACTGAAAAAAAATGTGCATCTGAATTTCTGGACCTGTACATGCTATTTTCAAAATATTTTATCATTTGAAATTTGTAGCCCGTTTTAGAACTAGTTCAAGAACTTCTTTTTGATGTTGTTCTCTGTTTCAAGATAATACAAGAGCTATAGTGTTATCTTTGTTGAAGCTAGGATTGAGATAATAGATTGGTAGAATGCTGAAAAGGCATAATCATGTCAAAGCGATCAGTTATTTAACCTGGAGAGCTACATTTCATGGTCTGATAATTAATGAGCTTCAAAGAGGAATAAGATTAATAAAAAAATTGAGTAATAGATGTGCAAAGCCAAAGTCCGAACTGTCGATCAATGAGTTGAGCGCCATATCCTGCTCTTGCGAGGGTGTCCTTCAATGTCCGAAGGTGTCTGTTGCGATCCTTCTCATCTGAGCAGATCCTGTGTGTATGGAGGGTTGGCTGTAGGGGATGGCTTCTTTACCGTGTTTGGAATGGAAGCTGGAGATTTACTTTTACATGTTACAGTAACAGCCAAATCATTAGTTCTTCATTGACTATTAGAGCCATAATTTAATTAGAGTGACAATCAGTAAGAACTCTAAACACCAGGTTAAAGTCCAAAAGGTTCATTTGACAGCACTTGCTTCCAGCTCCTTCATCAGGTCAGTGCGGATTTGTGTTCACAAACTGGGTATTTAAGCGTACAAACTCAATTTACAAGATAATGGTTGGAATGTGAGTCTCTACAGGTAATCAAATCTTAAAGGTACAGACAATGTGAATGGAGAGAGGGCCAAGCACAGGTTAAAAAGGTGTGTATTGTCTCCAGCCAGGACAGTTAGTGAGATTGTGTAAGCCCAGGCAAGTCATAGGGGTTACAGACAGTGTTAATGAGCCCAGAATCCTAGTTGAAGCCGTCCTCATCTGTGCAGAACTTGGCTATCAGTTTCTGTGTGTTGTCGCGTGTCATGAAGGCTGCCTTGGAGAACGCTTACCCGAGGATCAGACACCGAATGTCCATGACTGCTGAAGTTTCCCCCGACTGTCAGGGAGCACTCCTGCTTGGTGATTGTCGAGTGGTGTTCATTCATTTGTTGTCTTGGTGTCTGCATGTTTTCCCCAATGTACTAAGCCTCAGGACATCTCCTGCAGCGGATCAGGTAGACAACTGATTTGCAAGAGTTTATTCTGTGTACCTGGTGGTTAGTTTTCTCGTGAGATGATGGCATCCATGTCGATGATCCAACACGTCTTGTAGAATTTGCTGTGACAGGATTGTGTGTGAAATGGTCATAGTTCTCCTGAAGGCTGGGTAGTTTGCTGTGCTCTGTTTGAGGTTGTGCAGTTGTTTGAAGGCAAGAAGTAGGGATGTGGGGTTGACCTTGGCATGATGTTCATCTTCATCAATGACAAGTTGAAGGCTCCGGAGAAGACGCCATAGCTTCTCCGCTCTGGGGAAGTAGTGGATAACAAAGGATACTCTGTCCACCGTGTCCCATGTTTGTCTTCTGAGGAGATTGGTGCGGTTTTTAGTTTTGGCACATGGGAAGTGTCAAGCGATGAGTTGAGCACCATATCCTATTCTTATGAGCGTGTCCTTCAGCATCTGTAGGTATCTGTTGTGATCCTCCTCATCTGAGCTGATCCTGTGTATTTGGAGAGGTTGTCCATAGGAGATGGCTTCTTGAACATGTTTAGGGTGGAAGCTGGAGAAATGGAGCATTGTGAGGTTATCTGTGGGCTTGCTGTACAGTCAAGTGCTGAGGTGACCGTCCTTGATGAAGATGCATGTCTCCAAGAATGAAGTGTGTCCGGAATCAGTTGCATTCTTGGCACACTCATTTCCATCAAGAACGGTCACCTCAGCACTTCACGTTACCACAAGCCCACGGATAACTTCGCGATGCTCCACTTCTCCAGCTTCCATCCTAAACACGCTTATGAAGCTATCCCTGACGGACAGGCCCTCCTTATACACAGGATCTGTTCAGATGAGAAAGATCGCAACAGACAACTCTAGATGCTGAAAGATGCCCTCATCAGAACAGGATATGACGTTCAACTTGATCGACAGTTCTGATGTGCCGCACTGAACACCACAGAAGACGAACACGGGACATGGTGGACAGAGTACCCTTTGTTGTCCAGGATTCCCTGAAGTGGAGAAGCTATGACGTTTTCTTCAACGTGTCATTGATGAAGACGAACATCTCACCAAGGCCATCCGTACACCGCTACTACTTGCCTTCAAACAACTGTACAACCTCAAACAGACTATTGTCTGCAGCAAACTACCCAGCCTTCAGGAGAACAGTGATCACAATACCACACAACCCTGCCACAGCAACCTCTAAGATGTGCTGGATCATCGCCACGGATGCCATCATATCACGTGAGAACACCATCCACCAGGTACATGGCACATACTCTTGTGACTTGGCCAATGTTGTCTCCCTGATACACTGCAGGAAAGGATGTCCGAGACTTGGTACATTGGGGAGACCATGCAGACATGATGACAATGAATGAACACTGCTCAACAATTACTAGGCAAGAGTGTTCTCCCCCTGTTGGGGAATACTTCAGCAGTCACGGGCATTCAGTCTTTGGTCTTTGGGGTAAACACTCTCAAGGCAGTTTTCACAACACACGACAATACACTGTGCTTAATCCAATCCAGCGCCAGCATCTCTACATTGTGACAATCAATGGCACGTTGCTATTCCATATTGACTTAAAAGTGCCTGTCTTGACTGATCTTTCTGACTCAGTGAGATTCAGGCAGGGCAGCGTGTTCCTGCTGCAGTGGCCAAGAGTCAAAGGAGTAGAGTGAAGAAGGACACATAGTATTTTTACTGTGCTAGCTGCCTTAATTCAGTGATATCAATGTCCCATTGAAAATAAGGGGCAGACAGAAGGTAATTGTTGGAGGAGTTGGGTTGGGGATGGGGAGTGGGAGCCAGACGTGGGTGGGAATTAGCGGGGGTGGGTGGTGATAAGTGTAGGGGGATCAGGTTGAGCGTAGAGGAAGTTTGAGGGACAGACTGGGAGCATTGGAAGAATGGTGGGGGGTGGGTGGGGTGGTGGAGAATCCCATGCAGGTTGAAGTTCAGGGTGAGGGGGATGGTGATGCTCAGTTGGGATGAGTGGATCATTTTCCTTGTGCTTTAGAGTTGTGTGGGCCTAAGCTGGGGTATTTAAAATAGCTATGCTGAAGTTTTTATTTTTTCTAGCTCTTTCAAAGTAACTTTTTATGTAATGTTGGCTTGTTCAAAGTTAGTGATTTAACTCGCTCTGTCAGATTATTCTCAGTGCAACGTAATTGCCCAGGGGAAGTGCTTTTGAACACTAATTTGGGAACCACCGAGAGGGATTCCCAAGATCATTTTTGGGGTAACCCCAAATCTGACACTTGGAAGGCAGAAGGTCATGGGCCTTAATGTCTACCACCAGATAGATAAGTTTGAATTGTTTTTACTTGTGGAATTGAGAAGAACAGAAAACCCAAATCCTTACCAGCCACTACTTCCGCTCCTTCCAATTTGCCCAATGACAACATTGTAGGCAGACATTCTTGGCACTTGCCAAGATGAGAAAATCCACTCTGGAACTAGAATTAGTGGCTGTAGCTTACCAGTAACAAATCTCTAATAATTACAGCACAACTTGCATTCCATTTAAATACAATTGCCTTGAGATAAAGGTTAACATGCATTTAGGTTTTGGATTGCTTTTTGTATCCGTTCAATAACTTTTAGTATTTGTGTTGCAGGGAAATGCAACTCTGAATGTCTTGCCATTAAGACAATTATTTGGGTTTGTCTTTCAGAATAAGTGTCAGTGATCTCTAATCAGAGAATGAACCCGTTGTTCCAACTCTGTCTCTAATATATAACGAATGACTAACCATGTCATAAGGCTACCCCCAATTTCAAGCACACACATTTTTGCTGAATCATGTCTCCTGCAGTACCATATTAGGTGACCTGTAAATGTCCATGTGGGGGACCTTTATAAACATTTCTTAAACATACTTGTCGTGATAACAAAAAATTTCAAATTGTCAGACATGACCTACACTTTACAGATTGATGCCGATTTTCGTGAAAAGCTGGGTACTATTGGTTTTTCACCACTCTGTATCTGATGATAGATTCAAGTGGCTTCCCCACAATGATCCCATTTCCTGATGTTGCTGTCAGCAACTTGTTCATGAAGATATGCTTAAAAAAAAAAGTTGGCTTTGGAACTCTCAAATTTTTGCTCAAGCTATATTAGTTGCTTCCATCTCTGCTTAATGGAGCTTACAATTTACCGTGCAATTTAAGATGCAGCATTGCTTTTACTTAGAAATTTGAAATGCAAAACTCTTTGCAATGCTAAAAGCCCTATCTGAAAATGAAATATTCAAATCATACCACTCTCACTTTTAAATGCATAGCTCATTTATGGCTACTTAGTAACAGAAGTAATTATAGTATCTATTTTAGGAATATTCATTGTAAATTGCTGTACTTTACATAAGGAGCATCTTAATGGTTGTTATTTTGAGAAAACTGTGTGGACTAGATGATTAGAGAACCATATTTTTTGCATGTTGCACCCCAGATTCCGTTAATTTAAATAATTGTTTTTCAAAAATCATACACTTGAAACTAAGGTGGAGTCAGAAAGAATAAGTAAGGATAAACTGTTTCTAATGGCTGAAGAGATGTTAATTAAAGGGTTATAGATTTGAGATGAATGTCAAAATAAAGGCAACTTGAGGAAATGAACAGGGGAGTGGGAATAAATTGATTTTTCCTTGAAAGATCCACTACACATTTGAAAATGATGAGCTGTATTTTTTTGGTAAAAGTCAATAAGTTATGTATTTTCCCAATTTGCAGATAACAAACATTGGAGTGACGTCCCTATACATTAGTCTTCATACAATTATACAATGTTATAATTCTGAAATTGGATTGGACAAGCCATATGAATGCTGAACTACGAGAGCAGTTCTGAGGCTCAGTCTATGCCAGATAACTCACCTCTTGGCTCCCCAAAGCTTGTCCATATCTACAAGGCACTATTCAGGAGTGTGGAACAAAAATACTCTCCATTTGCATGCAGCTTCACCAAAACTCAAGAAGCTTGATATGATCTAAGTCAAAGCAGCCAACTCTATTAGCACCCCATCTACAAACATTCACTCCCTCAATCACTAATGTATGTGGACACATCTATAAGATGCATAGACTTCTTAGAAAACATCTTCCAAACCTATGACCACGACCATCTGGAAAGACAAGGGCAGCAAAGACATGGGAATAACACCTCCTGGAAGTTCCCCTCCATCCTGACGTGAAAATATGTGGCCATTCTTTCATTGTCGCTGAGTCAGCATCCTGAACATTCCTCACTAAAAGCAAAGCAGATGTACCTACCTCATGTGAACTGCAGCAGTTCAAGATCTCCCTTCTTAAGGGGAATTGGGGATGGGTAACAAAGGCTGGCTTGGTCAGTGGTGCACATCCCATAAATGTATTTTAAAAAATACACATTCAGTGATTGAAATATTTTGCATGAAATATGAATAAGTTGAACTTTTGAATCAAGTGGGAAGAGTCCACAAGAAAACTTTATCATTGTGCATAATGCTAAAATAGGGATGATTGCAGCAAACATCTTACTGACTAATCATTCCAAATAAGAAATATTTCATGCTCAATAAAGTACGCCAAAAATAGTGGATTAGTTTTATACAAATATGCATCACAAGGCAAATAGCAGTTTGAATTGAATATCACTGCTTAAATCAATGCTTACACTTTTGTCATGTTCCTCAGAAAGAGAGAGAAAGTGCAAAACCCTTTAATCTGAGAAGGAAAACAGATAATATCTGGCAGGAGGAATCTGAGAGTCTGAATGCAAGGTCAAGCTTTTTCAAAAGCTTTTGAAGAGATTTGTGAAAAGACATGGGCTAAGGAAGACAGAAAGAGAGTTTCAGAGAGCAGGGACTCTAACTGGAGAAATTTGGTTAGGGAAATGTTTAATAGTCTGAACTAAAGCTGACATGAGATGGTTTGGCATATTGGCAGTAGAGGGGATTGAACTGAGAGAAAGGTGTTCTGGTCAACAAAACATTCAGGAGTACTTCCAGATTGAAGGTCAAACTGTGCAATAAAGTTTGTCACTTTCCCACTGGGCTTGGGATGCTCATCAGGAAACTGGCTGGATGAAACTGGGATCACAGAAATACTGACATAAGGGAAATAATTTAAGTTTCGTTTTGAGAGTGCACAGCTTGGTATGGACATTTGTTAATCTAGTTCAAAGCAGAAAGTAAAGTGTAGTGATAATCAGTGGATCTTAACAAAATCAATTGATGTTCCACTACCAGGCAATATAGATTGCTGGAAACTGTGGCCTGATCTACACCCATCCTGCTCTTCCTTTCAGTCAACTCCACCAAAACAGCAAATCAGATAGGGTCTATTTTCATACCACTAGCCCCACTGGATTTCCACCTAGCAGTGCAAGGCAACATCAAATTCAAAATCTCCAAGCAAGGTGTGTTCTTTCTGTGATTGTTCAGAGGGTAAAAATCCAATACAAAATCGAAATTCAAACTGATCTTGTGTGACAATATCCCAACATTCAGGCTGTGCTTGTAAATACAAAGGAGGTCCTCTTTTGGGTTTGTGACTCAGAGCTCACAATCAGATGAAGATCTTGACTCTGCAGTGTGTTTGGAGCAGCAATGAGACATTGATTTTTTTTGGAGGAGATTGGCTAATTAGTGCCCAGAGGGCATCCTTGCTGTCTAATTAACAAAGTCAAGCAGTCTCAGGAAGCTGAAAGCCAAAGTGCCTCAGCACTCGTAACAACTTAGAAATTTTAAAATGTCAGTCCATCATTGTGAAGAGGTGACTACTTTACAGGGAAGCCTGAGACTCCAGGCATGGCTCGCGAAATATGACCGGTATGGGGAGAGGACGCAAAAGTGATTCTACATTACTGGCACCCTCAGCCTATTATTGGCAAACCACCTTGCCATGCTCCTGACACAATGGGGACACCACAAACCATCTGGAAAATGTTCACTTCTCCTTGAACCATAGCCTTAATTGAATGTGTGGTCCTCTACTTCATGGCAAATTCCTCACCTGATCCGGCCTCCAGTTAATAATTGAGAGTCAGCACCATGGTGGGGGGTACAGTCAGCAGCCAGGTTCAGGAAATTCTTTGGTTGCTTGCTTCCATTCTCACTCCATTTTGGGGTCAAAACCCTGCCGCAAATATGAATAAGAATCAAACGTGAGGTGAAAACATGGCTGCAGGGTTGTGATCACAAAGGTAAAAATTTCAAAACAGAATGAGTCACCAGGTGAAACTGTAAAAGAGTACAAAGAGGAGAAATACCTGACGTGTTTTAACAGGAAATTTAAAGAACCTTGCTTCACGTACATGTAAGATGCTTTACCTGACAAGTTACAGTGATATTAATGATTTCAGAGTACCCACATGACTAATATTGATAGGATGTCATCCCTCAAGGTAACCTGAGTGGAATGCTAGTTCAAAGCTGAGATCACAGGAACAATTCAGGGACATTGACTCCACATGGTGCTTGCACGTCTTTTGCGGCCCCTTATTAAATTACTCGAGATTAGAAAGATAGAATTGATTGGAAAGCATGCTTTGCAAAGCCACATGCAAGGTCTCTGATGAACCTATTAATTGTACGAGGTTACATTAATGATGGGATAAATGATGTGCAGGAAAGCAATTTTGCACATGAAAATTTTATTTGCTTCTGAAAGTATATTTCGAAGCATCTTCAAAGAGATCAGAAAGCTTAAAAATACATTGTCAAAATATGCAGTAATTTATACAATGATAGACATTTTTTTACCGTGCTGCTACTTTCCCATTGAGATGACAAGGACCAGATTCCCAGGCCTCTGCGGTGAAATGATGGCAGGTGGCTAAAGAAATGGGTGACACAAAAGGATTAAGGGATTCCTGTTCTCATTCCCATTACTGGCTGTTTGTAGAGGCACAGGAAAGGGATATGGGTTGCAAACCCCGATGCAGTCACCATGACCTTGGTAACTTCATTCCAAGGGCGGGCATTTCAGACACCCACAAGTTTGGTGGAGGTGGGCCAGTTTTTGAAAGCCAGATGTCATGAATCATGGTGGATCTCCAAGTTGGAGTCAAAAAGGTGTTTCCAATTCTCATGTCATCATATGGTGCTGTATGATGAGTTAAATATGTTTTAATACAGTGATTGATGATGGGACACTTCTTAAAAGGTAAGTGACCATTAAATTGATTAGCATTGTGGAAGTGAAAATGTCTTCAGATATATTTAAGTATATTAGAGTATATTATCCACTGTTTTGCATTGAACAATATTGACGCTAGATTTGACAATGTCAGTTTGTGCAGTTGATCTGATCTATTCATTGAATGACAGCCATGATAGATCTGAGTGGTATTATTCATTTATCCTCTTTGCACCTGTCTGTAAAGATAAAAGTATTGTGATTTGTTTCCCTCTTTATAGATATTTCCATGTTTTTGAACCACTGCCCCCTCACCCCAATTTTCCTATGATCCAATTTTCTGTTAATAATCATATGCCAAATGCAAGAAAGAATGGATTTAAAATGGGTTAGTTCATTGCACATGTTCAAAATGTGAAAGGAGGTTCACAATTTATCTCCTGCACTTGGATAACAAAAAGAGCGACAGAAAAAATATGCTTTTGCAACACAGAGACCGTAGAGAAAATAAATATTGAGTTCGAGTCCAGAATTGAAATCCCATGAAATATTGCTTTGTGGAGGCTGGCAGCTTTTGTAGAATTCATTTTTCCAGTGGTTTGGATTTCGTAAAATGAGGCATAAGGAGATGAATCAATTTTGTAGGGCAAGGCACCGAACTTTGAACAGAAGCAACCTTGTTGGAGTGAAGTGTTCAGCCTGGATAGCATTCCTTCACTGTGAGGCTGCTAGTTGGAAGGTAAACAGCAGACTGACTTTTTCAGTTCAAGTAATAATACTTGTTCCATAAATCAAAAGCACGCATCAAATGACTCCCACTTCTTCTTGGACTAAAAATGTGCATCTGCCCCGTCTGGATTCCAATAACTGTCAAATGTCTCAACCATTAGACACCGAGAGTAAGATCGTGAGGCCTTTGTCTTTGCAGATGATCCTTCTGGCCAGCTGGGTTATTCAAATCCAGATGATCTCTCTTTGAAGTTGGGCTTTACAACCCACAGGAAGCCATCAGTGGCTCTTCCGAGATAATAATGTGTGGGTATTCCTAAAACTCACAAGTGGCTTCTTTTATTCCAGAGTCATACATACTGTTTCAGCCATTTCAAAGGCTTTTGTTTTGTTTCCATTTTAAACAAAAATTGTGATGAGCATATTTGTGTATATACGTGTGTAAAAATATACAATGTACCTAACATAATCCTCACACAACTCAGACATTTAAGGAGTAAGTTGTAATTTTTTCTCAAATTTTTCACCCCCACAAAATGGTTCCCAACGTTCTGCCTTTGAGGCATCTTCAATAAATGTTTCCAACCATCTTCTATCCCAGTCTCTGGAGCACCACAAACCTGTCTATTAAATTGCCAGTTACCAACTCACTTTGACACTTCACTGTCTATTAATCCTGAATGGTGAATCTGAATTATTGTTTCATCTTTTCGTTGTCTCCCAATACACTCCCTCACCTCTCCACCCATTCCCCCATAGCCCTTACATTCTGTCTCCATGCTACCTCATATCCTAATCTCACCTTGTACCTCCGTAACCACTCACCCCATAATTATTATTGTCCAATGTCAGGAGCCATGTGGAGAAACAAAAACTTCTAACACTCAAACAGCTCTCACTCAATCACAGGTAACACTGAAAAACTCCTATTCGTGAAACCCATTTAATGATTTTACATCACTGTGTTCAATCTATTATTTAAAAAAAAGTTCAATTCAGTTGTCACACCAGAGGGAGGTAATTCTTCAATAACCTCTTTAACTTGTCGATCGAAAGTGAATTCAGTTACCCCCATTGAGATCAGTGCTGTTAGAGCTTTTAAAACCCAACCAAGCACAATGAATGCAGCTGTTATAACAACCCTAGGGAAATGTCAACAAACAGCTCAATCGAAGCTGCAGGAATCAATGCTAATATTTGTTCTAATCTATACCAGAGGCTGTGTCAATTGAATTAATTTAGCAATGGATGTTCTTCACATCTCACCGACACCTTCAGCCTTTTTATGTTTAAAGGGCTGAGGATTTAGACATGATGCTTAAACATGCCTACCTATCCTTCAAAACGTGATTATGGAACCATTGAACACTCGAGCTCAGAAACAGGCCTTTTGGCCCTTCTTGGCTGTGCCGAACCATTTTTCTGCCAAATCCCACTGACCTCTGCCCGGACTGTATCCTTTCGCCTGGACTGTATCCCTCCGCCTGCCTCTCATTCATGCTCCTGTCCCATGCGCCCTAGTCTCCTCTTCCTGCTGGAAAGAAAATGGGATGTACTGGAGATGGAAATAATTGGGGTCGATTCTCCCAAAAAGTGCTAAATTAATGGGAAAACTGTTGTAGATCATTGTTTTTTGAGTGCAGCTTTAGCTTTGAGTCTCCCCTTCTGTGCACAATCAGGAATCTCATTTAAAAACCCAGGGGACTGGGCCTATTTGAGCTGGAGTCTGACTCTGTGCATGCACATTGGGCTTGATCGGTCAGGCTCCCCATTTGCTGACCGGCTTGATCACTGGCCAGACTGGGACCAATGTAGTGCTGTCCCTACAGCACACCACTCTCCCCCGCCCCCCTCCCCGCCCCAAACCCCAATGGCCCAATTATGACCCTCCCAACAATTCCCAGGCCAGCTCCTCCCAGCTCCCCAGTCCTAGAATGCCCCAATGTCTAACCCACCCTCACCAGCAGTGGTGATCCTCTCCCACCCATCTCATGCTGGCAGACCACCCCCTTCCCACTGACCCCTCCCCATGGTTATATCCTCTCTAGGAAGGCAGACCCGCACTCCTCCCTGGCAGACCAACCCCCTCCACCCCCAGCTCACCTCGATCGCCGGCCTCCCTCCAGCCCCCATCAATCCTTACCCTAATCCCAATAATTGCCCTGAGGCCTTGCACACAATAGGCCTAGCCCTCCTGGCACTGCCCAATGTTCAGTGGTCAGTGCAAAGATGCCCCCAGGCATGGGCACTTGGGCAGTGCCAGGAAGCTAAGCCGACTCCTGATTGCTCTCCTGCATTCCAGCCAGGTCTCCCATTAGTTCCCCAAATGTGGGGAGCTAATGTAAACTCTGCTGGAATGAAGTTCTCGTGGGGTGGGAGATTCCATCAAGGCAAGCTCCTTGAGTGCCTTATCCAATGTCAGGAATCATGTGGAAAAACAGAAATAAACTCAAATAAAGCTCTCTCTCAATCACACATAATACTGAAAACTTTCTCTTTGTGAAACCCATTTAATGATTTTAAATCACTTTGAGTTCTATCTGTTATTTAAAAAAACAGTTCCTTGCCAGATGTGATAATGCTGTGTAAAATATATTTAAACTACATAAAAAGAAGATTTAAATGACTTAGCCCTCTTCCTGCTGGTTCCCAGCATGGTCTCGACTGCGATTGTTCTCTGGCTGTGGGGGATATGCAAATCCCGGAAAATGGTCGATGATGCCGTTATCCCAATCGGGCCCACTAGAAAAGTTGTGGTCGCGATGGAAGAATTGGGCCCAGGATTTTTACAAAGGGTTTCCCTCCTATCATTTTTAATGATCACCAGAGTCGACCCAAATATCTTCAGTATTCACGCAAGGAGATGTAAATGTAGTTGTGGAGAACACTGGGATACAGGGTTGCAAACTGGAAAGTATTGAAGTAGATAAGGATGATGTGCTAGATATTCTTGAGGGTTTAAAGTTAGATAAGTCCCCTGGGCCGGACGGGATTTACCCTAGGATTCTCTGGGAGGCGAGAGAGGAGATTGCAGAGCCTCTGGCTCTGATCTTCAGGTCGTCGTCGGTTACGGGTATAGTGCCGGAAGACTGGAGGATAGCGAATGTGGTCCCATTGTTCAAGAAGGGGAAGAGAGACTTTCTGGGGAATTATAGGCCGGTGAGTCTTACTTCTGTTGTGGGCAAAGTATTGGAGAGAATTATTAGGGATAGGATTTATAGTTATTCAGAGAGAAATGAATTGATTGGGGATAGTCAGCATGGTTTTGTGAAGGGTAGGTCGTGCCTTACTAACCTTATTGAGTTTTTTGAAAAAGTGACCAAAGAGGTGGATGGGGGTAAGGCAGTTGATGTGGTATATATGGACTTTAGTAAGGCGTTTGATAAGGTGGCCCATGGAAGACTTCTGCAGAAAATGCAGATGTATGGGATAGAGGGTGATTTAGCTAATTGGGTTAGGAATTGGCTAGCAGATAGAAGACAGAGGGTGGTGGTTGATGGGAGATATTCATCGTGGAGTTCGGTGACAAGTGGTGTACCTCAGGGGTCTGTTTTGGGGCCCCTGCTGTTTGTAATTTTTATAAATGATCTGGATGAGGGTATTGAAGGATGGATTAGTAAATTTGCAGATGACACTAAAGTCGGTGGAGTGCTAGATAGTGAAGAGGGGTGTTATAGTTTGCAGAGAGACTTGGACAAGTTGCAGAGCTGGGCCGAGAGGTGGCAAATGGAGTTTAATGTGGAAAAGTGTGAGGTAATGCACTATGGCAGGAATAATAAATGTGTAGAGTATAGGGCTAATGGTAGGATTCTTAGTAGTCTTGATGAACAGAGGGATCTTGGTGTGTATGTGCATAGATCCCTGAAAGTAGGCAGTCAAGTCGAGAAGGTTGTTAAGAAGGCATATGGAGTCTTAGCTTTTATTGGTAGGGGGATTGAATTTCGGAGCCGCAACGTCATGTTGCAACTGTACAAAACTCTAGTGCGGCCGCACTTGGAGTATTGTGTGCAGTTCTGGTCCCCACATTATAAGAAAGATGTGGAGGCATTGGAGAGGGTACAGAGGAGGTTTACCAGGATGTTGCCTGGTATGGAGGGCAGGTCTTATGAAGAGAGGCTGAGAGATTTGAGGTTGTTTTCGTTGGAAAGAAGGCGGCTAAGAGGAGACCTTCTTTCAATAAGATGATTAGAGGTTTAGATAGAGTGGACAGTGATAGTCTTTTTCCTAGGATGGAGAAAGCTAGCACGAGGGGACGTAGCTTTAAATTAAGGGGTGGTGGTTTTAGGACAGATGTCAGAGGTCGGTTCTTTACCCAGAGGGTGGTAAGGGTATGGAATGCCTTGCCTGCGTCAGTTGTAGATGCGCCAAGTTTGGTGGCGTTTAAGAGGTTAGTAGGTAAGTTTATGGATGAAAAGGGAACGGTTTGGGTTAGAGGGTCACCGCTTGTTCCTAATTGGTCGGCGCAACACCGAAGACCGAAGGGCCTGTTCTGCGCTGTAATGTTCTATGTTCTAAATCTGAGCAAGTCTGGCCCCCTTTCTCCAGCTTGTTTGTCTTTTCATTAGAAAATCATCATTCTGTGACAGTCATGCATGGAGCTATGCACACCTACCCTTAGATGAATTCCAAAAGCTGCAGGTCCCCAGTCCAAATTCTACAACTTCTTTATCTGACTTTGAAGAATAATTGCTGCTTCTAATTTTCTGAGGGCAAAGCAAGAGAGGATTCAGAAGAATCTCATCAAAAAACAACCTGAAGTACTTATTTTCAATGATGTATTCGTTCAAATTGAAATCTTGCTTTTTAAAGAAAAACTGTGATGTATTATTTAATTAGTAATACTGAGCAGAGATACCTGTATGAAATCACTGGGTGCCCCACTCATTGAAAACATATATAGGGAATTAAAGAACATGTCATTCACCAACGTAATTGGACTGAACTGGACTAGATATATAAACAAGAGCAGATCAGAGGTTGGGAATCCTAGGGTGAGTGCTTACATCCAGACTGTCCAGATGAAGGCACAAGTCAACAATTCAATACTTCCTACTTGCTTGGATGAGTGCAGTTCCTATAACACTCAAGAAGCACCCAGGACAAAACAGCCTACTTGCTTAGTACCCCATTCACAAACGTTCACTTGCTCAACCAATGATGCACAGTGCAATAGTGTCCACTATCCATAAGAAGCACTACAGGAACTCACCAGGTATCCTTGGACAATACCTTCCAAACACACCATCACTACCATCTGGAAGGGCAAGGGGAGCAGATTCCTGACTTCATGACCACCTGCAAGTTCCCTTCTGAGTCGCTCAGCAATTTGATTTGGAAATCTATCCCTGTTCCTTCATTGGGTCAAAATCCTGGAATTTCCTCGATAACAGCACTATGGTTCTACCTGACTGCAGCAGTTCAAGAAGGCAGCTGACAACTACCTTCCCAAGGGCAATGAGGACTGGGCAATAAATGCTGCCCTAAGTAGCATCTCCAAAATAAAAAGAAAGATGGAATGTCAATAACTATCTTAGATGGGGAAAAATTAATTCACAGTATAAGAGTTCAGCTCTTCTTAGGCAATGATAACAGTATGAAGTCTCACAACATCAGATTGAAGTGCAACAGGTTTATTTGGTACCACGAGCTTTCAGAGGGCTGTTCCTTCATCAGATAAGTCACAGTTTTCCAAAAACCCGTGATACCAGATAAACCTGGTGGACTTTAACCTGGTGTTTTGAGACTTCTTACTGTGCCCACCCCAGTCCAATGCCAGCATCTCCACATCATGGGCAATAACAACTGAGAATTGCGAGGCTGAGAGCAAAAAAGAAATTGTTATGCTCGAAATTATATCTTCGACATAACAGCAATTTGGCCAGACTGATTGAAGAGTACCAGTGTGGAAAATGTACTTTTTCTACACATCTCAGCACAATCAAGACCCCAGCCCATTGAATGGATATCAGATTGTTTGTTTGGTGTGGAACTAGTGCTACAGTTGCAATCCTAAAATGCAATTTGCGCAAAATGAAAATGGAGAAAACTACACAGCCAACAAAAACCCTGTGAAAATATGTGCTTTAAAATAAGTTCAAGTGTTTCTCACCCCGACTGCACATTTGTAAATACTCATACTAAATGGAGCCTGACAGGAATGAAAGATGGTGCTGCAAATGTGATATGATGTTGCTGTACAGTGTAAGTGGTACAAGATAAAAGGAAGGTATAAAGCACTAAAACATAAAGGAAGAAATATAAATTCATAGAAGTTCTCATGAAGCAGAAGCATCTTTTATGAATGTTTCAGTACTGTGCAATGAACTTCAGATACAACGGTCATCAAGCAATCCCGAAGATTAAGCATTTATGAGATGAAAAGCATGCTTCTTTTGTTGAAATTGACAGGAAGGCTGGGAAAGCTGTGAAGTTCTGTGTGATGGAATAAATAGTCAATAAAAGATATTTTTCCAGGATGTTTCTATTTCAGAATTCATTGCAAGTAAGCATTGATACATCATAGGTTGGATTTTCCATCCCTATGTTGGTTAAACTCACCCCAGACCAATCAACAGCCCAGGCACCCAAGGTTCTTTCAACAGGATCGGATGATCAAAGTGGAAGGCAGGGCCTGGAATTTCAGCCGATAGACTTTCCATTATGCAAGGACCAGCTCACAAATGATAACTAAAGGAAACTGAAAGCTGTAATGTATGGCTCTATTCACTCGGAACATTCCGAATGGCAAAGCAACATGCAGTATGCTGGAAACTTGTGTAGAATATGTGCACAGGCTTTTTAAAGCCCCAATATTTATTTACTTTTGATAACCTTTTCTGAATGGAGGCTGCAACATCAGTAATGATAGTGTGTTCTAGTTCAGGCTGAAGTTGTGTGATAACATTCCATTTTTATGTGTGTGTTGTAATCAGGAACCACGGATAGTGATAGCAGAGGTTCTCTCGTTCTTCCAAATCTCTCTCATCTTTCTCACTTTTACTGCCTGTCATTGGCATATTAGCATGTCTGCACTAAATGAAGTTTGAGCAGCTTTGGCTTCGAGTTAATGAGCTGGAGGCTGAATTACAGATGCAGTGACACATCAATGTGATAGTGTGCTACTGCTTTGATGATATCTGCAGGCACAAGGTATGTCTGGCAAATATTTCGCTCAGTTGTTGGGAGAGCTGAATAATTGTTCAATTTAGCCATGTAATGTTTGTTTAGGATAGAGTTTGTGAATTTTGATTAAAGATGGAGATATTCCCCTAGGGTTTTGATTAATGAAAGGTTGGTTTAGGCATGCAGGGTCATGTGATGGTTCATGGGAGGAGTTGTTTCTGTAGCAGAGAAACAGCTTTTCAGTTCTGGCTGGGAATTGCTTAAAGACTGAAACCTGCAAGACTGTGTATACGCAGCAAATGTATTAATGGGTATGATCTATATTTAAAGTGGCAGTGTAAGGCTGTAAACAAAATGTGGCTTATTTGGAACTGAAATAATGATAAGTTAGAAACTAAAGTTGTTTCATTTCTCAAATATTGTTGAAGTATGAATAGTTAAATTGCTTTATTAGTTAAATAAAGTTTTATTGCAAAATATCCCTCATCTGTCAGTGGAATTATTCCAAAGCATCCTATCTTCATAGTTATGCCAAAATAGATGAATTATTGGAGTCTAGTCTGACAATATATTTTGGGGTTCTGGTCCAGAAACCTAACATCAAGAAGGGGCAAAGTTATTTGGATGACTTGTAAATGGAGTGTTGTCAGAGTGATTGACACCATTCTCTACTACAAAGACTGAGATTCCAAAAGGCTGTCTTAACATATCCAGTGCAAGGTTTATGACACCTGATTGAGGCTCAAGGGGAATTTCCAGCAGGAGGAGGAGGACCGAGTTGTCATGGTCCACCTAAGTCCTAATGATATAGGTGGGACAAAGAAGCATGTTCTTTGTCAACGTTGTTAACAGCAGTGTTGGTCACCTTATTTAAGGAAATACGTAAATACATTGGAAGCAGTTCAGAGAAGGTTTATCAGACCAAGACTTGGAATGGTTTAATTATCTTATGAAGAAAGGTTGACAGTCTTGACTTGTACATGGTGGAATTTGAAAAAGTCAGTGACGATTTGATTGAGATATCTAAGATCCTGAGGTGCCTTGATAGGGTGGATGTGGAGAGGATGTTTTTTTCCTTGTGGGAGAATCTCGAATCAGAGGTTATTATTTAAAAATAAAGGGTCAGCTATTTAAAATGGAGATGTGATTTTTTTTTTAACTGAAGGCCGTGATTCTTTGAAACTCTCTTCCTGGAGTGGTTGTGAAGGCAGAATCTTTGAATATTTTTATGACAAACATAGATGGTTTTTTGGTACAAAAAGGGATGATACATTATAAGGAGTAGATAGAATGCAGAGTTGAGCTTCCGATCAGATCATCCATGGTCTCATGAAATGCAGAGTAGATTTGAGAGACTGAATGGCTTATTCCTGCTCCTTGTTTGTGTGTTCCCATGTTTAAAAAAAAAGGTATGGGGGAGATTTGCAGCAAATCTTTTTCAAAAAAGCATTGATGATCAGATAGTGTTCTAACTGATGTCTTTAATATTCAGCAATCGCAGTGCTAAGGGAAGAAAAATCAGGCACATATATTATCCCATTTTTACTTTATTTTACATAACTTAGTAAGATCTGAATTAACTAACTGTTGATAACTACAATAAAGATTGAAAAATAAAAATCATGGATGGGGGACAATTTTCAGGAAGTTATTTTCTGATCATTTGCAACTTGTGTGGCAGATACAGTATATGTAAAAAATGGCATATAGTCTATTCATCTTATTAATTCAAACATCTCTTGGCTCTTCCAAAGTTATGGCAGACAATTCATCCACTGTATGTCCTGTCATTTTTTCCATGCAAAACTCCATTGTCTCAGCTTCTATAAGCTTTCTATAATTCCACATCTAGTAATACTTACCTGTCACGTTTTTAACACTTTGTCCTTTATCTTCCAAATTTTGACGAGAGGTCCATGTTCTGGCCAGGGAATGATATTATAATGTTGAGTTGTCAGCTTTCTTGTGATATTTTCGTCACCCACCATTTTTCTCAGTAATTAACTTCCTAATTTAAAAGAAAATATTGTTTACAATAAAATGATTAAATTGATTTCCTATTTGCTCTGTGTTTTGTTATCATTTTTGTTAAAGCTTTTACTTGAAGGCTTTTGCATGCCTCAGAAACCTGGACTTGGTGTGGATAATTGGACCCCACAACATTGATGGAAGTACTTTTGATCTCATCTGTGTATTCTGAGCCAGTGCAGCTTGAAGAATTTTCAGCACACAATCTGTTGGTCATCACTGAAGATTGAAGTATGTGTCTCTTCATTCTGTGAGGACCTGTGAGTTTTGAAGAGATGTTGAAACAAACATTAGCGAAAATTCTCTGTGTTTTCATTCAGACAGACTGCGAATGTATATAAATGCATTATGATTATGCTTTACTGTTCCAAAATCCCCTGAGAAATTGAAGCCGCACATGTTATCAGTTGTTAACGTGTGGCTGGCTTGGGAAAATTAACAGCTGTTCACGATTTTTGTGCTGGTGGTTAGAAAAAAAATGGAGATAGTTTGTGAAGACTATGAACGAGAGCCTAAGTAAAGTCTTGTCTTCTCAGTTTCATGAATATCTTATTATAAATGTGCTGGAGAAGCAAAAATTCTGCAGCTAATTGTTCTCAAAATATATGCGAATGCAAGCAACCTAATCTTCCCACCGAGTCCAAACCATTTCCCCACATCCTTCACCGTCACATAAATTGCTAATTAATAAAGACTTTGGCACTACACATCAACAGTTCAGTTTGGTATTTGGGCCTTGCACACAAAATCTATTAATTATGGTTTGTATTGGACCTTGAAATTAATCAAACATACCTCGCAAATAAAATTCTGATCGCACATTTGATAATATTTTTGACCCTTCCATGCACGAGCAAGCAATTTATAAATTTTCCACCATTTTCTTTGTTGTGGTTTGACCCATTCGGCTAATTATTTGCTCTTGGACTGAAAAGACAATTGTTGATTTGTATCTAATTCTTTGCCAGTATTGAAAAATACAATTTTTCAATCTAATTGTAAACTTGTGGAAGGAATTATGCTATGAAAGATTTACAGTTTTCATTCCCTACACAATGTTACACACAAGAATTGACTTACAATGGGGCATTGGAAAATGATTGGTAAACTCCATTCTTAAAACTAGCTCGGTTTCACTGAACAATTGAATTCCTGACCTGCATCAGAATTCCTGAAGTACTGTTCTATTCAATCTGCTGTGAATCTCACCAGCTATATGTTTATCCTTCTTTGGATCAGCATATGGCTACCACTTGTCAATCCCATCATTAAGAAGGAAAGTTGATGGAGTGTGTGCAGAGAGCCAAGCATGTTGGAAGAAAAGACCCTTCATACAAAGGAGGATACAGAAAGTGTGTAATTCTTGAACCCCAACAGCTGAGAATGGATTCAAATCTTATTTGATGGGTTTCCAGCAGGCCTTAGGTTAGTCTATGCATAAATTTTAATTCTCGTTGTGAATTATTTAAGATTTATGTCGATGTGTTATAAATAGAATTTGGTTCTCTATTATTTGATAGCTAAAGGGAGAACATGGCTGCCAAAAAAAAAATTGGAACCAAATCACAAGTCATTTGGATTCATTTCGTCATAATTGATATACATTTGATATCTTTGGGATGAAATTTGTGATTTATTGATTTTTTTTTTTGTGTTGATTCATGTTTCATGTTTGCTGGCTTAACCGACCTGGATACTGGTTTGAAAGCGATAGGCCTTGTTCATGTTTGTTTAGATACTGACGTGCGAGATTTCCCAATATCAGCAAATTTAAATGATTTGAAGCTTTTAGCCTAATTGTGCGAGATCTTGTGACTCTTCAAAGTGCAAATAGTACTTTTGCATTCATTGTAGACGTACACTAGATTCAAGATTTCTAATTGTATGGATTTTAATCACAATCACAGTCCAGTGAAGGACAAAACAGGACCTAGAAGATGAAAAATTAAGAAATTTCAAACCAATTAAGTGGTGTTAATATTATCACTGTATGGATTCCTAAAGAACGCTAGTCTACTGAAGAGAAACTTCCCTTTAGTTGTTCCCTCTGTTTTTTATTTTGTAGCCGTATTGAAATCCACTTTGTTACTAGACACTGCTGCCAAATGTACTAATCTTTGTTGACAATTTTCATATGGCACCTGTTCACAGGCCTCATATAATTCCATGTACACCCAGTTGTTCTTGTTTACCCTCTGTTACTGACTCAAGTAATTCGATGAATTTAGTTCACTTGAGAAATCCAGACTTTGTCATTACGTTCCCATGCTGTAGATATTCTGTTACTTTTTTTTAGCGAAGGCTTTGGGGTGTGGACTTCAATACCAAAGCAGCTCTTGGAAGGAATAATGGCATCCCCAGCATGTGTTGGAAGCTTGTGTCGGAGCAGAATCCTCAAACTCTCACATTACACCAGCCAACGTAATACCGGATATATAATTTGGACCATACCAGCTCCAGCCCACAAACTGATGCTTCACCCGGCTAACTGCTTTTTAAGAAAGCTTTCAACAAATTGTAGATTTCATCACTTACACTTATTTTTGCTTAGGATGAATTTACGGAAACACTAGACTCTGTCGGAGGAGTTTTTTTTTTCCAGTGAATTCTTATTGTCAAAGGTGTCAGTGAAATACAGCTCAGTTTTTGAGGTATTTTTTGTCTGCAATATGACCACAACGTTGAACAGAGGAGTTTGACAATAAGTTGCTGGGCAGAACAAGCCGAGGAAGTGATATTTCACTAATAAGTCTCAAACTAACACATCAAATTATACATATAAAGAGTCATTCAGCCTTGTGAAATCACTTGGTGTCTGTCTTACTGTGCTAGCCACTGGTGTCCTCAGCTGTTCTAGTATGGCGGGTGCAAGATTGCAGATGACTCGAGAGGATGACTTTGAGCAATGAGGACTGGTTACCTGGCAGATAACAGTAAAAGACACTGGTGGAGTGGCAATTGTATGAATTCTATTAACCCGAGAGTGGACAGCAGGCTCTTGATCCATTTTCATGAGGCAACACCTTTGCAATCCCAGTAATCTATTGAAGAACACTTTGCTAGACTGGCACAGTACCAGTTGGTCACTGACTCTGGGGTGATGATGGCTTGTGATCTGAACCCGTTTGGCACCAAACATGGATTGCATGACTGCTTTCTGAGGTTTATCTAAATCAATAGGATCTTAGTTAACTTTCATCTCTGTTACAGTGGAAGCTGACACAGAGGTCACCATCATAACTCGGTGATCTTGGTTTCTCATGAAATTGGCCATCTTTTCCATAGTGGATAGAATAGGCCTCAAGTGCTACATTTGTCCCAGTGGTCACGTTGGAGATGACCAGCTTCGTATTCCTCAAAAGTGACAGCAGGACTGATAGATCTGTCAATGTACCAAGTGTCTTGGTGTGTATTGTCATCATCATTCACATTGTATTCTGGCTCAAATCAAAGGCCTCATCTGATTTTCCCTGGAGCTTGATTCTAACTTTTCTGTTTCTCCTCTTGGCATCATGTGGATGATAGTCATGATCTTTCTTTCGGCATCATAGATCTGGATGTTCTTTATGTCCTGTGTACATTCACTCTGCTTTCTGCTAAAACATATTCTGGTTCAATATTTGGCTAAGACATAGATCTATAAATTTGTCTCATCCAAAGGAATGTTGAATGCAGTCAACAGAGGAAGCTTCATTTCCAATAATCATTTCTGGCATCAAGGTTACTGAAAATCTTTGCCCTGCCATTGCAAGAGTAATTGCTTCAAATATGAGATCAGGATGATGATTCCTTTTTATTGCCTAATTAGGATATTAAGGATCCAGGCAAATTCATTTGGCTTCTTCCTCAAGCAACAATATCTAAACTTAGCCAACCTGCAGGCTTTGCGATTCTACAAATCACTATTTTCTTCCATCTTCTTTATTTATTTATTGGAGACTCAAGTAGGTTTACACTAACACTGCAATGGAGTTACTATAAAAATCTACTGATCGCCTCAATCCGGTGCCTGTTCATATACACTGTGGGAAAATTTAGCATGGCCAATGACCAAACCAACATTTCTTTCAGACTGGCATCTGGAGGAAACCCACCCAGACATGGGGAGAACTTGCAGATTCTGCACAGACCATTCACAAGCAGGGATTAGAACCCGGCTCCCTGGCACTGAGACAGCAGTGTTAGCCACTGTTCCACCGTGCTAGCCACTGTTCCACCGTGCCACCCACTGGCATTCACTTCCAAGCTCCTCTTTGAGCTCGAATGGTACTTCATGTGGAGTTTGAATCATTGATTTCTTCCTTGGATCGGTGGTAATTTTTCAAACATCCAACTGTCACCAAAATAATAGATACATTTGGATACATTTGGACCAGATGGATTTGCTTCTGATAGGAGGGCAATTTTCAATATTACCTTCAATCCTTGCTGGTCCTTCCCCTTCATTTCATAGTTTACTGCAGCTCTTCACTACTGCTTATCCCCTTAAAAGCAAGGCCAACTGTTTCAATGATGCAAGTGACTAATGCATTTTCCTCATTTGTGTGTCACTGATTTTGACTGTCTGATCTCAGTACCACCATGTGCTAGCAACATCACAATGCATGGTTTCAGAGCATCTTTCTTGAGAACTATTTTCTTGCAGATTTTGAGTAGAGACGTTGTACAATCTGAGCAGCATTATATTGTTTTGTCATTAAGCTCCAGGCTTACAGTTGTGGTCTTGCACAGATTTGCATCTCTTTGCTCAGTGTGGAGTATTTCGTTGATGTTTCACTGCATCAATTCTGTTGCCTTGCTCTTGACTGACCTGAAGGCCAGTCATTTGGGGAGCCAACGTCTTCATCTGTCTACTCCTGGCTCTCGCAATATCAATAGCCTCCAATATTGTGAGGTTGCCTTGAGTAATCAAAGACTTTTAAACATTGGCGTGAGCGGACTTGAGCTGATCTTGCAGCTTTTCACCACTTCTTGAATTTACTTCTTCTGGTGCCAGTTCTTAATTTTGTTTAAAGATGTTGTCAACAGACTCCCCTGGTTCCTGTCTCAAGCTCTGCAATTCATATCAATGGTTTGACTTTGGCTGGATATGTGCACTGAACTTCTCAAAAATGTTGCCTGGCCTTTACTATTGTCTTCTTTGATCTCCCAGTTATTAATTAGACTCTGGTGCGGCCGCACTTGGAGTATTGTGTGCAGTTCTGGTCCCCGCATTATAAGAAAGATGTGGAGGCATTGGAGAGGGTACAGAGGAGGTTTACCAGGATGTTGCCTGGTATGGAGGGCAGGTCTTATGAAGAGAGGCTGAGGGATTTGAGGTTGTTTTCGTTAGAAAGAAGGCGGCTAAGAGGAGACCTTATTGAAACATATAAGATGATTAGAGGTTTAGATAGGGTGGACAGTGATAGCCTTCCTCCTAGGATGGAGAAAGCTAGCACGAGGGGACATAGCTTTAAATTAAGGGGTGGTAGTTATCGGACGGATGTGAGAGGTAGGTTCTTTACCCAGAGAGTGGTAAGGGTATGGAATGCCCTGCCTGCTGCAGTTGTAGATGCGCCAAGTTTGGTGGCATTTAAGAGGTCAGTGGATAAGTTTATGGATGAAAAGGGAACGGTTTAGGTTAGAGGGTCATTGCTTTTTCTTAATTGGTCAGCGCGACATCGAAGGCCGAAGGGCCTGTTCTGCGCTGTTATGTTCTATGTTACATAGAACATAGAACACTACAGCACAAACAGGCCCTTCGGCCCACAAGTTGTGCCGAACACATCAAAACCTACCCAGCCATAGACCTATCTATACCCCCAATCCCATTGGATCCCATATACTCATCCAGAAGTCTTTTAAAAGACCCCAGCGAGTTCACCTCGACCACCACCGACGGCAGCCGATTCCATTCACTCACCGCCCTCTGAGTGAAAAACTTTCCCCTAGCATCCCCTCTGTACTTGCTTCCCTGCACCTTAAATCTGTGCCCTCTCGTCGCGACCATTTCAGCCCTGGGAAATAGTCTCTGAGAGTCCACCCTATCTAATCCTCTCAACATCTTGTAAACCTCTATCAGGTCGCCTCTCAACCTTCGTCTCTCCAGGGAGAACAGTCCCAGCTCCCTCAACCTGTCTTCACAAGGCATGCCTCCCAATCCAGGCAACATCCTTGTAAATCTCCTCTGCACCCTTTCAATAGCTTCCACGTCCTTCCTATAGTGAGGCGACCAGAACTGCACACAGTACTCCAAGTGTGGTCTGACAAGGGTCCTATAAAGCTGCAACATTACCTCCTGACTCCTGAACTCAATCCCTCGATGAATGAAGGCCAGTACACCGTAAGCTTTCTTAACCACATCCTCCACCTGGGAGGCCGATTTGAGAGTCTTATGGACCCGGACCCCAAGATCCCTCTGCTCTTCCACACAGCTAAGACTCCTACCTTTGATAGTGTACTCATTCATCCCGTTGGATCTGCCAAAATGGACCACAACACATTTATCCGCGTTGAAGTCCATCTGCCACTTCTCCGCCCAGTCTTGCATCCTGTCGATGTCATGCTGCAACTTCTGACATCCCTCCAGACCATCCACAACACCACCGACCTTCGTGTCGTCGGCGAACTTACTCACCCATCCCTCCACTTCCTCATCCAGGTCATTTATGAAAATGACAAACAGCAAGGGTCCTAGAACAGATCCCTGGGGCACTCCACTGGTGACCGACCTCCATGCAGAAAAAGAGCCATCCACAACCACCCTCTGCCTTCTGCAGGCAAGCCAGTTCTGGATCCACAAGGCCAAAGCCCCTTGGATCCCATGGCCTCTCACCTTCTCAAGAAGTCTTGCATGGGGGACCTTGTCAAATGCCTTGCTGAAGTCCATGAATCATTAATTCTATTAATCATTTCTCTCCTGTCCAAAAATGAATGGAGCCAGCCCTTTTCTCTTCATTAATGCTTCTTAGAAATCTACTTTTTTGTTAAAACATGAGAGCGAGCTATGTGACATAATCAGTTTCTAAATGTATTCCTATCTAGTGCTGTGTGTTAATAGTTGCAGCAACATTCCTCGCGGAATTCACTCAGCCCTCTCTCTTTTTCTGGCATAATTTGGATTCATTTTCTCAATCCAATTCAACACTTTTCTTCAAACGTTTGGATTTGATTCTCAAATACCTGCTGCCACCATGGTATACCTTCTGATTCCCAGAAATTTAAACTAACCATGCTATTTTACACAGATTCAGGAACTGACATTGAATATACTCCCCAGATCTCACTATGTGCTGTGGGAAAGCCAAGAATCTGATCCTTTGGCTAGTTCATTCTTTTAGCAGAATATATTTTTCTGACATTTATTAAATGTGGAGCATGTAAAGCACATTAATTAAAGAAGAGTGCATTAACAATGAATAAGAATGTGTATACCAATCAGGTTATATCCAGTCATCCATCTCTTTTCTTTAATAATAGATACAGCACACATTTATACTCTTAGTACAAATTGAAGTTTATTTATGTTTCCATTTGGACCAAAATCTTGACGTTATTGTTGTGATAACTGCTTCAATAACTGGAACGCAACATTGATAGTAGACATGGGATGTCACCTGCCATTCCAAGCCTTCTACGCTTGACAATAGATACAAAGGTGTTTGTTTTCTGCACAAATGATCTTTTCAGATACCTGCAGCAATGAATTATCTGTACATTCTTTCTAGTCAGTTCACGATAACAATCCGGAGGATTAGAAGGATGGAAATGTTGTTTAAAAGCCAACAGCAATACTGCATACCTCTATAGAAAGACCAGTCTATTGCAAGGCAAGATTTTAATTGGGTTAGTGTTTCTGCTTTAGGTGCAGTTGGTGAACCAATTAAAGTGTTCCCAAATAACATGTGTTTTAACAAATGAATTTCTGCTCAAATTCATTTGATTGTCTTTGAATGGAAAATCTTGATTGTTTTTTAATTTCAATCAAAAGTTGCATGAAGAACTATTTCTTGATCTTTTAAGAATGGTGGAAGTGGGTGTAATGAAACAGTCAGGCAGTGTGGCACAGTCCCTGTCTCTGAACCAGGAACTCTGGGTTTCAATCCCACTTGACAGCACGATGGCCAAGGAAGGTATGTCAATAACATTGCCAAGCAGGTTGATTATCAACCTATGAATTCTTGCAACATGCCAGTAAGAACTGGAGGTAAGTTGATCAGCTGTGCCACTTAGGGAACTCTATTTGTCTCTGAGTGGGAAGTCTTCGGTCAACATTATAGAGTAAATGGCAGAACCTTTTGGAATATTGATAGGCAAAGGGACCTGGGTGTACAGGTACTCGGGTCACTGAAAGTGACAATGCAGGTGGAGAAGGTGATCAAGAAGACATACTGCATTTTTGCCTTTGTTGGCCAGGGTACTGAGTTTAAAATTAGCAAGTCACATTGCAGCTTTTAGAACCTTAGTAAGTCCGCACTTGGAACATAGTGTTCAATTCTGGTTGCCACACAACCAGAAGGATGTGAAGGCTTTGCAGAGGAGACAGAAAAGATTTACCATGATGTTGCCTAGTATGGAGGGCATTAGCTATGAGGAGAAGTTAAAGAAACTTGGTTTGTTCTCACTATAGCAACAGAGGTTGAGGGGAGACCTGATAGAAATCTATAAGATTGTAAGAAGCATGGGCAGAGTGGATAGGAAGAAGCTTTTTCCCCAGGGTGGAAAAGTCAATTATTAGAGGGCACAGGTTTAAGCTGCGAGGGGCAAGGTTTAAAAGAGATGTATGAGGTAAGTTTTTTACACAGAGTGGTGGGTGCCTGGAACCCATTGCCGGGGGATGTAGTGGAAGTGGATACAGTAGTGACTGTTAAGGGGCGTCTTGACAAGTACATGCATGAGATGGGAATAAAGGGATATAGTCCCCGGAAGGGTAGGGGGTTTTAGTTAAGTCGGGCAGCATAGTCAGTACAGGCTTAGGGGCCGAAGGGCCTGTTCCTGTGCTATAATTTTCTTTGTTCTAAGTTATTTCGTGTCAACCATTTGATGGAGTGTCATTGGAAGGTCACAATATCTCCACCCTCCACCTTCCCACCCAATTATACATCCCCCAGCACCACCTCGCTGCTCTGGGCCAAGTGGCCTCCTATTTATTTGTTGTTGTGCCCAAGTATGTGGGCCCAATATTAGTTCCTTAGATGTGCAAAGACCATAACATAAAAAGACTGGCTTGTGCAAAGGCTGTGTACGTATGTTAGGAGTATGTGGGTGTTAATCCACCACCCATGAACAACTTGGTTTGTTAAGTAAGTAAAAATTACTTTGAAAACACGTATAGACATTTCCTGGACATTATGGGTCACAGTAGATAATTTCCCTAGCGGATGTTAAAAATTCAAAAGCTTTTAAAACATTCTCATTGATCTCTATGCACCAAGAAGAACCTGCTTCATGTTCTGATCCCCTTCAAAGACCTGAAAATGAGACCAATCATCTGGAATTTCTAATGGTAATGAATTTACACTTGGAATGTAGCCTGTTTAATGGGTGGGGCCTATTTCTGGTGTGATGTAATTAAATGAGCACAAAAGATCCTGTAAACTTGATTTGTATTGAATATAATTGAAGGTTAAAATTGCTTGATGATTTTCTCCAGACATGCTGAATATTCAAAGTAGAGCTGCATCATCGCAGACATTCCAAGTTACTAAATTTATAAAAAGTTGAGACGTAACTTGTGTATCAGCCAAGTATTTTAACTTTGAAAAATCCCACTCAAATGGACAGCAGGATGGCGCAATGGTTGTTAACACTGTTTCCTCTCAGCACCAGAGAACCAAGTTTGATTCCAATCCTGGGTGACTGTGGAGTTTACACGTTCTCCCTGTGTAACTGTGAGTTTCCACTGGATGCTCCAGTTTTCTCTCTCAGTCCAAAGATATGCAGATGGATTGGCCATGCTAAATTGCCCCTTCGTGCCCCTGAGATATGTAGGTTAGGTGGTTTAATGGGGATACACGGATAGGTCAGCAGGTGGCCCTGGGTAAGATGCACTGTCAGAGGGTCAACGCAGACTCGAAGGCCGAATGGCCTCCTTCTGCACTGCAGGGATTCCATGAAATCATTGATTTGAGTGCGAGAACTTCAAAGTAAAAATACTATCTTGAACATAAGAACATGGGAAGTACTGTTCACCTAGAACAACAATGTTAGACCTCCTAATGTGACTCTGATTCATTCATAAAATCAAATCAAAATCTAGCAATAGGTTGAGTGCACCTATAGTGTTAAGAAGCATTAGTTCTGGTTTGAAGGTGACGTGGAAGTTAGGTTACAATAAATGTCAAAATTAAAGTTCCATAATTGTCAAAAGAACTCTGTCAAGTGATGGAAAATGTTTATCAGCCTACGAGGCCTTCAGTAGGACCAATGCTTACATACTCAGGATAACATAGAACATAGAACAACACAGCACAAACAGACCCTTCGGCCCACGAGTTGCGCCGATCACATCTACCAATCCACAGACCTATTTATAACCCCCTATCCTATTCTTTTCCATATACTCATCCAGAAGTCTCTTAAAAGACCCCAGTGAGTTTGCCTCAACAACCTCCGACGGTTCCATTCACTCACCACCCTCTGAGTGAAAAACCTACCCCTGACATTTCCTTTGTATTTGCTTCCGCACCTTAAATCTGTGTCCTCTCGTATTGACCATTTCCGCTCGGGGAAATAGTCTCTGAGAGTCCACCCTATCTATCCCTCTCAACATTTTATAAACCTCTATCAGGTCGCCTCTCAACCTACGTCTCTCCAGTGAGAAGAGTCCCAGCTCCCTCAACCTATCTTCATAAGGCCTGCCTCCCAACCTAGGCAGCATCCTTGTAAATCTCCTCTGAACTCTCTCAATAGCCTCTACATCCTTCCTGTAATGAGGCGACCAGAACTGCGCACAATACTCCAACTGGGGTCTGACAAGAGTCTTATAGAGCTGCATCATTACCTCCTGACTCCTAAACTGTCTTCCTCGATTAATGAAGGCCTGTACACCGTACTCCTTCTTGACCACTTCCTCCACCTGCGAGGCCGATTTAAGAGTCCTATGAACCCGGACCCCGAGATCCTTCTGCTCTACAACACAGCTAAGACTCCTACCCCTTATATTGTACTCCTTCATCCCATTACTCCTGCCAAAATGGACCACTACACATTTATCCGCATTGAAGTCCATCTGCCACTTCTCCGCCCAGTCTTGCATCCTGTCTATGTCCCGCTGCAACTTTTGGCATCCCTCCAGACCATCCACAACATCACCGATCTTTGTATCGTCGGCGAACTTGCTAACCCATCCCTCCACTTCCTCATCCAGGTCATTTATGAAAATGACAAACAGCAGGGGTCCCAGAACAGATCCCTGGGGCACTCCACTGGTTAACGACCTCCATGCAGAACAAGACCCATCCACAACCACTCTCTGCCTTCTGCCGGCAAGCCAGTTCTGGATCCACGAGGCCAAAGCCCCTTGGATCCCATGCCCTCTCACCTTCTCCAGAAGTCTTGCATGTGGGACCTTATCAAACGCCTTACTAAAGCCCATGTACACTATGTCCACCGCCCTTCCTTCGTCAATGTGTTCAGTCACATTTTCGAAGAACTCAACTAAGCTTGTAAGGCATGACCTGCCCTTGACAAAACCATGCTGACTATTTCTAATCAATCCAAACTTCTCCAAATGTTCATACATCTTATCCCTCAGAAGCCTCTCCATCAGCTTACCAACCACTGAAGTCAAACTCACCGGTCGGTAATTTCCTGGACTATCTCTGTTCCCTTTCTTAAAGATAGGAACCACATCTGCAATCCTCCGGAACCTCTCCCGTTTCCATGGACGACGCAAAGATCATCACCAGGGGCTCTGCAACCACTTCCCTCACCTCCCACAATAACTTGGGGTACATCTTATCCAGTCCCAGTGACTTGTCTATCTTGATAGAATTTAACAGGTCTAACACATCCTCTTTCCTAACATCCACATACTCGATCTTTTCCCTATGCCTCAAACCTGCAGTGCAATCTCCCAGTTCACTTTCCACCGTGAATACCAAGGCAAAGTACTCGTTAAGCACCTCTGCCATTTCTTCTGGATTCACACAGACTTTTCCCCCTTCACTTTTTATAGGCCCTATCACTTCTCTTCTCATCCTTTTACTTTTCACATATTTGTAGAAGGCATTGGGATTCTCCTTAATCTTCCCTGCCAAGGCCTTTTCATGACCCCTTCTGGCTCTCCTAATTTCCTTTTTAATTTCCCTTCTACACACTTTATACTCCTCTAGATCCCTAACATCCCCTAGCTCTCTGAACCTTTTATATACCATTTTTTTCTTCCTAACTAGGTTTACCACTACCTTCGTGCACCACGGTTCCTGCATTCTACCTGAACCTCCTTGACTCCTTGGGACGTTGTCTTGCAGTGCCCTAGACAAACATTCCTTGAAAAACCGCCACTTCCCTTCTGTACTCTTCCCCAAGAACACCTCCTTCCAGTTTGTGTGTCCAATTACCTGCCTAATGTTTTCATATTTCCCGTTACTCCAGAGATACACCTTCCTAGCCTGCCTGATCCTATCTCTTTCCATCGCTATCGTGAAAGAGATAGAATTATGATCCCCATTCCCAAGATGCTCACCTACCATGAGATCTGACACCTGCCCTGGCTCATTAGCAAGCACCAGGTCAAGTACAGCCTCTCCTCTCGTAGGCTTTTCCACGTACTGTGTCAGGAAACCTTCCTGAACACACCTAACAAACTCCACACCATCCAAACCTCTTACCCTTGGGATATTCCAGTCGATGTTTGGGAAATTGAAATCTCCCATCACGACAACCCTGTTATTTCTACATCTGTCTGGGATCTGTTTCCCTATCTGCACCTCAAGTTCCCTGCTGCTGTTGGGCGGCCTATAGAATACACTCAGCAAAGTTTTTGAGCCTTTGCTGTTCCTAACTTCCACCCACAGAGACTCCGTAGACATTCCCTCCACGTCATCCACCTTCTCTGCAGCCATGACACTGTCCCTGATCAACAGTGCCACACCATCACTTCTTTTGCCCCCAACCCTGTCCCTCCTGAAGCACCTGAATCCTGGCACCTGAAGTATCCAGTCCTGTCCCTGAGACAACCAGGTCTCTGTAATGGCCACCACATCACACTCCCAAGCAGCAATCCACCCCCTAAGCTCATCTACCATATTTACTACACTCCTGGCATTAAAATAGACACACCTCAGCCCCTCAGTCAGGATATTCCCCTTTTCCACCACCTGCCTAACCCCCCTCTCAGAGTGCCTACAGTCCTTCCCTACCTGGGAACTAACCTCCTTATTCACCGTCCCATCGATATTCCCACCCCCCAGCTTTTCTAGTTTCAAGAATAAGCGAATAAACCTGACATCTTGTGTTAGTTCCACAGACACTGCTTCCAGCTTTGCCACAGGATAGAACATAAGACAATTCCATAACAAAAGACCAAATATGGGAGCATAATATGCTAATGAAGGATTATTGGGAGGTAGTTTTCTACTGGATAAGAAAGGGAAAAAGGCTCTGGTGTGATTGGTAGATATATATGCAAATGAAGGATTAGAAAGTTGCTCATTCCTCAATTGCTGTAATTAGCTACACTGCTATATTGTTGTATGTATCAACAGAACACCCTGCAATGCATAGCACTGCACCATGTTCTCACTTGCGCGCAAGTTATTCAAGCTTGGAAATTGAGTACTTGGGGTTTAAGTGTTGTTTGTACCCAAAACCGACAACAGTAACATACAAGAAAGCAACAGGAGCAGACAGGATTCTCCATCTGATATCTGCCTCCTTAAAAACAGTTCGGGATTTCTTTAGGGCAATGTCGGGGATGAGCAGTGGAGTTGTGCAGCCAGCAGATACAATTATATATGTAACATTTCATTGTCACTTGCACTGATGGCTTTCATGAGAAGCTGTCAGTGGAAATTAAGGGTGTTTATTCTGCACATACTATGTATCTTCCCCTGACAGATCTTGTGGGTTCTGATGAAAGATTATCAACGTGAAATATATATTCACCTTTTCTCTCCACAGATCCTGCCTTCGTTGCTGAGCATTTTCAGCACTTAATGTTTTTATTTGAGATTTCTTTAGGCAGCATTTTACATTTTTGTGTCAACAGATATTTTTGCCTTCTTATGGGCTTACGTTCTTTGTCCAACATTTTAATTGTCGATTAAACCATGGATGCTGGGGTAACCAACTGTATGAAATTAATGATGTGGTGTGCAACAACCTAAAGCATTTACTTCACTTCATGCATCAAGCCTGAAAAGCTTCGATAGAAGGTGCCAAACAGAACTGCTACTGGCACAATAAAATACTTCCTGGCACAGAGGAGATCCCTTCTTTGTGGTCACAATGCAAGGGATAGTTCCAAGTAAACAAACACTGAATAGATAGTTTTAACAATATAATATTCTGCCTTAATGACTGCTATTGAAGTCAATTTGTCAGTAGATGCTGAGAAGCTCTTTCCTGGTGATTAAATTCTAAACCTGTTAGTGAACTCGTTGCCTCTGATTGTGACAGGAAAGAGGATGATATTGCATGGTATTGTGGTCAACCTCCCCGTATTCCATTTTCACTACGTGAGGTAGGAGAAGAGCTTGGTGCTTCATTGACCAGTTTGAAACAAATTAATATCAAATGAGTTACTTGCATGCTAAGTAAATGACATTTACTTCACTGTTGAGAAAGCAACACTAAAATCTCTCTGTTTACTGCAGTGCACTCACAGAATGTATGAATGACTGATGAATTATTGGGTACCTCACAGTCTCATGATTATCTCTGCAAAGCATTGCATGGGACTGAATTGTATTCTTTCAGTACTGCGTTGTATTTGAGGGAAATCTTTAGAACAATAACATCGTCTGATTTCTGAGGATCATTGTGCCTGAGAGGACTTGTACATATGCAATTCCTTTCCGAACAATGTGAAGTGATTTTACTCCAAGCCAAAACTGCACACCAGATGTTAGGAGTGCAATGTTATACTCCATTTTTCTGCAATATTTTGCAAGAATTTTGGCCAACATTTTTCTGTTTTAGTAATATTAGTATTTACATCTACCAATACAGCAACTTTATTAACATAATAAATTGTCAGATTAAAAAAAGTGTTACTCAATTTTCAGTGCAATTAACCTCAGTAAATCAACTTCCATTGTATTTTAAATTGCTCGCAACAATTGAAATCCTTGAACACAAAGAAATGGCTTAGGTTTTTATAGATTGACTGCTTTATCACATAATTTCATATCCAAATTTGTTGGAATATCATAATACAAAAATCCTGCAAAAACTTTGTCAAGTTTGACAGCAAAACAAGAATACAAATCAGTGTAAAATAAGAACAAACTGGATTGCAGTTCCACGATTGTTAGTCCAAAGTGACTAGCAAGATTTCTGTGGTCAGCAGTGAAGGAATGGAATTCCTCCTGATCTTGCGATAAGATTTAACAGCCACATTAGCAGTTTTAGAGCTTAGACATCCCATTTTTGAAAGGTCAGTTTCATCTTTAACTTGATTTGATTTATTATCATCACATCTGTTAACATATAGTGAAAAGTGTTGTTTCTTGTGCGCTATTGACAAAACATATCGTTCATCGAGAAGGAAATGAGAGAGTGCAGAATGTTGATTTACAGTCATAGCGAGGGTATAGAGAAAGATGAACTTAATGCGAACTAAGTCCACTCAAAAGTCTGACAGTAACAAGGAAGAAGCCTGAGTCCGTTGCCATGTGACCTCAAACTTTTGTATCTCTTTCCTGAAGGAAGAAGGTGGAAGTGAGAATCTCCGGGGTGCATGGGGTCCTTAATTATGCTGTTTTGCCGAGGCAATGGGAAGTGTAGATAGAGTCAGTGGAAGGAAGGCTGGTTTGTGTGATGGATTGGCTACATTGACAATCTTTTATAGTTCTTTGCAGTCTTGGGCAGAACAGGAGCCCATACCAAGCTCTGATGCAACCAGAAAGAATGCTTTCTATGGTGCATCTGTAAAATTTACTCAAAGAGTGATTAGGGAGTGGAATGCCCTGCCTGCAGCTGTTGTAGATGCGCCAAGTTTGGTGGCGTTTAAGAGGTTAGTTGATAAGTATATGGATGAGAAGGGAATGGTTTAGTTAGGAGGGGCATTGCTTTTTATTTTGGTCGGCACAACATCGAAGGCCGAAGGGCCTGTTCTGTGCTGTATATTGTTCTAAGTCAGTGAGAGTCATAGCTGACATGCCAAATTTCCTTAGTCTGCTGAGAAAGTAGAGGCAGTGATGGGCTTTCTTAACTCTAGCGTTGGTATGGGGGGGACCAGGACAGGTTGTTGGTGATCTGGACACCTAAAAACTTGAAGCCCTCGACTTTGTAATTTGTCCCCATTCATGGAGACAAGGGCATGTTCTCCTTTACACTTTCTGAATTCAATGACAATCTCCTTTGTTTTCATGACGTTGAGGGAGAGATGATTGTTTCTGCACCAACTGCGGTCTTCTGTCATGTCATTGTTTGAGATCTGACCACTATGGTGGTGTTACCAACAAACTTGAAAATCGAATTGGAGGGCAATTTGGCTGCACAGTGATAGGTATACAAGGAGTATAGTAGGGGGCTGAGAACACAGCCGTGTGGGGCTCTGATGTCGAGGATGATCATGGAGGAAGTGTTGTTGCCCATCCTTACTGATTGTGGTCTGTGAGTTAGGAAGCTCAGGATCCAGTCACAGAGGGATGTGCCGAGGCCCTGGTTTTGAAGTTTGGAGATGAGTTTTGTGAGAATAATACTGTTAAAGGCTGCACTTTCATCTATAAATAAAAGTATAACATACATATCCTTGTTATCTAAATGTTCCGGGTTTGTTGCAGGGCCAGGGAAATGGTGTGGACCTGTTACAGTTGTAGGCAAACTGTAGTGGATCCAGGTCGTCCTGAGGCTGGAATTGATTCATGCCATGACTAACCTTGAGAAGCACTTCAAAATGACGGATGTCACAGGCACCAGCAGATAGTCATTAAGGCACGCTGCTTGGTTTTTCTTAGGTAATGGGATGATGGTCATCTTCTCGAAGCAGATCGGGACCTCAGATTGTTGTAAAGAGAGGTTGAAGATTTCTGTGAATACTCTCGGTGACTGAAGCATGCAACATCTGAGTGCGCTTCCAGGTACCTCATCCAGACCCAGTTGCTTTCCGTGGACTGACCTTCAAGAAAGCTGCTGTGACATCTACAATCGTGACCCCAGATACAGGCTCATCCAGGGTGGAGGGCATGCTTTTGCTTGATCAAAACAGGCAGAGAACGCATTGATCTCATCAGGGAGGGGTGCATTGGAGCCGGTGATTTTAGTTGCCTTCATCTTGTACTTTCTGCAAGGGATCCATGGCATCCAGTAAATGGGCTCGCAGCAGGAAAATCTGATCAGCGAATCAGATTGGAAGATTCCCACAGATGAAGCAGGAAGATAAATTCAAATCATTGTACAGAAAGCAAAATGAAGCTTGGGACATGCTTGTTAAATGAACAAAGAAAAAATATCTCTCAAAAAAAAAACATTTTATTAGTTTAAAACTCTGTCATTTTAAAAAGTTGAAGGAATTAGACTCCACATTTGTTAGATTAGATTTACCATGGAAGAGATTATCCAGCAGCCTGATTTATTATGCTGTCATAAACTCAGTTACTCTTGAGTGAACAATGCTTAACTATGTCATTATTCTTTGCAAGAAAATAGTGTCTAAATAGTTGAAGTTCATGAGAAATTAGTGATATCCGATGATTCAATTTGCAAATGCAACAACACATTCTGGTGAAGGAGCTGTGTGACACTGACAGTAAATTGCAGATTGCCACATGTAAATGCTCATATGCAGATTCCGAAGTTGCTTCAGTTTTACACAATAATATCAGTGTGTGCAGACGGACTTAACATTCTTAATATCCCCAATTCCAGGCCATTATATAATTATTCATAACTGATCATTAATTAGACTGTGCGAGCCAATTGTTTATTAAGTGCCCTGCCATTTTGAATGCTAAAGTTGCAACCTAATGAATGATTACAGTTTTTTGATGGAAAGGAATAGCACCAAGAATCCTCTGTCCTGATCAAGGTGAAAAATATTAAAGCTCGGATATAATATCTGCTAAATTTGGCTTGCTGTCACAGCAGGAAGTTCGATCAGTAAATAATTTAACTGCAATCTTCGAAGATCATTGTCAGTTTTGGCAATCTGTAGAGAGTTGCAGCTTAGCAGCCATCAGCAGCTAAAGTTAATATCCTTGGATTCTCTTAATTTAGTCCCTTACACCCAATGGATAGAGAGCATTTTTACCCATCAGTCCATGTAGGCTGCACTGAACTCTACTTTCAGAGGTGCATGAACAGTCGATTAACTCATTGATGTTCCATTTTCAAATTCTTTGTTTCTGATACAGCTGAAACAGGGTTGGGATTATTTTCTTTCTGTTTCAAATTTTTATTCCAAGCAAAAAACAAAATTAATTTGAATTCAAGCCCCCATGATGGCCACGAGAGACAAGCAAGATCCAAGCAGACAAGATGAGGACTTGCACTCCATCTTGGACTTGAACGAAGAAAGTTTCAGTACAGGAACAGGCCCTTCGACCCTCCAAGCCTGCAATGACCATTCTGCCTGGCTGATCTAAAATCCCCCATCCTTCCATGGATCATATCCCTCCATTCCCATCTATTCATGTAATTGTCAAGATGTCCCTTAAAAATTACTATTGTACCCGCTTCCGCTACCTCCCCCAGCAGTAATTTCCAGACACCCACTACTCTGTGTATAAAAAAAAAACCTGCCTCATAAGTCTCCTTTCAACCTTGCCTCTTGCACCTTAAACCTATGGTCCCTAATAATTGATTTTTCCACCCTGGGAAAAAAACTTCTGACTATCCATTCTGTCCGTGCCTCTCATAATTTTGTAGACTTTTATCAGGTCGCCCCTCAATCTCTGTTCCCATGAGAACAAACCAAGTTTCTCCAAACTCTCCTCATAGCTAATGCCCTCCTTGGCAGGCAGCATCTTGGTAAATCTTCTATGTACTCTCTCCAAAGCCTCCACATCCTTCTGGTAATGTGGCAATTAGAATTAATACGATATTCCAAGTGCAGCCTGACTAAGTTTTATAGAATTGCAACATGATGCGTTTTAAACCCAGCATCTCGGCCAATGAAGGCAAGCATGCCATTTGCCTTCTTGACCTCCTTCTTCAACTGTGTTGCCACTTTCCCCCCTGTGCACCTGTACATCCAGATCCCTCTGCCTATCAATACTCTTAAAGTTCTGCCATTTATTGCACGTTTCTTATCTGTATTAGACCTTCCAAAATGCATTACCTCACATTTGTCTGGATTAACCTCCATCTGCCATCTCTCCACCCAAGACTCCAACTGATCTATATCCTGATGTGCCTCATCACTATCCACAGATCCACCAACCTTTGTGTTGTCCACAAACTTACTAATCGATCCAGTTACATTTTCCTCCAAATCATGTGTAGATTTTACAAATAGCAAAGATCACAGCACTGATGCCTGAGAAACTCCATTTATCACAGCCCTCCATTCAGAAACATACCGTTCCACTGCTACCCTCTGTCTTCTTTGACCGAGCCAGTTTTGTATCCACCTTGCCAGCTCACCTCTGATCTCATGCGACTTCGCGTTCTGCATTAGTCTGTCATGAGGGACCTTGTCAAAGGCCTTACTGAAGTCCATGTAAACAATGTCCGCTGCCCTACCCTCATGAATTATCTTTGTTACTTCCTCGAAAATCTCACTCAAGTTAGTGAGACATGACCTCCTCATCACAAAGCCACATTGCCTCTTGCTAAAACATGTACTTTTTCCAAGTGGGAATGAATCCTGTGTTGAAGAATCCTCTCTAATAATTTCTCTATCACCATGTAAGGCTCAGCAGCCTGTAATTATCTGGATTATTCTCACCATCCTTATGAAACAAAGGAACAACATTGGCTAATATCCAGTCTTCTGGGACTTCCCCTGGAGCAAGTGAGGAGACAAAGATTTCTCTCAAGGCCCCACAATTTCCCCCTGAGCTTCTCTCAGTATTCTGGGGTATATCCCATCAGGCCCTGGGGATGTGTCTACCTTAATGTTACTCAAGAACCCCAATACCTCATTTAATGCCTCACTCATTTCGTCCTGCTCCACTGATAGATTCCCTCCACTGTCCTTGAGTGGGCCAATCCTCCCTCTGATTACCCTCTTGCTTTTTATATATATTTAAAAAAAAACCTTCGGATTTTCCTCAATCCTGCTGTCCAATGTTTTTCCATGACCCCTTTTAGCCCTCTTCAATCCTTGCTTAAGTTTTGTTCTGCTTTGCTTGTATTCCACACTTAAGCCTCCTACCTTTGACGAGTGCTTCCTTTTTCTCTTTGACTACAATATCTCTTATTTTCCAAAGTTCCCGAAACTCGCCATAATTATCCTCGCAGAAATGTGCCAATTCCAAATCCCTGTCAACTTACAGTTGAAAGCCTCCTCCATGCCAGATGTGGATTTACCCTCGAACCTTCTTTAGTTCCTGACTAATATTGTTGTAATTAACCTGTCCTTCAATTTAGCACCTTCACTTAGGGACTACATTTATTTTCTCCATCAGTGCCTTACAGCTTACTGAATTGTGATCACTGTTCCCAAACTGCTCCCTTACTGAAAACACTGACCACCTGGCTGAGTTCATTTCTCAATACCAGATCCAGTATGGCCCCTTCCTGAGTCGGATGATCTACATGCTGTTTCAAGAAACCTTCCTGAATGCTCTTTACAAACTCTATGCGTCCTCATCCCTTGCAATAAGTGAGTCCCAGCCAATTTAGAGAGAGTTAAAATCTCTCACTACAACAACCCTATTACTTTTACACCTTGTCAAAATCTGTAGACATATCTGTTCTTCTATCTCCCACTGGCTGTTGCGTAGTTCATGGTAAATCCCTAACATTGTGACTACACCCTTCCTATTCTTGAGCTCTACCCATATTGCCTCGCTATACGAACCCTCCCAGCTGTTCTCCTGCAGTACAACTGTGATATTCTCCTTAACCAGTAGTGCAACTCCCCCACCCTTTTACATCCCTCTCTATCCCATCTGAAACATCGGTATCATGGAATGTTGAGCTGCCAATCTTGTCTTCCCCTTAACTAAGTCTCTGTCATGGCAACAATGTCATAGTTCTTTGTCAAATATTGACCATGTCTAGTACTAATCCAAACTCTAAATTCACCTGCCTTGCTTGTTACACTTTTCACATTGAAATAAATGCACTTTAGTCTACCAGAGATTCTTTGATTAGCAACCACATCCTGTCTGCTCTTTGAGTTTAACTGGCCCTACTCTCTGGTTTGCCTTCAGCTAATTCACCGTTGGTTTGCTTAATCTGCCACTTCATCTTAGCCAAAAGATTGAATCATTTTCATTCAAAGATAGATGCCCTTGTCACAAAATATGACTTCCTGCATGATATTTTAGAGCAATCAAGCTTCCATTGAGAAGCCCATAATCTGGTACTCGTAACTATTTATGAAGGACATAATTTTGTCGTCATGGTCCATACTGGATTAGTGTAGACATGTATCCAGGGTACATACGATTTATTGAGCTAAAATTTATTTCCCATGACAAAATAATGTGAGGAAAGTGTGAATATTTAATTCTGATGCAAATAAGAACCAATTATACCAACCTCTTCAAAGTTCCCAGTTGAGAAAGGATTTATCTCCAGAATATCACAGGTTTTTTTTAATATCTACTTAGAACATTTTGATTTGAATAAATTGAGTCCAGATGTTCTCTTGAGCCGAAAACAGTGGCTGAAACTTCGTTCTTGGATGCATTTATTCATTTCCTCTGCGTTGTCGGACATGGCAACTGTCAAATAAAAGATGAGTTGGTATATGGCACAGTGGTTAGCATTGCTGCCTCTAAGTGCCAGGGACCCAGGTTCAATTCCTGCCTCAGGTCACTTTCTGTGTGAAGATTGCACATTTTACCCGTATTGCGCGTGTTTTCTCTGGGTGTTCCGGTTTTCTTGCACTCTCCAAAGATGTGTGCATTAGGTTGATTGGCTATGCTGAATTGCCAGGGGGATTAGCTGGGGTAAATACATAGGATTATTGGGATAAGATCTGGGTGGGATTGTGGGCAGTGCAGACTGGATGGACCAAATAGTCTCACCCTACACTGTATGATTCCCCAAAAACAAAATGTCAGTTGCTCTTTCAGGCTGAGAAAGAGAATCTTAAAAGAAAATCTTGTATTCTTCATACAGGAGCGCTGCAACCTTCCCACTCCTGCCCAGATTCCATCTATTGAGGTCTTAAGTAGTCAATTAATGACCAGTTAAGGATCTTATCCTACCAGCACTACTATCAACCTCGGAGAGATGGACCTGGCATGATACTAAAACAGTGTGGCCAGCTTATCATCATCAGTGGAGCTAATTGCTTGATCAAAGGCACTTTGCATCTGATCAAGACATTCAATACTGGGAGGGCAGATTCTCTGAAAGTCAACCTTGCTTTTGCTGCCATGTCCTTTATGCAACATTTCTGAAAAAACTCAACACCTGGATGGAAAAATGAAGTTATAAAATAGCAAACACTTGAGTGAAAACCTTGCATGTCTAATCCCCTGGGACCTTGCTTGATGGATGGGGCTAGTAGAGAATTGAGCATGGAGTAAAATATATCATTGGCAAGTCCAAAGTACTGTACATGTAATGGCCATAATTTTACATTGTTCAGGTAGGCCTGATCTGGAAGCATGTGAAATCGTGCCAGAAGATGAAGCTTTCATCCAAACATCATTGTGCACTTGCATGATATTTTACTCAATGGTTATGCACATGTGTTGGAAATGTGCCTGCCAAACAATTAAGCCAATTAAGGACTTTAAAATGTGATTTCACGTGGCCCATCTACTATTACTGTTGGGCAAGCCAAATGGTCTTGTGGTCTTGACATTTTAGTTGGAACCACGATCCAGAGAGGGATGTAATGTCGGGGCTGAAATACAATTCAAAATGGTGTCTTGGAGTTCTGCTCTAATTTTGTACCAGAGTCAATTTGGAGAGATCTGCAGCTCTCTGAGACGGCTTCACTGTCCATTTTGAGTGAACTCATAAGAAATGCCAGCCCACACCCTCCATTTTCTTTGTGTCTGCTCTCTTCCTGCGACCTCTCAGTGGCACAAAGCCTTTCTCAATGCACATTTCACACTGCCCATTAATTAATTCACCAGTATGAAATTTCATTCTGGGGCCAATTGTGGAGGAGGCACAGTTCAGGACCTATCAAGTGCACTCACCCAATAGGTGCAAAATTCAGGCCCGTGTCATGAACACTCTGATCCATGCTCTCATCGAGCAATATTCTCAAGAAGAAAATTTGTCTTGAAAGATTTTTTATGCTGTTATGTCAGATGAACTTACTTTATATCATTCAAACAGACTCCACAAATGGACCTTGTATCTCTTCACTGCAACCCCCACACTCAGCATCACCCTCTATTCACTCCCATTACCTACCTATGGTCTAGATGGCAGTGTGATTAACACTGCTGCCTCTCAGTGCCAGGGACGCTGGGTTCAATTCCAACCTCGGGTCACTTCCTATGTGGAGTTTGTACATTTTTCCCTTGTCTGCATGGGTTTCCTTTGGGTTTCCTCTCACAGTCCAAAGACGTCATGTTAGGTGAATTTGCCACACTAAATTGCCCCTTAGTATCAGGAGACTTTGCACAATATATACTTGGCGTAGGGCCCTGAGTGAAACTGTTGTTGGACAAATGGTCTCTTTCTGTAAGAATTCTTTTCTATGATCCTGGGACTTTGGTGCTTGTTCTTCTGGCAGTAGCTACACTTACCCAGTGGCGCTGCTGACCATAAGTTGCCAGTCTCTGATTGGCAAGTAGCTCTTGGCATGTGTGAATTTCATTGCTGAGTTTGATTTTGGAGGAAGGGCTGCCGCTGACCCCTCCACTGTCTGATTGGCTTCAGATTCAGCGGCTGTTCCTGAAAATGCTCAGTGCAGCTTTCTTGCTGGCTTTGCAAGTGTGTGATCTGAACAATGCTAAACCTTCAATACCCAAGGGAAAAAATATGATTTATTTCATAGCTGTTGATGGGATCTTGCTATATTGAAATTGACAGCCTTGTTTTCCTTATTTTGAACAATGTCCCTATGTATAAAAAGGAAGTTGTTGGCTGGGAAGTACTTCAGCACATCCAGAAGGAAAGAAAAGCTAGAATTTGTGAAAGTTTTTGCCGTTGTGACATTCTTGGAAGCAATCGATAGGTGACACTGTTAAAATACCTTTTATGGGCGTGAATAATTAGAGTCAATTTGATTCTTTCTTGATGTCTGGAAACTCTCATGATGTGTAAGTCCATCTTCATTAGATTGTAGGTTTCAGCCGAATGTATGAAATTTATTGAGGATTTCCTAAATCTTGTATGATTTTTGAGCCACATGTTTGTCTGGTGTGACTCCTGCACAATCTACAACACGATCAAAAAGCAAACTTCTTCGAATGCCCCCACTGAGGTGTAGAGCTCATCCAACCCAAGCTGGTATTTTATTTTACATTAGGAATTCAAATTCTGCTCAAACAGAAAATACGTGTTGTAGTGCAGTTCAGTATGATGCATTTGGCTTATTTCCATTCTATGGCTGAAATAGCTTCTGAAGTAAAAAAGTAGGTTGTGAAACCCACCATTTGTGCATGTTCTGTAGCTCAAAATAACATTGCTGTTGTACATGTTCAGTCACACTTTGGATTATTGCCATGAAGAAAACTTGCCAAATGTTTTTCTGTTATACGTACAGTTATGTGAATACTACTTCTTCCTATTCAAACTTTGTTTAAAAACATCTCTGGAACTTTAGGAACGTTTGCCATCCCCAGAAAAGATCTAGACATTTTCCTTGATAAAATTGTCTCTCACATTGTAACATTGCTTTCCATCCAATTACACAATCTTCATATTTAGAGGTGAATATGACACTCGTTCAATTTTATCTTGTGACTGAATACTTTGGTGGGTTATTTTAAAATTGTAAAATGAATTCAGAAATATTTGCAGCAGTTCTGAAATGACTCATCACCTGAATAACTTTTTATATGCACATAGAACAGCAAAGAGTTGAGGATAAATTTTGTATGGCTTGTCTCCTGGAACATTACTTGATGAATGTGCGTAGCAGAAAATTGGGCACAGATTAAAATGGATAATTGGGAAGTACAGAGTACTGCAGATTCTGTGCCTTAGACTCTTTGATTCATGCTCTTGTCAATCAATGTCCTAAGCAGAAGACATCTTGAAAAGTTTGTGCTGTTGTGGATATGATATTGTTTATGCAATTGTTCATATGGTTCAAACAGATTGGATGCATATAAATTGTCCAAAAATAAAATTTTCTTGACAATATTTTCATAATTTGGCCAGTTGAAAAACCAAACTACAAAATATGTGTTTATATTTCAAAACAACTTTTATTGCTCTGGTATTTTATTTTTAAATGTCTCCACTTGGACTGTGGACTATGAAGAAAGCTTGAACAAACTTGGATTGTTTTTATTGGAGTGTTGGAGAACGAGGGGGGACCTGAGAGAGGTTTACAAGATTATGACAGACTTGGATAGAGTGGATACTTAGAGTCTTTTTCCCAGGACTGAAGGGTCAATTACTGGGGACATGGGTTGAAAGTGAGAGAGGAAGTCTAAAAGTGATGTAAGGGGCAAATTTTTCAGAGTGCGGTGAATGCCTGGAACGTGTTGCTGTAGTGGAAGCAGACTTGTTCACAACGTTCAAGAGGGATTTGGTTAGATACATGAATAGGCAGGGAATAGAGGAATATGGACCCCATACGGGCAAGAAAATGTTAGATTAGAGAGACATCTGTGTTGGCACAGAATTGACAGGTCAACGGGCCCATTCCTGTGCTGTCCTGTTTTTTTGTTCTCTTTTATTCCAAATCTCATATTGGCCCAATTGAATGGGCAGAGATGTGACCTGCTCTGTATCAACATGTAATTATCTTTTAGGAGGTCAATACTGGTTGAATCATCCTCTGATTATTTTCTTCATTCAGTTCCCTTCTGACTGAGTTTCAGTTTCTCTTTTCCTCAGATACTCCAGGTAAGAATAACTGTCCAGTTTCTGAAAAATCATCTGTTCATTGATGAATTTCATTGCTCAGTTTGTTCTAAGTTTAGAAGCAGAAAGCGGTATTAAAGCTTGCATTGCTTTCATTAATATTTCAAATAAGGATTTAATTTCACAACAGTTTAGAAATATAGGCAGAGACAACGTTAGTTATACTAATCCAAATCTAAGGCACATTAATATGCATTTGGATAATTAATAGACTTTGATTTCTATTAAGAACTTAAGCAATAGTTTTTCAAAGATTCAGAAGGCATGTTTTCTATGTTGTTTGGAACAACATTTAAATGTTAACACTGACTTGTGTACATTAATTTCAGTAAATGAGGAATTGGTATTTTTTTATTCCTATATTGAAGCAATTGGTTATTGTTGAGATATGATCCTGAAACATGGTCATTCCAATAGTTTTTCCACGTAATTAGTTATCCAATTGAGAGTCTTGAAAGTTTTGTTCACGCGAGGCATCGTAATCAAGCCAGAAGTTGTCTTTATCAATTGTTCACATTTTTATATATATGTCAACCAAGGTCACCTGCAGCAGGGTCAGAAATGGGTGATTATTTTTCCCTTCATAGTCAAAGGGCATTTAAACAAACTCCACCCTAATCTTGAGGCTGAGAGTTTGGATCTTCTGACTGCTATTGCACAATTAAGCAAGACCTTTTGGATTGGGTTATCAGAACAGTTTTAAAAGATACAAAACAAAGTGGCCCTTTGGCCCTTCAAGCCTGTACTGACCATGAAGCCTTAACGGAATTAAAAAACAATCTTCTGCCCTTAATCCATATCCATCGATTCCCTCCCTATTCATGTACCCATCTGGATGTCCTTTAAATGTTGCTTATGTGCCTGCTTCCACCACTATCTCTGGCAGCATATTCCGGGCATCCACCATTCTATATGAAAATCTTCCCCCGCAAATCTGTTGTCGAATATAGGAATCTTCATACTTTTCGTATTGAGGAGTGAACACAAATGGACGTAACTAAAAAAAAAAGTGAATTCCTTTTATGATCTCAATGAATAGTAAATGAACACTTGTACAATGCTAACACAAGATTGAATACTTAGAGTAGACACCTGTTGATAAATATCACGCATCCATCCAATTGTACTTGTGTTAAAAGGTCATGCCTGCCAATGGATAAGTATCATGTTTTTTGTGTCTACACTGGTTGAATATAAAATCTCGTTTAGAAATGTTTCAAAACATATCAATCATGTTGGCAGATTGAAGTGAAATTGGGTGATGCCATTATAATAGAGATGCTAACGTTGACAATGCAAAAAATACTTACGTGACTGCCAAATTTTAAAGGGCACAATCCAATTACTTCAATCGCCAGGGGCATTGCACCGTCTGTAGAAACCACAGCTGAGTTTAAACAAAGTTTGGAATCGAGAAACCAAAATATTGAAAATTAGATCTCGGCTGTCAATTTACTGTCATCTTTGCTTCACTTTGTTTTTTTTTAAGTACACAATTGGCTTTGGTGTAAGGTCCAAGCGAGTGGTGTGATCTAGCACGCCTACAAAAATCTGAATGGAATCATATAAATGTCAGTACACTGGCATTAAAAATGATGAACTAATTAGAATAGTGGCTGGAAAAAAATCTGGCAGTAATAATGGATTCAACAGTGATTTTGCCCTGTCATTATAAAGCAGCAAGCAAACAAGAAAACAGAATGGTGAGCTATTACCAAATTAGTAACATGTACAATAATGAGGTCCAAATACAGGACCTATACTTGCCTTATAATGCTACATCAACTCATTACCATTTACACATGATGTGAGATGGTCTGAGAAAGGTTGTACAGGTTAGTAGTATATCATCTAGAGAATGACATTCTTCCAGTGTGCATTCATGCATACTGTATTTTGTTACCAAGCACAGTGCCAACATGAATCTTTTGCAACCTGGAAGTTCATAGATTCACAGAAGAAGATTGCTGGCATTTGCCCTTTGGTGGCATGCAATGTCTTACACTTCAATCTGTTCAACAAATGACCTCCTGTGTTAGCTTGCCGGAAATGGTTGCACTTGGCAGATGGTAATGTGTGAGAACTGATCCAACATAAGTAATAGAATTATATAGCACAGAAGTTGTTAATTTGGCCAATTGTGCTTTTAACAGTGTTTTGATGGAGTTGTCTGCATAATGCAATTCTCTTAGCCAAGGAAGAAGTGTTGAATTTAATGTGTTGGCTCACCCATCCATCTTAGACTATTTATATCACCCAATTCTATAAATAGCAAGTAGCAATACAGATACATCCAATCTGGTTTGACAGGTTCAGCGAACAAATAGCAGGAGTATGTGATTACCTAAAGCACAAGGAAGGAGAAACAATGGAACTGGGGCCAGAATTAATGCAACAACAGACAAAGAGTCTAATTGAAGGTTTGCTGGAGTTATATCAAAACAGAAAATGCTGGAAAATCTCAGCAGATCTGACAGAATCTGGGGAGAAGAATAAAGCTAATACTTCAAGTCAGGAAATATTTGCTGTAGATGCTGTGCCTATGAATTGTCCTTTCACAGGACACAAGACCTGCTTGCAAACACAGTTTTTCTTTTCACAAAAATGTACCTTATTCATAAAATATCTGAAAGAGACATTGCAAAACATTTCAAATTGTCAGAACAAAGTGCAATGATATTCACATTTTCTCCAGAGACTAAGATGCACTGTGAAGTACTTCCTTTCGATAATGAGAACATTATAAACATTTCAATATTTTTGCTACAGAGTACAATTCTGTTCAGAATATACGCATCAGTCATGTTGCACTATGAGGTGCTTCAACACAGTTATATACAGTTAGGAATAAGCACCATCTGAGATTTTATAAACAGTCCCTAGCTCCTCAGCCTATGTTGGCTGAAAGGACTTACATAGTGGCCTTTCCCGATTACACTTAGGCAGTGACAGCTGCAAGCTTGAGTGTGTCTCTGCGCATGTGGTCCTAGACTTTGGAATTTGCCAATCTGTAATCAGCAATTCCTGTCATCATTGGAGGATGCATTGAATGGTCTGTGTAGTTTGGAGATGCTAATGTGAGAGGCAGCATACCATAGTGGTGAACACTGCTGGCTCCGAGCACCAGGGACCCGGTTCAATCCCTAACTTGGGTTGTGTCCGTGTGGGGTGTGCACATTCTCCCCGTGTCTGCATGGGTTTCCTCCGGATGCTCTGGTTTCCTCCCACAGTTCAAAAGATGCGTGGTCGGGTACGTTGGCCGTGCTAATTTCTCCCCAGTGTCCCTGAAAAGGTGCCGGAGTGTGGCAACGAGGGGATTTTCACAGTAACTTAATTGCAGTGTTAACGATTAGCATATTTGTGACACTAATAATTAAACTTAATCTGCAATCCACCTCTGGGCAGTGCTGCACAATCACCTGCTTGAACTACAGATTATGACCATGTCCATTTGAAGTTGCTGCTCCCCCAAGGAACCATTTCAGATTTTCTCCCAAAAAGGCAACTGTGCAAAGTTCAGACCATTCTGGATTCACCAGATCTGTTTCATACCTTAAAAAGAAAGGAAATGGATGTTGTTCTACAAAATTCTGATATCAAATGCCTTAGCACTTTATCCCTCATGAATATTAATGCTATCTGTAGCTGAAGCCACAGTAATTGTACTTGGGTAATGAAGGGATTTGGTGATGTTGATCATTTGTTACTATCATGTTCACAAAAGGGAATTGTTGATTATATAACATTGATTATGTGGCACTCGTAGAAGTAAACATAAAATCCAATGGCGTAGATCAGGTTGGGCTACTTCAAACCTATTTTCTTAGAAAATAATCAACACCATTCATTGGATATTGTACATGCTCATGCAGAAGAACAAGAATAAATGGCCATATTTAAAAGGGAGCTTATCTCATACATGACTAACATTCTTTCATGTTCCTCTCAAGCTGAAGGAATTTTGCTCAAAATGGCAGCTGCGCTAGCGGCACCATGACAATACGTTCCCGTCGGCGAATCCTCACTATTTGGTTTAAAATGGGTTCAGCCCTGCAGGAAAAGCAGATTTAAAATCAGCAATGACGTTGTTGGCATCTGAATGTCTCAGTGGACAATGGGAATGCACCCAAGCTCGCTATCACTTTGACATTCAACATTGTCTGTTTTGGCTTTTGAGACAACTTCGTGACTGATGGTCCCTTTCGCAGATTAATAGAGTTGATCCAAGGCAGACTGATAGTTTTCCTTCCAGTATGTTCTCTTTTCTGCTAACTGATCATTTATTTGTAATTCTGCTCTTTACTGTGCCCTAATTGGCAGCTTGTCTCCATTTCATTGTATGGATGTGATCTGGGTCAACTTGATTTCTCATAGCAGACCCTCTTGTGTTGCACATATGGGCAACTTGTTGGTCTCGTGTTGATATGTGCGCCAAAAACCTACCACCTTGCCTTCCCTGATTTTGGGGCAGGCGATGTTCCCAGAACAGCAATCTCTGTTGGCCCCACATAGGATTTTACAATCTCACCACAAAATCCAACCTGTGGTGTCATCCATTCAGTTCACATGACCCAGGCAATGGAGTGACTGCTGACTCAAAAAGGCAAATTGGTTGGAGACTCTGCTGACACACTGCATTTGACATGGCTGTTTCATCAGGAGGTGGCTATCATTCATCTGAGGCAGCAGTCGTGAAAGCTACTTAGCCGTTTTTCTTGGCTTGCGTAAGTTGTCCAAGTCTCAGTGTTGTAAAGCAGGGTGCTGTGTATGTCCAACTTTGACATGACAGCTGTCGTCTTGGCAATCCTGGTGCTGATTTCAAGGGACAGGTTGCTGGTAATTGTTGATCCTGGATATGTCAGGCTGTTGACAATCTCCACAGTGAGGTTGTCAATGTTGATGGGAGGTGAAGTCTCCACGTCTTAGTTTCCTTGATGCTGATTGTCAGCCCAAATGCCTCGCAGGCCCGGGAGAACAGATCTACAAGATGCAGCAAGTGAATTTCGCTACAGGATGCCAGCATGGCATCATTGGCAAACAGCGACTCTCAAAGTAGAACATGCCACATTTTGTTTTGCACTAAAATCTTGCCAAGTTGAACTGTTTGCCTTTGGCTCAGGCATGCAGGTAGGCATTCTCATCTGAGTTACCAAAAATATGCAACAGCAGCATGGGGAAATAATATGCCAAAAATAGTTGGCGCCAGGATGCAGCCCTGTTTTACCTTGCTGCTCATTTTGAACCAACTGATGATGCTCTATTGCAATTGATGTTCTCGTGAAAGAAGAAATTATGCCCAGAAGCACAGGCAGGCAAACTATTTTCTGCAGCTTGAAGACGCCTCCTCTGCTGATGACGTCAAAGACCTTGAGATCTATGAAAGCAATGTCGAGTGGTCTGTACTGTTTGCGGCACTTGCCATGTAACTTCCAAAGTGAGAAAATTGTCAACTCTTGAACTAGCAGCTCTAAAGCCACACTGAAGAGTTTGGGTAGGTGCATGATGCCAGGTCTGCAGACTGGGCCAGAGCAACGTAATCAATGACCTTTCACCCAGCACTGGAATTACAAGCTTTGTAATTCTTTCAATCCACCTAGTATTGGAACGCTAATCAGAATAAAATCTAACTTAATGAAAATTGTAATCAATGATGCACATAAAAATTATCACAGAGTGCTTACTGTAAAGAGTCTGGAAATTCCCGGCTCTTATCGAGTGATTGTATAAGGGTACGGGCATAGAGCCTGGGTAAGATTCTCTGTCAGAGTCAGTGTGTATTTGATGGCCCAAGTGGCCTCCTCCACCTTGGATTTCCAGGATTCTATGATTCTTTGACAAACCTTTGGAAATGTTGGGTCCCAATCTGCCCATTTCTACATTACAAATTAATTGTCTCTCTTTTTGATTGTGGAGAACACATGATGAAATTATCAATTATACAACAGTGCCATCAGCTCACAATTGCAAATAATTGTATGCAGAAATTTCTGCACAGTATTAATCTAATTATATGTTCTAAAATTGGTAGTGTGGAGCAGTGGAATAGATTTTGACTCCACAATCCAAAACTGATTTTAAAAAGAGTGATAGTAGGGCCAGATCTTAAGAATACCCCGTCCATGATTATCTCTGATTAGGGTTAGAATTTGCTTTCGTTCCTTTTTATTCTAATTTGGCTACCAACACCCAAATTAGAAAGATAATGGGAGTGATCTTACCAAAGAAATTCCAAGTCCAAAACGAATTTCAGATCCATTCTTTTGGCAAGGCTAGCAGTCAAATCTCATGCACTCTAAAATTGAAAAAAATACTTTGATCTGTTTCTCACCAATGGGGGGAGTGGGTGGGCCTTTTTTTTTCAAAAGTTGGCTGGTGACTACAGTGTGCGCCATTACGCATGCGCAGGTTTCAGTACTGTGAGAACAGCGGAGACCTGCCACTGCCTCTGTTGCTATCAGTCCACCCTCTGTGGCAGCAACCACCCATCCCCACTTAGAACGATCTTACGAGGTGAAGAGTTGGGTACAAACCTGATTTCTCAGCTCTCTCTCGGTCTTACTGGGTTGTCCCACTCATCAGCCAGTGGGGCACAATGATAAGATCACTCCAATTGTCTGTGCTTGCCTACATAATTTTGGTCTGAAAATTATTTGGATTTTTAAAAGGCGTTTATTGTTCATTAGTTAATTAGCCAGCTGCTTTTCATTCTCCACTTTGCAATCCATATTTTGCTGCCTTTTGTGACCCAGTTAAGTTGCTCATTAAAATCTGCTTATATACCACTGACCCATTGTATTACTAAGATGATCCTGTTTGGATTTAAGCAGCTTCACTGCATAAATCTGTATGACAATTTGTAATCGATAATTGAAGAGCTGGGATTTCCAGATTCTTTACTGTAAGCACTCTGGAGTAATTTTTATCTGCATCATTGCTTACAATTTTAGTCAAGCTAGATTTTATTATTAATAGTGTTCCAATACTAGGTGGATTGGAAGAATTACAAAGCTTTCTACATAATTCAACTATCCAAAGTCTGTTACTGATATGCTTAAGAATGCACAAAGAAGCCGAAAAACATTCAACAGCGTTATAATTAATCTCAGCATGACTCAGATGATAGTACACTTCACTCAATGTCTGAAAATTCAAGTCCCTCTTTCTACTTGAGAGTAGAGGCTGAAAATGTAGTGTCGTCTTGAGGGTTGAATGTTGCATTGTCAGGAACCGATCCTTTTCAAATAAGATGTTAAGGCTAAGTATGCTTACTGAAGAAAGAAAATCTAAAGAATAAGAAGAGGTTGACCAAATGCCCGGCCAACATTCCCTCCCCCTCTGCAATCAAAATGTTGTCTGCCATGCTTGTATTATATCTGTATCCCCTCATTAGAGAAAGGGCTCAGATCCCGCAGAGATGGGCTGACCACTTCAAAGCCGTCCTCAATCGACCGTATCTTTAACAATGAAGCAATAGACAGGATTCCCCAGGTCGATATCAACAGCATCACTGGTTGTAGCTGAAGTCACAAAAGCTGTTTGCCAGCTATCCAGTGGCAAAGCCCCGGGAGCTGATGCCATACGCACAGAGATCTATAAAGCTGCTGGTCCTGTACTTATTGAGAAGCTCACTGAGTTGTTCCAGTCGTTTTGGAAGCAAGAATCCATTCCTCAGGAACTTAAAGATGCTTCCATCGTACACCTCGGCAAGAGGAAGGGCAATCAGCAAGTATGTGACAACCACTGAGGAATTTTGTTGCTCTCCATCACAGGAAAAACCCTCACTAGAGTCCTGCTAAATTGTCTGGTCACTCATCTGGAGCTGGGCCTGTTCCAGAGTCACAGTGTGGCTTCCACAAAGGTCGTGGGGCTACTGACATGATTTTTGCTACACGCCAATTTCAGGAGAAGCATCAGGAGTAGAATCGCGAGCTCTGCACAATCTTTGTTGACCTCATGAAAGCCTTTGATACTGTAAGTCGACAAGGCCTGTGGAGGATCATGTCAAAGTTCGGTTGCCCTCCCAAATTCATTCAGTGCGCCGGTTCCAAGATGGCAGAGAATCCTCTGAGGCATTCCCAGTCACCAAGGGTGTCAAAGAGGACTGTGTGCTCACACCTACACTGTTCAGCATGATGTTTACCCCATGCTGAATTCCATGCTGAATGATACCTTCCAGGACAGTGTTGCTGAAATCAGCCTCAAGTACAAAGTAAATGGGAAGCTCTTCAACCTGAGGAGACTTCAAGTTACGACCAAAGTGAAGGAGACTGTTCTGAGAGACTTTGTCTTTGCTGATGACTGTGCCTTGTAAACTGGCTCAGAGCCAGAGATGCAAGTCAGTATGGACAAGTTTTCCAAAGCTTGTGACAACTTTGCACACATCATCAACATTACAAAGACCAAAGTCATGCACCGTACACAGAACCCAAAATCACAATCAAAGGGCAGAAACCACAGGCAGCGGACCAGTTCACTTATCTTGGCAGCACCTTCTCCAAGGCAGTTACTATTGATACAGAAGTTAACTGCAGAATAGCAAAGCCAAGTTCTGTATTCGGTAGACTGTGCTCCACTGTATGGAAATGTCAAGGAATCAACCCAGCAACAAAACTGAAGGTCTACAGTGATGCGGTACTCACTACCCTCCAGTATGCCTGTGAAAGGTGGACTGTATATCGAAGGCATTCAAGACAGGTCAATCATTTCCACATGACTTGTCTTCACAGAATATTACGCATCAAATGGCAAGAGAAAGTACCAGATGCTGAAGTTCTCTCGAGAGCAAGTCTACCATCAGTCCACATGCCGCTGATAGAGCGCAGACCCGGTGGGCAGGTCATTCATCCGTGTGTCAGACGAGCGCATACAGCTCCTTTTTGGGGATCTCTCTGCTGGAAGGAGGGCAGAAGGAACATTACAAAGACACACTCAAGGCCTCCCTGAAGTCACTGGACATAGACGCGACCACCCAGGAAACACTGGCACAAAATCGCCCTACCTGGCACTGCCTCATCCACAAGGGCCGTCAAGTTTACGAAGCAAGGTGCATTGCTGAAGCACAATTTAAGCGCGAGTTGCGCAAGTCCAGAGCCGCTAGTGCAACAACGACCGTGTCTACACAAGTCTGTCCAATATGTGACAGGACATTCCGTGCCCGAATTGGCCTCATCTTCAGACACACCACAACCAGCCTCAAAATGACGAATGGTGTCAAGGTTCTCATCGATGACCATGAACGAATAACCATATCGGTATCTAGCGAAGAAAATAAAATCAATTGGTTATAAATCTTCAGTGTGGAAGATGATATTTAAAGATATTGGGTGAGATTTTCAGACCTTCCCATTGTGTGTTTCTTGTGGCAGAAAGTGGCACGCTATTCACTGATCATCTGGTCCCACCGCTGTCACTGGGATTTCCCATTGATCCCATCCCAAGCCACTGGGCAAGACTGCACAATCAGCAGGACCAGAACAACTGCAAAGTTCTACTAATTGTTTGTGAAATGCTTTGTAATTCAGCTCTTGGCTAAATAATAATGTTGGGTCAGGTTTTGCATTTGTAGATACCATAAATGTCATTACGTTAGCTGTAACGTACTCGGTAATACACTTGCACCAGAGTCACGACGTCCTGAGTTCAAGTCCTATGCCAGAGCCCGGTACAAAAATCGAGACTGACACAAGGAGGTGATGGTCTAGTGGTATTATTGCTAGACTAATATTCCAGAAATTCAACTAATGTTCTGGGAATCTGGCTTTGAATCCCCCCCATGGCAGGTGATGGAATTTGAATTCAATAAAGATGAAAAATTTAGAATTAAGAATCCACTGATGACATGAAATCATTGTTGGAAAAGTCCATCAGGTTCTTTAATGTCCTTTGAGGAAGGAAATGTGCTGTCCTCACCTGATCTGGCCTACATGTGATTCCAGAGCCATTCTAACTACCTTCTGAAATAGCCCAGCAAGTCACGCAGTTCATGGGCAATTAGGGATGGGCAACAAATGATGGCCAGTGAGCACAAATGAATAAGAAAAAGCTCCTGTTCTCATTACTGGAGGTGCTGTCATTTGGATGATGCATTTAGTTGAAGTCCCATCCACCTGCTGGGATCGATGTAAAAAAAAAGTGCCTCAGAGCATGTCAGGGAAGTGTTGCGTTGGTTGAGGGCTCGGTGTTCTGTGGCAGAGGGTGGAATCCCAAGAGAGAAATGTCAGGGAACGTGGGGAGGTGGGGGCTAGCGACAGGTAGATGGGGGATTGCTTTAACTTTTATTCATATACGTTGGGATGCCAACTGATTGAAAAGCCTGTGTTGCTGATGTCCAAGGCCTCAGTTTGTGTTGGATGAGCATGAGGACAATCCCACTGAGATTTCAGCAAGAGCTTTCATCCTTTGTAACTCCTGAGCCTCATTAAAATGCGAGACATCTGGTACTCAGAGGACTGACATCAGAGTCAGTGCATAGGATTAAAAATTAGAATGTGATCGTTCAAGTCTGAGGATACAAAAGAAGTCAACAATTTGATGGTGTCAGATTGGAGCTTTGGCAGCTGAAAAGAGCCAGCAGAACAGAACTAAATTTAGGATCCAACTCTTTGTCAGGACTGTGGGGAGTACCCTTGCTTCTCCTGCTTCACAAGAGTTTCCAACAAATTTTTTAAGTTTTCTTGGCGACTTTTAACCGGTCAGTGCCTTTCGCTATGGTTTGGCTGTGATGTTATACACAGGATGGGCCCTCTTGGTGAATCATTAAAATCTTATTGTAGCTTTAACGACACCATCACTCTCAAAGTTGATATTCAGATTGGGTCTACCTGTAGCGGGAACCTCGGCCAAATCAGAGAAGATGAAATGGTGAGGGATTGTAATGGGGTGACCTCCAGCTGATGAATGGATTTAACTTGATCAGAGATGTCCCTATCAGAATGATGTTGTGGGATGTGATTCCTTCATCATTTTTGCCAAGCTGTCCAAAAATACAACGAGAAAAGCTGGCAGAGCAGCTGGTGGGTCACCCTCAGCTTTTCATATTTGTATTGACACTTTTTTAAAAACAAAAACGTAAATTCCACCCTTTTTCACTATTCCGTCAAAATAGCAGCAGCTTCTGGCTTCATACAAGCACAGTTAAATGTGAAAATCCGGAAGGTGCTGTCAGTGAATTTGACACGAACTTCAACAGTTTACGTACAGTTCTCTCTGAGGCTGAATGAGATTTAACTGAGTTTTTAATCAGTGTACTTAGTTACATACATCATCATAGTTAATGCAGAACAATCTCCTTGGCTTTGAAAAGTGAATTTTAGAAGTCTGGATTGTTGTTCCTTTCATTTAATGATAAAAGTGGCATATGTTGTTAAAATTGACATCATGGAGGTTGTTGGATCTTTGAGCAGTTTTCTTGAAGGTCAATGATGAACGTTGTCTTTTGACTGCAAACTCCAGACAGTTTGGCGGCAAGATAGGTTTTATTTCTTCCATCTGAGCCCCAGAGCTTTGGCAATTTGAGAAAGATGATAGGTGAAGGGCGTATTTAGATGGGGCAGGAAAATACTGTGGCATTTGTTATATGTTAATATATCATGAAGTACAGTTGTCAAAAACAAAAACACAAAAAGTTTCTCATTTACAAATACATGAAATCTAAATCCAAAATAAATCAGCAGCAAGAAGTAATTTGAGAGATACTGGCCTGGCATTCTGTTTAGGTTCGTGTTTATCCAACATAATACAGAAAATGCAGATGTGTGGAATAGAGGGTGATTTAGCTAATTGGATTAGAAATTGGCTGGCAGATAGAAGACAGAGGGTGGTGGTTGATGGGAGATATTCATCGTGGAGTTCGGTGACGAGTGGTGTGCCTCAGGGGTCTGTTTTGGGGCCCCTGCTGTTTGTAATTTTTATAAATGATCTGGATGAGGGTATTGAGGGATGGATCAGTAAATTTGCAGATGATACTAAAGTTGGTGGTGTGGTAGATAGTGAAGAGGGGTGTTTTAGTTTACAGAGTGACTTGGACAAGTTGCAGAGCTGGGCCGAGAGGTGGCAAATGGAGTTTAATGTGGAAAAGTGTGAGGTAATGCACTTTGGCAGGAACAATAAATGTGTAGAGTATAGGGCTAATGGTAGGGCTCTTAATAGTGTTGAGGAACAGAAGGATCTTGGTGTATGTGTCAATAGATCCCTGAAAGTAGGCAGTCAAGTGGATAAAGTTGTTAAGAAGGCATATGGAGTCTTAGCTTTTATTGGTAGGGGGATTGAATTTAGGAGCCGCAGCATCATGTTGCAACTGTACAAAACTCTAGTGCGGCCGCACTTGGAGTATTGTGTGCAGTTCTGGTCCCCACATTATAAGAAAGATGTGGAGGCATTGGAGAGGGTACAGAGGAGGTTTACCAGGATGTTGCCTGGTATGGAGGGCAGGTCCTATGAAGAGAGGTTGAAGGATTTGAGGTTGTTTTCGTTAGAAAGGAGGCGGCTAAGAGGGGATCTTATTGAAGCATATAAGATGATTAGAGGTTTAGATAGGGTGGACAGTGATAGCCTTTTTCCTAGGATGGAGAAAGCTAGCACGAGGGGACACAGCTTTAAATTAAGGGGTATGAGTTATAGGACGGATATCAGAGGTAGGTTCTTTACTCAAAGAGTGATTAGGGAGTGGAATGCCCTGCCTGCAGCTGTTGTAGATGCGCCAAGTTTGGTGGCGTTTAAGAGGTTAATTGATAAGTATATGGAAGAGAAGGGAATGGTTTAGTTTGGAGGGGCATTGCTTTTTATTTTGGTCGGCACAACATCGAAGGCTGAAGGGCCTGTTCTGTGCTGTAATGTTCTATGTTCTATAATTCACCTCAACACAAATTAGCACAAGTTACTGAGGAATTTAACATGCAAATTACACCAAGCACAAACCAAGTTGATAGACGTGATGGTTAAGTGCATTGGTCACGCTTCATTCTCCCCCCAGTGTATCCAAACTAGTGCCGGAGTGTGGCGGATCTGGGATTTTCACAGTAACAATTCTGATGATACTGTAAGCCGAGTTGAGAGACTAATAAATAAACTTTAAAGCAATTCTCCATGATCTTTTCTATAGGTTTAGAACACATTACTGGCCGTGCTCATAAAACTGACCGTACTCTCAGATTGAATTAAGCACAATAATGAGATTTTATGACTTGAATCCATTTGTTTGCCTGCAGTAAGTCTCTCAGTTTAAGCTGCCTATTTCGATGCCAGAGGACTTATAGAAATCTTTTTAAAACTCTTAAATATTTCAAATATATTTTAATTTACTAAGAAACTGAGTATGAATGAAAATAGTAAAAAGTTCTGGATAGTTCCTTTTTAAATATTTTGAATTATTTAAAGTAAGATTATTCATGAATGGTAGACCAGAAAATGTAATTTAAAATGTTTATGCTTTGCAATAAACCAATTTTCAGCTGATTCAATAAAACTGTGCAAAGTTACCACTTTTAAGTAAATCCAAGACTATTTCCAATACCATTTAGAAAAGAAAATACTTTCTAAAATGCTGCCTAATTGGATTGGCTCTTGGAACGTTTTATAATTGTTGATATGCAAATGAAATTGATCAGTAACACAATTGAAATAAATCATTTTGGGAAAAAAAAAGCACAATTTTGAACATGATTACCAATTGCAACCTAGTGAAAAATCCACCTCAATAATTTACAGAACATATTGGAGCTTGATAGAAGTCTCTACCGTATTGAAGTCATAATTTCTATATTTTTATATATTCATCCTACTGAGCTCAAATGGAGTTGTAAATAGCAAAAACAATTCTTTGCTGTCCACAAAGTAAAATCTAGTTGATTTATCTACAAATTTTGCACGAAAAACTGGAGGAGAGAGAAAATGTATAGTGAATACAGATGAATTTGTAGCTGATGAATTGTTAGACTAGAATCATAGAATCCCTACAGTTCAGAAGGAACCCAGAAAGCTGAAGCCACAACAATCCCACTCAGGCCATATCCCTATAACCCCACACTTAACCAGCTGAATCCCATGATACTAAGGGGCAATTTATTATGGCCAATTTACCTAGCCTGCACATCTTTGGACTGTGGGAGGAAACTGGAGCACCCAGAGTAAATCCACGCAGACACGGGAAGAACATGCAAAATCTACGCAGATAGTGACCTAAGGCCAGAATTGAACCGAAGTTTCTTGCATTGTGAGACGACAATGCGAACCATTATGCCACTGTGCTGTCCAAGGCCTCAGTTTGTGTTGGATGAGTGTGAGGACAATCCCACTGAGATTTCAGCAAAAGCTTTCATCCTTTGTAACTCGTGAGCCTCATTAAAATGCTAGACATCTGGTGCCTGGAGTTCTGACATCAGAGTCAGTGCATAGGAGTGAAAATTAGATTGTGAGCCTTCAAACTCTGAGGACACAAAATAAGTCAACAATTTGATGGTGTTAGACTAGAGTTTTAACAGTTTACAAGAGCCAGCAGAGCAAGAGACAAAACTAAATCTGGATCCAACCCTTTGTAAGGATTGCAGGGAGTACTTTTGCTTCTCCTGGTTCACAAGTATTTTGTAATTCTTTTTCTGGTCACTTCTGACCAGCCAATGTGGTTTGGCTGTCAAGTTTTACACAGGATGGGTCCCCCTTGGTGAATCATTTAAATCCCATCATAGCTTCAATAACACAATTGGTCACAATGTTGATATTTAGATTGGGTCTTCCTGTCGACCTGCAGCGGGAATCTTCGCCAACTTTGAAATCAGAGAAGGTGAAATGGTGGTGGACAATAATGGGGTGACTTCTAGCTGATAAATAGATTTAACTTGATGTCAACCCTTTTGACACACCAAAACTAAACCCCAAAGTTCATTTTGTGCATGACCAGAAGAAAGGAGTATTGACTGGCTTTAATAAACAATTACCATTGCAGCAAGATGACCTCTGATTTAAAAAAAAAGTACAAACAGATTACTTAGTCCAATATGAAAATAAAAGACTAAGTGCCCTAAGATTTTTGGGCAGGATTCTCACGGCTGAAGTAGATAGCCTGATGTTGGGCAATTTCCCAACCTGGCAATTGGCCTCAGCTTACCCCCAATTTTCACTCCTGGGAGGTGGGGACAGTACAGTGTGGGTGCCTGCTTAGCAGTTTTCTAAAGATTTGTCTTAGTTGCTTCAAAGGTTTCTAGAGGATCACTCTTCAAACACCCTCAGCCTTCATCTACCTCGATACCCTGTCCATGCCACCTGCATGTTTCCTTAAACCTCTGTGTCACCTTCAAAGCCATTCACACGGTATCCATAATGGGATGATCTTAGAAACCAAGTAGAGATGAAAAATAACTTCTAACAGTCTAATAGTTATTTTTTCTTAATCTAATAGAGCTCTCAATTCTATAGACTTGATATTGAAAAAAATCGTTCATGAAACCTAATCAAAGATTTTAATCCCTTCAAATCTTCAACTTGCTTTATAAACAACTGAATTTGTATTCCTAAACAGCATGTTAGGATGGGCTTTAAGAATCTTTTCAAACTATCATTCAAATGTGAACTCTCTTCCCCCCCCCACCCCCACCCCCACCCATTGAGATCAGTGCTTTTGTAGATTTGAAACTCAGCCAAACATTCATAATGATCTCAGTTGTGATGATGGCCCTTTGGAAACATCAACAATTATCTCAATTGAAATTACAGGAACAGGTAATATTTTTCTAACCTACTCCACCCGCTGGCCTTTCAATCAAAACAGCTCAATCACTTGTCGTTAACTTTGACAATGTCAAACTTTATTTGTTTTTAAAGGAGTTGGAGATTAGGATCACTTCAGGTCATGACATTTCAGCAGAATGTATCTGCCTTTAAAGAGTATAAATTTATGACTCTCATATTATGGGTTAAGCTCTTTTGAACAGCTAAAATGGGATCTGTTTGGACTTGACGTCAATTTAAAATAGCAGAGTTTGGGTTTCCTTTCTGTGTGATTCACTTCCTGTCTTTGCCAACAAAAAGGGGATGTCAGAAATGGGGACATTTCTCCCATCTGCCATTTTTAAAGGTCTCTGACATCTGCGTGACTAAAAATCTGGCATTTGGTCTTAAAATTACAAACCCCAAGAAGGGAGAGACTGTTGGCTGAACTTCTCAGTTTATTGAAAAAGTTAGAAGGCATGTATTGAAAGCTTCAAAGTACGTGTCTGTTGCTTGAAAGAAGAAGAGGGAGCATTCTTCTTCTTTCATTTAAAAAAAAATAGATTCTTTTTATGAAAGCAAGTCAATTTGATCCAATACTTTTCAGGCTCTCTGATCTCTTGCCAGGAGTAACAATTATATGCCAAATAAAGAAGAGAGTTAAGCTGGAATGGTAAATTAATAGAGGGGGAAAAAAATCAATAAATTAGCTATGATTCAAAGACTTTTTTCAAATCTATTAGTGTTTGTATGATTATTTCTGAAAGCCTTTTGAAAACCTAATGTGAAGGGCACACACAAATAGTAAATGGAGATAAAAATTATATTGTGAATGACTCTAAGTACAAGAAGTATCTTTTTTTGTTGTGACTTTATGCGTACTTCAAATAGGTCGGATGTGTTTGGAGCAGAGAATCATTTCCCTGCACATTCTCTTTAAGTGCCTCCTGCAGTTATCAGCAGTATTTGTTTGCTTGTGACAGACACTTGATGTAGATCATTGTCTCCTTTGGGGACCTCTGCTGAGCCCCAGTTACCAAATAACTAAAAACTCCAGATACAATCAGAATCTAGGTCATCAATCTTTATCAACTTACAATAGTAATTATTTGTAAGAATATGGTGCAGTGGTAAAGGACGGGGTAAATCGGAAAAAGATTGAATGACTACAGCAACACATTTTCAACTTTTCGTTCCTTTTTGGATTTTGTGATCACAAACCTAAAAATTGGCGCTAAAGTAAGTAGCTCGGTTACATCAAATTTGTTTCCAGATATTTTACGTATTAGATCATTTTGGAGGAAAAATGAGAGAACTGGAATTGAAAAAAATCCTTTCTTGGAGCCTTTAATGAAAGCAGTGTCTTAGTAGTATTATCACGCAGCTATTAATCCAGAAACTCAGCTCGTGTGCCGGGCACCCGAGTTCAAATCCCACCACGGCAGATGGTGACATTTGAATGCAATTAAAAAAAAAATCTGGAATTAAGAATCTGCTGATGGCCATGGAACCATTGCTGATGGTCAGAAAATCCTATCTGGTTCACTAATTCCTTGAGGAAAGAAAATCTGCCGTCCTTAATTGGTCTGGCCTACGTGTTACTCCAGAGCCACTGTGACGTGGTTGACTTTCAATTGCCCTCAGGCCAGTGATGCCCATGTCCCATGAGTGAAAAAAGATGGTACAGAAATTTGAAAGAAAAGCTCCTATAAGATGTTAAGTGTTGATGTAAGGACTATGCTTTCTGAAATGCTGGAAACAGCAGTACAGAATGAATAACTTTCTTGTTTCAGATGGAAATTTATTGAAAAAATGAGGATATTTTCCATACATATTAAGATTGTTATGTTATTGAATGTGAGATATTAAATTTGGTTGAATAATTTGTTCTTTATGAATCATTGGTTTCTAACTGGGTTGTTAATTTTATCACATACAATACATCAAAGTGTACAGATTAAAACCATAACAATTTCAGAAAGTAAAGCAATTAAAATTATCTTTATACAATTTTTAGAGTTGGTTTTGCAAGACTGCACCCTTGCCATGGAATGTCACCCAATGGGAGCCAACTCAATCAAAATTGGAGAGTCAAGAGTAGTGGTCAGAATGTTCAATTTATGGTTCTCATTTTCAGATGATTAAAATAATTCAGCAGAAAGTCAGAAATGTTGTAAATTGGATATATGAATCTCTGACCTATCAAGAGCAGCTTTAAATTGGAAGCAGAAAGAACATATCCTTGTATTTAAAACTGCTGTAATAAATTACAGTTTCCTTATTACAAAACTGAACCTGTTAAAATTAAATATTTTAAAATTGAGAGTCTTGTGTAACCAAGGGCAAGTTTTGAACCATCACGAAAAGGCAACAGCGAGAATAACAACAAATATTGCTTCTTACATAGAATTGCTGCAGCAACTTCTAGTCACCACACGTGAGCGATCACATGCAACAATCCATAACTTGTCCTGTTCTTTCAAAAGCTACTCAATAATACTATTTGATGGGAAGATTTGCTGTGAAAGACATTAAATGTCATAAAGTTGCTGTACTTTGGAACTAAATTCATCATGAAAAAGAACTTTGACCTTGTATCACACTACAATGGGTATCTTATTTATTGTCAATCAATTTTTTGAAAGGCGTGATACTTCCAAAAGTTACTATTTAAAAAAGTTTGGATGTATTTGTACAAGGAACACAGAAGGTTCGCATTCAAGTATAGCAAGCAATTTGAAAGGCAAATGGTATGTTGGCCTTTATTGCAAGGGGCTTGAAACGTAAGAATAAGTAAGTCTTGCCATAATTGGAAATGGCATTGGTGAGACCACATCTGGAGTACTGTTTTCATCTCTGTACAAATTTTCATCTTATATTCAGCAAAGGAGAGAATTGCATTGTAGACATTGCTGCCATTCAATATGATTTTGGCTGATCTTTTCCATTTAACCCCACTTTCCACCATACCTCTTGATTTTCTACAAGAATAAACATCCATTTATCTCGACCTTGGATATGCTGCACAATAAACGATTCACAAGTTACTGGAGTAGACAATCCCAAAGATTCGCAACCTTTTCAGTGAAGCCATCTCTCCTCATCTCAATTCTAAATGCCACTTACTTTGAAATCGTGCCCCTTGTTCTAGATTCCCCAACCAGGGAAAATGCCATCTCAGTTGTCTACTCCATCAAGCCCCTTCAGAATGTTATATGACTCAAAAAGATCACCTCTTATCCTTCTAAAAAAAAACAGAGAATATTTGTCCAATTTACTCAAACTCTCATCACTGGACAACTCCCCCATGCCAGGAAACAATCCTGTTTGGGGTGCAAAATATATGAATAAGGAGCAAGGGTATGCCACTTGGTCCTTCGAGCCTGCTCCACCATTAAATAATATCATGGCTGATCTGATCGTAACCTCCCACTACCCGTGAATAACCTTTCGCTCCATTATTTATCAAGAATCTATCTCATTCTGTCTTGAAAACACTGAAATCCTCTGTTTCCACGATCTACTGAAGGAGGGAGTTTGAAAGACTAGTTATACTGAGAGAAAACTATCTTGTCTCTGCTTTAAATGGGTGGTCTTTTATTTTAAACAGTGATAGCCACCACACCCTCCCCCTACCTCCTCACCCCCTTCTATTGGGACCAATCTAGAATCTGTAACATTTATGAAAATTGTAATTTGTCCATCTACTATCTCTAGGACACAGGCTAAAAGATCACTGAGATTTGTTGGCTTTTAGTCCTTTAAGTTTCTCTAATACTTTTTATCATCATCTGGTATTAATTAGTTCAGTTTCTCGCACTTATTAGTCCATAGTTATCCTGATGAATAATGTCTTTTTTCCTGTACTATATGTCCTGTATCGACATACAAAACATGCGTTGCCTTGGTTGTTTCTTTATTTCTCATAATTTCTCTTTCTCTATCTCTCGGGGATCAGTGTTTGTTTTCGCGACTCTCCTCATCTCTAAAGATATATGTAAACACTCTTACGATCTGTTTTATATATTCCTGTTGGTTTGCTCATTCCTTTATTTGCCTATCGCAAGAACAATTATCTGGTCATTCTCACATTGCTATTTGTGGGAATTTGCTGAGTGCAAATTAACTGACGTGTTTCCTACATGACTACAGTAATTACTATACTAAAAAGTACTTATTTGGCTATAAAATGCTCAGACAGCCACTGGATGCGAAAAGCACCAGATAAATGAAAATCTATCGTTATTTAGACAAAAGGAACAAGATTCTGTTCCGTAGCATTATTTGCTTTGCTTCAATTGTCATTTAGGAAAGAAAAAGTGAGCAGTCAGGGGGATTGATCAGGCAATACCTATTTTGTTTTGTCTCCTGCTAGCTTCACTTTTGGCATTAACCCAATTTGTTGAATCTTTTGCATCTGACTTTTGGAAGCGGATCAAAGAGGTAGTTCTCAATTAAGGATGAAAGACTGTACAGGTTGTCATTTAGAGTTAAGTGAAAGCCAGTTCGTGACTTTGTTGACTTCCTCTCTGCTGCTATAAATGGGGCGTAGGATACTGTTCATCAGCAAGCTGTACATTAACATTCATTGTGAATTTGCAGCACAATCATGACTATCGGCCAAGTATAAATAGGCAGTTGGTTACTCCAATTGAATTTTTGAATATTGCCTTTCACATCTGTCTGAGAATCACAAGGCATGAGTATAATTATTGTTACATTGCTGGTTTAAACAAAAACTAAACAACATGTACTTTTAAAATTTACAATATAACATCCTGTGTACTGGGCTAATTGAACAGAATTAATTGGAATCCATACAGATAAATCCATGCAGATCACATTATTCAATGTGAAATCATCACAGTGATGGAGAAGTCATATTTTGGAGTAGAGAAATCAATCTTTTAGATAACGTCATGTGTAATTTAAACACATGGACTACAATGAGGTTCTGAAACAAAGTTCATTTATTCATTCTACCGGTGTCAAAATGTATCATTTCTCAAGAAAGTGTGACTCCATGAAATAAACTATTTACAGAGAATATTCACTGCAGTTGCTCCAGATTTCTGTCCCATTTGGGGCCTCAGCTGCTTTTTGCAACCGTACCCCAGGCTTCTTCTGTGGACTAACTCCACGTTGTCGTATGATTCTCTCATGGAGCTTCTTTGACTCAATTTGATCAGATTTCCATTTCACAACCCAGCTCCTTTGCTCCCTTTCGGGGCTTCCACAATTGTCCACCTTGTAAGGTTCCAATCTCACCTTCTAAAATTTCTTTCCTTGGATATTTGAATCTATTCAAGCTGCAGCTTCCAAATACAAATTCAGATCTTATCCTGTGTCAATCAGAACATCACTGCTCCAAAGGGGTACCTTTGACCCAGTGACCTGCAGCACAGAGTCACAAACCTTTCGTTGCCCTTTTGGATCTTCACAGCTCCTTTTATGCCCACTGTTCCCTACAGTTCTTTCTTAAATTCAAAGCCTAACACTCTGCTCCTTTCTTTAACTTGACCAGACCAATCCAAATCCCTTACCTTGGACAGTCTAATGGGCCCTTTCCCTGATCCGTTTCCTGTTTGGGGTGTTCTCAACATCCCCCACCAGTCTCCTGTTCCTGCAAGATGAGGGCACTCCATCTGATTTAATTTTCCAAGTGATTCTATTTCTGTGAAGGTGCTGCTGATTGCTTTCCTTTCCAATGAAATGACTTATGATCTAATAACAAAGAACAAAACAGCACGGGAAACAGGCCCTTCGGCCCAATGAGCCCGCGCCGCCACCCCGATGTTCCCACCTCGACCCGTGATCCCTGTCAATGTTTATAGATCTATGGATTAAAAAAAACAAATTTGAGACAATTTAGGGATAATTTGTTTTGCCAATTAGCCTAAGAGCACACCTTTGGGATGTGGGAGGAGACTGGAGCGCCTGGAGAAAACCCATGCAAGCATGGGGAGAATGCGCAAACTCCCACAGACACAGGCCCAAATCCATGTATCTGCACAGCACAGCGATAGTCACTGAGCTGGTGTGTTGCCCATCAAATGGTCCAGGTCAAGCATACACTAACGACGTGAAGCACTCGGATACTTTTGGAAAAAAAAAATCCAAGAGCAGCCCTCTTATGACTCATCGCGTGTATACCCCTTGTCAGAGAACAAGGTGGACCAAAGCACTTGTAGGATAAAAACAAAGTACATCAATATCATCGTCTATTTACACACTTCCCAGGGACTCCCAAAGCTCATGATTCCTATTTTAAATCAGTTTTCTATACCCCTCCATTCCCGTTCTGTTCATGTGCCCATCTAAGTATCTCTTAAATAACTCCAGAGTGCCTGCCTCCACCACTTTACTTGGCAGCGCATTCCATACCCCCACCACCCTCCCGCTTGTGTGTGCTCGCTTTCTCTCGCAAGGCTCTTCAAACTCGGGTGCTATTAATTGGTTTGACCAGGTTTCCAATTACCTTCATGGTTCCTTAGCCCACACCCTCGGGGGCTTCAACCTTTTTTGTCCTGCTGCTTTCTCACTTGCTTCATAACATCTGGCTCCGGTCCTCAGCCGATCAGAGAGCAGTCCTTTGGGACTGATCAGCTCTACTGCTCTATAATGTGCCCCAATCTGGCCACCCACTGTCAGAGACCCAATTACAAATAGACAATAACTGATATGTAATTATATTCATATCCAAACTGAATAAACTGGTGATTTAAAGTTACAGGGTCATTTTGGATGGGCTAAATCATAAAGCTGTTAGAGTTGTTTCTTTTGGAGCTTCTAGCTACTGTGGGGATAAACATACATACACTTTGGAAAATTTGCAATATGTATTTTATAATTTATTTTCCTATTCATCCTATGAATAGCAATCAGCACCCATTTCAGAGTCTTAGTTCAATGCAAGTTAATTAACTTGTACTAATTTGCCTATAAAACTCATTATCCATTGCTATTGGGCTGAAATGAATCCTGCTGAAACTTAAATAGCTTTTTTTTAGCTATTAAATTGTGCAACTTTATTTATCCATCTTATTAAATGTCATTGCTGAGCATTGACATTCACAGTGGTTAATCCTTAAAAAGTAAACCCGTAGGTCCTTTCTTTTGAACAGTCTGACAGTCACTGGCAAAAACTGTGATGATGTTGTATAAAAACAGCTTATGAATGCATTGAATGCAACTTTCATATGATAACAAAATAAATTCACTTAATAAAGGTTCAAACAAATGCACAGCTACTCTCTATTTTCTGTAGATGTTTCTTTTGGGATTTCTTTCCTCTGTCAGGTTTTATTTCATGGTTTATTTTTGTTGTGACTCCTCCCCATCACCACCTCCTGCATCTTTGTGGTTTTGTTTTGCAACTCCATCTCAACGAGGAGAGCTGATAATAAACTCAAGATTGCTTATTGAGCAGAATAAGCACTGACATCGTTGAAAGGGAATATGCATCTGCCTTAGTTAGGAAACTAAATGTTTCCTAGCCTGTGTCAGCAATGCTTTTAGGATATGTCATATTTTTTAGGCTGCTGTTATGTTTTTAGATTTGTTGCCATCATTTATGGATGCAGATAAACACCAAATTGTCAGTGTTTGCTTCACCTTGGTAGCAGCCTCTCCTCTCAGTTACCACTGAAGCTTTCAGTGCAGTATGAAGGGATTGTTGCAATGGCTGGTGTTGTGATTACTCATCCAAGTGCTGCAAGAAATTCTTGAGCCTTTTAAACCCTTGCTTTCCTTTTTCCTCTTTGCAGTCATATTTATTTGAAAATATTTTCTCACTGTCCTCTCCTACCTACAAACCCCAGCATTAACATTGTGCTGCGGACCATTTGTGTCGTTCCCTGGGAGTATCCAGATCTTGCACAAGTCCCTTGCCTTTTGAGTTTATGTCATCGCTATCCCGAAAATTACTGGAATTGAAAGTGGGTGATGGAATTCAGGTGAGTGTTTTCCAGCCACTGAAAACTTGTGTTCCTGATAAGTTTCCACACAGTAAACAGGATCAATTAAATCACAAGACAGTTCATACAAAGTAAAATATGGAATATGTAGATGATCACACAATCAGTCCAACTTTGTCCTTCCATAGAACAGAGAACACTGCAGCACAAACGGGCCCTTTGGCCTTCAAGTTGCACCGATCATATCCATATCTCCCAGGCCATAGAACTATCTATCACTCCCAATCCCATGAAATCCCATGTACTCATCCAAAAGTCTTTTAAAAGACCCCAGTGAGTTCACCTCTACCACCACCGAAGGCAGCCGATTCCACTCAGTCACCACCCTCTGAATGAGAAACTTTCAAAGTCCATGTATAATCCATCCCAGCAAAAATGGTATCCAATATGAATTGCCTGGAAAAATATTCCCGTGTAAGCATTTTCTACTTCCCAAAGATGATCAAATATAAGAGCAAAATCACCCGCAGTGAAAAGAAGCACTATTTCTCTGAGTCAAAAATTAAACAATGAATCATAATCATGAGATCTTGACTTTTTGTGCAGTCTACTCAACTATTACTGTGTCTTCTCTCTCTCTCTCTCTTTCCCATCAAGAAATGTTATGAGGAAGACGGTTGTGTTGTCAAATAGAACCGGATTCACATGTATAATGGAGAATTTTTAAGGTTGTTTTAGCAGCTCAGTTTGAGTCTACTTTATGGACTATGAAGGCTGGGTCCACAAATCAAGAGAATGTAATGGGTGGACTTCTCCCATTTTGAAACTAAGTGCCATGGTAGGGATGGGAATGTGGAGAGATTCCCATTATAGAGACAGGTAGAAAAACACGGGAAATCTTCTGACCCCAACATCATTAAGACTGGAAGACGAACTCCTTCCAGGACACACAGTGAGAAGGTCCGCCTCCAGATGCATCCTGATGCACTTCTGTGCCGTTCCAGGATCCAGAGTTGCAGACTGTCTTCATCCTGAACCTAGGAGACGGCTCAAGACATTGTTTAGGTGAGTCCTGAATCTATGTGCCATCTTGTTTCGGAAGTGTTTCACGCTGACGTGTGTTATAGAGGTCCAGACATTAGGAGGTGGGCAGGGTGAGGTGGGGGTCAGGCCCTAATTCCACCTCATTGACATAATGCAAGTGAGGTTCATGCCAATCTCTGCTTTTCCAACCAGTCATGGCAGGCACCAGGAAAGGATACCGCTGTATATTTTTGCTGGCAGGAAAATCCACGCCCCCAGTGATATTCTCCCTCCAAACCCACCACCAAACCCATATGACTTAATTTCCTTTTGTGGTACACTGAAAAGGTTTTTCAAATGTATTGGTTCATAAAAGTGGGAATAAACAAGATAGATTCTCAATAATTAACCTCAACTGGGCTTCGATAAGTGGCTTATCGTAAAGACGATTGGATTAGTAGAGCGAATTCCAGCAAAAATAAAGCTCTAAGAATGTATCAAGCAAGATTTGGCAAATCTACTTCCCACCTTTTCCCCGTACTAAGAGATACCACAATTTGAACTGCATTCAAGACACAAACACAATTGGCCGTAATTGATGCTTCTGGGCTGGGGAGAGTTGTGGTTATCTGTAAAGAGCAATCCAGCTGTTGTCTGCTCTTTCGTTGAATGTGTCCCTCATGCTTTGTTTAAAGGCTTTGCTCTCCATTTTTGAATTCTGAAAGCTCGCAAATACGTAGTTTGGAATGCAGTGGATTTATAGTGCAACGTTGGCAGTTAACAGTATTCCACAGTGATGCAGAGAAACGATGGTTATAACTCCCTAAATGAACTATTTTCAAGCAAGAGAAAACACACTTTCAAGTTTTATTGGATGAGTGGAGCTAGCCATGTTTATCAACTTTATTCAAGTGAACCTTCCAACATGAGCAAAGAGCTATCAATCCTGCAGAGCATTTAAAAAAAAAAGTTGGATTTGCATTATTTACAATCACATTAAAGATGGCACATATTTGCAAATGGAACTCTTTCGAAATTGCCTTGCTACCAATGGTTGCACTGATCACTGCTTAAATCAGTCGAGTATTTGATGCTGGTGGAAGACAAAGAATCAGAAGATCCTGTTGTATTAGATAGTGTCTAATCCCTGACTGACTGTGAATAGAGAATGATAAAGCACAGAGAAAGATACACGGATACAAATAATTCATCAGGTTTTGATTTTGAAAAGCTGTGAGGTAATAAGGCCAGCAAAGGTTGCAAGAGCAGAAAATAACAAAGGCTCGGACAGATGGCACTTGACCTCTGAGTATTTCCACCATTTTCTATCTTAATTCCTGGTTTCCATTATTCAGACAGCATTCTGTCTTTCAATCAGTTGTTAAATGACTTTCAGCCAGCAAGACAAGTGACTGATATGGGGACTATATAGTTTATTTGTAATTTTTGTATTCCACAAATTAAGGTTGTATAGATAGAAAATAAGTGAATCGAATCATAGCTGTAGTTCACGTGCTGTGAAGGAAAGCAGGCTTACAATTTGTATCTTGCCTCACCAAGTTGTCCTTTGTGTTGAAAAACAAGGTTATGTAATTGACAAGAGCATTGCACTGCTCTTTGCAGTGCAGGTTACAATGTCTTATAATTAAACCTTGGGCTGTTAATAGGCACAGCCAGAACATAGGATGCTTAGACCACTTAAGGAAGTAACCATCGCTGTTGCTCCCAAGACAATATCTGAGACAAGATCATGAATTTTCAACCATTCCCTCTAAGCTGCGTCGAAAGCCCTGGAGAAAATTTACGAGGAAAGCTAATGGAACAGAAGACTGACAGTTGACTGGACTTGATGATTTGCATTCCAGCTTCAAAAAAGTGGCTGCGGAGATGGTGGATACGTTGATTGTAATCTTCCAAAGCTCCTTAGATTCTGGCAATGTCTTGGAGGATTAGAGGATCATAAGTGTAAGATGCCTATTGAAGAAAAGAGTGAGACTGAAATCTGAAAGCTCTTGGCCAGTTCTTTCATTGGGAAAATGCTGCAGTACGTTATTAAGAATATAGTGCCAAGTTGTTTTGAAAATCATAACACAATCATGGTTCAATGAAAGGGAAATTCTCCTTGGTCTGCTGCTGAGCATGTATTCAGCCCAATGTGACTGAAAGAAGAGCAAATTGCTTAAAGCAGTCGAGTGTTAAGTATTAGACTCCAAAATAGCAGGGCTGATGTAAAATTCATGTTACAAACCAATGATGTTATTGTGGAGAGGCGATGGCCTAATGGTATTATGATTAAACTGTTAATCCACAAACTCAGATAACGTTCTGGGGACCCAAGTTCAAATCCCGCCACAGCAGGTGGTGGAGTTTGAATTTATTAAAATATATCTGGAATTAAGAATTTATTGATGACCATGAAACCATTGTCAATTGTCAGGAAGACTCATCTGGTTCACTAATGTTCTTTAGGGAAGGAAATCTGCCATCGTACCTGATCTGTTCCACATATGCCTCCAGAGATACAGCAATGTGGTTGTTTGGGCAACTAGTGATGGGCAATAAATGCTGGCCTGCCAGTGACGTCCATGTCCTACAAATGAATTAGAAGGAAATTTGCTCATGTTGCATATTTCTGAAATGGTAGGAATTGGTAGAAATAAGAATTAGGTACCCTCTGGTAATGGTAAAACATGAGGTAGCCGTCCATGCAAACTACAAACAACATTTGTTTCCAAGACAGTGCATCAACAATCTTTCTTTCCAAGAACAGTCCCACAGTGGTGTAAGCTGCTCAGTGAAGTAATCACAGTCCCATCCCTTGAAATCTTCAAGACACTTTTTCAGATTGTCTTCATTTATAAGTTTTTGTTGTCAGGGATATCATGTCAGCAGGCCCTGTCTGGTTTAGCTAACGCTAGTCTCATTCTTAAGTGCTGGTAAAATATGTATTTGAGTCTATGTTGCCAACATCATATAAGCAGACATGCTATTGAAGGCATTACTACATAAAGTTCAACACGTACAGAAATGCGCACAACACAATAAGACTGAGACCAAAGAGGATCCCGACAACCTGGGTTCTGTTCCATTTTAGTCCATCAAGTGCATTTACAGATGCTATAGATTCAAGTTTCACACCTCTTCACTATATTTGAGATTAGATTAATTTTGCACTGATATCTTAATTAATTGTCAAAGATTTGGACTCAAAGCAATGAACTAATTAATTGCAAGATTTGGGAATGAGATCAAAATATGGATGTAACTTAGAGACTTAAAAGCAATCTGGAGTATTATGGTATGTTTGATTCATCTACTCAATTTTATTTCAATGGTGGTAAAGTTAGATTGATCAAAAGTTCCTTATCTTCCCTTAGATCTATGGGATACAATGCCTGTAGATTTTGGATAATATAAAATAATACTGAGTATAATTGATGTCACTTTCCTATGTAAATGGAATTTGATCTCATGTTGCATGTACAGAACTATTCACTCAATCAACCGTGATTATGGTAATGGTCATGCAATATCTAGTTAGGAATATAATAGAATACTTGCCTCTCACCTCCTTCAAGTTCTATTGGGACATGTGGCTGAAAATGAGACATTTCTGCTGTGCCTGATATTTTTGGTGATGCTTCTGCTCCTGTTCTTGTTGGGCTGCAGAAACTGCTTTGCCCGTGGCACGGAGAAGGCTGTCAGCAGGAAAATCTAGGCTGTGGTGAGCTGAAAAGAATACAGGTGAACTGGCTTCCAAAGAATTGCAAATGACCCATCTGACAGTAGGAGCACACTCAGAAGCAGTGCTGTGAGCAACAGCCTGTCATCTTGGCAGGGTTTGCAGCTGTTCAATTTCAGTCTTTGAAAGTTTCCCAGCCTGTCAGTTTCATTGGAGAAACGGTCCAGAATGTGGTCTCACCTGACAGCTCCTGGTGAGACGCAGTCAATTTGGGAAACTTGTGCACTAGCTGTTAGAGAATTAAAGCTAATTGCCTTTCTTTTTTGCCTCTCTATCTCTAAACTTGCACGCTCCAGGCCGGTCTCTCATATTCCACCTTCAGTGAATTTGAGGTCATTCAAATCTTTACTGCCCATTTTTTAACTTACAGCAAGTCCCATTCCCTGACATCCCATTGTTAACTAACTGATGTCATCTCCTGTCTAGATGTCTTGATTTTAAAATTCTCATTCCTTGCTTTCAAGTTCCTCCGTAACCTTCCTCCCTCTTTACCTTTCCAAGGCAGCAAGTGTGAAGGCCGATGGCAACAATTCACCAGTTTTGCAACTCTCTGAAATGTTCCGATGTGTTGTTCTTTGCCACAATTTGAATTGCTTCACCATTGATGGCAATGCTTTCAGTTGCCTTAGTTTCAACCTCCCATTCTACACCTTCCTGCCTCTGATGCTTGTCCTTTAACTTACTTATTCGAGCCAATCTGCTCACCGATTATCTCCTTATTTGGTTCAGTATCTTACTTTGTTTGACAATATTCATGTGAAAGACTGTGGAATGTTTCATTATATCTAAGGCTCTATGTAAATATAAGTTGTTTGCACAGTGTAAGGACAGCGACACAGATGTTCCTTGATCCCCCGAAAACCCATCTGGGTTTAAACCCAGAAGAGAGCAGGATCCTGTCAGGAACCACAGCCCACATTGCTTTTCTTTAGTTTTGAACCACTGCCTACCTCTGATCCTGCCTCTGACTTGCAGTTAAAACTTCTGCTCAGTATGGAAGAAGGCTGTTTCTCAATAGGGATGTAAGTTCTGAAATAAATCAACTCCCGGAACCAGCCTGAAGCAACGTTAAAGGGGAGAGAAGATGAATCATGCACTGCTCTTAAGAGGCAGCAATAGGATGAGTGGAGCATTCCTTCAGGCCCCACAAGGGGACTACTAAGGCCTAGAGTCTACTCTTCAAATCTGCAGGCCCCAATGACTTACCTGAGGGCCTGGAACTAGCTCGTTACCTTTATGAGGTCAACTGGCAAGTGGAATGTGAATATGTCCCCAGATTTAAAATAGGCTGAGATCCCATTCATTTTATTGGATGAATTTGATAGTCGCCTCACCCGTATCCTACCTGCCCAAAATTCACTTGATGAAAATTTCCCCTGCAGTTTCTGTTCTGAAGCTTGCAATTTGTTTAGAACACCATACACATAAAAGTATTGGTCCAGTGAATACATAAAATCATCTCGGTACAAACCACCTCCACAAATGTTTCACCCTTGATCTCAAATCTTATGGCTTTCATTAAGGTTTCCTGAAAGAAAGTAATTACTTTTTCGTGCTGTAAGTCATGAACAGTCCATCTGTTCAAGATGTGTTTTCCCTCTGCAAGGAAAATAATGATGAATATTGCATATAGGTAAGATAAAGCAAAATATAATAAAGTAAAATGCCAAATACTGTAATAGCTGCAGTCATAAACAAATAATTGCATTAAGATCACAAATTCTTCGTGTTTCAAAGATTATTATTGAATATTTTATATCACCTCTTCTGCCTATCTTTGCAGCCTTCTGTCTGAAATATCAAAAATAATAAACTTGCATTCATGGGCTGCCTTGCTAATCAAAAGATTTCTCCTTCACTTAAAGTGCTTGGCTGTCTTTGAACAGCAATAAGAACAACAGCTTAGACTTGAATATTGCTTTTATTATCAGCAAATACTGAGAGGCCTTTCACAGGGCTGCAATCACACAAAAACTGAAGTAGAAGATATGAAGATGGGCGGTTAAAAACCTGGTCAAAGAGCATCTTAAAAAATGGCAGAGAGAGATGATAAAGCAGAGATACTTATTAAGGGAATTCCGGAGCTTATGGCCTGAATGGCAGAACAGATATCAGTGATAAGATGAAGGAAGTTGGGAATATGGAAGAGATCAGTTTACATAATCTTTTGAGAATCGTAGGACTGAAGGAATTTCCAGAGACAGAGACAAGATTTCAACATGAGGATGAGAATTTCAAAAGCAAGCAATTGGTGCACAACATTCACAAGCATGATGGGCAAGTGGGACTTGGTGTGAATTAGGATCTGATGTGGAAGATGATGGAAACCAGGATGTCATGGTTGTAAATAGACCAGTTCAGCCTTAGGATTATAGAATCCTTACCACGCAAAAAGAGGCGATTTGGTCCATCAGATCTGCAACGGACTCTCACACGGCCTTCCCTTCTGCCCCATCTCCGTAAGCCTGCACATTTTACTGTGGCTAGTCCACCAAACCTGAACTTCTTTGGACATTAAGGGACAGTTTAGCATGACCAATCCACCGTATCTGTGCCACTTTGGATTGTGCAAGGAAATTAGAATACCCGGAGAAAATCCATGCAGAGACTGGGAGAATGTGCACACTCCACACAGGCGATCTCACGGAACGAAATGAAATAACTGGCAACGCAACAAAATTTGTGGCAGGTGCTAAAAGCAATGGCCTCAATTCTCAATGTTTAATTATAGGAACTTTTGTCTCATCAGACATAATGTTGCTCGAAGCCATATGCTTTCCCTTGAAAATGGGAGAATAAAGAAAATCAGCAAGCACTCCTACAAGCTTCCTTCATTACCACCTGCTGATTTACATTGGAGCTGCCCTAAAAACTGGTCATTTGTCTGCTCATTGTAATGCCTGTGCTCAAAACGGAGAGATATCATAAGTTTACTTAAATTGCTTCACGTATGACTTTCAATATAATTTGAGGTAATAACCATGAGCAGAAAAGTTGGCTATTTGATTTTTTTCTCTCTGCAAAATTATTAAAAGTAGTCGTGATGACTCTTTGCTGTTCTGGCAGAGATCAGTGAACTCAAGGGTTATACTTGGAAATTCTTTGATTTGCATAATTTAATGACACATCGTTTTGCTGCCTTGAGCTCGCACGTTGGTGGGAAAGCTATGTAATCTGACTATCTAACCTCTCCTTATGCTTATGTCATTTATGCATGATAAGCATTTCTTAAAAGTCAAAGCCATGAAGATAACTAATACAGCAGCCCCTGTATTAAAAGCATCCATTTAATCCTGACTTTCGCAGCCTCTTGCACATACCATTATTGGACCATAAGCTCACAGGAAATAAGAATGTCTAATAGCAATACTTGATCTTGGATCGGAAACGCAACCCATTTCATGGACTGTCTAAAAGCAGCTTCAGAACATTGTAGTAGTAAAATCGGTATACTTTGCGTTCATGTATACCATTGAATGTGAAACTGGTGCTTATATTTTGTTGATATTAACTGAAACTCTTCTGAAAGATGAACAATAAGTGGTCAATGATGAAAGTGACATTAAATTCTGGAGGAATTTGGCCACTTAATGTTTGAGCCATTCCAGAAATTTAATTATCTCATTGAGCGTGCTGCCTTCAATATAAATATGAGATGGTAGGTTTCTTTTAAAAAATATTGATCCTTGATCTGTCACATACTCTAATGCAACAAAGCAATATTTGAATTACCTGTTAATACTGTGGTCAGTAACACCAACCCCCGCCACCCACAGGAGAGGGCTGAAGGGAGATACAAATTACATGTTGTGAAACATTTCCTCAACACCCCTTGCAATTTTTAGAAGAAGGAGCAGCATTCCTTGCCCATTCCACATTGTGGGGAGGTAGTCTGTTTCCTTATATTTAACTCCAGTTCCACCATCCTTCCCTACTCCCTCTATCCCAGGTCCCACAAGCAAAACTCTGCCAGCTCCCAGTGGTCTGTCCTTGCCGCTGGTGTTGGACAGCCCTTCAAACTCTCTGGGACAATGCCAAGAGTCCCCAGCTGTAGACATCTACCATTCGCTTTCCCACCCAGCAGCTGATCAGCCTGTCAATCTAGCTGACTAATGGGTGCGAAATGGAATTTAAAAATGATCATATGGTCCTGCCATTAAATTCAGCAGGTTCTCCTCAGCACAAGGATTTGTGCTAGATGACTTTTCCTCAGTTGTTTTGACTCTCTACTGCTCCAGCAATAAACTAGGGACTTGAAGAATTATACCTGGAACATTCTTTGATTTGCAAAGTTTAATGACACATCATTTGCCGCTCTGAGCTAGTGTGTTGATGGGAAAGCTCCCACCTCCTCCTCCATCAACGCCCCCCACCCCACCCCAGTACTGTGCTCTATACACCCTCACCAGAAACATTAGGCCTGATACTTTTTTTACATATAAAATTTCTTTCAGGAAGTCACTGCACATTGTAACATCTCTTTAATGTAATTATGTTCTATTCCTTGTGATCCTTTAAGTAATTGAAGTGGCTTATTTTATTTGAGAAGTCTGTTCAGATAAATTGCTGATCCACAGTGAAATTGCATTTTTAAAGGCTTTCATTGGAGGTACTTTTTGTTTTAACCCACTATTCTCTTTGAAACCTATTAATGCTGTCAACATCAACCTCCAACTTTACCGGTGTGTAGGAGGGAAGCTGACTTCACTATCAGCACTAATCCTGAGTCACGTTGGTTGTGGGAGGTCTGCTAAATTAGTGCATGCGAGTTTAATGATTGTGAGCTTTTCATGTAGGCCTTGTTTCAACCCACAGAGAACCATTTACAAATTCAAGATGGTTTTGGGCACATTGGACTGTCAACTTCAGGGACTCACGCTGTTAGGGAATGTGAAAAATGCAATGCGACCATCCATTTTCAATAGTCTGATTAATGCACAATAAATAATTACATGCTTGATTTGAATGTCCATTTTATATTCTCTCTCTGTCTTTTTTTTTTTCGTTTCTTTCCTTTCAAGTGGGATGCTTTGGTGTGTCAGGAAAATAGCCAGAAGCAGGAAATGGAGGTGGTGGAGTGGGGAGTTATCAGGAAAATGTGACACTGAGTTGTTCTCTTTCCATCCCTTTCATTTCTAACTTGTGCTTCCCATCATCTCAATCTCGGATACCCTATGCCTTCCATTTTTTACTTGATGGGATCTGAGCATCATAGCTTGGCCAGCATTTATTGCCCTTGGTGAGCTGCCTTCTTGATCCACTGCACTCCATCAGATGTTGGTAAACACACAGTGCTCTCTTTAGGAAGGAGTTCCAGAATTTTGACCCAGCAACCCAGTTAAACAATGGTGACATCTTTCCGAGTCAGGATGGGAAGTGAATTGGAGGGTAACTTCCCATCACTCAGCCACTACAGCTACTTCCTTGAAATGCCACCATACTTACTTATGGAGGAGAGTGGGTGTAAGTACGTATGGGTAATTGTACTGAATGCCACAAAGATTCTGGTGCATTATCTATCCTCATTCTCTAACAGGTACAACAGACTTGAAGGTTTGGATGTTGGAAAGGCGAGTAATGGTGATACAATCGTGACTTAGAGAAGAAGGAAAAACTGGAGGTTCATTGAAGTTGGAGGCAATGGATAGGCTAAACTAGATAAAATGCATTCAAATCAATTTCAATCCAATGACTACAGCCAGAAAATGGGGGAGGTTTCTGTGGTAAATCCAATATTTGATGACAACCAACAAAGAACAACAGGTACAATCTTGACACTCAGCTAAATCTTCATTCACTGCAGTAAGATGGACATAAATGGTGGTAACACTCTGGCCAATGTGTTTATTACTATATACAGTTATGAAAAGAGTGCTAAAGTTGGTGTATTCATTTTCTGCTTTTGGAACGACCTGACTGCAAACTCCCTTACTTGCGCTGAGATTTGTGTCCCCTTTTGGCCAATTGGTTTACCTGACCCTTCAGTTGCAAGAGGCAAACGGCTATTGTTTCACACTGTGGACTTGCACCTGATCAAGGATTGCTGTGCTAACCCAATTAGGTTCTATGGCTATAGATTTAGAAAGTATTCCCATTTTTAATTTTACCATCAATATTTGTTGTATTTTTTGCATTGCTTATGATGTAAGAACAATTTTAGAACTTGAAAGAAATCCAGCAATTACCACATTTTTGATCCATTTCACAATTCATAGATTTGAGTGAAAATGGCTCATTGTGCAAACATTTAGGTTCCTTAAATATTCTTGAGTAGGATTTATAATGACAACACAGATAACTATTCTTTACACAAAGTGGTGGCAACCCTAGAATGGTCATCCATGCCAAATGTGCAGTCGTTCAAGCAGTAGCCGGATAGTGCTGTGCAGTTGTAGGTTTCTGTAGAAGGATGAGTCAGATGGACCAAACGGCCTTCCCTGCATGTGATGATGAGGGTATGACAATCCAGAAGGATAGATTCAGTTATCAAGGCTTAAAAGCTCACACTATACACAGTTTGTAAGCCTCAAGAGATACGGCCTAAGCCTCATTGACCTTTTCTGGTGTGCCTTTTTCCATTTTATGCCATGTCGACCATGAAGCTACTACATTTTGGCTACATTAAACAAAGGAATTTTTAAAAACTTCTGACTTAATTGTTTATTATTATTCCAAAAAATGAAATAGCAGTCATGAGAGTACCGTGAGCACTCATAAAGAAACAACCGTACAAAATTTTCTCCAGAGTGTGTCTTCGCCCAGAGAACACTTATGTTTCATTCTTAATAAGTTTGCAAGAGATTAAAAAAACAAACCCAGCACAAGTGTCACTGAATATATCTGGCTTTTATTTAAATATTTTTGTATGCAATCTTACATGATAAGGAGGCTCATACTTGAAGTAGCTGTAAGTGCTTGAGTTCACTGAAATGGAAAAGCACGAAATTATAGACCCAAAAGGGTATGAGCACAGGGAAAATATTCCAATATTTGCATGGACCTTAATGGTTGTCCTCATATTTTGCATACATGAAACCCCAAAAACCACTATTTTGCCCAATCAGTTAACCTGTCAATATCACTTTGCAACTGTCATCGTTTGCAACTATGTTATTTACTGTGCGCCCTAATTTATTGTTGTCAGAAAATGTATATATATGGTTCTCTACTACTTTGTCTGAGTCACTTGTAAGTATAGTGAAAGCATGACATTTGTGTCAAGGCACAGCGTGGAAAGATAGTAGGAATTTATATCCTCATCAATGGAAGATGGCATTGTCCTCCTCTGTTTTAGTGCACCTGACTATAAATGCATATACTTTAATGCAAGGAGTATTCGCAATAAGGGGGAGGAACTTGCAGCTTGGACCAGTACCTGGAACTTCAATGTTGTGGCCATTTCAGAGACTTGGGTAGAGCAGGGACAAGAATGGATGTTGCAGGTTCCGGGGTTCAAATGCTTTAGTCGGAGTAGAGAAGGAGGTAGAAGGGGAGAGGAGTGGCATTATTAGTCAAGGACTGTATCACAGTGACAGAAAAGAAGTTTGATGAGGACTTGTCTGTTGAGGTAGAATGGGCTGAGATTAGAAACAGGAGAGGAGAGGTCACCCTGTTGGGAGTCTTTTATAGACCTCCTAAAAGTTCTAGAGAGGTTGAGGAAAGGATTGCCAAGTCAATTCTGGTCGGGAGTGAAAGTAATAGGGTAATTGTTATGGGGGACTTTAACTTTACTAATATTGATTGGAATAGCTATAGCTCTAGCTCATTAGAGGGGTCAGTTTTCGTACAGAGTGTGCAGGAAGGTTTTTTGACTCAGTATGTAGATAGGCCAACTAGAGGTGAGGCTACATTGGATTTGGTGCTGGGCAATGGGCCAGACCAGGTGTTAGGCTTGGAAGTTAGTGAACATTTTGGTGATAGTGACCACAATTTGGTTACGTTCACCTTAGTGATGGATAGGGATAGGCACGAAGCTGGGGGCAGTAGTTATAGCTGGGGGAAGGGTAATTATGAGGCCATCAGGAGAGAATTGGGGTGCATAGATTGAACTAGGAAACTACAGGGACTGGGAACATCTGGAATGTGGAGCTTATTCAAGGAGCAGCTGCTGCGAGTCCTTGATAAGTATGTCCCTGTCAGGCACGGAGGAAATGGTCGAGTAAGAGAACCTTGGTGTACGAAAAAAGTTGATTTGCTGGTTAAAAGGAAAAAGGAGGCTTATGCCAGGATGAGGATTGAAGGCTCGGTTAGTGCAATGGATAGCTATAGATTAGCCAGGAGGGAGCTAAAGAGTGAATTGAGGAGAGCTAAGAGCGGACACGAGAAGACTTTGGCTGATAGGATTAAGGAGAATCCTAAAGCTTTCTTTAGATATGTTAAGAATAGAAGATTGGTTAGGACACGATTAGGGCCAGTCATAGACAGCAGTGGGAAGTTGTGCGTGGAGCCTGAAGAGATTGGAGAGGCACTGAATAAATATTTCTCTTCGGTATTCACGCAGGGTGATGTAAATGTAGTTATGGAGAACACTGAGGTACTGGGTTGCAAACTGGAAAGTATTGAAGTAGATAGGGAGGATGTGCTAGATATTCTCGAGGGCTTGAAGTTGGATAAGTCCCCTGGGCCGGACGGGATTTACCCTAGGATTCTCTGGGAGGCAAGAGAGGAGATTGCAGAGCCTCTGGCTCTGATCTTCAGGTCCTCGTTGGTTACGGGTGTGGTTCCGGAGGACTGGATGATAGCGAATGTGGTCCCATTGTTTAAGAAGGGGAAGAGAGACCTTCCAGGGAATTATAGGCCAGTGAGTCTTACTTCTGTTATGGGCAAAGTATTGGAGAGAATAATTAGGGATAGGATTTATAGTTATTTAGAGAGTAATGAATTGATTGGAGATAGTCAGCATGGTTTTGTGAAGGGTAGGTCGTGCCTTACTAACCTCAGTGAGTTTTTTGAAAAAGTGACTAAGGAGGTGGATGGGGGTAAGGCGGTTGATGTGGTATATATGGACTTTCGTAAGGCGTTTGATAAGGTGGCCCATGGAAGACTTCTGCAGAAAATGCAGATGTATGGGATAGAGGGTGATTTAGCTAATTGGGTTAGGAATTGGCTAGCAGATAGAAGACAGAGGGTGGTGGTTGATGGGAGATATTCATCTTGGAGTTCGGTGACAAGTGGTGTACCTCAGGGTTTCTGTTTTTTGGGGCCCCTGCTGTTTGTAATTTTTATAAATGATCTGGATGAGGGTATTGAAGGATGGATTAGTAAATTTGCAGATGACACTAAAGTCGGTGGAGTGGTATATAGTGAAGAGGGGTGTTATAGTTTGCAGAGAGACTTGGACAAGTTGCAGAGCTGGGCTGAGAGGTGGCAAATGGAGTTTAATGTGGAAAAGTGTGAGGTAATGCACTTTTGGCAGGAATAATAAATGTGTAGAGTATAGGGCTAATGGTAGGATTCTTAATAGTGTTGATGAACAGAGGGATTTTGGTGTATTTGTGCATAGATCCCTGAAAGTAGGCAGTCAAGTCGATAAGGTTGTTAAGAAGGCATATGGAGTCTTCGCTTTTATTGGTAGGGGGATTGAATTTCGGAGCCGCAACGTCATGTTGCAACTGTACAAAACTCTAGTGCGGCTGCACTTGGAGTATTGTGTGCAGTTCTGGTCCCCAAATTATAAGAAAGATGTGGAGGCTTTGGAGAGGGTACAGAGGAGGTTTACCAGGATGTTGCCTGGTATGGAGGGCAGGTCTTATGAAGAGAGGCTGAGGGATTTGAGGTTTTTTCGTTAGAAAGGAGGCGGCTAAGAGGGGACCTTATCAAAACATATAAGATGATTAGAGGTTCAGATAGGGTGGACAGTGATAGCCTTTTTCCTAGGATGGAGAAAGCTAGCACGATGGGACACAGCTTTAAATTAAGGGGTATGAGTTATAGGACGGATATCAGAGGTAGGTTCTTTACTCAAAGAGTGATTAGGGAGTGGAATGCCCTGCCTGCAGCTGTTGTAGATCCGCCAAGTTTGGTGGCGTTTAAGAGGTTAGTTGATAAGTATATGGAAGAGAAGGGAATGGCTTAGTTTGGAGGGTCATTGCTTTTTATATTGGTCGGCGCAACATCGAAGGCCGAAGGGCCTGTTCTGTGCTGTAATGTTCTATGACATAACAAATTATAGAAGGGTTCTAAACGTGGACCTTATCGTAACACTGCATAATAACCAAAATGTAGTTTCTTATTTTATTGCCCATGTGATTCAGTGGATGGTTGTATGACAAACTTTGATTAATATCTTTATAAGTGTCCCAACCTAGAGTACTGGTTCGTGGTTGTATGTAACTTTATTTACATGAATGGTATGAGGAGCCAACTGCAAGATCCAGTGAGAACTGTAACCAGCCCATCATAGTATGATACTTATTAAAGACTATATATTACTATGCAGAAAAGACACACATTCATGAGCAAGACTATAATGATCTAAGACAATTATGTATAGGAATTACTAAACATACCCATATGGTAGTCTTGTTGATTTTATGTACATTTATGAGATCTGAACTTTTTCAGGATTTCTCTCTTCCCAAACACCACCCAATACAATTGATCTATAACTAAAGGCTAACTTATATTTACCACACTGTATACAATTGAATAGTTATTCTGGGGAACATCTCTTGTCAGTGAAGATATTGTTTTAATCATCTCCATGAAGGTTTCTGCACTTTTGCTTCTACTTTACTAGCTATAACTCAGCTTGTAGGTTGCTAGATGGTATCTGCCCCTCAAGTGCCCCCTTGTTTCTCTGAAAAAGATGTTGATTATATAATTATTTGCTTTTGGATTTCTTTGTATATTTGCGGTCTGTCACCTCAGCTTCTGTGTTTCTGGAAGATTAACATGTGAATACGTTCCCTAGGTAGTGCAATCATCTATCCAAATTGTTTCTTGTGAGCAGAATGGTGTATTCTGGACTGTCTTCAACTGCTAACATTATTGCGACACTCATCCTATGAAATACCTTTGAAATCATATCATTCCAACAGTGCTGAAAGAGGCCAATGGGACCATGCTGGTGATTTTTAACTTGCTGGCAGACTCAGGTTCTCACATTGAATTCTTATTCATGGAAATCCCTAAATATATCCCAAAGTCAAGTTCTGAACTTAGAAAGGTGCAAAATAATCTTGATGACAATTTCCTTACAAATTCCTTACAATCCAACATCCTATGGTGAAATTTTTTTAAAAATTATAACAGAGTTGTAAAAATTTCATAATCTGAAGTAAAATTTATTGGAAAAAATATTTTCTTTTGAAGTTGTACATATTCTTTCTCTGAGAGCGAAAATAAATTGAAACTTTGAAACAACTTGTGTCTTGCTTAACTAATTGAACCTCATGGATTTGACCAGGCTGGATCATTTGAAGAATATATTTGTGAGGAAGAAATTGGATGGATCACATCATTCTACAGTCTATGGCAGGGGAGAACAATCAAAAGCTAAAAATAATAGTACTATTTATAGGTGGAACATTCCCTCCGGCTTCGAGGTGTTGGAGACATTGTTCTGCTGTTCGTACACGCTTGTGTCATTTTAAACTCTTGTTTAAGTAATAATAATAGTATTTTCTGAGCTTCAAAGATACATTGAAATCTTAAACTAATTACTGAAAGATACCAATGGACAGAATTCTCCCATAGCCCAGGCGCGAATTTCCTGTGGGATTTTGTGCTGCTTGTAATGGTAGATTGGGAAACCATTGGAACCTGATGTGAAATGATTTGCATTCCACTCATGGGATTCAAATAAAGGCCCAACTGGAAACTTCTCCTCACATGTGAATCTCTGGAGCGCTGGCAGGAAAATACGCAGGTCCAAAAACACATGTGCGACAACATGGTGTGCAGAGGATGGGACTTAGCTGAAGAATGTCTGGAGCTGCCTCTGGAGTTCTGGATGGAGGCTGCCAGACATCTTGGACCACCACAATAGTGGGTGGAGGAGCATCTATCAGGCAGATATTTCATTAGATCTCTTTTTTTTTAAAATTTATGAATTGATATTTTTAAGTTTTTATGGGATGTGGACGAGGCCAACATTTATCAGCTGTCACTGATTGCCATTGAGAAGGTGGTGGTGAGCTATTGAACAGTTGCAGTTGGGCTATACCTACAGTGCTGTTAGGTACTGAGTTCCAGGATTTTGACTCAGCAGTACTGAAACAGACAACAATATAGTTCCAAACAAGGATGGTGTTTAACTTGGAGGGGATTTGCAGGTGATGGTATTCTAATGCATCTCCTGCTCTTGCACTTCATGGTTGTGAGTTTGCAGGTTTGGAAAGTACTGTCGAAGAAGCTTAGGTGATTTGCTGCACTGCATCTTATGGATGGTACACACTACTGTCACTGCATCAGTGTGGATGGGATGGATGTTGAAGGTGGTGGATTTGCATCAATTAAGTGGACTGCTTTGAAAATTGAGTTGGAGGGAAATTTGGCCACACAATCATAGGTGCAAAAGGAGTAGAGGAAGGGACTGAAGAGACAGTCTTGTGGGGCACCAGTGTTGAGGATGATTGGGGAGGAAGTGTTGTTGCCTTGCTAGTAACGAGCAGGCTTTCAGGAGTTAGTCTCTGCAAAATTCCCAGCCTTAGATCTGCTCCTTTAATCATATATTCATGGTATATGAAAGTCTTGGAATTATCTTGTTCAATAAATAGGTTAATTGCTCTGCCACAACAATGGAGAGTACCTTGAGATTTTAATACGTTAGACAAAAGAATACCCCGGATCAATTCGAAAGCTCAAAACGCTGATAATGTGCTAGGTCTGCATCAAAAATGGGTATGTATTGAAAGAAAAAAATAAATAAAATGCAATCACTGTTTATAGAAATGAACTACAGATCTTTTCATTGTTGCAAATATGAATAATTTCATTTAAAATGAACACAAAGCAAAACAGTTTAAACTTGCCCAGGATTTAGTAAGTGTTTACATCTTTATTTTATGATGACTCAAATTCCTTTTAACAAAAAAGGATCCAACCCATGAACATTTTTTTTAAGTTCTCTTTGGCAGCATATTCCACTCAGCCCACTTTATTGCTTTTTTGCACAATGTCTCACAACTAATCTGCCCCACCAAAGAATACAAAATAAATGTTAAAATCAGAAAGGAAAAATGAAGGCAAAGCAACAAGAAAAAAAAACCTAAAGTTAGATCGGAGAAGCAATTATTTCTGAGGGCCACATGATTACAGACATAGAGAATCATCAGAGTGTGATGGTTCAGGTCAGAAACTCCAGTGTTTCATGGAGCACACCTGGATCATAAGTTTTGCACCTTGAATTTGGCTCAGAGAGGCATGATATGTTTCACCTAAGATATGATTCAAATGACCCACCAGGGAGCTTTTATCAAACAAAGTTTATTTAAGAATATAGTTAAGTATGGAAAGAAAATTAGCAATAGCTGTTATCAAATACAACACCACAATAATGAATAATCCTTATCAAATATATCTAAGATGTTCCAATCAAACCAAAACTTTCTTTCGACAAAACCCTTATCACAGGTTTAGCACAGCAAAATGTTCACATGACATTGCAACTGAGTCCTTTGTATGAATTTTGCAGTTCTGTTGACACTCGGAATAATCTGAAGTCAGAACAGCTTCCAAGAACATCAGGGAGACTCTCCGGCCAAGCCACCAACAGCATTTTTCCTACTCTAGGGAGGCCTTCAGCTTAACCAGCAGATTTTCTCAAAACCCGGGAGAGGGAGTCACTCCCTTCGAAACTAAAGCCTGCAGCTCAGAACTGAAAATCAAAGAACTCCTGTCACCTGAAAACATTCTTCTTCCTGACAATGCAGGGTCATAACATTAATTCCCAAATTAAACAACCTCCATTTAAATCACTGGGATTACAGTTGAGCCCTTGGGCACAGGGGACACATATAAAGAAGGTGGATCCTTTGTCTGGTCTACAGCCAGAGCAGTGATAGCTGTAGAGCTGTAAATTTGATGCTAGCCTGATTCTGGCATTTAATGTTATGGTTCCTCACCCTGATAACCTATCACCTGGGTGTGGGGGGGGGCAGTTGAGAGGGAGTGTGAAGGGTGTGGGTGTGTGTAGCATGAGGTGAGGGGAGGGGGCGTGCATAACATTATGGCCCACAGAAAATTGCATATATTCAGAGCACAGAGGGAATAGATGGGTACAGGATTACAAAAGACTCAGGGAACAGAAATAATCACAAATACATTTGCGAATTCTTCCAAAAAAGCAAATATTGAAAGTCTAACATTACAAGAGGTGTAAACAAAAGAATGAGAGAGTGCAAGAAGAGAGGTAATCCTTTTGAATCTGAATAATTCCAAAAGGATCAACAAGTAGTAAAGGTACCACAGAAAGCTTTTTTTTTCCCCATTTCATTTTTAATGATTGCAACACACGTACACAAGCTGGCATTCAGCTTTTCTCAATTATCCTGAAGGGTGCAGTATTTGTGCTAAGCATTACTACATGGAAATCAGCAATGTTTGGATCATAATGCATTTATAATTCTGGTCATAAACAGAGAGGAAGCAGGAGAGAAACCAAAACCATTTACTGTGGCTAAACATTGGAAAATAAATAGATAAATCATGTTATTTACATTCTACTTCAGTGTGTGTTACAATGAATTGAAAATCAAATTTGCAATTCTACCTTTCAGAATCTCTTTCCCTTCATATAAAATGCACACGGAGGCACATAATATGTATTTGTTAACTTGCTGAAAGAAATTTAATTAAAAGTAAAGTTTATTTATTAGTCACAAGTAAGGCTTACATTAACATTGCAATGAAGTTACTATGAAATATATATCAATATTCTACATATATTTTGTATACATATATAAATATTATATATCTATATATATAGAAATATAGAAGCATAGAAGATAGGAGCAGGAGGAGGCCGTTTGGCCCTTCAAGCCTGCTCCACCATTCATCACGATCATAACTGATCATCCAATTCAATAGCCTAATCTTGCTTTTACCCCATAACGTTTGATTCCATTTGTCCTTTATTTTTCTTTTTGGCTTGTTGAAGTGAGAAATATCCTGTGTGCAGATTTTAATCTGAATGACCATCTACAGTATGCCATAGCTATTCATATTAATTAAATCTTTCCCAATAGCAGGTTCCTGGAATGCTCGTAATGTTTTAAATGGTGATATTTCTGAAGGCTTTGATCATAAATTCATCAACGTTTAATTATTTGATATTTTCTTGCACAATCCTTGTGGACAATTTCTAAAATTGAATTTTTACCTGGGGTTTTGCATGAAGAGACACAGCTGTCAATTGCAGCATCGTGGAGAAGAATCAATAAACACTTTTTGCCTGCTGGGAAGCAAGCAAAGAATTTTAAGTTGCACTATTTTATTCCATTAAAATGGAATGAGAGGAGAAATTAAATAGACAAGCTTCCTGGATGATCACAAATTGAGTTTCAATGTTTGACAGAATTACGGAATTTCAAAAGATACCCAACATGGAGGATTAGTCCCAACCGATGGTGGGAATCTCAATTGCCCATTTAATTGGATATCAGGACTAAAAATCGGATCTCCACCAGGCATAAAAGCATTTGGGATTTGCCCCGCCTGCCCTGAGTGGGTCCCTGTCCAGAGCAGGTAAGAACCCAATAATTGTGTAAAATCCTTCATTGATATTTAATTGTTGGGATGTATGGCCCATTCACCAGCTTCCCCAGGAGGAACTGCACTGGGCCAGCTTTGGTATTGATCGGGACCAGCATGGACCTGATGTGTTGCTAGACCCACGTGCCCCTCTGCTGCTGCCAGGCTGCAGATGGAACATCTGTCAAAGATCGTGAGAGTTGGGTGAACTTGGGCTGGAGGGGGTACTTGAGATACTTTCAAACATGAAGGGAAATGTTAAAAACACAGATTATTGCATGCTGAGTCAAAACCTTTCAGCTGTCAATCAAGTAAGAATCCAAAGGAATGGGTAAAGTTGAATGGAAAGAGAGAATTTGAGAGTATATCAAAGGTTGTTTGCTTCAATGAAGCTCAAAGGTTTGGAAACAATATTGTGTTCAAACCAAGGGAGTGTGTGAATAGCTGTGAAGATGGGAATTTCCCTTCATCCATCCTCACCAGTGAAAGTGGCTGTCCTCTGACAGTCAAAGGACTTGCTGGACACAGAAAGGGGAATCACTTCTACTGAATGGAATGCTGCAGTAATTTGAAAGTCTTGCAGCTGTACGGGGGGGGACATAGAGATTTAAGTGGCCAGGGATCTTGAATGGGTTCCAGAAGACAGACCATGATGAACATTTTACAGTGGGATAGTGTCTGAATTCATCATCCTGAAATTGAACACCTTCCTCAGCATGAGCAAGGACAGACCAGCCATGAGACCCTCCCACCCCAGGAAAAGGGTGCTGCGGACAAACCTTTGCCTCCAGCCCAAACCCCACCCAATACTTGGGGAACCTTCCCTCTGAAGCTTGGCATTGATGGAGGAGCAGATGGGCACTGGACCTACCTTCTTGATCACACTCAGGGTCCAATGGTGCTAAGAAAGGGCACCAGTGCCAAGATGCCAGGGAGTAGTACACCACTGGTACTGCCCACGGAGGACATCTGAGGGAGGAGAGGGCTGAGGGTGGGGATGGGGTCAGGTCAGTCTAATGGGCTGCATGGTAGAAAGAGCTGACCCATTATATGGTGGGGCATGAAATGGGCCTCTTCGCTGATAGGTTGGTGTTGCTTCCCTTGTCAATGAGAGCGTGGCACCATTTTGTTTTTTTTAGGAGAAAGGGACCGATCTATAAACGCAGAGATCTCTGAACAATGGGACTGGCCATCATGTTTTCCGAGATGCATGAATTTACATCTTGCAGTTGGGTGAATCCCACCTAACAGACACTACCAGTGCTAGTGGGAAATGCTCTGATTTTCCTGCTGCTGTGGGCATTTAATGCCTATTTGGATAATCGTGCTCAATATTTAATAGACTAATTACATGCCTACATCAATCATACTACAAAGTCCAATTGATTTTTCCTATATTATAGTTAAATCTGTTTCTTCTGTTAAATTTTAATTGCTGAATATAACATTTATATGAAACTGATGAAGGGAAGAAAAAAAACAAGCATTTTAAACTCCTAACAAACTCCAATATTACATTGACAAATGAATCAATAAATGTTCATTTATAAGAGCAGAATATCACCATTTCTTTCATTTGGTAAACTATGTTGTTTATAGACACTTTATGATAATTTGTTCTTTGGAAACTGTGTAATATGAAAGCAAATGAGTGCAATTTGAGCTTGCATTGTAGGAGTGAATTGATTTAACAGTAGCTTTCTCTGCTAATAAAAGCAGCAGTACGTTGCATTGAGGCTGTATATGACTTGGGTGTACAATGAACATGACATGGATTTTCCTTTTGTGGTCACTTCTGAATTTGTGATTGTCCGATATTTCAGTAAAGGAAAAACAACTAAAGAGCAATGATTTGCCAATGATATTCAGCATCCAACTCCTTTTACCAAGAAAAGTTGTTGGTCAATATAAAACAGTGTGCATTTAAACAGGATAAATGATTGTTTTTAATCAGATAACCGGTGTTTGACAACATTTTTTCTGAACACAATACAAGTATGGTTTGAAAGCAAAGCTACTTCAGTTCAAATGGAAAATAGTTCTAGTAAAATAGACCTGAGTGGCATATATCATCATCGTTGTGACCAGTAACTTGGTTGGGAAATGAAGTTTGCTTCATTAAATGATTTTGAGTGACTTCAGCAGTTTTCACCCTGATAATCCAATCTACCAATTCATTCAACACTCTTTTCATTCTCCCACGTTCCCCAAGTTTTACTTTAAACTGACCTCTATGCAAATAATTAAAAGTTTTAAAGTTATGTTTATGGGTTACAATTAGGCCTACATTAACGCAACAATGAAGCTACTGTGAAAATCCCCTCACCGCCACACTCTGATGCCTGTTCAGGTACGCTGAGGGAGAATTTATCATGGCCAATCCACCTAATCCACACATCTTTGGATTGTGGGAGGAAGCCAGAGCATCCGGAAGAAACCCACACAGATACAGGGAGAATGTGCAAACTCCAGACAAAACAGTGACCCAAGCAGGGAATCGAGCCTGGGCCCCTGCTGTTGAGAGGCAGCAGTGTGAATCACTGTGCCAACCAGCTCTGTACACAATTGATCTCTCTCCACAATCTGAATGTTTCAACTCTCAAAAGTTGTCTTTGTTGCTCTGAATAATTGATGTAACTTACATTTTCTTCTTTTCTCTCTCTCAGCCTTTTTAAAGTTAGTTCTGTTGGGACATCAATTCTTTTATTTAAGTTATTACTTTGGTTCAGTGTGATATATCCTTTAGGGAAGGAAATACAAAGGACAAAACAGCATGAGAAACAGGCCCTTTGGCCCAACGAGCCCGCACCGGCACCCCCATGTTCCCACCTCTACCCATGATTCCTGACTATGTTTATAGATCTATGGATTAAAAACCAAATTTGAGACAATTTAGGGAGAATTTGTTTTGCCAATTAGCCTAAGAGCACATTTTTGGGATGTGGCAGGAAACCGGAGCACCCGGAGAAAATCCATGCAAGCACGGGGAGAATGCGCAAACTCCCACAGACACAGGCCCAAATCCATGTATCTGCACAGCACAGCAATAGCCACTGAGCCATCTTTACCTGGTCTGGCCAACATGTGACTGCAGAGCTACAGCGATGTGGTTGACAGTCAATGCCTCAGGCAACTAGGATTGGACAATTAATGCTGGCCAACCAGAAATGTCCATGTCCATGTATGAATTGAAAAAAGGAACATTATAATTAGCAAGTTATGGACGCTGTATCTGGTTAATTATATTCGGCTGGCATAAAAGAAGTAATCAGAAATATTTGCTGTAATTAGATATCAATGACTTTAGAGCAAATACATGCTTGTGATTGGAGCATGTAAATTATTTATAAGATATAATTACTCATGCAATGTAGCACTCAGGAGGTGTGTGTGTGTCACCTTTTGGAGGCAGGTTTCCCTGCTGCAGCTTGAATAAAGGCCAAATTGAGAGTATTATCTCGTCTCTGGAGGCGAACAAAGAATGTGATAGATGTGCTGTTTCCCTAACACCAAACCTCTGTTCATCCTGTTCTGAGTTGGGGCTGGGATCCTTATATGGAGAGATGTCAGGAAATTGAAGCAATCCAAAGGTGAGCTGCACAATTCTGCCAGATCAATATTGGACATGCAATTGCATGTTGTTGATCAAAGTGGGAATGAGTATCACTGCAGCAAAGGAGAAAGAAAAGTAGACTGATCATGTTCTATAACCTATGGGTCATTGTCTAATTGGCAGGATTGTGACTGTGGACTCCCACAGGGGTCTGTATTGGGGCCACAACATTTTATAATTTACATCCATGACATTTGAATGATTTGGATACAAATTTAAGGCATGGTTAGTAAGTTTGCAAATAACACTAAGATTAGTGGCATAGTGGACAGTGAACATACATCCGTACATTCTTACCTATATTTGTGCCATCTGCAAATTTAGCTACCATGCTGTCACTCTCCTCAACCGACAGCATGGTAGCTAAATTTGCAGATGGCACAAATATAGGTAAGAATTTAGGTATGTAAGTTCACTGTCTACTATGCCACTAATCTTAGTGTTATTTGCAAACTTATTAACCATGCCTTAAATTTGTATCCAAATCATTCAAATAAATGAGGTCACAGTGGATCCAACACCAATCCCTGAAGCACACTGTTTGGTCACAGGCCTCCAGTTTGAAAAACAGCCCTCTACAACCATCCTTTGTCTTCTGTTAGCAAGCCAATTGGCTACCTCACCCTGGCTCCTGTGCGATTTAAACTCATGTTAAACCCTACCATGCGCTATCTTGTCAAAGCCTTGTTCAAGTCCCTGCAGGCAACATCGACTGCAGTGGCCTTACCAATCTTCTTGGTTACCCCTTTAAAAAATTAAATCAAATTCGTGAGACGTGATTTTCCAATCATAAAGCCATGTTAATTGTTCCTAAGTAATCCTTTCTTTTCCAATCTCTCAGAATATCTTCTGACAACTGACCCACTATAGGCATTAGGCTCACAGGTTCATAGTTGACTGGTTTTTCCCTGCAACCCTCCTTAAACAATGCATAGCATTTGCCGCTCTCCAATCTTCAGGCACTTTACTTGTGACTGTCAATGATTCAAATATCTCTGGTAGGGACCTGCAATTTCCTCCCTAACATCCCATAATGTCTTGGGATACATTTCTTCACATCCTTGGGATTTCTGTACATTGCTGTACTTTAAGACTTTCAGCACCCCCTTCTCTTTGATATGTACACTCCTCAAGACATCAACATTTATTTCCCCAAGCTCTTTAATATCCTTTCGCAACAGTAAATATTGATAAGAAATATTCATTTAGGATCTCATCCATCACTTGTAGCTCTGTACATAGATGATTTTGTTGACCCTTCAGAGGTCTTGTTCTCTCTCTCGTTATTCTTTTATGTTTTATGTATTTAGAGAAGCTCTTTGGATTCTTCCTTGCTTCATCTGCCAAAGCAATCTTGTGTCCCCGTTTTTGTTCTCCTGATTTCTTTCTTAACCCTACTCTGACACTCCCTATACTCTTCAAGGAATCCAGTTGATCCCAGCTGCCATGCCAGTCATAGAGGATCTCAATATCCCGAGTTGTCAAGTGTTTCCGACTGTTACCAGCCCTGCACTTCACTCTAAATGTAATGAAACTTGAAAAGACACCAAGGGTAGAAAGCAGAGGTGCAGAGAGATTTAAGTGTTCTCGCACATGAGTTACAAAAAGTAGGTGCAGCGTTTAATCAGAAAGGTTAATGGAAGGCTATTCTTAATTAAGACAGGAATCCAACTTAAAAGTAAGAATAAAGGCAAATTACTGTGGATGCTGGAATCTGTCCACAAATGCTGTCAGACCTCCTGAGATTTTCCAGCATGTCCTGTTTTTGTTTCAGATTCCAGCATCCAGTAATTTGCTCCCAATGTGATAAACCTCTTGTGAACTGTCTCCAATGCATTTAAATCTTTCCTTCGGTAAGGAGACCAAACTATACACAGTATTTGAGATGGGATCTCACAAATGCTCTACATAACCGGCACCCTTAATTTTATAACAAAAACAAGTGCTGCAAAATCTATCCATGTCTGACAGTATCTGTCAATAGAGAGCAGACCTAACATTTCAAATCTGGATTACTGTTTGTCAGAACTAAAGTGATTTGGAAATAGGAAAAGATTTATAATGTTAGGGGTGGGTGAAGCAGTAGAGGATGGATAGAGAGTTGACTCGATTGATACCTGAAATGCACAGATTGCTTTATTATGATGGGTTGGGAAGGTTGGTCTTGTTTCCACTCGAGTTTCGAAGAGTGAGGGGTGACTTGGTTGAAGTGTGCAAGATAGTGAACAGCGTTGACAAGGTGGATGTTGAAAAGATGTTTTGTCTTCTGGGTGAGTCCAGAGCTATGATGCACTGTTTTAAAATTAGGCTTGGAGATGAAAAGAATATTTTTCTCTGAGGATTGTGAGACTTTGGAACACTCCGCCTTAGAAGGAGGTGAAGATGGGATCACTGAAGTTTTTTTCAAGATAGAGGTAGATGGATTCTTGTTGGGCAAAGGACTCAAAGGTTATCAAGAGGAGATGGGGAATGTGGAATTCAACACAGACAGACCAACCACGATCTTATTGAATGGCTGAGCAAGCTTGAGGGATCCAAATTACCTACTTCCTCTCTTATTTCAAATGTCCTATGTTTGTTTGACTGGTGGGAATTAACAGAAACAAATATCTGACACCCACTGGCAATGACCAAACATTAGACAGCTATCACAAAAACTATAAAGAGCATTTGTTTCTCACAAGAATCTTTATTCCCAAGGACAATCGTACAATGGACAAAGCCAACAAAGGAAATAATCATGACCCAGCTTTAGATTATTTCCATTTATAGACTGTTGTTATCAGAATGACCATTTCAGCAGATCATGCCTAGTTTATTTGGCAGTGCCTATGTAAATGTTAGCAGAATCTAGATACTAGTGTCTGATGCCCACTAACTTAAAGCCAAGTAAGTGGAGACAAAATGAATATTTCACTAGTTTATACCTGATTACCAAATTTAAAATATGTATTTTGTAATTATTTTTAATATAAACTGGGAATTTATACTGAGTTGGATCATGTGAACGTTTTAGAGAGAATATATAAAAGGAAATAACATGATTGAGGTGAGTTGTGTCTTAAATGGTCTTTACCTTACCTTGTTGAGATGCGACGAGGATATGCTGCTTGATCTCATCTGTCATTCTTTACGGGTACAATCCACATACCTAGCAGGGTAGATATCTTCCAGGGTAGTCTGAGCTAGACTGGGCATGTTTCAGGGCTAATAGTAATGACCCATGGGCCTATTCATGATGGGCAAGGTAGCAACTTTACCCAATCAACGCATGCTTGTACAACTCAAAACAAAATGTCCGACATTAGATATGATTCTGTAATTGGACAACATTTGGTAAATAATTCTGTGTGCTGAGACTTCCACTGACAACCAATTTAAGATAGTGAGTCAGATTCTGAAGGTGAAACCATTGTGTGTGGCGATATGGTGGCACAGTGATTAGCACACTTCCTTCACAGTGTCAGGGACATGGGTTCAATTCCTGCCTCAGGTGATTGAATGGAATTTTTATGTTCTCCTTATGTTTGCATGGATTTTACCCGGATACTCCAGTTTCTTCATACAGTCCAAACGAGTGTGGGTTAGGTTGATTGGCCGTGATGAATTGATCCTTGGTGTCAGGGAAATTGACAGGGTAAATGTGCTGGGTTGTGGAGATGAGGCCTGGGTGGGATTTTGTTGGTGTAGGTTGGATAGGCCGAATGACCTCCCCTGTAGAGAATCTATCATTCTATGATTAGTACACAAGGCCCGACCCTTTGCAGATAGAAAGAACAATTATACACAAGTCAATTTATTGACTTATTCCCCAGTGCAATGCCTTAACCAATCAATGTCAAACTGCCTGGGTTTAATTTCAAACAATGTTTGGCTGTTATCTTGCAGTCACTACTCTGTGGTGCATTCTCCAAGGCAACACCTCCACCAGTCACAGTTCACTTACCAACTGGTGAGCATTCTCTTTTCACACAGTATAAATTGTTGTTTCTCCCCCATATCTCTTGTGAAGTGTCCTGTTGTGCAAGATGAAAAGCTTTGACGTGTCTTGCTTTTCAACAATACTCCTACTCTGTCCTACCAAATTACTCTTTTCCAAGGCAGGTTAAGCTAGAGTTGTCAAATTCTTAATAAATTTAAGAAAAAATGCAAAGCTTTCAAAATGGATCAAATAGTGTGATTGCACTCAGAGATTCTTGCTTAACCTTTGAAACAAGTAAACAAGCACAATTGGTGTAAATCTCCAAAAGAGATCAATTTACCCTTTGTGTGCTTAGTTTAGTGAGCAAGGCTGGTTCAATGTCATGTTTTTGAAACTGGTACAAAAAAATTGAGGAAACTCTTCAATGCAGTAAATGCAATTTGTATTTTAAGTTCCATAATCTTTGCTCCCTTAACTTCAATATGAGGCAAATTGCACTGAAAATACCAGGATCAAACTGAGAGAAACTCCAGACCCATGTGTTTCCTTCAAATCAGCGTGATTGAATGTAACCCACCCACCACTCCCTGTAAAGATAAATCTGGAGGTTTTTTTTTTGCATGGTGTTGGCAGAGATTGGATTACCCGCCTTAAAAAAAAATGCTTAATTGGGGAAGATATGAAAAACGTAAAGGGAGAAAAAAAATCAAAGAAAAAATACAATAATCTATAAACTGCAAACCAGATACTAGAACATGTAAATTAAAATTCAGTGTCTGCCACTCCACCATCGCTGGGTGGAATTTCACCTCCATTTACTGACTGCAATGGGAGAATGGATCTCTAGTTGAAATCCCCTCCAGTAAATGGTTCAATCTGCAGCCATGTTGTGCTTATGTGGAGGGAATATATTTTTACGATGATGTGAAGTATGCTTGGATCATGTGTTACTGATGGCTGTATACATCTTAGGTGATGACACCTGCTTTGTAGGTGATGGAATTTAGATGAGCTACAGTCCCTGACCTACTCTTGCAACCAGAGTATTTGTCTGACCAGTTGAGTTAAGCTTTAGATTTGTAATAGTCCACAGAACTTTGCAAGTGGATGTGTTGATGAATGCAATGCTATTTAATTCTGACAGGAGATGACTCAACCTTTACCTGATGGAGATGATCACTGTCACTCATGTGGCACAAGTAGTGCTTGGCACTGAACCCATCTGTAGAAGTCATCCAGGTTTTGCTGCATGCAAGCACAGACTGTTTCCATATCTGCGTAACAATTGGACTGAACATTGTGCAGTTATCAGCAAACATCCCTACTTCTGATATTACGGTGGAGGGAAGGTCGGTGATGAAGCAGCTGAAGATGGTTGGGTTCAGGACATGTCGCTGAGGAGCTCCTGTAGAAATGTCTATGATTGACATAACTGGCCTCCAACAACCGCAACCAACTTCCTTTCAACCATTAGATTTTTCCTCCTCAATTCCATTGACTTCAATTTTATCAGATTAAATGTCACCTTGCTTTCAAAGTCAGTCACACCACACCTCTTAAATTCAACTCCATTTTTGGTACTTGGACAAGACTGCAATGGTGTTACACAGAATTCTGACTTTGAGGCATTCAGTCATAATCCCACAGACGGTAGCTTTGCACCATTGGCTCCTCAGCCAAGCACATACACCAAACATTTGAACCTGCGGTTCCTCTTGCACTCAGAAGGATTACATTTGCAGCAGTACTTTGTATCATCAATAGGATAAAACTAATCCAACTCACAGTGGTTCCAGTAGAATGTAACTTGACAATGGTCAGCAGGTTATTGCTGAGTATGTGTCATATCCAACAACACTTCCATCAGTTTGCAAATGACTGAAGGTCAGTTGGTGGGACAGCAATGAGTTGGATTGGATTTATTTTGCTTTTTGTAAATAGGACCTGACCTGACATCTTTGTTAAGCTATTATGTTATTGTTGTAGCTGTAATAAAGCCAATTGGATTAATTTGTTGCATTGCTAATTTAGAAGTACAAATCTTCAACACTGCAACGGGGGAACCCAGAATCTTTGTCCAGTGCAGGCAATTATTTCTTGATGTAACGTGAAGTGAACTGACTGGCAACTATTGGTGGGAACCTGAGGTGGAGGCTGAGACGTATCTTCCACTCAGCACTCCTGGCTTAAGAGAATTACAAATAGTTCATGCTTATCTTTTACACTCGTGCTCTGCTCTTTCAACATTGAGAATAGGGATATTCTTGGAACCTCTTCCTTTTGTTAGTTGTTTAATTGTCCACCACAATTTATAACCGGATGTGGGAGGACTGCAAAGCTTTGATATAATTTCTTAGTTCTAAGATTGCTTTGCTCTGTCCATAACATATTACTCTGTTGTTAACCATGAAAGTGGTCTTGCACAGTAGCTTTGCCAGGCTGGGAGCTTATTTCCACATGCAGCTAGTGCTGCTCCGACTTGCTCTCCTGCATTCCTTGTTGTGCTAAGATTGCTCCCTGGCATGATGTTGATGGTGGAGAGAGAGAGATATGCCAGACCATGACATGACAGATTGTGGAAACCCACAGTGTGTCACGGATGCCCAGTTCTAAGTGGCCAAAACTTATAGGCATCTGACCCATTGATTACATAGTGCTGGACGCACAGCATGAGGTTCTCCTTGGTGTAACAACGGGACATGGTTTCCATAAGGACTGTGCAGTCTTCATTCCTACCAATAACATCCTGAACAGAAACATCTGTGAAGATGGATTATGAGAATAAGGTCAAATGGAATTTTCTCTCATGTTATTTCTGGAACCTGCTGCCCATCCAGTTTGAGTCTTGGAAATTGAAGTCCCATACCCAGAGTACATTTGGTGCTCTTCTTCCAATTGTTCTTCAACAGGGAGGAACACCATTGATCTGCTGAGGGAGGTGGTAATGGGGAAAAAGGTTTCCTTGCTCATGCTTGATCTGATACCATGATACCTTATGGGCTCCCAAGAGTATTCACACAGCCACTCCCTCCCAAATAGATACCACTCTGGTGGGTTTTTCCTGCTGGTGGGCCAGAATATAAATGCTCAGGGATGGTGCTGGAGGAAACATGGACATTGACTGATAGAACAATTCTGTGAACAGAATTTTATATTCCCTCTGTCAGTGGGTTTGCAAATGTAGACTGTAAAATTCTTCTGATTGTCTTCCCACCAGCCTCTCTCCCACCCCAACCTCTCCACCTTTTCACAGTGGAAAAGATGAGGCATAGGCCTGTCTGCCCACCTGTCCCCAATTGTAGACCTTACATGGCCAATTAATGACCATATAAGGGCTGTTTCCCATCCACTCTCAATTTTCAGGCTTATTCAAGGCAAAACGAAAACGTTCAGGCAAGAGAAAGCAAGGAAAGGACACATCAATCAATGGACTCCTTTCAACAGTGTGAGACCTCTCCACAAGGCCTTCCCCCTCACGAGTGCACCCACCCTCTCATCCCTACCCCCTCCCTCTTACCCTTGTTCCAGCCTGTTCACCAACTCCCCCTCTGTCTATCACATCCTCCAGACCTCACCTCCCACTTGGTCCTGGCCTCTGGGGTCTGCTTACCAGTACTGTCCATCACAGCTTCTGGGACTGGGGAATTGCTGGCTCAATCGGATTGGTGGGCGGGAAAACACTGCCATTTGAAAAGCTCTGCCCTGTGATTCTGATTAACGTCAGGCTGTGAGATAATTCTCCCAAATTTAGCACAATGCCCCAGACGTCAGTGAGAAACGTTTTTGAAGCACGATTGGTGCCCAAATCCAAAACATTGTCCAATGCAGTGGTGCACCCAGTTTTCTTACTGTAATTTGCAGCAACAATTTCATATAACATAAAGGTTTACTGACCATATCAAAGGGCAGTTAAGAGTTAATCACATGGATGTTTTAATTTGATTTAATATTATCACATGTATTAATGTACAATGAAAAGTATTGTTTCTTGCATGCTGTACAGTCAAAACATAGCGTTCATAGAAAAGGAAAGAAGAGAGTTCAGAGTGTAGTGTTACGATCAAAGCCAAGGTGTAGAGAAGGATCAATTTAGTGAGAGGTAGGTCCATTCAAAAATCTGATGGCAGCAGCAAAGAAGCCGATCTTGAGTCGGTCGGTATGTGACCTCAGACTTTTCTATCTTTTTCTCGATAGAGCAAGGTGGAAGTGTGTATATCTAGGGTCCTTAATTATGCTGGCTGCTTTTCTGAGGGAGCAGGAAGTGTAGACCGAGTTAATGGACAGGAGGCTGGTTTGTGCGACAGACTGGCCTTCTTTCATGACCCCTTGTCAGTTCTTGCGGTCTTGGGACGATCAGGGGCCATACCAAGCTGTAATACAATCAGAAAGAATGCTTTCCATGGTGCTTTTTGTAAACGTTCATGAGAATCATAGCTGACGTGCCAAATTTGCTTAATTTTTTGAGAAAGGAAAGGTATTGGTGGGTTTTCTTAAAGTAGTGAGAGACCAAATTGTTTGTGATTTGGATGTCTAAATAATGTGGATCTGGAGTCACAGGAACAAAAGACAAGATGGCAAACTTGTTCACCTCAAGGATATCAGTGAACCCGATGGATTTTGATAACGATCCACCATCTTCATGGCCACTTGATTTCTACTTTTTAATTGCAGATTTATTTAATTGACTGCATTCAAATTCATATCTTGTCATGGTACGATTCGTAGTTCCAGATTATTAATCTAGGCTTCTGGATTGCCACTTTGACCGGCAAGTTATTGTAAGTGGATAGATTATATTCTTTTGATAAAGAGAGAACCTGAATAACTGAAAGATGGAATAAAAATTGCCATAAGCACTGCGCTACACAACATTTAAGTTAAAACATTAAAAATAACTTTTTCCAAGTTGGAATGCACATCAATAGTCTAGAAAATGTGCTTGACCCTGACAACCAAATATTTTGGAGTTGTGTATTTGAAGGTGCAATCATGATTTACGTGAAACATGCACTTTTCTCATATATCTGTTCCATCACTGCCAGGTAGAGTTAAAACAAATCTTTATACTTACACTGGGGACTTGCAATCTGATGCCATTATACTGAAAATATGTCTTGTCAAGCTGAATGAAAGCTTTGAAGAAATGTCATTGAATAGATTTTTTTTTCCTTATTTTGAAATAATAGAAACACCAACAACCTTGTGGGTATTTTTTTTTCCTCTTGATTTTCTTTTCCTACATTCAATGAATCTGTCTGCTACCCAGTTGAAATAATGACTTACTCAGGAGGAAATAGTGTGAAGTTATGTTAACACAGTTAGCATTTCATATTGTCTACATTGAATTTGGATATGTTTCCTTGTGGCAGTTGTATAAATCAGGTTAAAGTTAGTGAATGAGTTATATTCTTCAGGTTAAGAGAAAACATGAATAACTGAAATCTGAGGTAAAAAATAGGAAAAGAATTTTGACCATTTTCTCTGGGACAGATTTATTGTGAAAGCAACACGAATTCAGACAAAATATTTTCAAAAGGTACTGACTTATAAAATGCAAATAAGCAGACAATTAAGTTATTTCCATAAGATTGTAAACAGTAATAAATTTGTTTGCATGTTTCATTAAATACCTCACACTCAATGGATAAGGATGTCTCCACAGGCTCTCATAAGAGTCCAATGAAATCCTTTAAACTTAGTGATTTATATGTAATACACAAAAGTTATATCAGCAAATAGGGAGTCAATTTGATCAGTACTAAGTTTATTTATTAGTGTCAGTAAGTAGGCTGACATTAACAATGCAACAAAATTGCTGTGAAAATCCCCGAGTCGCCACACTCGGGCACCTGTTTAGGTACACTGAGGGAGAATTTAGAATGGCCAATATACCTAACCAGCACATTTTTTGCACTGTGGGAGAAAACTGGAGCACCCAGAGGAAATACGTGCAAGCATAGCGAAAATGTGCAGACTGCACACAGACAGTGACCCAAGCCAGGAATTGAACCTGGGTTCCCAGTGTCGTGAGATAGCACTGCTAACCACTGTGCCACCATGCCACCCCATTATTTGTGACTATCACTTGCCAGCTGCTTTCCTCAGATTGTTGATGTAAAGTTTCCTTCCCTGAAGGACACAAATGTTTAATGCAGACAATTACAGTATTACTGTGATCTCAATCTTATAATCTGAAAGGTTTATGGAAAATAACTGTGGTTGATTCTTGATACACAGCACGTTCTCGTACACCAAAATTGCTATTTACCAATAAATGCAAAAACAAAAGCACAAGATATATGTAAATGTTCCAAGCTTGTCTCAATTCACATTTAGAATAATACATATCAGAATGCATTGTCTGGAGCATCATTGATGCGACACTTCATATTGCCAGTGAAAGATCCTGCTGTGACAGTGTTGCAATGGAAATGCTTTGGAGGAATGAGTACTTTGGAGTTGAATTATCTTGTGTTCGATGAGGTAGGCGAGCCCAAGCTACAACGTAAGCAGCTTTGTATGACGTTTTTTTGTACCAGGCTAGGCAGAGTACCAGGCACTTGAGCAAATGTAGTTATGTAACATTATCTGACAGTGCCGCCTGTTGTGGTGTCACCTGGAATTAATTTGCATAAATTAGAACAGATGACTGGAGTTACTCATTTATTTCTTGAAAATACTTCAGTGCCTATTCGCGTGAACGATTGTTTAGCATCGCATCTATTGGACATGGTAATATTATTGGGATAACAGTCAAACCTGGATTATAATCTGTAGAATGAGAATTCAATTCCTGTCTGGGTGGTTTGAGAATCTTAATTTACTGCCAGAGAAACTGATAAGTAAAAAGAAGCTCGTAACAGTCAACGCGATGATGAAAAGCTATTCATTTCAACCCAAAGTCCTTGAGGAAAGGAAACCTGACTTCTTCAGCCAGTCTGGCTGAGATGCGACTCCAGTCCCACATCCAAGTGGCCGACTCAGAATGGTCCTCTGAAGTGGTCAAGCCAGCCAATTAAACTGTATTTATCACAATAAAGAATCGCCAGATGAACTGTACTAATTGAAACAAGGTTCACCATCACCTTTTTAGTGCAGTTAGGGATAGCTGGCAATGATGCCCACATCTGGAGATAAATGAAAAAAAAATTATGATGTATTTGCTATTTGTCTTTCATTTAATTTTAGCATGTTGCAGAACCCGACTTAGCAGCAGACACATTCATTATTTAATTGAATGACATGCAATGGTGTCAGTAGCGAGAAGATAGTTACTGCCGTGCTCTAAGATGACAAGAGCTCTTATAACTATTTAATTTCCATGAAGTATTGTACTGCAAAGGCTATTTCTGGTTGGAAATATTCCTGCAGATTGTTTGCATTTGATTATGCGTTACTGCTTTGATCTTGAGTTGGGTCCCTTGTAACTTAGTACTTTGCTGTTGGTTTTATGCTGGTTTTTATATAAAAGGTTCTGAGAACCTGGAGATCTCTTGTGAGCAGAAGATGAAGAGAAATCAAGGACATATGAGGCCAAAGATGGGAGGAGTTTTGATTCACTCAGAACTGATGGAAGTCACTGAAATTGCAGCAATAACGAATAATATGCTCGCAACTCTCTGATTTCCCTCAAAATTTATTGTAACACAAAACCTAACTGATAATTTATAACTGGTAATGATAGGCATAATGCTCTGAGATGCAACTATAACTAATAGTGATCCTAGGCCTCTGAAACAAAAAAATAGAAAATGCGAGAAATACAGGTCAAGCCTGTCAGCATTTGTGGACAGGCAAAGAGATGTTAACATTTTAAATCCGTGACCTTTCATCCCGACTGCAAAGATACAAACATTCAAATTAAGAGATGGCCACTCTGCCCCTCAAGTCATTTAATAAGATTCAAGGCTGATCTAATATTAACCTCAACTCAGCAGTTCTGTTTAGCCCTTACGTCCCCACGAGCTGCTTAATTTAAGATATTAGGATGAATGAAGTTCATCAGACCCCAGAGACCTGTTAACCCACAGTTCCAACAATGTACGAATACAATTTCCCTGGTGATGGTAATTTTTTGTAAGTACCTCTTTCCTACCCATTTCCTGATTTACAGCTATTTCTGGGAAGTTACATGTGCCAGAATTCCCTTAACCATGGTGGGTCAGGCTTCTCAGTCAATGCCACTTAAATCAGATTCATCTCTCCCAAACTTTTTGGATTCTAGTTTGGACTTTGTTTCTTGTGACTGGTTAACTTTGAATGAAAAACCTAAATCACTGTTAATCTTGACTTGAACCATTTGGCAAAGCCAGCCAACACAGACCAACCTGAAAGAGACTGAGAAACTGTACAAAGTATTTGTGAGTATAGTGGGGCAAAGTGTTTGTGTTTCCTTTCGCAAGGAAACTAGCCTGAACTAGCTCAGTAGCTGTATTTCTAAACCATTTTCTGTGCTTAGAGCCAACAAAGCAGTGGTTTGCATTCCTGCCTCACTGCACCAGGGACCCAGGTTCAATTCTGGCCTTGGATGAATGTGTCTGGAGTTTGCATGTTCTCCCTGTGTCTGCATGGATTTCCTCTGGGTGCTCCGGTTTCCTTCCATTGTCACAAGATGTGCGCATTAGTCACATTGATTTGGCAATGTTAAACTATCCCTTAATATCAGGGGGATTAGCAGGATAAATACATGGGGTTATAGGGATAGTGCCTGGGTGGGATTGTTTTCAGTGTAGATTCATGAGCCAAGAGGCCTCTTTTTGCACTATAGGGATTCTGTTATTCTATGAAAGCCAGGTTTTCATGGAATTGTAGAAAAGGAGATCATTCAGCTCCCGGTATCAAGGCCGTTCCTACACTCTCTCCTAAAATCCCTCACTACAAAAACCTTAATCATGAGTCAGTGTAATGAGAATCTTCACCAGCTGTGCCTTCATTCCCCGTTCAGTTGTTCACTATAAATTCCTAATTTCCATCATCTCATCATGATCCCCTCCCCGATTAGATTCAGTGGAGTTCCCCCTCAGTGTCCCTGCTTGGCCCAATTTCCATTTCCCACTCCCTTTCCCCAAATTCCGATTTCCTCCTCTCCCATTTAGGGAACTCTCAACCACATTTCCCAGTCTCCTTCTGTCACACCGACTTCAGATCTTTATTCCTTTTGTCCTCTGCACCCAATTCTGGCCCATCTCTCCCTCACGATCAGCTGAGCCCTTTTGTCTCTGAGCTTCACTATCCACAGATTTTGTCTCTGTGAACCTCCCTGTCTTGAAATTTGCCCCTCTCCCCAACAACTCCTGGACTGCTGGCAGCCAGTCAGTTCCCTTTCCCCACCACTGAATGACTGGGTGGATTCTCCGCAGAGTGGAAGGAAAGCCAAGCTATCACTGAGATGCAAGTTTCTCCGCATGCTGTCAAAGAGAAGGAAGGACACTGAAAATGTAAGGACTAAGACCCTCTTAGATAGCCTTGCGGTATTACACGGGATGGATGACTGATTCCAGAGGGATCTGGGGTGGTCCTTGTTATAAATTATGTCTACCAAACAATTTAAAGAAATCCCACAAAATAATTCAGTCATTGTAGGAAATCTTTGCAATTTCTTTGTTTTTTTTTAAACTTTGTTCTATTCAAATACTTTGAAAGTATTATAAGAATTTTTTTTCTATCTAGATCACAAAAATAAAGAAATTCAGGGATGTATAAAACTTGTCTGCTTATAGGAGTCTCATGTCCTAAAACTTTACAAGCTTTCTGTGTCAAAGATTTTGGGAAACTTGAGTAAACTGTCACAGTCCCACTGCTCCTCAATTACATAAAACAGGCCAAGGTGGGCTACTCAGAAGGAAAACGTTAGAGGCAAGGTGTCAGAGTGGTTAGTGGTGCTGCCTCACTACCAGGGACGTGGGTTCGATTCCCAGCTTGGGTCACTACCTGTGTGGAATTTGTATATTTCCCCCATTTTCTGTGTGGGTTTCTTCGAGGTGCTCCAGTTTTCTCCAACAGTCAGAAAGACACGCCGGTTAGGTGCATTGGTCATGCTAAATTCTCCCTCAGGTGCCAGTGTGTGGTGACTATGGGTTTTTCACGGTAAATTCATTGCAGTGTTTTAAACCTACTTGTGACACTTTATATATAAACTTTAAACTTTAAAAAAAACTAAACTGACAAAAATGAGCCACTTCCCGAAAATTAGTTAGTCGTTTAGATTTTAAAATGCAAAGCTTCCAAAATTGAATTTAAAGCAGCAACTTATTTTCCCGAGTCTATCCAACAACCCACCTTATTAATCAGGGCATCGCTCAAATGCATGAAAGGAAATAGTGACATTGGTGATAATTCAGCAGTTTTTTTTCAGCCTGAGCACAAATAACAGATTTATTCTATGATCCTCAGTCGCTGATGCATGCATTTTGGAGAACAGCACGCTAATGCAGTTTAAATGCAATGTGTCACAGGATGATGGATGTCCCATTTATGGTTCATTATAACTTTCTTCACAGCAATGCCTGAAATGTTATAATGTCAATTTAATGAAAAAAAATTTATAATGCTCCACTAGATGGAGTACTAGGTATTCTTGTGGGGAGTTTGGAGTTAATTCTTGTTCGACAGGTTGAACGTAGTTCCACGACCAAATTACTGTTACTGTTATTTGAAACACGTAACATGTATCGCATTGCAGTCTTTCCCATTTCAACCAAGACTTTGACCTGTCAGTGAGCTAACATCTTGATTAAAATATCAAGACCTGTAGATATCATCCGAATGAAGCAGGCACTTATCTGTTGATAGCTGCAATCGTAATCACTATCCTTGTGGAAGTTGAGAGAGGACTTTTTGTGGTTCAGTCCCTACCTCTGGGTCAAAAGCTCTGTGTTCATAGTCACATTTCAGGATTTGATGATCACGACAGTGTGTGTACATAACATGCTCAGACAGGTCAATTGTCTACCTATCCATCCTTCCAATATGTCTAATGGCAGACAGTGAGAGTGGAAGAGTTTCCTGGTCAACCACACTGCAGAAGCCTACGGCAAACCACCTTAGAACTTTGCCAAACGTAATCATGGACCAATCCAATGGAAGTCCATGGTTGCCAATGTTCTCTTTGGGCATGGAGGAGGAGGAAAGAGGGAGGGAGGGAGGATGACAATTGAATTCTTGGACATGGATATTTGCTACGTAAATGGTAGATGTGCCAGAAATTTAAGTCCCACCTCTGAACGCAACTTAGTATTTTTGTGGGAATGCGAATGGGATCAGGTCGAGTTTGATTATGCGTGTTTCACGGAGGAAGCTGCCCATGACAAATCAGCAGCTACCTCCACTTGAGTTGGGTTTTGGTATCACAGGTATGTAGAATGTCACATGGGCAGGGTAGACACAATAGGAGCAGGTTTGAATGTGGTTCATTTCTTTGGATAGCCAGAGCATCTCTTGGAAGCTGTGCAGGCACCCCAGTGCTATTTGCTTTAAATTTGTCTAAACTGCCCCAGAATAGGTGAAAACCTCAATTCAGACAATTTGCTTTAACAAAAGGAGGGTGATCTCGCAGGTCAGTTTTTTGATGGTCCTGATACTCTCGTGCACCAAGGTGCCAGGAAGAGCTTTGTGCTTCACAAAGGCACATTGCACTTTGTGTGAAGGAAGATACAAGATGGGCAAGGCATCCTGGCCTAGAGGCACTATAGGAACCATCACAGTGTGTACCCAGGTCAGAGAGAGGACATAAGATCAGGAGGAAAAAGCAGCGCTAGATGCACCAGGCAGAAAAAAGAGGGCCAGAGGCAGGATAATTAGTTACTTCTCTGTGTGATGGGCTACAGACTTGTATGTTATACCTTAATGTAATAGAGAACTAATATTGAAAGCAACTGAGGTGGTGATGGACCTGTGTCGCATTGTGTGAGAGAAACGTGAGGCACCATCTATCAACCTAAACTTTGCTGGTGGCTGTGAAGATAATGATGCTGCTCAATTTCTGTGCTTCAGGCTCTTTCTAAGGATCATCGGGAGACAAGTCTGGTATTTCCCAGTTGGCAGCACACAGCTGTATTAAGGTTATAACCAATACCCTTGTTATTTGTCTGCGGGAGCAGATTACTTTCCCTGTTGATTTGATGTCTCATGCAAAGTGCCACGGTCTTCACCCAATTAGTAAACTTCCCCCAGGTGCAGGGTGATATTGATTGCAGTCCTCAAGGCTCCAACTCATAATTTTGACACTGTCATCAGCCATAAATCCTTCCACTCACCCAATGTATAGATATTTTGTGACCACAACAAAATCTTCCTTCAAATCTGTGCAGAGTTTCCTGGAAGCTACCAAAATTTTTTCATACAAAGATGTTCCCAAATACTTGGTTATTTCAGTCATGGTTTCAAATTTGTGGTTGGCTTCTGAAATGACAAGAGGGATGTCTCAAGGATCTGGCGAATGATGCTCTTTTCGAGCCCTTAAACTGACCTGAGTACAACTACAGCAGGCAAGTTGTGGCAAGGAGTACCATACAGTAGGCAATTTGCAGTCTGAAAATGGACTTAATCACTCAGGTGAAGCCCTGCAGCATGCTCCAGCAAAGTATTAAGATCAGTAATGGTGTGTTACATGCTGCACAACACTGTGCAGTGCAAGTTCCAAGAAGTTAATGTGGTCAACGCTGTAGGCAGAGCTCCGACCAATGAAGAGGAAGAAGGTGAGGAGGAGGGAAATGAGGCAGAGGAGAAAATGAATGCCTATCGTAATGATGCACAAGAAACCTGCCAATAGCAGAGCAGTTCAGAAATGTAGCCATGTAACCCTGGCTGAGATCATTTTGCCCTCATACAAATCTGATTTGTATAAGGTTCTCCTATTCCACTCTTGCCATCGGCCAGTTCTTGATGAGCAACTTTTAAGTAAAGGATGTTTCACTTTGCCACAACAACACAATTATGGCACTATGGTGGCACAGTGGTTAGCATTACTGCTCCACAGCACCTGGGTTCGATTACTGGCATGGTTCACTGCGGAATCTGCATGTTCCCCCCATGTCCTCGTGGGTTTCCTCCGGGAGCTCCAATGTCCTCCCGCAGTCTGAAAGATGTGTTGGTTAGGTGCATTGGCCAGGCTAAATTCTCCCTTGGTGTACCCAAACGGGCGCTGGAGTGTGGCTCAGGGGTTTTCACAATAACTTCGTTGCAGTGTTAATGGAAGTGCACTTGTGACATGAAGAAATAAGCTTAAAATTAGGGGAACGTCCATCCCCTACAGGTTGAGAATCAACAACGTTGGGGGAAATTCTCCCAGGTGGAAGATTCAAATGCAAGCCTTTTTGTAGGTTTCTCGCCGGGCACCACGAGCTCCGCGAATCTCTGAGCACCAGATTTCTGATGCCCTTAGCTCCGTGCCAGAAATCGACGCAGAACTGTATAATTTAGTTAAATGAAGTTTTTTTTTAAATCGGGAGACCAGGACTGTTATGAGGTGGGAGAGGGGGAAGTGCTGGACGTATTTGGGAGGCTGCAGTTGGGCTGTGGGATGGTCATATGGCCAGTGACCAGGAGGCCAGCAGTGTGAGCTACTCTGCATGCGCAGATCCTGGCACTGACCCTGGTGTGTGTGCGCGGTGGCTGCTCAGTTTTATGCTGACAGCGTCTCCAGCGGGAATAGGCCCCTTGCACGCTTCGTATAAATCGTATATATCCTTCGTATAAATCACACAAGGGCTCTCTGTGATGCACAGAGTGTGGGAGATCCATTTTGACAATCCCGCTTTGGGAAAAAAAAATGGAATTTATTCCTATTTCTTACACAAATTCGACACTTAGACTTTTTCTGGGTGTATCACTCCCCCCAATGCGTTTGATTCAGTTGCAGTAAAAGGGCCTGTTTCCTCATCACCATATCCATGAACCTCAACAAATTGCAAAAATACATAGTGAGATATCCTTCCCAATCTGGTCCTTACACATACGTACCATTGCCCTAAACGAGATGCCACAACTGTTGCCTGGTCCATAATCAGACATTGTCTACAATGCTGATTTCAGACACCCTCCATGTGTGAATAGTACCTGCAAACATGCAGATAGCGCCCATTGCACAGGATGAATCCACAGCTGTGCTGTAATGCCTCTTTGAAAAACCTGCTCACCATCCATTCTGACCAATGGTCCTGTTTCTGCAGTGGGTGCCTTGTGCAGCAATCCAGGCTTCCAACACAATAACACTGTCTGCGACGTGGAATGCAAGTGCTGCCAAAGTAATAGGCCCTGGATGTGCAGTATTCCCTGGAGCATATAGGATCTACCGAGCTTGAATGCACATACTGAGGCTGATGCATGACAATGCCATGCAGATGAGTATTTTTCACCCAGCATAAACACTTCAGAAACTCCTGCTACTCAGCATTGTGCAGCCTGATCATTGAACTTCCCTTAATAGCAAGCTTGAATGGACTTTGAAAGAAGCAATGAGCATCTCCATGTCTTTGAGTATTACATTCTTATGTGACAGGCCAGAGAGGGGAGAAGACCCATTAAATACACAATTGCACACCTCAAAGTCTCCAATGCTGATTTTGACCAATTTTTGGAAGTGGCCTTTATCATTTGAGTTGGACCTATTCAATGTAACAGGGAGAATACAAAGAACACAAAGCTACATTGGAGTGTAAGTGAATCTAATACAGCTTTTTTTTCACTTCCATGTTATTAATTCCTTGAAAAATCTGATAGGTTGCCCGAGCTCTTATCAAATAATTTTAACAACATCAGCTGAGAGATTTTCCAGAACCTCTCCTTCCCCTCTGTGTTAATTTGATCAGAAGTATTGTGGAAACCCCATTTACATGTATAAGCGAAAATTCTGCCACACATTTGACAAAGTCCTGGCAGCAAAGTATCACCAGCTCTAAGGAATTGTCTGGCTTTCAAAATCTTTTCTGTAGATTTTTCTCTAATTTACTTCTTGTTTGTGCTGCTTGTCCTGACTGAGTTTCTCTGCCTCTTTTGTCATTCTCATCCAGCCCCACACCAACTCCATCAACTTTCAATAATAACATTAATTAAAAACTCTTCACTTGTAAAGACGTGCTGCTCGGTGACAGATTTGTTTCCATGGTCAACATCAAGGAAACAAGTGAGATTACCTCGACAGTCAATATCTAGCAAGGTTTAGAAAGTCATCGTTCAATTAGCCGTTGATTATGTGTGAAGGATGTGATATTGCTGAAGCAGCTAGCTCGGTCACATCTTAAGTTAGCAGGTGGAAAAATCTACACAATTAAAACAAAACAGCAGAAACTTTTGCAGTGTAGAATATTTTAGCATGATTGTTATGTAACCTGACTAATCCAGAAATATTGGTACAACTCCCACCATGGTACCTTGAACTTTAGGGGTCACTTTTTTTGGCTGGGTGCAAGGATGGGTTTTGGTGTGTGGATTTTGGAGGAAATCTGATTTTCCTGATCGCCACTATAATGCTGTTAAAAATGTCTTTTTTTTTGGTCAACCTGTGCGAAAATGTTTTCAACAACAGCTTAAATGGCTATGGAGAAAAAAGAATACCAATTTTGCAACCTGGAAAAATACTAACTACACTCCCTTACAATGATTGACAGGCATTGTGCTTCGAAATGAATATTTTTTGTCCATTTTTTTTTCTGAAGAGCTGTTTATTGTCTGGATTGCTGAGTTTCAGCAAAGCAAGTGTTCCATGTTAGAGAATGGCCTTGAAAAAGCATTGAAATGTTGGATTGTATTGATGATGGCTTGCCTCTGTACCCATCCTCTATAGAGACTCCAGCACAGCTCGCAAAATGCATTGCACGTGTGACCTGGTGAACAAAAACAGAAATGGCGTATGAAGTCACACATGGGTCCGTGTACAATCACAAAAATGCTTGGTGTGAGTTTTACCAAGTCTCTGAGAGAATTCAATGATTCTGGAATACAAATCTAGCATTAGTAATGATGACCATAAAATGACACGATTGTTGTAAAAACTCATCTACCTCACAATGGTTCTTTGGGGAAGAAAATCTGCTGTCCTTAGTCTGATCTGCCTGTGTCTCCAGACCCTCAGCAATGTGGTTAGTTGTTAATTCCGCTCCAAAGCAGCTGAGCTCGCTACTCCAGTGGATTCAAGAATGGTCACAGTGATCATTAATGACTCAACTATGCAAGGATACAGTTCCGCTGAGTCCTAAAGATGGGGGAATCTAATCAAGGAAAGGGAGCCATCAACGCACATTTCAGGGAGTATTTTCCTGATACTTTGAATCAAGAATCAATGGTTAACAAGAATATTCTCAATTCTATCTCACAACACCTGGTTAGAGATGAGCTCAGAACTCTGCCAACATCGGTGGAGCTGATAAAAGTCATTGCACAAATGAAGAGCAACAAGGCAGCAGGAGGTGATAGAATCCCCAGTGAAATGTTTAGTATAGAGAAGGGGAAGTAATTTTACAACTCCATACCCTTAACTTCCAGATCTAGAATAAAATTAAAACCATGAATGATCTTAAGGGCACCATGAATGTGACGATCTTCAAGAAAAGGAAACAGCACATCTGTCAAAAATTATAGTCACTTCCCTGCTTTCCATTGCAGAAAAGATCTTTGCAAGAACCCTCCTGAATCAACTCAGTGAATGATAGGTGACTGCTTGAATTCATTATTGGCAAAAGTCAAAGTTACCTCCATTGTTTCCTGATTAATCTTTAGGCTCAACAAGATAAGCAATTTCAATGCTGTTAAATGAAACACTTTTTTTTAATTTCCACAACAATCACAATACCATCTTGAGTGAGATTGTGTAACTATTATATGCCAAGTCATGCACAGTTTTATGCTGTGAACATGGAGCAAATATGTAATGAAATTGCAGCTCTGTGTTCAGTGGGAACATTCAGTCACATTAGGTGACTTTTTCACCTAATGTCTTGTGAAGTTCTCTGCCAGCCTGGGTTCCTATGAAGGAAAAAAAATTCTGACTCAAAAATATTGCATCACAGCCTCAAACGCAGTGGCATCCGATGACAGTGTGATGCTTCCAGTCCAAATTGATCTCTTAGTGCCAGTGCCAACAGCTTTCGAGGTTGAGGGACTGAGCTGTGAATTTCTAACTTAATTTGATGAAGGGCTTGTATTTAAAGTAATTTTTATCCTTTCAGGTTGTGCTGAATTCAATCCAAGACTCATAAATTGTGTGCCCAAGGCAGTGCGTTTGCCTCTTTACTGAAGCTAACATTAGTGTTGGAATTCACTGAAAACCTTTGTGTTTGCACATGAATTGAACCTGAGGGATCTACAAATCATAGAATCCCTACAGTGCAGAAAGAGATCATTGGAACCATTGAATTTGCACCCACAGTCCCACCCAGACCCTATCCCCACAACCCCATGTGTTTACCCTGCTAATCTCCCTGATGATAATGGGTAATTTAGCATGGCCAAATCACCTCACCACACATGTTTGGACACTGGGAAGAAACCCACGCAGATATGGAGAGAATATGTAAACTCCACACAGTCACATAAGAACAGCGTCCCTGGAGCTGTGCGGCAGCAGTGCTGACCGCTGTGCCATAATTGGATTTGAGTAGCAAAATGAAAATGTACAGATCTGATTCAATAATTCAGAAGTTATGAAGGAATTTCCAGATAACATTCTTACATTTTTTTAGTTTCTTTACCTTTCTTTAAATCAAGATATTTAGTCTTACGTGTTACATACTCTTTTAAGTGAGCTAGCTCCCTTTATTGCAGATCTACTTTTTTCATTCAAAATTCATAACAGGCTCAGCAAAGAGCAATCTCCTCTGTTTATTTCAGCCATTGATTTTCATCGCAGGCTTTTGCATAATCCCCCTTGTCCTCACAAGGCAGCAGCTAAACAAAACATTACAAGTTGACTTGGCGAGAAACATTTGTTTGCATAGTACAATTTCAAGTGGTGCAAAAAGACTTGCATTGATTCCACAGGGACACAGGCCATTAATTGCTCAGCACACACTGCTTCCTTCGATGATATCAAGAGTGAAACCTGTGTGAGCCATGTCAATATTGGGTCCATGGTGCTGTCTGCCTCCAGGAATCAATGCAAGTCTCTGATGCGCACTTGGGACAGCATAAGTGAACAACTATTTCCCCATTTTGTATTTAAAAACCAAACAAATTCTATTCCGTAAATCAATGACAAGTGTTTTTACATTTGTTATTAAGAGTAGCCAGCTTCTTGAGCATTTACTGCTCAAGTGACTGATGCATGAAAATGGCATGCGACTATGGTGTAAATAATATTCTTATCTAACAGTTTGGTTCATTACAAAAGTTATCTGGTCTATTTTTCATAGAAATTGTGAAGCTTTTAAAGGGTCAATCGTCATAGAAGGATTAAGGTCGTGGTGAGTGCAGGCAGGGTTTTTCTCATGTGTGACAAATGGCCCTTTTCCCACTTTTTGTTTAAAAAAAAGTGTTCAATTTTAAGTGCGAGTGAGACCCCTGCCTACAGGTTCCTCCTGCCATTTTCCATGAAGTCAGTGCTGTTGGAAAGATTCCATGAAAATCTAGCGCAGGACTTGTATTTAAATTGAAAGTCTTGCTCCTCGTCATCCTCTTCCTGAAGTAAAGGGACCAAAGAGAATGGGTTGAATTTTCTCGTCATCTCCGTCCGGATTGTCCGGTGATTCCCCACTTCCCTTCCCCGCCTCCACTGTGGCTTCCTTGGCAGCAGAGGGTGCAAGCAACAGGAACCTCCATTGACGGTGGCAGGACGAGAACATTTCTGCAACCTTCTAGTAACTGGCGAGATGGTGGAGTGCCACCTTCTGTAACAATTGTATCAAGTTAAATTTGGGATTAGGTTTCTCCAGTGACTCTTGTTTTTAAGTCAATGTGGGTTGTGACCGAATTTAAGGTTGACACCCATTGTGAAGCTTCATGCATCATTTTTTTTGTCACAGGGAGGAGTCCCTGGGCTTAGGTGAGAAAATAACAGGAACGTACAAATAATGAGAAAAGTTGAACAAATAAAACAATGATCAAGTGGCACTTGTACGCACTGGAATACTACGATCATGATTTGCATTAATTCAACAATATTTCTCGGTTTTCTGATTCCTACCGTAGAAATGGCAGGAATTCTATATGCCTCGAGATCACTAAATGTGACATTATTGGCTATTCTGTTGGAAACCTATGCACATCTATTGTAAATGAATTAAAGCTTCCTGCAAAACAAGTCAATAAATAAATAGCACACATATTGAAGTTTATAGTACATTAGTCTACCTCACAGAACTTGCTCAGCTGTATGAGAGGATGACATTTGATTATTTTGTGGAAAAATCTTTAAAATTAGGCAGAGAAATACCTGATTACTTTCAGCAGTATTATTGTGTGGAGCCAGCTGAGAAACCCAGTCTATATTTTATTGAGCTGCAGAATTGTAATGTAGGGTGTTAGGCAGCAAGATTATTTTAGGAAGTCGATTTGTGCTCATGGGTTGTGTCGCCAAAATTTGGAAGACAAGCTCCAGCTTTGGTTTCAGCTGCAGTTTTGTGTGCAGCACACTTGCTTCCAAATCGGAAGATTATCCAAAAGGACTCTCGTCCCAGAGGCTTGAACACAAACTTTAGGCAGTGCTGAAGGAGGGCTGAATTTTAGAAATGTTGAGTGGAATCTTGTGCGCCCTCTCCTGCTGGGTTTAGTCAAGGAGCCATTTAATGGGAACAATATAAACAAAACCTAGTGTGTTTATTGTAGCTCCTGTTGAGAGCCAGCATTGTATCTATTTGATCTGAGGTTGCAGGGGGCACATTGCTGGAGGCTGCCATTGTCCTGGTGGTCCCGTACAGTACAGAAGAACTGCCAGCCTCTGACTGACCAGTGGCTCCTGGCAGGTAGAAACTCCACCCCTGTAGTCCTTTGGGGAAGCCCTGCCACCAGCCTGTTAAGTATCTTAGTGGCAAAGGATGCAACAGATCATCCTGAAAAGAGATATTTTCGATCTCGTTACTTTTCCAGCTGGCAAACGAAACCCCGATCACCTCTAAAAAGACTTTACCCATTGAATTTTGGATGGAATATCATACTCTAGCCCCATCTGACCTCGCAGATGAACATAAAGGTTTTCATAATATAAGTGCAAAATATTGTGGATGCTGGAATCTGAAATAAAAATAGAAAAATGCTGGAAGTTCTCGGTAGGTCTGACAGCATCTGTGGAGAGAGAATAGAGCCAGTGTTTCAAGACTTTGACTTTTCATCAGAGCTGTGAAGGGACTCGAAACATTAGCTCTATTCTCTCTCCGCAGATGCTGTCAGACATATTGAGATTTTCCAGCATTTTTCTGTTGTGATAAAGTTTTTTTATGACAGAAATGTCAGCCATCTCACCTCGTGGAGTCAGAAGGTTGAATGTGCAAAAAGAAAAGGCTGAATCTCTAGTGTGGTATTGAGGAAGTACTGCAAAATTGGAAGTGCCATCTTTTGAATGAGACATTCAAGTCCTCACTTGTTTCACCGTATGGTGTTTTACCCTCTTGTGGTCGTTCGTTATGATGTTAGAGCCTTCAGTACGTCATCGACGAAAATGAACATCTCACCAAAGTCATCCCCACAGCCCCCACTATTTGCCTTCAAACAATCACACGACATCAAACAGACTATTGTTCACAGCAAACTACCCAACCTACAACTGCAACCGCACCAACACAACACGCCACAGCAACTTCTGCCAGTTGTGCCGGACAAGAATGCATTCATCACACGTGAGAACATCACCCATGTACATGAGACACATTCATGTGACTCGGCCAATCTGCCTCATATGCTGCACAAAAGGACGTGACGAGGCAGGGTACGTCGGTGAGACCATGCAGACGTTACAACAATGGATGAACCACTCAACAATCACCAGGCTGGAGTATTCCCACCTTGTTGGGGAGCCCTTCAGTCAAGGGCATTCAGCCTCCAATCTTTGGATAAGCATTCTCCAAGGTCATCTTCAAGACGCACGACAATGCAAAATCACGGAGCAGAAACTAATAGCCAAGTTCCGCACATATAAGAACAGCCTCAACAGAGATCTTGAGTTCGTGTCACACGATGTGTAACCTCCACCATTTGGCCTGGCCTTGCAAAAGCTTACTGACTGCCCTGGCTTGAGACAATTTACATCTCTTTACCCTGTGTCTCTCTAACCCTCTCTCCACTCACATTGTCTGCACCTATAAAACTGGTTTATTTGTTCAGACTTGCATTCTAACCATTATCTTGCAACTGAGTCTTTGTCCATATATGCCCTGTTTGTGAGCCCAACTTTCAACTCATCTGATGAAGGAGCATTGCTCTGAAAGCTCGTGATTCCAAATAAATCTGTTAGACTTCAACCTGATGTTTTGAGATTTCTTACTGAGCCTGCCCAGTCCAATGCTCATCCATATCATGGTTAATTTTAGTGTTGGGTGTGGCTTACTGGTTAGTTGAGAGCATTCTTGATTTTGAATGGTGTAGACAGTTCAAGAGTTTCTCGTTTTTTTTTTTATCACTTGCGTCATGAACTGGTTTTGCACTTTTTCTGTATTTTGCCCCACCAGTCCCCCCCCCAAAATAGATCAGAATTGCAATGGAATTGGTTGGAGCCATTCTACCTGATTTGATCAAATAAAAACCACTGCTTCTGTATCTAATTTGGATTCTGTGGGTTGTCCATTAATTTTGAGTTTCACACCATTATGCAGATTGCTATGCATTGAACAAATTCTCTTTGGAGCTTGTTATTTTTGTTACCGCTGTGATATGATGCAATTGGTTTATTACAATTTATTATGAATAATAATCAATAATGATCAGAAAGGTTTTGCCCTAAATGTCAAATAAATGCATGGCCTTGATGGGAAAAAAGTTGGTAACAGTGGTCCTTTATGTTTCTGGCTGCTTAGGGCACAAATAATGCAATTAAAAATAATTTCTGCCAGCGAGTGAGCAATACTTGGCCACCTCACTGATCATCGCGTGCATGCACAACACTTGTAATTCCTAAATGTACTTGAGGTCTTTGAAGAATATCAAGCCAAAGGGCTCTTGGCTAATCCCTTCTTCAAGGCTATTTAGTCATTAGTGACAGTGAGGCGTTTGTGCTGTTCAAAATACTGACGTTGTATGAGATTATTGGGAATGCGTAGTCTGCCCATCCTTCCAAACAATATTGTTGGATTTTAAAACATTCTTCATCCTGTTTCTGGTCTTGGTTTATTTCCTGCAACTTTGTTGTAGGAGCTAATAAGTGCTGAGTGATTAAGGACATATCTTCTTGATTTAATCAAAATCCTCTTGTTGTTGATGGTATACATGACAGTGTGCCTATTGTTGTTTGACGTTTCCCTTGCACGTACTTTGTGGTTGATTCATATATCCCATCAATTCTGATCTGAACTGTTAGATTGTGGGCAGCATCCTTGCCTTTCTTTCATGTTAGTATAACGAGTGGTTTATCACTTGTTTCAATTTGGAAATACGATTGCTGAACTTAGTATGAACTTTCTTCACAGAGCAATGTTGCTGTCAATGATTCTTTTTCATTCATTCTAATATGGCATATCATTGTTCCATTATCTGCCATGGGTCTCGAGGCATAGTAGTCTTGCCTACACTTGCCTTTTTGTCCTTGAAATACCTAGAGATCTGTAAATGATATATCCATTGCATAAGGACGTAGGAATTGGGAGCAGAAGTAGGCAAATTCAGCTCTTTGAACTTGCTCCACCATTCCGTCAGATCATGGCTGATCTCTCACTGGTCTTAAATCCACCTCCACTTTACCCCTTTTGTATCAGAAATATATCCATCTCCTTCTTGAAACCATTCAACGATTCAGATTCCAGCACGCTATGGGGCAGCAAGTTCCACAAATTCACCATCCTCTGTGACAATGTTTTAAAACTATCAAGACAGTGATCACTTTGTCTGAGTCATAATGTGCAAAAATTTCGTAAGTGATTGAAGGTTACTGAATCCTTTCGAAAGCATTTAGATTTCAGCACCAGTATTGACCCTGTCTCAACAGCTGACTGAAAGGTTCATTGACTTGGACTAATTAGAATCATAAAATCCCTACAGTCCAGCAGGAGGCCATTCAGCCCATCAAATCTGCACAATCCCATCCAGGCCACTTCCTGTAACCCTATGTATTTATCCTAATACACCCCCTGACACTAAGGGGCAATTTAGCATGGCCAATTCACCTAACCCATACGTCTTTGGACAGTGGGAAGAAACTTGAGCACTTGGGGAAAACCCACACAGACATGGGGATAACGTGCAGCCTCCATACAGACAGTGACCCGAGGCATGAATTGAACCCAGGATCGCTGGTGCCATGAGGTAGTAGTGTTAACTGCTGAGTCACTGTGTCCGGTACAAACTTGCCCACTTAATTCATCATCCTTAAGAATTTTTGAAAAACTGCTGTGCTCCTGGTGTGGAAATTCTCTTAGAAATTTTATTTTTTTTTTGTGAATCCATTCTGCCTCCTGTGGCTTCTACTGTGTGATCCAGAAATGTAATTATAGGTTTGACAAACTCACATTTCTTAGTTCAGTGTTAGGCCTGAATCCTGTGAGGCTTTTCGGATTGGCCATGCTCCTGTCTCATGGAACTATGCATGAGTATATCACCCATGTTGCATAATACTCCTAAAATGTAGGATGTCATTCTGTGGAAAATTTCTGGAGTGGATGTGATTCCAAAAGGAAATCTATTGAAACAATAAAAACCGCATGGTGTTAGAAATATGGTCAACAATCTGGATTCCTTATCCAGTGGCAGCTGCCGGTATTTACAGCTCGCACTCAGTTTAGCAAATAAAGTTATCTTGGCTAGATTCACTAGTCCACTGAGGCCATTAGGTAGTTTGTTTCCCAGTCTAATGCTTTGTTTTGCAGATTCTTAGAAACCCATGTGGCTTTGGAACCACAACTGTATCTGGAACCTCATTTTGTTGAGACAGTGATTCATAGGACAACCTGTTGCTGCTGCATTTTTCAATTACAATCTTAATTTGAGTGAGGAACGTTGTTTGGGGTAAAGAGTCAAATTCGTTTAGCTTCAGTCTGCGGGATGGTGTGGTTCTCGCTGTTGTATTTTTCCAGCCTGGTAAACAATTTTGGGAATTCATTTCAGAATGTAGTCCTGTAATTCTTGACAGTAACTTTGACCTTCCTGGTTAATTTTAGTATTTAGATATGGCTACTGTTTAGTTGAGAGCATTGTTGATTTTGAATGGCATTGGGAGCTGAAAGGATTTCTCGACTTCTATATTTCAGCTACACCATGAGGGGGTCTTACACTTTGTCTTTCATCCCCACCACCCCCTCCCCAAATAAATTCAAATTGCAAAGGAATAGGTTGGAGCCATTGTACCTGATCTGATAAAATAAGAACTGTGTCTAATTTGAGTTCTGTGAGTTGTCCGTTAATTTTGGGTTTCATGCCCAAATGCTTGTTTTCAATCTCATTTATCTCCAATAAGGCTATCTTCCGTTCTTCTCCTTTCACCCCTTGTATGTGGTTCTGCTTTAATTTTATTTCCTTTGTTGACAGGTTATCAGCATTTCTGAACATCAAGGAGTTTTAAAGTGGCCTATTTTTCCTCAAATATGGTACATTTCTCCTCAACTAGACACTTCTTTTGTTCATTCTTTTCCCACCACAGCAGAGGCATTTTAAAATAGCACAAAGTAGCTCTGACGTCCTTTTCCCACTTTGGCCACATTTTCCATTTATCATCATAAGATCATAGAATCCTACAGTGTAGAAGGAGGCCATTCAGCCCATCAAGTATACACCAACCACAATCCCACCTCAGCCCTATCCGCATGACCATACTGTGTTACCTTACTAACCTAACCCTAACCCTAACCCCCCGACACTAAACGGCAATTTAATATGGCCAGTCAACCTAACCCGCACATTTTTGGACGATGGTAGGGAAATCGGAGCACACGGAGGAAACCCACGCAGACACAGGAAAAATATACAAACTCCACACAGACAGTGACCCGAGCCAGGAATCGAACCTGTGTACCTGGTGCTGTGAGGCGACAGTGCTAACCACTATGCCGCCGCTGAATTTATAACTTTGGAATTGAACGGTCTTGTTAGACCTTCAGAGAAGGTTGTGGGTGCACTCCAGAGAAATTAGTTGAGATAAAAGTCTGATTTTCCAAAATGGCATGAATTTAATTTAATTTAATTTCCATCCTGACTCAAAACGTTTCTTCTCCTCTCTCCACAGATGCTGTCAGACTTGCTGAGATTTTTCAGCGTTTTCTGTTTTTGTTTCAGATTCCAGCATCTGCAGCATTCTGCTTTCATTTTCATGGTGTCTATATTAAAAGTAATAATAATGACTATTCTGCAAGACCTTAAACTTTCCAAACAACTCAAAGGTGCTGATGGCATTACACCATCGAGAAATAAAATAAAACATCCAGTGATGGAAGATTTACATTTCCGACATGCAGTACCATTGTGTCCTGCAATTTGCCTTCCCAAAGAATATTTACTGTAGATTCTGGGAATTAATCACAGAATCGTAGAACCCTACAGCGTGGAAAGAGGCTCTTCGGCCCATTGAGTCTGCAACGAATACAATCCCATCCAGGCCGTACCCCCATTTCCCTATGTTTTATACCCACTAATCCCTCTAACCTACACATCTCTGAACGCTAAGGGGCAATTTCTTAGCATGGCCAATCAACCTGACCCGCACATCTTTGGATGATGGAAGGAAACCAGAGTACCCAGAGAAAGCCACACAGACATAAGAAAAATATACAAACTCCATCCAGGCAGTGACCTGAGCCAGGAATCGAAGCTGTGTACCTGGTGCTGTGAGGCGGCAGTGCTAACCACTGTGTTACCGCGCTACCCATAAAGTTAATGGATTTCACAGACACTGCACCATAATAGCTAATGAAAGTGGATGTCCAAATGGAAATACTTCTTCAAGAAAAGATTAATTCCCAATCATTATCAAGTATCTGCTTAATAAAACAATTAAATTGGCTGTCGATTAGGCCTATTTCTGTTGTTTTAGGAAAGCTTCAAGCTCGCATGTTGCTCATCACGTGAGTAAGTTTTACGTGTTGGAGATTTTATTTTACTGGCACAGCCTTTGGGGATTTCCCCTTCTGCATATGTCTATTCAAATAAGAGGAGTGTAACAAATGTAAAAGTTTCAGCCACTTTGATCATTTAGGATGGTCGCTTATCAGGCGAGTTCTGCTTACTGTTGTGATTCCATTGGGTGTGGTGACCTTTCCTGGCTGCTATTCCGTATCAGAAAATGATTGAGTTGCAGGAAACAATATTTTACACGAGCACTGTTCTGACAAGACTCAGCTCGGCTTGGGGACTGCAGAAAACACTGAGGTTATTGATTACATAAAAAATGGGCTGAATTAATGGCCCAATATTAGAAGGTGTCACTGAATGAATGCAAATATTTCATTTTATTGACGAAGTAAATATTTTATTCTTTTATTGAGGGAATGGGAGTAATAAAGGTTATATTTATTGAGCAATCTTACTTGAAATTACAACGTCTGGCTTATTGATGTGTGGTGCATGATGAAAGAGGAATGTGTGTGTGTGTATGTGTATCTGTGATTATATGCGAGTGCAAAACATTTTGGCATAAAATATGTATATATACTTTTTACTTTGGCTACATTAGTGGCATGAAGAATTGTGCACTTAGATTGACAATGGTTTCTTTCACAGTGAGCACTATCACTTTCATTATCAGGGAGAAGGCAACAAAACAGAATTGAAAGCATACTGCATTATAAATCATTTTCTGGCATTCAAAATATGATTTATAATGCATTTGCAAATGCCTGTCAAAAATAAATTGATTCAGTATTTAAAGCAGCCTTTTTGAGGTCTTACCTTTCACTCGGACAATCTGTAAGTCTAGTCAGTCTTCAGAGGCAGAAGTCCTTTCACCAAAATCCCTTTATTTACAAACTCCAACAGCAGTACACACACAATGTTAGTAGTCTATCTCTGGGGAGTGTCAGAAGAAGTGACAGTCCCAGTTAGGCAAAGACTCCCTGATTGGCCCATCAATTGGATCCTTAATCAAGGAGTTCATAATCCAAGAGGCCGAACTCAATGGTCTAACTGAAGTAATTACAATAAGAGCCATGGGTTAATTTCGACAGTGATCAGCAATTGCCATGGCTATTTATTATGAGGCCCCTATTAATATTTGAGATATTTGAAGAAAAGATAGCTTGATAAACACATTAGTTGATGTGTTGATAATGGTTGTACCATGAACCTGTTTTGAGAAATTATTGCAATAGTGTTCTGAGGCTGCATTGATTGACTTCTGACAATTCTAACAAGCTTTTCCAGGCATAATTCGAACCATTTTGATCAGAATCATTGGTGCCTCACTCCTCTTCTCATTCTGCCCTTGAACCCATATCTGGACCATAGCGACATTGCGGCTTGGAGCTGATTAAATTCTGTCAGATGTATGTAAACGTCAATTGAGATCATGACTATGACTGAGTTAATTACTTCGTTGATGATTAGAAGGAAATTGATAGGGCAGATTATTTTTATTGACCGCAAATTTCCATTGCACTGAAACTAAAGCAAAAATTTGCACTATTTCCTGTCCTGATTTTGCTGAAGTAAACTCCGATATAATTTTCCACAGACCAGATTTGTAAAAGCCAAGATAGAGATCACCAATTGCTCCCCTTTTGTCCAACATAATCCATTGCTGTTAAGTGGACTTTTGAAAGCAGAAAATGTGTTTGTGTGGAGTGTGGGATGGGAATGGAACAGTGCAGCAGTGCTGCACCGTTTAATGGTTTAAAGAGAACCACAAAAATTTGCAAAATGACGGAAGTGCAAAACTCGGTTTGACTTTGTAATTTCCAGTTAAGATGCTTTAAGTTTTACAACCAGGCCTGCTGTCGATGAGCTCATTTTTGATAGTTTCTCATTTCAGTGGCTCTGTAGTTATGCAAGTCACAAAGATTTGCGAACCTTCAACATGCTGTGAATTTTGGAACCATCCAATGCTAGTATCAAACACGAGAGCTTTCTTTCTATTTCTCATCTGTCCTTATTTCTTTATTGGAGCCTGATTTGTGACTGAATTCACCCACTGTAATTGACTCTCTTTCTTGGTTCACCGTTTCTTTTGTGGCTCTGAAATCTTGATGATGAAGGAGATATAGTTTCTCTTAATGTTCACCAAGATCCCAGTGCATTTTTGATCTCTTTGCCCCATTATTAGGACACATTTCCACTTCCTTTGGATAAAATGTGCAGTTTTCGGTTGAAGGCTGAACTACTTTCAGCCTTGAACCACAATTGCCAAGTAAATGATCCATTTTAGCCACTCATTATCCCAGATATCCAATTTGATTCATTCCATATCATAACAGTTTGGTGCATTGGATACATGAAAGGCCCTGATAAGATCTTGAACATGGTGAAAACTTGTACCGCAGAGCTTGCTGTGTCTCTAGACAAACTGTTCCAGTGCGGCTACAACAATGATAATGTGGAAAATTGTTCAGGTATGTCCTGTCCATAAAAAGCAGGGCAAATTTAATCCAACCAATTACTGCCTCTTCAGTCTACTCTCAATCACCAGCAAAGTGATGGAAGGTGCTATTAACAGTGCATGAAGTGGCACTTACTCAGCAATAATCTGCTCACCAATGCTCAGTTTGGGTTCCACCAGCACCACTCAGCAACAGACCTCATTACACTCTTGACATCAAGAAAACATTTGACTGAGTGTGACATCAAGGAGCCCTACTGACATTAAAGTTAATGAGAATCAAGAGACAAAAGCCCCCACTGTCTGGAATCATAACTTTTCTTGGTATGCAATCTATGGCACTTATAAGTCAACCATCTCAGCCCCAGGAAGTCACTGTAAGATTTCCGCAGGGCAGTGTCCTCTGCCCAAGGACCTTCAGTAACTGCAATAATGTACTTCCTATCATCATAACATCAGATGTGAGGATATTGTCGACGATCATGCAATGTTTAGTTTTATTCTCAGGTCCTTAGATAAGTAAACTCTCTGTACCAGTGAGATTTGAACAACATTCAGGTTTGGATTGATGTGACAAATAACATTTTTGCAAAGTGCCAGGCGAGTAACCATTTCGATCAACAAAGAATGCAACCATCTCCCCTTGAAATTCAACTGCATTACCATTGCTGAATAACCACTATTACTAAAATCATGGGTGTTACAATTGTCCACAAACATAATTGGATGATCCACAAAAGTTCTGTGGCCACAGGGACATATCAGAAGTTAAATAATTCTGTTTTCCCAAAGACATTCAAATTTCAATAAGGCATAAATCGGGTTTAGGAGTCAAGTGAATACTGCCCCACTTGCCTGGATGTATACAGCTCCAATAACATGCAATAAAGCTCAACACCATTCAGGGAAAAGCAGCCTGCTTTACTGACACCCTAATATGATGTCAGCTACAGCTCAGTTGGCAATAGTCTTGACTCTAAATCGGAAGATTGTGGGTTCAAGTCCCACACTGAAGCATCAAAATCTAGGTTGACAATGCAGTGCAGTGCTGAGGATGCTGCGTTGTTATATGTGCTAGCTTTCAAAATAGAAACTAAACAGAAACCCTGTCTCCCTCGAGAATTATTTTGAAGAGCAGGGGTGATGTCCAAGAAATTGTTGGCAATATTTATCTTTTGATCAAAATCATATTAAATAATTATCCTTTCTTATCACGCTGCTGTTTGCATTGGAGGCGATTCAGGTAAGGTTCAATAGGCTGATGTTTGGAATGAGGGATTTGTTTTATGAGGAACAGTTAGAGATTGAGCCTATATACCCATTGGAGTTTAGTCAAATGAGAAGTGATCGTCGAACACATAAGGTTCCATCTTGGGGAACTCTAGAACGAGAAGACCCAGCTGAAAAACAAGGAGCTCTCTCATTTGAGATGAAGATGAGGAATTTCTCCTTTCAGATTATTATTAGTTCTCTTCCCCAATGAGCAGTGGATGCTGGGTCATCATTGACCATATCCAGGACTGAGTTAAACAGATCATTGATTGACAAAGTAATCAAGGGTAAAGGTGCAAGCAGGAACTGGAGTTCAGGCCTCAACCAGAACAACTGTGGTCCTATTGAACAGCAGCACAGGCTGAATTATATTAATGACTTACTCCTGCCCTATTTCTTATATTCTCGTGTTTCTGTGTCACATATTGCATCTTTCTTCATCTCACCCGACCAACATACCACTTTTCCTCCTCATGCATTTTTAATCAGGTCATCCCCTTAAATACATCTCATCCTGTTCAACACAACCATTTTATGTAGTAGCTGATTTCTAATTTTCACCATGCTCTGAATAAGGAGCGAAATTATGAAAACTTTATTGAAGTTACTATCAATTATCTTATGACCATTGCTGTGTCCTCAGTATTAGTGTAAACATCATCACTTCATCTACCTTGTGAATAATATTAAAAGATTAAAAAATTCTGCTGCACTTCTGATGAAGTAACATCAATCGAGTGGAAGGGAACACTTATCATAGAAGGAGACCATTTAGCCCATCAAGTCTGCACCAACCACAATCGTACCCAACTCCATGTATTTACTCGAGCTAGTCCCTCTGACGCTAACAAGAGCAATTTAGTATGGCCAGTCCACCTAATGCAAACATCTTTGGACTGTGGAAGGAAACCAGAGTACCTGGAGGAAACCCACGTAGACATGGAAAGATTGTGTAAACTCCACACAGACAATGAAGTTGCAAAGAATTTCACAGCCGTTATGTTGTTCTGCTAACAATTACACTCTGTTGTTAGCTATGGCTGGTCTACCCGACAGTCCATGCCTCTCATCTTAGTTATTTCTCTTCCTCTTCCTTTATGAAGCACAAGATAAGGCTACATCCATTGAAAAGGCAACAACTGCAGTTAGTCCTTCCTACTATTTGGGAGTTGGAAAATGTTTTGCATTCACTGAGACTGACAGCATTTCACAGAAATGCTCACAGCTCAGAAGAGGACCTGTCTTTGCAACAGAGCATCTTACCCAGGTCCGTGTCATGTCTATCCCTGTAACCTAAGTATTTACCCTGCTTGTCTCCCAAACCAACATATCTTGGTACGCTAAGGGGCAACTTATTGCGGCCTGTCCACTCACCTGCATATTTTTGGACTGTGGGAGGTAACCGGAGCACCCAGAGGAAAACCACGCAGACGTGGGCAGAACATGCAACCTCTACACACACAGACACTAAAGGCCGAAATCAAATCTAGTTCTTGGCGTTGTGAGGCAGCAACGCTAACCATTGTGCTGCTGCATTTTTGATTAGGAATAGAGTAGATCATAGTTTTTTTTAAAAAATCAAAAAGCACGTAATTATCACCTTATTTAATTAGCACTTTATTCATGAAAATCTAAAACATTTACATGGATTCATCTTTTGCATGGGGATCACAATGACATCTGACAGAGAGAAGAATTTTGGTGCATGTATGTCCAAAGCAATCAAAAACATTTGTGGAGACTGATGGTTCAGTATAAAGCCATAAGAAACCTGTTATGCACAACCTTCTTCAGAAATTAATGGTGCACCACTGTTATAATTATCTCACAACCTTTCAGAAAATTCCAGCATATCCAGTTTTATTGTGAATGGCATATGACTGAGAAAATCTCCCAGGGGCAGCGCAGGGGCATAGTGGTTAGCACTGCTGCCTAATAGCATCAGGGATCTGAGTTCAACTCCCAGCTTAGGTCTCCGTTGAATTGGAGTTTGCGCATTCTCCCTGTGTCTGCTTGGGTTTCCTCCTGGTGCTCTGGTTTCCTCTCATAGTCTAAATATATGCAAGCAAGGTGGATTGCCCATACTAAATTGCCCTTTAGTGTCGGGGGACTAGCTAGGGTAAATGCGTGGGATTATCTGTATTGTGATCAGTGTAGACTTGATGGGCCAAATGGCCTCCTGCATTGTAGGGATTCTATGGATACTGAGCAGACAGCAGTGCTATAGTTGATCTGGGAAAATTAGGGTGAGGATGATTTCTGCAGTGACCATGCTCATTATTACTGATGTCGTGGAGAGACATATTATCAATGGGCAGCTTCTTTGAGCAGATCAAGAAATCCTTAACTGGAGACCAATCTCCATATCCTTAAACAACACCGTGGTATCACCAGGATCACCAGAACTGGGTGAAGATTAAAACCACTTTGAGTACCTCTGATAACACAATGCTACCTCTGCAGCTAGATTCTGTGTTTGAGTCATGGAATAAGACTTGATCTTAAAATCCAAATAACCTATGCCAGCACCTAGATATTGTCCTAAAGTGCTGGGGCCACACTGATTTCCCACTCTAGTGTTTTAGATGGATAATTAAAATATGGTATTCTTAGATCAATCTATCAGTTTCACTTGAGCTAACTTAGTTGACTGATTTTCTTTATTTGCAAATAATAACTCTTGCTGTACTGGGGGCATTGGAGGTGTTTTAAGGCAGTAATGTATCTTGGGCATTTAGATGACACAGATAAATCACTTAAGCAGTATGTTACTGCCTCGGGATAAAGGATGTTTTGAAATATATTTCTTGTGCTAAGGATATTTATTTCATCACCTTTGTAAAACACCATTGTTTCTGGAAGGTGGCATCATAATGGACAACAAATATCAGGCAATGAAAAATCCAATTATGGTAAAAATGCCAGAATCGGTTCACTGAATATCGTGATAAGTTATTGTTATTTAAAATCATCTTTCATCTCATTTTTATAGTTTTAGTTACTTATTTAACACATTGTATATGGAATGAATCATTATTTGCATCCCATGTGTTTCATTTACAATGACTCACTGCATCCTTGTCACTTATAAATGATGACACCAGCCCTATTTATGGAATGTCCCTTGGATCTTCATGGTACTTCTTCTCCAGATGTCACTTGAAATAATTTTGTCCAGTTTTTTTCATTAATCTTAACTACCAACAACAATTACAATTATCTTTGTAAATTCAATAACTTTCCACCATACTTCAAAGTCAGTGGCCTAAATCTGTGATCAGATCATTATGGCAAATATGTAACACCCTGCTAACGATCTTAATAAGAATAGCTGTTGGCCTTTTATATCATTAGCACGTGTTGGAATTTACAAATATATTGAGAGTTGATAGAAATGGATTGATTTATATCTTTTATTTGACACAACTGTCAAGAAAATCACAGAAATTCAATATCAGCTGGGAAGATCAGCACTGAACATTATTCACAACTGCCAACCATAATAAATGAGATGAAAAAATAAATTAGTTAAATGTCATGCGTATTCAAAATGACATTTGTGAAATATTGTCCAATGATAATATTGCCAGTGGTGAATCATGGCATTCTGCATGCTCGATAAATTATGGCAACAACATCTGTATATTATCTCAATATCAGTAGCTTCTGCATGTTCTTCCCATGTCTGCATGGGTTTTTTCTGGGTGCTCCGGTTTCCTCCCACGGTCTGAATAACGTGCTGGTTCGGTACATGGGCCAAGCAGCTTTTTCCTCAGCGTGCTTAACAAGCACCTGAGTGTGGTGACTAGGGATTTTCACAACTTCATTGCAGTATTAATGTAAGCCTACTTGTGACACGGATAAATAAGCTTAAACTTATTCAGGGGAATGCCCATCCACCACAATGGCAAGAATTAATAACAATGGGAAAGATTCGCCGAGCCGGGAGATGCAAACGTTAGGTAATGTAGGCCTACTTGTGATGCTAAAAAAAAACTTGGAGTTGCATGCATTCATTTCTGTAAAGGGAAAGGTTTCAAATTCATCTGCCGATGTCAGTTTATGCAACAATCTCAAAAATGCCTTCTATTTATCTGGCGTTCTTCAAAAGAGATATGGGACCACACTTACTATGGTAAAAAAAGAGAATAACTGTATAGAATAGCTCAGCTCATGATGAATTAATTCAACAACTGCTACTGAGATATACCAAAAGTTATTATTTCTTTTTCAGTTCCACACAGCTGTGAAACTATGTCTTAAGATCCATTGTACTCCCGCTTGGAGTATTGTGCGCAGTTCTGGTCGCCTCATCATAGGAAGGATGTGGAAGCTATTGAGAGGGTGCAGAGGAGATTTACAAGGATGTTGCCTGGCTTGGGGGGCATGCCTTATGAAGATAGGTTCAGAAAGCTAGGTCTCCTCTCCCTGGAGAGACCAAGGTTGAGAGGCGACCTGATAGAGGTTTACAAGATGTTGAGAGGAATAGATAGAGTGGATTCTCGGAGACTATTTCCCAAGACTGAAATGGTCACTACGAGAGGACACAGGTTTAAGGTGCTGGGGGGCAAGTACAGAGGAGATGTTAGAGGTAAGTTTTTCACTCAGAGGGTGGTGAGTGAATGGAATCGGCTGCCATCAGTGGTGGTAGAGGCGAACTCGCTGGGGTCTTTTAAGACACTTCTGGATGAGTACATGGGATTTAATGGGATTGGGAGTTACAGATAGTTCTATGGCCTGGGAGGTACTGATGTGATCGGCACATCTTGTGCTGCAGCGTTCTATGTAAGACATGCCACCATTTTGGATATTTTATAGTTGTTCTTGCAATTATATTAAAGCTCCTAATTTTAGAGGAAGTTGGATCTGTGAATGGTAAAATGTATGAAAAGTAAATATCAACTACAGATATTCTAACCATACTTGGAGGCATGAGTGTACTGGGCATTGGATACAATTTTCCCCAAAGAATTCGAAGTGTCATATCTGTGTAAAATCTGGAGTAAGTCAAGTTCCTTCTTTCAGCAGGACTTTTAAAAAGAATCTCCCATATTCTGTACATTGCAGTGTGCACTGGTGTGAAGCATGTGGAAATTCAGTGGGCAGGCCTAATCCCAATAAAGAGCCTGAAAGCAGACCTCTGAGCGGACTACTCTACATGCACAGATCTATCAGGTCCGAGATTGGGGGCCACTTAGTGCATGCACAATCTGCCACCTCCCAGTTGCTGCCCAGCACCATACCCCCTCACAACTGGACACGTGACCTCGCCCGGGCCCAATCGCTGACCCCCCTCCCCTCCCAGATGTATACAAGCCAGCCCAGACTCCCCCTCCCGCTTCCCCACAATCGCTGGACTCCATCCTTCTGTCACTCAGCCCGAGTGCAGAGTGGCAACTGGGCCCCTAAACCCCCAACTGTTGCCCTCAAGAGGCCCAGTGAGCAGTGCCCTCACTGCCCAGTGAGCAGTGCCAATGTGCCCCCGGCATTGCCACTTCTTCCCTTGGGCAGTGCTAGGGGCTCCCCCGCTCCTGCTCTCCTTGCCACCTGACCTTCTGGAGGGGCCTCAATTGCTCTCCCTCAGCCCAGTGAGATTGGGCCATCAGCTCCCCGCATGTCATAGAGTTTACAGCATGGAAACAAGCCCTTCAGCTCAACCTGTCTATGCCATTTCTTAAACCCAGAAGCTAGTCTCAATTGCCTGCATTTGGCCTATATCCCACGATATCCATCTTACCCATGTAATTGTCTAAATGCTGTCTGAAAGACAAAATTGTATCCACCTCACGGCTAACTTTGACAGCTTGTTCCAAACAGTCTCCATCCTTTGTGTGAAAAAAAATTGCCTTTCGGTACTTATCTCTCCCCTCTCACCTTAAACTTATGCCCTCTAGTTTTAGACTCCCCTACTTTTGGAAAAGATACTGACTATCTAGCTGATCTGTGCCCCTCATTATTTTATAGACACTTTATAAGATCACTCCTCAGCTGCCTTTGCTCCAGAGGAAAAAGTCTCAGTCTATCCAGCCTTTCCTTACAACTCAACCCATCAAGTCCCAGTGGCATTCTAATAAGTCTTTCTGCACTCTTACTAGTTTAATAATATACTTTCTGTCGCACGGTGACCAGAACTGTACACACTATTCCAAGTGTGGCGTTACCAATGTCTTGTACAATTTCAACAAAACATCCCAACTCCTATATTCAATATTATGACCAAGCACGCTGAATGCTTTCTTCACTACGTCCACTTGTGACTCCACTGTCAAGGAGCTATGAACATGTACCCCTGGATCGCTTTGTACTGTAACTCTCCCCAGTGTTCTATCATTAATTGGGTGAGTCCTGCCCTAGTTCAATCTAACAAAATGCATCACCTCGCATTTATCTGAATTAAAGTCCATCTGTCATTTATTACCCCAATGGCTGAATGGATCAAGATCCTGTTGCAATTGAAGACAACTTTTTTCACTGTCCACTATGCCACCAATATTGGTATCATCTGCAAACTTAGTGACCAAGCCTCCTATATTCTTATCCAAATCATTAATATAAATAACAAATAACCCAGCACTGGTCGCTGAGACACACCACTGCTCACATGCCTCCAGTTTGAAAAACAACCCTCTACAACCATCCTAGATGAGGGCAGTACAGTTGATGTTGTCTACATGGACTTTAGCAAGACCTTTGACAAGGTACCACATGGCATAATTTTAAATCTCATGAGATCCAGGGTGAGGTATCCAAATGAATACAAAATTGGCTTCTTGACAGAAGTCAGAGGGTGGTCTGACCTACCATTCTTCGTAGCTATTTTAAAACTAACGGAATTATGGTCACTGGTCCCAAAATGATCCTTCACTAACATTTCTGTCTCCTGCCCTTCCTTATTTCCCAAGAGGAGGTTAAATTTTCTCCTCTCTCTCGTCGGGCCATCCACATACTGAATGAGAAACTCTTTCTGAATACATGCAACAAATCTCTCTCCGTCCAACCCTCTAATACTATTGCTGTCCCAGTCAATGTTGGGAAAGTTAAAATCCCCGACTATTACCATCCTATTTTTCTTGGAGTTATCTGTAATCTCCAAGTGGGAGCTACACTAAACCCCACAGGAATGAACTACTTGTGGCAGGGGTGGGAAGGGAAGATTGGTGGGGGGAAGGGGAAAGACACTAACAGGCCCAGAGATTTCAGTCCTGGGTCCATTCATGGAATTTAAATTGTATTGAAATTAGAATGTGCGTGCGTTTTATAACTCTGTGCCGATTTCTAGTGCAGAGCTGATGACAGCGGAAATCTGGCATTCAGGGACTCATGGACGCCATGGCCCCAGTAGGAAGTCTGTGAAACGGCCTTTGCTTGGATCTCATGGCCTACTGTACTACAAAAACAACACAGCGGGCTGGGAGAATAGGCCCCCCATATGAGTTTTGGGTTGGGGTTCCTCTTCTTCATTTCACTTCAGTTGGAAGTAGAACAGAAGATGGGTTTAGAAACATCAATTTTCCATTCCCCTGTTTTCCTGTTGGAAAGAATGCTTCACCATTAATTCCATTTCTAGGTGTTCATATTAAAGATACACGCATTGACATTTAAACCATCGGATATATTTTCTATGATTGTATAGAGGCTTGTTCGTCCTGGTGCCCAGTGTTACAATGGGGCCTCAATGCCCATGTTAAAATATTCACTCCTTTTCAGAATTACCAAAATTATTTTGATATAAATGTAATTCTATAGTTGCTTTCATGAACTCAGGATGTCCAATGACATACTTGTGGAGTGTAGTTATAGGAAAAATGTCAGAAACATGACAGCTAATTTGTACACCAGGTACCATCAGGTTCCAAAGACCAGGGAAAAGATTCAGTGGCATCAGCTGGTATAATTGAGACCTGTGATGTCTCACTGCAGCCCCCACGGACTATCCAGTACTCAAGGATGATGAAAGACTCGAGGGGATTTTCTGCTGCTGTTTTCAAGGACAGGAACTCCAAAATGTGATTTAGGCCAGCAGGATTTTCCATTCTATTTGTTACCACCAATGATATAATGGGAATCCCAACAATGAAGGCCAGGATCCCCAGTTGAATGTATTTGCGTACAATTATTGGGCCTTTGTGCCTGATAGTATTGATCATTCATGTCTGAAGTGACTTACAGCAGGTCCCCCACAATGTGGTGAACAGAACCTGCCAGAATTATGTACATCCACCAGAGAGGAGAGGGTCAATTATGTTCATTGACCTTTGTCACTGTTGTGGATCTGCCTTTCACTTTTTCTTTTGATGATCTGAAAAATGCGATGGGGAAAGCCACACTTGGGGCCGGTGACTTCCTTGCTGTTTTCCTGTCCACTGCACCACTTTCGCAAAAAAAATGAGAAAATTCCATCTGCACCATCAGTAATTTTCCCTTTCCTTGCAGACGGTGTCTTAAGTGACCTCCTGAGAGAGACTCAGATCTTTAAGGGAAGGACAGTTAGGAATGTTAGAAGGGATAACACCTCTGCATCACTGTGTGCCCCTTTAAATCTCAGATCCTGGGTTCTAAACTTCCTGCCCAAAGTTTTGGCCATCAGGATGTCAGCTCAGCAAGTATTTATACAGAGAGAACATCTCCAAGATCAATCTAGTTGCCTGTGCCTCTCTTTTCCACAAGTCCAAAGGACCCTCTCAGTGAGTCACGGAAGCTACGTACAAGTCCCCAGCCTTTGCTGAATGTGTTACTGGAGCAGGATAGATGCCTTTTGCTAAATCAGATTAAATTGCCAAGAGTTGTACTTAAATAATATACAACTGGGCATTTAAGTATGTCAATGAGGTTCCAATTGGTCACAGCCAAGTTTTCCATTTTGTTACGTCCTGCCACTGACTTAATCGCTTGCAATTTTCCCTCTACTGGAAACTCTTGAAGCGTAGCCTCTCATACAATTCCCCAATTACCCTGTCTGCCTATAAATAGGATCATGCCTGTTGGCTCTGAAAATATTTCCATTTTACCGTCATTACTCTAACTATGACACTTCAAAAACTATCGACTAATCCTGAGGTTGTGCAAATTCCATCTCTACATTGCAGGATAACAAGGTTGTTCAAAGTCTTCCCCTCTGACTAAGGTAATCAACTTATATCAGCAGAGAGATTGGGATTCTATAAGCACGATATCAATAGCAGCAATAATTTTCATTCTAGTATTGCCACAGGCAGAAAACCCCACTGTCGTAAAACCTTGCAGATTGCCCAAATTGTGAATATAAGTGATTATTGTCAAAATGACAATGGAGGAGAGATGAAAATTATCAATTAAAATGTGCTCACCATAAGGCAATGGCTGCAATTTAACAAAAACAAATGGATGTAAACAAAGTGGGCAAGCTGTTTCATCCTCATTCCTCTGTTTTGGAATTAGTGAGTAGGAATACCTGAGTTGACATTATCTTAAAAAAATTTAAATTAAAAGTTTATTTATTAGTCACACACAGGCTTACATTAACACTGCAATGAAGTTACTGTGAAATTCCTCTAGTCACCACAGTCCGGTGCCCATTTGGGTCCATGCACCCAACCAGCACGTTTTTCTGAGAGGAAACTGGAGCACCCAGAGAAACTCATGAAAAAACGTGCAAACTCCACATAGACAGTGACCCAAGCCGGGAATCGAACCCTGATCCCTGCCGTGAGAGCAGCAGTGCTAATCACTGTGCTACCGTAAATTGTCAGGAGTTACTTGCAGACACACAATGAAGCAATCCTATATGGGTTTTTTTTCTGCTTAAAAGCATATTGAGCACTTGTTGGTCTACAAAGTGTATCGTAGCTCTGCAGTACATCTGATCACACAATTATCAATTTAGTCATCACTAGAATAGCCACAGTTCTCCTCTTGGAGTTATGATTACACAGTTGTAGCTGTGATTAACTTAACTCAGCATAATAAGATCCAGCTTATAGTATTCCAAGTCACTCCATAGCAAAGCTTATTATTGCCAATATTAATTTTAGCAGTTGGATATCAAAATAACAAGTGTATAGCCTCACTTCATTGACATCAGGTTGAAGGCCACAAAGAACAGTTTGGAACTCTGACCTCTTCACAGAATGATGAGCAATGAATTCACCCACTGATTCAAGCCTTATTCTTTTTTTGCACATGGACTAATTGTCTTGTGCAGCTAATCGTCTTGGAGCAATTCAGACTGAGTGGGAGCAAGAAAATGGCCTAATATCAGAAAAGGTACTGGGGGGGGGGGGGCGAGAGAATAAAGATGAACAGATAGATTGATATCGAGATCAGAGATGATGAATGAATAGTGAACCATGCTCGTTGGGCTAAATAGTCTACTCTTGTGCTGCCTGTCACTCATCAGGGTCTTAGGAGAAACAGTTGCCGCTTTTTGATGGAACTTAGTCTCCACCCATAAACTGCTGTTCAAAGCTGACTTTCCAAAGTGTTTTCAGACGAGCTGCTTTCTGATGATGATTGACCTGTTACTCAAGAGATCTGAAATGTCTCTGTGTGATATGATTTCTGTGGCTCCAAATATCTCCCATTAAAGCTTTTGCTACAATAATGAAAGCTGAAATTACAGTCATTTGGTGCTCAAATTACACCTTTCTCTCACTGGGTGAGAAAATTATTGGCTGTTCCACGAACAAAACAAATCTCCAATTACCTCATAGCAAACTCCATGTCATAACGTGTGCAGAAATGTAGGCTGAAGATCGGAAAAGATTGTGAAACATACTTTTCATTGTTAGATGGGGAGACGATGGTCCAGCAGTGTGATCAGTCGACTGTTAATTCAGAAACTCAGCTCATGTTCTGGGGACCTGGGTTCAAATCCCACTACAGTAGATGGTGAAATACGAATTCAGTTTAAAAAAACATCTGCACTTGAAAAACTACTGATGGTTATGAAATCATTGTTGATTTTCAGAAAAAAAATGCATCTAGTTCACTAATGTCTGGTAGAAGTTTATAAAATTATGAGGGGTATAGATGGGATGAACAGTTGAAGTTTTTTTTTCCCCAGGGCAGAAATGACAATTACAAGAGAGTACAAGTTCAAAGTAAGAGGGAAAGTTTCAGGGAAAATGTGTGGGAAAAGTTATTTACACAGAGACTGGTGGAAGTGTGGAACGCATTGCCAAGTAAGGTGGTTGAGGCGAATACATGAGCAATATTTATGACTTATCTAAGCTGACACATGAACAGACGAGGAATAGAATGATAAAAGCAGTTGGTCTTGATAGAGCAACGTGATCAATGTAGGTTTGGAGGGCCAAAGTTTTTGTTCCTGTGTTATACTGTTCTTTGTTCTTTAGAGAAGGAAATCTCCCATCCTTGCCTAGTCTGGCATACATTTGACTTCAGCGCCACAGCAATGTGGTTGATTCTCAACTACCCTCTGAAATAGACGAGCAGGCCATTGCATTCTAGAGCAGCTAGCGATGAGCAATAAATGCTGGCCAGCCAGCAATGCCTATGTCCCATGGATGAATTAAAAAAATGTTCCTCTGAATTCCCACACAAAATCAGGTGAGAGTCGTGGTAATCACAGGGTTACTGCAGGAAGGTCTCAAGATGTGACAATGAAGTGGCACTTTCCAACAATTTGATCCAAATACTTTTGGAGGCCTTGGTATCAGCTTCAAAATACTGATCTAAATTCCTTGGGGAATAAATAACTGCTTCTCCGCTTTAAATATTATGTGGGAAGACGGAGAGAATTCTCCTGATCCTGCAGAGGTAGGCTGAAAGGTGGAATTAGGAGGAAACATTAAAATGAGACATCAGATCAGCATTCCAGCCTTTGATTGCCACCTCCCCTCTACCTCTGTCTCCCTCCATCACCACCAGAACTGACAACTGGGCCATAGAAGAAGGCAACCAGGATGTACCTGATGATCCTGCCAGGTGACAAAGTATCAACCCGCCACTGATAAAATCCAGCAGAGGCAGAAGAGACCCCTAAGTGTTTTTAATTGGTCGTTTAAAGGCCAGAATTGGCCCATGGGCAGGCAGGAGATTTCCACTTTCCTTGCGACTGGTGAAATTCCAATGGTGAAGGTCAGGTGACAGGCCTAAACTTCTCACTTGGTTCCAGCCTTGACCTCACTCCACCTCCCTGCGGTCCCATAAAATCCTGGCATCGCTAATTATCTTTAATGTCTATTTTACTTTTTTCTTTTGTCGCCAGCTTTCCATTTTGCTGTTTGTCCCCTGATTCCACGTGCTCTGACGTTACCATGCCACCAACTTTGCAGTATCTTCTTGAAGATATTTAGAATTTTAAACATGTTACATCGACAACATGACTCCTGTTCGCCCATTCTGTTGTTCACACTAAGGTCATTCAAGTGTGACCTTCGCTTTTGAAATCTGTGCTGATTATTCCTTTTTATATTTTCTGTTTCTGGAGAAACTTTGTGTCAGAATCCTTTTATCTTCCCAACCACAATGAGAAGTTAATTGCCCTATTGTTTCCTGGGGACTTATTCTATCTACCTTATTTAATGAAGGATTCATATTAGTCAAATGCCACTGTTCTGGTATGCCTCCCTTTCCATAATTAATTGATATATGGACCCTCTGCTATCTCCTCCCTAACTCCATGTCATTTATGCAAATACAATCCATCCAGAACAGAATTTTGATTGGTTGCTCTGTTATTTCTATCCTTTCTCTCATAAATGTCTTTATATATTTGTTATTTTATTGTTACATCCACCATGTTCATTTCCCTGTGCTGATAAGCCTGAACCCGTTCCTTGGTGATGGAGGCCACAGTGAATCCCTGGCAGGACAGGAAGATCCTCTTGCTGAACAATGCTGACATCTCTGCTGTAGGAAAATACGGCACGGTGGCCTGGAAAATCCCATCCAATCATTTGATACATGTGCCATTTCATTGTTATCATCTTTGAGCTTAATGTGTGTTTCCCTTTCTCATGCCAAACACAGCCCGGTTTCTGTTTTGTTTGTAAATTAGAAAACGTAGCTCCTTGCCCTTGAATCATAGAATCCCTACGATGCAGAAAGAGGCCATTCAGCCCATTGAGTCTGCACCAAATAGAATTCCACCCAGGGCCTTTTCCCTGCAACCCCTTCTTTGTACCCTGCTCATCCCCAACACTAAGGGACAAGTGAGCTTGGCCAGTCAACCTAACCCACATATCTTTGGTGGGAGGAAACCCAAGCAAACAAAGGGAGCAAGTGCAAACTCCACGTGGACAGCGACCTGAGACTGAATTGATCCCATGTCCCTGGTGTTGAGGCAGCATTGCTAACCACTGTGCCACTATGCCCCCTCATTGATTTCTGTCTGAGAGCTGTTTCAGATACAACTGGTAGCGTGCACGCTCCACCCTAATATCGGACGACAATTCCACTTGTCATGATGGGGATTTCATGGCACTGAAATTCACATACTAACTTCAGACAAATCCATAAAAATTCAGATGCAATCTAATCTAATACAATGCCATACACTGGATTGACTCCATTCTTTCTCCACAGATGCTGTCAGACTCGATGAGATTTTCTAGTATTTTCTGTTTTTGTTTCCATCATCTGCGGTATTTAACTTTGACCATAAATTGGATATTTATCCCATAAATAAATACTTCAACAAGAAACAAAATGACAAATGGATTCAAATAATCTTCCAGAAATGGGTCAGAGATTTACATAAAACTGTCATCTGACAAAATATCCTATTGGGAAGTTGCAGTTGAGTTAATTAGGTTCTGAAATATATATCACAATATTAGCACAGAAAAAAATGCCTGAGGCGTGAATCCTTTGCCAATTTCAATAAGTATTGCTTATACTACATACTCAGGCAGATGGAAGATGTTACTGCAGCTTACGTTATGCTCGGCAATTGATATTTACAGCTTTCCCACTCTTAGAGAAGTGAGAACTTTTGGTAGCTTTTGCTCACTTGTTTCATTGATGGTGAGGTGGAGTTGCACTGAATTCAGTTTCTGACAATTTCCACATTTGTCTCTTTCATTAGCCCATTGTGATCGTGACTTTATTTTTTCAAGGCATCTTTGAATTTCTTCTTTCTTATGCTGTAAACATTGACTATAATTTTGGAACTTTTGCAATTAATTTCAAAAGTTACAGCAAGGCCTCATGAAGGATTATGAGTGCTTTGAAACATATTAGTTTGGAAATAAGGCTTTGATTATATCTAAATTAATCACAGAGTTAATTAAGGTTTTATCAATAAATCATTTGCTATAAAATGTTATGGCATAATTAGAAGCATGCAAATTAAGAATTAATTATTCCACATGAATACACTAAACTACCTGTAGATTAGCGTATCACTTTAATGGAAGGCATTATATCACTCACAAATGACAACATCAATTACAAGTGGGATACAAACTGAAATACCCATTAAATATGTTATTTGTAATGGTGAATATCAGAATAGAAGTTATCATAATAAAAATGAATATGTTTGTGGAATTACACAAGGGGGACTGAGGTGTACGCTGTCTGCATTGTTGAATTAAAATGAGGAAGGATTATTGAACCACAACATGTGGACATAATTTAGTCTCCACGTAAAGTCATAATTTAGGTCCTTTCTTTAGATAGTATTTTGACTTGTTGTAGTGTATGTAGTAAAATACAAACTTAGGCAATTTGGAAACAGAGGAAGATTACTATTTATTTTAGCATTGAAGGATTCCCCCAACTGATGGAGCGCTTTTGAAGACTATTAACAGCTGTAATATAGGTGACATATGGGATTTGGTTCACCTGTTCTGACATCTGATGGCAGATCCAAAAGCCATCAGTGATCTGGCACATCAACTGAACCCAATTTATGACATGCTCATAAACATAGGTAACGTGGGCTTGCTATTAAATTGCATAGAGTGGGTGACTATGGTGTTGAGAAGCCCGCAGCATTGATGGCTGTGCAGGAGCTGGTACCATCATTGAAAGTCTCTCAACATCAGGTTAAAGTCTAACAGGTTTAATTGATCGCACGACCATATTTAAGTCCAAATAAACTTGTTGGACTTTAACCTGGTGTCGTGAGGCTTATTGCTGTGCTTACCCCAGTCCAATGCCGACATCTCCACATCATGATCACAGTTAAAGGGCAGCCAGTGTTAGAGTTATAACTAGTCTTCGAGACTGTTTCTTAGAGAGCTCTGCAGTTTTAATCTGCAGAAGCTGAATTCCTGTTGTGGAATCATAGAATGGAAACATAAAATCCCTTCAATGTAAGAGAAGGCATCTATCCCATTGACCCTGTACTGACAATAATCCCACTCATGCCCTATCCTCATAGCGCTATGTATTTATTCTGCTAATCCTTCTGATGTTGAGGTGCAATTCAGCATGATCAATCCACTTAACCCACACATCTTTGGACAGTGGGAGGAAACTGGAGCACCCGGAGGAAACCTATGCAGAGACGAGGAGAAAGTGCAAACTCCACACCGACAGACACCCAAGGCTGGAATTGAATCCGAGTTTCTGTGCTTTGAGGCAGCTGTGCCAACCATTGTGCCACCATGCCACCTTTTTTTTTTTGCTCAACAGGTCCAGCACCAGGTCCATTGGAATGGAAATGGCCAGGTTAGGCATCCTCCTCCAGTTCTTACTCTTTTGTAGGCAGTATGTGCCTTTTTCTCTTGAAAACAAAGTGACATTGCATGAATCTTCCATGGAGAAATCAGGTTTTCATTTGAGTGCCCACAATTTCTGTTGCTGGTGGCCGACTCTTCTCGATGATTCTTGCAAACTGACGGGCCTTGAACTTCAGAACGCCACACCATCCTACCAGAACCGCTGGTCCTCGGCAGTAAGACGTATCTGCTTCATGCTTCGCATATCAATCCACCTGCAACATAGTTTCAGACTTCATCTGGCACGTGGTAAGAAGTCATTCACCTTCTTTGTTCACACATTCCCATAGGAAATAACATAGAGAATAAATGTCTTTATTTTACATGAACATGTGTGGATTATTCATTCATCATTGGTTTCCAGACAGCAGGAGCTCAGCAAGTGACGAGGGTAAATGTTGTTTGAAGCAAATGGGTGGACAACTGTGATTTGAGCTTGATGAAGGAGGTGCATACACACCAGTGACAGTTATTCTTAAAGCCCTGAGGATTGATTGTACTGCTACTTAGATTGCTCAAGATGCTAGAGAACTGCTTTGATGATCAGAAATGACGAGCTTTGATAATCCTGGTTGTGGTATCAGTGCTCTGTATCTATGGCAGATGCTTGGGTGAAATGAGCCATGGCTGAGAACATTGTCTTGGTTTCACTCATGCTATCTATACCTTCGCATTCCCTGACTGAAAATGAAGACAGAGGGACCATGAAACAAAGACTCCAGGTGAAGCAGATACTCTGTGCTGCTTTTCCACATTTGGCTCATTTTGAGATTAAAAATGAATATGTTTTTGATTACATGGAGTAATCCAGAATCTCTGGATAAACTAGAAGTTGTATAAAAATTGATGGCCTTCTTTGAGGAATGGTGAGTGTGCTATCAATGTACCAAGATTAAATATTTGCCTCCTTCATCTTGTCTATAGTGACAAAAATATTTATATGTTATATACCTATGTATACAATTTGCAGCGAACAAGCATATTATCCATCAGATTTTGATTAGTATCTGTGAATATTTTATATTTCACTTTTTACGCTCATCAGCGTGAGCAAGATTGTTGCTGATAAATGGAACTCTTTCCAGTTTGGAAACTCAGTGTCAACGTTGAGCATTTACAGAACAGATTTGGCAATTTAAGGTGTAGAGTGAAGCTTCCTCTACTCTGCCCTATCAACATTCCTCAGCCTAATTTCAGAAGAGCACCTGCTACAGTAGGGCATATATTTTTACCCATTTCTAACATTAGCCAACCTTTTGTCTCATTATTCCCAATACTGTATGAACTGATTATCTCAATCAGTTTTTGTTCTGGAGCTCATGCACTTCAACTGAAATCCAAATTTGAAATAGCTATGTGGAACTCACTCATTTGAAAACTTTTGTATTACACTTGGACTTGATTAACTGTCTATAAATAATACCAAAGTAAGGAACCAAAATAGCACTAGATTAGATTTTGTTTTGTCTGTACATCAGAGTCTTAGTGGGGTCATTGGCATCATGTTGCTTTTTCTCTGGCTTTGTTCAAGACTGCCTCAGTCCCCTTGAAGATTAACCATCCATCTGATATTTCTTCTTCCTTTTCTGCTTTTACCCACAATTTCCCCTGCAGTTGTTGTGAGGACACAGCTGTTTGGTCTTCGTTTCCAGAGTTCTTTCTTGACTATTTCTCTAACTATACATAGCAACCTTTTTGATTCCTGAAATTCTCTTGGTCTAGCCCAGTCGTTTATTGTTCTGTCCACACTATCCACCATGTCCACATGTTTCAAAAACTGCTGACTTCCCCTCATCCTCTTTCTTAAAGAGTTCATATCCACTGAGTGCAAAACATCACACTAGTGACTATACTGGATATTTTTCAGCTTCATGCCAATGCTTTGAATTCTAGAAGCTAGTTCAGTCACTGGTGATGCCTCCTACCGTCGCTAATCTAATCTGAATTTCATTTTTGGATGTAACTTTGAAATTTATTAACAAACCAAGCTACTTGAAATGACAGTGTCAAGCTCAGTGCTTTCAATCTTGACTTTTCCACTTTTGAGAATCATAACATTGGTCTTTGCATCACTTATGTTCAGTCCAAAAGATCCACCATGCTTTTTGACTAGGCCATAGTTTCTAACGTTTCATTTGTCCTGGCTATGCTTGTGTTGTGACAGGAAAATATAATCTTGGAGTGCGGGCCATTTGGCCCATAGAGTCTGTGCCCCAATTCTCAGCAGAATATCTAATCCAGGCCCCCTCTCTCGCCCTAATCCCATATCTTGACCGTGGCTAGTCCATCTAACCATCTTGAGAAACTATGGGGTAATTTAGCATGACCAATCCACATAACCAGGACACCTTTGAATTGTAGAAAGAAACCAAAGAACCCAGAAGAAACCCACATAGATGTGGGGCGTATGTGCAAAGTCCACACAGATGGCCACCAATCAAACCCGGGTCCCTGACACTGTGAGGCAATAGTGCTAACTATTGTGCCATGGATAATAACATTTCCAATTTATCTGGGAGTGCTTCAAGATCTAAAAATACAATAGAGTCTGGTGGGATGTTTGAGTTTTGCTCTCAAACTCGTGCAGATATGAGGAGAATGTGCAAACTCCACACAGTCACCCAAGGCCAGAAATGAATGTGGCTGTGTGGAGCTGTGAGGCAGCAGTGTTAACAATTGTGCCACCATGCTGCCCGTTGGAATTAGTTTCAAGGATTTATATTTGTAAGGGGTAAACATTGGAAAGAATGTATTTTCTTAAGTAGGTTTACTTTAATGCTTCTGTGCTGACAGGGAAGCTGTGTATTAGTTTTCAGGTTGTGCAAACCATGTTTATTTGTGTGGGGATTTCATTCCAATATCAAGCTGAGATTCTATTGTGTTTTAGAATTTCGGAATGCAGACTCCTGATAATTGTCCAGGATCCTGTGAGTGGAACAGTTTCCTTGGTATCTAAATCTGTAGCAAAACGCAGGTCAGGTCAATTACAGTTGAGCTAGAGACAGAGAGAGAGAGAATGAATCTCTCGGATCTGCTTGAAGCTGAAACTTCATCTTGGAGCAAGAGTTTCCAGGGAGCAGCCAGTGTGAGTGTTTCACAGAAAATGCTACAAAGAACTAGTGGAGGATCCCAAGAGCTATAACAAGAAGATTTCAGAACATCAAAACCAAGTTTTAATGGGATTAAGAGTTATAGATAGGCCTGGTAGGTTTGGAGATGATTGGTGCAACTTGTGGGCCAGAGGGCCTGTTTGTGCTTGAGTTTTGCTATGTTTTAAGTGACCAGAAACTTTAGAGAACAGACTTCTGTTCCAAGAAGGAGGAAAATTAGGGAATGACTTTCTTAAATTAACTCAAGTAATTACTTTATTGCTGTCTGTGCAAAAATTGTGAAGTTGTGGTTGTGATCTAAAAGAAGGTAAAATTGGGTATTCTCATGATAACTGTGGATGGGACAAAGTGCTGGTCCAATATCCTGACATGGATTCACTGCTAAAATGGAGTGAAGTGGGTCTATTGGAAAACACAAATCAGATTCTTGAATATGGATGGCTTAGTGGATATTTTAGGAGAAAATTTTTAAGCCTATTTCTGGAAGTGGAATTTAGAGCCACTCGTATGAAAATTACCTGGGGGAAGGGGGTATTCTGAAGAGAAATCCACAAATATTGACTTTGGGTGCTGATGAGACGATTGTGGCTTTAAATATATTTTGTCATCCTTTGCTATCTTAAATCTGTGTGTAAGTGTTAAACTAAAGAGGAATCTTATGTTTGCATCTATTTCTTTTAATGTTTAATAATATTTTTTGTTAAAAATTAGCAATCCTGTGACTCAGTTTCTTCCACATTTGATGAACCAAAAACCTTCGGAACACGACAGCTCAGTGACTATCGCTGTGCTGTGCAGATACATGGATTTGGGCCTGTGTCTGTGGGAGTTTGCGCATTCTCCCCGTGCTTGCGTGGGTTTTCTCTGGGTGCTCCGGTTTCCTCCCACATCCCAAAGATGTGCTCTTAGGCTAATTGGAAAAACAAATTCTCCCTAAATTGCCGCAAATTTGGTTTTTAATCCGTAGATCTATAAACATGGACAGGGATCGTGGGTAGAGGTGGGAACATCGGGGTGGCGGCGCGGGCTCGTTGGGCCGAAGGACCTGTTTCCTGTGCTGTTTTGTTGTTTGTATTGTTCCATTCTGGGATCCTCCTGTCCAGTTAAAATACCACTGTGTATCAGAGATTCCATCTGTTATGACCTTCTCTGATGCAGCAGCGTCTCTGGTGATTCTTCCTGCCTACAGAACGAATGCACAAATGCATCACAACACTTTGATATTGTGAAACAGCGTATTGACGGTTCCTGAAGTATTCACTTTGAGGTGACAGCCAAGTTTAAATTTCAATGGGAACCATCTGAGTAAAAGGTGTTAGAGGCGCAATGCAGAAAAAGCAACACATTCAGGAGAACAAGTTGCAAAAGCCTTTGGCGATCAAATTGAAATGAACAAGAAGACTTTAAAGGTTGTACACGTAGATAATAAAATACCAGGAAAACAGACTTTTGAATGGAGGCTAACAATTGAACAACATGCAAGGGAAAATCAAAAGCATTGGAGCAAGCATGTTAGAAAAGTTTTATGTATGAACAGAATGTACCAATGATACATGCAGAAGAACACTGCAGAATAGACCAATGAAAAAAAATATGCAAAGTATAGAGTTCTTAGTTTCCACTTTTACTTGACTTAATTTGAAGAGCTGTTTACTTATCCATTTGTGTGCTGTCCTACATATCATGCATGTTGAATAATAATGGCCTCCTTCACAGAACAGTGGGCTGAAAAAAACACAGAATATCTGTCCTAAAAATTACTTTGGCCATCATTTCTACTTTATCCTGTTTTGCTTAAGTTTATTTAAATTAAAGTTTCTCTTCAGTCTAGTTCAATTGATCAAGGGACAGTCTATCAGCAGGTTTAGGGAATATGGCATATATTAATGCATTTAAAATTTACGTGGGCAATATCTTCCAACTGCTAGTGCTGGCCAAAAATTCTGTGGGTTTCCCGGTGATGGAGAGAGGGATTCAATGGGAAATCCCATTCATACCGGTGAGACCTTCAGATCCCGCCATTAGCCAATGGTAGCTGCCTTTAGTCACCAAGAAAAATACTGTGGGAAGGCCAGGGAATCTTGCTGTGTGTTTCTGGAATAGTCATCTGTTCTTTGCATTTTGGGAGATTTATTTGAATATTTCCTGAAAAAAATGAGAATGTCACCTTCAGAGACCATGGCTGGGTTTTTTTTGATATAGATACAATAGTCACACCCTCTGAAAAGTTGAGATTGAGTGGAGCTATGTTTGCCCGGACAGCTCCGCCATGACCTAAGAGCCTTTGCTGGTGTTGCAGACAGTCCAAACCAAAGATGATCAATGTTATCTTCATGCAGTTATGTTTCATTGGGCCAAGCTGGTAGACCTTGTTAGGTCAGATGATGGCTGTATTTGGCAGTACAAAGGGAGGCAGACGATGTGAGGTGGGTCATCTCACTAGCAAGGCCACTGCTTAGTGCAAGTTGCTTGAGCAGGACGGATTCCAATTTGTTCCTGAGCATGTTCTTAGAATTTCATGAATGTATAATTTTCCAAAATATAGAGCAAAAGTAGTATGGATGCTGGAAACATGAAATAAACATGATATAAACACAGATGTTCAGCAGCAATGCTCTCAGTAAGCGAAATGAACAACCTGAATGACTCTACACAGACCTTGCATAGGTGTGTTCAAGTTTCCTTGTGTACACAGCTGCATAAAAAAAACACACAAACAAATTGCTCAGCAGGTTGGCAGCAGCTGTGGAGAAACAGAGATAAAGGCTGGTATGTTCTTGAGATTTTGAATGATTTGTGCAAAATGCTACCCAGATAACAGATCAATGCAGCGTCGTGTGCATCATTAACAAGCACCATGCAACAACTCGCCAAGTCTCCTTCCAAACGTCACTTCTACTTCCTAGAAGGAAAAAGGCAGCACAGAAACACCACTGCAAGTTCATCTCCAGAAACTATCCTGACTTAGAAGAACATCACTGTTTCTTATTGTCAGGATTAAAATCCAGGGATTCCCTTCCTAACAGCACTTGTGGGAATACCTATATTAAATGGGCTACAGAGATTCAGTAATCACCTCCAGGGCAATTGAGGGTCAGCAAAAATGCTGGCTCAGCCGGTGATACCCATATCCCATGATAAAAGGGGGAAAAAAAACTTGAAGTGCTTCAAGATTAATAGCTGTTAAACAGGGTAGGGAATAGCGTGAGAGAGCAAAGAACAAAAGAGATCTTTGATAGGGTGGAAGGCAGTAGAGATAATTTGATAAAATGGAATGATAATATAATGCAAACAGAGATGGTAATTGGACAAGTAAAGAAACAAAAGATGTGGCTGGAAGAGGTGTAAATCGGAAAGCAGAATTACCATAAACAGCTGCTGTACAATTAACAAAAGGGGAAGAGGTTATGATCTGTAATTATTGAACTCGGTGTTGATTCTGGAATGCTGTAAAGTGCCTAATTGAAAAATGAGATGCTGTTCCTTTAGCTTACATTGAGCTTTATCTGCCTGAGGACAGGGATGTCAGAGTGGGAGTGGGTGATTGATGCTCAATTGTTCGTTTCAAATATGTAATTGCTAGATTTTTGTAAACCAAAAATACTGCAGAACAGAATGCAAAGATGGAAACATGGAGTTTGCTGACAAATCAGCCATGACAGTATTGAATTACAACAGGCTGAATATCGACTCACGTTCTGACGTGCAGATCTAGCTAAATCAGTGCTACTAAATTCAACTTAACTGATAATTCATCTCATTAGGTGGGATTCCTATCCCCACAACCCTCCCTCCTGCCTTCCACCATCGCCTCTCCTGCATGTTTTCCATGACGGAGGTGGTTCACTATTGACCACAGACAGCACTTATGGGCTGGAAAATCCTGTGCGTTGTTTGAGGGGCTTTTCTGAGTTCACATCGCTTACTGAGGCATATCATTGATGGCTGAACATTTTGAAATGCCCTGAAACTAGAATAAGACAAACTTCTTGCAAGCCATCGAGTCACCATCCTCCATAAATTCCAGCTCATTCTAAACTTTGCCACTTGTGTCAGATCCTGTACCAACTTGCAAAACATCAGCTTTCTTCTATTTATATCTTGAGATGTTATCTGTTCTGTTTCTATCTTTGTCAACTTCTCCCAGTCCTGTTTTTTTTTTTTGTCCCCTTATTCCCTTTCCATGCCATATCTTTGGAACTGCTATAATTTTTTCATGATGCCTGGAGCTCTTTAATCTCCTTTTCTTCACTCAACTTCCTTAAAACCCATCTTGTTGAAAAGCCTTCTGGCCAGCCCTCCTCAACTCTCATTCACTGTGCATTTTTTTTATATAAATTTAAACAATGCTATATAAAGCCACATTGTTTTATTGTTTTCTTCTTTTGATTAGACTATTTAGAAAAGTCGCTGCTTGAAAACAATACCACATCTTGGAAGGAAATTCATTTGCAGTAATTCCTCATGGATAAGCGATGCCATAGGTGGAATAAGTTGTTAACCCCTGATTCTCAGTGAATCAATGTAAGTTTGTGTAGTGTCATTACTGGGATAATACTTCATCCCCATAATCTTTGATCTCACCTAGGACTTGAAAATGTTGTTGTCTTCCCCTCGGTGTGAGATCATAGTTCAAATGTAAGAATCTGCTTATATAAATATCCTTTCTCATTTTAAAAGCTGGCACCATCTCCTTTGTTTCTGTTCTGAATAAAAACAAGTTGAGATCTGTGAAACTTTTTGAGTTGGAATTCTGAGTTCTCCTTCGTCTTGAGCACTGTCTAAATTTCCAAAAGTAAGTGTTTATAAAATTGTATAAAATAGTTTGTGTGTTCTCACTAATGACTTGCGCAGACCAAATTAATTTGCTTTAATCTGTGATTAAATACGGTGAGGTACATTTCTATATTTGGTTAACTTGATTCACATGAAAATGAGTGTCTTCAATGAACAAAAATCACTTATCTTTTTAATTTTACTAATGGAAGACTATTTGCCAGGCATTCATTTTAAGATATTGACTGCAATTCTCCCAAAAAATATCCTAAGTGCTACTGCCAGCAGGAATGTTTCCTACTGGCAGCACTAACCAGGTGAGATCGGACTATCCTTTGGTTGCAAAAAAAAATCCCCAACGTGAAACACACATCAACCTCAGCTTCAGAGTTTGTGGTGTCGTTTTTCCCAGTTTGAGTGAAGTGCCAGCCTCCCACAAAACAGGGGACCACCCCAACCCTTCAGCACAGAGGGGCAACCTTCCCTCCCCCACTGCTAAATATTTGAGTCAACTCTTTCCTCCTCCCACCCACACACCACATCGACATGAAAGTAATCTGTCATCACTCCCACCCCTCCCCCCACATTGGAGATCTCACTCCAACCCCGAATCAGAGATGCCAACAGAGACAAGCTGATTTGGGGGCTGCAAACAGCTTAACCCCCACCCCCTTCCAAGTCTCACCCCTTTGGTACTGCCACCCCTGCTAGGGTTGCAATGGCAGAGGTTGACCCAAGACGCTGTCTTGCCATGTACTTGACCACCCAAAGGTTCCAAAGACCTCTGAAACCCCCAGTTATGTTCGTAACATCTATCCAGAGAAATAAACCATGGCCAGTAGGACGTCCTTATTGGGGCATGCTCTTTAGACATGAGGTTAAAAGAGGTCCACTATGAAAAAAGAAGCAATCAGATCGCGCATGCGATCTTTCTATTGAAAGTGAATCAGAAAGCTTGTTTCAAAAAGTCTGGCTAGAACCAACTGCTGTTCACAGAAGTAAGCATTTGAGATTAAAGAGAGAGCCGGTTTAAAGAAAAACTGTTTAAAAACCAGAGCAGCTTGAAAGAGGAAGCATTCCGGCTTAGTGGAATACGGGCAGGTGGTACCAACAATGAACTGTTTGACCTGTCCTGGAGCTGCCAGTCAGAAAAGCTTTTAGCAGCTAATGGGGCATCTAGCCTCAAACATGATGCATACATGTAACTGTACATAAAGCATTGGACTGATCAGGTTCTTACCCGCTCTGAGTGAGAACCTGATTGGAGCAGTTGCAATGGGCTGGGAGACTAGCAATGGGGGTGAAAATTCCAATTTGCCCCTCTTGCTCAACTCAATGGGCCATTGGGATTCCTAGCTGGGTTTAGTCGCCCTAAGTGTCTTCAATATGTTCGGGCAAATTTTCCAGTTTGGTTCATCCTGGGAATTGTAGCAGGCGAGGGGCAGATCATGGGAAGCACCATTGATCATGGATGGAGCATTTTGGTTTCAGGATAAGTGTGGCTGGAAAATCCTGTCCAATAGAATCCAATAGAAAATTCTTTTCTATTGACATCCAATCAGCATTTTTCTTATTGTTCGGCTCATTTAGTGGAATCATTCAGATTGTTTGAATCCTATCAACCTTGCTAGCACACCTGGGCACCAACAAATGTTGGAAATCTACAATCATTTATAAATAGCACGATCAAAAGGAGAATAGGAATAGATTTGCTTTTGAAACATCATTCATCACTGCTCAGAAACTAAGAATTTTTCATTTGTTGCCATTTGCTTTCCATCAATTTTCAACCTAACCATTTAACTTTCCATTAATTCCATGAGCCCTAATCTTTCTTTTACAAGTCTTACATGGTATGTGATGAGAGACGTTTTGAAAATTGAAGTACATCATATTCATCGGATAAGTTGCAACCACTAAATTAACATGCCAGAGCCACTAACTTATCCATTCTAAAGAATGGCAAAGGATTAATGAGGCACGTCCTACTGATTTGAAATGCATTCTGATGAATAATCATTGTAATCTGTCTACACAGAAATATGGTCAGTACCCAACTATGATTTCAAGCTTTTTGCTCACAGCTGATGGTGGACTAACTGATCCCACAGCTTTCCGATTCATGTTTCAGTACTGAGCCAAAATTCATTAATCTCCAGCTGTCATGTGCATTCCCAATATTTGAAGAGATCCTAAACTATTGGTTAGATTGTCATATATTTTGTTCTCATTTTTTTGAGGGCGTAAGTCAGCTGGCCTATCTGCTTCAAAGAATTTTAATGTCGGGCATTTCTTTATCTGCACAATTTACTGATCTCCACTTGAATTTTTGAGTTTTCACCAGAATAACGTCCTAGTCTCACTTTGAATTTTATTTATCAGTGTTATGCCTTGAATGACTGACCTGAGCTTTATTTGTTTGTCCATACTTTTATAGCTCAAATATTTTGGATCAGTTTTGCTGTTACCAATAATTTGTTTCTCTAATAACTTACGACACAATTAGTCATTGAATACCTTTTAACCACTCCAGCAACAGTTGATTTGCTGCTGTTCACTTATTCTCTGATATCCTCTTACCTATTCTTCAGTGAAGATTTTTTTAAACATTTCTAATATTCTCAGGTTGATGACCTATTTATCTTCTGAGACATGTATTATATCTTTCTCTTATTATCTTCACATAAATATTATTATTTGTGGTCTTATATATTGCAGATAACACACCCAATTTCATGTAACAAAACAAATATCTGGGCATTTAACCACTTTCATGTAATAAGTCAATTTTGATAAACAACTAAATTCAAGTGGTTCAATTTCCTGAGAGAGCAGACGATTTGTGAAGTGTTGTTAGCAATGACTAGCTCATTAAAAATGTTACAATTTTCAAATCAGCTGACTACTTTGAAGGTGGCACTACAATGCAGCTGCCTCTCAGGAAATGTAGCCTATTGCTGGTCTAATTTCTTCCATTGTGCTGTTCAAGTATTAAGAAATGGGTTTGTCTGAGCAACATTGATTACATTTTCAGTATTCGCTTCGAATTTTCCGAGATATGTTCATTTTACTTCATTGACACTAAAATCCCAGGGCAAATCGCTTTACAATTTTGTAGGTTACTCAAAAATGGCATTTTTCTGTGCTAGGATACAAGTTCCAAGGATCTTAAATTTTTACGAAATCAGAAGTTTATTTTTTAGTTTGCTAGTAGTCAGTGTACATTTTTAATACATCTTTAGAATGAATTTGTCATTTCCCCCCATTATTTTTGCCCATTAATCAGAGTTGCTTTCATTATCTGCTCCTGTTGAAGACACATAATATGATTTTCTTGCCCATTGTTGAGCATTCTTCAAAGCTGTCAGTTAAATGGTGACACAGTGGTTAACACTGCTACCTCATACCGCCAGGAACCCAAGTTCAATTCCCGGCTCGAATCACTGTCTGTGCAGAGTCTGTATGTTCTCCCCATGTCTGCATGGAATACTTCCAGTTTCCTCTGACAGTCTGAAAGATGTGCTGGTTAGGCGCATTGGCCATGCTAAATTCTCCCTCAGTGTACCGAACGAATACCAGAATGTGGTGACGAGGGGATTTTCACAGTAACTTTATTGCAGTGTTGATGTAAGCCTACTTGTGACACTAATGAATAAACTTTAAACTTTTAACATTGTGGTCAGCAACAATTCTGATATAATCTGTTGATCATTTTTAATGATGACGTTGGAATAATGACACGAGTCTCGTCTCTCTATTCTTGAACATTTTCCTTTGACGGAATGAGAATTACTGCCAATGCTGGGGAAAATCCCTTCAGATGATAGATGGCAATTGCCTGTTAAAAGCTTCACTATATGACTGCCAAAGACTCTATTTAGAAAAATGCATTGTTAACATCAATCTTGAGCATGAAAATGGAGCATACTTTGACAAGTATCAACCTGATGTAAACCCGACTGCATTTACTAACTGTCATCGTGTGCAAGAGGTTATTAACAGGCTGAAGGTGGTAATGCATTCAGCATACTGAATATTATGCACTGATATTTCTTAAAGTAATAACTGTGATTGTGCCTAAGCAGATGAAAAAGCAATGTACAATGTTATCCTGGACATATGCTGGATGAGCAATCATAGACTTCTGAATGCATGCCAGGTCTGCAAAAGAAAAGCATAAGCAGATGTTTTACAAATTATCCATTCTGATCACATTAACTAACCCATTCAAATATGCAGAATTTCCACCAAGAATTTGGATTCAAAAATGATTGTACAAGGTTCATTCATTAATTTTGTTATTCATTAATAGCTTTGATGAGGCTACGAGCATCATCTTGCTTCTTTTCTGGCTTTCTTCAAGCCCAAATTTTTCTGGGGTCACGTCTCCGCCAAAAATGGAACCCAGACCCTTTTTCCAATGGATCGTATTTTCATTTGTCTGATTGACACAATACTGAATTTGTATAGATCCCATTTCTGCTATTGCGGGATCTTTCCCATAGTATGTGAATTATTATTTCTGAGAGGACGTGTGAATGTGCAGAAAGGGTGGATAAGATCCATAGAACTGTCAAGCTGTCAGTTATTTAAATTTGAATAAAAAGGGCTGTCTCTCTGAGTTGGAATAAAATTGAATTTGAAGTTTCAATAGCTGTTTGTTGACATAAACCTCAGGGTTTACATTGTGATGTTATTACTCCTTGGCTATTTCATAACCTATCATCATCAGAATAGAGGACCTATAAATACACAATTTAATGGACAACTCCAGGTGGATATTAAGGGATTTGCTGTATTTGATGCAGGCCTATGAATACAAGTTGTTTTTATAAGGCATTAAGCGCTTGAATAATTTAAATTTATTAAATGTGCTTTCATTGATGACAGTAATATTTTATGTAATATCTGTAATAGAAACATAGAGCCTTATTTTATTTCTTCTACCATTTAGTATGCGGTGGTGACACAGTGGTATAATTAATGGATTGGTAACACAGAAATCTAGAATCATGGGGTCTCTAATAATGTGTTCCTGTGTTATTGTGACAGAGATCTGCGTTTGGCTCACACCAGGGCAGATGGTGGAATTTAAATTCAATAAAAATCCTGGAAATGAACTCCTGATGAAATCATTAGTGATTGCTGCAAAAAGCACAACTGGTTTGAGAATTCCCTTTAGGAAACTAAAACTGCAATTTTTACCTGGACTGACTTAAATGTGGCTACAGCAAAGCAGATTGACTCTTAAATAACCTCTGAATTGGTGTAGCAACCAGTTAAGATAAGGAATGAGGATGAACTGACTTCGACCTTGGCACCAGGAATGAGAATGCAGCATTGACAGGCCTGAGTTGCCAAAGTTCTCCTTACTGATAGCTGGGACATTTGCCAACATTGGGAGAGATGTGTCTCAGACTGATCAAGCAACAGCCTGACATAATCATATTCATAGAATCATAACTTAGAGTCAGTGTCTCAGTTACACCTATTTTCCACTTAACTATGTAAATGAAAAGTTTATTGTTCAACAGTATATTTTGCAATTAATTCTGGGCTGTTTCACCTCATAGTTTGCCGAACAATTATATTCTAGTGGAATTAGGAACACACTAGTGATGATGAACTATTGGTAAATCCCAAAAAACTACTGATTCCAGTGAAGAACCCTGAAATATGTCAAATATCAAAACATCAAAAAAGAAAAATCTGGCCAAGATGAATACAAGTATAAGCAATGTGTTTTCAGTTCAACAAGGGAAGTCAGAATAAATGAGAATAATTTATTGCATGACATTGTCATGGCAGCTTTGCAATACTATCTTCAATATTTATTGTTGTTTTTTAGCTGTAGCAACATAAATCCCATTAAATACTTCTAATCCCATAAATTTTGGTCTTATTGATTATGAAAAGCATTGTCATATCTGTTTAATGTTTTGTCAGGACTATAAACTAGTAGCATAATAACCCTTTACCTCTGTGTGATATTGAAGTTCCTCACAAGTTTAAATGACCTTATATTAATTTAAACATTTAAATCTAGTAGCAAACAGCTCAATGAATATCCTGTTCTAAATGTTTAGAAATCAGTAGAACCATTTTCAAGCATAAGTTAAAGCAAGTTTGTGTCTTTGTTTCTTATTCGTTCACGGGACATGGGTATTACTGGCTTTCCCACAATTTTTGGTCATCTCGAGTTGGCCAAGAACAGTTCAGAGTCAACCATTCCTCTGGAGTCACATATAGACCAGGCTGGGTAAGAACAGCATATTTCCTTCCCTAAAAGACATCAGTGAACCAGGTGTTTTTTTTTCTGACAATCAACAATTGTTTCATGGTCATCAGTAGATACTTAATTCCTGATATTTTTTATTGAATTTAACTTCTACAATCTGCTATAACGAGTTTCAAACCCAAGTCCCCAGTACATTCATTAAGTTTTTGGATTAGTAGTCCAGCAATAATATCATTTGGTCATCGCCTCCCCTTAGCAGTATCATCCAAATCAAATTATTACATTTTAGATTTTTGGATATGTTGGATATACTCTTCATTATTGTTACAAAAGTCACAGTTGAGTGAGCTCTTAATCCATATCTCCACCCAATTCTTTCTAGAAAATTGTTTCAAATTACAGCAATGAATGGGACTACAGACAAGTCAGAATCGATCGGTTTGTTCTTTGTTGCTGTTGACTTTACAACTACATTCAAATTATCCAAAATTTAATACAAAAATGCAAATAAATTTTGTGCTAAATAATTTGTCATTCGAACAGATGTAAGTTTTAGGAATAAAATAAGTGTAAAATATATTAATCATACACTATCATTTTGTTAGATACTTGTTATTTTCTGCATTATGCGTGTATTTCTTCAGAATGCATTATTTATTGAATGATGATAGTGGCAACACAACATTAAATATACGGTGACTGTATGGAGTTTGCACGATTTCTCATTTATATGAGAGTTTCCTCTGGGTGATTGAGATTCCTCCCAAAGAGGTTAGGAAGTTTGGCCATGCTAAATTGCCCCTTCGTATCCAAAGATGTATAGGTTTGGAGGATTAGTGGACTAAACGTGTGGGGTTACAAGAATAGGGCGTGTGGGATGCCTTAACAGAAAGAAATCTCACAACACCAGCTTAAAGTCCAACAAATTTATTTGTAGCAAATGCCCCAAACTTTCAGAACACATTGTTCGTTCATCACATGGGTGGGAGTTACCCCAGTCCAATGCTGGCGTCCCCACAACATGGAATGCTTTAGCGCAGAGTGTCGATGCGGACTTAATGTGCTAAATGGCAGCCTCCTGTGCTGTAGATATTCTATGATTCCATGAAACATTTGGAAAATGATAATTGTTACTTGTTTTACATTTACCACAGAATATTAATTGGTCAGCATTCCTAGTTACACTTCAATTACAAACACTCCTTGAAAATATATTAAGAAATTTGTTGCCCAGGACAATCCTGTTGGTTAGTTAAGGTGAAATTGTTTAAATTTTTCTAAACAAAAAATGCTTTCATTTTCTGATCAACAGCCACAGGAAGAGCTGAGGTAAATAAATGAATTGCCTCTTCTGACAGTGCGCCTACATCAGTTTGTCATTGCTTTCTTTTTCGTACACAGTGTTCTGGAATTAATACTGTCATGTTTGAGTGTTGGGGCCAGACTAAATCTTTAAGGTCAAATACTCCTTGATGTCACACAGCACAGGTTAATAACAATCAGTTAATTTTGAAGAATCCTGTAATAGGATAATGATTCTTCTGGTGGCCATGATTAAAGATACAGGGCATGACAATATAATAAGACAGGAAGACAGAACCATGTATGACAGACAACATCGTGGACAGTCATACGTAGTATTGTGATAGATGAATTGCAACGGACTCTTCAAATATTTCTGTGTACGATCACTCTATTTTTTTTCTTTGCTTCAGACCATTGAGTCATGCTTTTGTCACATGCACAAATATTTTCAGAATGGCAGGACAAACTAGTTTGGCTGCTTTGATATTTGGATACCTGGGAATTATATTAAAAAAGTTGAATCAGAACGGAAAGAAGGTTGTAGTAAAGCTTGGGTTGCAAGATGCAAGGGGGCAGAAGGATCACCATACCCCACCCTGAAAGCAAAGCTGGCATGGAACTGACAGGCTTCAAGCCAACTCACCCTGTAGGTTGGCTAAACAAAGGCTAAATGGGACATTAGCCAACAATCCAATAGTCCAGCAGCTCCATCAGACCTGGGAGGGTCAAGAGTGCATCAGTCACCGCTATCATGACCAGAAGGATGAAGGCCGATGGATCCCGAAAGCATAAAAGACGAAGGTGTTGAGCAGGTAAGATTTTAGCAACCAGAAAGGGAGTGATGAGGGGATAAGTTTAAGGAAGAGGAAACTTGTTCTTCAGGAGTTGTCCCCCAATCACTAAAGGGCAGCTCCTGAAATCTAAATACCCTCTTCCTTCCCAGCCTTTGCATTTCAAAAACCAGGCTGTCTGCTCTCAACTGACTGCTCACACCAAACATTTCATGGTGAGAGCAACTTATTGTCAGGGTTGATAACAAGCTAATTGATTTTTGATTACTAATGCCATCCCTCTCGCTCAAAATTATGGGGGTGAGTTTGTAGTTGAGACGGAAAGTGGAGCGATATGAGTAAAATATAATGCCTTAGTAAATCATTGGTTAGACCTCGATTATAATGCCTAATTCTGGGCATCCAATTTTTGAAGGGACTCCAAGGCATTAGCGAAGGTGCAGAACTGCAGTGGTACAGAGATAGGAGATTTCAATCACGTTATGAGTGGAGAGATTTGTTCTCCTTCAAACAGAAAAAGGTAAGTGGAGAATTAATAGCGGTGTACAAAATTATTACCATCGATGATGATGTATGAAGTGAGCTAGCCGACAAGACAGCCCTATTTTTTAGGTGTTTTGGCTTGTACTGTGTGTACAACTCAATCCTTGTTTACGGAAGGATTTTTCCAAGCTCAACTTATACACCATGACTTACGCCCAAGCGAGGCTAAAATCCCACCCATGATATTTGATTTGATACAACACAGAAAATGGAATCGTTTCCACTGACGGAAAGGTTCAGTGACCACGGTGGGGTGGAGAGAGAGGTGGGGTGAGTGGGTCGGGGGATGGGGTGACAAATATTGGAGGTAATAAATAAATGAACAAGAGATAACACAAGGAAAATGTTTGTCTAGATTGTATTTCTGTGATCTGGAAAGGTTTGCCTGAAGATGGAAACAGATTTAGTTCCAACTTTGAAAGGGGAATTGGATAGATACCAGAAAATGAAAAAGAAACAACACATGTCCATGGGAAAAGAGAAGGAGAGTGGGAATGATTGAATATCACTTCAAAAAATCTGGCACAGGCAAATTGAGGCAAATGTTGTATGATTCACTTTAACTCCCTTTTCCTTTCTTTCTCCTCTCATTTACCTATTTATCACCTCTCTTTCAGATCATTCCGATCTCTATTTGGTTTTCTCTATTAGTCTCACTTTGTTTCTCCTTTTGTCCTTTTTCCCAATTACATCTTTATCATTTTCTATAAGGTTAACACCTCAGAGAAAAATGCTTCTCCGGGTGATGTTGATTATATCACTGAGTTTCCCTAAGTGTTTGAGTTTAATCAAAAACAAGACAGCTCAATGGTTAACATTGCTGCCTCACAGTGCTAGGGTCAGAGGTCCAATTTCAGCCTTGGATGGGTGTTTGTGTGGCGTTTGCATGCTACCCCCGTGTCCGTGTGAGTTTCCTTCGGTGCACCTGTTCCCTTCCAAACACCAAAGATGTGCAGGTTAGGTGGATTGGCCATGCTAAGTTGCCCCTTGGTGTCCAAAGATGTATAGATTAGTCAGATTAGCTGTGGTAAATGTGTGAAGTTTCCTGGATAGGGCAGGGGATAGTGGCTGGGTGAGATACTCTGTCAGAGAATCGGTGCGGGCTTGATGGGCCAAATGGCCACCTTCTGCCGTTTAGGGATTCTATCTTCTTTATGCATTTAAAATATCATGTGGGATTATGAGTTAGAAGATTATAGTTCCTGCATTGGACCGGAAATCAAGGCTAAGGACACTGAGAAAATTAAAACCTGTGCAAACAATAGTGGGGGTAATTTTGAAAATGAATGTATGTGGTTTGAGTAAATTTAATGTCAAATTGCTTTTCGATTGAAAGTGTTATAAATGTTGAGCAGAATTTGGAGGGCCACTTGGGTGTCGACATGAAGGTTAAAAGTGGATCCTGGGAGCCTGTACCTTCTGGCAGCAGAGACTGCTCTGCAACTTGACCATGACTGGCTTCTTAATTGCAGTCCGATTGAGGATAGTTAGCCTGTGCCTGCTTCTGCTGATCTAATTAGAAGGTCAGTCTTTCTGAAGCTTCAACAACACCACTGAGAATGGCTGTCTGAAGAACTTGGCTCAAAGTCGGTGAGAAAACCCTTCCAGATTAGTCCTTGTGGGTGAAGCATAGCCTTCCCCTGGAGGAAGGGGCATCCTCTTTGGGATGAGCTTGTCAGTCTCCCCTTGGCTGCCAAAGGGAGAGTTGCTCCTTTTAGTTGGTAGCCCACCCATCATTCCACGTGTGGCTTACCCCCCTTGGCAAAGTGCAGCCCACACCAAAAGATGGCCCTCCCTCAATCATTAACTATGTAAATCAGCTGGCCAACTCCTTGGCTGGGGGAGCATCACTACATCTAATCCTGCCAGTGGGAAAGTGCACCAATGGCAAGACCATATTAGGAAGCTTATCCAACTTGGCTCCTCATAATTTTACAACCCCCCAACCTCCCGCCAACCTTCTGGCAGTCAATAAAATCTTACAAGGATGATTGTAGGCCAGACAGGGGACTAATTGAAAAACAATCTTAAAGGCATATGATTGGTTGAATTTTTTAGTGCAGAGACATTCTGAAAATGGCATACAGTGCGTGGTTTAATTCTGATTAATAACTTCTTTCCCAGAAAGCATGCTTACACATGATGGGCACATCAGACTCATGCTAAACATAAACTTCGAGTAGATATAAATTTTTAATTATATAGATGTAACTGGAGTTCTGGGGGATTGCAGATGTTAGAACATATGTTGTGTTTATCTGTACGATAAGGATTATGAATGCAATTGTTATTTAATTATTGAAGAAAAACATAAAATATTTAGTCTTCCAAAATTTTGATCAGATTTTTCCTAATTACGGTTTGCACTATTTTTGTATTCACTTTTCTTGATTCACTGAAGTTATACTTATTATGTCACTGATTTGATGACTCTGAACAATTGAGATGCTTTGATCATAATGGTGAACTTTCAAAATATAGCAAATTTATTTTATTCTGCTTCTATTGATCTTATTCATAACAAGTGATTGAATGATTTGCAACCTCATTTACTCTTAGAACATAGAACATAGAACATTACAGCACAGAACAGGCCCTTCGGCCTTCGATGTTGCGCCGACCAATATAAAAAGCAATGCCCCTCCAAACTAAACCATTCCCTTCTCTTCCATATACTTATCAACTAACCTCTTAAACGCCACAAACTTGGCGCATCTACAACAGCTGCAGGCAGGGCATTCCACTCCCTAATCACTCTTTGAGTAAAGAACCTACCTCTGATATCCGTCCTATAACTCATACCCCTTAATTAAAGCTGTGTCCCCTAGTGCTAGCTTTCTCCATCCTAGGAAAAAGGCTATCACTGTCCACCCTATCTAAACCTCTAATCATCTTATATGTTTCGATCAGGTCCCCTCTTAGCCTCCTCCTTTCTAACGAAAACAACCTCAAATCCTCAGCCTCTCCTCATAAGACCTGCCCTCCATACCAGGCAACATCCTGGTAAACCTCCTCTGTACCCTCTCCAATGCCTCCACATCTTCTTATAATGTGGGGACCAGAACTGCACACAATACTCCAAGTGCGGCCGCACTAGAGTTTTGTACAGTTGCAACATGACGTTGCGGCTCCGAAATTCAATCCCCCTACCAATAAAAGCCAAGACTCCATATGCCTTCCTAACAACCTTCTCGACCTGACTGCCTCCTTTCAGGGATCTATGCACATACACACCAAGATCCCTCTGTTCATCTAGACTACTAAGAATCCTACCATTTGCCCTATACTCTACACGTTTATTATTTCTGCAATAGTGCATTACCTCACACTTTTCCACATTAAACTCCATTTGCCACCTCTCGGCCCAGCTCTGCAACTTGTCCAATTCCCTCTGCAAACTATAACACCCCTCTTCACTATCTACCACTCCACCGACTTTAGTGTCATCTGCAAATTTACTAATCCAAATACTAGTCTTGATTTGATTTAGCTTAGAACATAGAACATAGAACAATACAGCACAGAACAGGCCCTTCGGCCTTCGATGTTGTGCCGACCAAAATAAAAAGCAATGCCCCTCATAACTAAACCATTCCCTTCTCATCCATATACTTATCAACTAACCTCTTAAACGCCACCAAACTTGGCGCATCTACAACAGCTGCATGCAGGGCATTCCACTCCCTAATCGCTCTTTGAGTAAAGAACCTACCTCTGATATCCGTCCTATAACTCATACCCCTTAATTTAAAGTTGTGTCCCCTCGGGCTAGCTTTTTCCATCCTAGGAAAAAGGCTATCACTGTCCACCCTATCCAAACCTCTAATTATCTTATATGTTTCAATAAGATCCCCCCTTAGCCGCCTCCTTTCTAACGAAAACAACCTCAAATCCTTCAACCTCTCTTCATAGGACCTGCCCTCCATACCAGGCAACATCATAGTAAACCTCCTCTGTACCCTCTCCAATGCCTCCACATCTTTCTTATAATGTGGCGACCAGAACTGCACACAATACTCCAAGTGCGGCCGCACTAGAGTTTTGTACAGTTGCAACATGATGCTGCGGCTCCTAAATTCAATCCCCTACCAATAAAAGCTAAGACTCCATATGCCTTCTTAACAACTTTATTCACTTGACTGCCTACTTTCAGGGATCTATTGACACATACACCAAGATCCTTCTGTTCCTCAACACTATTAAGAGCCCTACCATTAGCCCTATACTCTACACATTTATTGTTCCTGCCAAAGTGCATTACCTCACACTTTTCCACATTTAACTCCATTTGCCACCTCTCGGCCCAGCTCTGCAACTTGTCTAAGTCCCTCTGCAAACTATAACACCCCTCTTCACTATCTACCACTCCACCGACTTTAGTGTCATCTGCAAATTTACTGATCCATCCCTCTATACCCTCATCCAGATCATTTATAAAAATTACAAACAGCAGGGGCCCAAAAACAGACCCCTGAGGCACACCACTCGTCACCGAACTCCACGATGAATATCTCCCATCAACCACCACCCTCTGTCTTCTATCTGCCAGCCAATTCCTAATCCAATTAGCTAAATCACCCTCTATTCCACACATCTGCATTTCTGTAGAAGTCTTCCATGGGCCACCTTATCAAACGCCTTACTAAAGTCCATATATACTACATCAACCGCATTACCCCCATCCACCTCTCTGGTCACTTTCTCAAAAAACTCAATGAGGTTAGTAAGGCATGACCTACCCTTCACGAAACCATGCTGACTATCCCCAATCAATTCATTTCTCTCTAAATAACTATAATCCTATCCCTAATAATTCTCTCCAATACCTTGCCCACCACAGAAGTAAGACTCACTGGCCTATAATTCCCAGGAAGGTCTCTCTTCCCCTTCTTAAACAATGGGACCACATTCGCCATCCTCCAGGCCTCCGGAACCACACCCGTAACCAACGAGGACCTGAAGATCAGAGCCAGAGGCTCTGCAATCTCCTCGCTTGCCTCCCAGAGAATCCTAGGGTAAATCCCGTCCGGCCCAGGGGACTTATCCAACTTCAAACCCTCGAGAATTTCTAACACATCCTCCCTATCTACTACCATACTCCCCAATTTGCAACCCTGTACCTCAGTGCTCTCCACAGCTACATTTCCAGCACTCTGCGTGAATACCGAAGAGAAATATTTATTCAGTGCCTCGCCAATCTCTTCAGGCTCCACGCACAACTTCCCACTGCTATCTATGACTGGTCCTAATCTTGCCCTAACCAATCTTCTATTCTTGAGTGAATAAATTTCCACTTTTCAATACGATAATTGAACACACCAATCTACTCCTCATCTTACACTTTTAATTGTAATGCCGAGGATAGTAATTGCGTACCAATCTGTTCCTTATTACAGGTGAATAATTGTAGAGGAGATCAAGACTAATGGAATAATTTGAAGAGTGCCACAATTGATGTAATATTTGCTTAAAAAGTGAAGTTTACCGGGAATAAAACTTGTGTTCAGCTGTGATTCTCTTTTCCTTTCACTCTTTGACTATCTCTTCTCTCCTCAAAATGAGAGACTATTGCTTTTGTGAAAATGTGTGTGCCTCAACCAGATTTGAAGGATATCCCATCTGATGAATTGTATTTAGGTGCACTGATCACACTCCCCCATGTTTGCAGTCCGAGCTAAATCTTCCTCTTTGAAATTTAAGTTCAAAACAAGATTATTTTAAAAAACCTTGTATGACCAAGGAGCGGCACAGTAGCACAGTGGTTAGCACTGCTGCTTCACAGTTCCAGGGTCCCAGGTTCAATTCCTGGCCTGGGTCACTGTCAGTGTGGAGTTTGCACATTCTCCTCCTGTCTGCGTGAGTTTCTATTGGGTACTCTGGTTTCCTCCCACAGTCCAAAGATGTGTGGATTAGGTTGATTGGCCATGCTAAGAAATTGCCCCTTCGTGTCCAGGGATGTGTAGGTTAGAAGGATGAGTGGGCATTCTGTGTAGGGATGTGGGGGTAGGGCCTGGGTGGGATTGTGTTTGGTGCAGACTCGATGGGCCAAAGGGCCTCTTTCTGTACTGTAGAGTTCTATGAGGTGCAGATATTTTCCTGCATGCATAACACTGGAAACAATTAAATAGAACACTCTCACGTTTAGTCAAGATGAATGCTGCAAATTAATCCTTTGAATGAAGAAAAGTCTTCAGTAGTTAATACAGTGAGAAACGCAAATTTCACACATTGATAACCGCCAGGACCTTGATGAAGTATCTTTACCAGTGGATCTCAGAGCCAGTATAACTGTTCTTCACCCTTTTCTTCATTGATCGCTCTTGGAAAAACAAATTATGTTGTCTGTTTTTGTTAGTGAACAGCCAGTACCCAAATTGAACTGTTCCATCAAGTTTACATTGCGACTTGTGATTAAGGGCCTGAGGAAGGGATGCATGATGTTCTAAACTCCAAGAACATGGTGTGACTTGAATCTGACTTTGAGATGTTACTGCGACCATTAAATCACTGATGGGTATCTGTTTTACAATTGCACGCGTTAGGGAATGAGAGATCGGTTAATATCAGGTCCATGATTTTTGCCCGTGATTATCTTCATGTTGATATCTGAAATTATTTAGAATGATTTTTTGCAAATTTCTGGAGTTTAACTTGTAGTTATTGGATTGCTGAAAAGTATTGGGCCACAAAATATGCATGCCAGTTGATTTAATTAATTCCAGTCACTTATATCAGAAAATCATTCTTGCATCTCAATGTTATGGTGATGTAACAGAAATCCCTTCTTCTTGTCACAATATATTATGAAATGTTTTCCTGAAAAACTGCCTCAAAAAGTTGATTATATTGCGTGATATTATTTGTGATGGAAAAATTACTACAGAAATATGATTCTCAAAAAGCCTGCTGCAACATGATTTATGCAGCACTTAATATTTGCTTCTAATGGCAGTGATGCAAGTTTAATGTGAACCCACCTCTTGTAGAAGCTACCCTTCAACATAATTGGATATCAGATCATTGAAAGGAGAATATAAATGCCAAGAAATAGTGGGAGAAAAACTCCCACTATAGGGCGGCACAATAGCACAGTGGTTATCACTGCTGTTTCGCAGCTCTCTGGACCTGGGTTCGCTTCCTGGCTTGGGTCACTGTCTGTGTGGGGTTTGCACATTCTCCTCATGGCTACGTGCGGTTTCTCTGGGTGCTCTGGTTTCCTCCCACAGTCCGAAGATATGCAGGTTAGGTTGATTGGCCTTGCTAAAATTGCTCCTGAGTGTCTTGAGATGCATGGGTTAGAGGGATTCACGGGTAAAATATGTAGGGATGTGGGGATAGAACTGGGTGAGATTGTGATTGGTGCAGACTCCCTGGGCCCAATGGCCTCTTTCTGGACTGTAGGGATTCTGAGATTCTTTGAAAAACTTTATAGATTCCTGGCTAGGTCTCAACAAGTGTATCGTGGGTAATTCTGAGCAGCATTCGTCAGAAAAGATGTACAGATCTTAAGGATCTCCAATTGAGAGCAATAGTTCAAGATGTTAGGAGTGTTCTCCTTGGAGTGAAATAGGTTAAGAAGTAATCTAAAATAAGTTTTTAATATGTTGTCACACACATTAATCTCCTTTACCTCGTGTCATAATCTGATAAAAAAAAAAAAAAATATTTTGGGAATTCTTAATCAACATTTAGAGAATGATTAATATAAAGGTCTGACACTTGCTTTAAGTGAATAATTAGCAAGGTATTTTATTTAAATAATCCAGAACTTAAAATAAACAAGTCACATATTAATTAAGGTACGGTTCAGCTGAAGTACTGCTCAAATAATACAAGGAACATTCATTACCAAAACAGGAGGAACAGAATTTTGGTCACTCTCAAAAATTTCCAATCAGGTTTGATGGAATTCAGAAGCTTTTAGAATCCTTCAGTAGTTGTCTGCTGTCTGTCAGGTCTTTCCGACCAGTATCCTTTTGTGAGATAGCTGGATGATTCTCTTGAGCAATATTTAAACTGGCAGGGAGAGAAAGCTGCTCCAATGATGAATGCTGGTTTTATGACTGGCTATCTCTGAAAAGGTTGTTGCTTTGGCCCTATATCTACGGTGACCTTGCAATTTTCTCACATCAGGATTGGTTTGATGTTGTTGACAATTAATTTAAAATCTTACAGGCTCTTAATAATTGTCCTTTTTAAACTGATCGGCTAGCAGAATGCAAAAACCTATTATCAAGTGAACCTTGATACTTTTGAAACCAATGTTGCAACTTGGAGTCTGTGTGTATTCTGCATTTTAGCACAAAACTCAAAAGCAGCTTTTAAAGGGATCACACACAGTTTTCTTTGCCTTCAGCATTTTTTGTTACAACTTTTCTCTCCTTCCAAACATTTTTTATGTCATTACAAACTCAACTTCATAACAATATCATTTAAGTTTTTGGTAGAATAGATGGAGAATGAAGGTCTTGTGTTGCAGTGGTTGTATCACTATCTCTGAAACTCCATTTCGTGTCCTTCAGAACTTGCTGGCCATGGAAGGCATGCCATAGTTTGGCCAAACAGGTTAATTGTTAACCTGTAAATCTTTGCAAGACACTTTGCAGAATAGTTTCCTAATCAGCTGTACCACAAAAGACAATGGGCAAGCTACTGCAGTACCTTGGCAAGTCTGACCATCGATCAATTACAGGAGTCCACAGATGCAAATGCCTTTTCAGGGTATGGTACTGAGAGAGAGATGGAGAATAAGTGTTCCCTCAGATGAATGAATGAACAGCAACAGGTCGTATCTTCCAAATGTTAAACCTAGAAGAGAGATGTGGAGATATTTATTCACTCAATGAGTTGTCAAGACCAGGAACAGTCCACCTGGAAAGATGATGTGAATAATTTTAGAAGTCAGTTAAAAAAAAAAATATGAGGATGTGGAACTAAGTATGACAGTTCTTACAAAGACCGAGCATAGATGTGATGGGCTAAAGTGCCTCATTTGCACTCTACATTTCTATGATTCTAACATCAGGACCATTATTTACTGTAAAAAAAAATGCAAGTACTACTTGGTATTTTTGTTGTAAGACAATAAATGAATGCCAAGCATTTCTTCAGGCATGTTCCCAATCAGCTGAAACTTTGGAAGATCCACAGGAACCCCAATGATGCCATGTAAACATCAAACCTTGGTGTAAGTTATGACAACTGTCTCAGAGCAGCCCTGAGAACCTTCTCTGAAAACATGTGTATGTAATGATGATGATAGTGACCGTGACAACGGGTTCTCATGATTATTATCATTCTTACATGTGGATTTGTATAAAAATTTTCCAAAAGATTCCCTTAAAGGCCTAAGTTAAACCAACACTGTGTCCAAGCAAGGTAATTCAGGAAAATTGACCAAATGTTTGGTTAAAGAGATTTTCTTTTAAAGAAGGTTAAATAAATTGAGGCAGAAGAAATTAGAGAAGGATTGCCATAGTGCCATGCCTATGTGGTTGAAAGCGCTGTCTTTAATAATGAGTTAACAGAAAAATAATGAAACAAACAAAAGAATGGAAAGGCTGGGAGAATGAGGAGCACAGGAGCAGAGCACAGATGAAGAGGACCTAAGGTATGTACGGATTCAAATACATCTTATATGAAAACAAAAATTGGTGTCCATTTCACAATCTTTTCAAAAGTCAAAATTAGCCCAAAGCCTTTGGCATAAATCGATCTGAATACTGAGCAAAACAACAAATTAAGATTGTTCATGCAAACAAATTGCAACACCACAATGTTATTGTGGAAGACAAATTGGAGTCAAATACTTTTATAATCAGAAATCTCACCTTTATATAATTGATTATCTTGAGATATCGAAATGCTTTGAGATGGAGGCATTGAGCAGAATATGGGGTTTGGAAAACCAATAAGTGCCTTGCATATGGGAATTATCATCCCAACAATTTTCAATTCTCAAAAGATTCTGGATGCAGCTGAATAAAAATGCAAAGAAGCTCAAAACTTGAATGAGTTTCAGCTTTAGATGTTAATGGGTGAAATAAAACAGGAAAAGGAAAACGTATTGGTGTCCATGGAACAAGACCTTAGGAAATTGTCAAGAGCTGTTTGGACGGAGGTTAAGAACTTGCCCACAGAACTGTAAACTAGTGCTCGCAAAGACTTTGTGAATCGGTAATGTGTAACAATGTAACATGCATTGTGGCAACTTTGTCCCTTCTTTGAGCAGTTTGTGTGTCAACCATGGTGCAAATCATCTACAAGATACACCTCAGGAACTCACCAACACTCCTTAAACAGCATCTTGTAAATGACCATTCTATGTAGAAGGACAAGGGCAGTAGCAAATACATGGGAACACCACCACCTGGAAGTTTCTTCCCAAGCCACTCACCATCCTGAATTGGAAATGTATCACCGTTCCTTAAGTGTTACAAAGTCAAAATCTGGAACGCTCTTCCTAACAGCACATTATGTGTACCTACATGTTCTCGATTGCAACAGTTCAGAAAAGCAGCTCACCATTACCTTCTCAAGGGATTGACAATAAATCCTGGCCAAGTAAGCGATGCTCTATCCCTGAATGAATTAAAAGACATACAGTTAAAAGTCAAGTATGCTTTTTGCACAAGTTCTCCTTTCCATTGTAGTTTTGGTTTCAATACTCATTGATTCTGTATCATGCAGGTATGTCTTGCGATAAAGATGTTTCCATTCGAACACTATAAAGAAGTTTGTTCTTGTTAATGGATTGTTGTCAGCTGATGATCGCTTACCCCTGACTTTCCAATTGGTAGAGCCTTTGCCACCCTATCAATCCAAGCCGTTTTGTGGTTAATGCAAGCTGTAGCATAGTAGATAGAGACCTACACACTAAATACTAATACCTTTTGAAGAAGAAGATTGTAAGGAGCAACCTCATGTTTAAACCCTTATTTAATGTCAATGGATTATTAATATCCAGATTTATGTTTACCATATAACTGCAGCACTTGCACAGGAGAAGGAGGAGGGCTCGGAAGTGGCGGAAGAAGCTCAAGAGAAAAGATGATGAAGAGGAGGCAGAGACAAGAAGATGCATCTTTCTTGCAGAGTGCAATTATCTTATTTAATCATCCATGAGAAATGAGAGTTGCTACAAGGCCAGTCATCCCGATTTATCCTTGAGAAGATAATAACAAGTCAAAGTGCTGAACCACTGCAGTCTTTCTGGTGTAGAATTCCAGGATTTTCATGTAGCCATAATGGTGTTAGGATGGTGTGCGACTTGCAGGGGAGCATGTTCCCATGCATCTACTGTCCTTGTTCTGCTGGATGGTTGAAGTTGCGGGTTTGGAAGGTGCTGTCAAAGGCAGCTTGGTAAGTTGCTGCAGAGTATCATTTAGTTTGTAAATGCTGAATGCATTGTGTGCCTGTGATGGAGAGAGTTAATGTTTTAAGGAGAACTCATCGAACCTCCTGCTTCCTCCTGGATGGTGGGTGTTGTGTTGAATATTGTTGAAGCTGTACTCATCTAGAAAAATGGATCATTGTACTCCTGACCTTCACCTCATGTTGCTGAAAGGAAAAGGAGTCAGAATTGAACTCCTTTATTTTTCTTGCCATCCGTCCACAAGGAGATGCACTTAAACTTTTGAAGTAAGCTGTGGATCATCCCCCAGACCCTATGTTTGTGTGATCAATTTTTCAAGTGTCACACAGTAAGCTCTCTTGACGTTTGGACCAGAAGAAAAGTTTATTCACACTTTTTAACCTTGGAATTGTCACGACATCATAAACACTGAGACGACAATAAGAAGATAGAGAGGAGGAGGTTTACAACTCTGGACAACTTCAAAGGAAACACATCACAGGTTTGGATAATACTTTGTGTGATTGCTGGAGTGCAGAAAATCAGGGTCAAGTGAGGCTGATTTTTATGGAGGAGTTACAGATCAGGCAGGCTCAGCTGAAGCAGAGGTTGCAGAATTCTTTTAAAGTTAGTGATGAAATGAGATGAGATTCTTAAACAGAGACTTGATTTGGCAGGTGGTGGCAGGAATCTTTCAGAGAAATAGAGTTTGAGGAGGTGCAGACCTGATGCAGACTGTTGGTCTGATACTTGGAGAGTAGCGTTTAAACAGCAAATTGAGTTGTGAGCCTCTGACTACACTTCCCACTGCCTCGGGGAAAAACAGCCAGCATAATTAAAGACCCGCGCCCTGGACATTCTATCTTCCACCTTTTTCCGTCGGGAAAATGATACTGAGGTCACGTACCAACCGACTCGAGAACAGCTTCTTCCCTGCTGCTGTCAGACTTCTGAATAGACTTATCTTACATTCAGTTAATCTTTCTCTATATCCTAGGTTTGACTGTAACACTACATTCTTCACTCTCTCGTTTCCTTCTCTATGTCTGTATTTTGCTCAGGAAACAACACTTTTCACTGTATATTAATTCATGTGACAATAATAACTCAAATCAGCATTGACTAAAGGTTTCAAAGGTGATAATGGCAGACTTAGCAGAGTCGCCAAGTTAACATTTCAATGTCCTCCTCACTAATAGCTGGGACCTGTGCCGACATTGGGCTAACTGTCCCACATAGCAGTTAAGTGACAGTCTGACATGGTCATCCTAATGGAATCATAAAATAAAGCCAATATCCTAGAATCCTCCACCCTCATAATCTGCTGGTAGCCTATCCCACCAGCAGAACAGGCTACCGGAAGTGGTGGCATAATGGTATAAAGTCAGGGGTAGGGTGTGGCACAGTTGTGGTGAAAGTAACTCTGAGAGTCCATACCAACTTCAGACCCCATAATATCTCATGGCATCAGGAACATGGATAAGGAAACCTGTTAAACACAGCTCTCTATCAACCATTGAATCAGTGCTCCTCCGTGTTGAACAATATTTGACAAGACAAAGGCACAGAAACATAGTCTGGCAGACTTTGCTGTCTACCATGAAGAATGACTTAGTAGTACCACTAAAGCCAAAGTTGACCAAGTCCTTAAGAATGCATCTTCTGAACTGGACTGAACCAATCTGCAAAGGAGTAAACATGAGGGGAAAAGTAGCTTGATCTTTTGCTCAACAATTTACTGTTGCTGATGCACCTATTGGGAGGGGTGTCCAGTTCATAATCCTTGTGGAAACAACAATCCATCTTCATAGTGAGGCAGTGATGTAGTGGTATTGTCCCTGGACTAGTTATCTCGAGGCCCTGGGTAATGCTGTAGAGTCATAGATTCAAATCTCACCAGGGAAGTTGGTGGATTTTAAATTCAGTCAAACATGTGGAATTAAAAGGTTAATGACCACAAAACCATTGTCAATTGTTGTAAAAGCCCATCTGACCTGGCCTATCTGTGATTCCAGATACACAGAAATGTGGTTGATCCTTAACTGCCCCCTCAGGTGCAATTAGAGATGGGTAATAAATGCTGACCCAGCCAGTGATTCTCACATTCAATGAAAACAAATTTTTTGATGTTTTCTGCAACTTTGTGGCTTGCTAGAGTATTAGAGTCAATCACGTTGCTGTGGAAATCCCATGTAGGTGAAACAGGGGGAGAGTGTTAAATTTCCTTCCTTTAAAAGGATGGAGGGAACATGAGCAAACCAGATGAATTTGGTGGCAAGCTGGTAATTATCATTATTAATCAGACTGGCTTTTCATTCCAGAATATTTTAATTAATTGAATTTAAATTCCCCAAGCTGCTATTGTGGGATTTGTACTTGTAACTCAGGCTTTGGGATATTTGTCCAGGTATAGCTCAGAAGCTCTGGGGTATTATTCCAGACCTCTCTCATTAGTCCAGTAATATTATCAATTTCTCCCATTCACAGTATCAGTAGTAGATACTGGAAATATGAATTAGAGAAAAAGTGTTGGTAACATGCAGTAGGTCAAGCAAGTAGAGATACAAAGAGAATTAACATTTCAATTGAAACGCTTATCAGAACTAACATTTAGTTTGGCCCGGCTGGGTAAGTAACAGAAAATGTGCCAGTACTCAGTTCTGGCATACTCTGTGGGTTTTGTTTGTTTAAAATACAAAAGAACTAATTTGAGATCCTTAAACTTGTGTTATTGCCAACTTAAATCCAGCTGTCTGCCCTTAAATTGGACGTTTCTTATTGGAGGAAGAATGAAATTTCTTCCATCTAATCAACAAAGAAGGAGATTAGGTTGCCTGAATTCAGTTGTTTAAAGTTGGAGTTTCATTGGCCAATCAGGTGCACAGCCAGCAGAATCCCCAGCTCTGCCGTCCTGACTTGTAAGAGTTGTTGTCTAGAGTCAGATATGGATTCTGGAGATACTGGCTCAAATAGAAGTCAGTGTGGGTGACCTTAGAAGACCTGAGGAATCATACTGGGTGTGGATTCAGGATGAGGTTAAGACCTTCAACTCAGTAAAGCTTTATAGTAAACATGTCATGCAATTGTGCAATCTCTTATATCAGCAACCTTCAGAATCGGTAGTCTTAGTTTGACGGGTTTTTCACCATTTGCTGTTTTCAATCAAACTGTGAGATGGCAGGCACCTTACTGAGATAATGAGTGGTTGTGAATCAATCATGAGCAGTATTTCAGAAATGGAAGCCCGTAGCTTATGTCAACAGACAGAGTTAAATAGCAAGCATTAACTTTTTCTTTAACAATCCAAATACTATTTTTTCCAAAGATTTAAAGGGCAGAATATTTTAATACCTTTATAGCTCCCTTTGATCAGGGCTTTGACAATGCTCATTGTTACTTCTGACAAGTCCGTTTGACTGCCCCTGTTTACAGGTCCTTGTGCCAATTTTGATAGGTCTTAATGGTTTTGACAGATTCTTTTGACAAGTGCTTTCTGACAGTTTTGACAGTTGATTTTTACAAGTATATTGATGGTTCCAATCAACTTGACAGTAGTGAGGTTATGCATTTAGTATGCACATTTACATCTACTTTTACCAAATCCAAAGGGCACAGGAACTTCACTAATGGGCATCTTCAGAAGGGGTGAACTGCCTATCCAAACTAATCCCACAAAGTTCAGAGCTGCTCTGAACAAATTTAATCTGCACGCTTTGAGTTTCATTCCAAGGCTTCCAAAATCCCAGCTGAGTAGATGCAACTGATGAGTTTAGCAGCCAGTACCTTCCACAAAACATATTTACAGAATTGCTCTGCCCAAATGAATATGAGAATTGCGCTTTTTGGTTGCGGGATTCATAATTTTCAACCTAATTCACCATGTTTATTGTAACAGAAAGGCACTCTGTCATGGCAAAAATCTAGTCTGTCATCTGATCTGTATAACACTTGACCGTACCTGGTGTTAGGTAAATCATTCCTGCATTACAGACGAAAGGAACCAGTTGATTAATATTGATACCTGCATAGCAGGAGGCAACAAATGGAAGAAAATTATTAATAAATCCCTGATAAACATGCAAAATCATTCAAAATTAATCAGGCATTATTCACAATTGGTTTGGTGCAGGGAAAATTAATTACACTGTGAACATATTTGACGAATGAGCATTTTGACTTGGAATACAGTTACATTATTCCTGGTTATTAAAAACATTATGATGAATAAAAACATACATTGGGTAAGTCAAGATGCAGTAATATCATAACTGAATGTTGGACAGTGCATTTTTAGAGAATTGCCACAGTACAGTCTTAACACTAAAACATTGTTATCAGAATATACAGGTTACTATAGTAGAAGAATGAAAATGTACTTACTAACAAGTGAATAATGATGAACAGGTAGAGAAAAATCTCTAGTGCGTCCAGTCTGATCTGCATCTGATCTAGCATCACAATTGGTGCACTCTCTACTTCACTCAAAACCATGAGATTGGCCTGAATGGCAAAAAGAAAAAATAAAAACCAAGGTTATTATTATTGGGGAAAAGACATACAGTGAATTGTTGTCCGCCACAAAAGTCCGTTCCAGAAGGTTGCTATTCTCTAAATTGAAAAAAGCACCTCGATCTTGTATGCAATTTAAAATTGAAACTCCTGATGATGTATTTACTTGGACAAATTGTCAACTGGACCACAATTTATTCCGTCCTTCATCTTGTAAACCTCAATCAAGTCACTTTGCTTTTCCAACTTCTTTATTACTTTTCTTTGAAAAGTATGTGAATCTTATGAGCCTCCATATATGTATATAACTGTGCACATAATCAAATTCAACATCTTTTGCCATTCATGACTCCACTCTTCAACACATTGTATGAGGGGCGTTTATGGAACAAGCATCTGTATTTGATGGAATTTAGAAGGGTGAGCGGGGGAATTTAATTGAAACTTGCAGAATTCTGATAGACCTGGATATAGTGGACGTTGGAAAGAAGTTCCCATTAATAGCAGAGACTAGAATCCAAGGGCAAAGCCTCAGTATAAAGGGATAAACCTTCAGAACTGAGACGAGGAGGAATTTCTTCAGCCAGAGGATGGTGAAACAATGGAATTTATTTCCACAGAAGTCTGAGGAGGCCAGATCATTGCGTATACTTCAGACAGAGATAATTATTAAATCATTCTTGATTGGTAAATGGATCAAAGATTACAAGGAAAAAGTGGAAGAATGAGGTTAAGAACCTAACAGCTGTGATCAAGGGGCGGAGCAGAGTTAATGGATCCAATGGTTTAATTCTGTTCCTATACCTCATGATCTTGTGACATCTAACATCATCAACTGTTTTAATAGTCAAAAGGATCTTCATATCAAGTGTAAATTTGCAGAATGTGCCCCTGACATCTATATCCAAGTTAATAATAAATAAAACAGAAAGCATCTGTGTGTCATAATGTGTAGCATATAAACAGAAGAAAAATAAATTCAGATGCATATGCCAGATATAATGCCTGGAACTTCCTTTTTCATCATGACAAAATAAGTCAGAACATTTTTTATTCAGTGTTTCCTTATAACACAGGAATATTTCAAATATGCATCATTCTTAAGCTTTATGCGCAGAGCTTTTTATAACGAAAGCCTTCACTCTTTAGGTGGACGAGTGTTAACGTGGCGAGATTCTCTCACTTTCTCAAATTAATGTTAATTTGATACAAAAGTATGTTTCTTTTCATTTTTTTGAAAAAAATCATAGACATTATCAGCTGAGAATATTTTCAGAGGTTAAAATTAGCCGTGTAAGAGCTAGATGCCAGATGGATGGGAACATGAATGGACTGCCTGAGAAAGCATGCACTTGATTCACCAGCTGGTCATTTATCAAGCAGAGGCCAGTGGTAATGAGCATCTACGAAAGTGTGATGCAGGCCTAATTAACTCTTCAGGTGTTCGAGGGATGCTATGAATTGAGAGGAAAAAACTTATAGCTCTCATTCCAATCACAAATTCTTATATTTGATTGGATTAAGCTTCTCTTCAAGTAATCTTGCTTGAATTTATGAGGAATACGTTGATTTTTGATAGTCCTGTATTTTGAAGATGGGCAACTAAAGATGGTTTCTCTTTAAACTCAGTGATTAGTAACAAATTACAACAGTTTCATGTCAAACCATTGTAAACTTGTAAAATGTCATGAACTTTGTTACTGTGATGATTAAAGCCAACAGCTATCATTTTGTTTGTTCCTTTTCGCTTACATTTATTTCCTTGTTACTTTTTTTAGGTTTGCCTACATAATAGAATGTTAAACAAATCACATCAGACAAATCCCTTGCATGGTGATTAATGGACTAGTAATCCAGAGAGCCAGGCTAATAATTGAGAGATGTGACTTGAAACCCATCACACCAAATTAATGAATTCATTAAATCTGGAAGAAGTAGTCTCAGTAGTTGGTAGTCTGACCAGAAGCCATTAAAAAAAAAGAAACTCGTTCATGAATGACCTTTAGGCAAGGAAACCTGCTGATTCTTAGCCTGTCTGGCCATTTGTGACTCCAAAGTCATAACCAACTGACTTGAGCTATTCAGATGTAATAGATGATAATAAAGCACAGTGGTTAGCACTGCTACTTCACAGTGCCAGGAACCGGGTGACCTACAGACCAGTCTGTAGAGATTTACATAGTCATACTCTCAGAATTATACCAATGTTCCTGATTCCTCCATCACTGTCCCTGAATATGTTCTGTTTTATTGGCAGCTCTGATCACAAGAGATGGCAGTAAGGTTATATATATCAAGAAGTTGTCGCTATTTTGAGGCCTTGTCATTGATTCCACAGCTCATGAAGTTTCATGGCGTTAGTTCACACACGGACAAGGAAACTTTCTGCTGTTTACCATTTACCTCAGCTAATAAATTAACGTTCCTCTATAAATCAACATCACTTGGAATGAGTGCATGGAATGGTTGGGGGATTTCGATGTCCATGGCCAAAAGTGCTTGGTAACACTATAACTGATGAAGCAGGCCAAGTTCCAAAGGACAAGGTACCAGACTGGAATTGAGAACAAGCATGAAGGAAAATATCTCTTTGATCTTGTTCTTGTAAATCTCAGTGTTGCAGTCCACCTGTCCATGATGCTGTTGGAAAAAGTAACAATAGCACAGGCCAGGGAAGTGAAATACTATCTCCACAGCAATAAAACCATACATTGTGTTGTGTGGGACTGCCGCCATGCATAAATGGAATAGATCCAGAACAAATCTCGCAGTTCAACATTGAGAAACTGTGGACCATTAGCAGCGCCAAAATTGAATTTCATTACTGTTGGTAACCACATATCCCTCAGTTTATCATTGCCATCGAATTAGCTATCAGTCCACATTCAGTGCAGAGTACAAAAGAGCATATCAGAAACAACATCAAACCTACCTGAAAATAAGGTGTCAAACTGATGATACCACAATGCAGCCATGGTGTGGAGATGCCAGTGTTGGACCGGTATATGAACAATAACAAATCTCTCAACACCAAATTGAAGTTCAATAGGCTTATTTAGTATCACAAGCTTTTGGAGCATTGCTCCTTCAAGGAACAGCAATCTGAAAGCTCGTGATAATAGATAAACCTATTAGACTTTATCCTGGTGTTGTGAGACTTCTTAGCAATGTAAGCAATAAAAACAGTATGTGATGTTTGGAGATGTGAAAATTAAAAACCCAACGGATCAGATCAAAGCTCTGTAGGATTGCCATGTCCAATTCTGAATTGTTATTTGGCAATTAAATAACTAATAAGGAGTTGGAGGCTCCATGAGCATCTCCATATTCAGAGATGGTGGATCGAGAAAGTGAGTGCAAAAGACAAACCTGAAGTTATTTCAACCATCTTCAGTCTCTGAGTGGATGATCCAACTTCCTCTTTCTGAAGTTCCCACCATCACAGCAGCCAGTTTACAGCTAATTCAATTCCATGTGATATCAGAACATGGCTGAGCACAATATGGTACATAGCAAAGGTTATGAGCCGTGACATCTCTTATGGCGAGAGCACAGGCAGTAACCCAACAAAGGGGAAAACTGACCATATTTGCCCTGTGTACAAAAATCAAGACCTGCACGATGGAACCATTAACCAGCAAATTTATGAGAGATGTCATTGATAGTACTGAAAAATACCTCCTCAGTTTGGGATCTATCAGGATGGGTCAGTTCTCGGTGTCATAACTGCCTCCATCTAAATGGAGACAAGAAAAATTAATTCTAGAGATGATGCAAGAGTGTCTGTTTGCACCATCAAGCAGCATTTGATCATGGATGGCATCAAGGAACCCAAATAAAAATTGGACTCAATAGGAACTGGAGGAAGCTCTCCACTTCTTAGAGTGACACAAAAAGGAAAATAGCTTTGGTTGCTGGAGGGCAATTGTCTCAGCTCAAGAATATCACTGCAGGAGTTCCTTAGGGCAGAGTCATGGGTTCAAACACCTTCAGTTGTTTTACAAATGATCTTTCCTCCATCACTTGGTCAGATGTTTGCTGATGATTATACAGTGTTTAATTTCAATCTTCTTATAGACTAGAACAATCAGATTGGCAAGAGTGGTCAAGGAAATTTGTTTTGAGAACATTGTTGTGGAGTGATAAATTGTGGAACTAACGAGAAATAAAGTTATTTTAGATGCAGTATTGTGTAATGAGATAAAAGAGAAAATGTTACCATTTGTTTCATTGATTATAGTAAGGCAAATATAATAAACTGAGACAGGAAGAACTGAAGAACTTGTTAAGTCTCTTAACATGGCAAAACCCTGAGCATGATTATTTTTTAATGGGAACAAACTGTTTTAATAAAAGTTGAGAATGATCGAAACAATTTTTTGATAATAAAAGAGCGGGTCAGAAAGGGCTGTTTTTTCCACAGATTTAATCAATTTGTATAATGAAAATATTCATGGGGGGATTGAAGCGCTCTCATTATTTTTCTCGGTTATTTGTTCATTCATTGTTCCTGGATCTCCTTCAGCAACCCAGCAAGCCGCCTTCAAATGTATTTTACAAACTCTACAATCTCCATTACCTGGAAGATAATGACTTAGACTTTGCAGTCTCAGAGTCAAGAGACTGGATCTGTCCCAGAACATACATAATGGACCCCTCAGGAAGCCCCAAAGCAAGGACTTGGGAAATTGTCTGGGAGGTTTAAATTTCTGATGGATAATTCCCCTGCTTCCCAGAACTCTGCAGAAAAGTTTCCAATTCTGAGTCAGAATCAGTGACTTTGGATAGTTCCAACTTAATTACTGGATGCTTGGCCAGAAAATGTTAGACGGGGGGAAAAAAAAATTCTTCAAATGCTGTGTAAGTAAATAACGAAGCTTCAAATCACTCGCACTTCCCAATCCAACAACTCCTCTGACTCTCTCACACCTCTGGGCCAACCCAACCAGATTCCACCCCCCCAACCCAACTCCTCTCTGACCGATCTACCCACTCACCGGTGCTGCAACCTACTTCATACACTTCTCCAGTTCTCACACTTACCCCCTACTCATCCTATCCTACAGACCAACCTATTTGACACACCTGCAATCTTACACAGCTGCTGCTCTACCCCTTTATCTATGTTATACCCTTCACATACACAATAATTTTCTCTAAATAGCTGTTTACAAAGCAACTTTGGGACATTTAAACTGTTTATCAACTATATAGGGCAATTAGTTCTGTAAATAGTGGCCGTTGCTTCTGCACAGATTGCTTTTGTTGTTGTCTAGAAGGTTTGCTGCATTGGATCAGATGTGAAGGGATCCTCCGTTGGAAGATTGCTTTGAAAAGAAATCAACAGAAGGTAAATGTGCATTTTTTGTCAGATCAGATTTGGAAATAGGGTTTCCGATCCTGCTTGAAAGATTTTAGCCATTAGCCTTCCATCCTCACTGGGCTAAAATCGTGGAATATCTTTCCTAAACATCATTATGGGAGTACCTTCATCACATATGTAGCAGTTCAAGAAGGCACTTGATAAACCACCTTCTCAAAAGAAAGGCAATTAGGAAATGGTAATAAATGGTAGTTTTGCCAGTGGTGTTCACGTCCCATGCACACAAACAAAAAACTTCCTTCATTCAAGAAAATATATTTTGCAAAACTAAATTTATACACAGAGTTAATATTCCTCCCAGTTTTTCAAAAAGTGTACAAGTCAAACTTACATATTATAAATAAGAATGTCAACAGTCCTGTTTGATGATGCCAACTGCATTTTGACAGAACTGTCTTTGGTAAATTTTTAGCAATCTCTGCCCATCTATAAATTATATGTTATATAATTGTACTTGTCCACATACAGTTGAGAAAGAAAGGGTAACTCTTTATATACAGCATTAAAACATTGACAATTAAATTGATGTCAAAGTTCAAACACATATTCACTATTTTCTGTTTGATTGAAACCCTCCATCCTCCCCCATATGTTGCTTAATTTTGCGATCTTTCAAAAATACACAATGTTAACCGTGACACAATTAATATAATCTTTTGCACTGAAAGGTCAGTTCTTTCAGTTTTAAATCCAAAAACATGCACTTAACCGTTTTTTTTAATTAAAGCTTTGAAATTACCATTTTTTCAGATCTGGATTTGAAGAGCTGAAATATTAATGTGTAGAATCTTGGGGGACAACCAGCTTCATGGTGGAGAAACATTTTAAATCATGCAGTGATTTAAAAAGTCCATCGAGTTTCCATAATTTTGAACCAAACGAGAAAAACGCTGGAAAATCTCAGGAGGTCTGGCAGCATCTGTAAGGAGAGAAAAGAGCTGAACTTTGGAGTCCAGATGACCCTTTGTGAAAGCTGACAAGCTTTTTATCCATAATTTTAAGCTGGATTACTCAATCAGATTTTGATTTTAAGAACCTTTTTTTCAAAAAATGCATTTAGCAAAGGGTTTCCATTTAGAACATAAGAACTAGGAGTAGGAATTGGTTATCTGGTCCCTCGAACTTGCCCCATCATTCTATAAGATCATGGCTGATCTTTTCATGGACTCAGCTCCACGTACCCGCTTGCTCACCATGGCTCTTAATTCCTTTACTGTTCAACGATGTAGCTATCCTTGCCTTAAAAACGTTCACTGAGGTAGCCTCAACTGATTCACTGGGCTTAAAATTTAGTTGGAGTACCAGATAAAATGGTCAATATTAAATTTTGAGCATTTTATTTCACAGTGGCAGAATTGCACTTATTGGGCATCTGCAATCACCTTCATTTCTCCCCTGCTACACCCACTTCCCTCCCCATTAATGTCATACCCTTGTGCTAGGACAGAGCTCATTGTTTGGCACAGCCCAGTGTTTGATATTGATAGCATTAGAAAGCACAAATTGAGAAAACTTCAGTCTCCGGTTGATGATAAGTTTAAAATCAGGATCTACCTGGTGGGATGAAGACAGTCCCTTGAACCCTGTCCTCTCTGGTTGGGATCCTGCTCAACTCTTCTTCAGAAACCAGTGTTGGTTTGAGAGCTGGTCACCTTTGCGATGCTCAACATTCAAATAGGATGCAGGGTTATAAATACATGGACCATTTAATGGCTGTAATTATAATCTTTATTGCTCTGAGAATGATTGACACTTCGCTGAAACCCTTTAAGAGTTCCAGTTGTTCATGAATGACAGCAATTACTGTGTTTTCAGCATAAAATTCCCATGATGCCTTATGGATGCCTCATTTGCCTGCAGAAGTCTATATCAGAGCAATTTAATTCTTTCTGGTATTGTAAGGTGAAGAGTAATGGGTTCCATGTAGGTTAATTACCTGGGATGGAGTACAGAGCACCAGCCTGTAAAATATGCACTGACATTCACTGCTCTCCAAGAGCAAACTGGTTGCCAAGTTCGAGTTGAACAGACTGACTTTTAGAAGTATCCTCTCTGGTTCTGTTTTTGTATTTCACCGTCTCAACGGTCTTTTCCGTTTTCTTATCCTTTCCGGTTTCGATGTGCTTTGTAGAAGTTGTCAGGATTGAAATGGTCCATCATTGTAAATCTCTGGTTCTTGTGATTAGGATCTTCGCACATTACCCCATCTGGTTGTAGGAAGTCAATAAATATCAGATGGCTTTGATTCTGGGATTTCTCTGACAACAATGACAGGTGTTGGTGCTCGAATTATCTTGATCCAGGGCCTGATTATCATGTCTCTTGATTCAAGATATTCTCCACTATTGTCACCTTGATCTTTGATTCTTCTCATTGTTTTCTCTCTCATCACCGATTTGCAAGGCATGTATTCTCGAGCCACTATAATCACCTTCCAGGTGGCTCTGGCCTGCTCCTAATCCCTTCTCCATCAACATATCCTCCTGAATGGGTGTTTGGCCTCAGTTAAGTTCTGAGTCAAGTTTTATGAGCCAATCCAGCACTTATGTCAAACTCTTGGCATTCTTGGAGTTTAATGTGGAAAAGTGTGAGGTAATGCACTATGGCAGAAATAATAAATGTGTAGAGTATAGGGCAAATGGTAGGATTCTTAGTAGTCTAGATGAACAGAGGGATCTTGGTGTGTATGTGCATAGATCCCTGAAAGGAGGCAGTCAGGTGGAGAAGGTTGTTAGGAAGGCATATGGAGTCTTGGCTTTTATTGGTAGAGGGATTGAATTTCGGAGCCGCAACGTCATGTTGCAACTGTACAAAACTCTAGTGCGGCCGCACTTGGAGTATTGTGTGCAGTTCTGGTCCCCACATTATAAGAAAGATGTGGAGGCATTGGAGAGGGTACAGAGGAGGTTTACCAGGATGTTGCCTGGTATGGAGGGCAGGTCTTATGAGGAGAGGCTGAGGGATTTGAGGTTGTTTTCGTTAGAAAGGAGGAGGCTAAGAGGGGACCTGATCGAAACATATAAGATGATTAGAGGTTTAGATAGGGTGGACAGTGATAGCCTTTTTCCTAGGATGGAGAAAGCTAGCACGAGGGGACACAGCTTTAAATTAAGGGGTGATAGTTATAGGACGGATATCAGAGGTAGGTTCTTTACCCAAAGGGTGGTTCGGGAGTGGAATGCCCTGCCTGCAGCAGTTGTAGATGCGCCAAGTTTGGTGGCGTTTAAGAGGTTAGTTGATAAGTATATGGAAGAGAAGGGAATGGTTTAGTTTGGAGGGGCATTGCTTTTTATATTGGTCGGCGCAACATCGAAGGCCGAAGGGCCTGTTCTGTGCTGTAATGTTCTATGTTCTTCATCCTGACTGACCCACTCCTATTGGGGATTCTGACACTCGTGCACTCTTTCTCCTTCCCTTTTTTGACCACTGTGGTTGGTTTCAGTGCGAGCTACTGCGATTGACGTGAGGTTGACGGTGATGGTATTGGCAGGCATGGATGAGTCTAGAGCCTGGGTGAGGGCCTCAGTCAGCACCCCAGCTCTGGCCAGACCAGTGGAAGGCGCTCCTTTGGTCACTTTGGTTTTGTATTTCTTCTTCTTGTCTTTATTTGGGAAAGAAATCATCAAAGCTCTTGTCGTCCCACAGGATCATGTTGGGACGGGGTCGGAGTTCAGCTGAAGTAATAATTACTCACAGTCATGTGAGCTTGGTGACTCGGAGATGGATCAGGAAGGCCAAGGAGATGGTGAGAGATGTTAAGAGCAGGCTGGCTAGGGGCATGGAAACCAGGGATAGCACTGGCAATACTTGGTCTACATCTTTTTGCTGCCTAAGTTGTTGGAATTGCCATTCGGAAATCTCACTGAGAGGTTTAAAGTTCAACTGTGTTGCCAGTGCACACAATGATCCAAACCCCAAATTTTAATTGGGGATTGAGTAAAACGTGACTCTAATTGAATACCATACTCAAAAGGAACTTGACCAATCGGAATCCAATGTTGCTCCACATTGCCTACTGATAGCTACCATAGAATCCTACAGTGCAGAAAGAGGCCCTTTGGCCTATCGATTCTGCACTGACCACAATCCAACCCAGGCCCAACCCCCATATCCCTCCACATTTACCCTTTAATCCCTTTAACCTATCCATCCTAGGACATTAAGAGGCAATTTTAGCATCGCCTCTACTGTGATTGGTGCCCCCACAGCAACCAGCCAGCAAAAGCTACCCCTATTGGTGGGGCCGTGTGCCGAGGAATGGTGTTTTTCATTGTCAGCTAGTTTTCTACTCTGCCGCATCTCGCAAAAAATATCTGGCATTGATAGGTGAATATTTCTTTCACCTGTAAGTCACGAAGCCAAGTTTATCCTGAGTTATTACATCAATTTTCTAACTATTGGATTCAAATCAAGGAAATGTGGTCGTAAATCTATCTGTAGAAGACAACATTGCAAACTAAAATCCTGTAAGGTTGGCCTTTGACTGACCTTGACACTGTGCAACATTTATTCTTAAATCCTTTCACGTGGCAACCTAAATATATTTAATGAGCACCAATAAATGTTATTTTAAAAAGTCTCAATGAATTAATAACTTAAACAACAAAAAAATCTATGTTTAGCTTCATTACGCAGCATTATGATTCAGTGTAAAAATATGCTGATATGAAAAAGGAAGATAAATGTATAAATTAATCTTTTAATTCAAGAACATTAACTGAAAAGGGCGAGACAGTGGTGCAGTGGTAATTTCACTAGACTAGTAACATAGGCTGGAATTTTACTGCTCCGCCCGTCACGGGAATTGGAAAGGGTGAGGGGTAGACCATGGAAAGGTCTGTTGATCTCGAGTGGGACTTTCTGGTTTAGGGACAAGCGAGGCTGTAAAATCCCACCCGTGGAGTTTGAGGCTAATATGCAGAGGACATGGCTTTAAATCCCATTGTGGAAGCTTCTGGAATTTGAATTCAATTAATTTGGAACTCAAAATTAGTGTGAGTCATGGCAATCCTGAAACAATCATTTTTTTTTTGTCATTTGAAAACCCATCTGTTTCACTCGTGCCCTTCACAGAAGGAAATTTTCCATCCTCATCTGGTCTGGCTGTGACTTACAGCGCACACTGACTGACAGCGTCCGAGATGGCCTCACAGATCACTTCATTTTCCAGGATGATTCGGGATGGAATAAATGTGAATGGCAATAAATAATTGATGCCTACATCACTGAAAGAACAAATCAAAAATACAGTTCTTTGTCAGGTGGTAGATTTGTGTCATTTTCCAAATTATGGGATGATTGTAAAAATAAAAAAATCAAGGTTATGGAGTGAAAAAGGACCTTGTATTTAGATCCATAGAGTCCATAAAATCACTGCAATGCAGAAGGAGACCTTTTGGCCCATCAAGCCTGCACCACCAGACTCTATCATCATAACCCCATACGTTTACCCGAGCTAGTCCCCCTAAGACTAAGGAGCAATTTAGCATCGCCAATTCACTAACCTGCACATCTTTGGACTGTGGGGGGAAACTGGAGCACCCGGAGGGAACTCGCGCAGATACTGGGAGAATGTGCAAATTCCAACAACTGTCTGTTATACTTGTAGTGCTTTTAATTAGGTGTGATTGTCATGGAGCCAAACTTGCCAGCTAGTTTACAAACAACAGATATTGATGAACAGCAGATACAAAAATTAAAAAAAAATGCTGCTGAAGTTATTGCTTGAAGAAGGAATATTAACTTGGGTGTTCCTTACTATTTGAATGGTGCGACATGTTGAAAAAGATTTTCCAGCTACACTCGCCCCCAAGACTGGAAACTCTCGTCTGAGATCGACTGACCTCTGCATGGTTCGTGTCTCGCTGGCTCTGATTCTCGAGGCAAGCTGGACAGGAAAATTCTGTCCAGTGAATTTTTTAATGATTTATCACAGCTGTTTTCTTTTTCAACATGTTGCATCATTCAAAGAGTAAGGAACACCCCAGTTAATACTCCATTTGAACTATTATCGAGAACCTTCCAATAACGTATTCAATGAATTTGTGTTGGCTGCAAATGCATACAAGGCGGATGAGAACATAGAATATAGTGTGAAGTTTCATTGATAATCAAGGGCAGAATTTTTATACGGGTTCTCCCAGTCTCCAACTATAACCTTGACGGACAATTGGAAATGCCCTGGAGAAGCTCTGTAATCTTCACCCGGCTTCATTGAGTTTACCACTGGGTCTTCTGCCAAAGTGCAGGGAAATCAAAAGAATTTCTGTTGAAATTCTACCTCTTTATAGCTTTACATAATTTTTTGTGTTGTTAAGAGCTAAGCTGAAAGCTGGAGCGAAATCCTGTGAATTTTAATTAGGTGATTTGACATTGATATAAACAGGCTAAATGTAACTTGTCATCAAAAAAATCTATTGCAATCAGCTGCTCATAACAATTAAGAGAACAGATTGTGTTCATACCTAATTCATCTTTATATCAATGATGATCTCTTCCATTTGACAGTTTTTAATGATCTTCCAGCTTATATATTTTCAAAACTGGAATGACATTCGCTCACTGCCTCACTGAAGCTGGGTGTCCTCGCATTATAAACCCCTTTAAATCTACCCTGCCACAGTTCTCCGTGGTTTTGAAATTCATGCAGTTGAAGTCAATGGAAATAACAACAAAGATGTTTGTTTTTCTCTTTCACGTTTACAAACTAAATTCTGATATTTTAGACCGTAAAATGGGTCAGGTATATTTAGTAACTGCTCAAGTCGCGTTTTTGGTTTGAAAAGAAGAATAAAATGGCCAAGTTGGGAATGGATGTGAAAACATTTTCTGTCCGACCAATGCCTTTGTTTTAAATAAACTGAACCAGATATTTAGTTAGCCTTGAATAGATCACAGAGAATTGCTATAAAAGTCTTTTCTCTTTGCTGTGTAAGTGCCAAGAAATAATAGATTGCTCCAGAAACAATCCTGCATGCCTGGACCTTGATCTGAATGTAAGTTAATTCTGATTCTGCAAGATCTCTGTCCCCATACCTTTGACAAGCACGTCTCAACTTCACTGGCTAAACACATCTTAGCGAGGTGCTCACTGAATAGCAGCAAAATGAACTCCCTCTGCTGGATATCTGCATGATTAGATGTTTTGAGCACTGCAGCGTTGATTATTGATATCTTTCAACCTGTGATGATTTACTCTATGTTCCCAAAACCACTGAATCACCGGGTTTCTTAGAACTGAAATAGTATGTAGGAACAGACCCAGTTATTATCTCCTAATATATTAACAGTCTTGGTGAGGCTTCTTGCAAGTGTCACATTCCTTCTGAGAACGCTTTCCCCATGACAATTTGTTGACAGCACTCCAATGGTTTAAAACAACAAATCCTCTGATTCATCACAAACAAGACTTTGCATTGTTAATGCTACACATGCAACAGGGATGGATTCATTTTACCTGAATAGATTTGAGTTCCTTTCAGGTGCAAGGGTAACTGAGAGTTGCAGAACAGCGGGAACTCACTGCAAGAATACCTCAGTTGGATCTGATCTCATTTGCACCCTGATTGTGCCAGTGTGAGCTGATGCCAATAACTCTGCATCACATGTTTGGCAACATTTTGAAGATGAAATCATTGCTAAATAGTACAAGCTGCTGGGGTGTTATTGCTGAAAGAGACTCGCGTTTGTGTTGTATGCCACATAAAAATGCATATTTTTATTTGGGAAAAATCAATGCCTGAGTGCATCTCTTAAATGGCACAAATTATTATTCTGGGTATTGATGATATAAATATGTTGTGTGCAGAGCAGGTGGCTAACTAGAATCAGAGGCCCTATCCAAATTTTGGATTAACTTGTGATTGCCTAGACTTTCTGATGGGAATGGATTTTGAAAGATAGGTGAGCTATTTCAGTAATCGACATTGATTTAGCAGTATATGTGACCATGGCCTATGATTACTGATGCATTGCCCTCTTGATGTGGCTCCACCTTTAAAAACCTAAGTGACCAGCACTGCTACAGGTGCATTGCTCTCGAAAGCATCTTTCAAAGCTGATCTTTTGGTGCAATTCATGAGATTTCATGGGTAATTTTCATCTTCACTACCGGAATGGTGAGTCAAGACGATGAATCAGCTGTCCTTTAAAGTGAAATGAAAAAATTAACAAATTATATAAGGGCAGAGCAACTCGTGTCTTGTAACCTCCCCAAAGCGATGGATAGAAAACCATTTTTTTGGATATCATTTTGTGTTGATTTTTTGTGTTGCATTTTTTGTTTGCTTTTTTTTGGGAATGAAATTTGAGTTGGACAGAAGTATAAAGCTGGTGGTGTTCTATCTATTGCCAGTTGTGTGTCCCATGCAGTATTTGGTTTTATTTTACAATGGGACTGAATATCGGGTGGGCTGTGACAGCACAGGTTTTCTGATCCCTTCCTCAACCAGATTAATTTCACTCCAATGTTTCAGTTGTGTTTCTTTATGTCTCTATATTGAATTTTAGTTTTTGCTCTTTCACCATTGAAGAAATTTTGCCTCAAACAGACAACAAAACACAATCGATAGCATAGGCATTTCTTTGCAAGCCTCTTGCCTTTAGAGGATAGTCAGCAGTTGTGTATACCTTTTTGACAACTTTATTCACTTATCCTGCTACCTTCAACAATGCACTCCAAAGTACCCATGTTGTTCTGCACTTCTCAAGAATCCCCCATTCCCCGGGTGGGATTTTCCACACCCCCATGATATGTTTCATGGTGGCTGAGATGACCTGCCATTGGATGGTGTGGGAAATTCTGATCCTGTTGCTGTTAGAGGTTTTATGTTATATGCTCCATCTCTCCCTCCCTCCCCCACATACACCAAAAAACCTGCTAAGGGGATTCAGTGTCATGATCTACATTAAAATCTAAATCAATGTTTTATGTCCCATGAACAGCAAGGAACCCAATATTAAGTCCTGTTAATGAAAAATAGTCCTTTGGTCACAAAAACACCCATCGACAATAACATGTTGCCTCTTGTTGAGTCAATTTTAGATCCAAATTGCCACTTTTCTTAGCTAACACGAGCTTTTAAATCTTCTTACAGCAAGCTGTAAGGGGCTTTATCAAAGCCTTGCGAAAATCTATGTAGATTACATCAGATGCTCTCCCTTCATCCACACTCTTTATCTTCTCATGAAGAGATTGAGTCAAGTTGGTCAGGCATCGTTTTCCTTCAACCACACCATGTTGATTGAGCTTGATTAAAATGTGTATTTCTGAACAATTGACCAACTTTTGAAACAGCACTGCTATTTACAGTTTGCTGGCAAGGGTGACCCTCAAATCTAGACATTTCTTTGCCATCACTTCCCTCAGCATGACCTGCCAGAGCAGTGTCAGTCAGGAACTGTGAGGAACTGTGCTTACACATTTATATCCCTGTCTGAGACATTCCGATCCCCACAATCAGACTGGCATAGACACAAATAAATACTTCTAATGCTCTTTGAAGTAAGTTCTCCACATTGACAAACTCAAATGTAAGTTGCCAGCCATTTTTGATGGATTTGTATTTAGATAAAGTCTGGCATTCATATCGGTTACATGTCTGAGTTCTTTTTATTATGCTTCATACTCAGATGAGAATTTGTAGCTTCCCTTCATTCTAGGATATAATTTCTAACTTGTTTTTATTTAAACATTGTGCAGTAGTTTTCTCAAATAACCAAAATATTTTCCACATTCATAATTTGGAATGGTCTAATTTTGACGTGGTTTGGAATGTTATGCAAGTCTGATTAATTTCATGTGGATCCCCTGACATAAAGATCTATCATCTAAAAATATTATACCACTCACTCTTCCCATCATCAAGAGGTACTAGATCCTCTTTTGCACAACTTCCAGGTTGGAGAAAACATATTCCTGCTGTTGATATTCTTATTTTTTTCTCCATCCATGCTGATTTGGTTTGGGAGACTGTCCTCTTCCACTCATCCTTGGGAAAGGTCACTTCACTGCAGTCTCTTATCTCATAGTATGATCTTCAAATAAGAATGGAAAAACTGGGGAGCAACCCTCGCATGTCTTCCTTGTGTTCCTGTCATGTTGGAGCCTGAGGATTTCATGTCCAGTTGAGTCTTTGTCAAATGTAGAGATTTCTTTGAATAGAAATTCCTCATTGACCAGATTAGATAAATCTGTCCTGTTTTTTAAAAAAAAACAGCAAAGCCTGCTGCAGATCCCAATGTGTCCAACCTGATTAAGGGTTTTGGCCAGTTTAAAAATTCCACCCATTATACATGAGCATGATATAAAGATAAATTTGTTCATGATACTTCTCAGCTACTGAATGTTAAAATCTTTCCTTGCTATAACTTGGTCAAATCTCCTGTTGTGTCTGTCAAATAATTGAGAAGGGAAGTCCCAAAATGAGGCAATCATGACACAGTTATGAATGTTGTATATGTCTTAAGCGATGACCATTCACTTAGACTTTCAGAAGGACATTGCTCCATTCCAACATATTGCATGAGACTACAAAATGCATTCAAATAAAGAACAGTAAAGCACAGGAACATGCCCTTTGGCCCACCAAGTGTGTGCCAACACAGATGCCTCTGTAATCTAATATTTTCTTGCCTCTGCATGGTCCATATCCCTCTCTTCCCTGTCTATTTATTATCTATCCTGATGCTTCTTGAATGTTGTTAGAGATCTGTTTCCTCTGGCAGCACTTCCAGGTACTCACCATCCTCAGTGTGAAAAACTTTTGCCTCTGACATCTCTTTTTAACTTTTCCCATCTCATGTTCAACTTATGCATTTGAGCAATTGACCCTTTGACCCTGGAAAGAAAGAGAGTATCCACTCTTTCCAAGTCTGTCATAATCTTGTAAATCTCTATCAGGTTCCCCTCATCCTCTAATGCTCTAATGAAAAGAATCTAAGTTTGTTCAATCTTTTTTCATAGTCTGTATCCTCCAAAGCAGGCAACATCCTGTAAACCTCTTCTGCATTCTTTCCAATGCATCAATATCCTCTGGTAGTGTGGCGACCAGAACTGTACACAATACTTCGAATGCGGCCGAACTAAAGTTTTATACAGCCTAATGGAACTATTGCAACCAAATTAGCTCAGCATTAGAAAGAAACAAAACTTCAGTGAGGTATTTTCTCCATTTATTCTTTGTTGATGAAATGCTAGTCCAATTGAAAGGTGTGTGGCTACATAATGTCAAAAAAGGTCCATTGACATCTAGGGACACACACCTGTGTTATTGAAGCAGAATAGGATCGGAAATAAGGAAAAATGATTCACAATATGCTTGTCACAAATTGACATGTTCATTGCAACCATTTAGGGGGATGCTATACTACCATTTATCTGAATGCACTTCCAGTATCCCACAAGCAAATAAAAATAAATTAAAATGCTCAATGCCAAACATGTTTTTCAGTGATTCTTCTCGAATCTTGACAACCAAGACAGTCAAATTTAATTTTCTATTGCAGCAAAGTACATTCATTCTCACAAAATTTGTGACCAAAGGCAAGTCATTAAATTGATTCTTTGCAGGAGCTTAAATATTTAGCACCAAAGTTATTCTGTGTTGCCTTAGGATTTAGCTTTCTTTCTGCCAAAACAAAAAGAAAAGAAATCTATCTGAGAGAACAGAAAGCCACTTGCCCAGGAGTCAGTCCCCCCTATCACAGTAACAATCTGTAGCAGGAACACTATGAAAAAAATGTATGATCGTAAGAGCCAAGACCATTACTGCATCTGTGAACATGTTGTGCATATTATATGCCAGAATGAAATATTCCTTTTATCAAAAGTGACTTAATTTGTTGAAAGTATTTAGGAGAGCAAACAGAGAGAGCAACAAGGAGATATTTGCAATTGCAAAAGTCTCTCGCTTCATCTGCTACTCAAGGGGTTGCATGGCAGAAGAATATAACTCCGTGTAAACTGAATAAACCAACAGATGCTGACCACCAGCTCCGAGAATGCTGGCTCAAGTCCAGAACGATTGAGAACTTAAAAATATCTCTGGCTATTGGCACAAGAATATGTGACGATGAGGTGTTTATTTAACTGGGACAGGTAGCGCATAAAGCTAGCGTTTGATGATGTTTTTTACTGCAGGAGAATAAATTCAAGTGCATAAAAGTACAACTTGCAGTGCCAATGAGTTTAGCAATTACTAAAGGAGGGTTGAAAGAACAGGAGAGATTGAACTTTTGACACTTGATATATACGTTCCAGCATTTAGCATTCTTGTGTAATTTTCAAAGTAAGTTGTGCACAATTCAATAGATCAAAGTAAATGCTGTAAAACTATTCCTCACTTTCAAAGACAAAAACACATCTTATGTGTCTCAAACATCCACTATCTTCACCAATTGTCATTTCCAGTCTATTTTTCTTCAGTAAAATTGTTAAAAAGTTTTATTTTGTGAATTGCAATACCCTCATAAATAAAAACAGTTAATGTCTGTTATTGTGTTGTAAATTACAAGAAAGTCCTAAGCTAAATATCTTGGAAGACAAAGGAGGCAGCGAAGTGGGCCAGGAGACTAAAACGGAGGTTGTTTATTGGATTCTGTGTTGAATGTCAAGGCCTCCACATGTCTCCAGCCATCAGATTTCCAGCACCATCAACTCCACATCACAAATCGGCCTAGAGCTGTGTAATTTATTTAAATAAGAATTCGAATCTGATTCGCGGACCTGCTCGCCTCTCTACTGAAGCCTGGTTTACAATAGCTTCCCATTTCTGGGGAGCTGGCGGCCCAATCCTGCTGGAGTGAACGTGGACCATCAAGGCACCCCAAGAGGTCAGGAGTGAAGGGGGGGATGACCTCCAAGCTTTGGCAGCTTGGCAGTGCCAGCCTGGGGCCCTGGCACTATTCAAGGAACAAAGTGGCAATGCCCAAGGGATACCTTGGCACTGTCCACTATATGCTGGCCAGCGATCAGCAGGCTGGCAGTGCGGGCTATTGCGCATGCCCCAATCTCCGCTCAGCACTACGCTGTCAGCCTCATCAGCAGGAATAGACCTCACCCTTGACTTTTCACGTGATTCGCACTCTGCAGTGCACAGAGTGTGGGAGATGCATTTTGAAATTCCCACTGGGGAGAAAAAAACAGTGGGATTTACTCCAGTATTTATGCAAATTTGAGACGTAGAATTTTTGGGGGAGATTTCCATCCAAAATATTTACTGTGATTCTCAAAAAACCGATCAATAGCATTGACTTGTATTTACTTAGCACCTTTATTGTAGAAAACATTCGAGTCAGATGTTGTCAGTTCAAGTTGCATTCTAAAGACTGAAGCATTTTATTAAGTTGTTTTGCAGGCATTTTCTGAGGAACTATAATATTCCTGCACGTTCATAAGTAATACAGATACTTAAGTTCTAATGATTAACATGAAGAAAATCGTTCCCAGAGATTGACATTTTTCCCATAATCAGAAGGATAGTAACAGATCTTCAACCATCCTGTAATGATCCAAATTTAAACATCAGATTCGTATTTTGAGATCATGTGAGTTTTTGTGAAAAATGTGGAGAAGTTTCATCCTTGACCTGGGGATTTGAACCATGTGGCATGATTTGTTGAGCCATTTCTGTTATTTCCTCCAAATCTTCCCCAATTTTTACAACTATTCTCAGACCGCTCTGCAGGCCAAAGAAGTGCAACTTGTCTTGAAATAGGTGGACTTTAAGTAATGTTGTAGCCTCGCACAAACTTGAGGCTCCTGCAGCCACTCAACAATATATTCAGCACTGGCCTGCATACCACACTCATTGCAATTCACAGAAAATTAAAGTTGTCTAATTTCAGCCCCCCATTATGTTTTGGATGCAGTTGTCTTTTCTCTGGCTGAGGAGTGGAGAGAAAGATATGGGTATTTTGTGTTTGGGTAAGAAGATTGAGTGACAAAGGAGAGAAAGTATGGGGTCCAGGAGGAGAAGTAACACAAGGATGTATGAGCTAAGAGATCCGGCAATCATAGACGTCAGGCTGTTGGCATTATGAAGAAAAGTGTTATCTACCTTAAATATCTAGTGGGGAAAGTAAAAAATATAATTAAAGCAAAGTTTGAGCATAGCAGATGGACATGACAGATGCATCATAAAAATAGAATTACAGGAACTGTTATGAACAAATATATGCAGAATTTGGAGTATATTAAAATATTGATTTAAGTAGAATATTTTACTTACATTAGATTACTGTTGCAAATTCATTCAGAAATGAAGAAATTTTCTCCAATATTATACGTCTGTCTTATTTGTGTCTAAAATACTGTCACCCTAAAGTGATGGGACAGGTTTTTGATACTTTTGATGGGAGGCTCTTGTTATTTGGTTCTCACTTGCAGAAAACATTTGAAAGAAAAATTATTATCTTCATGCCAAACATATTTTGCCCCTCCAGTCATGGAGAAAACACAATAAAGTGGAAGACAAAATATATATTTTCAAAGGGGTCTTTGAAATTGAAAGAAATAACTGTCGGTTTAAAGAGAAACTCAACTTGTGTTTGACTTGCTTTAGGCCATGTAATGCAGGTCAGATAAGTGTAGATTTTTCTACTTGTAATTTTTGCTTTCCTGAGAGAATGTCTACTTTCTGCTTTTGACAGTGTATTCATCTACATTCATCTACTTTCCTCTCTGGCAATATTAGTCTACCATCAATTATCTGTGCGGCTAAGCAAAGCAATTGCTTTAGCCATACCCAGCTGACTCTCGTGTCTGAGAGAGTTGGTAATAACTTTGTGCCTTAAAAAGGAATCGTTGAATAGAATGCAGAAACATTTCGGGTATCTGCACAAGTGTGACCCGAGGGTCCAGTAATGTTCTATTCCTGAAGCTCACTGCTCCAGCACACATTAATAAAACTCCTTCGTTTGGTTTTTAAAGCACTGCCCAAACCCCCTCAATTCTGTTTCTTGTGTGCGATGCCACAGTGGATAACAACACACACTTGGACTATTTTTGCATTTGTCTGATTGTACAAAGCACACAATTTCAACGGAGACACCTCTCAAGCATCTCTCAACTTTCACAAATGGTTTTGCATGTTTTAAAACACTTTCCAAAGACTAAGTTGCCCCTACTAATTTAAAAACTTGAAAACATGTTAACAACAGGTTCCTAATTAAACCAGTCTAAAGCAATGCATGACCTGCATCAAAAATAAAGTAAAAAGTTTATTTATTAGTCACAAGTAAGGAGATTATATTAACACCACAAGGAGGTTACTGTGAAATTCCCTAGTCGCAACACTCTGATGCCTGTTCAGGTCTATGCACCTGATCCACACGGCTTTCAGTCTGTGGGAGGAAACTGGAGCACCCAAGGAAACCCACGCACATTTGGGGAGAACGTGCAAATTTCGCACAGACAATGACCCAAACCAGGAATCAAATCCGGATCCCTGGCGCTGTGAGGCAGCAGTGCTAACCACTGTGCCATCGTGCACTCCAAGCTATCAATGAGAAAAAATGTCAATGATTTTGGACAAAATGGATGAGGGAAATTTCTTTTTAGCTACCACATCAATTTATCCAAATGGAATTTTGTAATAAGTTCATAAGACATAGGAGCAGAATTTGGCCATTCAGCCTATCGAGTCTGCTCTACCATTTGATCATTATCATTTTCCTGCCGCTTTCCCAATTAAAGATCTGTCTAATTCCTCAAAATTACTCACTATTCCACATCCACCGCACTTTGGGTAGCGAATTCCAGATTCACAACCCTTTAGGAGAAGTAGTTTCTCCTCAACTCTGTTTTAAATTTACTACCTCTCATCCTAGAATGCCCCACAAGAGGAAGCATCTACTCCATGTCTACTTTATCCATTTCTTTTATCATCTTGTATATCTCAATTTGATCTCCCCTCAGTCTTCTAAATTCCAGAGTGTATAGCCTAAACCATTCAGTCTCTCTTCATATGATAAAATCCTCATCTCTAAATCAATCTAGTGATTGAAGCAATGTTAGCTAACCAGATATGTTAGTATTGCAGAAAATGTTTCCTCTAAGCAAGTAATAACATCCTTCTACATTAAGTTACAATAATTTGAGCAGAAGGATAAAAAAAAATCAGGGGAAATGCCCGAGAACCACAAAGAGGACCTCATGAGGTTTTGCACATCTGCTCTGAAGAAAAATCTTTACATAAAATGCTGACAGAAAGAAATCATATTAATATAACATGGTTCAAGATCTGCTAAGGACATAAGACATGGTAACTGTAGTAGATCCTTTGAGCCTGCAGTGCCATTCAATAAGATTTTAACTGCATTTTTATCACAACTCCCCATTCTAATACTTCCCTTTATTTCACTGAGTACTCAAAATTATTAACTTTTGTCTTAAACATATTCAATGACTGAATATCTCGATGTCAGAAATTGCAAAGATTCGTCATCCTTTAATTGAAGAAATTTCTCTTCATCTCAATCCTAATTGGCTCTCCTCTTATTCTGAGACTGTGACCCATGTTCTAGATTCCCCAGCCAAGGGAAATGTTTTTTCAGCATCTGCTCTGTCAAGCCCTTTAAATATTTGATGTTTCAACGAGATCCCCTCTCATTCTTTGAAATATATTCCAGCAAATAAAGGTCTGGCCTAGTCAATCTCTCCTCATACAATAATCTCCTCATCCCAGGAGACAGCCCAATAAAATTTTACTGCAATTCTCTTCAGAGCAAGTGTGCCTTTCCTTAGGTAAAGAGACCAAAACTTCCCACAGTATTTTAGTGCGGCCTCACCAGTGTCCTGTGTAATTGTAGTAAGGCTTCACCAATGCACTTTGCAACAAAAGCAATCATACTATTTGCCTTCTTAATTGCTTGCTACACCAATGTGTTAACTTTCTGCAGTTGATTGATGCACATAATTCTCACCTGTCAGCAATCAACCAATATTCTGCTTTTTATCTTGTTCTGATTGAAGTGAATAACTTCACATCTTGGCACATTGTATTCCATCTGCCATGTTCTTACTCACTCATCCAGCCTGTCTGTATCCCTCTGCAGCCTTTTTGCATCCTCCCCACTATTTACTTCCCCAGCTAAAATTCTGTTATCAGCAAGCTTGCACTCAGCCTTTCCATATTTAAGTAATTAACATTGACTGAGAAGTACAGATCCTTGTGGCACCCCTACTCGATTTAACTTGCCAAATTGAAAAATGTCCTATTATTCCAAGTCTGTTTTTTGGTTCATTTGCATATCCTCATTCCATGATAAGTATTGCCTCCAATCCCATGACTCATCATTTTGCATCATAACCTTTTATGTGACACCTTATCACATGTTGGTTGAAAATCAAAATGCACTTCATACAATGATTTCCCTTATTTGTCTTAAGAGTTACATTCTCAAAACTCTCTTCAAGAAAATGTCAACCACGATTTCCTTTGTGTCAGTCAATGTTGACTCTGCTTAACCATATTCTGAGATTCTAAGTGCCCACTTATTACATCCCTAATAATAGATTTGAGTATTTTGTCTGCTACTAATATTAGCTAATTGGCTTTGAGTTCATCATGTTCTATTTTCTACCCTTCTGAAATAGCAAAGTTATGTTTGCTACCATCTAATACCTGGGAGCTGTTCCAGGATCAAAATAATTCAAAACTAATGCAGCTACCTCTTCTAAAAACTTAGAATGCAAGTCATCAGGTCCAGAGAATTTATTACTAATAATCTCATTCATTTCTCCATCCTTCTCCTTTATTTGCACTGGTGTATTTCAGTCACCCATTATGGCTAGACCCTAGCTCACTATTAATTCCAAAATGTTTTTTGTGTCTTCCACCATATGGTCAAGTACAATGGCATAAAATCCAGCCTATTGTGTGTGACATCTCAGTTTCAATATGGAAGTGCTCAGTTTAACCTACCACTTCTTGTGAAGCAGATCTGGAATCTTGGATTGGGCTAAACACAGTGAGAAGTCTCACAACACCAGGTTAAGTATGACTGTGATGATGAACATCTTTACATTGGGATCCTTAGAAGCTGAAAGGCGGGGTGGGGTGGGTTGGTGGTGCGGAACAGCTGCATCATCACAAGTTCATCATCTGTTATAGAATATAAAACATTACACTGCAGTACAGGCCCTTCAGCCCTCGATGTTGCGCTGACCTGTGAAACTAATCTAAAGCCCATCTATTCCAATATCATCCGTGTTTATCCAATGCTCATTTTAAATGCCCTTAATGTTGGCAAGTCCACGACTGCTGCAGGCAGGGCATTCCATGCTCTGGCCACTCTCTGAATAAAGAACCTACCTCTAACATCTGTCTGATATCAATTTAAAGTTATGTCCCCTCGTGCTGACCATCACCATCCAAGGAAAAAGGCTCTCTCACTCCATTCTATCTCATCCTCAGGTCACCTTGTATGTCTCTATTAAGTCACCTCTTAGCCGCCTTTTCTCGAACGAAAACAGCCTCAAGTCTCTCAGCCTTTCCTCATAAGATCTTCCCACCATACCAGTCAACATCCTGATAAATCTCCTCTGCACTCTTTCCAATGCTTCCACATCCTTCCTATAATGCAACAACCAGAACTGTACGCAAAACTGTGTGGTATAGGAATACTCTGTATGCAACAGCATTGCATTCACAAACAGTGATGGTTTTGCCAGGATAGCAGGCTCCTCAGTGGTACAGAGTATAATTGACAGCACACATGCTACTTTGTCGGTACTAGGTATAAATCCTGAGGTACACTGTAACCACAAAGGATTCCCTCTGATGAAGACATGGTCACCGGGTCACCCTGATCACCCGGCTGATGACATCACTGCGCAAGTTGAACAAATCATAACTCCTTACAATGCAGAAGGAGGCCATTTGGCCCATCAACCCTGCACCAATGACAATCTCACCAGACCGTATCCCCAGAACCCCACGTATTTACCCTACAAATCCCAATGACACTAAGGGACAATTTATCATGGCTAATCAACCTAACTCGCACATTTTTGGTTTGTAGAAGGAAACCTAAGCACTCGGAAGAAACTCACGCAGACACGGGGAGAATGTGCAAACTCCACACACAGTCACCTGAGGCTGGAGTTGAACCCAAGTTCATGATACTGTGAGGCAGCAGTGCTTACCACCAAACTAATGTGGGCTACCTCACAAAATATCTTTGAACATTAGGTGCTAAACAATGTTTCTTCTGCCTGAATCTCTGTGTTATTTTCTCTGAAAGGGGAGAGGCTGAGGGGGGAACCTGATTGAGGTCAAGAAAATTGAGAGGCACAGACAGGGTGGACAGTCAGAGAGTTCTTCCCAGGGTGGAAATGCCAATTACGAGAGGGCACGGGTTCAAGGTAAAAGGGGGGAAGTTTAAGGGAGAAGCTTTTTACGCAGTGAATGGTGAGTGTCTGGAAAGCACTGCCAAATAATATAGTGGAAGCAGGCACATTCACAGCATTAAGAGGCATCCAGAGATGTATGTGAATTCGGAGGGAATAGAAAGATATGGACTGAGTAGGGGCAGAAGCTTCTTATGTTTAATTAGGGCATTATGCTCGGCTTGTGGATGGAGGGCTAAAGGGCCTGTTCTGGGGCTGTACTCTGTTCTGTGAACATGGCCACCATGTTTTTTTCTGTACGTTGCTGTATTGAAGTACTCCGCAGTCAAATTCAAATACAACTTCATACTCTCTCTCTGGGGAATTGGTACCTATGTTACCCTCCTCTCTGTTCTGCCTGCAAGTACCAGAGCAGGTGATGGTTTTTCTCCATCATCAGTCCTTTCTTTCATTAGCACATGTTGTGACATCCTGCAAAACTACCAGCAGAGGTTGTAGTTTGGCAATCTAAAAGCAGAAAGAAAGAAAGAGTACACTTGTGCCAAGGGTAAAGGAGGGAGGTGATGGGTGCCGAAGAGAAAGGGGCACATGCTTCCTCCACCTGTAATACTCAGAAGAGATTGTGGGAGTATGTGCTAAGGAGGATTCGCGATGAGCGTACTGTCATCTTTGATGCTGTCAGCCCCACTGCTAGCTCTAACCTCAGTCATGGTCATTCCACTGATGTCAAGCATTGTCTCCTCCAGAAAGGTGAGGATGTGCAGCTTTGTTTGTTCCCAGCTGATCAGCTCCAACTGTTTCTGTTTATTTGTCATTGTGCCCTGCAAGAGAGAGGGAAATATGTCGGGTCGATGATAGTGATGCAATGGGCTTGTCGTGATGTGGGTAATGAGCTTGTCATGATTAAATAGCTGGCAGAGTGTGCAATGTGTGTGAATATTTTTTTGTTGGAGATTGTTGATAAATGAGTGAAGAGGGTGTGTTGAGTGCATGAGGCTCGTGATTCCGTTCTAAGGAAATAGCATTTGAGGATGAATTCATTGCACTTGATAACTCTTGAGAGGTCAATAAACTTCTCCAGGCACTGCATCCAGACATTTGGGGCTACATTGCTTTGTGTTGACAGTGATATTTAGCCACTTCTGCTGTCTGAAATTTTTCCCTCGTCCTCCGTGAGCAAAAGAGAATAACTCTTGCCTCCTCTCCATCTCCTGCGTTAAGGCCTCCAATGCTGCCTGCATTGAATAACACTGGGGCACGTTCTGTGCCTTGTCACTCTCTATGCTGTTTAGACATTCTTTCTCAAGTGCTTCTGGCCCTGCTGCAGCGAGAATACTCCCTATAATACTTCAACCCAGCCTGAACTATGCTACTCACCTGGGCCTTCATAAAACCACTCAAATGCATGCTTCATGTTGGGCTGAAAGCTACTATCATTTAAATGAGCAGGCAGCACAAAGTTGTGTGCTACGTATGTGGGAAGCAATGCACAAGCTAATCCCCTACCATAATCAATTGTACAGGAATAATGAGGGACTGCGAAAGAGCAGTAAATGTGTGCATATTTTATCTTGCCATCGACAATCTCATTGCAGCTGATTGTATTGATGTTTTGGCTTTGACTGAAATTTGGTTCCCAGGTATTTCACTGAAGCCTCCCGATTGGCTATTCCTTCCAGCATCTGTCTCTGTTTATTCAATAACAAACAATTACTTTGCATTACTGAACAAATAATAATGCTAGATATATGAAGAATCGGTATGTCCACCAAGCTGACAAACTCTGAAGGCAACAAGAATGGGCTTAACATCTTGCAAAAGCTCTTGATCAATACTATAGAAGAGTGGTTTGTCTAACACGTGGAATGTGGCCAAGGAAGCCAAAACTCAAGGTAATCTTTAAAATGGAAAGAGAATCGTAGGGAGTGAGGAGTCTTCCTCCTAGTTCCACAGTGTTCCTGATGGTTGCTTCTCGTTGTGCTGAGATTTCACTCCTGGCTGTCCTCATCCATGTCCAGCATTTACCTGAGGGCCATTACAGCCCTGAATGAATCTTCTGAAATGAATAAGCTGCCTACGGAGTTGCAACAAATACCTCATTCTTGCCAAAACCATTGAAACCCACACCAGAGGCACAATTTCAGGCTGGCCTCAGGCTTCCCAAGAGGGATGTATGCTGCATTTGAACATGATTTTCTTCTTGATTCTCTTCTGCCCTGTCAGTAGATGTGCAATGGAGTTTTTATTTGATTAGTTTGTCTTTGCCTCAGGTACAACGCAAGGAATTTGGAATGTAAAGCCTTTGCATCATTCCTGCTCTTGGAAAGAGAATGATTTATATTGGTTTGATTCATTGGTAGTTTATTTTTCTGCAAATATGTGTCTTGTTCATAATTGGCAATATTTCAAATCATTTTCTGTGAATATTAGCACAAGAATTCTGCTCATACCAAGAGATAAGTCAAAATTTAAAATCAAAACTTTTATTCAGTAAATGAAAACAACGAGGGGTTAAGATGAGAACCAATCTTTTAATTTCAAAATAATTTGCTGGTCCACTGTGCCCAAAGTCAATTTGATATATTTCACCAAGTAACAAGTTAAGTGTCAGACTAATAATGTCAATAACAAGCCCTTATTTTTAATTGTGAGTGTAAGTTTGGTGCACAAGGTTTGATGGGAATGACAGACTTCTAGCTCCAATCTGACTTGAAGCCATATCTGGAATACAAACTCCTGTGTAAATGACATGAAGGCTGGAAAGAGAGGAAGATTCCTCTTGTAGTGAGGGGGGCCTTGCGGGACCCCAAATGAAGGTAAATCAGCATGATGGGGGAGAGGATGGGGGGAGGGGGGGGAAGAGGGCGGGAGGGGGGGGAGGAGGTGGGGGCGAAGTGGTTGAGAAGGAGTCAATGTCTTTGTAAATCTCCTGTACAAGGAAAGTGTTATGGGTAGGTGGAGGGAAGCCCAACTCAGGAAGGCTGAATGTTTCCTTGGGGCATAAGGAGAGATGCAGGGAAACCTTAAATAAAAGTTGAGGACACAAAGCTGATTGTGTTCTGGAATTGAATTTCCATTTGCACCGCCACAGATGCCACTGTGTATGTCACCAGCTCCCTGAGTATTTCTAAGGCCCAGTTGTAGTGAGGGTATTGTACACTTGCCAAAACTCCAGAATTAAAATACTGATCTGTGGGATTACAGCACCTACAGGGATGACCTGTTTAATCTCAGCTCAGCCCGACTGTTCCCCACCCAAAGGGATTCTCGTCCTTCAGTGACATCAGAGAGCATGATGGACTGCTTGGCTGGTGTGCAAAAGCTGTTTGTCACAAGGTCATGCAAAATTGCTGAGACTTGAGAGCAAAGTCAGCCATTTCAGAGAGCTGAGACCAGAAATCAAGTAGGTGTCAAAGCCAGACATTGCAACACCCTGGACAATGTTCAGAACGAGCCCTGTCAACAAACCCGTGGGCCCTGGTGGAATGTTATTAAATCACTGCCATTCAAGGCACAAAACAAGGACAACTATATTTATGTAATGCCTTTAACATTGCAAGATATCCCGAAGTGCTTCACGAAAGCATTTTCAAACAACATTCGACGCTGAACCATATAAAGCATATTAGGACAGACGTTCACAGTTTGGTCAAAAAGCCAGATTTTAGTCAGCATGTTAAAAGAGAGGTAGACAGATGAAACCATGTCACGAGTGCATTCCAGAGCTTCAGACCAAGACAGCTGAATGTATAACTGTCAGTGGTAGAGCGATTACAGTTTGCACAAGGCCGGAATTAGAAGAGCAACACTAATTACAGAAGACTTAATCTATTCCTACTCACCACCGTGATGAGTGGATGAAGAGAACAGCACAGATACATCTCAGGGGAAGCTGGACAATCTTATGAGGAAAATGGGAATAAATGGCTACAATGATCCATGTAGAGGAGAAAAAAGAATGGAGAGAAGCTGAAGTGAAGCGTAAACGCTAACAGGATATCTAAGCTAAGGTGTTCATTCAAAATGAAGGGATTATGAAGAAGAGGAGACACATCAACAAAAATCCCATAAATAAGGAATGGAGGACAACACCTTCAGACTGGCCCTGCCAAGCCTGAGGATCTGATTTGTCTCAGATCCTGTGTGCCACTTTCCAAGTTCACATTACTTTTATCATTCCTTGTATAACCAGTGTCAGCTTTGTTATGAAATTTTATCTTGAAGTGATAAAGGACTGTACGTTTATCTCAGTCTTCGTAATTGATGGTGCCTACTGGGTTGAAATTATAAGGATAGAAGTAATCTCTTATTTTAATCCCCACGCATTCCCGTTCCCATCAATTGATGTCATTGTCCCTTAATCGTGGAGCATGTTTCTAAATACTTAATTGTGTTATTTGCATTCACTCGTTAATAATGTGGATGTTTCAACAGTCAAACCAAGGGCAGTCTGTTATACCTGGAACCACGTAAGCACAGAATGTAGTCCTGACAAATACAATTGGCAGTGAAACCAGATGACACACAAAAACATATTCAGTCTGTGAACTATGTGGAACGTGCATGTCTATTAATGTCACTTTGCAGTGACTATAATCTGACAAAGTATTGTGAAATTTGTGCAAGCTCACTGTAAGTCCATTAGCATAGTGACCCCCATTACAGCGCAAAACCTTTTAGAGACTACATTACACTGATTGGGAGATTGATTTCACATCATGCAGGCACATTGCAAATTCAAACAGCTTGCTCAGTGTTCTCAGAACCATGCGCTGATCAAAGATTAGTACTTAACATCCAGACAATTGGAATACAAAATGTGTATGCAGAACTGTATTAAACTAGCTGGACTCACAAGTTTCATCTCAGTGAAGTGAAACCCCGTGAATAAGATAAATTATTCAATGGAGACGATTGTGCATCAATTGTGATTTTTTTTTAAAAAAAAAGCCAATTCACAAGTGCAGTGCCCCTTCTTAAACTGTTGCACAGCTTCCTCAACATTATGAGCAGAAAGCACATGCTCCTTAAGCAGCTGGTAGGGTACTGCTCACCAAATAGTAAAAAGATCAAATAATCAGCATGAATCTTCAGCCAGGTTTATCCTTGTGCAAACCAATCATGCAGAGGGATGACTATTACCAAAGAATGTGACCCACTGATATCTATGGTTTCCTTTTTGAAATCCCGACCATGCTCTGGATCCAAACCCATCCTCTGCATCCATCCTACGCGACTGCCCCCACTTTCCGCACTTGTCCGAGGACCACTGTGATGCCAGTAGCGGTCGAATCTTCAATCATTATCCTGCCATTTCATTGCCTGCTACTCTTGGCGATTCATTGAATCCCTACAGGGCAAAAGGAGACCATTCAGTCCATCGAGCCTGTACAGATCACAATCCCAACAGGCCTCATTCCTATAACCCCACATATTTATCCTGCTAATCCCCTGATGCTAAGGATCAATTTCGCATGGCCAATCAACATAACCCGCACATCTTTGGACCATGGGAGGAAACCAGAGCATGAGGCGGAAACTCACACGGACACAGGGAGAATGTGCAAACTCTATACAGACAGTCACCTGAGGCCAGAATTGAACCTGGGTCCTTGGCACGATGAGGGAGCAGTGCTAACCATTGTGCCACTGTGCCGAGGGAGTGGGAACCTCTATCATTCTGCGTAGGGATCGGGCTGGCAATCCAGGTGGTAACTTGTTTCAGTTGGTGTCTATGATATCTGAAAGGTGTCCTGGACATCACCATTTAGATGGTTCCTGCCTCCTGAATCTCGAAAATGGAAGCGCCTCAATATTGATGATGGACAGGATTCTCTCCGAAAAATTTTAAGTGCTGAGTTCACTAAAAAGAAAGTAACTCCCATTGTTTTTTTGAGCAGAATTTTCAAAGTGAATCTCTACACTACAGAGAGATTTATGCTGTAAATCCTATTCCCAGTGGAAGGCTGGCAACATAGAGCTAAGCAGGCCACTGTGCAGGAACCGATTGTCAGAATGGAAATCAGTGCATGCACAGTGACCTCGCCCTGCCAGCCTTCCGATCGCAGGCCAGCCCCACAACCACACGTTGCTGGGCTTGCAAAGCCCCCATCCTCCCATCGCTGGCCTCCCCCATCCTCCCATCGCTGGCCTCCCCCATCCTCCCATCGCTGGCCTCCCCCATCCTCCCATCGCTGGCCTCCCTGATGTGTCTGCACCAACCCCAGCCTCAACGTCATCCTGCTCCAGCCTGCTATGCTCTCTCCCCCTCCCCATACCCTTCCCAGTCCTGACCCACTCCCCCAATCTGGATTGCCAACCCAATCTTTATACAGAGTGGTAGCAGGCTCCACCTCCTCTGGCCCCACCACCTTGGTACTGCCCAATGCCCAGTGCCCTGGTCAAGGTACATTGCCTCTTTACCCCTTGGGAACATTTCAGAGGGCCAGGCTAGTACTGCTAAGCTGGCAGTGCCCAGGGTACATCCTATCTAAAACCCTAACTGCCAGGGGTAGGGGAGGGCCCTCCATCCAATGGGGTCAGGCCACAAGTTCCCCATTAGTGGGGAACTGTTGTAAACCCAGCTAGGGAGGGAAGGGAAAGACTAGTTGGCCCAGGGACTTCAGTCGCAGGCTCACTAATAGAATTCAAATACTCTTGATTTGATTTATAATTGTCACATTTGTATACAGTGTATTGTTTCTTCAACAGTATACAGACAAAGCATACTGTACATAGAGAAAGAAAGAAGAGATTGCAGAATGTAATGTTACTATGCTGTAGAGAAAAATCAACTTATTACGAGATCAGAAGTCTGTTGGCAGCAGGGAAGTTGTTGTTCTTGGTCCATGACCTCAGAAGATGGAAGAGAGTATGTCCAGGGTGTGTGGGGTCCTTGATCAAAATGGCTGTTTTTCCAAGGCAGCAGCAAGTATAGACAGAGTCACTGGATGGGAGGCTGGTTTGAGTGGTGGACTGCGCTTTGTTTACAAGCCTTTGTAGTTTCTTGCGGTCTTGGACAGAGCAGGAGCTATTCCAAACTGTGCTATATACACAAAGATTGCTTTCCATGTTGCATTTATAAACATTGGTGAGAGTTGTCAGAGATGTGCCAAATTTCCTTAGTCTCCTGAAAAGGCAGAGGTGTTGGTGAGCTTTCTTAATTACAGCATCGGCATGGAGGGATCCATCCAGGTTGTTGGTGATCTGGATACCGAGAAACTTGAAGCTTTTGACCATTTCTACTTAGTTCCTCATTATCTATTCATTATGATATTTAAATCCGCTCCTGGTCAATTTCCAGTGCGGAGTTGATGTTGTTGGAAGTCCGACTCTGGAGAAACATCGAGGTCATGTTACCCAGCAAGGGTGCCTTCCCAGAACAGTGTAGTGAGTCGGGAGAATTGCCCGTCAGTGTTTTTAAGTATATTTTTAATATCAAAAATCTTTATTGATGAAAGTTTCCTTCATAAGTTCAATTTTTGCTCTAATATAACAATTCAATTTCTTCTGTGTTATAGTCAATGTACAGCCAATTCATCCTGTATATTTCATACTCTTCAGCACTTGATGTTGATGTTTGGCAGTGTGGCAACCAGCACCAAATCGTTGAATATTTTCTACAGAATCAGAAATTGAATAACTTGTGTTCCTGTCTATTCTGCACAGGACCTGGTCTAAAATTCAAACAAGTCCCAGTTGAGTTGATTTTAAAAAAAACTCTTATGAGAGATTTTCCAGCCATGCGTGTTAGTGGGATTTTCCAACATCCTGGATGGTGCACCACCACCGTGGGTTTCACGGCAGTGAGAAGTTCATGCAACAGGAAACTCGGTTGACAATGGCGGGACCAGAAGATATCACCGCTGCCCAATAGTGGGCCATCTCCCATCATAGCAAAACATGCAACGGATTGCTCAGAAATTCCTGCCCCCACCTTGTTAGTGGTTGTAAGAAAATCGAGTGAACTGGGTTTGGAGAATCTTGATCCAGCTCTTCGATTTTATTATTCTCAATGTTATTGCTGAAACTTCAGACACCAATTTTGACAACCAATTAATTAAGTGATACTCATAACAGGCCATTTGAGCTAACTGGTTTATTGTAATCATTGAAGTTCTTCCAATCAAATTCTCACTTCCCATCCCATCCCATACCCATGAAACTAGCTAGCAAATGTTTTAATGTTTTTCTACTTTAACCATGAAATGTTCTAGCAAGTTCCACATTTTCACCATTATCTGTATAATTTCTCCAAAATTATTTTGTTTGATTTGAGAATGGCTATTTATAACGATGCACCTTTGTTCCTGGGCTCATTCACAAATGGAAACAGCTTATTCACAATTATTGAACCCCTTCATCATGTTGAATCCAGTTGGCACTAAAATTATCTCTTCTCCAGAGAAAATTTTAATCTTCCAAGATAGTTGTAGTCTCTTAGTATGAATTATTTTCTCCAGTGCTTCAATATCCACTTTGTTTAGGATGGAGCTCAGATTTGAGCATCTCACTCAACGTGTACCCCTGAATCGATGTTTAATATAAATCATAGATTCCTTACAGTGCAGAAGACCATTCAGCCGATTGTTGTTGGTGCAGATTCAATCCCTGCTTAAGCCCTATTCGCGTAACTCCACATATTTACCCACAAATGCCTCTAACCTACACACTAAGGGGCAATTTAGTATAGCTAATACACTTAACCCCCACATCTTTAGACTGTAGGAGGAAACCAGAGCACCCAGAGGAAAGACATGGGGAGAAAATGCAAACTTCATACAGTGACCCAAGCCAGGAATTGAACCTAGGTCCCTGGAGCTGTGAGACAACAGTGCTAACCACTGTGCCACCATGTTGCTCAATGTTTCATTACTATTATGTTTTGTGTTCTATTCGTGTTGAAAGATAAGCTCTTTTTTTACACCAAGAGCAATGGTCAGAGAAGTTTTCTTTCAGTTGAAATATTTCAGCCTGAATTCTCTGACCCTGTCCGCAACTGGGATTCTCAAATTCCACTGCAGTGGTAGGATTGGTGGTTTAGCTGAGTGCCAAATTCTCCATTCTCACTTGTAGCAGCAGTGAGGAATACAAAATCAGTGAATTCTAGCCTTTAACTGAGACCCTATCAGAGAGACATCTAAGTGGCCCTGTATTGAAGGAACATTCTCCTGCGTGCCCAGACCAGTATTTATTTCTCGACCAATATTTATTTCTCAACCATGTTGCCTGCAAATTGTCAACCACATTCCGTTACACTACAACAATTATACTTCCAAAGTATTTACTTGGTTGTAAATGTTTCTGAGGAAAGAAATATACCAATATAAGTCTTTCTATCTCTGGCTTCTCTTCTCTAAATCTGCCTATCTGTAAGGAATTAATACTATCCGTGAGTGCAAATTGTGTTGGTGATGGGTGATTGTGGGGTAGTAGGTGTGAGGGTTTGATATTAAGGATGAAAATGAACACATTTGGCATTATTTTAACATCTAAAACCAGTGCAAATGGAAATCATTGTTGGTCGCAATTCACCGCCCTAGAAATAATCAGCAGAGATGTAAAACAAGTTGCCAATTCTTATCACCCATTTTTAGCAAGCATCAAAGGTCAAAATCTAGCCCATGTTCTCTGGATTATTGGAATAATCGCTACAATATCACATCATGCTATTGGAAATTAATTAAGATGGTGTCAACTTAAACCCCAGGACTAAAAACTATGTAGCAATAAAAAACAAAACAAAATCATATTTTCCAATTTAATTTTGATTTGAATTTCACCTAAAGCAATAAAATGTTCAACCACCATTACATATTCACTGTAACAACACATTGTGTAAGTGGAAAGTAAATGCGAGTCAAAAAACATTACTGCAAACTCTTACGGACCAGTTAATTTCATCCTCGTTACCCAGATTTGAGTTTCTCTTTTGACATTAATGGATCAAAGAGGCAAAGCTGTGTTAACAAGAGGTTTTTAATAATAGCTTGTTGTAAGAAACTCCACATATTGCAACAAATTGAAATTATGAAGCTGTGTTGGGAATCTGCAAAGCAAAAAAAAATGCCACTTGGTAAGTGGATCATTATTTCCATCACATTGGCAATACTTTCACAAAAAGAAAAATCTGTAACTTGTCACTTGAATGCAGAAAACCTGTCTGGCAGGTTGTGTGGGGTAGAGTGACTTTGGGCACAGTTGTTGATTCCACAAATTCTGCGCCCATTTTGAAAAATAATTTTTGCTCATAAAGTTTTGCTAAAGTAACTTGCATGTTTCAAACTGTGTCATGCACTGGTGCAAGTGGATAGCATTTTATTTGTTTTCAAGTTTATTTTCACCATCCCGATAAAGAATTATAACTTGTAAAAGTTTGATGAACCCTGCTGAAAAAAGGTTTATCACAAAAAATAAGTATTCTTAATCACAATACTAATCTACACCTGTACAATCAAATCATTACATCAGCTTTCAAAACATGATTTTGGATTTTGATGCTTTGTTGAAAGTTGGTGGAATTCTTCAAAGCTCCTGTTGGCAGGTTCAATGGCGGACATAAGGGGAAAATGTAGCAGAAGGCCCAGAAATCGCTTTGAATTTGCTGCTGGGACTTCTGATGTGACTGCCATGGTAGATCGGTAGAAGCCAACCTGAAATTTATTTGCATCCCGTTAATCCTGTCGATTGGCCAGCCAGGATGAGATTGCTTTCCAGGGCCGGTCACACCTGGAAACGTGTTTTGCATCCACTTCCTGGCCTGTCGAGAAAATTTCAAGCCTTAGATTTCAGGTTTTGTTTTCATTTTGGGAATTCACATTGGTAAGGTAACAGTAAGTTGTTATTTTTTGTGTAATTTTATGGTGAGCAAGAGACTCTTCATAAGCTGAGTCACCAATAATTTGCACGATTTTGCTATTCGTTCATTCCATCCGTGTACGTTTCAAGAAAAAGTTGCATTTATGTAGTAAATGGAAATTGAACTCATGACATAAAGTTATGACTGCTATCAAATCATATAAATATCTTTTTAGAACAAGATTAATGTTTGTGAAGTAACACTGAAACCTCTCTAGCCCAAAAAGGGAACAATTGAAACCATGGAGTTTCATGACTGTAGGTAGTAAAAGATTCTTACTTTTCTGAAATGTAATATTTAAAATGTTTAATTCAATATTTCTTCCCTCTCTTTTCCTCTTCTGTAATTGATTTGACGCTATTTTTTTCTCCGTCATTCCGCTATTTGTATCTCAAGTATTAAGTCTCATTGATTAAAGAATTATGATGCTCTGCAGTTGCCTATTCTTAGTTCACACTCCCAGCTGAAAGACGAGGAGAAATATCTTTCCTGCTCCAACTCCTGCAACATATTAACCGGGTTCACAGAGCTGAACCCAGTCTGCTTCCTGAGAATCACGAACATTATGTCAGGAAGCAACCAGAGAAAAAAGAGTTGAGGCTACAGCTCTTGGCACTTGAAGCTTGTATTATTATCTATATGATCACTGTATTTTGTCACTCATTGCTTTTAATTTCATTTACTGTCTTGGCTGTCAGGGTTAAGGTGCATGGGCTATTCTGTGGAACAAGCAGAATGAAACGATCAAGCCACATATACATTTCAGAAGTTCACTGTGAGCAGCAGTTGATGGACAGAAATAAATAGAACCCTGTCACTCGCTGAAAATTAGGAATTGCAAATTGATTTCCATCTCCACATCTAAGTCTGTCACCTCATTAGCATATCAGTAGAACTCGGTTATGATAAAGTTACAGATTGTAATCTTCTAACTACAATGAGGTGATTTAAATTTCTGTCTGGAGATAGGCTACAAAAGGGCAGGAGTTTAAAAATGTAAGTTTATGGCTCAATAAATGAAATTGTGCGTGTGAATAAATCTGTTTTCTTTTCAATTCTTTTGGGCTTTAGTTTGAGTGGGACTGACAGACAACTTTGTTGTTTTAAATAGACTGCCTTCCACATTCCCTTTCTTTGGTTATTGTCAAAGATGATAAAATAAATGATAAATCCCTGATTGTTCCAATTAGATTTCACATTCACTTTACATTCTAATGTTTTATTTTTACCTGTTATGTTTTTGAAGGACACTTCCTGTCCTACGGCTGAAACTATTGTATGCTGAGAGCTGCAAATTGCAGTCCAACTGAAGAATTATTTCACGCAATGCTTGGGTCCTACTTCTCACTTCCACTTGTTTTTGGTGAGTGGATGTGCAAGATGCTTGGTTGTGCCACAATTAACAACTCAGCAATAAATATTGGGGCTTTTAATGTAAACAAGGTGGCAGGTGACTCACTTCTACGGTATGGAAGCGTGGCATATGTCTGCATTTTGTTGAGTCTTGTTAGCACACCTCACTGGTGTTATCCCTTGAAATTTGACTTCACTGACATAAGATACTAAACAATTTTCCTTCCTGGCTGCCATGTTGGAGTTAGATTTGAAATAGGTTGTCCTTTTCACCTTCTGTTCAAAGGAGGCATCATCACGAACTCCAAAAATCTTCTTTTAACCCATCTGTTGTGAACTGTTGCTCAATCTTCCTGATCCCTTCAGGTTCTTGAACTTCTTACTGCCTCCCAGATCAATCTCCTACAACTCACTATTGAATTCTTCCAATTAAATTGTTATCTTCCCACAGTATCAAATATCCCTAACATCTGTCTTTTCTGACTGTAATCTTGGACATTATACCTCCTCATGTTCCTCAACCTCTTTGGTTCCTCACATTATCAATCCCTCTCCTTGTCAGTGGATCTGCCATCTATTCATAGCTATCTGTTGTTTGTCAGTGTGACTCAAGCAACAGCTACCATTGCTACAGGAAGAGGTTTAACTTCAAACAGCCCTGATTTCTCCGCCGCTTGTAAACAGGTGTTTTATTTAATTTTTGATTTCCCCCTTTGTAGGCGGTGGGATATATGCCCTGAGTATGGAGTGAGCCCACAGCAAACTCATGATGGAGTAAAATCAGAGGGTTAGTTTATTTTACACACACGCAGAAGTGGGGTGGGAGCTCATAATGTAGCCCCTGGTACATTCACACAATAAAAGAGGGTAAAGACATCAGACAAACTAAGAATTATTGTTTACATGAGTCCAAAACCAAAAAGTCCAATGATGGATTTCTTAACAGACTGAAGCTGGTGTGGAGTAATCAAGTTTTCCAGTAACACTGACTTCCATGCTGAGAGAAGCATGTGAGCTGAATTAATCTTGTAGTAGACACTTGTACAGAAGTTCAAATGTTCTACCAGGAACAGAAGTCCAGGCAATTTAACATTGAACAGCGCTCTTTGCTGTTCTGTTGATAACAGATGGCAGACTGTTTTTGGTCAACTCCACAAGGCAATATTATGCAGTGGGTGGGAGGCATTGTGAGGGAGGGGGGGTCTGTCATGTGCCAGAACTCCCACTTCTTCCCTTTGATTTGGACAAAGGACATTTACTCATGGCCAGGATTCCTGAGATACTTCATGTTGCACTCATAAGTTTCATGGGTTTCAGGGCCAATATGTCATTGAAGATGCATTGTCTTTTTGATGTGGCATCTGAACACAATGGCAGATCCCACTCCCCCATACTGGCCTGCCGTGCCACTGAATAGAGTGTAAAATACAGGGTGCATAAACATACATAGCAGGAAATACTCCATGTTCCCACCCCTACCACAACCCACTCTCAAAATGGGGAGAATTTTACCCAGCATTGATTAAGAAAAATAGCTTTGGTCATAGTATGAGCAGGGTAAGAATCTGTCCACTTTTTTTTTAATGTGAGTCATTGAGGATCCTTTTGTACCACTAGTGTGCAGTCCATGAACAAGATCCTTCCTCCCTACTATTTAAAATGAAGCATGGAATGAATCTTCCAGCCGAGAAATTTTGTCCACCAACTCAGTCCATCTCACTTGGACTCTGAAACTGAAGACGGCCAATTTATGAAACATACAGATAAAAAAACATAACAGACAGGAAAAGGCTTCATCGAGCCTATCGCGCACACACATCCATTTCAATGCCATGTGATCTTAGAGAGATGAGGATGCAGATAAAAATCCCACACAAATTGGGCAATAAAGACTCTGGATAATTCCTCTCTGCTCCTTTTAGATAATTGAAGCAAGTTTGGGAAATCACTCTGGACCTGATTAACATTAAAAAAAATCTATCACTTGTACAAAGTGAGAAAGTACAAAACTCTTTGTGCAACTTCTTCAACCTCAGATGAAATTATTTCAATGCTTAACCAGGTATTTCCAATATTAGTAAATGTTGCTGCCCCTTAAAGTGACTTATTCTTCTCAACCATCATATTTGGCCAAGAGACCTATTGTTTTCTGATCTCTTTTCTCCATTTGAAACCCACTTTTTAGTTCTGTCTTGCAATAATACTGCCGTGGGTATGTAGTACCTCTTGATATTACTAAATTACTTTGAAGTGCATAAATATTGTTGACGGGCAAATACAGCAGTTATTCTGCACGTAACTTGCAAATGTTTCACAAATAACATTGAGATAAATGGCCAATTCATAATTTATTTTTGTGATGTTATTCATTGAAGAAGATATATTGATGTCAGGCAAACTTCATGTTTAAGTTCTATGGGATCTTTAATTTCCAGTTACCAAACGATGGGCTTAAAATCTCAACCAAAGGACAGCAGTATTGCACAAGTATTCTATCAAGGTGTCAGCTGGATTGGGCTCAAATGCTGGTGTAGGTTTGAAAATCATGTTCTAACCCAGAGGTGTGAGAATGCTTCTAACTGAGCCACATTCACACAGTATTTTTCTCCCAATTCTGACACCTACAGCCAGTCAATCTCCAGCTGACAGTCACTTTTTTTTAAGAGAAACATACTAACTGTTCAAAGTTTATACAAGTCAATGATATTACTATGGCCTGGAGCAAGCCTGTCACATGGAAGATGTGTAATAGCAAATGGCAGGCATTTGCATTGTGGAGCTTGCTTATGGGTGAGTAATTTATCATATTTAATGTTCCCCACATTTGAGTAAAATGTTCTGCAAGGTAGATTTGTTAAACTGTTGACAGATTTATGGGGACTATCTTGTAGTTCTATTATTTGCATAATAGATCTAGTAAGGGACATGTGGATTTTCAAGAATGGTGTCAAAGCAGTTTCAAATCTTGCATAATATGCGTAATTGTCTCCATTGTAGCACCTTCAGCACAAATGTTTCACAAACGTGAAATGTAACACAGTTCAAAAAACCAGCTGTTTGACTACTGTAACTATCTCTGCGTGAAACTAACAAAAATGATACATTTACTTATAACACAACATGAGACTGACTTCTCTCTTCCTGTCATCATAAATGAGAAGTGAAATCCAGATAAATTCACAGAAAACTACCCTGCATGTGTTCATACAACAGCTCCAGGTAATTCTGCTTAACTCAACCTTTCCTGAAGTCTACCATCCATTTCTTTGACTTTTTATTACCCGATTCACTCATTCTTTTTTCAGTCACGACATTCAATCTAACTACGTTGAGGTTACGATTTTTCAAATGTTCTCTTCCTCTCACGTCAGTTAGTTCCCATTTCGTTGCTTCAATTAAGTCAAATAATCCTTCATTCCTTGTTAAATTAAAAGCATACCCATTTAGGAAACTTCCCTGATTGCATTTAAAATGTTCCCACTTTTATCAACAGATACCTTATCTTAGAACAGTTAAAAGTCATCAAATATTGCCAAATTGTTGTTTTTATGTATCTTTCTTATTTATTTATTCGCTGCAAGTAGGCTTACGTTATCACTGCAATGAAATTATTATGAAAGTCTTCCAGTTGCCACACTCCAGCATCGGTGGCAACGAGGGGTACACTGAGGGAGAATTTAGCATAGCCAATGCACCTATCCAGCATGTATTTCGGACTGTTTGAGGAAACCAAAGCACCTGGAGGAAACCCATGCGGACATGAGAAGAACATGCAAACTCTGCACAGACAGTGATCCAAGCCAGGAATTGAACCTGATTCCCAAAAAGGGTTCTTCTCAGTACAAACTGTATTTTGCCCCTCATGTGATATTCTCTGACCATAATGCGTGTTTTGTGGCTGGGTGTGAGGGCTGGAAAATCACTCCAATTATGTTGCTTTACCTGTCCAAAATTAGGCTACAACTATAGTACAACAACGATTTCATGATCTTCACAATTATAAGATTTTCATATTTTCAATTCTATTTTGCACTTTTTTCTGATTCATATCTGTATCACTCACCCCTGACTCCATTCTAAACTGTTGGTCTTCTTTCCTCTGACTTTTTCCTTTAAATGTTTGACCCACTTTGCCCCTTCTGCACGCTGTTTATGCCTCCATTGATCATATTTTCTCCCTATTTCTTTCAGGGAACTTTTCTACTCCAGTAATTTCAAGAGTCCTGTTCTACTTGTCCAGTCACAAACCTCTACTATTTCTGACATTATTAACTTATTGGCTACTGCTCAATTTATCATCATTAGCAGGTTGTTATGGGCTAATTCCATTGACTGGCCTGCATAAATGATGCTTGGGAGTTTGCTCTCACCTCACGTCAACTAGGTTTGGTGAACTTGATACACTCTCTGCCAATCTCATACTGGCCACACACCCAGAGCTAAAATTCCCAATATCTATTGGATAGTTCCAATTATACAGCTTGCCAGTTAATTCTTCCCCTGGTCCTTATTGATTATAATGTTTAATAAAATCATCCTCATGCTTTCTTACCTTGCACAATGTCCCAAGCACTACATGAATAAAATTTTTAAAAAATGCACAGATGAAAAGTGTTGATAAGTTGCCCCTATATTTTTAAGGTATGCCTGCATTTTTGTGGGATACTTGGAACATTCCTTGTGCAGTCCGACTCATGGGCCCTCCCTTACGTTTTTCCAGTACATTGATGACTATGTTGGAATATTACCTATTCTCACCTTGGATTTGAAAGTTTCATCAACTTTGCCTCCAGTTTCCAGTCTTCTCTCATTTTCATGTGGTCCATCTCCAACACTCCCTCCCTTTCCTCAATCTCTCTGCCTCAATTTCTGAGGATAGGCTATCAAAAAACTTTCACCATGTGCCCACCGACTTCCAAAACTGCCTTGATCACCTGCTTTGTAAGCACTTCCATTCTACCTGTTTCTCAGTCTTTGTCACATTGTTCTGATGATATAACATTTCCTTCCAATGTTTCTGGAATGAATTTGTTTTTTGCTCAACCAAAGATTCCCTGTCATCATGATTGGCTGTACGCTCGATTCTAATCAACCTACTCTTGCTCTTATGCTCTGAAATCATTCCTGCCCTCCCTGGAGCATGATAGAGTTTCTCTTTGCCTCACCTTCCATTCTACTAGCCTCTCTATTCAACAAGTCATCCTCTGTCATCTTTGCTACTCCCAGCACGGTGCCACTATCTTCCCCTTCCCTCTAAGTATTCTTAAAAGACTATCCATCTGTGACACTGAGTCTGCTCCTCAATGACCCCTGCACACATCCATCCACTGTTGATGTAAATCCAAAAATCTATGGCACAGCATTGTTCTAACGCAAGCCCAGGAGATATAACAGTTGACCTTTAACCTCCTCTCCATGACCTCAAACACTCCTCCAGGTGAAACAATCTTTTATACGTGCATCTTTCAATTTGGAAGATTGCATTCGCTGCTCACAATGTGGAGAGCTCTACATTGGAGAGACAACTTTTTGAAAAACTTTTCCAAGTTCTGATGAAAGGTCATCAACCTGAAATGTGAATTTATTTCTCCCTCCACAGATGTGGTGCATTTCACATGTTATGTGTTTGTGCAACTCATTACATGTGTGTTGTAAGCAATGTAATATCAATTCCTACCTCGTAGCTATTTACAGCTCAGGCACCAAATGTAGCAGTTTAATCAGTCCTTATTGTTGAATAGTGAAATTCAAGTAAATTCAAACTTTAATACTTATGCACCAATTGTGTGCCTAAGTGTTGAAGTTACTTCCACTTTGTCCAAACTCATCTAGCTTCTCCCATTTTATTTTGTTACCCTCTTATAACTCAAGAAGAAGGTAATTGAATATCCATGGCTGACTTGTACTGAAATTGGTGTCGAGCCAGAAGGTGAACAATGGGACAGGCCCCTTGGACATTTTAATTAGATTGCCACTTTTATGGAAATGGGGCACCAGAAAAACCAAGTGGAAAGGCAGAATGGGAATGTGATGCTCAACCCTCACCGACATACTGGAGGTGAGATTCTCTGAACTCATCGCACTCTTAGTAGATCGCACCAGTCCCAGAGAATAGCCAATATGTGAGCCTATAAATCCATTGTATGCACCGCACCAAACAATTTACATGTCTCCCAGTCCCTTCCTAATGGCACCAACCAGATCGCATCCTGAAAGGGCGTGAGTCTGTTTAGCTTATTTAAAGTAACATTTAAATATGTGTAGCCCATTCAAATCCCAGCACGCATAACTTATTGGTATTGGGTGTGACGCAATAACTGAGTGCATAGTAACCTCCATTAATGGAGACCTGGCACATTAGTCATGCCAGGGGACTCTGAGGGCATTGAAGTCTCCAGGTGGTCTGGAGCATGGCTGGGTGAGTGCCCACTTGGTAGGGTTCAGCTGGCACACTAGTAATGCTCAACTGGCATAGCAGAGGTGTATGGCAGTGGACACCAGACAACCAGGCAGTGCCAGTTAGGTATGTACTGTGCTAGGGACAGTGCCAAGGGGGTGAAGTCTGAGTGGGGCCAAGACGGGGGTGGGGGGGGTGGTCTGATGGAATAGGTATGGGAGGGGGTGCAGGGGTGCGTTGTGAAGGTGGTCTTGATGTTGGGGGTCAGGGCAGGGGACCCCATTGGGCAGGATCCAATGCCCTGATCACTGCTGAGCTGTGTCAAGGTGCGTGTGGGGTGGGGGTGGGGGCAGTTGTCGGGGGTGAGCACACCATCCATTGCCCCCCCTCCCCCCAGTACCAGTACAAAACCCCAACCTCTCTAAAAAGTGACTGATTTTGGGAGGATCGTGATGTGGGACACACTTGATAGACTGGTGTGGATCTCTCCATTATTCTTGATGTTATGACACTTCGAAACTTCTAGTTTATTTATTAGTGTCACAAGTAGGCTTACATTAATGAAGTTACCGTGATTGTGAAAATCCCCTAGTTGCCTCACCATGGTGCCCATTTGGGTACACTGAGGGAGAATTTAGCATGGACACTTTCAGACTGTGGGAGGAAAAGGGAGCATCTGGAGGAAACCCACGCAAACGAGAAGTAAACATGGGGAGAATGTGCAGACTCCACACAGACAGTGACCCAAGCCGGGAATTGAACCCGAGTCCCTGATGCTGTGAGGCAGCAGTGCTAACCACTGTGCCACCGCACTGACCCTTTTTGGGGAATTCTGTCCTTGTCCTCATCCTTACTTCTGGAAAGAGCACAATAGTAAACTTGGATCTCAAGTTTGTACAATGATTCACATTGCTCATCAATGCCAACATAATTTTCACCCATTTTCCTAAAATGAATGTTCTATATTTAAAAAATACATGGATATGCAGTGTGAAGACATTTAATTCTGTTGGACAATAAAAGAGCATGCATTGTGTTGCACTTTTTAGAACCTCTGGGTGATGGTACAAAGTTAGAATGAAGCAAGAAGTGAAGCAACTTTTTGTGTAGCCTTGGGACATCAAACAAGAATGTGATGGACTTTGGGACAACTGGCAAACTGTGTGAAGGAATGTCCTACAATTCCAAATGGGAATATATACACAGAACCTGAATGCTTGTGGTTTAATTTAGTTTTACCCACGGGATATAAAGATGAACAAAGCCTGAACATTTAGTCACAGATATCTTTCAAGTTGTTTGCTTAACTTAAACCTAAAGAAGCTTTTTGTTCTCCCTGCAGTGTCACCAGAGACCTTTGCAAGTAGAGGTATAGATGTTGACAGGCTAGATGTGAAATTAATATAACTCATATAACCTGTCTGTCAAAGTGGAGGCTTCTGCCAGTGACGGATCTCTTAGGTTGCTGAGAACTAGAGCTCTCCCTAGAATAATCACATTTCTTTCTCTTCCATCTTGTGATGGACTATTTGTATAAACTCTCAACGTAATATGACACGGTGAAGATTGGGAGTTTTTTTAAACCGCAACGAGTCTGTTAAAAGAACAATTTTTGGGCAATCAGTGTCATCTAACAGAGGTTTGGTGTGGCATTCTTCCCTTTCCTTCTCGTTATTTGATGTGAGTAGAATCGTACCCTTGCGTTTGAATTGAATATCTTGCTCCAAGTCTCTTGGTAATTAGTATTGTAGAACAGAGAGTCTTTTTTCCCACAGCTTCAAAATATTGCAAATATATAAAAGGTACAACAGCTTTACACAGCATTTAATTTCTCCAAGAGTGATCTTTGATCACACTTAGTTGTTCCTTAGTGAACATGTGTACTATATCCATTTTTTAAGTTAATTTGAATCTGCTCAAACTAGAATAAACATTTCTGATTATTTTTTATGCTGTTTTAGTTCAAACCTTTGATTTCTGGGTGATATTTAGGTTGATGTACATATATGTAGTAACTTGTTTGTAGTTCATAGAATCCCAACAGTGCAGAAGTAGGCCATTCAGCCCATTGGACCAGCACTAACAATAATCCCACCCTGACCCTATTGTATTTCTTAGATCTTGAAGCACTTCCAGACAATAGTTAATTTGGAAATGCAGTGAATGTGTGACATCTTGGCATGGCTGATCCACCTAACCCACTGTGGAAGGAAACCAGAACACCCAGAGGAAATCCACACAGACATGGGGAAAATGTGCAAACTCCAGACAGACAGAGGCCCAAGGTGGGAATTGAACCCAAATCCCTGGTACTATGAGGCAGCAGTGCTAACCACTGTGCTGTCGTGCCGTGTTGAGTTGTGACAGGGATAAGAGTGCGACCCTCAGAACTAAATCAGTGGGCGAATATATGCATAACAGGTGAATAAATTTCAACATTTGTTTGATACTTTGAGAAAAAAATGAAAATATAGCATTGTCTTCACTCAGGATTCTCCAGCATTCCACATCCTACTATAGATGTAAAGATGATGTTACTTGTGCTACAAGATATTGTACAATGCTGTATTTTGAGTGATACCCTTAGTTATGTTATGACCAGGCTGGAAAGTATGAACACTCTGTCAAGCTTGAGGTTGTACCATTCGTTTAAAAATTTAAATCATTCACCTGAATTTGATTTTTTTTAAACCTGATTTATTATTATGTGTATTGGTATAATGAAAACTATTGTTTTTTGCATGCTATACTGATAAAACATACCATTCGTCGAGTACGTAGGGGTAAAGGAAAGGAGAGGGTGCATGTAGGGGTTTTTTTCAGAGGTTAAATATTGAACTGAACTCTAGCTAAAACTAAGACTCATGACAACAGTATCCTTGTGAAAGGTGATCTTTATTGACCAACCTCCGCTGGAAGCCAAGTGCTCTGCAGTCCAAAACTTCTCTGAGGTTACATCACAGTGGCAATATAATTATGCAATTTCTACAAGTCACTTTATCTGTGCTTCCCACCCCCGGACATGAACCAATTATCATTAGTAGAAGTCAGTCATTATTAGTAAATGTGATGTGTCTTGATTTCTGACTGTCTTTCCCATGGCCGTCTGTAGATCGTCCCACTTGTTTAATGAGTTGTCTATTCGTTAAACTGTCTGGGATTACTGGATTCATCCTTAGCTGATGAATATTCTTATTCAGGAGGATAGTCTAGAGCCAGTGCCAGTAAGAGCTATTCTTATGTGAGTGTATTGTAATAAAGAATGTGATTCATTTTACTTGACTATTTCCTATGATGCCTTGGAACTCTGCCAGTAACTTGTATGCTCAGATGGATGCCTTTTCAATAATACACTCTCAGAAATACATGTTTGAATTCTTGAACAATGGTTATATGTGTTTCCATGCAGAAAGTACCTCTATAAAATATATGTTTGTGGCAGTCTGTGATTTTTATCCTAAGTTAATCCATTTCATTTTAATAGTCTTTATTACTGTTTTAGTTCCTGGGTATTTTGAAATCCTCTAACAAGATAGGATGTCATTTTAGCTAGGGTGTAGAGAATGATCAACTTCATATAAGTTCGCTTCAAAAGTCTGATGCCAGCAGGAAAGAAGCTGTTTTTGAGTTGGAATGTCTTCTAATTATTTACTTTTGCTTCTGTTAGACCCAAAATAACAGAGCCTTTACTCAGGTTTCTTTTAATATCGAAATGATTGATTTATTATAAGTCAAAATCTTTTTTGTTAAAACAAGCTGCAAGAAAGGGGATATTATTCTCTGGAAGTATTACCATCTTTCAATAATCTTAATGATTGATTTAATATAAATCAAAATTTCTTGCGTTAAAACAAGCAGCAAGAACAGGGGTATTATACTTTGGAAGTATTACCATCTATCCCTTTGTGAAAATACCTAGCACACGTGCACAACACATGTATGCACGCACACCAACACATACAAAAAGATAAATGTATAGGGTTTTTGCACAGACGGATTTTGGATGATAGGCTCTATAAACTACAGGATAAATTTCTGAGGATTTCAATGCTGTCCATCTGGTGCTCTGTTGTGTGAAGATGGCTGCAGTCTGTCTGGAAGTTCTCAACAATGGAGCTTTAGCTTGAATGAAAACAGAGCTCATCTCAGCTTTTCAGGTTTCCAAACAAGGACATGTAATATCCAGGTTAGAGTTCTCTGGCAGCAGGTTGTTAACCACACACAGAATTTCAGGCAAGACACAAAGACAGCGAGTTTGGCCAGCCTTGCTTCTCAGCTTATTCTCCAAACCGCACTTACTTCAATTACAACAGGTCAAAACCTGAAGCATGTCTTTGTGATGTGATTTCCTTGTAATGTAAATCATTAATTAAAGTGATTGCAGTGCAAACAAACACACAGCTCATTTCTCCTCAGGTAGCACGCTGGTCAGGTGATGTCCAGCAAAAAAAAAGGCTTGCAACTATCAGAAGGTGAACTTATGACCCTTTTCTTAAAATCTGTAGGTCAGCATCCAGGTGTCCAATGTCTTTCTATATTAAAAAAGGAAAATGGTTTTGAGATGTATGATTTTCCCAACAATTCAATGCTGAACAGTACAAAGAATTGTAACATACATCACCTTACCAGATTCAATGCAGGCTGAAGGAAAGAAAAAAAAAGCATACACTTTCTGCATCTGTCAGTTGAAATTACAGCTGTGTTGCATTCTACTTGGCAACTTATCGAAGCAACTGCAACTTGTGAACCAAATCATTTTAGGGTGGAACTTTAAATGTCTGCAGTGAAACAGATGAAGTGGGATAGTAGCTTCACCAATTATTTTGGGTAATTTATAAAAGAACTGCTTTCAGATAAAGCAAAAACTATCACTTTGATAATCTTCAAGATTAAATTCTTTTTGTTTGTAAATCTATAATAGAAAACTTGACACTTTGCAACTCTTCACTTCAACCTTATAAGACTTAAAAAAACTTAAAATGGTGACGTAGAATTAATGAACGTTTAAGTTTAGAACTGAACATTTTTGGAAACATACAATGATTGAACTCTCTCTTCCAGTTACAAAGAGGATACATATTTGAATTGCAGATTTCTGATGCTTATGATTCAAAGCATTGGCTTTTGTAGGGTTTTTCATTTTTAAGGTAGAAAGTTGAAGAAAGATTAAGTTATCTATTTTTTGGTGAAATTTGAACAAGTTTTCTGTATTGATTATCTTCAAAGAACAATTTCCTATTGCAAGTGGTGCCATATCTGTTGTAGTTCTAATCCATTATATATGTGTGTGTATGTATATATATATATATATATATATGTAATTTCATGGCGTGAGTGGACTCAAATGAAATGTGTCTTCTATCATGACTACATCCATTGTAAGAATTTCTGTGGGCAGCAGAGATGTTTTGCAGAAAGTAGACATGCAAAAAGAGCCATTAAGCTTTTCTTGGATTCACTGAAAAAAAAAAGCAACTGGAAAGATTTGGAAAATCAGTGAAGCTTTAACTGCAGACTGCCCTCTTTGCTGTAGTGCCCCAGGGGGCTGCAGATTGTAACAGACTTGCCCACTGGCAGTGGTTGTGCAGAAATGACAGTCTGATGATGAATCCAGTCACTGATCTTGACTACTGAGCCTTGCAGAGTTTTTTGTGACTGATGAGCTAGCTCGATCAACCTGACAGCTGCCCAGGCTCCTAGATCCATTCTGCTGGAACTCAGTGCCCTACCTTGTCAGATTGCTAACAGACCCTTGACACATGCTTTCCTGGGTATACTTGTATGAATATTATAGAAGAAGACTTTGAAGGGTAATTGCTATCTATTTTTCAAGAATGTAATTTTTGAGGCTTTTATATGATTTTAAGGAAAAACAGAGATTGCTTTCTCCTAAAATATTACAGTTTTGATGCTCTGTTGTGCGCTGAATTGTATCACCTAAGGCCACTTATCTGCATGATACAGGTTCATAGGTATACCTCAACCTTAGAGTTAACCTATATTTTTCAACATCATTGGTCGATGAAGACATTAATTTCATGTTACTTTAAATATTATGCTATATTTGTAAAATCTAGAAACACTACAGGCAATATTATGTGTGCTGCTTTGAATTTATAAAAGCAAATATAATTACACATGATTAAATTGTTGAAAGAAACATTTATTCAAAGCTTTTGGTTTTGCACTCATCAGGACGTTCACAAGAGCACTAATGCGAGGGGAAATAACAGCTTTATTATGTATGAGAAGGGAATACTAATTGGTTGGCAAGGGGAATCTGGGGGGTGGAAGCATTGCCATGGAGAATGCAGCAGTTCATGTTCACTGACAGTTAACTGCCAAATATTGTTTGAAATTTAAACCAGACAACTTGACTGTAGTTGGTAAAGGTATTGCCCTGTGGAATGAACCAATGAATAACTATCATTTATTTTGCTTAGTTGAAACAGACAGAATGGACAAGATTTTCCAATTCTGTCCCCTCTCCCACGATTCACCATATTGTTAATGGGTTTCCCCGTTCTATGCACCTTCTACAGGAGGGGTTCATCGTAAGCAGGACCCTACTGATGAGAAAGGCGGAAAATTCAGGCCAATTACGGTATGAGAAAGCTGCAGATATTAATACACATGGCAAAAAGTTTCAACAAATTGTGTTTTACAGCAAACTTCTAGTTCTGTACTATCACACGACTAAAATAATGTGCAGACAGTGAACATAAAGGGGTGAATTTTGGTTCTTAAGCTAATGTAAAAAAGGAATACATTGAATTGAAAGTCTGTGATGCTTTTTCTCCTGATTTTAAGTTATTTTACTGATCTGCTTGCCTACAATTTTTATAAACTCATCATCATTATCTAACTGTGACTATACAACATGTCAGAGTTAACGTAAGATTTCTTCGCTCGATGCTGAGATATAATGCCTAGAATTTCCACAGAGATTCCATTGACCTCTTAACTTTGAGAAGACTGTTGGAACTCGTACAAAGATTTTACCTGAAGAAGTTTCATTTTCTTTTCAATTGAAATTCTCAATTCACTTTGCTACTTAGGATTTTAAAATTCAATTTTGCAGCCAGCATTAACATTTAGATCCATTTATTTTATGGGGCAAATAATCAGAGCACTTCTGCTGTGATAGGATTGAGAAATTTATTTTCATGGGTCTGCAAGGCATGTGTGGTAAAACCATTCAGCTGATTTACCTTTAATCTCTCATGTTTATGGTTCCTCGTTACGTGACTTGTGGTGTTAATTTGAAAGAAATGGCAAATAGAATTTCACAGAATAGGGAAGAATCAAAGTAAGGAAATATTGGTTGTCGATACAATCCGCCATATGCAGTGAAGATAACAATTCGCCCAGATCTCCATATTTGTGCATATTGTACACAGCTTGGCAGAGATTTTAACTGCCAGTGGGTTCCTGGCAGGAACTGTTGGTTTCAGCTAGTTTTCGCTTGCCTGCAGAGGCACAAGGCGATGGTAATTTTTATTGCCAAGCTTCATTAACCTGCCACCAGCCTCTTGAAAATTGTCCCAATTTCTGGTCACTTGGGAACATATACTTGTACAGTTTGATTGTGTTGTTGCATTGTCCGTTCAATGAGGCAGGTGAAGGGTTGCTTCAAACTCATCAATTTTTGTGAAAACCTTACTGACCAAAATTTATCAAGATTTGACAGAAAATGTTTCAGATCATTTGTATAATCATTGGTGCTATTTAGCATCCTGCTGAGAGCGTTGTTTCCCAAAATTCCTCTGATACACAAGACCTACTCAGTTAACCCCTAGCAGGTCTAGACTGTGGGAACAAATCTCACAGGAAACGACTCCATTCTTAAATTGGATCAGTCTGAAGTTTTTGTGTTGCCATAGTGCTGTGGCCATATTCAAATGAACTCAACTGTTCATGATATGAGCAAAGCTTCCATTGTCAGCATTGTTGGGAGTCCGAGTCTTTTAATGTTGTTTACGGTCAACTAATTAAAGGTTATTTTATGTTGCAGTTCACGCGAATTTTATTTATATAAATGTTTATGATAGAACAAGCTTTCTAAGAGTTCTTTTTAATCCCTAGTTTCAAAAGCTTCAGATATGACTGAATATGGAGATGGACCATTTAATTACATCGTGAAGGAAAAGGGTATTGTGGAGCATATTGAGGAACCACGAATAAGTTACGATAAGAAAGGAAAAGAGAATTCAGAGTTGTATTGCGTGACCATCACTTGCATCATCTCAAGTGATTAACACTAAGGGCTGCAGTTTATGTACATCTGCTGGACATGTTTTCGGTTGGGGTGAATATGGAGTGTCATAAAACAGTGGAGTTGCCCACTCCATCACGTGCCTCCCTTTTACTCAAGATACAGTGGTGAGTGAACATTGAAATCAGCAGGCCACCCTGGGTATCAAAATAAAGAATCATGTACGTGGAACTTGTTCACAAGCCCGTTGACCCCGGCAGTATCCAACCCACATTATAACGTGACTGGCATGGGCAAACAGGTGGGAATAGGACAGGCTGCTTTTTAAAAATATATATTTTCAAAAGTTGGTAAGGAATGGAGTGGTGTGGGGAGGAGGAGAGGTCAGGGGCTGGACGGGGTGGGAGAGGGGGTCAACAAGCTTCCATTCGCCTCCCCTTAATGAGCTGCTCTAATAAAAATGAAAAACATGGAAAATCAACAGGACATGAACAAAGTTGATCCAGTCAATCATCAATTAACTGTATTGAAGTAAGTCAATCCATACTCTGTTTATTAAATTCATAACATGGGTTCAATTAATCTGTAATTTAAAAACAAACATTTTTATTGCTACCTATGTTTAATATAATGTAATTAATATTCAATAAAACGTAGATCCATTTATTGAAAAGAATCACTTGGGTAGATCAACATTACATTTTTTTATGTTTTACTTCATGAGAAAGCTCCAAGTGCAATATAGAGATGTGAGGAAGAACCTTCTGGACCACGTGGTGATGAGTTTGGAAGTGGAAGGGCTGGGAAGGTTGAATAAGATTCTGACAGGATGCCTCCCCTCCTCCACCCCCAACCCATTCCCAATGTGGTCCTGCTCCTGGGAGAATTTCTGAGGGGCAGGCTGCCATTGGAATCAGCAATTTTCTCCAAAGAGCTGTCAGATTGGCAGGCAACCGATAAAATTAAAGCGTCAATGAGGGCCCATTTTTCTGACAGTGACTCAAGTTATCCCCAGTGTCACATGCGTCTCCTGCTGTGTCAGGAACTTGGCAACACTTTGTAAGTGGCCAGTCACTGGGAAGTCAGAGGGCCATTGGAGGCTCATTGAAATTACACTATCAAGACCTGGCAAGGTTCAAAAAAGTTCAACCGAAGCTGCTGATTTTCTTATGAAGAACTTTCCCTTCCACCTTGAAGATCCTCAGAGACCTGTTATTTGTGAAGTGAGCTTGGAGCCTTTTAATGTCTCCTTTTTGAGCTAATTCCAGCAGGCTTGAGCTGCACTCACCTCCTTTGGTGAGGCTACCAGCTGAACATGGAGACTGGGCATGGGGCCTTCCTGTACCACCCAGTGATGGATGGTGAAATGGTGAGTGGGCTGCCAAGTGGAGACAGCTTGATGCAGATCTGTGACTTGAACTCATCAAAATTGCTGATGATGGAAATGGGGATGAGATTACAGGATTTGGTTCAGGCTGCCATTTTTAAATCCTGCCCGATGCAGGTCAGTCTCGCATTATTACTGGCTCCTTATCTCTGACTTTAGCACATTTGTTCGTAGCCCAAAACAAACAAAGCTGGAATGTAAAATTAATGGCTGGGAATCTCCCAGCTCGTTGTGCCTCTCAAGTAGCACGGTGAACCAAGTAGAACAGTAAATATCTTTAACTGGATTCGAGACCCAGTGTCCACTTTCATCGCCAAGGCCTTTTTATTCAGCGTAATCAGCTCGGCGCTGGAAACCGGAGTGCAGGTGATTACCAGATGGAAATAGCAATTTCCAGATTGTTAGCAGGATAATTACATGGAAATAGGAGTCTCCAAGTCTTGATGTAAAGATGCTGGCATTGGACTGGGGTAAACACAGTAAGAAGTCTGATAACATCAGCTCAAATCTAACCGATTTATTTGATAGTAAACTCTCAAGCTTTCGACTCCATGGCATTTGTCAGGCCATAGAGTCGAAAGCTTGCGAGTTTACTAACAAATAAATTGGTTGGATTTAAACCTGGTGTTGTCAGACTTCTTACTGAGTCTCCGAGTCTGCCAGCATCTTTCCTGTCCCTCCACTGCTGGAAGAAGTTCCCAGCAGCAGGATTAACAACTGCTCCACACTAACGTTGAACAGGCATCCTCATCCCAATGTGGGAGGCAGAGGCAATTGAGACTCTCCCAGGAGGATGGAGGGAAAGGGGAAGATGTCCCCTGGGCAGTGCAAGCCTGGCACCTTGGCACTTCCCATTGGATGCCACTAAGGGGACAGGAGACATTGGGAGGTGGGGCTTATTGGAAGGATTAATCAGTGATAGAGGCAGGGGACCCACTGCCACTCTGCGAAAGGATTGGTGGGGGAGGGAATGAGTGGACGATTGGGGCTGGGGCAGGGGGGATGCAGAGCAGAACTGGCCGTGGTGGGGAGAGTAGAGATCAACAAGGCTGGCTGGTAAGGTCCAGTAAGCCAATGATTGGGGGCAGGGAGGGATGTCGGGAATGCTGGCAATCGAGGGTGTGTCGGGAGACCAGTGATTGGGCGTATGGGGGGCGTGGAGAGGAGGCAAGTGTTCTCCCCGTTTTCTTGTACGTTGAGCACTTGGGTTTTTTTGGGAGAATCTCAACCAATGTTTTCTTCTATTCTGCTGTGATGCAATGAAGTACATCTTATTAAATCAAGGGACAGCATGTTTGGATTTAACAACAGAGATGTGACAGGAATCAGACATTGCATGATTTTCTTTTGACGCAAAAAAAACTGAATCAACGATGGGCCACAGAGTGAGCCAGCTTTTGCAATTGAAGTGCATCCTGAATAAGCATATCAGTGCAGACCGTCACAGAGTAGAATTAGAGGAATGCAAAAAACCAGTGCTAGTCACAGTTTCTTGGGATAATCTAATAGATTGTCATCTCGTTTGATCTTTTTGTAGTTCCCAGAAACACTGCAACTGTTTACAATGGATTGCAGTTCATATTTGATGTGACTTATTTTTTCAATAGTTGATGCATAAAATGCTTGTATAGAAATTTGTTTTGCTTGCGCAAGTATTTCAGCACATCCTGTTTGATTGACAGCAAACTGTAACAGCTCCCTTCTACTTATTCCCCAGAGGAAGGTCTGACAATTAGCACTGAAACTGCCAAGGAAAAGAAAACGCTCCTCCAACTGAAGATGAATAAAAAATAAATCTCACTTTGTTGAGAAGAAATAATGAAATGAATGCATGAATTAGCATGTTTGAGCAAATATTGGTTTGTCTTATTTAAAAAATATTGTACTCTGAAGGTCTCTTTTAAATCAAAAATTGATACATCGTGCATTTTTGATATTACTTCATATGAACACACTCGGGCACCTAATGAATTCATTTTGCAAAATGGTTTGTGTTCATCAAGGATGACAAAACTGGTGAACAGAATACATTTGCAATTTCGAGCACCCAGCAGTGGCCTTGAGGTGAATTACTTCATTGTCTTTCAATATCAGAAATGCAAAAAGCAAGAGATTAAATCAAACAAAGGAAGCAGTCTACATTCAACAGGTTTATCCAATGAAAGTTGAATCTTATCTACTCTCTGTAAGTGGCTGGCTTTTGATTGGAATAGTTCATTTGGCTGAGAGTGGGGAACATTTTTCAGAGTTTGGATTCCTTGGGAACACTGATGAAAATGTACAGATGTCAAGATTAGACTTGCCTATGTTAACTCCTGCACTTGAATAGTATATCAATATATGGGTCAAAGCAACATTGCCATTGTATTGGTGCTCTGTATCCATGGAACAGGAGACAAACCTTTGTGATGCAAAAGGCAACCATTTTTAAGTTTTTTTTTCAAAGCTGTGAATACTGTCCAAGCATGTCTAATATATTTGATAGTGTCACTATAAGCTTGATTGCAGTAAATACTAAGAAACTGATTGCAACATCATAACAGGGGAAGCAATGGCACGGTAGTATTACTGCAGTGGTATTGTCACTGGATAAATAATCCAGAGACCTAGGGTAGATCCAGGTTCAAATCCTACCACAGTCTAACTAAAAGCCTTCTGATGACCATGAGACCTTTGTCTATTCTCGTAAAGACCCATCTAGTTCAATAAAAGTTCACTCCAGACCCACAGCAACGTTCTCCTGAATGCCTCTGAAATGGCCGAGCAAACCACTCATTTGTATCAAACCACGAAAAACAAGTCAAAAAGGAATCAAATCGAACAGACAAACCAGCAGAGACTGAGGCAATGAAATAACAATAGTCCCGTTAACACTGCAAAGCTTTCCTCCCTAACGTCTGGGGGCTTGTATGAAAATGGAAGAGCAGTTCCACAGACCAGTGGGACAACAGATTATCTTACTGATTACTTTACAAATTATGTCCCCGATACGATTCTACACACAGTCGAGATAGCAGCAGAGTGGTATACAATCAGGAGAGAATTACTCTTGGAGTTCTCAACATCAACACTGGATCCCAAAAAGTCTTATGGTACATGGGGAAAAAAGTAAGCAAAACCCCTGCAGCATCACTACAGAATGAGCTGGTTAAATCCTAAAGGATGTAGCTGCTGGACTGGGACTGTGGCAATTGATGAGGGAACCAACAAGAGACAAAACTATGTTTGATCTCATCTTCACCGACCTTTTTGAATGTATCTATCCTGGACAGAATTGACAAAAGTGACAATTGCAGAGTCCTTGTGGAGACAAACGCCCGTATTTACACACTGACAATACTCTCCATTGGGTTTTGTGACTCTACTACCGCATTAAATAAATTAGATCTCAAACAGATCTAGCAGCTGAAGACTGGACAGCCTTGAGGTGCTGTGGACCATCAACAGCAATACACGACTACAATCCAAACTCATGAACTAACATTTCCCCCACTCTAACATTACCACCAAACCAGGGATTCAACACTGGCTCAATGAAGAGTGCAGGAGGGTAGGCCAATAGCAACACTATAAAAATAGCACATCCTGAAATGTGGTGTGAACCCATACAACTCAGGATTATTTGCATTCTAATCAGCATAAAGAGTAAGTGATTCCACAACCAATGGATCAGATCTAAGCTCTGCAGTCCTACCACATCCAGTCATTAATGGTGGTAGACAACTGAACAGCTCAGTAGAAGAGGAGGCTACACAAATATCCTCATCCTCAATGATAGCGTGGCTTATCAGTGCAAAAGATAATACTTGTGACAACCTTCAGCCAGAAGTTCCAAATGGATGATCCATCTTTGTCTCCTCTGGTCATCCCCAGCACCACACATATCAGTCATCAGCCACTTTGATTTCCTTTGCATGATATGAAGAAGCAGTGGAGGGCACTGCATACTGGAAAGGTTATGGGCACTTACAATATCCTGGCAACAGTACGAAAGACTTGTGTTCCAGAATTTCCCACGCTCCTAACCAAGCTATTCCAATCCAGCTACGATATCTATCCAGCAATGTGGAAATTATCCAGTTACATCCTGCACATACGCAGCAGGACTAATTCAATCTGGTTAATTACTGCTCCATCACCAACTCTTGATTATCAGTAAAGTGATGGAAGGGATCATGGGCAGTGCCATCAAATAGCACCTGCTCAGCAATAACCTACTCAGTGAGGCCCAGTTTGGGTTCAGTCAGGGTCACACAGTTCCTGACCTCAAACATGGACAAAGGAGCTGAATTCCAGAGCTGAAGTGAGGGTGACAGCCCTGAACATCAAGGCTACGTTTGGCTGAGTGTAGTATCAAGGAATCGATCAAAACTGGAATCCAAGGGTGTCAGGGGTAAACTCCCTGCTGGTTAGTGGCAAACTTGGCACTTAAGGTTATAGGGCATCAATCATCTCAGTTCCATGATATTCCTGCAGGAGTCCCTCAGGGTTGTGTCCGAGACTCAACCATCAGCTGCTTCATCAATGACCTTCCCTCCGTGATAAGGTCAAAGTGTAGATACTTACTGATGATGGCACCAGGCTGTTTAAGGATTTAAGGTTTCTATTGTAATTAAATAATTGTAGAATAATATAGCACAGAAGAGGATATTTGATCCATTACGCATTTGTTCTTTGAAAAATCTATCGAAATCATTCTCCCATCCTTCGGGGAAAATGTCAGAATTCTCTCCCGATGCTGGAGGCACAGTGGTGAGCACTGTTCTGTCACAGTGCCAGGTATCCAGGTTCAATTCCCAGCTATCACAATCTGCACGGAGTCTGTATGTTCTCCCCATGTCTGCATGGGTTTTTTCCAGGTGCTCGAGTTTCCTTCCACAGTCCAAAAGATGTGCTGGGTTAGTGCATTGGCCATGCTAAATTCTCCCTCGGTATACTTGAACCAAGTGCCGGAGTGGCAGCAACTAAGAGATTTTCACAGTAACTTCGTTGCAGTGTTTATTTAAGCCTACTTGTGTCACTAATCAATAAACTTTAAACTTCACTAGCATTTTGTGGAGCTTCCTATCTCGATGGGCTGGTAATATTCAGCCCAAGATGTCAGGTTAAGCCAAACCAGTAATTTATAACACTGTTGTGTATTTTAAATGCTTTTGTATTTTATACTTCAATTTGTGAAACTAAAGATTCTGTTTATATTTAAGTCGTGCTCCATAATTTTAGTAGCATCTTACATATTTTGCTCTGGTCAGGTCGAGTTAAACTCTCTCCAAATTGTTTGTAGCTAAAATATTAAACTGTCTTTTCAGATGTGAATTGGCTTGCTGTATATTTTCCACACTTTGCAATTGCTTGTCCCATTTGATACTGGCAGCTGATGTTTGCCGAAGCATTTCATTTATGCTTCTCAACTTGTCCTGCTCCCTTCAAGTATCTGTGTACATACACCCTCGGGTCTCTTTGTTCCTGCACCTCCTTTCAAACTGCACCATTTAGTTCATATTACCACCCCTCATTCTTCCTAATAAAATGCATCACTTCACATTTCTCTGCATTGCATTTCATCTGCCATGTGGCTGCCCAATTCACCAATCTGTTTCGATCCTCCTGAAGTCTGTTGCTATCCGTTTTCTTGTTCACTGCATTTCCAAGTTTAGTGCCATCTGCTAAATTTGAAATGATGCCCTGTCGAAGTCCAGATCGCTAACATGTGTCAAAATGTTCAGTGCTCTGAACAATGTGTGAATAATCTTGCAACGAGAAAGAAATTTCAGTGGGCTGCATTGATTTTGGCTATTGGTCAAGACGGTTAACATCAATAGTCGGGCAGTAGTCACCCTGTTCGCCACATCTATTGCAGTCCCCACTATTTTTAATAGTGTCCACTTATGGACGGCTGAAATACAAGTTGGTTTTGGTCGTCTTAATGTGCAGGACGTATCTAGTGAGATTCATCTGCATTGTTGAAGAAAACTAGTATGAGAAAGCCCTCTAATCAGTTCCACAGGTGGAAATACTGAAAAAGGAATTTTAATGGAGTCGGAATGCCCCTTCAGCCCACCAGAATCCATCATTGTGTGATCATGCTTTTCCTATGTGGTGATTGTCCCTTTAAGGCAACAAGCAGTGTAAGCGTCACCTGGTTTGGATGACCAGTTGGAACTTGGGATGGGGTAAGCAGCCCAGTGAGTGGGACCCTCGAAGGCAGCAGACACATATGAAGCCAGGTACAGGCCTGAGGCTACCGTTTTCTGCTTAAATCCCTTTTTGTATTCACAAATCAATTGAAAGTGCATCGTTACACTCTGCCTACAGCTATCGGCATGGTATCGCTAAATCTGAATCTGCCAAGCTGAACCAGTAAGAAGTCTCCAAGAAGATTGCGCATATCGACACAGGCATCAAGTTTTTGCAGAGATACAAGAAAGCAGATTGACTTCTTACTATGTTTACTCCACTCCAATTCCGGCATCTCCACATCAAACTGAACCAGGGCAGGCGTCTCTTCTGAACCATTCAAAAGGTGCTCCCACACCTTTGCCAGCTGACCTGTTAACCGTCCACATGTCAAAACAGACCCCTTTCAAGATAGATCAGGGCAGGCTGGTGACAAAGCGAAAGAGAAGAAAGAAAAAGGTTGAAGCTGGGTGATGACATTTTCCAAATAGTATCGTTGTATGAGGCACAACTGAGAAAGAGGTCTCAATCTAGGAATGGATCTTTTTGATTCAATTTTATTTTTATGCACTGTTTACCATTGTTCAATATGTATGCAAATGCTAGATTAGAGTTTTAAAACAACAGAAATTAATTCATTGATATTTTTCAATTTAGTCCATGCATATAAAACTACCTTTTTGTAAATTAGCCAGTGTCCAATTTTCATTTCCATTGAAATCAATGCCAGGATGACTATTACAAGAATTTAGCATAATTAAAAGATTAAACAAGACTGTGGAAAATATAAGGCAATTTAATTTTTTTTTAAGGTAGATGTAACTGCAAATTAAGGGAATTAGTGCAATTGTAAAGATTTTTTTGGGAATAAGGAGGCTCAATCTGCAAATGAAAAGAAAGCTGAAAGGGACATTAAGGCGGCTTATTATAAGATGTAAATGAGAATGATAAGAGGGATCATTTTGACTTTGGATGACCATAAAAATGGATGATAGCAATTCAACAGCCCGTGGAAGTCGATTCAAATGAAAATCAAGGAGATGTGAGATGAACAAATAGTTGATTCAATATCACCAGATTTACACTGTCATTCAAAATCAAACTTACTCACATGGGCTTTTATAAATGCAAAAATAAAAAGATGGTTAAAGAAAGAATGAATTTTATACATGAAGGGGGACATTGTTTTGTATTTAAGTTTAATGGGATGGCCAAGAGCTTAATGTGTGTGTGGCCTTAATTCGAATATAGTTAATTAAAATGAGATTGTGCATGTACCAGTGGCTGCTGTAAATACTGCAGTGGAAAGAATGACTCATTTGGACTACATACGGAAATGCCCCAACTTTCAATCCCAATGGCATGGATCTTATTGTTCTGAAGGAAGTTGAGACTAAGTAAAAAAATCTTCCCAAAATGGAAGTTTCATTGTGGAACAGGAGGATAGAAAATGCTAATTGTTGCTGAAATGAGGGGGGTAGGAGGAAGCCAGGTATTTATAGGCCAGCTCGCTTTATACCCATCATGAGTAATATGCTGGGGCTGGAATTTTTGTCCCTGTATGATGTACAGACAGTTACATGTGTAAGATTGGAATCAGAGTGATATGGGTCAAATGTAAGGAATTGGGACTTCCTTAATGGTAAAAACTGGGTGGCACGGACAAGCTGGGTCAAAGGGCCTTTTTCCATGCTGTAAACCTCTACGACACTTAGAATATTCCGTTTAACTGGGTCAAACTCTTTATCTACCCGGAAACTGGGTAGAGTCTGGGACTTGCTATCACGTGGAGCAGTTGCGGCAAATAACACAGGCACGTGGAGGGGAAGATAGATAAGTACATGAGGGAGAAAGGAATAGAAAGATCAGTTGAGTAAGTTGAATGAGAGAAGGTTTAAAAACAGCAGTAAAGGTCAATTGAGCAAGCAGTCAGTTTCTATATAGTTCCACATTTGTCATAGGCCAAGGCTACAGCCTGAAGCCAAGTAAAGGAGATGACCCTGCTGGCTCTGGCCCACAGAATTTGAGGAGATTGAGAATGTTTAAGAAATAATTGTTTCCCATTGGAAAAGTGGTAATAAAAAATTGATGGTGGCAAAAATGGACCTAAAGCACTGCTGGTTCCAGCAATTCTGATGATCTAAGAGGCACATGTGGATGGGGGGGACATGGACAGGGTGGGGCAGAGGTTGGGGAGGGAGAATGCAGGAATGGGAAGACCTTTGGCAAGATCCTCTCGTGGCATAGGGGACCAATAAAGATGGCACACCAGTGAGGCCTGCTGGATTGGATACTTGGCCTCCCTGCCACAGTTAACATTGTGGCAGTGATTGGAAGAGGCCCTTAATGTCACTGAATATGGGCAGTTGAGGGCCTCTTCCAGAGGCCATGAGCATTTTATCGGCAGTAGGTGGCCGTGCATGGGGAGACAGCCTGTTGAATCATGGCAGCTGTCCTGTGTGCTCAGGAGCAAGGCCTTCTGGAATGGGCACTCTATGGACCATGCAAGGGCCCCTCGGCAGCAATTGCTGTGCCATCACCAACTATCTCCCTGCCTTCTGCTCGCTGAGGCCTATCTGACTGGCAGACATTCCCTCCCAGCTGACTGCAATCGCAACATTGGCCACCATTCCTTGTGGAATTGCTGGGATTAAAGGGCTGTTTATTCTGTAGAAAGATGGGCTGTGATTCTCCCATTCCTGCTGCGCTTGTATTTTAGTATAGTAGGCTGAGAGATTGTTGTGTTGGCCGATTCATGGGTTTGCGTGAGCGTTCACTCCCCGCTTGTGTCTCCCAGTGCCGGATTTCCAATGATATCCACTTTGTGGCGGAAATCAGTGGGGAGGCGCAAAGTCCTTTTACATGGTCATTGAAATAGAATTTAAATATGACTAGCATCCCCCACCCTGCCAGAGTATTTCACTCCTGCAGGGATTACTGTAGAACCCCCAACTTTGGGGAGTTGGCAACCCAATCCCACTGGAGTGAAAGGAACTGGCAATCAGAGCTCCTCAGAGAGTTGGCTGGGGAAGGGGGGAATGCCTCATAGGCATTGACACACTGGCACTGCCATAGGGTCAAAGTGCCAATGTCCAGGAAGCACCTTGGCTTTGCCCATCGGGTCGCAACCCTCCACAATTTCAGCCTAAGATGTTTGGTGTGACCATAAAATGGGCTTGTGGAATCAATTGAATAAGTTGACAGATGCAGACATCATTAGACACGAGGGAGAAATTCAACAATGATTGGTGGCACATATCAGTGTCACCAGATTGAGGGAAGAGACATAAATACGTATAAAACTTAGTTGAATGAGCCTGAGGCACGAGTGAAGAATAACAGCAGTCATTTGGCCCATCAAGCCCATGTCTTTCATTAACCAAATTACATTTTCACCAGCATGAGTTTTATCTAAGTCTTGCATACTCCCAAAGGTGTGATGTTGATCCTCAGGTTCATTTCATGATCAACTCTTCACAGTTGCGAGTGGTGCTCAGAGAGAGCTATCTTGAGATCTTCTGCTACCTTAATTTTGCGTTCATTAAAATTTAAGCTCTGAGAATCCTTTCAAGTTGCAATCTAGCCTTTGATATTAGCTCTCACAAGGTGAGCGTTGACATCAAAGTTGTGGCTTCATCTTGAAAGAATTCCCAAAACAGGGTTTATATTTTAAGCTTAACTTCAGTTCTGTCTCGGGATCTGAACTGTGTGGCTGGAAGTTCACATGTTCTTTAGCATCAAAAACTATATAAAAAAAAAATACAATTCACCCAAGAATTCTACCTCTGATCCAGCTGTGCAAGAAATCTTTTCTGGAAAGGATAATATAACCCTTTATGAACTGACCTAATCTTCATCATTTTTGCTGTGTTGTATGCATTTGTTTTCATATTCAACCTGTGAATAAGTTTGACTAAAAGCTTTAACTCGAAGACTTCCCTCAGTGGCAGGTTTACAGGCAAAGACCCATAAAATTCCTTGGGTGGCCTTCCTCCTGGTCTCCCCAGATTTATCTTCACTTTAACAAGGGGCAAGTAAAGTTTAGGATGGCCCTTGCTTCCCTTATGCCTTTAGTAGCCGATCATTGGTCTCTTAAGGGCTGCTTTGCACCCCCCCCCCCCACCGTCTCAATTTTGAGGCTGATAAGAGGGTGTCGGGGTAAGGGAATATTGTGGCTTTACCCAGGTTGACTAGTTGCTGGGAAGGGAGAATTGGAGTATCTCTCAAAACCCCCTTTCTAAATCCAGCTCTGTCCTTTCCCTTACAGTACGGTTCTGTACTGTACTGTAGGTTCTCCCTTCTCCTTGGCTTTCTTATCAAGACCTCCACCCTCCAGGCCTTCCCACTGCTGGAACTAAATAGGGACTGGCCAATCTGATTGGTTGCAAGCTTTAAGAGGTGGGACTTGGGTCCAAGTGAGGAGCAAGCGTGGCCAGCGATTATAATCCTTGGTGTCAAAACTTCCTTTATATAAATCTCCCATGAAACACCTTGGGATATTTTATGATGTTAAAGGCGCTGTACCGATGCAAATGCTTGCTGTTCAAGATGTTTGGAGAGTGAGTTCTGTCTTTATTCAAAACGATAAGTGATAAAATGACAAATGAAACACGAGTTCTATGTGATGCACTGCTAAGTATAGTGATTTCTGTAATTATCAGTAAAAAGATTTTCATAGAGAAATCATTCTGATAATTTTCAAAAATTACAATATTTGAAAACCAAGTACATTTACGGATTAATTGTTCAGATTTGTTTCAGGTAAGGATTTCCTTTTGTTCTTTTGGTCAGGATCTTCTGGGTGCTGCTGTGGTGAATGTGGCGATCCAGCTAAAAGTCCATTGACTTGGTTGGGACTGGAAGATCCCGTTAGTGGGCAGGACTGGAATACCTGGCCTTTGTTTAGTCTTTGCACTTTTTAATTTTGTTGCATATAAAATGTCATTCATGTTCTTCACAAAATTCATCAACTTTTTTTTTAGCAAATCCCATTTACAGTGTTTAAAGTGTATTTTAATTGTTTTTATACAATGGAGAAAATCAACTGAAAATCATATTTTTGGTTTTTGTTTGCATGACATGGTGCTTAACTTTGATTAGACAGTTTTGCTTCTGTGCATTAACATTTCATTTTCCTGGAGATTTAAAACCCGAATGCACCGTTGTGCCAACTTCTAGTAGACCACATTAATTTCACAAGAAGTGAGTGGTGTTCTTTTTGGTTTTGCTCCATTTTGAAAACCTCGGGGAGGGAAGTGACTTTCAGAAATCCTGAATGTGTGTTTGTGGTTTTTAATGCTGGCATACAGAAGCACTAATTAAGAACCAAATAGTCTGAATTGCAAAATTTGCTTATACCACAGGAGCATTTAAACTTCCCATTGTGGGCTAATTAGATGTACACATTTGTATTGCTGAACACTGGGAAGTGTTCTTGAAAGGACTATCAATGAGTTTAGAGAGGAGCCCTTGTTTGCTGTTTGATTGAGATACATTGTAATGAGTTAGTCTCGCTGCTGAGACACAGGCCTGGATTTGTTCCCAAGTCATTGGCACAATTGGAAGAATCCCTGTCTCCCCAAACTTTACCTTTAAAAATGGCTGCCCAGACATTAGATTTTTGGTCTGGGGGCTGTGCTGGACTAAATTAAATTAGAAGTTGAGATGGATGGCTACACTAGAAGTGATGGATCTGTCATATGTAGACGCAAGGTGGGCAAAAACCCTGTGTTGCGACTTCAGCACTGTGTCCAGAAAAACATGAATTATGCTTTTAAAAAGGTCATCATGAAACATTCAGTCCTCACTCCCCACACATTCCCATGCCACATCCATGGTACCTCATGCCCTGTACCCATCCCCATGGTCTTTCGCACACTCCATGTCAAACTATGTTGCTATGCCCACTTCATGGATCTTTCTAGCATGTCAATTTAAGTGTCTGTACCCATTCCAAAGCACCTTAAGCCTCCATGCCAACTCATGTCAACCCGTGCATCCCACCCAAAAACCTTCCATGTCAATTCACTCAGTATTAATCATGTCTTTATCATATACAGACTTCAAAGAGTCTGTAATCACTTAAAACCATCACACTGTGAAATAGCAAGCGCCCTATTGTGATAATGATGGTTGTGAAATCGGTCATGCAGCTGTAATTCTCACCCCTCAGGCTTATCTAAACGGACAGTGAAATAACAAGCAGATTTTTTTGAATACACCAGGCATCTTTTTTCCAAGATTTAAAGAGCAGGAGTTTTAAATGTCTTGACAGCTCCCTTTGATAGGTGCCTTTGATAATTCCTCTTGATTGTGTTTATGACTGATTTTGTCAGATCTGTTGACACTTCAGGAGCTCATGCACATTTTAATACATGTTCATGCACATTTTAATACACATTCATGCTTAAATTTAACACTTTCAAAGGAACCTGTCTTGCACAAGTGAATCTTACCTTATCCAAAATTGTCCTAGGACCAGATCAAAAGGTTAGTACCTTATTTCTTCAGAAAGATACCATAGGGTGGTTCGGGAGTGGAATGCCCTGCCTGCAGCAGTTGTGGATGCGCCAAGTTTGGTGGCGTTTAAGAGGTTAGTTGATAAGTATATGGAAGAGAAGGGAATGGTTTAGTTTGGAGGGGCATTGCTTTTTATATTGGTCGGCACAACATCGAAGGCCGAAGGGCCTGTTCTGTGCTGTAGTGTTCTATGTCCTATAGTATCCAAACAAAACTGCAAACTCTGACCTGATCCCACCAGAGCTAATCTACACACTCCAAGACTAGCAAAATCACTCTCAAGTGGGGACAGCTCCCCATGTATGAAATGTGCTCTGCCTCTATTTCCACCGCTGGGAAATGGAGAAGGCTGCACTTCCCGTTACCACAACTGCAGTGGACATATTCATGAGACATGGAGTCACGGTGCCTGTGAAGTCAATGACAGCTACTGACTTAATCAAGGCATGGGTTGATCCAGAATATTCAGCAATGTAAAGAAATTTAATCAGGGTCACATCAATCAAATGTGTTTCTTTTCTTCCCCATGGTCAAGGGTTGCAGTTTTCACAGCATAGTGAACCCTCAAACGCCAATTAAAAAATGTTGGGATTGTGATTGCAATTTGCTCATTACCTTATTTGTTGCCTCACTGCCTGCCACTCAAGTCCTGGATGATGGGCAAGGCCTGGAATATTTATTTGCTGCATCTCTCCACTGATACTGTGTCAGATTTGCTGAGTTTGTCCAGATTTTCTGCCAACAATGACACTGTGGGTGCAGCTAAGTTGAAAATAACTCAAAGCCAAGGTAAATCAGGAAGGGCAGCACAGTGACACAATGGTTAGCATTGAGTAAAGTTTTACAACACCAATTTTAAATCCAACCAATTTATTTGATAGTACATCAGCGAGCTTTCGACTTTTTGTCTTCGTCAGGCAAATGCAGTGTTCTGGTGTGCCACTACATTTGCCTGACGAAGACGAAAAGTCGAAAGCTCGCTGATTTACTATCAAATAAATTGGTTGGATTTAAAATTGGTGTTGTAAAACTTTACTGAGTTTACCCCAGTCCAATGCCGGCATCTCTACATCATAGCATTGAGTGTCAGAGACCCAGGTTCATCTCAGCCTCAGGTGACTTTTGCACTTTCTCCTCTGTCTGCATGGGTTTCCTCCCAGTGCTCCAGTTTCCTCCCACAGTCCAAAGGTGTGCCGGTTAGATGGATTGACCATGCTAAAAATAGTAGGGATTAGTAGAGTAAATACGTGGGTTTCTGCGGGATGGGGGCTGAGTTGTCAGTGCATGTTCTATGGGCTCAATGACCTCTGTAGGGATTCTATGATTATAGTCATTGTTGTTGACTATTCATTTTTCAAATGCTGATAATTGCGGGAAATAGGAGAGACTGAGGACAATGAGCAATGCTGCAGAATGTGCAGTTCTCTGTTATAGAGTGAGTGGATGTTGGAGGGATGGGGATGATGGCTGGGTAGTGAGGTTAAGGGGAGAATTTTGAGACATCACTGATGTAGTTCATCAAATAGGAGATACATAATCCATCATGCTCACTGACAGTTCATCAAGTATTCTGTAACACTGTTCAGAAAACAAAACAGAGAATTTTGTTTCTATCCACAAATTTCACCTGGAATATGAAATTATTTTCCTAACCTTAGAGTTGAGCACCAATCTTCGACCTGGCATTTCCAACATGTAAGGAATCTCCAGTGTTTGTAATGTATGTCAGAAGTGTGAGATTACTTTATGCAAATGTTTTCAAGATTTAAAATAAAGAGGAGAATCATGGTCAATGTTTCAGGAACAACATATGTTCCTGAAAAACATTACAAAGGTCATCCTTCAGTTAGAATGTATTTGATACACTGCTTATAAAATTGTATTAGCTATCAATCCATTCTACTGGGCAAGACTACGCACCAACATTTTCACTGAAAAATTATATGAAGGTAAGCTTATTAATATTTATCTTCTGTAACCAAACTACTATTAACATAGAACATAGAAAATTACAGCATAAACAGCCCCTATGGCCCACAAGTTGCGCCGATCATATCCCTATCTACGAGGCCTATCTATAACTGTCAATCCCATTAAATTCCATGTACTCATCCAGAAGTCTCTTAAAAGACCCCAGCAAGTTTGCCTCCACCATCACCAACGGCAGCCAATTCCACTCACCCACCACCCTCTGAGTGAAAAACTTACCCCTGACATCTCCTCTGTACCTGCTCCCCAGCACCTTAAACCTGTGTCCTCTCATAGTGACAATTTCAGCCCTGGAAAAAAGCCTCTGATCTATACCTCTCAACATCTTATTAAAACTGAATGGAGAAATTATTTTTAATCCCAGTGAATGGAATTGCACTTGAGATCAATGTTAGCACTAGTATCATCTACCCACATTAATTTTCCCAAAATGAATGAAACTTATTAAAAACAATTAACAGACAAAAGCAACATTCAGACAAAGTATAACGGGAAAGAGTAGTTAATGATCTTGAATGATTGGATATGCAGAACTGTTGCCAAAACCAGTTCTGAGAAATCAGTAAAATACTCCATTATCAAAGTTAACCTGAACATTTGCTATTTCTCTCGATTGTTCTTGATATTTAAAGCATAAACACAGGAAGTTTCACTGAACATTTTCTGACTATCCAGCTTGGATAAATGACTGCAGGTTTTTTGGAATCAAAGAGCCCTTACAGTACAGAAAGAGGGCATTTGACCCACCGAGCCTGCACCAACAACAATCCCACTAAAGCTCTATCCCTGTTTCCTCACATACTTACCCTGATATTCCCCCAGACACTAAGAGGCACTTTAGCATGGCCAATCAATCTAATTTGCACATCTTTGGATTGTGGGAGGAAACCCATGCAGACACAGGGAGAATGTGCAGACTCCACACAGACAGTGACCCAAGATCAGAATTGTCCTGGGACCCTGGCGCTGTCAAGTAGCAATGCTAACCACTGTGACACCATGCCACCCATAAATTAGTCATCAGTTGTATGCTTCAATAATTGTAGATACATCTTTATATTTTATCAGTTGTGAGAATGAAGCATCACTAGAATCGCATTTCAATAGCTGGCTATTTCACTTGTTGCCTGTGTAATACAGTAATCTTTAATGCCACATTACAGCTGAACAAAGTTTATCTGATATCACTCTTTTAAAGCTTGCACTGTATAATGTGATTTATTTTGCAATATTTTCATGTCTTTGTAGCCTAAGGTAAAAAGCAATTCTCACAGCTCTATATCCTTTGCCATATCTCACAAAACTTTAAAAGTCAAGCAGAATGATTATTACCTTGAAATATTGCTGCAATAAGAGAGCGTTTTCTACTTAACATGCATTGACTTAATCAATTCAACGCTATATATACTTGGCAAAATTATTATACCCCCGCTTGAATGCTGAATTTTACTTTGTCCGAACAATGTGCTCGTCAAGTAGCCTGCTGCTTTCCTTTTAAATATTGCAGGAAATTATATACATCTTAAGAGACTAAGACGAGACTTCATTTGTGCAATTTTTGTCACTGTTAAGTGATGATGCTGAAGGCACTGAAAAAAAATCAATTTTATTCGGTGAGGTGAAGAAGAGGTTATAGCTGCCAAATGACTGTTCAGAATACAATTTAAATATATTTCCAATTCATTCCTGCAGCATCGTTGTTTGATTGGAGCAGTAAAAAGGAATAGTGCAAGTTTCACAGGAAAGGCTGCTCCCTCACTCTCCTGAAGATGGTAAATAGATGGCAGTCTTGTAAAATATTCAAACTTGGGGATTTTTGTACAGTCATGGGATCTACCTTAAACTAAGTCATATCTCTGAGACCGCTTTTCTAACACCAATGATTTAATGATCGCAATAAGGATAAATGATGGAGGCCCTCTGGTCTATCCCGCTGACCCTTCCATTCGAGAATCCATGTGACAGGAGAATCGAAGAGTCTCCTACTTAAAATTTACATTCACACCAAATGAATACAACTTGTCTCAGACTTGTGACAATGGGAGCAGAGGAAATAGTTAAATAAAATCATGATGGTCGGTTTAGATACCACTAAATTCTACCAGCAACATCTGTTGTACTAAGACTATTGAATAACATCGCTCAAAAGTAAAATGCAGTCACTGCTCTCTCTTCGCTGTAGATGAATTGTACTGAATGCTTTGCATGTTTTATAATCCCAAGTGAGCAGTATGAAATAATTTTAGATTAAGAAATATTATGAGACATACTTTTATATTTAGTTATTATAGTTGTGCTCAATAAATAAGGTATCAGCTTTGGCTGAGCATGAACATCATTGCCTCTGTCTCAAGTGGTTATGCATTCAAATCCCAGGCTACAGGTTTATGCAGCTGATGCTTCAATGTAGTATTTGGGTAGGTGCCTGGATTGTCACAGATGTTGTCATTTACATGAGACAATACACTCTCTCTGATGGTCATCAAGGATTGCTTCACATTAAGGAACGGCAAGGGGCTCTCTTTTGAAAGATAAAATTGTACCCGCCTCGCCTGCCACCTCTGGCAGCTTGTTCCAGACACTCAACACCCTCTGTGTGAAAAATTGCCCCTCTGATGCTTTTGTATCTCTCCCCTCTCACATTAAACCCATGGCCTCTAGTTTTAGACTCCCCTACCTTTGGGAAAAGATATTGACTATCTACCTTGTCTATGCAAGATGTGATGCAAGAATTTTTTTTTTTTACACAGGATGTACCCTGAATTTATATAATTAATTATAACATTTGCAATTTAATTTAACGCCCTTTAAATAAGCTTTTACTTGCATTTTAATTGTTGTCCATTAACTTAAAGTAATGTCTATAAAGGACCCCTACGTTTCTCCACTGAGCTAAAGTTCCAGCTTTTCCCAATGTGAAAAAAACCCTGATGTTTGAGTTCAAAGTGCACAAGCTCACACTTGCTCACGTTGCATCCCATCTGCGAACGTTTTGCCCACTTACTTAATACATTACTGTCCGTTTGCAATTTACTGCTCCTGACTACTGTGCCATGTGTTGGTGTCATCAGCAAACGTAGACATATAGTCCTCTATTCTTCCAGCTCAGTCATTTATATCTATAATGAAAATAGAATTGCCATTTCCAGGTGCTACATTCCGCAACAAACGACTCAATGTGTAAAAAAGTTTCTTCTTGCATCACATCTTACATAGACAAGGTAGACAGTCAATATCTTTTCCCAAAGGTAGGGGAGTCTAAAACTAGAGGCCATAGGTTTAAGGTGAGAGGAGAGAGACACAAAAGAGCCCAGAGGAGCAATTTTTCACACAGAGGGTGCTGAGTGTCTTGAAGAAGCTGCCAGAGGTAGTCGTAGAGGCAGGTACAATTTTATCTTTTGAAAAGCATTTTGATAGTTACATGGGTACGAAGGTATAGAGAGATATTGTCCAAGTACGGGCAATTGGGACTAGCTGATGGGTTTTAAAAATAAGGGCAGCATGGACAAATTGGGCTAAGAGGCTTGTTTCCATGCTGTAAACCTCTAGGACTCTATAACATTTAGGTCTTTCACAAATCACTTTATATCTGAGACCTTTTTTTCTCTTGGTCCATTTACAAGCAGCAACACTTTCTTCCTATCTACTCTATCCAGCCCACTCATGATTTTGAACATCTCTATCATAAGCTCTCTTAGTCTTTTTCTCTTCGAAGAGAACAGTCCTAACCTCTTCAATTTGTCCCCCACCTGGAACCATACTTGTAAATCTCTTCTGCACTTTGTCCAACATGTTCACGTCTTTCCAATGGTTTGGTGCCCAGAAGTATGCGCAATACTCCTGTGATGTATAGATTGTGTAAGTTTAGCATAACATCCTTGATTTGCACTCTACATCCCTTTTAATAAAACCCGGAATACTATATGCTTTGTCAACTGCTCTGTCCACTTTTCCTGCTTTGCTATCTCAATAATCTAGGCACATGGATACCTGGGTCCTTCTGCTCCTACACCGCCTCATTTTATCTTGTCTATCTGTGTTCTTCCTAACAAAATGCATCATCTCACACTGCGCTGCATTGAACGTTATCAGCCACATTTCTGCCCACTTGATCAACTTTTCTCTGTCCTTTTGAATTTCTAAACTGCTCTTTTCATAGTTTACAAGCTTCCAAGTTTTGTGTCATCTGCAGATTTTGAAATTTCCCTGTGCACACCAAGGTCTAGATCTTTAAGATGTACCAGGAAAAGGAAGGATCCTGATACTGAGCCCTGGAGAACACTGTAACAAACCTCATTGACCATTACTCTCTGTTTCCTATTACTCAGCCAATATTGTATCCATGTTGCCATTGTCTCTTTTATTCCATGACCTATGATTTTCCTCACATGCTTTGTTCTGTGGCATTGTATCAAATGTGTTTTGAACATCCAAGTACATCACGTTAATAGTATTGCACTCATCAATCCTTTTTGTTATTCATTCAGAAGTTATTTAAACATGATTTTCCTCTTAAAAATCCAGACTGGCTCATGTGACTATTAATTTTATTCTGAATACCTGTTTCTAGAAGCTTCCACACCACTGAAGTTAAACCAATGGTCTGTAATTGCTGGGCCTATCCTTACAACATTTTTGAAGAAAAATATGCAATTTTCCAGTTCTCTGGTACCTTCTCTGAATCTAGACAAGACTGAAAAATAATTGCCCTGCAATTTCCACTCTCATTCCTGCAATGTCCTTGGATACATCTCAACAAGACCCAGTGTCTTGTCAACTTTAAGTACCAACAGTCTATCCAACACTTACTCATGAACAACTTTGACCTTTTCTAGTGACAGTTTCCTCCTTTGTTACTGTGGCCCAGATAGCATCTACCTCCTAGTAAAGATAGGTACAAAATATTAATTTGGTACCTTACCTAAGCTTGTTGTAATGGGTTTTGAACAAGTGATGAAGGGAATAAAGAAAAAAAGGGAAGATCTGTGATAGCACACACCGCAAGATACCTTAATTCATCAAGTGTTCCATGGATCAAAAAGGGACTAAAGGAACAATATATATGCATGATGAGGTATGAATTGCTGTTTCTCAGTTACCCAAGTGTTCAGTAAAGGAACAAAAAAACTGGCAAAAATAAAACGTGAAACAAAATGAAGATAGAAATTATGATTGAAAATTGTTCATCTCTATGTTGAGTCCAGAAGGCATTGAGTGCCGATTTGGAAGATGAAATACTCTTCCGAATGCTTCTGTGACAGGCCAAGGGTGGAAAGGTCAGAGTGAGAGAAGTAGGGAATTAAAATAGTAAACAAGAGAAATCCCGAGGTCGTGTTTGGAGACTGAAAAGAAGTGTTCCATGAAGTGGTCACCCCGATTATATTTGATCCTCCCTGTTGCAGAGAAGACCACACCGTGAGCAGCAAATGCAGCATAGTAAATTGAAAGAAATATTAGTAACTCATTGTTTTAATCGGAAAGATCTTTGGATCGGAGAAGGGCATCAGTAAAAGGCAGGTCTTCTGTCAACTATCAAGTCACAAGTGTGATGGGATTGCTTGGATGAGTTAGGCTACGACACTCAAAGTTCAACATCATCCAAGACAAGGCAGTCTACTTGATTAGCACTCTATCCACCACCTTCGATGGGGAAGTTTTTGTTGAGTTAGAGTTTCTGGCCAGCTGAATCTCAGGAGTTCAATTGAAGGGAAGCAAAATCTCAAGTTGAGTAGGACAGAGTTAACTTTGGTTGTGCCAGTTTTAAAATGAGGCAAGTTTTGGGTCCTCCATGACTTGATAATGTCAGACAGCACAGTGTCAGTGAGGAAGATGTGAACTGGTTTATTCAGCAAGTGCATGGATGCTAATATGTTGAATGTCTCTGAGCAGAAAAATGGCAACAAGAATGATGCAAGCATGCAGGTGGGCATTTAGTCACTATCAAGACACACAAGGCTATGGGGCAAGTGCTGGAAATGGGATTAAGAATCCCACTTAATACTGCAACTTTCTAAGACCCTTGTCAGATCCCACTTGGAGTACTGTGTGCAGTTCTGGTCACCTCACTACAAGAATGATGTGGAAGCTATTGAGAGGGTGCAGAAGAGATTTATAAGGATGTTGCCTGGATTGGGTGGCATGCCTTATGAGGATAGATTGAGGGAGCTTGATCTTTTCTCGCTGGAGAGATGACGGATGAGAGACAACCTGATAGAGGTTTATGAGATGTTGAGGGGTACAGATCGGGTGGATTTTCAAAGGCTATTTCCCAGGGCTGAAATGGTTGCTACGAGAGGACATAGGTTTAAGGTGCTGGGGAGCAAGTACAGAGGAGATGTCAGGGGTAGGTTTTTCATTCAGAGGGTGGTGGGTGTATAGAATCGGCTGTTGTCGATGGTGGTGGAGGCGAACTCGTTGGGGTCTTTTAAGAGATTTTGGATGAATACGTGGGATTTAAAGGGATTGAGGGTTATAGATAGGCCTGGTAGGTAGGAATATGATTGGTGCAACTTGTGGGCCGAAGGGCCTGTTTGTGTGTAGTGTTCCATGTTCTATGTTAAGAATAGTTAGGTGATTTATATTTGACTGACACTCTCACTATGGACCGAAGGATCTTTTTCTGTGCTGTGTCCTTGTATAAGCATGTCGGCTGGAGGAAAAGCTACTTAGAAAACACACTGGTTAAGCAGGATTCCAACCAGGTGATTGCAGTGCCACAAGAGTATGAAATTAGGAAAAACGACAATGGAGGGTGGCAAAGCCAACTGTGTTGAAAGGTCCAAGAAGACGGTGAGGGATAACTCTCCACTTGGAGCAATCAGGATTGAAAATGGATGGACTCCATGTTGTGGACAGGGATAACTGGACCAAAGATATTTGAAGAAAGGTAAATGAGTGAAAAGTTGGGGTAGCAAAGTAAAGGCAACAGCCAAGTATGGCATCTGATCGGTTGTATAGACATTCTTCTTTTTTGTTTGTTGAATCAGGCTGTAAAGAGATTTCGAGGATAGGTAGGGTGGAATTTTTTCGACATCCATCTGCAAGAACCAATATCTGAAACGACAGAGGAAGCAACTATTGCAGTTCAGACTCATTCTTGTCATCACTGAAGAACAATACACAAATACTGCCTGCCTGACTTCAACCAACATATTTTATATACTGGCCTTTCCTTCAGCTTACACATTCATTTCAGTCGAGCCCAATAATTCTGCCTGCCCCTTCCTATTCCTTGCCACTTAATAATTAGGGGGCAATTAACATCTAAAGGACCAACAAGGAAATCAGCAGTTTAGGGTTATAATCCCAACTCTGTTGGTGTAAGGCAAGGGCATCCTCCACTGATTGTCTCAGGTGGTGGAAAGGGGTCATCACATTTTATTGGTCAGTCGCTGCCCACTTGAAGTTAGGCAGCACCCAGCCAATGAGATATTGCCCTGTCAGCTTCCATCTTCCCCTCTGGGTGCTTCTGATTGAGAAATCCTGTTCTGACAAGCAGGCAGTGAAAGGATAGACCCAAGAAACAAAAGATGAAGACTCATCAAGTTGGAAATTGGAATTTCAGGACTGTGTGTCCTGACGTGTCAGAAGGATTGGTAGTGAACAGATAATGTATGAAGACAGCATTGATCGACCATGAGCTGTACAAGTTCAACATCAACACTGCTGCTCTCCAGGAGACTAGATTGGCTGACATTGGATCAATACACGAGACTAATGATACCTTCTCCTGGAATGACAAAAGTAGAATGACTGTTGTGAAAATGAAGTGATTGATATGGATATTGAGATGCCTGCTGTGACCTCTGAGTACCTCATATCTCTTCATCTAACATCAGATGTAAGTTTTGTTGACATTATCTGCGCTTATGAGCCAGTAGCAGGATGAGTGTAACCAGAGAAAGTCCAAACATCGCAGATTGTGCATCAACATTCCATGCATGAAGGCTGAAGACCGATGTCAGGCATTCTCAAAAGCTTTTGTGCTTTTCACCTGATGGCTCACAAGATAACACTGAGGAAGCGTAGAAATCCCTGTGATCAATATGAAGTTACAGTAACAACATTTGGCAAAAGAAGAAACAGGAGCAACGATTGATTTGATCCTTGTCTTACGGAAATATCTCCTGCCTCTGAAGCAAAGCAAATAGCTCATCTGGCTTAACTCGAAAGGCAGCACCTCATACTCACCGAGGCAGTTGCACAGAAGACAGCAAAGTACTGTGCCAACAAGTATTGGATTAAACTATATGAAGTAAAATGCACATGGTGTGTCACAGTATCAAAAGACCACTTGAACCCTCCATCACCGATGGGGCTCCTTTAAAATCCACAACACATCACTGACCAGAACAAGCAGAGGCCTTTTGGATAGAACATGACTGAGCTGCACTCACATGTGACAGGTATATCAAAGTTTGATGACTTTTTGCAATTATGAATATTCATCATTTGAGTTTGAAGAGGTCATTGACTTCCTCGGAGCAAAATACCTAGAAATGATGGAATGCTGATTGAACTACTCAAGTATGGAAAGTCCCACCTGCAGCCAGAGTTTGGGCACTTCTTCCTCATCCAGAGAGAGAGCTGTGTCCCACAGGATGTGTACGATGCAAATGTCATCACATCATACAAGAACAGCAATGATCAAGGGGATTGAAACATACTGGAGATCTCTCTCTCCTTGGTGTCAGTGGGAATTTATTTGCCAGAGTAAATCCACTGAGGTTTCATTGACTAGTTAACAGATTATACCCAAAGGCACAATGGGGTTTTAGAGCAAATCCTTGGTTAGCCTGATTTCCCCTTTTAAATTTAAGAGAAATGCAGTATTCAGCAAATTCCACTTTTTGTGAATCTCACAAAGGTATTTGACACCATGAGCAGGATCAACCTCTAAAATGTACTGGAGAAAATCAACTGTCCTCACAAACTTTGCACTCTATTTCAGTCCTCCTGTGGTAACATGCAAAGCATTATTCAATTTGACAGTTCTACTTCAGATGCTTTTGAGATCAGGAATGGAGTTGAAATAGCTGTGTCTTAGCTCCTACTTGAATTGGTGTCTTCTAGCTCTGTCCTCCTGACCTATGCATACTCTTCCAACATAGAAGGACTGTAACTCCACGCTCAATCAAATGGAAAACTCCTCAAGCTATCAAGATAAAGAGTGGCATGTCCAGATCAGATCTCTCTGTGCTAACGCTGCTACATTAATTGCCCAAATAGAAAACCAGCTGCAAAAGCTCATGGAATCCCACTGCCATCTCCCTCACCATCAGTGTCGAGAAAATTGCAATTATGGTTCAGGGTTTTGTGTCTCAGCCTGTGATCAGATTCAAAAACACCACTGAAAACAGTTGTCATATTCTGCTGCGTGGAGTCAAAGGTGACCTGTGTCTTGATGGAGAACACAGCACACACATTGGAAAAGCAACGAACAACTTTGGACAACTAACATAGCTGGTACAGACTGCAGGAACAAGGTGCTTATGTACAAGCCCTGCCACCTCAGGGTATTTCTTTTACAGCAACAAAGTCTGAACAGTTTCCACCTCCCAAGAACAAATGCCTAATAACTTCCATCTCCAGTATCTTTGATGTGACCTCAGCACCACATGAAAAGCAAAGTTACCATTGAAGCTGTCCTTTCCAGGACAAACATGCGAGACAATCCAGCACTACTCGGGCAATGCGCTGGATGCAAGATGATCACATCCCAAGGATGTGCCACACAGAGTATTGGCCGATGCCAAGAGACCAGCAGGGTGTCCGCAAACTCAAATCAAAGATGCTGTCAAAAGCGATATGAAACTGCTGAACAAGAATAAGGACAAATGCAAAACTCCAGCTGACAATTGACACGATCAGTGACACCAGAGCTGTAGGCAGGAATTTGCCATCAGAATGATATGTTTCCTTGTTCAGAACCTCCAAAGCTGATACCAAACTTGTAAACAAGGAGACAGCAGGAATCATCCCACATCAGCAGCATCCCACAGCTTCACATGTGGCACTTGTTCAGCCATCAAAAGAAATACAGCAAATGATCTGATCTGATCTGACCTCACCAGAGTTTTGTGGCTGCATTTCCATTATGGAATGATGCAAACCAGCAACAACTGAACCTCCTTCACCTATGTTTCATCTTAGTGTCAGATATTAGAAAGGTAAAGGTCCTTTTGGGTGCTAATCACGCATCATGGCTCCATTCTCAAGACACGCTTATTATAACTATTGTCACATGCTTATTTTCAATGTTGTCAAATAAATCATCAGTGTTTAAAATTGAGAAATTCTATTTGTTGCTTTGGCCGCTTGGAGTAATATTCAATAATCTGTGTGAAATGAGGACAATAGTGTCTCAGAACTTTATTAAAGACTTACTTGGCAAGCAAGAAACTTGGGTTTTGGCTATTAAATTAGCCACTTTATTGATTAATGGACAAAATTGATTTTTAAAATTAATTTTACAGAATGTGGGCATTTATTGCCCATCTCAAAACTGCTTTCTCATCTGTGACAAAGGGTCAGCAGATTTGAAATGTTCCTCTATTCTCTCTCCACAAATGTTGTCAGACCTGCTGAGATTTTCCAGCATATTCTGTTTTTGTTTCAGACTCCAGATTCGCAGTGTTTTGCTTTTATCTCAGAGGTGTGCCTTTCCTGACTTGATTGCAATCCCAGTTTTGCAGTTTCCTCTGGTAACCTGTCTGTTGAGTTATTGGGTCGCAATTAGATCAAAATATTCAAATCAGGCATTACTATTAAAATGGATAGGGTCTACATGATTTGACCTTGCCAGGTTCCTTTCCTGGGCTCTGTTGCATCTGCCTTGCCCTTTGGGGCCAGAAGATTAATTACCATGCTAGCACTCGATCTTTGAAAGGGAGATCCACGTGTTTCCATTCCCTCAACTTATTGTACTCTCTTTTTCCACTATTTGTCCTACTCAACTGGGATTAACTAAGAAGTTTAACAAAAAAGGACGGCATGGATAAGTTGGGCTGAAGGGCCTGTTTTCATGCTGGAAACCTCTGTGACTCTACTCCTGCTTTGCTCCATTCTCCTTTGCCATGTTCTTTTGTCTTTCATTCTGTGTTCTTTCTTTTTTTGTCATTTGTTTTGATGGTTCTATATTTAAAATTGCTCTTAGGTAAGATTACAGACAAATGGCGGGATGTGTTTAAAATTAAAATTACCTTGAGACAAGACCAATATATACTCCTCAGGGAAAGAACTCTGCTTACCGTATAAAACAGCTGAGGTCTACAAAAGAGTTGAAAAATAACACAAAACTGAAGGGAAGAACATATGAAAGTTAAAAATAAAAGTTTGTATTTCAGTGAACTGTGCGAGTTGAAAAGAAGAAAGACAAAATGGTAACGGACTGCATAAAAGCAAAGATGGAAAAACTTGAGAGGTATCAAGATACATACAAAAGATTTTTGCAATTATATTTGAAAGGAATTGCCAAGGGTGAAGCAGGTGCTGGTTCTTCAGAAGTAGATGCAGGTAATGTCAAACTTGACAATTTTTTTTTCAGTCTTCACAACCAAAGATTAGAATAACCGACCTGCCATGCCAAAGAACTTAGAAATAAATCAAGGACGGAGCATAAAAGTAAGAAAAAATGTAATGATTACTAAAGACTGACAAATGCCCAAGTCCAAATGATTTCCACGTCAAGATTTTAAAGGAATGAGATGAGGAAATTGTCACTGATTGGGAAAGAGAATTGTCCCTTTTGATTGGAAAATTACAAGTGTGACTGTTATTTGAAACGTATGAGAGAGACAAACCAGAAAATGAGAGATTTACCAGTCTAACATCTGGGGGGAAAGATTATTGGAATCTACAATTAAGGGCAGGTGATGAGGAACATAGGAAAATATGAAAGGTTCAAGAGGGCCAGCTTGGGTTTCTGAATGGTGAGTCACATTGGACTGAATTAAAGTCATAGCCAAGGAGATATTTGTGTCTGTAGCTAATACTGGGTCAGATTTTACAGGGTTGGAAGGCGGCGAGGAGGGGGGTGATGTGGGGGTGAGGGGAGGAGAGGAGAGAGGAGTTTGAGGGTGAACTATTGACATTCATTGTAATTATCCCTCTGAAAGTGATCATGACTTCAGTATCTTGGGCATGTGCAGATTAGCATGGAAATTCTGACATTGCAGTCTGTCACTGACATAAACTGTGCTCTGGCCAACACTTGCCCAGACTGTCAATCACTGAAATTGGTGAGAATTTTAATTGTCCACTGAAGAGCATTGCAGTATCCATACACAGTAATGGATCTGAAATTATCACCAGAGAGCATATTGCTTCAGCACTGACCATGCAATTTGGTCCAGTATTGACTTCGAGAAGGCATCCAATAAAGTTCCAAATCAGAGATTGTTAGCTAAAATCAAAACTCCCAGAAGTTGGTTAGGCCATTGACATAGCAGTAAAAACCATCATTACAAGATAATGGGTGCAATATGAAACTCATGCCCTTAGCCAGCACCAAGGACCCAGCCTTGATTCCCAGCTTAGTTCGCTGTTTGTGTGGACTTTGCACATTCTCCCCGTGTCTACACGGATTTCCTCTGGGTGCTTCGATCTCCCACAGTCCGAAAGATGTGCTGGTTAGATGCATTGGCCATCCTAAATTGCCTCTCAGTGTACGCGAACAGGCGCCAGAGTGTGGTGATTACGAGATTTTCACAGTAACTTCATTGCAGCATTAACTGTGACTCTAATAAATAAACTTTAAAACTATCCTGACTCCCATGTCTCGATCAGCCCTCCAAAATGCGAAATGGCTGCATTTTCCATTTTATCAACTTTAAAAATTACTTTCTAAATAGCAACCACAGCAATGACTGCTGAAGTGAGGCAGAATGTGCACCATGTTTTCTGTTTTCACCCACCTCTGTTTACAACCACACCCCCCACCCCCATTCCCAGCAGTCGTTAATCAGCCAGCAAAACTGTCGACAACCAATTGTCAATTCACCTCCACCAAAATACCATAAAGTTTCTACATCTCACTAGAGGGTAGACCCGGAAACATACCCACCCCCTGATTCCTGTCTCCATTACAAAAACCCAGCCCGTGGTGTCCCACAAGGATTTGTGCTGGGCTTTCAACTATTAACGTCTTTAGCACAATGAAGAGCTACATATTCAAGCTCACCAATGTCAAAAAGAATGGCAACATTGGAGTGTTGGAGACAGGCGAGAACATTAAAAAGACATTGATAATTAAATCAGCAGTTGAAAAGCAGTTAGCATTCAGTACAGATGAGTGTGAAGTCACCCAATTTGGACCAAAGAAAGCATAGTTCTGGATATTTAAATGGTGAAAACCTAGGAACAGTGGATGAGCGGAGAGATATAGGAGCCAAGTACACCAATCACTAATAATGTCACTGACAATAGATCCAAAAATAATCAAAATGGTTAAAGGAATCTCAGCCTTTATATCTAAAGGGCTACATTATAAATTGGAGCAAGTTTTATTAAAACCATGTAAAGCCATGAATAAACCACACCTGAGTTCTAAGCTCTTAACTTTAGAAACTTTTGGTGGCACAGTGGCACTTCTTCCTCACAACGCCAGGGATCTGGATTTGATTCTGGGCTTGGGTGACTGAATGTTTGGAGTTTGCACTTCCTCCCTGTGTCTGTATGGATATCTTCCCAGGTGCTCCAGTCTCCTCCCACAGTTCAAAAATGTGCATTTCAGGTGGATTAGCCATGGTAAATGTCTAGCATTAAGGTGATAGGGCTGGGTGGAATGCTCTTTCAGAGAGCTGGTGTTGAACTGATGGGTCAAGTGGCGTCTTGCTGCACTATAGGGAGTCTATGGTACTATAACTGGCCTTGGAAAAGATCTATCAGGGCTAAAATGTTAGAGTATGAGGAGAAATTACAAATGGCCCTTGTTTTCTGCAAGATAAAATATTAATAAGTGATTTGATTGAGGTAGTATTTTGGAAGGAATTGATATGATAGAGGTAAGCATTTGCCTCGTGGGTAATCTAACATTTAGCTCCATAATTTTAAAGTCAAAGCTGGTACATTATGAGAGAAATTGTTCAAGCATAAACTAATGGCAGAATGGAACGCTCACAAAAAGCATTCTTCAAGCTCAGTTAATAATATGAGATTGATACGTTTTTGTTGGTTGATAGAGTAAAAGGATATGGAGCAATGACAAGAGAAGATGGCATTAAGATACAGATTAGTTGTAATCTCATTGAATGGCAGAACAGTCTTGAGGGACTGATTTGTCTATACCTGTTTCTTTGTTCCTCTAATGTGTTGTTAACCAATGCATTGAACGTACTGCTGTGCTCCATCAATCTCAGCTAGGCTGTCGGGTCAAAACACTGAGCAAGGGTGAAGCAAAATTGGTACTTACCTTTTATTTATCTCCAATTCCTTGAGGCAAGTAGAAGCATTAAATACAAATCATCAACTGAGGTAGCCTTTAAATGGGGAAGGGAAATGAAACCTTTTTAAACAAAAGTAACAAATACAAATAATTCAACATTTGTGATGGTTTAAAATGACATGTCGTATGTTTTTTTCTCATGCATTGTATATGCCAGCTCAAATATTCATATCACACGTACATTTTCTGTCTTTGTGAAATATTTCAGATCGAATTTTTATAAAATTATCTGGTTTTACCAGCACATTTGAACAAAATAAACCATTTTGATTTGAAAGATGAATAATATCAACTGCAATTTGATTTGTATCCAATACAGATCGACTTTTCACAAAACTTATGATTGTTTTTTAAAAAATTGCACAGGAAACTTTTCCTGCTTTCAAAACTGATTCTGCCAAATAAATCTATTTGGCGGTCTTCAAATTAAGATTTTTCTCCTTGGTCCAAAGATGCTTTTAAAATGTTTTTCATATAAAAAAATGTAATTTGCCGAGAAAGCAACAAATCAAATGAACAAATGAGTTTGGCATCCATTTTCAAGTCATTTCAAATCAGAATGGTCACAAGTGGTGTATTAGACTTACTAAAGTCTAAATTAAAAATACTTTTTTGTGATAAACTTCATTCCAAGAGCCTTAATAAAATGATACCAGCTTATAACTCATAAATATATTACTACAGCCACAGCAGATGTTGTTCATTGAGCAAGCCAAATCCCAGTGGGAAACTTGTCCCAGTGGTCATAACTTTTTTTTTCAAATTCTGTGTACAAGGAAAAGAAATAATTGATTCTAGGACCATAGCATTCCAGTAACATTTTGGAGATTTTAAAACTTAAAAGATTTGTTAACAAGAAAAAAAGTAAGTATATGAGATCGAAGTTATACATTTGAAGAAGCCTTACAAAACATGGCCACACCACCATCACCCTGCACCTCCCCGATAGTCTCACTTCACAAATAAACACATTCTAGGCAACATTCTTCTGATTGCATTAAATACTAATCATCAGCTGAGGTAGCCTTTAAATGGAAAGAGAAAATTAAACCTTTTTTTTAAAGGAGTAAAAACAAATATTCAACATTCATGATGACTAATTTGGGCAAAAGTAATCATTGTACTGGAAGAAAGTAAAAAAAAACTGAAAAATGCATATTCATTTTCTAACATTTTAAAATATTGCAAACTTTATTTATTTTAACACAAGTATGCATATATCATAATAAATTAACTATAACTCCATGCTGAAACCTTCAAAATCATTTCAAGCACTGTTTGAATCACCACACAATTAATCCCAAAAGTCTGGATATGTAACATCACCATATGGATCTTTCTCATCATCATCATCATCATTATTGATGTAGCCAATAACTTTGGCACATCATTTCACAAATAATTGTCCTCTGCACTGTTGAGGACAATCAATATTTTAAAGATGAGGTTTTTACAACATTAGAATTTGCTAATGAGGATGCTCACATATTTCCATCCATGGTGAATGCTTTGTTTTGCCTTCCAATGTCCAATTGCTCCATATCTTTTCGGCTACTGTCCTTGCCATGTTTATTAATACACACATTCAGGGCTGAACAACAGTCACTAGACTGCTGGGAATAACTACAATATCAGCATTGATTGATCGTACAGCACAGCACAGACTACATCATCAGTAAATTGGGATGTGAACATATCCCTGATGAGTAAACCTTTATCTCTGTCTAGTCCTGCGGGTCTCAAATTCCAAACTGACCTGATTGCTCCTTGAAACCGCCTTCATCCATCCAGCATTTTTTGTAAGCATGGACAAAAATGCCTCTTTGAAATCTCTCTTGGGGTTTATGTTTGAACATTGCTATCAGCTTTAATTTTATGTCATATGCCACAAGATAGAACCATTGTGGATTGCAGCTTCTCATGGCCAATCATCTTCACAGGAATGTTATATTATTCACCAGTCTTGTAATGTTTTGTTTTTGCTGGCATATTTAAGCTTATCAACATTTCATTCATATTCATATTTCCAATGCAGACTAATTGTGCTATTCTTCTCTGTGTTGGATGACAAAACAATAAAATTTTCTGATTGTATCATCATGTCCAGGTGGCAGGCACTGTGGATGTTTTGTTGCCTGATAGAGTATTAAATCATGCCTTTTCATGAATCTTGTGTACCATCTGGCACTGCGCTTGAATGCTGAAATAACATTCTTTCCCAATTCTCTGTGGACGTTAGGTTGGATGGTTTTGTAAATAGGGACATTGAATACAAAACACGGAAGTCGTGCTAAAGTTTTACAAATGACTGATTAAACGTAAACTGAAGTGTTTCGTGGAAAGTACATGTTAGGAAGCATATCAAGGCCTTGGGGTGGAGAGGAAGTTCACCAGGGATAAGGACATTCAGTTTTGTATAAGATTGGAGAAGCTGGGATGTTTCGGTTCAGAAATAGAAAGTTAAGACAAAGCCTATTAGAGCAGTAGTGAAATCTACGTGGGGGAATTGATAGAGCAAGTAGCAAGATATTGGTCCCTCTGGCAAGTGGACCTGTAATCAAAGGTCTTTAATAGAACGTAGAACATTACAACACAGTACAAGCCCTTGGGCCATCGATGTTGTGTCGAGCTGTGTCCGAACCCAAGATCAAGCTATCCGCTACCTATCATTCTGGTGTGCTCCATGTACCTATCCAATAACCGCTTGAAAGCTCCTAAAGTGTCCGACTCCACTATCACAGCAGGCAGTGCATTCCGCACCCCAACCACTCCGAGTAAAGAATCTACCTCGGACATCCCTCCTATATCTCCCACCATGAACCTTAAAGTTATGCCCCCTATTAACAGCTACATGAACCTGAGGAAATAGTCTCTGAACATCCACTCTGTCTATCCCCCTCATCATCTTATAAATCTCTATTAAGTCATCTCTCATCCTCCTCTGCTCCAAACCAAAAATCCCCAGCTTCCTCAACCTTTCCTCATCAGACCGACCTCTCCAAACCAGGCAGCATCCTGGTAAATCTCTTCTGTACTCTCTCCAATGCTTCCGCATCCTTCTGACAGTGAGGTGACCAGAACTGCACACAATAAATATAAAATAATTGTAAAAGAGAGAGGGGAAATTGGGAAAAATTTCTCCACACAAGATATGGAACACACAAAACTGAACGGGTAGTGAAATCAGGTTCCATATAAAGTTTCAAAAGGCAATTAGATCAATATGTGAAGAGAACAAAACGCGGTGTTATCGGCAAAAAGCTGAGATTTGGGACTAATTGGACAGTTGTTTCAAAAAACCAGATCAGATTTGATGGGCTGATTAGCCTCCTTCTGTGCTTTAGTATTCTAACGATTTATGATATGGCATAAATGTCTTAATTTTCAGGTTAATTTTGCTGTTCCTCGACAGTCCACATTAAGCCAGGGTTTGTTACTATGTTGGTGATGCTGGTAGTTAAGGCTATGGCAGCCATAAGCTTTGACATTGTAGTGGTTCTGCTGCTGCTAATTTGTTTAACTTAGTGATAGCTCCACACAACATGACGTGATTAAACAGGTTGTTCATCAGACCACATAGAATGATGCAGCACAGTAAGCTGCAAGTCGGATTCTAACACTTTTCAAGATCTCCAAAGTCAGTCAAACTCTTCTGCTATTTCACTAGGAGTTCATGTCACACTATCTGTAACCCCCATGATTTGCCTAGCTTTGCAAAACCTCACTTACTGTGCTGTCCGGAAACAATACACATCTCTTTAACCTGTGCTCAGTGCTCCTTCGACTCACATTGTCGGCCACTTTAAGACTTGAATAGCAGGTTAGGTGTAAAGATTTGCATTCTAATCAGTAATCTGTAAACAGTCTGTGCTGTGATATGTGCTGTTTGAGACCAGAACACCTCATTGACCTGACAAAGAGGATAACCTCGAAAGCTTGAGTTTACTATCAAATAAATCAGTTGGACTTAAACCTGGTGTCGTCAGACTTCTTACTGTGTTTACCCCAGTCCAACACCGGCATCTCCACATCATTTCACCAGGAGCGAATATTTTTCCTTCAAATGTCTTTCAGCTCCAAAGTTTTTACTAAATTTTTTCCATCCACTTCGCGGCAAGTATGTTCCAGGGGAAACATATTCTCTTTAGCTATTATATCAAAAGCCTTAAAAATTTTGCACCGTTCTATCCATTTTTCCTCTTAATCATTTCTGCTCTAAGTGAATAACCCCAGTTTCTCAGAAAGCTTTCATCCCTGGTATTATTGTAGCATTACGTGCACCCGTCGAAGGCCTTGATGTATTTTCTATGTGGTGCTCAGTGGTCACAATAATCCAGCTTGCCCTTCACCAATGTTTCATAAAAGTTTAGCACAAGCTCTTTTATACTCTGTTCTCTTGTTAATAATGTCAAAGATTCTGCAAACAGTTTTAAGAACTTTTCCCGTGTGGTCTGCCACTTTTAAAGACTTGTGCTTCCCCTGCACTGCCTTTAAAATTGTACCACTTTATGTTGTCTCTCTTAAATATTTCTGCCAAAACGAATCACTTCACAATTTCATGTGCTCATTTTCACCTTCCATTCATCTGCCCATTTCACTCGCTTCTCTTTCATCCTAAGATTTGTTATTTTTATCTTTACCACATTTCTGAATTTTGTGTCATTAGCAAACTTAGTTTTTAATGTCAAAGTCCAAGAATAATCGGTATTTTTGTTTGGGCAGGGAGAAGTGTTTTGGTGCCTGAATAGCTACACTGGGTGAAGGAAATCTGATTTTCCTCTGCATTCCTGACCCTGTGTAACTTTCCTTTAGCATTTATGTGGGTCAGGAATGCTCAGCAGCACACAGGTTAGTTAACCTATTCTAAATGGGGGACAAAAATCCAATTTCCTCCCCCACACAATTTTCATCTGGCAGTGAGCATTTTAGAAGGCCTTGAAAACATGTTGAGTTTAAGACTTTGTGAAGAAAATAGAAACCTGCGAAGGAATCTGTAATATTCTGAAATGTAATTGTAAGATATTTCCATGCCTTCAAACATTGCAATATTGCAGGAAATGTATTTTTACTGCACTAATTAATATTTGGGATCTGTCCTTTAAAGATGAGTTGATCCTTACGTGGGCGAGCATTGTGTAATTGCTTACTATTTTTACAATGGAGAAACTACCAGAGTGCAGCAAATAATGTTACAAAATGTCCTACCAACCTGTGCTGCCATATTTTCTACTGTGATTTAAATGGGCCTTGCAGATCAGCCAAAATTGCTTATGACACTTGGGAAAAAAAAAATCACTTGAGAAACATTTTCGCTTGAAGATAAAATCTAAAATCTAAAAAGATAAAATCCACAAATGGACAGACATTTTGCTTTGAAATTGTAATGATCACCTTCAGAGGGTACTTTATTGTTTGGACATATGTGACCACTTCAAATTTTTGCCTGAGGTTTTAGTACTAACAGGGTTTCAGCAAAGTCGGTGTTGCCTTCATCTGAGAGTGAAAGCTCGTTTCAAGAGGTTGTTGTGACAGATTGTGCCTTTGTTGGGGTTTTTGATTTGTTGATGCAAGCTAATGGGATGACAAATATTATCATGTTTTCACTTGATGGAATGCAGTTTTTTAAAAATATCAGTGACATCTGTTCAATGGAAGTATTTATTTAGATGGCAAGAGATTTATTTTTTGGAATTAAAGAATCTGAGGAATGTATGCAGTAGAAACTGGGTGAATGTCTACAAAGGATGTGTGCAGAAGTGAAGGGGAGTGGTACAGAGAGGAGAATAGATGGTGTGAGGGGAATGGGCTGGCAGGATGGTATGGAAGGAGAATAGGTGACATGAATGATATGTGGGATTTTGGGCTGGCATGCTACATGATGGGGGTTGGGTAGTGGTAAAGTTTAAGGGGCTTTTAAACAATGTTCAAAGCTGTGCTGCTGTCTTGGAGAACCAAGACAGGGCTTCTAACCAACTGAGTTCTGCGTGCACACTCCTCATGTACCCTACTGCAGCTCTCAAAATGCACGGTGGACCCCAACCCAATATGGAAAAAAAAACAGAGTTGGTGTTTGAAGTTTCATACTGTTAAGTTGCGCAGTTTTTAAGCTGTGCAAGTGCATAGGTTGGGTTTCCCTGAGCCCAGATGAAGACTAGGTTATCAATATAATTTACTAAAGTGGGCTTAACACTGACCTCTGGGGACACCACTACATACTTTTATTTAGTCTGAAGGATAATTGTTCAATACTGCTCCCTGATTTTTGTTCCTCAGCCAATTTTGTATCCACATGGCCTTCTCCCACAGATTTATAATTTATGGCATGGACTATTAAGTGATATTTCATCAAATCCATTGTGAAAGTCCATGTACATCAATGAAGTACATGAATCAAACTTCTCAATAACATCACCAAAGAACTCAATTAAGTTAGTCAAACAAGCTCTTCATTTTACTCATTCGTGCTGATTTTAAATTATTAGCACACGCTTTTCCAAATGTCAGTTCACTTTGTCCGTGATTATTGGCCATTCAGATTTCTCACTGATGACATTAAGGCTACTTGACCTACAATTACCAGGTTAATCCCTCTTCCCTCGATTAAAAAAATATAGTCAAATTTTCATTTGTTCCCTCATGCAGGGAAGTGGCTCAATACTCTCTCAACAACTACTGAAAGTAAGATTCAGGAATCGCATCGTAGAATCATAGAAATCCTACAGCCCCATCGAGTCTGTACCCGCCACAGTCCCATCCAGACCCTACTCTCATATCCCTCCATAATTACCCGCTTATCTCTACATATTTACCCACTAATCCCTCTAACCCGTGCATCTCAGGACACTGAGGAGCGATTTTAGCATGGCCAATCAACCTAAACTGCAAATCTTTGGACTGTGGGAGGAAACCGGAGCACCCGGAAGAAACCCATGTGTCACTATTCTGTGAACCAAGTTGCTCCACTGCAGCCATGGCATTGAATGTAGTTTTTAATACTGAGGTTTCTCTATAACTCTAATACAACCACAAATAGCCATGCAATTAAAATGCTGGAAACGCTTAGCAGTTTGAGCAGCGTCTGTGGAGAGCGAAGCACAGTTAACAACTCGGATTGATCTACCATCAGCATGTCAAATGTTAACTTTGTTTCTCTTTCTACATGATTTGCTGAGTGCTCCCAACATTTTATATGTTTTCATTTCCAGCATCTGCAATATTATTCTTTTTTGATTCAGGAGGGTGATGGTCAGAATCAGCAGTAGTGCCATCCAGAGAGTGGTAAGCCTGTTGTATTCGCTACGACAGCAAGCAGTTAGTGCCAAAACATTGTGTGTGTTTTAAGAAGCAATTAGACACAGCACTTGGGGTGAATTGGATCAAAAGATATGAGGGAAGGCGGGATCAGGCTATTGAGTTGGATGATCAGCCATGATTGTAATGAATGATGGAGCAGGCGGCAAAGGGCTGAACAGCCTACTCCCCCTCCTGTTTTCTATATTTCTTTGTAGCACTTGCACGTTGACAAGATGATCGCTTTAAGTCCAAGTTGACTCTTATGGTTCCCCTCAATAAGGTGAACCCTCCATTAGAAGTCTCACAGTGTTCGGTAACCCTTTCTCTGAGGCAGTGATTGGTAAATCCACAGAACTGACTGTTAAATTTAAATGGCAAAGTGAGGCACATTTCACTAAAGAGGAATAGCTGAGGGTGAAGTCATTGCAAGTGAGCTCACGAGCAGAGTTGCAGGTTTTCAAAAGGATAATGAAAATGTTACCGCCATTGGCTCAACTTGAACACAAAATGACATGGCAAGTTGATTGAAAAGCAGAAATGTTTGCACAATTGTGAATCACTGCATCAAACTAGATGCTCTGAGTGAGAGCTAAGATGATTGATGAGGGATCGCATGTGGGTCACAAATGTTTCACACATTTTTATTGAATAGAAAGTGTGGGAGGTAGAGTCATCATCTATACAAATAAATGAGTCATGAAATAATTTTCAAGAACGTCTGTTGTTGCACCAGTGCTGGACTTGTTGGAAAATCAACTCATTGCTGTTAATGGTCAGGAGCGTGATCTCGGTGGAAGGAGGGATTAGAGGAAATACCTGATGCGGCTGTGAAGATAGAGTGAGTGGGGAGAGAGTGCAACACATCTTTGCATTTGGATCTTGTTCTTCCTCTTAATTTTAACACGCCCACCCATCCCATTCAGCCCTCCCCAAATGCTCTCCCCTCTGCATCTCACCTTCTGCCCTGGAATCTCCTGCCTCACGAGTATCTCGGTCCTCTTCCTTTCTGTTGTTTTCGTGACTGGGAGTCTGTGTCCAGTGGCGTGCCACAGGGATGGGTGCTGGGTTCCTTGCTGTTTCTCATGTACATTAATGATGTAAATGTGGTGGGCGGGGGGGAGACAATCAGTAAGCTCACAAAAATTGATGGTGTGATAAGTAGTAAGAAGGGAAGTGTTAGATTACAGGACAAAATAGATGGGCAGAAGAGTGGCAAATGGAATTTAACCCGGAACAACGTGAGGTGATGCATCCTGGGAGGATGATGAAGGCAAAGGAATGCCTAAGGAATGGTAGGATGTGAGGAAGTACAGGGAACCCGAGGGACCTTGTGCAAGTGCAAAGATCTCTGAAGGCAGCAGGACAGGTTAATGGCATACCAAATGCTTGCCTTTATTAGCCAAGGCATTGAACATAAAAGCAGGGAGGCTATGATGGAGCTGTACAAAATGTCGTTAGGCCACAGCTGGAGTACTGTGTGCAGTTCTGGTCGTCACACTACAGAAAGGATGTGATTACACAAGAAAGAATGCAATGGGGACTCACCAGAATGGTTTCTGGATGAGAATGTTTTGGCTATACAGTACAAACACGCCCTTTGGCCCGCAAGTTGTACCGATCATATCCATACCTACCAAGCCTGTCTATAATGCTCAATCCCATTAAATCCCAGATACTCATTCAGAAGTCTCTTAAAAGACCCCAGTGAGTTTGCCTCGACCATCACCGACAGCAGCCGATTCCACTCACTCACCACCCTCTGAGTGAGTAACTTACCCCTGACATCTCTTCCTCTATGAAGAGAAACTGGATAGGCCAGGGTTGTTTTACTTAGAGAAGAGAAGGTTGTGGGGGGGCCTTAATGAAGCTTACAAATTATTGAGGGATGTATATAGGTTAACTTTTCCCCTTAGTAGTGGAGTCAATAACCAGGGGTCGTAGATTTTAAATAAGGAACAGGCAATGCAGAGGGGATAGGGTAACCTGTTAATGATTCCTCTGGCTCGCCTGCATAGGTTTAATTGCCAATTGATTGCTCATTTAGTTGAGGCAGGACTTCCCCTCATCAATGGGAAATCCTATGTCAAAGAGCCCTCCAATCAATCAGGGGCTGATAACTCTCACGTACCAGTAGCATTACAGGGTGTGATGACTGCTGCTGGTACTGCACAGGCCTGATTCACTCGATCTGGGGGTGAGGGGGCAGGGCAGAAAGATGCAGAGAGGGAATCTTGGCCAGTGGCAAAGAGTATTTACACTTTGGTGCCCTCTGAGGGAGCTTTTTAAACGTTGACTCTTTCTTTGCCCCCATGCCAACAGCAGCCCTGAGAGGGGGTGCCACCAGGCTGAATGCTTAGTCTCTCCTGTCACTGGTTAAATCTCATTAGCCAATGGGAGAGGCCCTAAAATGGGCATTAATTGATTAATCAAGGATCTCAATTAGCACACAGGCCTTGACAATGTCCTCGTGCTGGTAAAATTCCAACTGAAGAAGGGTGGATGGGTATGAAGAGAAAAGTTTCGAGTTAATTTATTATTGTCACAAGTAGGCTTACATTAACATTTTAATTAAGCTACTGTGAGAATCCCCTAGTCACCACACTCTGATACCTGTTTGGGTAGAGGGGGGTAGAATTTAGCATGTCCAATACACCTAACCAGCACAGCTTTTGGATTGTAGAAGGCAACCAGAACACCTGAAGGAAACCCATGCAGACTCTGCACGGACAGTGACCCGAGGCCGGAATTGAACGTGGGACCCTGCACTGTGCCACTGTGTGGGTAGGGAGCAAACTTGGCTGGATTTCACGTGTTTCACACCTTCAAACCCAATGGTGGGGGAATCTAAAATCCAACCCAATAACAATTTAATTTTATGCAGTACAATTTAATTTAGTAAAATATCTTGAGGCATGTGACAAGCATGATATCAATAAAAACTTTAACACTAAGCCTCAGGAGGAGTAATCAGGACAGATGATCAAAATCTTGGCCCAGAAGGCAGCATGTAAGGAGCTTTCTAAAAGGGAGAGAGATCTTGAGAGTTTAGGAAGTTTAAGGGGGGACTTTGAAAGTGTGGGGCCAAGGCAGGTGAAAGAACCAGCCCAAAGATGGAGTGATTGGTGAACATACAAGAGGCCAGAATTGGAGCAATGCACTGATCCCAAAGGCTACTCGTGGCTGCGGAGATAAGAACGTGTGAGAGACTCACGTAATAAAACCTGTGCTTAATGCACAAGATGCTGAAGAATAAATGGCAGCACAATAGACATCATGTAAAAGTACAGAATGAAAATCAATTAAATCAATTGGCTAAATAAGACTTTCTGGGAGACTTTAATCATTTAGGACATTGACTGATAAGTCACCCAACTTAACCTACTCCTGGCTACCTCGATGGGCAGTGGGAATTGGGTATAAAAGGATTGAAATTTCGATCATTCACCATGAAAACCAAAATTTGCACATCCTTTCATGCGGCAAATAGGATCAGTTTGATGCCAACTCCTTGATGGATGTGACAAATAATTTGGATTTAATGGCTTCTGTCTCCCAAAAACAAAGGTATTTGTGAACTTGAAGCCAAAATTAAATTCTAATTATTTGCTTGTGAACAAAGCTATTAAAATAGCCAAGAAATGTGGATGAGGTATCAGTATTGATGAGCGTCAAATGCAGACAACTCCACAGCTCTTGGGATGTGAAGCCTGGTCACTGAAGTGATTAATGTACCAAATGGAGAATACATTTGCAAACATGCCGCGAACAGTGGGAAATTAGATCAAATGCCAGGAAAGGAGTGCCCAAATCTATTCCTCAAAAGAGAGAGAATTAAATCATTTTAAAACTGAACAGAAAAAAACTGCCTTTGATACACCAGCATATTTTATTATTCGCAAAAAAAAATGCCACTTTGCTCCTGTAACTTGAGTTACAGAATAAGCTCCTTAATCAATGTGATAAGGGAAACTAATGGCAGAAGAACAAGATTTTGTTTACTCCCAAGACTGGAGAATAATACCTCAAGTAGTTGACAAATAAAACTACATTTACCCAATTTGTTATCTGCAAAACATTGGCAAAATCTAGTAATTTTTCGGAAATAACAATAGACTCTACATTATTGCATGATTGGGTGACAATAATAAAGAATGAAACAATAAATAATTTGAGTGATTTGTAGATAGCTTACAGTTACAAGTGTTCCATAAGTACACCTTAGTATGTTTCCTCGCAAGGTATGAAAAACTGCCCTTCCCTCCACTTCCTTGTCGTCCAAGTTCTTTTGAGAACACTGCAACGTAGAAAGGGAACAAAATGATAGATTTACAATTATTACAGCTGTACTGAGGAATGAAACACAATTAAGTTGATTGAAATTTGCTTTTAAAGTTTCTACGTGCTGAAAACAATGGGCCTTGCACCACAAAAAATTCCCTGAATGGCAGAAACAGGGGCAGAGCAAATCATGAAGAAAGTAATCCAATGACAGTTCATATTGAGGTACAAATTCTGATGGTAGAATTATAAGTTTGCCATTTCTTTGTTCATGGTATGGCTATGGTACGATCTCCTGCTCCCACTAACTGTGGGACTTGTAGTGGACCGGAGAGCAAGATTTAGCATGAGTCAAAAAATCAGTGTTCCGATGTTGGAAAATTCATTTGGAATTTTGTTCTCCTTGACGTTGATGGTAACGTAAAGTGGGCCAAGTGTCCTGCAGAGCTATGGTACTCACATCATCAGCGGAGCTATGGTAGTAACATCATCGCACCAAGTCTTGTTTCAAATCTAGCGCTCTGCCAGTGGAAATTTACAATATTTACTTTCATAACCATACATCCATCCATGCAATTGCGAGGTAGATTTCTCCCTGGACTTTAAGATCAGTAGATACTGCTTTCACTCTCCTTTCACACTATCACAGAGAGATATTAATTGTCTGTCACATAAACTGAGGCAAGGCTGGACAAAGGGGAGGGTGAGATTGAGGCAACATTGAGTGTGGGGGCTGGGGTGGTGAGGGGGTGGGAAAGCAAGTTTCAGAATGGAAAATTGAACAACTGTCCAGGTGCTTTTAAAGTATCACACCTGAGCATCCCTTTTGAATAAGGACAAGTATAATTTTGCAGTTGGTTCGAGTCATGAGTTACACTGAGTCTTAATTTGAAAACAACTTTTTTAAAGCAGCATCTAAGCCTTTTGGCTTAAATGCAAATCAGATCAGGAGGTGCAATGTCTGTTGCAATCAGCTTGGATCATGTCGATCAACCTCAAGCGCAGGAAGCGGCCAGTCTGTCTTGCCAGCTTGGATCTGGAGTATCTCACTTATTGGGATTTTGAATTGGATATAAACAAAAAGAAAAATCCCTGGGCGTTGGAGTCTCTAAAGTAATCACAGAGCCACTTTCTGCCTGCCCTATCACAAAATTTGCCATGATCCTCATAACATGCATCATTAATGAACAGTAGAAATTCTCCTCTGTTCAGCTGCCCTGCTCAGTCTCCAGAATGAAAAATTCTGCCCCGTCAGGTCAAGAAGTCGACTCACCAATTGAGGTTGCATGATAGCACAATGATTAGCACTGCTACTTCACAGTGCCACGGAGCTGGGTTTGATTCCCGGCTTTGGCCACTGTCTGAGTGGAGTCTGTATAGGTTTCCTCTGGGTGCTCTCCCACATTCTGAAAGACGTGCTGGTTCGGTGCATTGACCCGAACAGGCACCGGACTGTGGTGACTAAGTGAATTCCACAGAGACTTCATTGCAGTGTTAATGAGAGTTTTACTTGTGACGAATAAATAAACTTGAACTTTTGCCATCACTTTCTCAAGGACAAATTAGGGGTTGTCTCTATATCAGAATCCTGCCAGCAATTTTCATATTCCATGGAAAAAAAAGAAAGTTACTGTAATTTCTACAGAAATTAGAGAGTCATTTCAAATGAGAACTGTTAATAATGAAAATCTGTTACTTGCTACTCGTGGTACATCTCTGCACAAAAAAAAATGGCTCCCTCATTCAGCGTATTCAGTGGTGTGAAGTTCATGCAGTAATGTCATGAAAATGAATTTATTTTACCACAGGAACATTGGCCATGTCTATTTAATGGTGTGATTACTGCCAAAGAAGCTGGCACTGAAAATTAACTTTTTCAAGTTTCATTCTTCATGATTTTAACTGATGTGAACGAATGTTTTAGTTATCTTTTACTTTAAATTTATGTTTTATTCTTGTCTTTTTATCTCTCTCTGTCTCTTAATCTAATGTGTCTGATTTTGTATTTTCCATGGCTGATTTGACACCGAAATCATTTTTCAACTTGCAATAACTGATTCAGATTCAACACGAACATGAACAATTCTTCAATGTGATTATTTCAGAAAGCACACAATTATTTCTCGTGTTTACACAAATCCCAGATGCCCTGCAGAGGGTGCTGTACCCTCTTCACCTTCCAGAAACAGCAACTTGCCAGGAATGTTATCACGGAAATTCAAAGGGCAAGAGCAATTGAAACTGCTATCTCACCAGTGCTGCTAAATTCTGGAGTTTTTCGCAGTAACTTATGTAAGAAATCATGGAAATGACAATCTTAGTCCAAGTTTAATTAGAAATGCTTTTTGCTTGCATTTGGATAGAAAGAGAGAAATTCTGGCAAAAACAAAATGCTGCATTGGACCCTGAAGATTTGTAGCTGTTCTCCTTTCTTGACATAAAGAAATGAATTATTGACATAGCAATTCATACTTTATCCCACCACATGCATTATTTGAGAAAAAATGCAATAAGTTACCACATATTGGAGTTTGATATCATGAAAATTATATTCATCGCAAGCTCCCAAGTTTAAAATTCTGAATAAGAGCATGTTTTTATAGATTGGAATAAATGCAGGTGGATTAATGATTTAAGAAGGATTGCATAACAATGAAGCTATGATGATAGCAAAATCATGTTCATTAGATTAAAAGCTCAAACTAATAAGAAGTTGATTTTATCAAGAACAGTATTAGATTGCAAAAAGCGACAATGACCTCCAAAATTATAATATTAATGGGGAATTGATCTAATCAGTGTTGGTTTAAGGTTTTGTAATAAATCATTTTGGGTTTTGAGACGAGTATAAATATTTAATGATTGGTTTTACTCTACTTTTATCAGTTTATTACTGCCTAATTGCAAGCTCTGTACTAATTAAAAAGACAGGTGTAAATCACAATATAATCTCTGAAACATATACTTGGAAACACTCATTGTATTAGTGTATCAAATACTCCATGAAACCTGCAATTTTATACTCAACAAAACCTATTTGTTTCACTGCTCATCTTATCTCCAACAATAAACATACTTTCTTCAATCAACATCTTTTCAGTTTTTTTTGGACAATCTTTTAATTTGGTAAAACCATTGTGAAATTTTAGTTATCACATACTGATAATTTAAAATGTCTACTGCCTACAGTTGCTCAAAGCTGTGTCCCACTTCTTAATGGTAAGAAGACAGAACAAAAAGATAAATAGAATATCATTGGAAAGTAAAACTTAGACGAATTACATCAATTGTAGCAATTATTGCAATTGAATTACATCACTTGCAGTCCAAAGATGTGCAGGTTAGGTTGGTTGGCCATGCTAAGAAATTGCCCCTTAGTGCCCTGGAATGCGTAGGTTAGAGGGATTAGTGAGTATAAAATGTAAGGATATGGGGGTAGGGGCTGGGTGGGATTGTGTTCGGTGCAGACTCGATGGGCCAAAGGACCTCTTTTGCACTGCAGAGTTCTATGATTCTATTGCCCACTTTAAGGCCTCATCCTATCATTACTGATATTCAACCAGTTGCAGTCATGCCGTGCGGAAAGTCCAGAAAGAAAGGTTCTGGGAGTTGGGAAGTTTCCCTTTTTCAAAGACATTCAATGCCTTATCAAGGGACCCAGCATCAGAAGAGGGGGCCCATAAAGAACCAGTCCCTTCCTGCTCTCAACCGGCAGGATTTCCACCTGTGGGATCCTTAATCCCAGAGAAGACTCAACACTGGTTCATGGCAGATAAATACTTCAACAGGCTTTCACCAATGGAAGAGAATGCGGGCTCCCACCAGTTCTCCAGTTAGTGAGGGAGAAGCCCATCACAAACATTAAATCCACCCCTTCTTTCCCAAGAGGATTTGTTTTGTAAATTTGAGAATTAGAATCTTTAGGTATAGACCTTGATACTGTTGCTATGGTTATGCTTGCATGTTTGTGCATTAACTGAGCTGTTCCTGTCATCGATCCATCCCTGTTTAACATAACCTGTTTGAAGGTAGATTTAATGTCTCTACTTCACCCAACGTAGAGTCACAGATATTATATAGAGTTTCATTGATTTGGCTATAAATCAGAATCATAAGAGTGAAATACTGATCTTATATCATTTCACATTTTTCTTCAAAGTGTGGAATTCCAGTTTTTTTTGCTATATTGTGTTACTTTATGTGGGATCTGTGTTGATTTAACGAAGTGACACATTAACAATGAACCTACATTTATCACAAAGTAAGATCAAATTTGTTGTTTGTTGTCCAGCATTTTGATGGAGAGCAATGATCAGTAAGGGTGAATGGAATTATGTGAAAAAGGGCAAGAAAGATTGTTGAGTACGTTTGATGAAATCATAACCAGGAGAAAATTACTCCCACATTCTGACTAACAAAAATTGAGCAAAGAAATCCCATACAATATACGTTTGCGGTTCAGGATGCAGTTGGATGAGTGTTTTAGACGATTAGTAAGCATTGACATTCAGGAAATTTCCAATTAATCTGATGATCCCAGTTTGCAAAAATGCTGTCCCAGAATATCAGAGGAGTGGGAGATGAAGCATTCACATTGTGGTCAAACACAATATTGATTGGAGCTGCGACAATGTCTATTTCATTGTATCAAGTATCCACATTTAACAATTGCAAAATAAAATGTAACTTTGAATTTAAAACAATTTCCTGACCCTTACTGACGTAAGGAAGATTGACTCGTCTCTCCTGAGTCCCAGTCCCAGCTGACAAGCAGAAGGTTGGTGATTTATTAATCCTCAGACCTGTCAAACAAGTTGTAAGATTACTGACTCTGCTTCTGCGTGCACAGTGTAGAGTTTGGATGATCACTGGAGTGTGAATAAGTGTACCAGCAGGAGATCCGTTTAACAGACAACCTGAGCCAGATGGATGTGGTAAACTCAGACAACAAGAATGATCATTAGTTGAGGACATAGAAACAGAAGAGAACTTGGTATCTGGGCATTAGAATTGTTTAAACATGTCATTGAGATTAGAAAGTAAACTCAGCCATCCATACTATTTGGGGAGAGGGGGAATTTTCCATTCCCATTCCCGTTTCTGAGGGGCAGGATTGGTGGCAAGAGCAGGGAATGCCATTGGAGTCCCAAAACATGGCTTAGACCAGTTGGATTTGCTGTTCCGTTACTCCCACCAATGGGAATCCAAACATTGACATTGGGATCTCCATTTGAATATATTTAAATGTTATTATCAGTTGTTTACATATGATAATACTGCCCCTCCTCCTCCACAACCTCTCTCCCCATTGCTGTGACAGCATGCTGGAGTGAATCACAGCAGGTTTCCCGGGGCACGCAACTGGTGAGCAGAGTCTGCCTAGGTAAGTGCATCACTCAGTGGGGAGAAGGTCATTTCCAGGCACTGCCCACTCTTGGGCACTGCCTCGGCAGTGCCAGGGGAATCCCCAGGTGGTGTGTATGGGGTTCCCTGATTGGGACCCACCTGCCAGCATTGCCAATCTGGGATCTCCTCCAATGAAATTCTTTTCTCTGTGTGCCTGACAATACGATGGAGGAAGCCATCTTTGAGAGCTGGCAGTTCCCTCTTCCACCTCACTTGTCCTGTTTGCTGTCACAGTCTCCAAAAACATAAGACAATTCTGTCCCATGTAAAGATTTAGAGATCCCGCTTTTATATCTGGTGGCCAGATGTGCAATTACATGTTGACCTGATGTCCTTCTGAAAGGACAGACAATGCTCAGAGATCATTTTAATATGTTGCAAATGTTAAAGCTGTGTGTCCCCAGGTTATAACCATAGAACCCTATAGTGCAGAAAGAGGCCCTTTGGCCCATCAAGTTTGCACTGACCAAATCCACCCAGGCCATATCCTCTCATTCCTACATATTTTACCCACTAATCCCTCTAACCTATGCATCTCAGGACATTAAGGGGCAATTTTAGCATGGCCAGTCACCAAACCTGCACATCTTTGGACTGTGGGAGGAAACAGGAGTACCCGGACGAAACCCATGTAGACATGAGAAGAATATGCAAACTCCACATAGACAGTGACCTGAGTCGGGAATTGAACTAGGTCCCTGGAGCTGTGAAGTAGCAATGCTAACCATCGTGCTCCTGTGCCTCCCATATATGTAGGGCCAGATGTGTAATTGTTGCAATATGAAGAAAATATATCAGTAATAACTCAAATTTATAGCCTTGTGGCCTGAAAAATCACTTTTTTGAAAAAATACCATTACCAGTATTCTGAGAGGCCTGCAGTGGTCTCTTTTAGGACAATCCTGCTCAGTGGACATTGTTCCAGAGGTCCTTCCAAATCACTGAACTCTGTATTTTTATTTATTAGTGGCTTACACTAACACTGCAATGAAGTTGTTGTGAAATACCCCAGTCGCTACACTCCGGCACTTGTTCGGATACGCTGAGGGAGAATTTAGCATGGCCAATGCACCTAACCAACACGTCGTTCAGACTCTGGGAGGAAACTGGAGCACCCAAAAGGAAACCCACGCAGACATAGAAAGGGGGAGGGTCCTTGAGTATTCCCATCCTGAATGATGAGGAAGGCCAGCACGATTCCCAAACTATCCTCAGCTAGTGGTGTTCAGGGAGATGATCCATCCTGGACTTCTCCAAAAATTCCTTGCATCATAGTTGTCAGCTTCCAACCAATTCAATTCACTCCACACACGATTCAGAAACATCAAAGATCCTGATAGCATCCCGGTTGCAGTGCTCCAGAACCTTGGCTGAGACTCTGGTCATGCTGTTCCGGTACAGCCTCAACACTAGTATTTGCCCCAAAGAAATGAAAATTTCACAAGTATGTCCTGTATACAAAAAAAAGGATAAATTTAATCCAACAGTTACCACCCCTTCAATCTACTCTCCATCACATGCAAAGTAATGTTTGACGGTGCTGTTAAGTGGCATCTAACCAGCCATAACCTGCTCACCAATGCTGAGTTTAAGCTTTGACAAGATCAGCCAGCTCCATATTTCATTACAACCTTTGGTTCAAGCAGACAAAGGAGTTGAATTCCAGAGATGAGGTGGGATTTCTGCCCTAAACCCAGACTATGTTTAACCAAGTGTGGTAACAAGGCAGCCTGAATGAAATCAAAATCAATGTGTATCGGGGGTAAACTCTCTCCTAGTAAAACTCAAACCTGACAGAAACAAAATGGTTTGGTTGGAAGGAATCCATTTTAATCCCTTTACATTGCTGTAGGATTCCTCAGGAAAATGGCTGAGACCCAACTTTCAGCTGGAGAGATTGAAGAGACCGGGTCTGTACTCGCTGGAGTTTAGAAGGCTAAGGGGGGATCATTCAGAGACATTTGAGATAATGAAGGGGATAGATAAAGTAGAGGCAGAAAGATTCTTCCTGCTTCGAAAGAATAGCAGAATTAGAGGGTACAGCCTCAAAATAAGGGGTGGGGGCGGGGGAATGGAAGATCATACCTCACTGAATATATTTAAGTCACGGATAGATAGGTTTCTGATAGACAAGGGAATTAAGGGTTATGGGGAGAAAGTGGAACTGATCCACTTCAGATCAGCCATGATCTTATTGAATGGCAGAGCAGGCTCGAGGGGCTGGATGGTCTACTCCTGCTCCTATTTCTTACGTTCTTATGCTTTACCAGACAAATGGAAGATCTCAGCTGATAATTGGCAAGCAACCTTCACACCATAGAAGCACCAGACAATGACTCTCTCCATCAAGATCAAGTCTAACTATCTTCCCTTGATACTTAATAGTATTACCACTTTAAATCTCCCACAATCAAAGTATTGTCAAGGATCAGAATTGGGCCAGCCACATCAATACTGTGACTGCAATAGCAAGTTTGTGACTGGGATGTTCTGCAGTGAGAGATTTGCCTCCCAACTCCACAAAGTCACTGCATCACTTATCAGACACAGTATTAAGAATGAGTAAGATCATTGCTCAGAGTAAGAGGGAGTGAAATAACAACACTACATTTTCAGTGCATTTATATGTGTGTGCACAAAGAGTGGTAACAAGGGTGGGTGAGTACAGGTACTTGTATTGCCACATGAAAATGTGATTTTGTGGTGATGAAAAGGTAGGGAAGGAAAGAAAGGGGGGAGGAGTGACACTATTGATGAAGGATAATGAAGTGCTGGAGTGAGTGTGTGTTTGAGTGGTCAAGGGCAGAAAAAATATAGAGGAACAAATCGACAAGAAGATAAAGGTGAGATACAGAGCCACACAATAGACTTGTCAGTAAATTTGAAGCCCCATGGAACAAAAGGGATGGTGGCAGTGTAGATATGAAGTTGGCTGAGTTATAGAAACTGTAGAACAGTGGAGTACAGTTGTGTTTTGGATTGGTGTGAGATGTATAGTGGAGTTCCCCAACAATTGTTCATCAGGTCATTGCTTTTCTTGATTAGTGTTCATGACTGCTGTGTACAGGGTACAATTTCCAAGTTTGCAGATGACACAAATCCTGGAAGTAGTGTGAAAGTTAAGGAGGATGGTGAAATACTTCAAGAGGAATGGGCGGATACATGGCAGATGAACTAAAATGCAGGAAAGTATGAATTGCCACATTCTGGAAGGAAAAGCAACATAACATTGTTTCTGATCATCTTCAGGTGAGCTTCCCCAAATTTGTTGACTCAGGCAAGATTCCTCAAAGTGTTGCAATCTGGCTGGAATATCCCAAATTGTTACCCCCTGGGTGGGGTTTTGGATTTCGGGTAGGGAAGGGGAAAGAACTGGCTCCTTCCTTTCTTCAATCCTTTTTGCTGGGCACAGCAAGATTAATCCACAAATGTCCTTTCCTATTATGGATACCCAGTCCCAATATTACATCTTAAAAGGAGCCAATTTAACCCAGGAGCCTTGAGTTCAACATGGAGTGAGTCTGTTATCTACTGAAGACACTGATTTTAAAAGACTCTGGCTTATCGTCAGCTCGAGTATTGTATCCAATTCTAATACAAAACTTCCAGAAGTATGTGAGGGCATTGGAGAGGGTGCAGAAAGGATTTTTTGGGGATGGCTCCAGGAATGTGAGAGTTCAATTACATGGATAATGAGAGAAGAAAAACTTGAGAAGGAATGATTGCTGCATTCAGCATCCTGACGCAGGGTGGATAAAGAGAAACTGTTCCCACAAGCGGAAGGGTGGAGCAAAGGGCACCAATTTTAGCAAACTGATAAATGAACCAAAGGTGACATGAGGAATTGTCTTTTTACATAGCACATAGTTGTAATTAAAATGTGCTGCCTGAGAATGTGATAGAGGCAGATTCAACGATGGCTTTCATAAACAGGACAATTACCTGCAGAGGAAGTATGTGCAGGGTTATGGGTAAAAGGGAGAGTGTGGAACTCTCTGATTTACAGAGAGCTGGCACTGACATCACAGGCCAAATAGCCTCCTCCTCCGTTTTCACCGTTTTATGTTTGTAAGACAGGAGTGTGACAAAACACTCGAAACTTGTTTGAAGGAGAAAAACTCCAACAATAGTAAAGAGACTTGACATCATCCAGAAATAAACAATCTGCTTGATTGCACCCCCTCCCTTCCTACATACTGATACATTCATTCCCTCTACCCTTGGTGCAACATCACTCCAGTGTGTACCATCTACAAGATACACTGCAGCAAATCGGCAATATTTCCACAACTGCATCTTCAAAACTCCCAATCCATTTCAATTAGACAGACAAGGATAGAAGGAGCATGGGAATACCACCATTCAATGATTCCCTTTTAATCACGCACCTCCCTGACTTCTGAATGTATTGCTATTCTTTTTTTGTTGCTGGGCAACAATTCTAAAATGTACCCTACTGACTAACATTGTGTGAATATTTTTACCACACAGACTGTAGCGAAAAGGGCACCTCATTTCTCAAGGGTAATTAGGGGGAGACAATACACATTGGCCTCATCGGCAGTTCCCAGATTCCACAAATTGTTTTAGAGAAAGGGGAAAAAAGAAACAAGTACTGGAAGAATGACAACTGGGCTTTCATTAAAACTATTAAAACAAAACTTTAAAATGTTTGGGTAGTCCGATGCCTACAATATAGATTGGTAATACTATAGAACAAAATGAAAGCAGTGGACGGCACAGTGGTTAGCACTGTCGCCTCACAGAGATCCGTGTTTGATTCCCGTGTCATTACCTGTGGGGAGTCTGCATGTTCTCCCCATATCTGTGTGTGTTTCTTCCAGATGCTCTGGTTTCCTCCCACGATCTGAAAGATGCGTTGGTTTGGTGCACTGACATGCTGGTTAGGTGCATTGGCCGTGCTAAATTATCCATCAGTGTACTGGAACAGGTGCTGGAGTGTGGCAACTCGGGGATTTACACAATAACTTCTTTTCAGTATTAATGTAAAGCTAAAGCAAAATAAAATTTAAAGTTTATTTCTTAGTTACACATAGGGTCCTGCTTGTGACCCTAATAAATAAACAGCAATCACTGAGAAGACTTGTGCTCTCTTTATTTGTTATTATTCTTGTCTTTAAATAAATAAATTAAATGTCAATTTTCTTGAACTGTTATGTACGAGCTTAACATTTTTGCATCTTTGTGCGACAGTGTGAAGCTGTGCCACGGTGTTGTAAAATTTCTAAAGATTCTTAATGACTAGGATTAGTCAAATTTTAGAGATAAAAGAAATAATTATTTTGTCTGAGTTCTGAGGAGAAAAAAACATTCTCACTGATTTTAATATTAACCTTCAGCACCAAGCTCACAGACAAAGCAGCTCTTCAATCTCCAATAAGAAAAAATATCATGTCTAGCTAGTCTTTTTAAAATGTTCTCTTTTCAATAAAAACTGGGTCAATGTTAAAAGTAGCACATCTGTTTAGAACTTTGCATCGTATGTTTTCAATTTTTAGGCAATAATGGAGTTTTTTTTTAATTGCATTTGTCCTTGTTCATGCCTTGTATCAGTTTTGTGAAACAATCAACAATTTATTTGCTTAAATTTATCATATATTAAATCCATGCTACATTTATTTAAAAAAGTCCTTTAAAGGAAGATAAATTTTGCCCAGACTGAACCATTGGAATGAGATACAATAGTTTGCTAGAAAATTGCCTTTATCTAACCATTCTCTCATTATTAAAGTAGTAAATTATTTCTTCATTGAACTCCAGGCGTTCAGCGACAAAGTCAAAGCAAGCGAAATGAGAATATCGTCTATTAGACGACTGTTGCCAAATGATAAAGTGTTTGAACTGTGGATGCTTTATTACTTATGAATAATAGAAAATAAAGCAAGTCTTTCCTTACATTCATAGTATCAAAAGCTTTTGTAAAATAAATTATTTTTAAGCTACTGCTATGTTCAGGGAAGTGCTTGTTCAATACATTCGCAGATTGACAATCAAACTTTGAAAGAGATGCGTTTCCAATAATTTAGTTTGAAAAAAATATTGTTATCGATTTCATTTAGCCAGCATTGCTGATCAGATATTATGAAAATTATTGGGTCAGAATTTAATGGTGATGTTGTGTTTTGATCATGTGGAAGTCTGTGGGGAAACATTCTGTATTTGCTGGTCTTAACCTTATTAATTATGCAATGAGGTGTTTTGCACCTATTGCAAATCGGGCTTGATGGTGCTTTCTTCACTATAGTATCCAGGTACTATATTGAGGAGATGCCCAAAATCACTGACCCACGAGGGAAGAAAGAAGATGGACACCCTGAAAATGCAGATGGGTCTCCAGGAACATTCTGGATTTTCTGAATGATCCACCAGTAGATGCTTCTCCCACATGCTGCTATGATATTTTGGGGTCCAAGATTGCTGTTAGGTTCCACCCATTGTATTTTTTGAAGGAAAATTGTTTTTTTTTCCCTAATAAAGGGCTTGTTCTGTTTCTACTCTGTTCAGAGTGACCTCTTAGAAAGCCAGGACTGAAAAACACCTGTGTGTAAACTATAATAATTTTTGTATATGGAAATAATGGATGCAATTCTCCCCCCAAATATTTCTAAATATTATATCTGTCACAACATGTGATAAGATTTCTGAGAGTCGGCACAATTGAAATCACAATCCACCCACACCGCAAGATTGTTTCAGGAACTTGGGGTGATGTGCAACACGAAGGACATCAGTAGGACCTAAAAATGGTGGCAGCACAACTCCGCAGTGATTAGGGCACCATTTTTAAAGAGATCTCAAAAATAAAATTAAAGACCCTCCTTCCCTTCCCATAAACATTGTAACCTCTGCAGACAAGGAGGATATCCCCAACCCTTTTCCAGAGAGGGGCAATCTCCCTCCCACTGCTAATTGATCATGTCACCCCTCCACATCACACAGGCATTTGGGTGACCTGATGGCCCCAAGTGAGCAAGACCCATTATGGGGTCCCCTTCAGGGGGATAACCCCTTCAAGTGCCTCCAGACATAGTTCTAATCTAGCAGTGTCCAATCTTGCTGGCCATGACCCAAACCACTAGTGGGCTGCAGCGTCCTCTGACTCTCTCTCTCTCTCTTCTCCCCCCCCCCCCCCCCCCCCCCCCCCCCCCCCCGGGGGATGATCACCAAGTCTATCCATCGAATTCAGCAATGGCTGAGAGAAAGTTCTCATTGAGGAATTCCTCTCTCTCAATGTCTGTGTGGCGCTAGCTGCTTGCACGATGGAGCACAACCACCAGCACAAGCATTCTGTTCGGGCAAACACTACTCAAAGGAGGAAGCACTTGAGCATTAATGGACCATGAAGTGCCACAAATAACAAACAAAGCTAATCCTTCCTTTGAAGTCACTTAGGCCTGTCAAACAAAAGGCTTGTAAAAGTTAATTGACTCTGAAAGTGAATGAAAACAATGCAATGCAAAACTTGTAGGCATCTCTGAGAGACTCGGGGCTACAGAAAGTTAAAGGGGCATGAAATGGATTGTGAAAAAAGTACTTCTAAACTTTTCACCACATCATGAAGAAGACTTTTAACTTCAATCTGACAACAGGTCAGGCAGTATCTGTAAGGAGAGAAAAGAGATGATGTTTCACGTCAAATGATGATACTTGCTGAACTCGAGACATCAGCTCTTTTATCTCTGTATAGATGCTGCCTGACCTGCTGAGTTTTTCCAGTGTTTTCCCTTTTAGTTTCAAATTCCAGCATCTGCAGTAATTTGCTTTTATCCAGATTAAAATAGACAAGTTGAAAGAGAGTTCAAAGATTTTCAATATTATAGAGAAAAGATTAGACAGCAACTCTGGTCTTCTTGAAGTACCTCTCCCTGACCCCTGGCAGGGACTGCTTTGCTCAGATGTATCCTGCAGTTAAGTGTAGAGCCCATGGCACTTGATTCTAGTTTTTAAGGACGAATAGTGATTTGAATCCATACGGGTGGGGTGGAGGGGACATCAGGAGATTGGGGCAGGGGATGGGGGTCAGGAAATTGGGGCAAAGTGGGAGGGGTGTAAAATGAATGCAATTTAGTTCTGATAAGCTCCTCATCTTTCCTGGGTAACTTGGGAACATCAGCTGGGATGGACTGGGTGCATTGCAATATGTTTAACGCCTGCCGCAAATCCCGTTTGGGGCCTTTGGCAGAATTCTCCAGCCCAATGGTCTCTGCACTGGGGCTAACAATTGCCTCCATATTTATTATAATGAATAGTAATCATTAGTTTATTATTTTGAACCTCTCTCATTTATTTGAGGAATATAAAGCCAATTATGAGTTGATCTTTTCTCTTGAGCAAAAGAAAAATAATTTTTATCCCTTAATGTGCTGATTGCAAAACTTAAAACAAAAGCCCATGGTTGAATATCGCTTAAAGACCTTTTTGAAAATGTACACCAGTTAATTATTAACATCCTTAAATAACCTTAGACATTTGCTGCCTATTATCTCATGGATTCAAATGTGCAAGATTATAGTAATTTTTGAATGTTAATCTCCTGTGTGATTTAACTCATGGTGAAGGGTTTGAGCATAATGCACAGCAGGCAGTCTTTTCAAACTTTCTGTTTCATGGAAGGGGGGAGAAAAATGAGATAATTACTTGATTTGGATAAATCAACCAAAATTAACTTTTCATTAAGTAATACAAAGAATTTAAGAACTATGTATATTACAAGTGTGAAATATAAATATACTTCAACAGTATTTGGTCAAATATTGAATCTTCATATCTGACAAAGAAAGCCACCTGAATCCAGATTAATCATTCTATAAATATATAGACTACTGCCCAATCTGATATCACAAAATTCCACTTCTGCCTGTCAATCAGCTGTCATAGAAACATTAAAGATAGGACCAGACAAAGGTGTTTGGTTCTTTGAGCCAACTGAGCAATTCAGTTTGATCAATCCAACTCAACAACCTGATCCCGCCTTTCCCAAGACTCTTTTATCCCTTTTGTCGCAAGAGTTACACCCATCTTCTTCTTGAAAACACTATGCTTTGGCCTCAACTGCTTTCTGTGGTAGCAAATTCACAAGCTCACCACTGTCTGAGTGAAGAAATTTAGAACACAGAACACGACAGCACAAATAGGCCCTTCGGCCCACAAGTTGTGCCATTCATATCCCTACCTATCAGAAATTTCTCCTCATCTCAGTTCTAAAACCTAAAAAGTTTATCCCTTATCCTTAGATGATGACCCTTGGCTCTGGACTCCTGGCATCAGGAACATCCTTCCTGCATCTACCCTGCCTAGTTCTGTGAGAATTTTATAGATATGTTTGAAATTTCCCCCTCACTCTTCTGAACTCTAGTGAATATAATTTTAACTGACTCAATTTCTCCTCAGATGTCATTCCCGCCATCCCAGAAATCAGTCTAGTAAACCTTCATTGCACTCCCGCTATAGCAAGAACATCCTTCCTCAGATCAGAAGACAAAAGCCGCACACAATGTTCCAAGTGTGGCCTCACCAAGACCATGTATAATTGCAGCAAGACATTCTTGCTTCTGAACTCGAATCCTCCCTCAGAGAAGGCCAACTGACCATTTGCCATGTTAACGGCAACTGCACCTGCCTACTTAACTTTTGGTGACTGATGTTACAAGGTACCCATCTCGTTGTACGTTCCTCTCTCTATTTACAGCCATTTCAAATGAATAGTTGACCAGTTATAGGCTGATTAGGACAAGGAATTAAACGTTATACATCAGGCTTGAAATATGGAGGGATGGATATTGGCACTTTCATCGCCTCCATCTGTATTCTGCTCTCAGATAAAATGATAACTAATGTGAGGACTTAAACTATATTAAAATTCAGGTCATGTCATGACTCCTGGTTTTTTGCTCTTTCCAAGCAAGCAAATTTGTTGATATTCCTTCCTTAAAGCAATAATCCATAAAGAAATCAAATGGTTAGATGATTACATCAGTCAATTTAAGTTTCCGCAATGTTGTAAAATTATGGTTCTGGAATGATCATTTATTATTGAATAACTCACTGCAAATTTATAACTCCCTTTCAAGAGTAGTGAAAATATTTACTACAATAAGCAGTATGTTACTAAGGAATAAAAAACATCTTGGATGTTTTCCTTTCTGTTCCATTTATTCATCAGATCAAGATTAGCAGTATACGTGGATTTTATTTAGCTGCCAAATCTCTAGACCATAAACAAACACACGAAGGTGAAGTTATTATGATTTAAATGGTTTGTATTTATCGTTCTTTTATGTATTTATTTTGAACTGTCATGGAATTAGAACAAAAATTATTAAAATATCACATGTGTGAATTGTTCATATGGCAAACTTTACCTTTACAAGAAAAACCTGCACGATAACAATAATTTTAAGTTATAGCACACTTTCAGTGTAATACATAGTTGGGCAAAAGTAAATTTGGTTAAAAATTGAGATGGAATAAATGAAAGGGAAATGAAGAAGAGTTAGTAAAACCTTGGGCAAAATACACAACATAAGGAGGCTCTCAAATGAGACAAATATGGCAGAGAATTGGTTTTAGAAGGGAATTCAAAAACAGGACCTCGAAGGTTGAAAGCATGGTCACCAACATCAGGCAAAAGGAGTAGGAGATGCACAAAAGGCTTGACTTGGCAAAGTTGGGTGTTCTCAGACAGCTATTGGGCTGGATGTAGTTAGAGAAATAGTTGAAGATATGAAATATCTGAACACAAGATTGAGAATTTTTAAAAAAGTCTCACAACACCAAGTTAAAGTCCAACAGGTTTATTTGATATCATGAGATTTCATATCTCTGCTCCTTCATCAGGTGAGTCATGAAAACTCGTGATACCAAATAAATCTGCTGGACTTTAACCTGATATTATGAGATTTCTTACTGTGCCTACCCCAGTCCAGTGCCAACATCTCCACATCAAGAATATTAAACTGAAGGCATTGGGACAACGTTGGAATTGAAATCATCCCTGAAATATGGAGGTGAAGAAACCTGTGGCTCATGAAGACCTTAATATCACCCAAGTTGTTGGAAAGCTTTGCAATAAACATCGATGTGAAGGTGATAGCAGAAATTTCTGGGTTCTATGTAAATAGAAATGGAACCCAAGTTTCCAGAAGCTGTGGCTGGATGGCATTGATTAGACTTTGGAAATCTCCAAAGTTACCACTCAAGCACATGATGACTATTTGCTTCTTCTTCACTCTTGGCGAGCTTAATGGATTATCCTTATTAGGGCAAAGCCATGACTAATTTGTTGTGATGCACCTGCTCATTCTATTATGCTTCCATTGCATATTGAATTAAATTTGTTGCTTAGGGTGTTTGGGCTTGGAAAAGTTAATATGAACTGGAGAAACAGTACCATTCACGTTATGGTGTAGAGAGTACGTAGGAAAATTGGTCATTTCAAGAATTTTAAATTAGACACAAACATGAGTGCAACAGTTCTGCTGGATGAGGAACCATAGCTGGTAAAATGCTTTGAAGCTGCCGACATTAGTTATATAGATCAAGAGGTATCAAGCTGTAGGTCAAAGGTATGTTTCACACAATGCTCCAATGTTTAAACAAACAGATCTGGGAGATGATATACATTCTCCACAACCTGGAATTTTCTCTCCTCAGTCGCAAAGTCTATGTTGACCTCGACCCCATCCAAAAGTTTGAGATTAACCAGCAAGAATCCGGTTCCATTTTTAAAAAGGATTTTCTAAAATATTTTACTGGGCTGGGACAACTGAAGACTGCATGCAGCATAACACTGAGAAATGATGATAATCCTCATACCACAGAAAATGCTGCAAGAAGTCAGCCATCTTACAAGGTCTGAAAAGAATCATATGCCATCTGGATAATGTCCTTGTCCACAGTATGATTGCACATGTTGGTAGACTTGGCTGTTTTGAAACACTTACAGGAAGCAGGATTGATGCTGAGTGATAAGTGTCAGTTCTTAGGTCCTGAAAAGCAAAGACGTGAGAGTAGACACACACAAAATGAAGGCAACTAATGAACTTCCAACCGCTACCCATTCCAGACCTCAAAGATTCCTGGGCATGGTGAATCAGTTGACAAAACTTCTGTCCAGCATGGAGCAGGCCACAGAGCCACTGCAGAAAATTCTCTAAAAGGCCCGAGTGGGATACACACCAAGAGCAAGCATTCAGTCAGATCAAAGGCATGCTGTTCACACCAGATATTCTGGCTGACTCCAACTCATCCCTGCCAAGTACCAGCGCAGCAGATGCCCCATCAACTTATTGAGGGGCTGTTCTGTTCCAAGAGCAGCTGGATAGATGCCACCAACCAGTACATTATATGTCCAGGGGACTCTCAGACACAAGGATTGGATATGCAGTATTGAAAAAAGAGGCCTTCATGGTAATGTTGGCTTGAGAAGTTCTCTGACTATAATACTGGGCTGAAGGTTATTATCAAAACAAAATTAATCAGGAAAGACTCACCAGATGCCCCCTGGCATTCAGAGATTTCAAATGCATCCCCTCCACTTTTTGTATGTCCAAGTGAAGCGTCAAACAACTGTGCAAATGTTATCCTGTGACACAGAACGTTGATCTGTTTGCTGAGTGTGAGTCATATTGCTAGATTGTGATAACACAACTGTCAATGAACCCAAAAATGTTTTGACTGGTGCATCAGTAAGTTAGTACTGCGTATCAGCTTGGCCATTTCAGCTTCCAGGTGATATTCAGAAAACTTACTCTCAACATCAGAAACACTCCACTGTTCTAGATGATCCATCCCTATATGTTGAGTGTTTGGTCATACCCAGCCGGAGATTCGACAGCAAGTTCATCAAGACCAATTGGACAACCAAGTATAGAGTATGAATCCAGTCAGCAGTGACGGGGCCAAAATATCAAAAACAATTGAAGAGATGATTTTAACCTACCCATATGTCTGCACAGAGCCAGTTCAATGAGAGCCCTATATTCCTGACCAGGTCAATTCGTGACCAGACCATGGGAACATTTGGAAATGGGCCTTTTGACACAGCAGGGCATGTCCCTTCTCATCATTGTTGACTGTTTCTCTTGGGAGATCGAATTGAAACATTTAAATTTAATGACCACAGAGTCCATTATTAGATCATTTAAATAAACTTTTGTAGTCTGCAGCATCCAGGACAAGATGGAGTCTGACAGTAGATCACATTTGCTATCAGTTGATTTATTGTTGCTAAGAATTATGGATTTCAACATCTTACCATAACTTAATGGTGATGTGGAAAAAGGTACTCACAGTTATTAAAACTTCTTGAAGAAGAATGACAATTTCCCAATGGTGCTTTTGACACATCGATTCACAGCCCAATCAGAGCTAGTGATGGGCAGAAACCTTCACACACAACTCCCCATGCTGCTGAGGAAACTTTTCCCAGGATTTGCAGTCAGAGAATTTCGGGACTGACAACAGTCCTAGAGACAAGCTTCCAGTTACTAGAAGAGGGATGTAATGTAAAGCTGTCCAGGTTAAGCAGAGGTAACAAAGTTTGAATCAGTGTCCTGAGACATGAAGATTAATGATGTTCCTATTTGATACATGTCCCTGAAAGCACATCAGACTGAAGAGGAAAAGTCTTCCTCTCAATCTTCATCTTGAACCTCCCATTGTATGTTTGAGCAAACCAGATGTGGAAACACAAATAATTGCAACATTAATTACTGCAGCTTCAACTCCAGACTAACAATGTCCACTCAACACAGTTGTAGTCACAACTGTCTCCATTCATTAGAGGCAACTGCATTTTTACAAGACAACATAAAACCTTACAATTGTACAGTGCAGGTCATCTGGCTGCTTTAAATTGACTCATTTTTTACCCTTGCCCGCCAAAGCATAACTTTTATTGCACTAACAAGCAGTATGGGGATTCTGAATCATTTGACTGGTAGTGGGTTCCTTGTTTTGAATTAAACTTTTAATTGGTATTTATGTCTGCTGTACATTCAGTGCCATCCTTTTTTGTTGGTTAAGGCATTTTGGTTGTACTCTTTTTCATATGTGATGTCAGTGCTGCTTTATGAGCAGCAGGAAGGTGTATTTTTGAAGGAATTTATCTTCCTACATTCAAGGTGAAGAACCAATTTGCATCAATTTGTTCATGCACATCTGAATGTATCCTCCAGTTTTCCTTTTTTGGAACTGCGTTTGCTTGTTATTTCTTTGTCAGTGTCTCCTGATTTGGTGATTTAAAGATGCTTTTAGACTGGTGAATACGGAAATATGTTAGAGTATAAATAATTATCATGTCAAATTAAATCAGCACTTCTCATAGTACTGAGCAGGTCAAACCTGAAGCTCCAATTTTCATTTGATTGCTTCTGATATATTTTTAATGATGTTACTAGATTCTGTTACTTATGACCATTGTAACTACTTATCTTCTCAGTGAAACTTGTGGAGTTCCAGAATGGAACGAGTGAGTCTCAACACTCGTTCCTGTGGCATCCCCGACATTTTGAAGTGTGGTGATACCAAACAGCTGGTGTTGGATCAATCACCTATTACAGGAATATGCAACCATACAAATTAGGAGCAGGAGTTTGCTACTTGGCTCATCTATAAAACCACAAATAAGACCCTGAAACATGCTCCACTTTCACAAAGATCATGGCTGATCTGCTTGTCACCTCAATTTCACATACTCACCTACCTTCCACTCCTTGCTTATCAGGAATCTATCCAACTCTGCTTTAAAATTATTTAAAGACTTTGTCTCCATCGTCTTTCGAGGAAAAAAGTTCCAAACATTCATGATCCTCTGAGAGAAAAAAAAGTTTTCCTCATCTCTGTTTTAAAATGGGTGGCTCCTTGTTTTTAAACCGTGACCCTGGTCTGAGATTTTCCCACAAGGGGAAACCTTTGCACAGTGACAAACATTCCATGTAGAATTTTATGATTTTTTAAGTGTTTGATGCATGCTGAAATTGCAATGGTTTTGCGTTTTTTGCTCCCAACTGGTTTAAAAGCAACAAGGTTTGGTGTGTTCATTAATTTTTAATCACGTAGAATAGTGATATTGTTGTATTTCTGATATCTGTTAATTACAAGACAAAGATTTTTTTTAAATTGCCAGGGGGGTTATTATTAGCCCACTGAAATAGGTGCAATACAAACCTTTGATTTTCTGATGGCAGGTTCAGATACGGGGATTAAGTCAGCAGTGGGTTTGTGGCATGTCAGGTCTCATACTGTCTGATAGCATACAGTCCCGTGTGTGATATATTTGCATGCCGTTAATACGCATGAGCATGATGCTTTTTGAAAATTACATTCCATTCTCAAAATAAAGTCAACAGCGCATGAGAATTTCATTGCACCCGCTTTGCTTTCACTTGAAGGTGCCCAAAAACAATTATGTTCACACATTTGTGTGAGATCAATTGTTTTCCTTATTGAACTCTGTGCCACAAGAGAGGGGAGCAGGAGAATAACAAGGTGCATGAAGGCTCAGCACTGAAAAGTGAGAGTCAGGTGTTAGGGGGTTGGAAGCCCTAAGGTTAGGGTTCAAGTGCATGGCCAAGGGACGTCAGAGGATGGGCTGGAAAGCACAGAGACATTGAAGAGAGAAGGGTGTGGCAATCTGGCTGTGATGGGTTGAGGCAATGGTGAAACACTCTTTCAAGGTAAGAAAATGAAGGGTCTAAAGGGTCATCTGTGCGTGTTGGCTACAAAGTTCGTTTAGTGTTTTGAGCTCACTTGCAACGTTGTGGTCAGTGCAGACTTGATGGGCCGAAGGGCCTCTTTCTGCACTGTAGGCTTCTATGATTTCAAATATTCCCACTTAACGTGATCTTGGATAATTACATTTCATTGAAGGAAGAGCCGGCTGAGCCGACAAGTTCAGCCCCGTCTCACCGAGTGGCGAGTAGAATGTTGAGCACTAAGATAGACACTCAATAAAGAGTGAACAAGAAAAAACACAACATTGTTCCTTCCACAATAAATAAAATGTCTCCCACTCCTCTGTAATCATCAATGCCTACAAACCATGAGGTGTATCAACCATTTAGCTCTCTCACTAAGCCACTGACAACAAATAATGATGCACACATGAATAAAGTGAAACAAATACAATGTGAATTATTCACAAGTATCAGTTAAATTCAACGTAACACCCATGCCACCTTTGTGCTGTGAAAAGGTCTCAGAGTTAATGATAATGGAGTTGGGCAGGAAGATTTTGCATGTGATACAGAGCCTCCCTGTTTGTCCAGGAGGTCCTTTTTGAGCTCGCTAGTAGCTGCAGTTTTGTTATATAACAGCATGTCTCAACATTGAATAACTGCTCCTCCATGGAATCATATGTGTTTTCCATGCACACCACTGCCTCTTTAACTTTTAATTGTAATTATATGGGAGATAAGAAAAAGGAAGAGAATGGAAATGATGCACATTTTAGGTTTCATAATCAGGAATGGTGATCTGCTCATTTTTACTTAGTTCTTGATGGATATCTTTCTTGCTTAGTTGCTTCTGTGTCAGGTAGTTGATAGTAAGTCAAACTTTATTTAATCTTGACGAATTGAGAAACCTTCTCTCCGCTCAATGTTCAATGTTTTTTAAGCAGGGGCCTCCGAGCACAGTAAGCTTCTGGTTTCCTAAATGTTGCACATTAATAATTAATTTTTAATTGTCATTGATATTATCTCAAAGTATCCAAGGACTGTCGAACACTGTGTTACCTAATGTATTATTTATACGACAAAAGTATAACTTAACCAAGATACATACGTATGGTGGATAGTTTCATTTGTGTTTCATATTTAATCTCCAATTTCCATATATTTAAATGAAACTATTCCAAGATTTGTATATTAGAATATTCAGAGACTGTTGGATCAGTAATTCCTGTGGCGTAGCAATTATTATTCTGTTACCAGAACTCATTGAAGAATCACCAATGATTTTTGAACATTTTTCAAAAGTACTGTGCAGAAATCTAAAATCCTAACGATAGACACATGTCCCAAACATTTCTAAGCCAAATCATTCATATTTCTAATACATTTTGTATAGAAGAAGAAATGAAAAGAGTGAATTATATTGAATTGTACACAATCACGTTCTGGAAGTATAACTATCTATCTCCTGCTAAATCATTACCTCAACACACAAACACAGATTAGCAATGGACAAAACGTTTAGGCACGATTTTACCACCGTTTATACAATGCTCTCACTGCAGTGAAAATGGAGATTTTGGTGACAGGCCAAATCTCCATTCACTGCAGCGGGATAGGAAAATCCTGCTGGCATGAACTGTCAGAAAATTCTAGCCGCATTATCCCTCACTGTAGCTGTGAACTTTTGAAAGTAGACATTAAATAAATGATAAAGGTCACAGGGTCTTAAAGCTGTCAATCTGGTGTTTACTCACGTGAAGATGGTCCTGGTGGATGTCTAAAAGTTTTCACCAAATGGGACTTTGCCATGAAGGGGATATATGGCTGGGTCAACTCTTCTGGTCTCAGTTTTTCAAATGCAGTTAAGTTCCATTCAGATAAAGATTTAATAGCTGTAGGTTGCTAGCCCCACAAAATTTCAAAAAGGTAGGGTAGATAATTAGAGAAACCCAATTAGGGTAGACTTCAGTTCTCATATTATTCCCCAACAAGACTGACATCAAAATTAGCAGGTCCAAAATTCAAATCCTTTTCCTCTGCCATGTGATTTCAAGTAAGTTACTCGCTTTCGCCTTTCTTCAACTTTTTCTCTCACATCCATTAGTGTAATTGTAGTTAAAAAAAAAAATCCTCCAAGTGCTATTCAGGTCAAGTGATTTATTGGAAGGGGCCTGCACGTTGACAGTTCTGAGGTGAATTTATGACCTTTAAGAAGAAACTCCAAATTTGTATCCAAGAGTCCAGATAATGCAATGTCCTTCTACATTTTGAAAACAAAAGTTTGTCTTGAAAAATATAATTCAGATTTTGACCCAGAGATAGTGAAGGGACGGTAATATAATTTCAAATCAAGGTGGTGAAAGTTTCGGGAAAAAGCATGCAGTTTGTGATGTTTCAGGTGTTTTCTGCCGTTGTCTTTTTAGATGGTGGAAGTCATGGGTTTGGGAGGTATTTTTAAAGAAGGCTTGATGAGTTGGAGATGGTACACACTGCTGCCAGAGTGTATTGCTGGTGGAAGGAATGAAAGTTTGGAGAGGTAGATGAATACTAATAAAACAGGTTGCATTGTTCTTGCTGATGTGTTTCTTGAGTGTTATTGGAGACTCATTCATTTCGCAGAGTATGCAATAACTCTCTTGATGTGTGCCTTGGACATGGTGAACAAGATTTGAGGAATCATGAAATGAGTTACTCACTGCAGAATTCCCAGCCTCTGACCTATTCCTGTAGCCGTAGTATTTTGTTGATCCAGTGCAATTTCTGGTCAATGGCAATCCCTAGAATGATGATGGTAGTGTTGTTGAATGTCAGAGGGAGATGATGAGACTCTCATTTTGTTCCAGATAGTCTTTGTTTGGCAGTTTTGCAGTGTGAATGTTACTTGGCAATTATCACTTAAATGCTGTTAAGGCTTTGCTGTCTATGAATAACAACTGCTTCAATATCTGAGGAATAACGAATGGTGCTGAACGTTCTGTAATCATGATGTAGAATCACGACACACGACAGCGCAGAGTTGCTGAGTAGAGACTGATAGCCAAGTTCCACACACACGAGGATGATCTTAACAGGGATCTTGGCTTCATGTCACACTATCTGTAACCCCCGTGACTTGCCTGGGTTAGCAAAAAACCTCACTTCCTGTGCTGTCTGAAGACAATACACATCTCTCTAACCTCTGCTGTTAGCCACTTTAAGACTTGAATAGCAGGTTAGGTGTAAGGATTTGCATTCTAATCAGCAATCTGTAAACTGTCTGTGCTGATATGTGTGCTTTTGGAGACCAGAACACCTCATTCGCCTGACGAAGGCCACAAAGGCCGAAAGCTCATGGATTTACTATCAAATAAATTGGTTGGATTTAAAATTGGTGTTGTAAAACTTCACTCATTCTGTAATCATCAGAGAATATCCGCACTTCTGATCTTAGACAGAGGAAAGATCATTGGTGAGATGGTTGAGCCTAGGTCTTTGTCGTTTGCCTTCCTGAACAGCTCATGCAGCAACGTCATAGAACTGAGATGATTGATCTCCAACAACCACAACCATCTTCCTTTGTGTGAGGTATGACTCCAACTAGCGGAGACCATTTCCTTCATTCCTATGGACTTTAATTTGGCGAGCATTCCTTGGTGCCGCACTTGGTCAATTGTTGCCTTATTTTTAAGGGCAATTACTCTCACCTCACCCCTTGAATTTGATTCTTTTGTGTATGTTTATACTAAAGCTGTAATAAGATCAGGAGCTGAGTAGCCTACTGGAATCCAAACTCAGCGTTGAAGCGCAGGTTATTGTTGAGTAAATGCCTCTTAATAGCATTGTTGATGATACCTTCCACCACTTTCATAGAATTCCTCTATTGAATCATAACATGCCTACAAAACAGAAGGCGGCCATTTAGTCCATTGGATCTGCGCTGACTCTTTGAAACAGGATCTTACCCAGGCCCAACCCACCAAGTGCTCTGTCCCCATCAACCATAATCTCCTTCGTGCATATCTTGGAATGATAAAGGACAATTTAGCAAGGCCAATCCACCTATTCCACACAGCTTTGGACCTTAGTTTTGTGTTGCTAGTTCTATTTGAAATCTACCCTGTTTTCTAGTTTTTCTTATTGCCACAAAACACTAGTTAAAGTCCAACAGGTTTATTTGATTTCATTTATCTTCATTTCCACAGAGACTGTATGGTGGTCACTCTTACCAAAACTGGTCATGGACAGATGTGTCTGTGTCAGGTAGATTAGTAAGCCTGAGGTCAATGGGTTGGTTTCCTCATCAACCGCTATAGACCCAGTCTGGAAGCTATGTCCTTTAGGATTCGGCCAGCTCAGTCAAGAGCATTCGACAAACAAGTAGTCTTGTCTTGTAGTTTGACGAGGTTAATGCACCATTTTTAGTTATATCTGGTGCTGCTGTTGGTATATTTGATTGAATCAGGGTTGATCCCCTAGCTTGATGATGGTAGAATGAGGAAGATGCCAAGCTATAAGGTGACAGATTGTAGTGAATACAATTCTGCTGCTGCTGCTGATGGCCCAAAGTACCTCATGGATGCTCAGTTTTGGGACCTGGGGGCGACATTAAAAATAATCCCACGTTGACAAGATTGGTCCGGACCCAAAGAGGCAGCGTGCAACTGGGGCTTGGAGAAGACTGTGGAATCTGAGGCTCAGAGGTATCCAAAATCAGTTGATAGCACCATGCTTCTGTAGATATGGGTCTAGAAGATGCCCTGGAGCAGAGGTGGCTGCATGAATCTAGGCAGTTGAGGCTCGGAGAAGCCCTGGAGCATTGGTGCTTTCGTGATACTGGTAAGTTGGGCCTTGGAGAACTCCCTGGAGCAGTTGTTAGCTCAGTGAAGCTGACCTGCAGTTGTTTGTTCTAAGAAGTCGTTAGCTGGGGAAAAGGGAAACCTGTGGTCAGAAGCAGTTGTCTGCTGGGATCGTGCAGGTGGTTCGATGTTCGGCTGCAGCCTGGCCAATCTAGTGCAGTCTTCACCTGAAGTGATAGAGAGGCCAGGAGCTGTGCACTCATAATAGGCATTTGAGCTGGAATCTGGTTGACTTTCAGCTTGTTGAAGGTTCCAGGCTGAGTTGGAGCTGCTATTGAAGAGGAATCAGAGATTATATCCTTGAAAGAGATGAGCTGAAATCCCTCATGGGGAAGACCAAGTTTTAAAGAATGCTTGAGACTCATAGTGGTGACTGATGTCTGGGTGTGTTGCTGGGAATGTTCATGAAATCTGTCTTGTTTGTATCTACCAGTTAATTTGCAATTTTGTCACATGTCCATCCACAATTTGCCTGTTAACTCAGGTTTATTCTGTGTGTTCGAGTTCAAGTTAGATAGTTTGCTTTGTTGACTCTCATACAGTAAAGTTCTTCTGCTTGTTTATAACAATGAGTTTTGTGGCTTTATTCTCCGAGGAGTAATTATGATTTTATGACACTGTCTACCTATCAACAAAAGCTCCTGGCCTCTAACCAGATCACAGCAGCAGTGATTGCTTTTTGGATGTTTCTGGGAAAATATTTAGTCTGGGAATTGGGTTACATTGAATTGCACGGTTAAGAAGTTTCTAATACGAATCTGACTTTCCCAGTAATGGAGAAGATCCATGTAAACCAACCATACAAAACCAGGGTACGTGAGTCTGAGAACCGCGCTGACCTGGTCTGACCAGTGTTATCAGATGCAGCTGGTTTGAGGTTCTTGAAAGGTTTGGAGCCCTGTGCAATTGCCCAAGTTTCACAGCCTTCCCATTACTCCTGGATAGGTGGAATTGCATGGGATGGAATGAATTGCAAATCAATAGCTGCTTTTTGAATGGAATTGCAACCATCCAGGTAAATTGAGAAGATTGCAACGTACTTCTGATTTGTAACTTTTAAGCAGCTGGAGAGTCAGAAGATGAATCACTTTTGTTAGAATACCCAACTTGATATTCTTTGTGCTAGACCACACTGTGCAAAGTACAGTGCTGGCCCTTTGATTGCTCACCTTGGCATTTAGAGTGTCTTCTGCCATTTACTTCACACAAAAACCTAATTTCCTTATATTTTGGAAGAGCAGGTCATCACTTAAAGTTATAGACACCCTATAAATCAACAATGATAATTAGTTAAAAGTTCAAGATCTATGTTTTAATTTATCAGTGTCATTTAAATCATTTTCTCAATCAATTGTTCATTCCTAAACAAAACCTTACAGCCTGCAAGGTTAACATTAGCAGTTTGAGAGCTCCAGGAGAAGTGTGTAGAACAGAACATAAGAACATAAGAAATAGGAGCAGGAGTCGGCTATCTAGCCCTTCGACCCTGCCCCGCCATTCAATAAGATTATGGCTGATCTGAAGTGGATCAGTTCCACTTTCCCGCTTTCTCCCCATAACCCTTCGTTCCCTTGTCTATCAGAAATCTATCTACCCATGACTTAAATATATTCAGCGAGGGAGCCTCCACCATTTCAACGGGCAGAGAATTCCAGAGATTCACCACCCTTTGAGTGAAGAAGTTCCTTCCCAACTCCGATCTAAACTGCCCCCTTTATTTTGAGGCTGTGCCCCCAGTCATGCTATCCTTTCTAAGTGGGAAGAATCTGTCTACCTCTACGCTATCTGTCCCCTTCATTATCTTATCTGTCCCCTAGGTTCCTCTGCACCACAGCGTTCTGCAGCTTTTTGCCTTTAAAATAATAATCCCTCCTACTATAATTTCTACCAAAGTGGATAACCTCACACTTGCTAACATTACACTCTATCTGCCAGGTCCTCGCTCACTCACTCAACTGATCCAGATCCCTCTGCAGACTTTCCACATCCTCCACGCAATTTGCTTTTCTACTTATCTTTGTGTTCAGAACATGGATCTCATCACCGTGTTTGTTGAGCTCAAACCAAGACTTCAAACAGAGGTAAACATTAGAACATGAAGAATTTTGCTTTCCTTGAGAAATTCATCACAATGGATTGACAATTCCATGAATCCATGCATTTCCTGGATAATAGTGCTCATGCATGTTCTGGATAATAGTGAGTCTTCTTGATTCATTCCCAGTCATTAATGGAGTTCAACCAGGCTACGTGTTCGTCCTAAACAGCTTCAGCATCTTTTGTTTCAGGCATGTTCTCTGATGCCTCTCACAATGGTAACCCTGGAATCAAAATCAAACATCATACGGAGGGATGATGATCAATCTGAGACAATTTTGGACAAAGATCAATGTTTCCAAGAATGCAGTCTGCAATTACCTGCCTGCCAATTGCTTTGCACTGGGTCCTGGTTCAGAGTGAGAAATACAATGTAGCATAGACATGTTTGCCAATGTATGTGAAAGCTTTGTCTTTTAGTAGCCTGCTCCAGCAGGGACCTATCTTGAATCCAAGGTTTCAGTCCTTGACCCTCCTCTGTTAGCAGTGGTAAGTTCATTTATCTTGGCTGCACGTTCCCTCAAACTGTCTTTTAATGATGATACACACGCAAGAACTGCCAAAGCCAGTGGACCTTTTGACTGACTTCAAGTCTCCATCTGGGAACAGTGATGAGGAAGTCTGCCTATCAAATTAAAAGTCTGTAGAGCAATAGTGATGCCCAATCTGCTGTATTCATGCAGGACTCACTTCCAGTTGAATTGCCTTTGGAAACTTCTAAAGGTTTAAGAGATTAGCTGACACTGAGGTGCTCACCTGAGCTAGCCTGCCAAGTATCCACATCATATTGAGACAATTACATCTGAGTTGGGCTGGGCATGTAGCCAAATGCTGGACACTTCCTTCGCAAAGTGAATCTGCTATGCTGAGCTTTGGTCTAGGGTGTGCTGTCATTGTGGTCAAATTAAACACTCTCCAGATGCTCTTCCAGATTTCATTCAGGAGTTATGGTATTGATGTGTGGTTCTGGAAAAAAAAAGCTCACCCAAGATTGCTCAATCTGATGCAAACAAATAAAAACCTGTACTTCCTTCAATAGAAAGTATATCTCAATGAGAGACAGGATTTGGAAATCCTGATCTAAAAACTCATCCAAAACTCTGAGGCATCCTAACCTATTTGCAGCAGAAGCTTACAGACATGGATCATTTGAGCTCACATCTGTGTACTTACTGGAATATTTGCCAACACCCAGATGATGTACATGGTTCACCTGAAGAACAAACCAGAAAAGTTGAATCACTGCAACGCATCGAAAAATCTTGTACGCTCTTGTCAATTCCTTTACACGAGATGTTTTTATTTTAATTTTTAGCCACTCTCACAAACTGTTGTCGCCTTTTGCTTCTGTTGAGTCCAATCTTACTGGAATTTATGCGCTTATTCACCTCTGATCATATGTTGAAATAAAATCCTCTCTTTTGCCATCAACCTCCCAAAAATACATCTCATACCTTTTCTACAAATCCTAAATCCACTGAAGAACATTGAAACTTTTAAAACCTCTTTTTTTGGAATGGGTACAATGAACACCTTATCATAATATAGGTGATCTTTTTTTCATTGATGGTATCTCACCTCCCTTTCTATCAGAACTATTTTCATTCTTATGTTTATCAGGCCTATGCTCCACTCAATATTCCCCCTCATCCCATCTCAGATCCAAATATAACCTTCATTCCATCTCTTGAGATCCCCGCTGTGTTGAAATCATAACTCATCATAGTCACCCAGTGCAAGCCATTTGGGGCAGGAAATTCTGGCTGTGCTTGTCCCAAAATCAGAAAATTCCACCCGAGGTCAATGGACCATGGCATGGTCTGCCAACCCCACCAACACCCCCCCTCCCCCACTACGATTCCCATGGCAGGTGGCACGGGAATATTCTGCCCTTGATGTCACCCAATCAAAACATCCTGATTCACTCTCTTAATCTTCAACTTGGCTGATATTCACGAGATGTCCAATAGGATATCCACACGCAGGAGTGAAGGATGTAGGTGCTGTGTTTATCTGATCTAAAGGAAGTTGATGAATACAGTTTGGTGTCACCAGTAGAAGAATGCATGAGGTTGGCTAATGAATTGTGTGACTAATGTCAGAGCTCTCGGAAATCCTTGAGTTATCAGATGATGAGTCAGTAGGGACGTCAATTGCACTGCAAATAGAGCAGTTTGAAAGGATATGTGATAGAAATCTGCATTTTAGCCAGTTAGTATATGTAATAAAAAGTACAAGGCAACTTTACATAGGTCATTTAATATATTGGTACTAATGCTAAGTTGATGATCCCTTGAATTTCAACTTTCATCTTTTGTATGGATTTACTGAATAGAAGTCACTTGGGTGAAATTTTAAGTTAGCACCATGGCAACTGATTTTAATATTGTGTCTTGAGGGACAGACTTGAATTGTTCCTTGTAAATTCTTCAAGCTGACTGCAAGTTCACTTTTGAAAAGATGTCTGAGGGGGATGGAACGGAGTTGCAAATTGCATTAGAAAAATTAGAATCAATCTTCCAACACAAAAGAAAGCCACTTGGTCCTTTGTGATTGTGCTGGCTTTCCAGAATAAATAAATAAAATTAGCTCCATTCTTCTGCTGATTCCCTCCTGTCAATTGAAACTTACTCCTTCTCTGCTTTGTCAAAACCCCTCATAATTTTGAACACGTCTATTCAATTTCCATTTAACCTTCGGTGTTCTGAGGAAAACAATTCCAACTTTGTTCATTTCTTAAGATAATGGACAACCCTCTTTAGTGCTACCATTCTGATATAAGTAATTCTTTAGCTTTGTAAAATCAAGGGTAAGATGTGTAAATTTAACACATGTTCTGCCACTTTCAAACATGGACATCATTTTGTGTCTCTGTCCCAGCACTTTTCCCCCTTTAAAATTGTAAGATTTAGACCGGCATTTCCCAAGCCGTCACACTGGTGGGATCTTCCGATTCTGCCAATGGTGCACCCCTGCCATGGGTTCCTTGGTGCTGAGGGTTGCATTCAATGGGAAATCCTGTTGAAAATGGCTGGACTGTAAGATTCTGCTGCTGGTGAGTCACCTCTGCCATCACGAAACACATGGCGGGTTGCGGAGAAAGTTCCAGCCTTAGTTTCTACTGACTTGAGTCAACTTTCCTTTGAAAATACATTAAATCATCATTCTCTGCCATAATTTTTATTTGCCAAGTATTGCAAAGCCTTATATCAAACGTGGCTTGATTTGGAAACCACCGATTGAAATTCGAAGACTGAAACAATAGCTACTAAGACAGCCACTGAGTGTCAGGTGACTTTTGCAATATCTGCACACTCAGAATTATCTTAAGTTTCTGTACAGTTAATTAAATGACCATGATTGGATGAACTTTCTTGAGTACTGGAGTTGATACCACTTGTGGAATTTATTTCTCCAATTGTTTACATATTTGCCAACATTCAAAGTCCACGATAACCCAGAATTACTGGCCGGAACTTGACCTGCACTGAAATTAGCTTGGGTGAGGGTCCGACAGTGGAAATCTCCATTGACCTCGAGAAGGAATTTCCAGACTCGCCTGAGCGAGATTGTAAAACCCCATCCATGGTCTCTGAGCTTGATTCCTCACAAAGCTACAGAGAAACCAGTTGATCATAAACAGATATGAACAGCCGTGGAAGATGGAGGAAACGGTGCCCCAACTCTGAAGGGGCCTTCAGATTGAAGCACCCCACCACTTTTCCCATCCAAGTTGGAGAAAAGTTTTTTTTCTGTTTCTGTTTCCCAACTGAATTGCCCCATTCCCACCAGCTTGAAAATTTAGGCTAGGCTGGAAGGGCCTTAATCGATGAAAGGAAAGAAAAGGTGAATCTATCCTCCACTCACCCTCAAATATGAGCAAAGCTCATCTGCACAAGCTCAAGAAGTTCGTGGACAAGAAACTGTCACTTAGACTGAATGGAGGAAGACATGTACAAGGAATTCTGCATGGTTTTGACCCCTTCATGAATCTTGTTGCAGATGAATCTGTTGAGATGGCAGCAAGGAGTCAGCAAAATAATGCTGGCATAGTGATCATCAGAGGGAACACAATGATAATGCTTGAAGCCTTAGAACAAGAACAGTGGAGACAGCTCTAGTCCTGAAAACATGGCAAGAACAGTGCAAAGTTAACACATGCATCTTTCTGGAGCCTGGAATTTTGTCCATTATTTTTCTGGTAGAAGATGGCAATCTGTTAATGAGGTGCAAGCTGCTATTTTTGTGCATAGATTATTAGTACTTTGGGAACAGATACAATATTATATACTTTCCAATATGGAAAAATAGTTGAAAGAGCAGGTTTTCCATACAAGGCCTTGCACACTGAATTGTGTGATTGTTTTAGGTTTGAGAAAGCCAAGTTACTTGATGGAATGCCATCCATTCAATTTTACGTTCTCTCCACCTTCTGCTTCAAAACATAGTTTTGAGGGGAGGGGGGATGTAAAATTCTACCTTAAGAGTGGGAAAAGAAGGGAGCCTGTTTATACCTCGCATGATTGTAATGCAGGGTCACTTTTTAATCGCATGTCTCAGATCTGTTGCTATTCTCATTGTTTACTACATTTACAAGCTTTGTGTCATCATATTCCATACCTTATGGAGCAGCACAGTGGTTAGCATTGCTGCCTCGCAGTGCCAGAGACCCGTATTCAATTCCAGGCTTGGGTCATTGTCTTTGCAGTTTGCATGTTCTCCCCGTATCTGCATGGGGTTCTCCCAGATGCTCCAGTTTCTTCCCACAGTCTGAAAGCTGTGCTAGTTAGTTATATTGGCCATAGTAAATTCTCCCTCCTCAATTTTGAACAGGTGCGAGAATGCAACTTAACAGGCACCAGAGTGTGGTAACTAGGGGATTTTCACAGTGAATTCATTGTGTCTTCACTGTAAGCCTACTTGTGACACGAATTCAATAAACTTTAACGTGTAGGTGATTAATAAACTTCAAGAAGAGCAATGGTTCTCGGACTGACTGAGCAAATCGACACATTCCCCTTTATTATGAAAAAGAATCATTCGCTGTTACTTGCTTATTTTTGTCTTCCAACTAATTTCACATAAACAATGGCATAGCCCCTTTAAACCTCATTGGCTTTCATTTTCATAACAAGCCAATTATGTGTCACCTCATCAAATGGTTTTTGAAACTCCAGATGATCTAATTCAACATCCTCATAATAGTCCTAATTAGCATTCATGAAATGAGGATATTTATAGTAATTTAAATATGCTAGTGGAACAATATTAACATACTTTATGTGATCTGAACCTTTTGTGAAGATACTTACTGTATTTCACTTTTAGCTTTGGCATTCTCTTCAGATATAAGCTTGTACATTAAGAGCTTTTAAAATACTCAAGCTACACACATTGACAGGAGATTGGCATTTTTAAGAAGTTCTTACTTATTACAACAAATTCATCTTTCAAGAGGTCTTTAAAATATTTAGAAAATTAGTTATCGTTGAACAAAATAATTATATAGATATCCATGTACATAGCCACTGCTGGTTAGGATGTTTGGATGGGTCAACGGATTTCTTAGGTTCCCTGATGTAAAAAGTAACATTTTAAGGTAAGATTTTACATTTGATTTAATCTGTGTCCTGGGGATTTTACAATAGTTTTTTCAGACAAGTAAACAGAACCTCTTCGAAGTTATATAATACCTGTTAGTGGGAAAAGCATGTAATAGATACATGGAAAACAAGACACAGTTTGTTCTGCAATCTGTTGCATAGATTTATTGACCTGTTCACAAATGTGACCAATGATTTTATGTAAGTATCCATACTTTCACCACATGTGAGTGAGATATGAAGGCCAACATTGTCACTGACAACTGGGACACAGTCATTGATGGGCATGACCTTTGGAGGCTGGTACCGTTTGGTAGGGTATTGGCAGAGGCAAGGCCAAACAAAAAGCTCAACTGGCTGAGACGAGGTCCCAGAGCAAAACAGCAGTCAGCAAATTGCGCATCTTCTCAATCTTCCTTTGTAGCAAGAATCGCGGATATTGTCATGATTGAATGATGGCTTAAAATCTTGCTGCAAACTATTGCCTTATTGGGAAGAAGGTTGCTATCAGATTCTTAACATTTCTTATGATTTGTATTTCTTTTGCTTTTTCTCTCAAAAAGATGGGATTTGTTTTCATGGATGTTAGTTACCCTCCAGTACATGCACAACTTGTCTGTAATAAGGTATGAGTCGAGAGAATGTGCTGCTACAAAGAACTTAACGCAGCACTGAACTCAACTGTGTCCTCATTAAATGTCCAAGTGCACTTCCAATAAAATTCACTGGGTAGTAATCCAGGGAATTCATCCAGGTTGTTAAGTCTGAACCTACACTTTTAGAACATAGAACATAGAACACTACAGCACAGAACAGGCCCTTCGGCCCTCGATGTTGCGCCGACCAATATAAAAAGCAATGCCCCTCCAAACTAAACCATTCCCTTCTCTTCCATATACTTATCAACTAACCTCTTAAACCCCACCAAACTTGGCGCATCTACAACTGCTGCAGGCAGGGCATTCCACTCCCGAACCACCCTTTGGGTAAAGAACCTACCTCTGATATCCGTCTATAACTATCACCCCTTAATTTAAAGCTGTGTCCCCTCGTGCTAGCTTTCTCCATCCTAGGAAAAAGGCTATCACTGTCCACCCTATCTAAACCTCTAATCATCTTATATGTTTCAATAAGGTCTCCTCTTAGCCACCTTCTTTCTAACGAAAACAACCTCAATCCCTCAGCCTCTCTTCATAAGACCTGCCCTCCATACCAGGCAACATCCTGGTAAACCTCCTCTGTACCCTCTCCAATGCCTCCACATCTTTCTTATAATGTGGGGACCAGAACTGCACACAATACTCCCAAGTGCGGCCGCACTAGAGTTTTGTACAGTTGCAACATGACGTTGCGGCTCCGAAATTCAATCCCTCTACCAATAAAAGCCAAGACTCCATATGCCTTCCTAACAACCTTCTCGACCTGACTGCCGACTTTCAGGGATCTATGCACATACACACCAAGATCCCTCTGTTCATCTAGACTACTAAGAATCCTACCATTTTCCCTATACTCTACACATTTATTATTTCTGCCATAGTGCATTACCTCACACTTTTCCACATTAAACTCCATTTGCCACCTCTCGGCCCAGCTCTGCAACTTGTCCAAGGCCCTCTGCAAACTATAACACCCCTCTTCACTATCTACCACTCCACTGACTTTAGTGTCATCTGCAAATTTACTAATCCATCCTTCAATACCCTCATCCAGATCATTTATAAAAATTACAAACAGCAGGGGCCCCAAAACAGACCCCTGAGGTACACCACTTGTCACCGTACTCCAAGGTGAATATCTCCCATCAACCACCACCCTCTGTCTTCTATCTGCTAGCCAATTCCTAACCCATTAGCTAAATCACCCTCTATCCCATACATCTGCATTTTCTGCAGAAGTCTTCCATGGGCCACCTTATCAAACGCCTTACTAAAGTCCATATATACCACATCAACCGCCTTACCCCCATCCACCTCCTTAGTCACTTTTTCAAAAACCTCAATGAGGTTAGTAAGGCACGACCTACCCTTCACAAAACCATGCTGACTATCTCCAATCACTTCATTACTCTCTAAATAACTATAAATCCTATCCCTAATTATTCTCTCCAACACTTTGCCCACCACAGAAGTAAGACTCACTGGCCTATAATTCCCTGGAAGGTCTCTCTTCCCCTTCTTGAACAACGGGACCACATTCGCTATCCTCCAGTCCTCCGGAACCACACCCGTAACCAACGACGACCTGAAGATCAGAGCCAGAGGCTCTGCAATCTCCTCTCTTGCCTCCCAGAGAATCCTAGGGTAAATCCCGTCCGGCCCAGGGGACTTATCCAACTTCAAACCCTCGAGAATATCCAGCACATCCTCCCTATCTACTACTTTTCTTCATTCACTTTCAGGATACCTCCCTGGACTAAGTTTTGTTATTTTTATTTAAGGTCTCTTGAAGAATCCAACTCATGTCTACATTATTGTGGGTAGATGCTTCTAACTCTACTTTAGAAATTGGTCACTTTCTGAACTCTTGGAGAGGAAGTGGGAACTGACAGCAACAAATAAACCAAAAATATTTAAGAAAGTTTAAAGTTTATTTATTAGTGTCACAAGTAGGCTTACATTAACACTGCAATGAAGTTACTGTGAAAATTTCTAAGCTGCTACATTCCAGCACCTATTCGAGTGCAGCAAGGGAGAATTTAACATGTCCAATGCACCTAATCAGCATGTCTTTGGGACTATGGGAGGAAACTGGAGCCCTCACAGACACAGGGAGAATATGCAAACTCTACACAGTCAGTCACCCGAGGCCAGAATTGAACCTGGATCCCTGGTGCTGTAGTGTTAACCACTGTGCTGTCCTAATATGCGTAGGAAAATTGCTTTTCTATCCAACCCTTTTCTCTTTGGTCTGGTTAAAAACAGCATTATGGAAAATATCCAGATACCAAGGCGAGTCACTTCTCCAAGCAGTTGCCTCATTGTTTCAGCAGGATGAAATGAATACTCAAATGTGAACAAAGAACAAAAAAAAAAGCATGGGAAACAGGCCCTTCGGCCCAACGAGCCCGCGCCGCCACCCCAATGTTCCCACTTGTACACGTGATCCCTGTCCATGTTTATAGATCTATGGATTAAAAACCAAATTTGAGACAATTTAGGGAGAATTTGTTTTGCCAATTAGCCTAAGAGCACATCTTTAGGATGTGGGAGGAAACCGGAGCTCCCGGAGAAAACCCACGCGAGCACGGGGAGAATGCGCAAACTCCCACAGACACAGGCCCTAATCCATGTATCTGCACAGCACAGCGATAGTCACTACGCTTGCCCATCAGATGGTCCAGGTCAAGCGTACACTAATGACATGAAGCAGTAGGATACTCTCGAAAAAGGTCCAAGACCAGTCCTCTCACGACCCATCGCGTGTATGCCCCTCATTAGACAACAAGGTGGACCAAAACACCTGTAGGATAAAAACAAGTACATCAATATCATCATCTATTTACACACTTCCCAGGGACTCCCAAGGCTCATGATCCCTATTTTAAATCAGTTTTCTATACCCCTCCATTCCCATTCTGTTCATGTGCCCATCTAAGTATTTCTTAAATAACTCCAGAGTACCTGCCTCCACCACTTTACTTGGCAGCGCATTCCATACCCCCACCACCCTCTGTGTGAAAAAACTCCCTCTAGCATCCAAATTATATCTTACCCCCCTCACTCTAAGCCCGTGACCCCTCGTGCTATTTGAGTCCATCCTAGGAAAAAGCTTAGCCCTGTTTACTCTATCTATCCCCTTCAACATCTTGTACACCTCTATCAGATCTCCTCTAAGTCTACGTCTTTCTAAGGAAAACAGTCCCAATTTGCCTAATCTCTCCTCGTAACTCAGACCTTCCATACCAGGCAGCATCCTGGTAAACCTTCTCTGCACTCTCTCCAGAGTCTCCACTTCCTTCCGGTAGTCAGGTGACCAGAACTGGACACAGTATTCCAAATGAGGTCTAACCAGTGTTTTATACAACTGCAACATTAAAGGCCAGTTCTTGTACTCTATATCCCTTCCTATAAAGGCTAGCACACTATATGCTTTCTTCACAACCTTTCCCACTTGCTCTGCCACCTTCAGAGACTTGTTCACCTGCACCCCCAGGTCCCTCTGCGTTTCTATACTCTTTATAGGTCTATCCTTTATCAAATACCTCCCCACTACATTCTTTCTCCTGAAATGCATCACCTCACATTTATCAGGATTGAATTCCATCTGCCATTTGTCTGCCCAAGCTACCAGCCTATCTATGTCCTGCTTCATCGCCTGACAATGCTCCTCACTATCCGCAAGTCCAGCCATCTTTGTATCGTTTGCAAACTTGCTGATCACTCCACTTACTCCCTCTTCCAAGTCATTTATATATATTACAAATAGAAGAGGTCCCAGTACCGAGCCCTGCGGCACACCACTAGTGACCGACCTCCAGCTAGAAAAACACCCTTCCACTATTACTCTCTGTCTCCTATTACCAAGCCAGTTACTTATCCATCTAGCTACTTGTCCTTGTATCCCACTTGCCTTGACCTTCTTGACTAACCTCCAATGAGGGACTTTGTCAAACGCCTTACTAAAATCCATATAGACAACGTGTGGCTTGGAGTTTGGATTGGACCAACGTCTTCAATGATAGAAGTGCAGAATTCTGGATGTAGCAATGAGTTTTGAGAGTAACAAAATCAGGCATCCAAAGATTCCATAACAAACCCTTCACTGTTTTTGTTGGTTAAACTAATAAAAAATGTAGTTAGCTGGAAAATAATTGTCTCTTTACAAACAAAGTAGTATTTGGTTCTGTGGAGATCAAACCATCCTTGTCTTGAGTGATTTTGCGAATTGATTTGATTTGATTTATTATTATCACATGGCAAACAGTGAAAAATATTGTTTCTTGCATGCAATACAGACAGAACATACCATTCATAGAGAAAGAAACAAGTCAGGAAAAAGATACAGAAGTCGGAGATCATGTACCAATCGACTCAAGAACAGCATTTTCCTTGCTGCCATCAGACTTTTGAATGGACCAATTAAGTTGATCTTTCTCTAACCCTTAGCTATGATTGTAACATTACATTCTGTTCTCATCATCATCTCAGCTCAAACTAACTCAGCTGAGAGAAAAAATTGAGGTTGACCTTGATGCATTCCAACTTCTAAGTAAATACATTTCTTGTATGTTGATAAGTAATTGAAAAAATGGGATCAAATGTTTGTATATTTATGATAGTTTAAGGCATAATTTTACAGCATTTTTTTGTTTGATGTACTGATTATTATTGGTAAGCAGCTCAAATGGGTTCAGGGCTTACATGTTCATACCTCCTGACACTTCAATTACTGTGTTAGATTTTAACAGCTTCCTCAGCAGTATTGGAAATATAATTAGTGAAACTCAAACGGGCAAGATGAAAATGTGGCATGAAATTATGACAGGCATTTACATTTTTAGTATCATCTTTTACTCTGTAAAAGCTGTTTAATGCTTTACAGGAATGGTAATGGTTTGAAAACAAATAGAAGCCTTTACTCTATATTTTGGTCCAATGCAATCATTTCCTTAGAAGGTGTGACAGATAAATTTGTCATCGAATTTTACATTTGTCACCACTTCGGTTTGTTGCATTTCAAAAATGTTTTTGTGTCACCTGATGTTACATTCTTTCAATCTTTTCTTTTGTCAACACCTTAAGACCCCTGAAAGTTTTGAACCACATACCGTAGGATGATAGAGTCATGAAAAGAGATGATTTCGTCCATCTTGCCTTTGTCAGCTCTTTTGAATGAGTTATCCAATTAATTTCATTGCCTTGCACTGTTCCTATAGCTCTGTATCTTTTTTTTTTCATTTTTCAAACATTTAGAAATCTCCTTTTGAAAGTTACAATTGAATTTACTCCATCATTTCAGGTCGTGCAATCCAAATCATCCTAACTCGTACCTTATTTGTTTTCTTCATGTCATCTCCGGTCCTTTTGACAATTACCCTATATCTGTCTTGTTACCTTTAATATTTTGTTATTTACTGTATCAAAGCCCTTTATTATTCTGACTTCCTCTCTTAAATCTCCCTTTAACTTCCTTAACCAACATCAGCTTTTCCAGTCTCTCTCTCTAACGGTCTTTCATCCTTGGCACCTTAGTAATTCTACTTTAAGGACTGTTACTTCATCATAAATTATAATTGTAGTTTCATTTGGCTGATCTGAGTAATCATCTACACAATTCATATCTTGATTTGAGTCAAACTGATGCATATTTTTGCGACATAATATTTGGAAGGAAATGTAAGCTTGAATCATTTTGCCCTGCCAACTTGACGTATATTATGAACAGGCAATTAAAATTAGCTGAGAGGCTCTGTACTCTTTAACTTCACCCTGCATTGATGAGTAAGCCAAAAAGGAAGTATTAGATAGCAGAATAGGTAATTAGGTTTCTATCTTCACGACTGCTGTCTAACCAGCAGAATATTTCCAGAACGTTGTATTTTTACTTAAGATTTCAAGTATCCGTTGAATGTTGCTTTAATTCTTCAGTTAATCCTGATGAAAGAGTTGAGTCCACTGCAATTGTATTTTCCAATTCACCAGTTGAGAAAAGCCTCTGGTGCGTTTGATCTTTATCTTTGGCTTTTTTCATTTTGATTTGCTCATGTAAATCTAGAACAAATAAAATGCAAATTTATGCTGGGTGATTGAGTCATTGGCAGTGATGAACTCTTTATGACCAATAGTATAAGTTGTAGATTGAGTTTGAACTGTGCCAATCTCTTTTTCATTTGCGATGAATCTAGAGTATTCGATGATATTTGTAGATTAGGCATTGTTCTTTAAATTGTCAGACCTGTGTTTTGCTTGAATTGAGAGGTTCTAAAGCTCTCTCAAAATGAGATCCAGCAGTTATGATGCACTTCCTAATGGGTTAAGCCTAATTTGCTCTAAATTAATAGCCTTAGTCAGAGCATGGCTGGTATGAGAAATGTGGAGAAAGAGAGAAGTTTGTTTTCCTTTTAGCCTGCATGTAATTCATGTGAAACTAGAGCCTGAAAGAGAAATGTTCCATTATCCAGCATGATATCCAGTCCTGCATGAATGAAGCCTTCAATTAAAAAGGATTATGCAGCATGATAGATCCCTTGAAGCTGTAGGTTGGCCATGAGACCAATGCAGAAATGAGAAATGTTCTCTGCATTGAAAATACATATTTTAGCAGATGAAATAAAATAAAATGCTATAAAATCAATTTAATAATAACTGTTGAGTCTCATGAATTAGAACATTGAAAATGGTTCCTGCTCAATGCAAATGTTGTATATCCAAACTTGCAGTGGATTGTTAACACCGTGCGATTCTATCTTGAGAGTCAATAAAAGCAAATTACGGCAGATGCTGTAAGTCTGAAATAAAAACAGAAAATGGGCAAAAAACTGAGCGGGTCTGGCACTATTTTGCATTTTCTGTTTCTATCCCTAGAGACCTTTGTCATCTTAATATTGCACAATATCTCTAGTTTACACTATATTTTCATAACCATTATGGGAATTGAATTTCTCCAGGGTCTCTGACATTTCACAGCTATGACTTTGATCAAGTTTTGCCAAAACTTTATCTATGTGAGGAAACTAAGCTTCTGGTGGATTTTCAAAGGCATAGTGAGAACAAAAACCATTGAAATTTAGCTCTGTCGATTGTCAGTGGCTGAGTATAGGAAACAGAGCATATTTCTGTGAAGGTTGTAATATGAAGATATCCATGTCAGGAACAACACTAAACATACCTAAAAATGAGGTCATAACTTGGTGAAGCTACAACAAGGAATAGTTGATTTGCAAACAGCGTATGCAGCAAGTAACAGACAGAGCTAGACGATTTTACAACCATTGGATCAGATCTAAGCTCTGCAGCCCTGCCACGTTCAGCCGTGAATGGTAGTGGACAACTAAACAAGTCACTAAAGAAGGAGGCTCCATAAATATCCTTATCTTCACTGGTGAGGAGCACGGTATACCTGTGCAAAAAATAAGGCTGGAATATTCAGTCCTCAGTCAGATGTTTCGAGTGGATAATCCATCTCAACCTCCTCCGAGGTCACCTGTATCACAGATATCAGTCCTCAGCCAATTCGGTATCAAGAAATGGCTGAAGGCAACGGATAATGCAAAGACTGTGGGCCCTGACAATATTCCAGAAATAGTACTGAAGGCTTGTGCTCTGGAATATGCTGTGCTCGGAGCCAACCCTTTCCAGTACAGCTATGACAACGGTATCCATGTGACAATGTGCAAAATTGCCCAGGTATGTCCCGTACACAACAAAACAGGACACATCACATCCGACCAATTACCACCCCATCTTTCTACTCTTGACCATCAGCTAAGTGATGGAGAGAGTCATCAACAGTGCTATCAAATGGTATTTACTCAGCAATAACCTACTCACGGACGCTCAGTTTGAGTTCTGCCAGGGTCACTTTCCTCCTCATCTTGTTACGGTCTTGGTTCAAGCATGGACAAAAAATCTGAATCTCTGAGATAGAGTGACTGCCCTGGACATGAAAGCAGCATTCAGCAGAGTACAGCATCAAGGAGCCCTAACAAAACTGTAGGCAGTGGGAATCAGAAGGAAAACACTCCACCGGGTAGCACAGTAGTTAGGAATGCTGTCTCTCAGTGCCAGGGACCTGGGTTCAATTCTGACTGTCTACGTGGAGTTTACACGTTCTCCCTGTATCAGCGTGGGTTTCTTCTCAGTCCTCCCACAGTCCAAAGTTGTGCTGATTAGGTTGATTGGCCATGCTAAATTGTCTCTTAGTGTCAGGGGGAATTAGCAGGGTAATATGGAGGTTGCGGGAATAGGAATTGTTGTTGGTGAAAACTTGATGGGCTAAATGGTTTATTCTGTACTGTGGGGATTCTTTGGTTGGGGTGGCACAAAAGAAGATAGTTATTGTGATTGGAGGTCAGTCACCTCAGCTCCAGGATATCACGACCCTGAGGAACTACTGCAATGTTCGAGGCCAAACACTTGCTTCATCAATGGCTTTCCTTTCATTGTGAGGGTTATTAGCCACGTAAATGAGGTTATTGATCTTCTTGCAGAATTGCTTCTCATGTCATCAGAGTTTCACTTCTCTCCTTCATAGTAATTGGTTTCCGCTTCCTTCTCAGTGTATGGCTGAAGGCTTTGTGGACTGATACAGGGCATCACTCCTCCCTTCCACCTCCTCCATCGAAGCTTCTTGGCTTCTATCCTCAAACCTTGGTTCCTCTTGTTTCCATGTTATACTGTTAGTCAACATTTCCCAGCTCCAATTTATGCCCTGCACCACTCTTAGTATCTGCTCCAACCACAATGTACCTCCCCCTTGAATAATGTGGGCTTGATTTAAATGGTGATAGCCAGTGCTCTTGATCAAACAACAGCATGGCAAGCATTTACCGAACAATGAAATTATTGAAATGGGTAGATGGCATGAAGTTGGTGTGCAAACTGCTTGGTAATTATTAAGCAAAGATTAACCATGCATTATAATCTTAATGTCCAAATCTGGGATTGATGAAATATTGAGTTTATACTGGTTCACATCTAAAGTACGGCTACTTGAGGAAGAATCATTGTTCATCAGAATCTAACGCAGGATGGATGACGTGATAGAAAAAAAAAATACTTTGCTAATTTCATTTGTAATATTTAGAACATAATTCTGATTTATGCCAATCTAACCAGTAATCACCTCCGATTGGTAATGAGTGAAAACAATCTGAGAACATGTGAAATTGATTGTCCTGTTTTTATTTGCACTGACTTTTATAAAGTTCGCCTAAATGATTATTAAAGATTTGATAGTTTGGAAACTACAGAAGATTCAACCTTCATTTTGCTTTTATTTCTTGCACAGAATTACAAAGCAGTACTTGTGGAAACCCTGGTGTACCACATGGAGGCATTGTTCATGGCGCAAGCTTTGACGTTGGAGACAAGATCACGTACTCCTGTGTGAATGGTTATATCCTCGATGGACATCCTCAACTCACCTGTTTGGCCAGCTCAGGGAATACTGCATCATGGGATTTTCCTGTTCCTATTTGCAAGGGTAAATAAGATGAATTTTATGAATATTTCAATTTATTATTTGAGAAATTGCTGCTGTTTATTGCATTTTATGATATTTTGTTTTCATAAATTATTATCTTGGTGAGTAAATTCATTAGGTTGAAGCAAATCTTCCCCTTTGTATCATGGGGCCAATAATAACATGCTGTGAAGGTCAGCTGACCCAGTGGAGAATGTAACCAATGACAAAAGGATGTGATGGTCAGCTGAGCAGCTGACCTCGTATAAACAGGAAGCAGATGGGAATTGTGGGGAAGTTATATAGCTTGAGTGTTGGTGAAATGAACTTTCTTTATTCAACCTTTTTCTTTGATCTACTTTTTGAAGTTAGTCCTTTTATTGCTTGCATCTGAAGATCTTTACTGCCAGATAAACATCCCTTCCAACTTCAAACAGCTTGGTAGATATTGGGTACGTGATGAAAATATTGAATTTGAATCCCAAATCTACACCTCAGAATTTATTGCTGAGATTGCAGTGCTTTTGTTTTGGATGGATTTTCCAGTACAATAAATTGCACATATGATATAAGGGACTGTAACTCCAAATTAGCCCCTGCCAAAAGAACAAGGGGTCATTGAAAATTTAAGAATATTGAAAACGTATTCAAAGTCACAAAAGTTTGTTTACTATGATTTGATATGAACCATATTAATTGACTAGATTTGTAAAATAAACTGCAAATTTAAATGAGATTTAGAATTTTATTTATGAATTGTTGATCCTCTGATTTCTCGTGATTTAGAAGTAAATTACTGTAATTGCAGTAAGCTATTAAATTGCGTTCTATGTAGTCTGATTGATTGAAATTGAAATATATAGTAACAAAATAATTTAAATTTTTAGAATCACTAGAGATTTTTAAGGAAGTTCCAACTGTGAAGCCCTTAGACATTAAACTGTTTCAATCAATTTTTTCAATTCTGTTTCAAATCTGGAATCAGATTCTTTTCCCATCTGTTAAGATAAATGATTTCAGGGTGAAATTTTTGATTTTCTTTTGCATTTTCATTTCTGGGAATCATCCCCACATTGATCCAGAATACACTGAAACAGAATAAATTTATCTCAGTGATATGCTTGTCATTAATGTTTTATGAATATGTTGCCAGAATAGTGAACAAAAAGGTAAGGAAAGAGGAGAATTCTTGTTGGATTATTTCATAGCTGGGATCAAGTGACTTGTAGGACTGTGGTATCAGTTCAAATCATACACTTGGTCTGCCAAACCTAAACGCAATTTTGGGCTATTGCCATACCCCCGTCCAGCATCCAGGTCTGTCAACAAAAAAGGTACTTTTCATTATAATGAGGAATATTTCCAGTCTTTTGTTAATAGCATCAGAGGGAAGAATAATATATTATCTCCATAATTTCTGAATATTTGCTGTAATGTGAGATTATGCACAGTGGTGTCAATGTCAGGAATCCTTCATGAAGGAACAATGGCAAACAGAAGAGAGAAAAAAATTGTATCTCTTCCGTCTGGTAATTGCAGTTTAGTCATTTGTAATATTTGTGTACTCTTTGAAACAGAATTCCAACCAGACCCAACAGTAAATTGTGTGTCACCGAAGCTGTCATTGAACCAATGACACAGTAATAACCCTTATTGTTTTATAACTAAAAGATAATCATTTCATGATTTTGAATTGAAATTAGTAATTACACAGGCAGCTCATCTCACACAGAAACTAATTTAAGCTGTTGGAGTAGCAGCATCAATTGCATGCAGTGTGTGCGATTACAATAGGGTTCTGCATTTTAAGTACAAATGCTGAAAGTTGAGAATGTTTACGTGCAGTTGAATGAACAAATGTATATGATTTCAGCTGTACTGTACCATGAAATAAAAATGTATCAAACAGCATATACTGCCACCTACCAATTCAAGACCGAAGCAGGGTTTTTGGAGTGAAAATTTAGGGTTGGATTTTACAGGGGTGGGGCATAATACTCATAATCATAAAAAAAAGCCACTGAATTTAGAAAAGATGTGATAATTCACGGTTGATGGCTTTAGAAACGGAGAATGAAATCTTGGCCCCTCACTAGAGGAGTGTCCAGCCCTCAAACTGCCAGTGCATTTAATTGGCCAGCAACGCTTGTAGCCCAGCAGTGCTAGAAGGCCTACAGAGGTTGAACAAGGAGCGTGGATCCAGAAAAATCCTGTTAACATGGAGAAATATAGTTCCCTCAGGAGTGAGACGAGGCGGTAGGATGTTCTGGAGGCCAGGTTTGGATACACAGAGTAGAGCTACGATTTTGGCGGAGGGGAGAGGGCATGATGTTGGCAGTGCAGGCCTGAAGAATATATTCTCTTCCTTTGCACCAACTTTAGTGAAATAAATGAGACTTTCTCACCCTCGTCCACCTGTCGCTGCCCCACATTTTAGAGCAGTGGGGGCAGATTGAGGGCCCTAATTATGTTTTTGTTGAATTTTTATACATTTGCAGAATATTTTCAAGCTTGTTTTGGGAATGTTTTACTTTATGTAGTCTGATTAGAGCTCCGGTTGATTTGATTTTATTGTTGTCACATGTGTTAGTATACAACAAAAGGTATCGCTTCTTATGTGCTACACAGATAAAGCATACCCTTCATTGGGGAAAGAAGGGAGAGAGTGCAGAATTTATGTCACAGTCATAGTTCGGGTGTACGAAGAATCAACTTTATGTGAGAGTTTCAGTCAAAAGTCTGACAGCAGCAGGAAAGGAGCTGTTCGAGAGAGGGCTAATATGTGACCTCAGACTTTTGTATCTTCATCGAATTGGAAGAAAGTGAAAGAGAGTATGTCCAGGATGCGTGAGGTCCTTAATTGTGCTTAATTGGATAATTGTGTTATCCAAGGCAACAGGAAATGTCGACAGAGTCATTGGATGGGAGGCTGGTTTGTGTGATCGATTGGGTACATTCACAACATTTTGTGGCTTCTTGCAGTCTTAGGCAGAGCAAGAGCTATACCAAGCTGTGATACAAGCAGAAAGAATGCTTTCTATGGTGCATCTATAAAAGTTGGTGGGAATCGGAGCAGACATATCAAATTTCCAGAATCTCCTGAGAAAGTAGAAGCGTTGGTGGGCTTCACTGACTGTAGTGTCAGCGTGGGGGGACCAGGACAGGTCATTGGTGATCTGGACACATAAAACCTTGAAGCTTTTGACCATTTCTACTTTGTTCCCATTGACGTAGACAGGAGTATGTTTTCCACTAGGTTTGGATCATTAGATAAAGTTATTTTGGAAGATACAGATGAATTCCATGAAAACAGCCATGATTGAACCGTAGTCATAAATCAAATTATTTTCTTAGCTGCAATATTTGCACAATCAGTATTGAAAGATTTTTCCAGTGATCAGCTTTGTGGTTCTATTTTAACAACAAGAATGATTAGTGGGGGTAATAGTTCTCCCATAATTTCCCGCTCACTAAACATTTGATATGTGTATCATGTATGCATGAATATCCTAAAATATTTCTCTCAATAACAGCCTGTTTACATGCCTCTGCTACCGCTATCTTTGTATTGCTATCCATTGGTAGCTGCATTCACTCTTCTATTATCAGATTCTCTTTTCAGTTTTGCATTCCAGGAACAATATTTGATCGTGAGTTCCATATTTTAATTGGATAGAGTTGTTTGATGGATTTCTTTGCATTAAAGGGTGAGCAAAAAGCTTTGAATGGAGGTGAAATCCACTTGACAGCACAATGGATGGCATTAGACTACCATTGGTGTATGTTTGGTGGCTCAGCTTCTTCCAACATGTTAACCAATACCTGGGAAGGAAAAGTAAATCTGGTCAACAAGTTATTGAAGAAATTAGATTTAATGATATAAACTTATGTTTGTAAGCTTTATATTTTAGACATGAATGGGGCAAGACCAACAGGGACAATTCTTCTGCCTTGAGTAACACAACAGGCCAGGAGACATCAGCGTGGACCCTACAGTGGAACTCGTGATTGGCGTCCGGCTGATCACGATACTCCCAAGCCCTTTCTTTGACATAATCAGCCTTGTGCCGTAAAACAACACGAGACTGATTAACATAAGGAAATTGACATTTCCATATCATAAGTGAGCACGGGACAATATTCTCTGAGCTCACCAATGACTCCCCCATCCCTCCTTTATGCTGGAAGAAGTTCTCACATTTTATCTCTCATGGGATCAAAATTAGTCCCATCAACCGGGCATGATCACATTGGTGGGGACAGAGACCTTTGAGTCAGCTGGGGGCAAGGGAGGGATGTCCCATTAGGACACACACTCTGCATTCAGCATTTCTGGGGGAGGCAGGGAGGAATCAGGGCTGGATGTGACGGTGGGGAAGAATTGGGGTTGAGTCTGGCTGAGGATGCCAGCGCTTAGGGTGCGGAGGGTCGGGGAGGCTGCCTTTCGTGAGCAGGATGGGTGTTGGGAAGTTAGCAATCCTGGGAAGGGCATTCTGAAAGGAATCAGGTGGCCTATGATCTTGAGGTCAGCATGGAAACGCTGTTTTCACAGCAGGTGGATTGGCGTAGGGTTAGTGGTCCACTCAGCATGCTGTTAGTGGCCTCTCCAGCAAGATGAGACCCTGCTCCCACTTAGCAGCGTGAATTCCCTGAGGCAATCTGTGAAGCACACAGTGCCAGAGATTCATTCAATTAAATATGCCCAGAAGAACGAGAAAACTCCTGTTTTCCCATCAGCTGGATGCTTAGTTTTATTTAGGAGAATTGTCCCCAACCTCTCTGCTCACAAACTGTAACATCCTGCAGCACGGGTGAGAACACACTATAATGAATCTATCATAGAACCAAATTTAGATTCATTGTGGTTAGCATGGCCATTTTGAATTTTGCATGCCGATGGCTAATTTCAATTGAATGTATTCTCTGTAAATGTTACTGAGTTGTAAATAAGTTTAATTACACATTAAATCATCAGTGTGCATGAAAATAGAATCAAATTAAAATGATTGTATGAATTAACTGAAGGAAGAGACTGGGAAGGGGGGAGTTGGTGATGTGCAGAGGGAAACCAGCTCACGCTTGTGACTTTATTGCCTTCTCCTGTTGCTGTATTGCCCAGCCTCCTGTCCCTTCCCATTCTTTTTAATTTAATTTGATTTTTTTATTGTCACGTGCATTGGGATCAGTGAAAAGTATTGTTTTTTTGCAAGCTGTACAAAACATACTGTGCACAGAGTGTATAGGGGAGAAGGAAAGGAGAGAATGCATAATGTAGTGTTATAGTCATAGCTAAGGTATAGAGAAAGATCAACTTAATATAAAGTAGATCAATTCAAAAGTCTGATGGCAGCATGGATGAAGCTGTTCTTGAGCAGTTGGTGTATGATCACAGACTTTTGTATCTTTTCCTCGATGGACGAAGGTGGAAGAGAGTATGTCGAATGTGTGTGAGGCCCTGGATTATGCTGGCTGCTTTTTCGAGGTGGCGGGAAGTGTAGACAATCAGTGGAAGAATGGGAGGTCTTTGCCCAAAGCACTGGGACCAAGAGCAGAAGAGCAATGCACTTCCACTTCTTGATTGCAATCCTCAGAAAATTTCCAGAAATATGTTACTTGAGTGCCATTAAAATCTCAGAAAAATCTCCAGAAAGTTTCCCAATGTGTTCCAGGAATCCTCTTCACTGTTCGAGCCACAACAATTATGAAATGGGAATATCCACCTAACTGGTGAGCATTTCTTTTAAGTCATACTTGAATCACAAGTGAATCACAGAAACTTTTATAGTGCAGAAGGAGGCCATTCAGCCCATCGAGCAGCATCGATGACAATCCCACCCGTGCCCTATTCCCATAACCAAATATATTTACCCCACTCATCTCTGTAACCTATGGGACACTAAGGGACAATTTAGCACAGTCAATCAACCTAACCCACACATCTTTTAAGCGTGGGAGGAAAACGGAGAACCCAGAGTAAACCCATGCAGACACAGGGAGAACGTGCAAACTCCACACAGTGACCTGAGGGCCGGAATTGAACCCAGGCAGAACAGCAGATAGTGGAACCTGAATTCAATAAAAATATTTGGAATTAAGAATCTGACCATGAAACCATTGCTGATTGTCGAAAAAAAACCCATTTGGTTCACTCACGTCCTTTACGGAAGAAGGAAATCTGATGTACTTCCCTGGTTTGGCCTACACGTGACTCCAAGGCCATAGCAATGTGGTTGACTCTCAATTGCCCTCTGAAATGGCTGAGTAAATCATTCAATTCAAGAGCAACTACGGAAAGGCAATAATGCTGGCCAGCTAGCAATGTCCATGTCCCATGAATGAATAAAGAAAAAAATATGGTATGCAGTAAGTAAGACAATATAAGCAGTAATGCATGGATCAGATTAATGTTATTGTCTTTTCAGAGAAGGAATCTGTTAGCCTGACCTATTCTGGCTTGCTTGTAATTTCATACCAACAATAATGTTGTTTTCTCTTTATTGCCCCCTGGGATGGCTTAGAAAGCCTAGACAAATGGTCCAGACAGATTTAGCTCACGATAGTGACATTACGCAGAATGCAACAGACTCTCAGGAATTGTAATATGTTCCTACAAGTACTACAGAACTCCTCCAGAACGATTTTGGTGGCGAACACATTGGTTAAGCACCCCAGTGGCCCGTTCAGTAACATTCGGTTTGGCATCATACCTCTTGGGAGATGCCTGCTTCACGCACCAGAATGGTGAGCCAACCAGTGAGTGGATAGTCTTCGTCACCCAGCAGCCATCCTCTGGTTTCATGCTAAAATACCAAAATACCAATAGTACAGAATAAAGAACACAAGAAATAGGAACGAGTGCACCATATAGCCCGACAGGCTTGCTCAACCTTTCAATGAGATCAATGATCTTGAGCTTCAGCTTCATTTTCCCATCACAACCTTAGAAGTCTTCAACACTGGTGGATCCGAAGCTCTCTGGGGGAGATAATTCCAAAGATTAATAATCATCTCAATGAAGTCATCTTTCCTTGATTCTGTTCTAAATAATTGGCTGTTTATCCAAAGAAAATTTGCTGTACTTCTCTGGTCTGGTTCACCTGTGACTCCAGGCCTACAGCAATATGGTCGACTCTCAACTGCCCTTTGAAATGGCCTAGCAAACCACTCAGTTCAAGAACATGATTTTGGATACCGATCCACAGAAATGATCTCTCAGTGTATGCTTTATTAAGCCCCTTCAGAATGTTGTATGTTTCAATGTGAAATCTTACATTCCTCTAAATTCCAGAAAATATAAAGCTAATCTGCTCAGCCTGTCATCATTGATCCCTGGCATGGGTTTGGAAGTAACAATGGTGTTGATCTCAATGTCATGCGTGGCATGGTGACACACTGGTCAGCGCAGCTACCTCAATCTCACTATCTGTGGGATTCGAACTCAGGTCTCCAAAATGTTAGCTAAGGTTCTGGATTAATAGTCTCGTGATAATACCACTAGGCCATCATCTCCCCTATTATGTAAAGTAGAATAATTAATGTACTTTATTCATGTTGTGTATACATAATTAATTTTGTTATAATTATTATTTATCGAGTGATTCTTGAGCAGTAAATACCCCTGAATTTCTTTTTGCTCTTTTACAGTAATTATTATATTTCTCTTGCATTTCATGACAAGCACATTTATTGCTGGCAAATTTTTTGCAGCTGATCAGCTGTTATGCAAAAATCCTCCATGAATCTATTTTTTTCCAAGAAGAAGTCAGCACAAGAAACTTTCCTGAACAGAAATTTTCTGATTTCACATACAAGATTAATGTCCTTAATTTGTGATTTTAAAAAATAACAAGCAATCATCTTACTTTGAAACAAGCTAGGCATTCAAACTAAACTTTGATTGCAATTTGGAGAGCAATTAAACTCTGTTTGACCTCACCCAGCACAGTTCCCTCATCAAATGATTAAATTCTGACTGGTTTGAGCTTTTGCACTCCTAACAAAGAAATTTGTATATTAAGTGACATAACCTTATCCTTGTATTATTGAATTTAAAGTTTGTTTATTAGTGTCAGAAATAGGCTTATATTCACATTGCAATGAAGTTACTGTGAAAATCCCTCAGTTGCTGCACTCTGGCACCTGTTTGGCTACAGTGAAGGGGAATTGAGCATGACCTATGCACCTTACCAGTCTTTCAGACCGTGGGAGGAAACCAAAGCACTCGTGCAGACATGGGGAGAATATACAGTCTCCCGGCAGACAGTGACCCAAGATGGGAATTGAACCTGGGTCCCTGGCATTGTGAGATAGCATGGCATAAGTAAGCTGGTATATATAAAAATGGTGCACCTGAATCCACTTTGACTGAAAGATTTGGCCGTGCAATTCCCTATATGCAAATTTTATCAGAGACATTTTATCCTACAGGTGCTTTGGTCCACCTTGTTGTCTAACGAGGGGCATACACGCGATGGGTTGTGAGAGGGCTGCTCTTGGATTTTTTCTCGAGTGTATCCTACTGCTTCACGTTGTTAGTGTACGCGTGACCTGGACCATTTCATGGGCAACACGACAGCTCAGTGACTATCGCTGTGCTGTGCAGATACATGGATTTGGGCCTGTGTCTGTGGGAGTTTGTGCATTCTCCCCGTGCTTGCGTGGGTTTTCTCCGGGTGCTCCGGTTTCCTCCCACATCCCAAAGATGTGCTCTTAGGCTAAGTGGAAAAACAAATTCTCCCTAAATTGTCTCAACTTTGGTTTTTAATCCATAGATCAATAAACATAGACAGGGATCACAGATAGAGGTGGGACCATCGGGGTGGTGGCGCGGGCTCGCTGGGCCGAAGGGCCTGTTTCCCGTGCTGTTTTGTTCTTTAAGACCTTTACTCTATTGGCTTCAATTTCATAGTGTATACAACTGACAATTAAAGTAGAGTGGATTGGCAATAACAAGTTTGGAAACTGAAATGAAAGTCACCACTCAAAGTTTCATGAAATACATCAAAAATGGACAACATGGATCTGATATATGTTGGCCTTTGTAGCTAGGGGGATAGAATATAAAAGTAGGGAGGTACTTTTGCAACTGTACAGGGTACTGGTGAGGCTGCAGTTGTGCACAGTTTTGGTCGCCGCATTTGAGGAAGGATATATTGGCCTTGGAGCGGGTGCAGAGAAGATTCACTAGGCTGATACCGGAGATGAGGGCGTTGAAATATGAGGAGAAACTAAATAGGCTAGGTTTGTACTTGTTGGAGTTTAGAAGGCTGAGAGGGGATTTTGTAGAGATGTATAAGATAATGAAGGGGATGGATAGGGTAGAGGTTGAGAGACTCTTCCTACTCAGCAAACATAGCAGGTCTAGAGAGCAAGCTCAAGATAAGGCGGGTGGGGAGGCGGTTCAGATCAGAGTTGAGGAGGAATTTCTTCACTCAAAGAGTGGTGAATCTTTGGAATTCTCTGCCTGATGAAATGGTGGGGGCTTCCTCACTAAATATATTTAAATCAAGAGTGGATAGGTTTTTGATAAGAGAATTAAGGGTTATGGGAAGAAAGCGGGAAAGTGGAACTGAACCAGTGCAGATCAGCCATAATCTTATTAAATGGTGGGGCAGGCTCGAGGGGCTGGATGGCCTACTCCTGCTCCTGTTTCTTATGTTCTTACGCCCCCTTTTCTTGGTATAAAATATGAACCTTATGAATATATTTTTTGAAACTGTTGTTCTTATAGGCTGAGAAGTTTATGACTAAAATAAAGTTTGCCACAAATATTGTATGGCCATTTTAGTTGACAAGAAAAAGCAGACAGAGACAAATAAAACTTGTTTTTATCAGCTAATGGTACAAGGACTCGGGGACACAGATGCAAGTTAGGCCAGCATTATGGGGAATATGAGGAAGAACTTTTTTTCCTCCAACAAATATTGTAGCCTAGAACCAATTATCTATAAGAGTGAAGGAAGCAGAGATGCTCAATGATTTCAATGGCACTTGAAAAATTAAATTGCAGGGGTGCAGGGGTAGAATAGGGGAATGAGATTTACTGAATTGCTCTGTAGAAGTCAGCACAGATTTGATAGACTGAACAGATTCCTTCTGTGTCATAAAGACTCTGACTTAAATATAAAAGCAAATATAAACTGATTATATATGTCTTGGATTTAAAATATGTAGGATTTTGTTTTTGTTAGATGCCATGCTAGCCCACATGTGAATTCATTTTGTTCCCCGAGCCATTTATTTCTACCAACTGAAGATACTTAACATTCAAAACTCCCAGCAGAGTCTGTAATTCTCAGCATCTTATACACAGGGCATGTGCAGTGGAATTAAGCTTCTGGCATGCATGATATGCAAAGTGTCAGCATGCAAAATTGGCATAATAAGCTTAAGCTCAGTCAGTAATTGAGTTTGTGCATCCTAAAAACTTCAAAACGTGTAAACAATGAAGAGTGGAGCTTTTTAAAATAAGTTTTGAAGTGAGCGGGAGCAGCAGTGAGTGACATAGATAAGTTGAGAGACGTGCATCCAGAAAGAATGATGGAGTCGACGTGGGAAAGAAAGAAAGAGAGGCGCAGCTAAAAAACAGATCAAAAATGATAAGGAGATCCAGGAAGAGGGAGTGATAAACATGCAAGCAGATGGATGAACTAAAGTAAGATACAAACAGGGAGATATTTCTCTTTGTAAGATCAATCGTAATTTGGGAAAGTGTTTTGAAAAGCAAATGCTGAATTAAAATGTAAACTAAAGTCTCTCTGTCTCAGAATCCGGTCATTTTTTTCACTTCAAGCTGACAAATCCAGCAATATTTTTTGCTACCCAAAGAGGAAATGCTGGAAAATCTCAGCAGATCTGGCAGTGTCTCTAAGGAGAGAAAAGAAATGATGTTTCAATTCCACTTTGTCAAAGCTTAGACTACCTCTGAAGGATCAACCTACAGAGTAACGGTTACAGGATCCAGGGAGCCAACCTGGAGCAGAGTGGGTAATCATCCTGGCAAATGTGGGCTTCTGTACGCAGGGTCATCTCAGGTGCTGAATGCAATCCTGAGGCAGCAAGCTTTGATATGGAGTTTTAGTGTTTAAATAAATGTGTTTTCCTTAAGGTGGTGAATGAGCATTTTACACAATGCTCTCTCAACCTGCTGAACAGTGAAGCAAGTTTCTGAAAAGCAACTGGCTCAACAACTGATGAGCATTCAGTTCAACAGTACTGGGGCTGAAAATGAGAGTTAGATTAAATTACTAGTGAACTGAGCCCATGTTAACCGCAAAAGTGGAATAACCAACCAGAACCATTTCCATTCTCCTTCAGCTTAATAGGGACCGAATGCAGCCATTTTAAAACAAATTGATCTGGGGAATAATTTGTATTTATACAATATCTTTTCAGGCAACACAAAACATTCCACAGCCTAAAAGATGTGCAGGTTAGGTTGACTGGCCATGCTAAATTGCTGCTTAGTGTTAGGGGGATTAGCTAGGGTAAATAAATACGTGGGGTTGTGAGCATGGAGCCTGGGTGGGCTTATGGTTGGTATCAACTCAATAGGCCAAATGTCTTCCTTCTGTGCTTCTATGATCCTATTTGCAGCTAATGAAATGGCAGTGTTGCACTATTCCTCTTCGTTCTGCTCCCTTTAACATGGTCAACCAGAATCTCAAAATTCAGATGGTTACAATACATATCCGCCACTCGATCATTAATCAACCTTTGCTCGATGAAGAGTGCAGGAAGACATGCTCAGAGTGACCCCGGCCATATCTAAAAAATAAGACGTTAACCTGGTGAAGCTACAATGAAGGACTCACTTAAATACCAAACAGTATAAGCATCAAATAATAGATGGAACTAAACAATTCCACATTCAACAAATCAAATCTAAACTCTGCTGTCTTGCCACATCAAGTCACAAATATTGGACAATTAAACAATCGCTCAAGAGATAGGCTGCATAAATAGTCCCATCCTCATTGATGGAAGAGCCCAGCATATTAGTGCTGATGAAAGGCTGAAAAATTCACAACAATCTTCAGGCAGAAATGCCAAGTGGATGATCCATCTTAATCTTCCCCAGAGGACCCCTGCAGTACTGATGTCTGTCTTCAGCCAGTTTGCTTTACTCATCATAGGATCAAGAAATGGCTGATGGTGTTGGACAAAGCAAATGCTATGGGCTCTGACAATATTCCAGCAACAGTACTGAAGACTTGTGCTCTAGAACTTGCCATACCCCCAGGCTACAATATGAGCATCTACACAACAATTTGGAACATTGCCGAGCTATTTCCTGTGCCAGAGAAACAGGACTAATCCAACTCAGCCAATTACTGCCATAGCAGTGTATCCTTCATAATCAGTAAAGTGATGGAAAGGATCAACAGCCTGATGAAGTGATACTTAGTTAACAATAACCTGCTCACTGAAGAGTACTTTATGTTCCGCTAGGGTTACTCAGCACCTGACTTGAATACAACCTTGGTTAAAACATGAACAAAAGTTCTAAGCTCCAGAGGTGAGATATCTTTTGACATCGAGGCAGTATTTGACCATACGTGGCATCAATGATCCTGCCCAAAACGGAAGTCAGTAGATCAGAAGTAGAGATGGCTTTGTAAAGAGCAAGAGTTTAGCCAATGAGAGAGTTGGCCCACTCAAGGACAGGGAAAGGACTCTCTGTATGGAGCCAGAGGAAATGAGTAGGTATTAAATGAGTACATTGCATCAGTATTGATCAAAGGGAAGGACTTAGTGGAGGATGAGTCTGGGCTGGGGTGTATTGCTAGTTTGAGTCATGTTGAGATAAAAAAGGAAGTGGTTTTGAGATCTTTGAGAAACACTAAGTTAGACAAGTCACCAGGCCTGATGGGATATACCCCAGAATTCTGAGAGGCAGGGGAGGAAACTAAGGGAAATCTTTATATCCTCTCTGGCTGCAGGGGAGGTCCCAAAGGATTGGAGAATAGCCAATATTGTCCTATTGTTTAAGAAGGGTAGCTAGAATAATCCAGGTAATTTACAGGCTGGTGAGTCTTATGTTAGTGATAGGGGAATTATCAGAGAGGATTTTGTGAGATAAGATTGACTCCAACTTGGAAATAAGTGGATGTATTCATGAGAGGCAGCATGGATTTGTGAAAGGAGGTCATGTCTCAGTAATTTGATTGGATTTTTTGACAAAGTGACAAAGATAATTGAGGGTAAGACAGTTGATCTTGTGTATATGGACTTCAGGAAGGCTTTTGACAAGGTCCCTCATAGCAGGTCGGTGCAGAAGGTGAAGTCGCATGGGATCAGAGGGGAACTGCTCAGGTGGATGCAGAACTGGCTCAGTCATAGAAGACAGAGTAGCGGTGGAAGGGTACACTTCTGAATCGGGGGCTGGGACAAGTGGTGTTTCTCAGGAATCAGTGTTGGGACCTTTGTTGTTTGAAATATACATATATCAATGATTTGTACAAAAATGTAACTGCTTTGATTAAGTTTGTGGATGACACAAATATTGGTGAATTCGCAGTTAGCGATTAGGACATCAGAGGATACAGTGGGATTTCGATCAGTTGAAGACTTGGGCGGAAAGATGGCAGATGGAGTTTAATCTGGACAAATGTGAAAGTCGAATAAAAATGGCAGAACTCTTTAAGTGTATTGGTGGGTAGAGGGATCTGGGTGTATAGGCCACAAAGTGGTAACGCAGATAGTCAAGAAGGCATATGAATGTTTGCTTTCATCGACTGGGGCATTAAGTTTAAAAATTGGCAAGCCAAGTTGCAGCATTGTAAAACCTTAGTGAGGCCACACTTGGAACATAGTGTTCAATTCTGGTTGCCACACTACCAGAAAGATGTGGAGGCTTTGGAGAGGGTACAGAAAAGATTCACCAGGATGTTGCCTGGTATAGAGGAGAGGAGGTTGGAGAAACTTGGTTTGTTCTCCCCCCTTACGTTGAGGAGTGACCTAATAGAAGTCTACAAGATTGAGGGGCATGGAGGGTGTGGATCGTCAGAAGCTTTTGCCCAGGGTTGAAGAGTCAATTACTTGGGGGCACAGTTTAAGGTGCGAGAGGCAAAGTTTAAAGGAGACGTATGAGGCAGATTTTTTACAGAGTGGTCGGTGCTTGCAACTTGTTGCTGGGGTAAGTCATGAAAGCAGATACTATAATGACATTTAAGGGGCTTCTTGACAAATACATGAAAAGGAATGGGAATAGAGGGATATGGTGTCTGGAAGAGGGTTTTAGTTCAGTCAGGTAGTGTGGCTGGTGCAGATTTGAAGAGCCGAAGGCCATGTTCCTGTGCTGGAATTTTCTTTGTGCAATCAGTGAACATAAAGAACAATGATCAGTGCCATTCACAATTCTTCAGATATTGAAGCCCAAATGCATTAAGACCTACTCAATAATGAGCCTTGGGCCAAAGGTGGCAAGTAACGTGTGCCACACAAGTGCCAGGCAATGACTATTGTTAAGAATTGGATAAATCTAAGATGAAAAATAAAAAGAAACAATGGATAAAAGAATGTAAAACGGAGTGGATTGGAGGCAAACATCTGGAAAAATGAAGATGTGAGATTTAGTGGAAAATCAATTGTTTACATGTGTAACTGGAGAAAACATTGGGGTTATAGAAAGGGTAATTTCAAAAGTGGAGAGATAAAGAAATTGATAATGCATACTTGCCGAAAGTCAACTCCGCAGGACAATGACATCAAAGGGAAAGAAACGGTCTAACTGTAAGACACTAACTGGAGCAGAGAGGCACAGCTAATATCAGAACTGCTGCAGTCACAGGTGTAGTCTTCTGAAAGAAGTAATTGTTCTTTGCTTTTGCTGAGCCATAAAACTGTTTGGTTGAAGTGGTCACCTTAACCTCTGTGCAGTCATTATTTTTGCTGGATTTTGCTTTTCGAGTTGCTTAATGTTGGATGTTCATAGGATTAATGTACGTAGTTGGGAATCAAGGGATAGTTTCATGTGAAATCTTGTGTGTATCATCACCAATGTACTAACATTGTGTTGTATTCATCTTTATAGTGGGTGTTTTTTCTCATAATTTACTAAGTAATCTCTATTAATGGTCCACACAATGATTAGACTGTTTTCTCACTGGGTTGTAATGAATTTTGTTTAGACTAAAACATGTATGTTTTCAAGAAGGAGTGAGATGTAGCTTTAAGGGGAAAAAGGGATCAAAGGACATGAAGGGGTGGGGTAAAGGCTCGATCAGCTATTGATTTGGATAACCAACCATGATCATAATCAATGTTGAAGTAAACTTAAAGGGCTGAATGGCCTACAGCAGCACCTATTTTATATGTTTCTACATTATTCCTCACATTATATATAAAAAAAATCACTAAGAACTGATATGCCTAGTTATGCTTGTAGGTTTTGGGACACCTTCGCATGCAATTTTGGTGGAGTTTGTAACACTCTGTCCAATCTAACCAATTGCCCTTTGTCATTCACTGGCATTACCATCGCTGAATTGACATTCTTGCGGTTACCACTGATTGAACTGGATTAACCATATAATATCTGGTTGCAAGATCAGATCAGAGGTGAGAAATCCTGAGACCAGTAACTAAATTCCTGATTCCCCAAAGCCCAGGCACTATCGACAAGGCACAAGTCAGGAGTGTGGTGGAAAACTTGCCTGGATGAGTGCAGTTCTCATATGACTCCAGAAGTTCAATGCCATCCAGGACAAAGCAGCCCACTTGTTTGGTACCCATTCCACAAACGTTCCTCCTCTTCAACAGAGGACAGTGTGCAATCTGCAAAATGCACTGCAGGAATACAACAAGGCTCCTTTTGGCAGCATGTTCCAAACCTACATCGCATATCTAGAAGGACAGGGGACACCGATACGTGGAAACAGCACCACCTGGTAGTTCCTTTTTAAGTTACTTATCGTCCTGACTTGGAAATATATCACAACTTTACTTGCTGGATTAAAACACTGGAACTCCCAACCAAGTACCAAGTTACAAACTCACCAATACCTTCTCAAGGGCTGTCAAGCATGAACAATAAATGCTGACCTTGCCAGCACTGCCTACATCTTAGAAGTGACATTTTTTTAAAAAGGTAGTGAGTTCCTTAAAAAAAAAGCTGAATCCCAGATTAGAGTGAATGTTATTGTTGAAGTATTTGGAGTTGGGATTCCAACAAGGAACTTGGCAAGTACTGAACTGGAAGACGTGTTTGATTTACTTGAATAATTTGTCTTTTTACAATAATTGTCAGTGTACAGTCTACAATTACAATACAAGTTTATTAAATGCTTAGCGAACAAATTAAGGTTCCAACTTCAAACCTGGGAGAGTATGTTTATAAATTTCTGAGGGAACTTGTTTGTCACTTTATTTCAAATAATAATTCCCTGTACGGCCAAGTCTCCTGAATTATACGAAAATCCTTTTGTTTACATTTTTTGATTTTCTCTATAACTTTCAGATCTATCATAATGTGTAGGGGATTTCTAAGTCCTTGTACAACTGTAAATTAAATTAACCTTTGATATGTACGTGATAGCCACAAATTTAAAATTGCATATGAAAGAATAATTTATTGGGTTTTAATTAATGTTGTGAATGTGTTAAAGAATGTAAAACTGAAAATGTTGTTATAATTCAGATCAGAAACTCCCAAGTGTTTCATGAAACTTGCTTAATTCATAAGACTTGCACTTTAAATTTGGCTTGCGTAAGTGTGACATATTTCACTGCAAGTATGATTCAACTGAGCCACTAGGGAGCTTTTAATCAAACAACTTTGTTGAAGAATATAGTTAACATGTAGAAGAAAATTAGCAATAACATTAATCAATTGCAAACAGGAAAAGAATCAATCATGATATATGAGAGTCCCTCATAAATATATCTAAAATGTTCCAATCAAACAAAACTTCCCATTGATAAAGCACCCTTTCCACAGCTTTAATGTAGCAAAGAATAATGCTCTCGCGATGCTGGGAGTAGCCGTTCGGATGAATGCTGTATTTCTCATGAGGCACACACGATAAAAAGTCTCGCAACAACAGGTTACAGTTCAATAGGTTTATTTGGCAGCACAAGCTTTCAGAGTCTCAAGGCTCCTTCACAAGTCCTCACTCACCTGTAAGACTTCTCACTGTGCTTACCCCAGTTCAATGCCAGCATCTCCATACTGAGGCATACAGACAGCCTTGGAGTCAGAACAGCTTCCCAGAACACCAGGGAAAAGCTCTAGTCTGGCCAATAACAACAGATTCTTTAATCCAGGAAGGCAAGAATCCTCGCTTTCAGCTAACCAGCAGAATTTCCAAAAGCAGGGAGGGAGAAAAACATTTTATTTCAGCTTTTGATTTCCCTTTTAAATTAAACTGCTGCTGGGCAAAACAGAAAATGAAACTTTCAATTCACGAGGAAGGAAAATAACTACCCAAAACACATGCCCTGCCTCCTAACACTACAGGGTCATAAAAAATCTCAGACTGAAAATAAACTAATCCAATTTAAACACCAATAAAAGGACTTCACAGGCAATTTGGCAACACCTAAGAGCTGCAAAGAACGCAAGTTTTAAATAAAATCTCTTAAAGATACACTTAGGTAAAAGTTAAACAGAAGATGCACTGTTGGAGAATTGCATTAATTTATGATCCCAAAAAAAGTATGTTTTGCTAAAGGCACGAAATTTGAGGAATATTCCTTAAAACATTCCCAAGTATGCATTTATATGCCATTTACACATCGCATGCACATATGACAGAAGCAGTTATTGAAGTTTAAATTTACATGAGTTTTTAATAACTTTTTACATTAATATTTATTTTAAATAACATTCATGATCTTAGCGAAGGAATAATAGATTGTGCCTTCTAACACCTGCACAACCAGTCTTGGATTGGCTGTCAGCAGCAGCATTATAACAGGTCTGTCAGTGTGTTCAGTAAAGAAAAGATAAGACTGTGTTACACGTGGGAAAAGAGAACTCGCCTGTTTTTTTTTAATTCTGCCTTCTGGGTAATGCTATTGAGGCCAGCATTTATTACCCATATCTACTTGCCTTTGATTTGAGTAGATCTTTTAAAGGACAGTGCAGAGTGAATCCATACCGTCAAAATCGATTATATCCATTCAGTTTATAGATGTAGAGCTCATCTCAGTTCCAAAAAAAGTTGATAAGCAAACTTTAGATCTTGAGCCTGTCTTGATGGCTCAATGATAGAACCTTAGAAAATTGCAGCTCAGAAACAGGACTTTTGGCTCTTCTTGTCTCTGTTGAACCATTTTTTTGCCTAGTCCCACTGACCTCCACTTGAACCATATCCCTCCATACCCCTTTCATCCATGAACCCCCCATCCAAGATTTTCTTTAAATGTTAAAAGTGACCTCGCATTTACCACTTTATCTGGCAGCTCATTCCACACTCCCACCACTCTCTGCGAAAAAGATTTCCCCCACAATATTTCCTTTTCACTTTTCTCCTTTCACCCTTAACCGATGCCCTCTCTTTTTTTCTTCCGAGCCTCAGTGGAAAAAGCTTGCTTGCATTCGCTCTATCTATAACCATCAAAATCTTATACACCTCTATTAAATCTCTCCTCATTCTTCTACGCTACAGAGAATGAAGTCCTAATCTATTAAATCTCTCTCTCTCACTCAGCTTCTCAAGTCCTGGCGACATCCTTGTGAACCTTCTCCACACTCTTCAATCTTATTTACATCCTTCCTGTAACTGGGTAACCAAAACTGTACACAATACTCTAAATTCAGCTTCATCAATGCCTTATACAACCTGAACAGAACACTTCAACTTTTATAGTCAATACTCCGATTTATAAAAGCCAATGTACCAAAAGCCCTCTTTACGACCCTATCCACCTGTGACATCACTTTTAGGGAATTCTGTCCCTGTATTCCCAGATCCCTCTGTTCAACTGCACTCTTCAGAATCCTACCATTTAGCCTGTAAATATTTTATCAGTGGTCTATATTCTGGTTGTTGGATATTCAGTTAGCACTTCTGGCACTGGGTCAGGAAAGGGAAATTGTCTCTTCTCTTTCCTGTTCCATGATTTCTGCTGAAAGAGTTCATTTGGGTCGGTGTTAAGATGGTAATTTCTGTGTAAGCCAAATCCCAAAAATGGGAATAAGTGCCAAATGCTGCAGAAGCTACTGTTATGATCCAGGGCAAAAAATACAGGATGTTTTATGAAGGGAGCCTAGATCTTAATTCTTTACATTTGAATTTGGCACAGGTGAGCATAAGCTGTTTCACTTCAGTTATGATTCAAATGATCCACTAGGAAGCTTTTATTGAACAAAGTTTATTTAAGAACACAGTTAAAACATAATAGAGATTTAGCATAACTTTTACTAGTTCAAAGGATTATACACAATGCAGTGTAAACCTTAACAGCTAACCATCCATGATGTCCTAAGTCAAACACCATCCCACAAATATACACACCTTTCCTGACTTGGCACAAGAAGCAAGTCTGTTCACATGATGCTGGATTTTGCAGCTGTTTAAAAGCTGCTGTGAATTGGTCTTTGGAATGTTGAATCAATTTTCCGAGGTTTCCCAGTCCTGGAAATTTCCAAAAAGCCTCAAGGGAGAAAGAGAAAGAGAGAGTGAGAGAGACAGAGAGAGTGACACTGCTTCCTATACCAGCTTTAAGCTAGTAACTCACAGACAGCAGAATTTCCGACTCCAGGAGGAGGAGAAAACACTGCTTTCTGTCTGCAGTCCAAACAGCATCTGCGAGAAAACAAAACTAAAACCTTGGACTTTCCTTGGGGAGAGAAAAAATCATAAAACCACAGGAGATTACAGTATCCCAGATTAAAAATAAACATGATGTCCACTATATTGTTTCAGGAACAATAAGAGTACACTGATTACAGACAAAACAATGCCAATAAAATGTTTGGACCTGCTTGAAAAATCTTCAAAGAAACATGTTTAAAACATATTTCTTTAAGACATGGCACTGTCACACCAAAAAACAGAAGGTGATTGAAAAAACAGGAAAAATACACCTGTGGAGAGAAAACCAGAGTTCATGTTCTGAATCCACAACAGGCTTGGAATATTAATTCTGTTTCTCCCTCTGCAGTTTCTGCCAGATGTCTTGATTTTTTTTCAGCATTTTGTGTTTGATCCTTAAAAAAACACTTAACAAGTGATCGTAACTGTTTTCTGTTTGATTTTTACCCTGAGAAAATGTGTGCTGAAGTTCACCACAAATTCCAGTAACGCTTTTGGCAATTTTAAATATTAAAAATTGAACATTGATTAACAAAAGAAAACTTAAACACACAATAATACATGTACACAGTTAAAATGTATCTGATAGAACATTTCCTCAAATTATTCTTTCTTGGTCAGACTTATAAATAAGACAACAATTCTCATGGATACTTAATCTATAAACAAAGAATAAAAAAACAGTACAGCACAGGAACAGACACTTCAGCCCATCAAGCCTGTGCTGATCATGATGCCCAAACTGAAATAAAACTTTTGTTCTTACTCGGTCCCTATCTTTCCATTTCCTCCCTATTCAGGTATCCATTCCAGATATCTCTTAAAAGCTGCAGCTATTTCTCCCCTTGCCTCCCTCAGTAACCTGGAATAGATCCCATCTGGCCCTGGGACTTAACTATCTTAAAGCTCAGTTTAGGATACTCAACACTTCTTCCTTTTGATATATTGGTGCTCTAAAGAATGTTCGCCCACCTATCGCTGACCTCAGCATCCAACTTGGCCATCTCCTTGGTGAATACAGATATAAAGTACTTAACCACTTCATGTGATTCCACGCATAATTTCCCTCATTGTCCTTGAGTGGGCCTAATCTTTCTCTTGCTATTTTCTCTTTCTTTGAATAATACATGAAAAGCCTTGAAATTCTCCTTGACCCTGTTTGCTAAAGAGATTTCATGGCCTCTTTTAGCCCTCCTGATTCCTTCCTACTCTCACTGTACCCCTCAAGAGTTTTGTCTATTTTTAGATGCCTTGACCTATCATAAGCTTCCTTTTTTCCTTTTGACTTAGCTTACAATTTCTCTTGTCATTGATGGTTCCAAATCTTGCCATTTCTATCCTTCAATTTTGCAGGAAAATACCTGTCCTGCACTTCAACCAACTGGCCTTTAAAAGCCTCACACATGTCAGACGTGGATTTGCCCTCAAATAGCCACTAGCCCAATCCACATTCCCCAGTTCCTGTTGAATTTGGATATAATTAGCCTTTGTCCAACTGAGCACTGTCTGCTGAGGGCCACTTTTGTCTTATCCATGACAATCCTAAAATCTTATGGAATTATGGTCGCTAAGCCCAAAATGCTTACCCACTAACACATTGATCACCTGGCCTGGCTCATTCCCCAATACCAAGTCTAGTATGGCCCCCCTCCCTGGTTGGACTATATCAAAAAGCCCTCCTAAATACATCTAATAAATTGGTCTCCTTTAGAGCTTCTGGCTATAATAGGGAAGGTTAAAGTTGCCTATGACAACTGCCGTGCCGTTTTTTTTCTCGTTTCATGTCTGACTACTCAACTGCTCCTCTCTCCTGCGGGCTGTTGGGAGGACTATAGTACACTCCCAACATTGTGATTTCATCCTCCTTATGCCTGACCGCCACGCATAATGCCTCCAAAATCCCTCCAATGTGTCTTCCCTCAACACAGCTGCGATCCCTAATTGGCAATGCAACTCCCCCACTTTCTTTGTTCCCTCTTCTGTCCCATCTTGAGCAACAATTTCTTGCAATGTCGAGCTGCCAGTTCTGTCCCTCCTTCAACCATGTCTTTGTAATTGCAATTACATAATTCCATGCAGTAATCATTCAGTAAATGTGTGCAGTAAACCATGCTGTTAAATATTTCCAGTAATATTACCACAAGATACAACACATTTGCTGTAGAAAAAGTATTTCACATGACTTTTCTCACTCTCTCTGTCAGCTGTGGAAGCTCATAATTCTAAACCAACATCTTGTTTTCTGGAACAACCAAACACTGGGTGGCTGAAGGCTTCTCCACTTTTTCATAGTTTTCTCTTCAGAGAGTACTTTGTTCAGGGGATATTACATAGCCACACCTAACACAGCTCCCAAGCTCTCTCTAACTGTTTTTCATCTCTCTCTTTTCCACCTCACCTATCTGAAATTTACTTTTCCTAGAAAATAAGGACCTTTTGTGTTCTCCTTATGGCCATCATTTTCAGATAAAATAAATTTTTCGAACTTTGCTTTTCAAACTCCTCCTCTCCCTTATAAATTCAACAGTAAAAGCATCAACCCCTCACATATTTCCGAATGCAAATTTCTACCATATTATATTTACTTGTAGAATATCTCACTTGCCCCTATTCGTTTCAAATACTTGCCTTTCACATCTACCCTCTTTGTTGTTCTGAACTTTGTAAATACTCAGTCACTGCTTAATTAAATTAGTCACCCCACACACACTGCATAATCCTGTTTTACAGACTACCACAGTAGCCCAGAAACATTTAAGTTCTTCACATCAGCTGCGATTGACCAAAGCCTGACATTCCAGTGCAGTTCTGAGGGATTGCTCTGCTTTCAGAGATGCATTCTTTTGAAATAGACATTAAACAAAGATCCCATCTTCCCACTTAGGTGGATGTAAATAAAAATCCTATGCTACCATTCTAAAGGGTATGGGAGTTCTTCTCAGTGACTTGGTCAATATTTGTTCTACAATGAGCATCATGACAAACAGATTATCAGCACATTTTCTGGGAAATTTCTGCATGCAGTTTAGCTGTCATGTTTCCTGCATTACAGCAATGATTAGCAGTCAAGTAAAATGAACTCAATAAGCCATGAAAGTTATTGTTAGAAATTCAATATTTTCTTCATTTGTATTTGATCATAATTGGGATGTATCAAATGCCTTATAACACAATTAATCTACCAAAAATATTCTTTTGGATATCTCAAGTAAATATTTCCATGTTCAGTTGGGTGTGGTAAAGATGAGAATTTTGTTTTGAGAAAAAATGCATTAGCATTGTGATGAGGAAGAGAGACTCCGTGAATTGTGAATTGCCAAAAATTGCTAGATGATTTACGTGACTGCTGTAAAAACAGGACCTCACCATCAACTTCCCCACCTGTTAAACAACTGTTGACTTTGCTCTTGTCACAGAACTTGAATCCTGATAATTCATTTTGTTAATAACATGATTTATACTCTTAATATGGAATTATATCTTGGAGACTCAGAAGGAAGCAGTTCAGACTGTGGAGTGTCATTCTTTCAGGCAGTAAACTGTTTTGAAGGGTTTTTAATTTTTTTTCTCTTCATTTTAATCTACTCTCTTTGTTTCTCTTTCTGCCTAATTTGGTTTTGGTTTACCTTGTTTCCTTGCCTTGTGCTATTTAATTGTTTAAGGAGATATACCATGAGCCCGATGTTCAGAAGATCCCAAATGTCCTGCTGCTATTCCGATGCCATAATCACATTCTCATTCCAACAACTTTCTGAAATCCCTCTCTGCGTTATTTTCTCTTAATTTAGAATCAAAATGTAATGCTTTGTCTTTTGTCTATGGATTGAAATGTTTTTGATTTTCCTATGGAATAATTGTCAGTCTTTTCTGGCAATTAATGTGGAGTAATTAAATATTGTGGGATTTGTTGAAAATTTGTGTTAAATTGTTGCTCATAATAGCCATCAAGAATGGGACTGACTGGATTGTCTTTCAGAAAAGCCAGCAGAGATGGACAAAATGCCCTCTTTCTCTACTGTTCTGTTCTATGAATCTCTAAGTATGATCAGATTTATCAACTTATCAATGTCAAGGATCATATTCTATAATATTGCAGCTCAAACCAATATATATTTCAGAAATTCTGCTGTGATCATGAATAGTCACTGTCAATTGGAAATAGTGCATAGGAACTGAATTTAAATGCCACCCTCGGTATTCTGAAAGTTCAGGTATTGAAAGGGCATTTTATTTATTTTCAGGTGCTGCCTGGCAATACAAGCAGGACATCAAAGCTGTTTTTCTCCTTGATTATTACACTTGATATGGTTTATAGATGCACTGCTGAAATGTAATATTGACAGTAAAGATGTGAGAATTGTACAGAATGTATATTGGGATCAAATAGAAAGCATCAGGCTGGAAGAGAGATAATCAGACATGTTCCGAGAGAGGAATACAACCAGGACATGCATGGTTACCAAAATTATTCAGAGAATTAGAAGCATTTCCAAGGATAAGGATTCAAGGCAAGAATATAACAAACTTGCAACGCTACAGTGCTACTGCCAGAGGTCTTTTGAAACATAATTGCTCAAGTAAAATCTAAAAAAATTGCATCTAGATTATGCACAAACACCAAAAAGACAAGAACAATGAGCAGAAACTAGAATGAAGATTGAAATGGATGGTGTTGCACTGGACAAGCAGATAAGTTAGAGTCATGAATTCTTGTGCAGAAGGAAGCCATTCGGCACGTGGAGTCTGCACTGATTACAATCCCACCCAGGCCCAATCCCCATAATCCCATGCATTTAGCCGAATTAGTCCCCCTGACACTAAGGGGAAATTTACCATGGCCAGTCAACCTGACCTATACATCTTTGGACTGTGGGTCAAAACCAGAGCACGTAGAGAAAGCATAAACAGCCACAGGCAAAACGTGCAAATTCCAGACAATGACCCAGGCTGAGAGTCGAACCTGTACCCCTGGTGCAATGAGGCAACAGTGCAAACTACGAGGCCAAATTTGCCTATTTAGGATAAACGAGAGCAGAAGATCTCCTGATAGGATAAGCTACAACACCAGCAGCAGCATGATTACTTGATTTCAAAGAGCCACCTTTACAAAAACTTGCATCTTGCAGTCCAATGATATCCTACCTTTGACAAATTTAAACACCAAAGCATTTCTAGTTTGATTTAAAAAAGCTATTTCTTCCAATCTTTTCATCAAATTGTTTCCTGGACTAGTTTTAATTGTTTGAGTGGTTGGAGAGAAATTGCCAACACTTTTTTTTTTCTGCAATGACCCTGGGTTCTTGTCGTGTATTTTACTTCATGGCTGTGGGGGTGGTTATGAGTTGAGGTTGAGTGATGAAGGTGGGTAAAGAAGTGTTTAGGCATAACGCTGACCGTCATGGTGTGGGGCATGACTGATTGGCCTATCTATTCTGTATATTTATAAAGCATCATGTTTTCCTTGACTATGTTCATTTGATGTAATAAGGTCAAGATGTCAGGAAATCTTCTCGGGTTTCATAATCTCCTTGCCAGATACTAGTCCAAAGATTAATATTTTGTGTCAATTTATTATGATTTGACTAGATAATGTATTGATCCAATTATTTTTTGAGCTACTTTCATTCTTAAGATATTCAAATTTTAGATTTATTTTGCAACTATAAAGGATCAATTTAACAACCTGCAGTGACGTCATCTGGTATTAGCATGATATGTCATTTGGGTGATTTTAGCATAAGCCTACATTTTCATTCATGTTTAAACTTGATGATTTTCCCTTCTGGGTATAGCTGCTGACTGTTATACTTAAGTGTAGGGCCATCTTCAACTTGAGATGTAACGTGCAGTATGAGCTCAAAGATAAATCTCCAATTTTACACACGAATGGCAATAAGAAATTGTTGTGTTGTTAAGTAACAGACTTTATAAGTAAGTCTTAATGCAAAATTACTTATGTATCCTTTATCTTGAAATAAGTTCAGAAAATCATAATAGCATTTCAAATTTATAATAAGCACCTATCACTGAGCCTGTTGACTGAGAGCACAATTTTCATACTTCACCGTTCATAAGTGAACCTGGAAAGAGAAGTGTATAGATACAAATGAAAGCAACCTCACTCAGATTTTTGATAGTTTTGCTTGGAACCCGTGTTCTCTGTATTTGTTTTGCCTTTCACATGACAATGCAGTTTCCGTTTGAAGTTAGGGTCCAAGAATTTCAGGTAAAGTTCTTTCCTTCGCTTTCAACTAACAAAAATGCTGTTCATGGTCATTACATTACAACCTGTGCACTCCCAGCGGAAAAATTCTGGAGCAAGGGCAAAAGTTAGAGGCAAATCCAGTAGTGTTAACACACAAAATTAAATTAAAATAACAGCTTTAAATTAAGGGGTGATAGTTATAGGACGGATATCAGAGGTAGGTTCTTTACCCAGAGGGTGGTTAGGGAGTGGAATGCCCTGCCTGCGGCAGTTGTAGATGCGCCAAGTTTGGTGGCGTTTAAGAGGTTAGTTGATAAGTTTACGGAAGAGAAGGGAATGGTTTAGTTTGGAGGGTCATTGCTTTTTTCATAATTGGTCGGCGCAACATCGAAGGCTGAAGGGCCTGTTCTGCGCTGTAATGTTCTATGTTCGATAAAATTATGAAACCTTCATTTTGCATCAGTATTTACACAAACATTCAGAGCACTGGAAACATTACAGCTCTGATGGGAATCTGATGGGTGATAGGAGCAGCGATACACAGCTCACTTTCACTCTTTAGGCACATGTACACAACAGTTAGTTGGGGAAAATACTAAAGGCTGCTCCTTTCCCAGCAAAGCATCAGGTGCTGTCAGCAGAAGGGAAGAACGTGAGAACGGAAATTGTTGAACAACATAAACATTTTGCCAAATGTCATCTTTTCTTCAGGTAAAATTAAAAATAGTTTACAAAAAGCTTCTCAGATTTTCATATGCTGGAGCATTCAAAAATAACAACAAATTGCTATGCCTTGTTGGCAGAAAATGGGAGGAAGGCATCAGCTGCCTACTGTATAGAAATATACAAAGAATACAAAGAACAAAACAGCACGGGAAACAGGCCCTTCGGCCCAACGAGCCCGCACCGCCACCCCGATGTTCCCACTTCTACCCATGATCCCTATCTATGTTTATATTGGAACCAAATTTGAGACAATTTAGGGAGAATTTGTTTTGCCAATTAGCCTAAGAGCACATCCTTGGGATGTGGGAGGAAACCGAAGCACCCGGAGAAAACCCACGCAAGCACGGGGAGAATACGCAAACTCCCACAGACACAGGCCCAAATCCATGTATCTGCACAGCACAGCGATAGTCACTGAGTTGTCATGTTGCCCATCAAATGGTCCAGGTCAAGCGTACACTAACGACGTGAAGCACTAGAATACTCTCAAAATCCAAGAGCAGCTCTTTCTCGACCCATTGCGTGTATGCCCCTTGTTAGACAACAAGGTGGACCAAAGTACCTGTAGGATAAAACAAATACATCAATACATTTAAGATTTTGCCTCTTGTCAAGCAGAAAAGCCAAAAAAAACTTCAAGAAGAGCTCAAGTTCACTCATTGATTTTTGTTTTTTGCTAGTCAGTTTCCGTTCTTGCGTTTGGAAAAGGATAAGGTAGTCAAGGGAACTAAAGAAATTGCTGTTTGTGTAAAGTATTATGCCGGTCACAACCGTGCAGTGTACTGACCAGCAATTATATATGGTTCCTGCGGCGTGCAATTGCTCCATGTTCAAATATGAAGATCTGGTGACTGATCTCTGCCTTCTGTGCTCGATTGGCTAAGAGCAAAGTTAATGTGCATCAGAGCAGCTGCTAGAAGTTGGAGCTTGGGGACAATTGACGCAAACATTTTTTTTTTTGCGGAGACAGTTAATCCCCTGTTAATAAAACTGCTGCAACTTTAGAACCATGTTGTTTCACCATTGCTGTATTTGTTGAATCAAATGTACAACAAAATTGGCAACCAGGATGGCTGAGAATAGTTTAACTTAATCAGCTCCAGCAGTGTTTCCTTTCATCACTGGGAGATTCACCATGGAATCGGAGAACCCTGCAGTGCAGGAAGAGGCCCTTCGGCCCATCAGGTCTGCACTGACCACAATCCCACCTCGGTCCTACCCCCATATACTTCTAACTGAGCATCTTAGGACACTAAAGGGCAATTTTAGCATGGCCAATCAACGTAAACCGCACATATTTGGACTGTGAGAGGAAACCCACGCAGACACAAGGAGAATGTGCAAACTCCAGACAGATAGTGACTCAAGCCAGGAATCAAATCCAGGTCCCTGGAGCAGAGGTGCTAACTACTGTGCCATCCTGTTCTGGAATAGATGGATTTTGAAGTTCAAGGTCTACTTGCTCACAACTTATGGCAAGGAGGCAATACTTGTACAATGTCACAGAGCAGAAGGCCAGTGAGTCTTTGAGCAGTTCACAGAAGGCATGTCTGTGTTTCATACAGCAGTGTAAGCACGCTCATAAAAATGCTTTTGGCCAAAGAGATGCGATGATCAAATCATAGACATTCAACTAGAGATCCCAGGGAAATAGTCAACCCACTAGAAACGTGTGGCAGTGTTGCAGCAATGCACTCCTATAAGTAAATTTGGCACATAACCAATGAGCTAATTTGTGACTAATTAATTTAAAAGACTGCAATTCCACCAATTAAGGAATGTTTCCTCATGGACGATAATGATTTAATCTTGGAAGAAGCCACAGTATTAAAAGTCCAAATTGAATCTGCCATGTTAGATTCATGGAGGTTATACAGGAGTGCATGATTTGACTTGGGGTTGTAGACAAAGCTTGCCAAACCAGCTCGCGTTCAAAAGCTACAGACATAGAAACCTCAATGATCTCATCAACACACTCCCCCTCATAGTCAGATAACAACTTCAAAACCATGTGTTAATTGTGGAAATGTTCATTGATTCATAACTTCATACTCAGCTCAAGGGAGTACATATAATTCATGTTCAAAATGGAAAAATTATGCAAAGTTATGCAGCGTGTTGAAGAAAAGGACTTTATCTAATCAACAAGCAGGTCCAGCTAGTAATTAAGAAGGCAATCTGCATTTTGACCTTCATTGCAAAGGATTTGGAGTTTAAAAATAGGGAGGTTTTGTTACAATTGTACAGGGTATTGCTGAGGCCTCACCTGGAATACTGCATTGGTCTGCTATCTTAAGGGTATAGTGATTTTGGAGGCAGTTCAAAAAAGATTCACCAGGCAATTTCTAGGATGAAAGAGCTCTTTTATCCAGAGAGACTGAATAGTCCTCGTCTATATTCCTTGGAGTTTAAAAAAGTGAACATGTTTCTTATTCGAACATGTAAGAAGCTGTTGAGTATTGACAGGGTGGATGGTGAGCTTTTTTCACGAGTGGGAGAGTTTCAAACGAAGGGACAAAACTACAAGATAAAGGCTGGTCATTTAAAACTGAGGTGGGTAGAAATTTCTTCTCAGAGAGAGGTGAATCTCAGGAATTCTTTGCCCCAAAGGGTGGTTGAGGCTGGATAAATAGCAATATTTAAACTGGAGATGGGTAAATAATTGTTAAATTGAGGAACAAAAGGTTTGGGGGTAATGGCACAGAAAAGGAGTTGAGGCCGACGCAGAGCAACTGTGATCATGTTAAATAAAGGACAGGTATGAAGGGTTTGATGGCCTATGCCTCCTATTTCTTGTCAGAGTCTCTTCCTGAGAGTATGTGTACAGTATTATGGATGTTAAAAACATCAGGTTGTTTAAAGGGCATTTTATTGGCATTTCAATTTCACTTCTCATTGATGTTGATACAAAGTATTTATATGTGTGACTGTCACGGATGTTTGAAAGGTGATTCTCCAAAGATGTCTGTGAACAGGTGTGTTTACACACGTGTGTGCAATTTCTTGCACATGGAGTTACAAAATTCAGTTTAAAATAAAGTATCAAACCCTTTTATAACGAAAAAAGAAAGAAATGGTTTATTTCACACAATAGCTCTGGTAGTTACATAAGAAAATGCTGCTGTTAACACACATATACATACACACACACACACACACACTAGTTAAAAGTGAAAATAAAATTAATCTCTCAAGGGAAATCAAGATTTGTCCACATTTGGTTAAGGTCTGATATGTTATGAAGTTATGCAAACCAACTTCCCATCCATTGACTCCATCAGGATCAGCAAGGACCCCACATGTCCCAGACATACTCCTTCCCACCTTCTTCCACCAGGAAAATAATGTACAAGTCTGAGAACATGTACCAACCGACTAAAGAAAGCATCTTACTTTCTGCCATCAAACTTTCAAATGGACTGTCATGTATTAAGCTGAACTTTCTCTTCACCCTCTCCTTTCTTTCTCCACTAAGTTCTCTATGAACCATGTGTTTTGCCTGTCCCAATATCACAATACATGTGATAAATCGAAGTCAAGGTGTTGTACTTTCAGCAGTGAAGGTGTTGATGTTGTAGAGTTATCCCTGCAGCTGTGATGCCTACCACTGTTGAACTTTGAGAGGTTGCTTTCACAGATGAGCTTTGTAGATGAAATAAAGTTTACAGAGAGAGAGAAAATGCTCTTCTGATTCTGCGGGCTTGGCACTTCTAGCTGGCCAGTTATTTACAGCAGGCCATTAGCTGGTTCTGGTTGTCTTATCCTGGGCTGAAGCTCTTGTCTACTTTTTCTCAAAATGTTTCAGAATTGTTTAGTTTACCTTCCAGCTCTTTTCTGTACTTTTTGCAGCGTTAAAATGGTTGCTGTTACCATGGGATCCATAGAAAATTGCAAGCCATCTCCCAAATAAGGAGTTGAGACTTCAAATAGTTCTTGACCTACCTGAGAGTCTCAGCTTTTGTCCTGGCCAAGGAAGATTTTACATTCTTACAATGAGACCAACAAAACTTTATCAATTCCTGGCCATAGTGAACAATAACTAAATTAAGGATTGTCTTTTGTTGTCTTGGAAACGGATGTCCTTTTCTACTATAAGTTTATCTGGTAGCTCAGAGCCATTTTGAATCAGTCTTTAAACTCAATATTTAAAGATGCAAGCGTCAAAACAGTTTTAAAAAAAAACATGATATAACTGCAGGCATTAACAGCGCCAAACTTTACCATTAGTATTTTTCACAAATTCTCTCACTCCAGTGACAGATACTGTTCAACCAGAGTCAGTTATTGTGGTTGTGATAATAATTAGAGTTCCAGTTCTCTCCAAAAATGTCACCCTAGACAGGTTCACATTCTGTCGAGCGAAAAGGAAGAAGTCTTAGGGGAATAAAGCTTTTTGATAGGCTTGAATTTCACCATGAAGACCCCACTGGAGCACACATTAATGTAATCGATGATATAGATCTTGCAATCTCGTATCCATCTTTATTCATCAGACTTGGGGAGATTGGAGATTCCATCATGTTCCTTGCATCAGCACATTAATTCCATCGGTTTTGCAAAAGTTAATATTTGCAATCCACGCTGAAGTGTCACATGACTTTATCACATGGTATAATCGAGTGAATCAACTCCTAGCCCTGAAAATCAAATTGATGCACTAATGGTGAACTTAGACTATTCACTGATGTTAAAGCAGTCATCAAAGCTATCATTCCAGCCAAGTACCCACATTCAGCCAAGTATCCACATTGATCAAGATGGATCAGCATTATTTCATAACTTCAAAGCCCACTATGTGACAAAGATATTTTCAGATATTACCTGTGGAACAAAGCTGATATCTTTCTTAGAATTTTGTTGCTTGTGATGGTGTGTTTCAGTATCACAGAATGCTCAAGGAACTAAGTTCAGCACCGAGTGCATTCCAGAACTTGACATTGAGAGAATGTTCAGCTTACTTGATGTCATTGCCCGTGGAACACAATCACTGGTTAGCAATGATTCTCACTCAAATTGTACAGCACAACTTGATCTCAACAAAGACAAATGCACATTCACAACACCCAAGATTGACTCTCTCGTGTATATATAGTGACAGTAGCTGGAGTAAACCCTACACACAACAGCAGTAAGGCCAGTCATATGTTCCTGTGCAATATAGAACATAGAACACTACAGCACAAACAGGTCCTTCAGCCCACAAGTTGCGCCGATCATATCCCAACCAGGCCTATCTATAGCCCTCAATCCCATTAAATCCCATGTATTTGTCCAGAAGTCTCTTAAAAGATCCCAACGAGTTCACCTCCATCACCATCGACGGCAGCCGATTCCACTCACACCACTCTGAGTGAAAATGATGGCATTGTTCCTTAGCACTACTAACTTTTATCACAAATTTGACCCTAAGTATATAGAGATTGCAGAACCTCTTCTGAAGCCACAATGTAAAAAATGCACAATGGACAACCACGTAGTCGAGAGTAATTGAAAAATTCAAGGCAGAGAAATCATCTCCAGCAGTCCTCTCTCATATTTCAATCTATATGTGGGAAAACGTGTCCCAGTAGTGCATCAGATGATGCAATTGGAGCTATACTCAATGCACATTGATGCAAGAGTGCTTTTGCATCACATCTACTTTTAGAAACTGATTGCTAATACTGTGCTGGAGAGCAGGAAGCAGTAGCCTGAACATAAACTTGTAAATACTGGCACATCCACCTCCACGATAGCAAGTTCACTCTGTACCAATCACCTAACGTTGTTAGCTCTGTCAGGATCACACCACTTATAGCTAATCAGATCATCTCCAGTGTAACTTTGTGCTTGAGTATCTCACATGTTCACGTAATCAAGTTGATTGAACAGAACCAATGCCTCAAATTAATAGGTTTAAATGTAAATGCCAGAGACTTTCATATCTCCAGTATTTTTACCTCAGAGAAAGCTGACAAGCCTAAAGAAATGATGTGTTGGGAAGAAGTGTTTACTTTCAAATAAGAGCTTTGCAATGTTCATTTGTTCTATTTTTGATTATGTAAATCTCGCAACTGATTTCTGCTCACTGAGCTTGATTGCTCTGAGTCCATGCACCCAGACTCAACCAAAGTAAACAGACATCAAAGAACTGCTGGAAGCGAGAGCTGGGGTAACTATAATGCAGGCATTTTGTCATGATGGGAATATTTTAAACTTGTGCATATAAATTTGCACATTTGGAAACAGGTGTAATTTCTGCATTGCTCTAAGGCAAATCAAGTACATAAAATATACAACAATTTCCACCTAGTGTACCCATTATTATTTTGTTGATGGATGTTTGAGCGTTAGACTCATTGAGCTTGTAAATGTGATTCTAGGTTGTTAGAGGAGAAACCAGAAAATTGCTGTCTTCAAGCATTACGCCTACAATGCACTAATCCTTCATACATGAAATTAAACTTTCAGGCTCTGACAAATCAAGGTAAATGCTGCGTTTCCACTGCAGGATGTGTGTATATCAGGTATGGAAGCCTTGACTCAGATAAGAAGGGATGTAAAGCTGTTGCTAATTCTGAATAGCACAATTGAGAGTCTTTTGGAGATGACATTGCTGCTCTCAATGTAATCAATCCACTGAACCACAGAAAATTAGAGCTGTGGTTATGGATATTTATAGTTAGTTTATCCTCGGAAGACTTCTTGAACTTAGGATTTTAAAATGTTCTTTGTACTTTGCTATTAATATTTCATACATCGTATTTTAAATTCTGAATGGGAGTTGTAACATACAGCATTATATCCAAACTCTTTTTTTCTACAGTTTGAACAAATCAATGTTCCTTGTCATTAAAGTCTCAAAAGGATTGTTGTAGTGACGTGTAATTCAGGTGGCAATTATATAAAAAGCATGAGGAGAATCAGAGAAGCCATGTCTGATGGCACAAAGGGCATGCTGCTTACAATTGCCAATACATCACCCATTATATTTGCCAGGAACTGATTTGCCCTGAAAGCATAGTTTTATTATAGGGAAGGACAATTATGGACCATTTCTAACAGCTTCAAGAAGACCCGCAGAGAACTTGAACAAAGGTACAATGATGCCAGTGGCTTAAGATTACTAAAAAGGTTGACAGCCAATTTCCTGTCCATGAATATATAAAAGATTCAGCAATGTCAATGATTTCATCACTGTTGCTATTGAATAACAATAATACTGAGAGTGATTCAGTGCTTTGTAACTGCTGAAACCTCAATGAGTGAAGATGGGATGCCTCTCATTATTGAGTCTGCCACCATTAGCCAAACCTGCCCATCATCTTGTCACTCAAGGTAAAGAAATTCATTGGTTAAAAAATTATAGATAAACTGCAGGAGAAAGGTTTATAACTGAAAAAAAAAGACTTGCATTTATACCGTGCTTTTCATGAGCAAATGCCTTGAGTATTTTACAGCCAATGAATTACTTTTGAAGTGTATTTTGTATTATAATGTAGGAAATGTATCAGCAAATGTCCACAACTTCATTGCGATAATGACTGAGCCATCTGTTTGATGGATGAATGTCACCTAGAACACTGGGAGTGACTGCCCTGCTCGTCTTCAAAATAGTTTTATGGGATCATTCTATCTACCTGCGAGGATAAACCCAGCCCTGCTTTAACATCAAGTCCGTAAGTTGGCATGTCCCAGAGTGTGGCATACCCTCAGCACTGGGGTCACAGCATTGAATTGGCTTGATACATGAGATTATGTGGAATTACATTCCGTTCCTTTTGGCATGTTACATTTCTGCCACGTTTTTATTAGTAGTACTTGTGGATGCCTATAACGGAATCATGCCCTTGTAAAAGCCAAGTCTCAAGATGTAATTTCTAGAATTAAGACTGGCAAGGGAGTAAGTCATTTCCAAAGCAGCTGTCAATGCAGCAACAGACCATTATGTTAAGGCTTATGCAGCTAATAAAATTAGCTCAGATTTCTGTGAACTCACTGGCAAACACAATACATGAATTTTAGCAACCTAATTTCAAAGGTGATTTTATCTCCCCTCAAATGATCTAGATTTTACTCGGCTTCCTAGACTTGTCTCCAGCTATCCCCATCATGCTGTTGGCTAATGGTACGCAGGTTATCCTGAGAACAACAACTTGGATGAATCTTTTGGCTGTTTCTGCTGGCGGGATCTCTCAACTGTGCCAGTGGCGACTTCCAGTCATAGATCTCTGGCGATGGAAGGTGCAAACCAAGGGAAAACCCACTGACAACGGCAGGTCTGGAAGATCTCCACTACCACAGGCCAAAGACAAGCTCCCTCTTTGCCTCAAAATCCATCAAGGAGCAAGTGGAAAATTCTGTCACTTTTTCTTTGTACAGCCCTGCTATTGTTGAAAAAAATTCCAATGTTCGGTAAAAGGAGAGGAGGGGGATTGGGGCAACTGTAGGGAGAGTAGATGCGACAGGAGTGAGAAAGATGATAGAGGAACTTAAACATGAAGATGTGTGTTTTACATTGGAGGCATTGAGGATAGGAATATCAGACTAGGTGGGAATAATAGAAGAGTGGCAAGTGTTGTGGGAGAGGTTCTGAATTGAGTGAAGTTGCAAAGGGTGATGCATGGTCGACTGACAAGGAAGAGGTAATAAAAGCAGAACATGCTGGAAAGACTCAGCAAGTTAGGCAGCTGTCCACGAGGGGAAAAAAATTATAGTTCAGATCAGCATTTCTCTGCCCGGAGATGCTACCAGATGCAATTCCAGAATTTTCTGTTTTCATGTCTGTTTTCCCAGTTTCTTTCTTTGATAGAAGATTTTAATAATTGAGACTATAGTCTGGATTTCTGACCGAGTCAGGAAATTTAGCAACTTACCAGATGTGTTTTTTTGCCCCCAGCTGCCATGCCCCCTTCTGGAAGATGAAGCAGAATGAAGTCTTGCCTGCCACATACAAAAGTAGGCCTGAGATAGTAATAGAGGCAGAGAATGCCCATCTTTGTTTCTTGCAAATTGGCTCAATTGGAATGACAAATATCAGGTTCTCAAACTTTCATGCATTCCCCCCCCTTTCCCCCCGCCCCTGCTCAACAACCCACCTCTCATAATTCCAATTACCCTCTCATGCCCCTCATATTTGCCCTGCTCCTGCTTTGGCTACTTATCCAGCATTCACTATGGGCAGATTTCAGTAGCAATCTCTTTGTAATGGGCAGGAAATTTAACTTCTCATCAAGCCTCACTCAAGTATATTAAAACAAACACTGTCAATCAGTAAAGCTATGAAAACAACTTTAAATTCCCTCAAGTGGTCAATCTGCTGTAAACCTGTACTCACTAGCCAGATGAAAAACATATGTAGTCCTTTAATAGTCTCTTAAAATGGTCAATCAAACAAATTGCACAGTTCCTGCTAAGATAAGTTGTTCAGTCACATTTGGAACGCAGCAAAGCTTTCAAAATTCCATTCACTGTCAAAACAAATCTTTTCAAATGAAAACAACGGATGCTGTTGAAACCACATCAGATGGTCTATAAATTAGCGCAGTGCAAGAGCTAGTGCCTGTTTCTTTTTCTCTAAATGAAAGCTGTTAAAGTTTTATTTTCAACATAAAAAAGGCTATTTACACTTAAATCATTTCAGATCATGACACAAGAATTCCCAAGTTGTGTTTTCTTCAGCTTTGAATGCATAATTAGATTTTAATGTTTCTGAACCTTTCCACAATGCTGATCAATATAATTGTCAACTTAGCTTCACATCGAGAACCTAATAATCAGGCTGCTGAACTACATCATTGATATTCCTTTCGTGGTGTATGACCTGAACCCCCAGCTTCTAGCCCAAGGCTAGGTTCTCTCCCATAGCACCATGAGACTTGCTGATGGAGATGCACTGATTTTAATTATACCAGGAAGAATGGAGCCAAATCAGGATAACCCCAATGCCGTAGAAAAAGTATTGGAGAAAGATGGTTCAGTGAACTTTAAAAATGCTTCTGAATAACAGGGATGCCGTTTGTGATTTTGATTTTGGTAATTTTAATACAGTGATGGTGATGGATACATGCTTGGAAAGATTCTGAAATGGAAGCGTGAAAAGATGCACACGGATTTGGGAGAGAATTAAGCATTCAAGAAATTTAGAAGCTTAAAAATTATGTAAAGGTTTGGAAGGACAGAGGGGTTGAGGATTTGTAAGCCACCCTTATCTGTTCTTTTGCTTCTACTCTGGATATCACTGTCAAAACAACTTGGATAATGTTTGACCAAAAGTCATGCACCTTTATTAAACAAAATATATACTTACAACATGGTTGCTTATATTCCGTGATTGTCAGAGTCTCTCTTAGTGATTAATCTGATAAGCAAATTTCTCTATACATATTTTCTAAACAATGGATCAAATCACCAAATGTTACAACCACATTGTTATTTGGCCTCTTTCTTTATATCTTCCATTTTTACTATGGCTTTGTCAGATGTGGTAAATCCTACTTTTGTCCCGTTTAATTGGTTTTCAATTACGTCAATGTTCATCTCCATATTGTTTGCAGATGTTCCCTGTCTGGGTCTGCTTTGAAGGTGAGGCTTGAGACTCCTTAGTCAACTAGTCAGCTTTGTCATCTCCAACATTATTATCAAGCTCCAGAGCTGGGAAAAGGAGGCACATTTATTGCCCCTTAATGTGGTTCATTCACTCTATCTTCTCTGGTACGAGCCTGCCTGCAGTTTAAATCATTTTGCAGGCCTTGCTGATGCCAGCAATGCTTTCATTTGGCTAAATTAACCATCATGCTCTATGTTTTGAGCCCACAGTGCAATTCAGTACAGTTCTTTACACACCTTTTTTGGCCTGAATCCTCCTTTTATCTTGATGTTTCTTGTTACCACCATGTAACAGACTTCACACGCAAGGTAACACCTCAACTGGTAGACATTGATTCACTCAAAAGAAATAAGGGAAGCGTTACAAAGTGAGTGTACATTAAAAAGGTCAATAGTACATTGGTTTACAAGATGTTTTGTTTTGTTAGGATGACGGCAGTTCTTTTGAGAGGGAAAAGAAATCAATATTTGAGAAGGAGATGGATGTATCAATTCACTGTCAGGTTTTCCTCTATTACAATAGTACCTGTTGTTCAAAATACGCAACTGGCTATGAAACAATTTAAGCTGATATGATCTCTTATCAATGCTTTTGGTATAATGACAATAGACACACATAATACATGCTGTCTTGCAATATCGTAAGACCAGATTTTTGTGCAGTGGAGCTACTTTGGAGATCTTTAGTAATGGATGCTGGCACCAGGATGTGGGATTTACAACGGCTTTAATTTTTGCGAGAGGGGGAAAAGTGTCAGGTGTGATTCGTACAGGTGGGAAAACCAAACTTAGCAAGGCCATTTGAAATTAGTTCAAATAGATTCTAATATTATTGATCCAATGGCCTTTGCCTATAGTGCAGGAACCTTGAATTTATGAAGGAAACAAAAGTGAAAGATAAACTAAGCATCATGACCTGAAGGTATCTAAATCCCCAGCTCTTTAAAAATGAAAACAAAAACTGGCTTAAATTGTTGAACTAAAAATTACCCTCTGCTGGACAACTTTGATGAGCACACCATCTTTGAAAACCATACCTGATGCCGTATTTTAATAGAATTCATTGCTAACATCACAATGATTATTATTCCAACTGTAGTTGAAAATCTACAAAAGCATTTATTTCAGCAGTGGAATGGGGGAAAATGAAGATCGAAAGTGTACTAGAGTTCATATTTAGATTGAAAGTTTAAAGAGGCTAGCTGTATTGATGTGTTTTTTGAAGAAAAGTTCATTTTGTAACAGTTTGAATATTTGAGGGGATTTAAATTTTTGAATAGGTTTCTTGAATCACATTTTCCTTGTGTATCAGATGAACATGACTCCTAAGACTGGCCCATAGTGGAAACAAGGTGAGTTGGTGTGGAGATGGCAGGGGTTATGTGGAAGCATGGAATTCCACATGACTGGGGTCAGGAGTTGGTATGTGAAGGGGTGAGGAGTGACTCTGATCAATTGATCAAAGATCAGTGAGCCTGATCATATCCCAATCAATTTCCCTAGAGTAAAAATTGGATGTGATGGGATAACTTCAATGAAGTTGTGTTTGCCAAGCCAGGAAATTTCCAAACTCAAGCTATCCTCCTCAGTAACACAAAATCGGCCCTTTTATTCTGTCTACATATTGCAAACCCAAAGACTGTTGCCTTGTCTCCAAGTGGAAATATCTTGCAACGTTTTTTTGAGTAAAACCAAATAATTATTTTGATTTCCAACAATTCCTCCACCCATGTTTGCTATCAACCAAATGCTGGCCTGCAGCATCAACGTTGTACTCTCAATTCAGAGTCCAGATTGGCAGTGATCACTTTCTGGAGTGAGTGGAGGCATTGACAGTGAATTTTATTGCTAGCTGCAGATGTTGTTACATTAGAAGATTGTGGAAATCTATGATTTGGTGCATTTGGACATATTCATGCTCTGATTGTGCTAAATGTAAGTTTCTGCAATCTTTTTAAGTAGTGTAAACCTCAGCTCCATCAAAGCTCTGTGGTTCATTTACACAATTGCTTTGCTCATACACATAGAAATTCCCTGAGTTAATATTTTACACAAAATAAGTTTACACCCAGAAAATCCTCTGACCTCCCCCAAGAGGATAAACAAACTGAGATGCACAAGTAATGGTTTTCCCAATTGGAATTCCCATGCCATCACAAAGGAGGAATTGCATCTTGTGCATGTCCATGTCATTTCAATCAGGCTGAGGACTGCAACCCACCAAGTATTACCCTCTGTCAAGGGCATTGACACTGCACTCATTCTCTTTGGCCCTTTCTGAAGAGCTATCTATCCACTGTCTCTGCTTCTCCAAGGATGCTCCCTTAGCTTGCTTCTTGCAGATTTGTAAACTTGCTCACCTGCTACACTGGCTTTGTCAGTGGTAATTAAAGTGACAGCAACAATCAACATGTATAGCACCGTACCTTTCCAGGCTCTCAAAGAGTCTCTGTACAAGAGTCACGAGGGAGCTGTCAGCTTTTATATTATCCAGATGATAGATATCCTCGTTCACGCACAGCAATCGACCTCCTGCGCTGGGACAGTGCCCCTGGGCATCTAAACTGCACCGGGGATATTTGAATTAACTTGACAAGAGGAAACTTGCTTGTAGCTCCCTCTGTTGGTTGAACAGACAGCAAAGAAATTCAGGGCACAAACTGCTGTGACCAAGAAGCATTAAACAGCTGCAATAGTTTACTTATTTTCTCTTTTGCTTGCTTCCCTCCAACGTTTGTTGGTATGTGTGATGAAGAGTGAATGTCTTCTGATAATATTGCAATTTTTACATGCAAAGAAATAAAACGTGTTTCCACAAACTGGTCATTTATTAAGATGGGAGGGATGTGTTAGTAAATCTCTTGTTGCAAGCAATACAGTTGGTGACACACTGAGGAAGGGGTAGAAAGTAAATTGTTACAAGCAGCATAGCTCTTGATATACTAGAGAGTGGGATAACATTAACTGTAAGCAAGACAATTACAGACTCATTGATGAGAGGCCAGTAAATTTCTTGTTCCAAGCAACGTAACTGCTGACATGCTGGAGAAAAGACGCACTTCTTGACACATTTGAGACGGATCAGTAAAACGTATTTTTCAAACAGCTCAACTCCTGACACTGAAATGAAGGGCAGTAAATCTACTGTTTAAGAAAACTAACATCCTCATCACAGCAGCAGTTTCCCTATTGGACATTATCAGTGGTGGCGATGCACTATGATGTTAGCCGCAGAAGTGTCTTGGGACAGTGATTCATTAATATACAACGTAATTTGAATGCAAATAATCATCATTTCAGTAACTTGTAAACTCTGCTTAATTGCTGTCCCAACATAGAATGATTTGTGACAAAACAAATGTGAAGTATCTCTTCAGGATGTTGCTGCTGAACAGAAAATGCCTCGTGTCTGCTGTCTCGTCTCTATTCTCCAAAAGGGGGGAAAAAAGCAGATTTTGTTTGCTAATCCTTGCATTTAGGGAGGTTAGGTTTTGTAATACAATCCATCAGACTGACATTTGAATTAAATGTCACTACTATCTATTATAATAGCAGATGAGTCCTTCAATGAAAATGTACTGTGGTATCTCCAAAATGCAGAATGTTCAGTTTTCAATGGAAGCATTTTATTTTCAGTAAAGTCCAAAGCTTCATTTCAATATCTTTTGAAAATGAGTAGATACTGAGCACGCAAAAATCTTTTTTTTAAAAGGAGAGTAGGATAAAAGTCTTGAATCCTGCTTTTTTGCTGATGATAACAGTGCACTTAATAATGAAGCTCCCCGTATTTATGTCATTTCCACAAAGATATCCGACTCATACAAACTTCACGGTTATGCAGTTTGCCTCTGTAGCATGAAATGAAATTTTTTTGGGAAACACTATCAGTCTCATTTTGGTTTTAACAAAGAGTTAGCTATGTTTGACTTCATCTTGATGAGTGTGCCAGTGGTTCGCTGGAGGTACGCAGAGCGTTCAGATCATAACTTGAGCCAACACGATGGCATAATGGGTGCCTCTCAGTGCCAGATGCACATGTTCAATTGTTGGCTTGGATCGCTGTCTGTGTGGACTCTGCCCATTCTCACCATGCCTGCATTGGTTTCCTCCACAGTCTAAAGATGTGCGGGTTAGGTGGATTGGCCGTGCGAATTGACCCTAGCTTCGGGGGATTAGTAGGGTCAAGTGTGGGCTAATAGGGATAGGGTGGGACTGTGGTGTATGCTTGATGGGCCAAATGGCCTCCTTCTGTACTGTAGGGATTCTATGACTTCTATCCTAATATCTGTCAGCATGTAAATATAATTTGATGTCCATTTTGCTATTCTAGAGCTTAATACTGTAGTTAACACCGTCCCTTTAACACGCACAGTTGAACTCTCAAATTCAAAAGCAGGAAGGACCCATCAATAACCCACCCATCAACCCAATAGCAGTGCTTAACAGAATCATAGCATCCAACAGTATAGAAGGAGGCCATTCAGCCCATCGGGTCTGCATTGACCCCAATCGCAGCCAGGCTGTATCCCCATAGCACTATGCACTTATCCTAGGTAGTTCTTTGACACTAGTGGCTATTTAGCATAGCCAATATACCTAATATGCATATGTTTGACTCTGGATGGGAACTGGAGCATTGGAGGAAACCCATACGGACATAGGGAGAATGTGCAAACTCCACACAGTCACCCAAGCTGAGAATCAAACTCAGGTACCTGGCACTGCGAGGCAGCAGTGCTAACCACCATGCATTTACCACTTTTGGATTAGTTGCTGATCAATTTGAGAAGACTCCTGCTAGAATTGTGGTAGTATTAATTGGTTTCCAGAGTGGTTTAAAATTAAGTGGTAGGATTTTGCTAAATGCTCAAAGATTCTGCACAAATGCACTTGCTTTCAGAATCAGTGTAGGAATATGCACACCCTTGGCCAAAGGAATAAATAGAGCTGACAAAGGAAAGAACAAGCTGCTGGAAGAGAGAGGAGGTGAATGGTAAGAACGGCTCATAGCGGAAGATTATATTCACCCAGTGTATTCAAGGAGCAATTATCCTACCTGACGTTTATTGTGGAAAAGTGTGTTAAATGTCTTTACTTGACTCTCGTATGCAACCTCAGTTGGGCATAATGGCATTGCCATTGGGTCATGGTATTCACCATGAACGTGGCAGCGTGGTGGCACAGTGGTTAGCACTGCTGTCTCACAGCTTCAGTGACCCGGGTTTTAATCCAGTCTTGGGCGACGTTGTGTAGTTTGCACCTTCTCCCTGTGTCTGTGAGAGCTTGTCCTTGTTTTCTCCCACATCCAAAAATTTCAGATTGGATTGGCAATGTTAGTTTGCCCCTTAGTGTCTCAAGATGTATCAGTTGGAGTAATTAGCAGGATAGAGCGTGGGTCAAAAGCTGTATCTGGAGTAGGTGCAAATTCAATGGGCAGAATGGCCTCCTTCTGCTCTCTAAGAGTTCTACGAACATTTATGCACTTGGCCTTTTCAAAACGGACCAGGCAAGATTTGCAACATTTTTCAGTTTGCCATCCACTGTTGCATAAGGGAATTTTGTTTTAGGCAGTGGTTGGCTAGGATCTAGAATGCACTGCCCAAGACTGTGCTGGCAGCATCTTCAACCATGACGTTCACTAGAAAATTAGTACATTTGAAGAAAAAATATTAAATTGAAGGGCCGCAGGGAAAGGGCAAAGGACTGAATCTGATTGAAATGATCTTGTAAAAAGAGAGAGACAAACATGCTGGGTGGAATGGTTTCTTTCTTGAATCTAGTAGAGCTAAACTGATTGACTTTTCTGGAGAGAAGCAAGTGGTGCAAGTGCATATTTTTGCAACAATTACTGGCTTCCCTATTGTGTTAGGTGCTGTTGCCTGCTTACCCATCATTTTGTGAGTATCGCATTGTCAATTCTCCCTTAATGCTTAGCTGCTATGTGACTGTGTATTCACTGTGCCATCTGTATTTGAGCCAAAGAGTGCACCTACTGCCTGATGAGGATTATCCTTTGACAACTTGGCTTGTGATTTTGATGTACATCCCACATAAATGTAAATAACATTCACGCTCCACACAAAATGTTGACAGCATCAAATCTCCTCACCCCATTGTTCTGTTGAGGTGTTCCTGCTAATCTTGCATTCCAATGTACCTGGAATGGAACCTTCTCTGCTCCATTGAAATTGGCCCTTCTCCAATTCAGTATTTTTAATCTAGATTGCCCTTTAGCCTTTTCCATTGCGATCAAAAATCTTACAATATTAAATATACTGTTCGTTAAATGTTCCTGACTGACATTTCATTCTCCAGAATTCAATCTCTCCTGCTCCCTGTTAAGACTATTCAAGTTCTGTCACCGTGAATCTTTTGTATTTTGCATTCTCTCTGTAATTTTTCTGCAAATTTGATACTCTATGGATAAAATTTTTTGCTGTCTCCTTTTCCTCTCATGTGTTTTCCAGAGGCAAAGGCAGGTCACCATTGGCTTGGCTGCTGACAGGATCTTCCTGCCTCATTGATATAGTGTTTTACAGGGCTCACCCATCCCACCACCAGGAAATCCACTACAGGGTTTGCCTTCCGTGGGACTGGAAGACTCCACTGGCAGGATGGGCAGGATCTTCTGGCCTCATATCTTTCGCACTTCTTGGAACACACAGAATTATGCCAGTACCTGGACTATTCTGGAAGATTCCATGCAGAACTCAAAAGTGCACAGGCTAAACTATGTGATGGTCTATTGTATCTTGTGCTATCTTTCCATCATGAGGGCACAATGCATGTCCTGGATTTATATTCGATTTCATTTCATAGAATTACAGAAACCCTGCAGTGCAGAAAGAGGCCATTTGATCCATTGAGGCTGCACCGGCCACAATCCCAGTCAGGTCCTAATCTCTTATCTCTGCATATTTGCCCACTAATACCCCTAACTTGAACATCTCAAGACACTAAGGGTCAATCAACCTAACCCGCTTGTTTTCGGACTGTGGGAGGAAACCAGAGCACCTGGAGGAAACCCATGCTGATACAAACAAGGAGAATGTGCAAACTTCACACAAACAGTGACCCAAGCCGGGAATCGAGCCCAGGTCCCTGGAGCTGTGAAGCAGCAGTGCTAACCACTGTGCTATCATGCCACCCAAACATTTGATTAAATGTTATAGAAGAATTCTTTAACTTCTTTGATATACTGTGTATAGATCTGCTATCCTTTTCTGATGCTTCAGTAATTTTTGTCTCTCTGAAAAGAAGTCTGAGCATTTTTTTAAAATTGGGTTTTTATCAGTGTTGGAATGACATTTCCAATGTTACAACTATGACCACATTTCAAATATACTTGGCTGTAAAACATTTTGGGACATCCTAAAGTCATGAATATTGCTTTCTACTCTCTCTCTTTCTTTCTTTATGTCTTTATTACTTTTTTTACACAAATCTACCTGGATAGACAAGTGAAAATTAACATTTTTAGCTATTTTTAATCATTGTAATATTAGTCCAATAAAAGTAATGAAAAGATAAATACATTTGCCTGAAATTCAGATCATTGTGCCTGGTCACATTTCCATTGACTGGGTTAAAGAAAAAGCTTTTTGCATTCTTTTTCAGATACACTCTGAACTCTGACTGCTGATGAGATATCCATTGATTGAAGAGAACTGACAGGGTTGTCAGCTCTTTTTATTTGGGGGAGACAAGAGGTGGTCTAGACAAGTGACCAGGATTATTTTTAAATTTTTGGTTTTAAAGCCAAAACAAAAATAGAAGATCACGTCACACCGAGTGCCAAGCATTAGCGGATCTCAGATAGATAATATACATTACAAAACGTGTATTACAAAACAAATTTCTCCTCAAAACAATATATATTCTTTGCAACTTTTTCTTTTATCTATGATTGATCCCATTGGGTGCTGTCTGAAGCATTGAATTGTCTCACAGCCTAATCAAGTTGAAGATGCAACGCATATTGTGTACTGAATTTATCTGGGTCTGTTAAAAAGCATTGTAAGGATGATATTTTGATGCCTGTTGATAATTACAAATGAAATAATCTTTGTTCCTATCTTCACATTTTGTGTTAAATGCTCCCAATTTTCTTATCAATATAGATAGGTACGAAATGAAAAAGGAACATAAATAACGAGTGACGCACTAATAACGCTCCACACGTAGTAAGAATATTCCATAAGACCGTAAGACATGGGAGCAGAATCAGGCCATTTGCCCATTGAATCTGCTGTGCCGTTCAATCAAGGCTGAATTTCAACTTCATTCTCCCACTTTTTCCTCATAATCTTTCATCCTTCTACCAAACAATCTAATGGGATTGTTCTTTGCAAATCTTAAGTATTACGAAAACAAAGCTTTGCCTGTTCTTCAGCCAGTTGATTTAAAAGTAAACTGCTTGAACATTCAGGAGTCATTCATGTGATGATGCAAATGATCACCGCAGTCAGGGATAGAAAACTAATTTCGACTTGGTTGTGTAATGATCTTTCATAACTGGAATTTATGAATTTCTTGATTTTGGATTTTACTTAGCCTGCCACATCATGTGCATTAGTCTAAGAATCAAAGGTTTTTTTTCATAAATGAATTGACATTGGGCAAAAATACAACAGGAACATTTACTTTATTTTCCTGGAGCAAAGAGTGCTGATCTCCCAACGAACATGAAAAGCTCCTTGATGCCTTGGGCAAAATTAGTATGACGTTTGCAGTAAATGACAGACAGCATTTTTGGTTATACCAGACGTATTAGACTGAGTTCTGAAAGGACTGGCATTCAGGAAAGACAGATCCTGCATAAGATCATAACCAGAATGCACAGAAGCTGACCAGTTCCCCATTCCAGGATTCATGGACTTTGGCAATTCAGATACGACTGAATCATATTTTTGGACATTGAGTGACTTGGAAGGTGACAAATAACTACTGCAACATTTGGAGCTGAGATTCATGTAAAATGTCATATTGGATTTTTCCTTCATTCTGAAATTCAGTCCTTGGAACACAAGAAATAGATTTGTAGTTGAACATTTGGCCCTTTGCCATTCAATAAGACCATGGCTGATCTTCTGCCTTAAACAACTTTCCTGCAATATCCCAATATCCTTTGATTTCCTTAGTATCCAGAAATCTACCCATTGTCTTGAAAGCCCAAAGTTTTGAGGGAAGAAATTTCTACTTGTCTCAATCTTGAATGATCAATCTCTCATTCTGAGGCTGTGGCCCCTAGTGATTGAATTCCCAGCCAGGGGAAATGACCTCTTATCATATACCTTGTCAAACGCTTTTAGAGTTTTAGATGTTTCAATGAGATCACACCTGATCCTTGTATTTTAAAAGAATCATGGATTGAGTCTATTCAAACACGGCTAGGGTTCTTTTTGGAGACTTGGACCCAATACATTTGTGAACCTCGGACCACTTGACCCTTGGGCATTAATATGAGATCAGTGACTCAAAGGGAAGCTGCTGTCCTGTTGGACCTGAGAATTTCAGGAAAGGAATTATTTTCAACTCTAGAGAGAGAAACAATATTTGTAATTGTCAATGTTACCCTTAACGCAAGCGTTGTATTTAAATTATGAAAATCTATTTGGTGGTGTACCTTTAGGCATCTTCATTTAGTGTTTGGATGATACTACATTGAATGCAGTAAAAGGTTTTCGCAAAGTCTTCGATCATCACTTCTTGGAGATACCAATCAATGTGTCTAATGGTTTTGTGACTTCTCTCTATCTATGAACGGAGGGATGACGAGTAATTTGAAACAGTGTTTTCTGCTGGAGCATTCTCCTTCAGTGAAATGCTACCCGGCATGTGATCATGAGTTTTTTTGCAATCTTCCTTCAGGTGTGAAGAAAGCTGGGACATTAAAATTAGATATGCACACATTTAAAATCTCATTCATTGAAATTGTTCTAAGATTTATTTGAATGTACTGGTTGTTTTGCATGAAATGCCACTGGCATTTTGTAGAAATATTGGTTATGGAATGTATTAAGAAAAAAGCAGAGAGAGCCAAAGGTGTGGCAAGTATTAGTGAAAAAATTCAGAGCTGAGAGTGAAACACAGTTGAATAGGTGTGCCTGTTTAATGATCAATGGAAATCAAAGTCAGAATTGGACTGCAGGACAACAGTTTTGAATGGTTAATGAACTATGAAAATTGCAAATGGGATTGAAAAACAAGTCCCCACTTTGCAAAGGCAATTATGGCCAGGACCTCTGGGTTCAAGTTTTACCCCAGCACTTTGTAGTTCAGGAAAGTGTATTTATAATAGTCAGGTTGAGTATCAACCAGCAAAAGCTTCAAAACATGCTAATGGCTGGTGGCAAGAGAGGAAGAGACTCCCTGTTGTTTCTGATGGGAATGACAGCTTCTTATTGCAAACTAACTTAAAATTGTATTGAATGGGCAAAGGGTGAGTTACTTTAAAAGCAATTACAAGCTGCTCTACTTTCGAACATTAAAAATCTGAGAATTTCCAATTACTGCTATTATCTTGAATCACAGAAGGGAAAAAAATAAAATTGTCTCTTAAGGAATTGTTCTGTGCCAACAATAGCAATTCTAATTCTCTTTGTGCACTTGATAGTGTACTGAGGCAGATCTTTGTCTGTTTCTATAGTTAGTTATTCCAGGAACAGATCGCTATTCTATCACCAGGGGCTGAGAGCTTAAGAGGTGCCACTCTACATGGAGCAGAGTTGACCGGGAGACCCTTCCTCTCTTACCACCAGCCATTAGCGTGTTTTGAATGATTTGCAGATTGACACTTAACCTATTTGACTGTATTATATATGCACTTTCCTTAGCCATCAGGTGCTGGGATAGAAATTGAACCCAGAGATTCTGACTCAGAGGCAGGGACGGGACCCACTGCACGACAAGAGTCTTTCAACAATTAAGATAATGCCATTAATTTACCTGAAAGCAGTGTAATTAGATTTGGTGGTAGAATAGTGTGGCAAAATGTGAAGACAACCCAATCCTTGATCCTCAAATTCTAAATCCCAAAATTAATGTGCTGGCCACGTGCGGCACAGTGGTTAGCACTGCTATCTCACAGCACCAGGAACCCAGCTTCAATTCAGGCCTCGGGTTACTATCTGTGTGGAGTTGGCGTTTTCTCCCCATGTCGGCATTGATTTCCTCCAGGTGTTCCAGTTTCCTCCCACAGTCCAAAAATGTGTGGGTTGGCTAGATTTGGCCAAACTAAGTTGGCCCTAGTGTAAGGGAGATTAGCAGAGTAAATATGTGGGGTTAGGGAATCGGGCCTCATTGGGATTGTGGCAGTGCAGACTCAATGGGCCTAATGGCTTCTTTGTACACTGTAGAGATTCTATGATGAATGGTTCACAGAAAATTCAGCAGTCTGTGACAGAGAAAAAAATATATCAAGTGTTCTGATTTTCTACAAGTTGTAGGATGATTTGCCAATAGTTTGGATAGAATCAAGCAAACAAATTTATTGTGAGCCACAATGGGTTCCCCAGCAATGGGATGGACAAGCCACAAAAAATTTCAAAGACTTGTGTAAAATTGGAAGATCCCACCAATGGCAATTGGGGATTGGGGGTGTGTGAAACTCCACTCATTTTATTTCATGCAGCTGCAGGATTGACAATGGAACTGCAATTCAGTTTTGCAGGTGAAATTTGAAGCCGGGAATTGTCATACAAATGCTGTTAGAGATGATTCATAGTCCTGAAATGACACTCAGATTTGGATACCCAGAATGGATACAACTGAAGCTGTGCAGCCTGTAGTGAATTACTTCTAGCATATTGTTAAACATTTGTTTGCTGTCTTGCCAGAACATTTTGTGTTGCCGTGCCAACCACACTTGTTAATATTGGATGGTAATAATTTTCAGGATATAGTTTTGTGATGACACTCAGAAATGCAAATTACATAGATTCCTATCAGTGGACAGCTTTGACACACAGGACAGGAACGGGAATATTTTGAACATTTGCATACATACCCTACCATTCACTCATTATTAACTTCTCAAAGATCCACAAAAGAATCCAGACACAGCTGAATTATGACAGCTTCTCCTCCTTTTAATTGAGTTTCTTTTCCTTTTGCTCTGTTTTTCTCCATCTGGGGCCCCTGCTGTTTGTAATTTTTATAAATGATCTGGATGAGGGTATTGAAGGATGGATTAGTAAATTTGCAGATGACACTAAAGTCGGTGGAGTGGTAGATAGTGAAGAGGGGTGTTATAGTTTGCAGAGGGACTTGGACAAGTTGCAGAGCTGGGCCGAGAGGTGGCAAATGGAGTTTAATGTGGAAAAGTGTGAGGTAATGCACTTTGGCAGGAATAATAAATGTGTAGAGTATAGGGCTAATGGTAGGATTCTTAATAGTGTTGATGAACAGAGGGATCTTGGTGTATTTGTGCATAGATCCCTGAAAGTAGGCAGTCAAGTCGATAAGGTTGTTAAGAAGGCATATGGAGTCTTAGCTTTTATTGGTAGGGGGATTGAATTTCGGAGCCGCAACGTCATGTTGCAACTGTACAAAACTCTAGTGCGGCCGCACTTGGAGTATTGTGTGCAGTTCTGGTCCCCACATTATAAGAAAGATGTGGAGGCATTGGAGAGGGTACAGAGGAGGTTTACCAGGATGTTGCCTGGTATGGAGGGCAGGTCTTATGAAGAGAGGCTGAGGGATTTGAGGTTGTTTTCGTTAGAAAGGAGGCGGCTAAGAGGGGACCTTATCGAAACATATAAGATGATTAGAGGTTTAGATAGGGTGGACAGTGATAGCCTTTTTCCTAGGATGGAAAAAGCTAGCACGAGGGGACACAGCTTTAAATTAAGGGGTGATAGTTATAGGACGGATATCAGAGGTAGGTTCTTTACCCAAAGGGTGGTTCGGGAGTGGAATGCCCTGCCTGCAGCAGTTGTAGATGCGCCAAGTTTGGTGGCGTTTAAGAGGTTAGTTGATAAGTATATGGAAGAGAAGGGAATGGTTTAGTTTGGAGGGGCATTGCTTTTTATATTGGTCGGCACAACATCGAAGGCCGAAGGGCCTGTTCTGTGCTGTAATGTTCTATGTTCTGTCTCTTTCTCTCTCTCAATGGATTCTTTTCTTTGCTAATTTTAAGACCTCTGCTTTGAATGTGTTTTGGATTCTGGCATTAGATTTGATGGTTACTTTTGTACAATCTTGGTTCCTAAATTCCCACTTTTTAATGACACGTTGTTTATTACAAATTATTAAACTGTGTTTCTGAGGATCCAGTAGGCTTTACAATTTCTGGGGATCCAAAAGGTTTCAGAATGAATGACTGTTTGACAGGCAGATATATATATATTTTAAAGCCTGTAGATTTATTTGAAATAACTGCACGCACCAGAATAAAGGCATAAGTCCCCACCTGTGCTTATGAACAGAAATAGACCATATGGTTACTTTTTTTTTATTAATTATTAAGCAACACAGCACGGGAAACAGGCCCTTCGGCCCAATGAGCCCGCGCCGCCGTCATACTATATAGTAGCAAATACATTATCCTATTTTAATATTCCTATATAATAATATATATATTATTCCTAATATGGAAAATTTTCACCATAGGGACAATTTGTTTCCCAATCAGCCTAAGAGCGAATTTTTGGGTTGTGGGAGGAAACCGGAGTGCCCGGAGAAAACCCACGCAACCACGGGGAGAACGCGCAAACTCCCGCAGACACCGGCCCAATTCCAAGTGTCTGCACAGCCACATCGATAGTCTCTGAGCTGTCATGGTGCCCTTCAGATGGTCCACATAAAGCACTCATTTACGACATGAGGTACCAGGCAACCCATGAATCAACATCCAAGAGCTGTACCCGCACCACCTGCCGAATGCATGCTCAATGTTGGTCAAGTATGGACCGAATTACCTGTGGAAAAAAGCCGTAGTTAAACAGTCCTAATATATCCCTCTATCTGCATACCGCTCATGTGGCTGTCCAAGAGACCCTTAAACAGCCCCAGCGTGCCTGCTCCCACCACCTTACTCGGCAGTGCATTCCACACCCCCACTACCCTTTGTGTGAAAAACTGCCCTCTAATATTCGTCCTATACATAGCCCCCCTCACCCTATGGCCATGACCCCTCGTCCTATCCATTTCTAAAGATGGAAAAAGTTTACCTCCATTTACTCTATCTATACCCCTTATAATCTTATACACCTCTATGAGATCCCCTCTAAGCCGACGTGAACCTGTTCTACAATGAAATCATTTGTATCTTCACTCCATTTACCCTTTTTGGTTCTATAACCCTTAATACCCTTGCCTAGTAAACATTTCAGTTTCAAACTGTTCCTTTCACCCAGCCGCAATAGTTTTATCGGGGGGCGGGGGCACACTTCACATTTCCACAACAGTTCTCTGATGAAGGGATCTAATCTAGCATCTGCATGTTTCATATGTAATTGGTAATGTGTGCAAGCTGTAAGATGTGGATGTCACACTTGCAGAAGTGCATAAGGGTACAGTGAAACATTTGTGTGCCAGTTGTCAAATCTGATTGATTGATATATATTGTTGGTAGGTGAGTGTAGTTGGATGGCAAATTGAATCATGTCTCAGGCTCATGGTGCAGATGATAAGATATGGTATTTGATGTTGCATTCCATGAAGTTGATGTTTCAAGGAAATTGAACTTCTTGTGACCTTGTATCAATGTCCTCGGAGCTTTTACTCCTGGCATTGACTTTCCAGACTATCTGGTCCTGTTGCCTTCTGTGTTTGAGCCACCTGACCCTCTGTGGATACTGAACATCTTGCCTATTTTATGCTAACTTCCTCCAGAAATGTCTATACCACAACATCCAAATACCATTAAGCCCCCTCTCTCCAAAAATCTGCCATTACGCATTATTTGACAAGTCCCATTAATTTTCTCCAAGACTGTCAGAACTCGCCACACAGCCTATACCTCTTTACGGTGCAATCTTTATCTAACGTCAGCCACTCTCAACATGCCAACGCAATCTGTTGAAATCCCTTAAAGCAATGTGTGACACAAAGTTGGTGTGCTGCTTGCATTGCAGTCAACAGGCATGGGTTAGCAGTGTTTCATTTCACAGTGTCCCTTTCTCTGGGCTAATAAATATGACCCCTTTGGATTTGGCATCAAATAAGTGTCGGAATGTATGACTGTAATGCAAGGAACTGTGTTAGAGGAGAATTGTGATCGTATTGCTTTTCTTTGCAACAGTGCTTAGTGCAAAATTAAATCATGCAAATTCTTATGCAGATACTGATTAAACTAAATGAACCTGATCATAACTGTTGCTCTGTACACTTATGTTATTGTAAAATAATCAACTTAATGGTGCATTTGAAATCTTGCCCCAGCTTGTAGTGATTCAGACCAAAATTGGAAGAATCTAATAAATATTATGTGGCAAGTACATTGATATTTACAGACATACAAACAAGGATCTTGGGAAGGCACTTAGCCTGCTCCATCTTTAAATAATATTATGGCTGATCTGATTGTAACTTCATCTCCAAATTTCCACCTACCTCACTAACCTTTCACCCCCTTGAAATCTATTTGGTGCTGCTGAGAAAAATTCAAAGCGTCTGCTTCTACTGCGTTTTGAGGAAGAGAATTCCAAAGAATCAAAATCCTCAGAAAAAAAATCTCTTTGTCTGTTTTCAATGGATGACCCCTTACTTTTAAACAGTTTTGGATTCTCCCAGGAAAAAAAAAACATCCTTTCCACATTTACTCCTTCAAGACCCATCAGGTTAGTATATGATTCAATCAAGTCACCTCTTATTCTCAGCTCCAGTTAATCTCAGCCCAGCCTGTCCTACTTTTCCAAGTCCAGCCTGTCCAACAAGACAACCTGCTCATTCCAGGTTTTATTCTGGTAAAACTTCTCTGAATCACTTGCAATGCATTTACAGCCTTCTTAAATAAGGAGACAAGTATTATATGCAGTACTCCAGATGTGGTCTCACCAGTGCCCTGCAGACCTGAAGAATAGCCTTTGTAATCAATTTCTGTTGCAATAAATAACATTATGTTTGCTCTCCTAATTACATTGTGTCTGTGTATCAATGGTTAGCAGTTCATGTTCGAGGACATCCAGATCATTTTGAATCTCAGAGCTCTGAAATCTCTCACCAATTTGATAATATGTTTCTACTTTATTCTTCCTGCCAAAATGGAATATTTCATCTTTTCCCACATTATACATTATTTGCCAGATCTTTGCCCACTCACTTAACCTACCTGAATACTGTGTAGCTTTCCTAATAATTTTTGGATCATTATTTGGTCTGGAATAAAATGATTCCCTTTGGACCACGAGAGGATGCAATTATTGTATTCCGAGTATGCATCATATTGTTGCACAAGTGTGTGTGAGGTAGTGTGAGTCAACACCTCTAAAAGTAAGACACTCAGATCACTTAAGGGAATGAGAAATGCCACGGAGGTAAAAAAGCAATCCATTCAATAATATGACATTGTGTTTCCTCTGTTCCACTTTGTTATCTATTCATAGTGATAAAATGAAAAACAAGTTAAATATAGATGCATTGAGAGAATTTTCAGATTTTCAGTTTTCATAAATGAACCAGAACTATACAATTAATGGAAAGATCATTTGATTTCTTTGTGCTCAGCTGAAGAAAATATCTGATTGCATCTTATCCAATTCTAGCACAAAATCTATGAAACCTATGAAGTTTGCCAAAAATTTACTAAATTGCAGGTGTGAGAAGAAAATATTCAACATTGGAAATCTAAAACTGAAAATTTGTTCACAATTTTTGAATGCGTCATATATTATCCATTAAAAGTCGTTGTAAATGTTGTGATAATACTGTACCTTTTCAGAAATGTATTTGTGTCATGTTCCAGTGTGGCTTTTGTTTTAGCAATTTGCTTTATTATCGATGGCAGTTTGTTTATAGCTGACATCCCCTGGTGTTACTGCAGCAGCATAGTTGACCTTCATTGCCAGAATGTTTGATTTAATCTGGACCAATAATGCAGGGTTGTTATTTTGTGCTTTTCACTGGGTTTTCTCAGAGTGGGGCTTGATTTGGCTTTCATCAAGAAAAATCAGTGGGTGGGGCTAGGCACGCAGAGCGAAATCCAGCTGTTTGAGGTTTTTAGAGAGAAGAAATAACACTGTCTGTCTGTCTGTGTCTATCTCTTTCTCTGTCTCTCAATTTGGAAAATGGGACCTGACAGAAAATAGATGTTTCTCTCTGATGTTCTGCTACTTTAAGGTAGATCTTTCTCTGGAAACTGCTACATAGGAGATGAAAGGCAGGTGTCTTTGTATCTGCCCAAAGGAGTTAGAAGGCTGGAAATCTTGCATTCATGTGAGCATGTCTGTTTTTGATGCCAGTTGGTTCTGAAGTAGGATTTATGTCTATGGGAATATTGCTTAAATTGGAACTATGTGGATCGATAGCTGTTAAGACTTATACTTTGTCATGTTTAACTATCTTAATTGGTCAGAGTTAAGTTAATTTTGTGATATTCTAACTGTGTTCTTAAAAAAAGGTTTGTTTTAATAAAAACAATTTTGTGAGCGAATAGAATCACACCTGGAGCAAAAACCTTGTGCTTATACTAATGCCAAAGTTGAATAAAATTGATGCCTAGGCTAACTTAATATGCCTCGGCTTCTTAATCTGCTCCCTAATAAAATGTAAATAATGGAGTGTGTATTATTCTTTGTAATAACACTTCCTTCTGATGAACTATTAGTTATTATTATCAAATGAATATTCCTATTATGAAACTCTTTGCTCATTACTATGCTTAGAAAGAAAAGCAGATAACTTGAACCAGATGTATCAGATTGGAATAGATCATCAGCATGAATCGTTAATCCGACTTCCCTGTACCACCTAGACCCATTCCCCCCATCTGATCTCTGTAACCCCATGAGTAGGATTTTTCAACATGACTAAGTACTGATCCAGCAAAAGAAATCAGATGTCTGACTCTAGAATGAGAGATAAGAGCTGGAAACAACTTTTTCCAGTTGTTTCAGATAAAAACTACCACTCTGGAGGACACATGAGTAATTATAATGTCAACTGTCTTTCTATTAATTATAATTTCATGAGGGAACTGAGTGTCTGTGAATTCACTATTTTAAAGAGTTCTGTATTGCACGAGGATCTTAACAGAAAGTATGCAGAATCATAGTAGTTCTCAGAGGACAATCGGAATGGCTTATTTGTTTCTTATTGTTAACTGATGAAGTGTTATGTTAATTAGTTTCTCTTTGGTGCTTGAATCAGTTTGGAGTTTAGTATTAACATGAACATTGGATCATGAGTAGACCATTTAATCCCTCAAATCTGCTCCACCATTCAATTAGATCACGGCTGATGTGCAACACAAACTCACCTTTTATCCATATTTTTAGTTAGTGTAAATCTATCACGGAATCATAGAGAAGCCGGGTAGTGCGCCTGAATGACTATTGTCCAGTGGCTCTGACATCCATCATTATTAAGTCCCTTGAAATGTTAGTCATGGCACAAATCAATTCCAGCTCCCAGGCTGCCTGGATCCACTATAATTTGCCTTTGCTGCACCAGGTCCACAGCAGACAACATCTTCCTGGCCCTACATTCAATCTTGGAATGCCGAGATAACAAAGACACTTATGTCAGATTCCTATTCATTGACTATAGCTCAGACTATTATTCCTATGAGATTCCTCTTCAAACTTCTTGGCGTGGGGCTCGTTTTCTCCCTCTGCAACTGGATCCTAGATTTCCTAACCCAAGACCACAGTCAGTAAGACACCACCTCCACGATTATCCTCAACACCTGTGCTCCACAAAGCTGTGCCCTCCGCTCCTTACTGTGCTCCTTTTTGACCTTTGACTGTACGGCTAAATTCCCTTCCAACTCGATTTTCAAGTTTGCAGAAGATGCCACCGTTGTGGGTTGGCTTTCAAACAATCGCAAGAGATATTGCAAGACCATAAAACCCTGAGAATTCCATTCTGCAAACCTCACCTGCCCTGCACCCATTTAAATATGGCAAAAAAGAAGGCAAGGTTTGGAAATAATTGTTGAATAACAACTTTTTTATTGTAATGAATGTACACAGACGTAGAAACATCTTTTTGGTTTGTTTTTGTCTGCTCGTCGCTACTGTGCACGATAATCATTTTTTGTGGTTTAATTCAATATTATAACAATGTTTCTCAGGAGTTCTTTTAGTACTCTTGGCAGGTCAAAGGAGTTCCATGGCTGGAAAAGTTTGGGAAATCCTGCTTTAATGGGCTTATTGGGCTGAAGAGCCTGTTTCCTGTGCCATGTTGTGTTGTTCTACCTATCCCTTTCAGGTCAAGGTGGGGTGATCTCACACTCTGTTGAACTGAAATCCGATTGCCACAGTTTTGTCCATTCACTTATTCTATGCATAATTAACTGTAATGTTTTGGCTCCAGTCACACTGCTTACAATTCCACCTATCCATTGGCAAATTTGGATTCATAGTTCTGTGGGTCATCATCTAAATTGTTAATAACTACCATGTGGGAACCTACCAATGAGAATAATTACTCATATTATCACTGCCTTCAGCCAATTTTCTAATGTAGCCAATAACTTACCTTCAATTCCCTGAGCTTTAACTATAGCTCAAGATCTATGATGAGATGGTTTACCAAGTGCCTCATGAAGTTCATACGAAGGAATCTGCAGACTTCTCTGATTCATTATTTTGCCATCTAACAGAATGTATCTTTGATCTTCATCACTTGCATCTCAACAGTCATAGAATCTTAGTCATAGTCAGGCCCACTCAGCACCGAGGCAAAAATAACAGGCATACAAGGTCATCTTCAATTTGGATGCATGCTTGCAAATAACCTTTGCGTCCTTCTAGCCATTTGCTTTAATTTGGCTGATGGTCTTTATTGTTCTGGAGGAGATGCATAATAATGAGATAAATATACAGGGATGTTTTCTTTGAAGGACTTTAAAAAAATGGATTTGTTTTTGAAAGTGTATTATTTTATTTAATTTCTACCAGTATTTTCTACAGGCAAGAGAATGTTTTTTCATGTGTTCTTCACAGTGAATATCAGTAGCGCTTCAATAGCTGCTGATCACTGTTTTGTGAGTCTGTTCTCTATGCCATGAACTACGAGAGGTGGTGACATAAATGAAGGCTTGGTATTTATGGACGTCTGCCAACATCAATGATGCTGTGCACAAATATGATTCAGTGGTGTCAAAAAAAGGGGAAGAATTTATTTGCAGTTCAAAGCTAGAGTGAGTCTTAGGAATAGAATATGCTTTCATCATTCATGATTTATGAATGCTCTTGCTAATGAGCTAGTCATAATTCACCCATCATTTCATCAGCCATGAGTTACCCAGTTGGCTTCACATAGCTGACTACTATGTATTCTCAGTGAATTTGATTAAGCTGCTGAATGACTGCAGCACTTAAGTTGGGGGTATTCATTGCCATTTCACCTTGATTTAGTTGTCTTATCAAACGTATTTATCATTGGTGCAGCGAATTGACAGCAGCCAGGTGTTTAGTCTTCAGTTTGGTTTTTGCTGGATGAAAAATTGGACTGATTAATTTTTACTTTTGTAGGTAGTAAAATTCGGGTCATCTGAATTTCTGAGTCTAAAAGATGGATGTTCAACTAACTCTGGCTTACCAGAGGGCCACTGCTGGAAGGCAGAACGTTTTAAAAGTCCCATTGAATGTGCTATTTGTGGAGGTACAATGGGCTTTGCAACACACCCCACTTACTCAGAGGGATAATGAAGATCAATTTTTTTTATTGATCCTCAAGATTCTTAATTCAGCCACATTGCCTCTACAGTTTCTTGTCTAGTTTCTACAACTTCATTTTTCTACATAAACATAATTTTCTTTTCAAGTGTTTTTTCTCAATTTGAATTAGTCCATACTGAATCAAGTTCAGATTTTTTGTAATGAATATAAATCAATTTGTGACTGTAAAACGAGTTTCATTTAATCTGCTCAAGAAGAAATTAGGTTTGTAAAAGAATTTGTTGTTTGTCAGATTGAGAACACAATCATGCAAATTCGTTGAAGCATCGTGTTCCACCTTCATGTCATATTATTTGTGACAATTATTGTTGGCTAACAAATCTTTATAAACAAGGACAATGATTTAGCAAACACTATTTTCTTGAAGATAGGGCATCTCACACATCTGACCTTGGAGTTTGATTTGTATTTACATTTAGATATACCTGTAATCTGGTCACACATACCAATTGCATAGACCTTTGGATCTTTGCAAGTTATCCACGTAGTTACAATGTATCAAAGTTTCTTTGATCTCTTACATCCATTCATCAAGAAATGAATCAGTTTTCACAAACCTAATTATGCTCATGGTACTCAGCAGGACTCATCTTTCAGGCAAAAAGAAAGTCTACTTTCAACAGTCAACCAAGATTTCAGACTTTTCCCATCTCCGTCCCAGTGAGGATTAGATTCATACTTCTTGTTCTATTTGTGCTACGGATGAAAAGTACATGTTCTCACTTCTTCACCTACGCATTCTAGATCATCAACAATCAGGTAAATCCTTCTCAAACAATACATATATATATATACACACACAAAAGTAATTGTTTCAAGTTGATTGACAGCAACTGTGAACTAATTAGTTGTCAGTATGGGTGAACATGTTTAATGTCTCGGGTTAAACATTGAAGACTCAATGAATGAATGAATATACCTCAGTGGTCAAATGATTTCCATCATTTTAAACTCATGCATATTCACAGTAGATTGTGGAGGCACTTGGATGTAACATGATATTGGCAAAATTGGATATCATTTGATGTGTTTGCAGAGACTATTTTCTCGGGTAGATATAGCTGTTACTAGGGGGCAAAACTCGAAGATTGGTGGAAGATATAGGAGCGATGTTGGGGGTAGATTCTTTACTCAGAGTGGTTGGGGTGTGGAATAGACTGTCTGCTGTGATAGTGGAGTCGAACACTTGATCTTTCAAGCGTTATTGGATAAGCACATGGAGGGGATAGCTTGATCTTGGGATTGGACATAACTCGGCACATTATTGAGGGCCGAAGGGCCTGTACCGTTCTATGTTCTGGTCAATCTTCAGGGTGCAGCCAAATAGAAAACATCAGGCCTGGTTGATTTGGGATATTACTTGATCTGAAATGTTCAGATGTGTGTGGATTGGAAAATATCCAAATAAGTCTGTGATTCAAATTGATTTCAGCCACGGGATTAATTTAGTCAGCTTGCGTTCATTGATACACATACATGGGCCTTTGCAGACCCAATCCTATTTTTCATGACCATATGCCAGCAGTCAAAACTACTCCTGACTCAGCACTTCTTGGCAACCTCAGTCAGTGAGCACACAATCAAGAGGATAGAAGATAGCTAAAGTGGAAAATTGAAAATAAAAATGACACGTTAGTGCAGTCTGAAACCTGAGTTAAAGCGTATTTTTTGAGGTCGGAAAGAGGAGTATTAGTTTGCATCTATAACTGACCTATGTTGAAACTAATTCTGGCTGGCTGAAATAAGTAGTGTTTCTTTCTCAGTGCTGATACTTTGATAAGCATAAAAGAAATGAGTAAAGCATTTTAAATAATTATGATTGATAAGCAAGTTGTTGATAGATTTTTGAGTTTTGCTCATCAGCCTCAACTGTTTAAAGTGGTTATAAAATAGGTTATACTCATGAGGTACATAATAAAGGACTCAATGCCCATTTTCTTCCCTAAAATGGCAGTAAAGTATATTTTTGTCCAAAATTAATAAAACCCAATATTAAAAAACCCAATTAATGTGTTGCTTTCAGAGATTTTAGTTGTGCGAATGTCATTTGTTGGTAACAATGGGGAGAAAATAACACTGATTCAAAAAAAAAAATGATCGTAACACATCTGCAGTTATAATCCTCTAATCTGAAAAGAGAATAATTCAGCTGGGGAGAATGTGCAATTCTTGGAGAAAAACTCTAGAAATCAACACAAAAATGCATTCAGTTGTTGGTTATCTGTAGAATGGACCAGTGCAAAAGTATTTTATGCATTTCTTGTATACCAAAAAAAAATCAAAACTGTGAATACTATTATGGAAGGTTTGATCAAATGTAAGTCACTTCATAGAATCGTAGAACCCTGCAGTGCAGAAAGAGGCCCTTTGGCCCATTGATTCTGCATGAAATACAATCGCACACAGGCCCTACCCCCATATCATACCCACCAATCTCTCTAACCTACGTAGGACACGAAGGGGCAATTTCTTAGCATGGCCAATCAACCTAACCTGCATATCTTTAGACTGTGGGAGGAAATCGGAGCACCTGAAGGAAACCCACGCAGACACGAAGAGAACATGCAAACTCCAAACAGACAGTGACTTGAGCTGGGAATCAAACCCAGGACCCTGGAGCTGTGAAACAGCAGTGCTAACCACTATGCTGCCGTGTCACTTGATGAATATTTCTTTGCTACTGTACCACCCGAGAACGATGCAGAATGAATTATGAGAGAAGAACCGCCTACAAGTTGTAAATCATACTTCTAGGGTCAAGAAGTGTCTATTCGCAATGTTGTATACAACCAAAGAGGAACACATCCTTCTGATTGATTTTTCTTATTGACTGTATATAATGATTAGTGATGCATTATATTGTGTCTAGAGTATTGCTCATTCCATGTGCAACACCATAGTAATTTACTTCCACTGTTGGTCAGTAATGGAGGAATGAATATTTGTGGAAAGGATAGAAAGCAAGCAGGCTGTTTTGTCCTAAATGGTGTTTTTGGAGCAAAGCTTATACAGACAAGTGGAGAGTATTTCATTGCACTTCTGATTTATGCTTTGTACATGGGGAATCAAGAGGTGAGTTATTCACCACAAGTTTCTTAATCTTAAACTTGCTCTGGTATTCATCTTTTGATGGAGATGGATATTGCCTGGTACTTGTGTGGTGTAAATGTTACGTACCATTTGTCAGCCAAAGCCTGATATTGTCCAGATCTTGCTGCGTTTGGACATGGACTGCTTAGCAAATGTTGTCCAATTACAGAATGTCACCTAATATTGGACACTGTTTTGAATTCTGCAAACATGGGATAGGGGGACAAGTCAGCTGCAGGGATGTGTTATTATATATGGTCTACATACCCAACATCACAAAGACACTATAATTCATATGCTACATAACTCATTTATGTGACACACACAAGATATTTTTGGCTTGATGGCAGCATCATGTTACTATGAACAACATTGAACTCATTGGAAGAAATATAGCAATGCTTCCATGATCTTGCCACTTTGTTCTCTCATTCTATTGTAAAGACCATTTAAACATCACTATGTCCATGTTCATGATAGGAAGCCTTGATATTATTTAAGTTATTAATTGTTCTTATGTTACTTTCCCACTATTTTCTCCAGGTTATAACTGGAGCCAAATCTCACCTCTTGATGTGAATATTTGGCTGCAGCACTTAACGAGTTTTCATCATTCGTCTTTTACAGGACTTTTTAAAAATTAAATATGTTCTTTCCCCTTACATTTCACTGGCCTTTCAGAAGTAGGAATATTCAGAGCAGTGTCAAAATGGAGAGGGAAACAAATGCAGGATTCTGGAAATCTGAAGGAACAGGAAATGCTGAAAATACTCAGCAGTTCAAGCACCCTGCCTGGAGAGAGAACGGGGTTAACATTCCAGGCTGATGACCCTACACTAGAAGCACTTTTAATAAAAAAGATCCACCGTCTGAAACAATAATTCTGTTTTCCTGCCCTCAAAGGCTCCTGGACTTTAAGTATTTCCAACATCTTATGTTTTTTATATATGGAAAATTGTTTCTTGGAACATGTTTCCACCGTTACAAAAGTTATTTCTCACGCCAATTCTCCATATGTCATCAGTAAATTCAAAATTCTTATTCCTTCAGCCAGTGCATTACTCAGGTTTTGTACTTATGGATTATCACCAGCTTTCCGTGATTCTCACTGGCTATCAAATTAACCCCAGTGTCTCTGAAAAGAAAGAACTTTGAGTGTGACAAGTTCATTTATGTTAGAGCTTTCCTATAGATTAAATCCTGTCATAGCAAAATGAGTAGCTTGGATAGTTTCTTTGTAATTTAGGTTACCAAACAAGATCAAGTAAATGTGGTAGATTAATGTAATGATTGTGAATAGCAAGGTATTGTGACACAGTAGTAGCATCCCTAACTCTGGGCCAGATGTTCCAAATTCAGGACCTGATGGTCATAAAAGGCTTCTTTGTAATGTGGCCAAACTGTTTAATTAACAGCGTGTAAATCCATCTTGTGACAGGCGGTAAGCGCAGGAGAGTTTCCCAATGAGCTATATTGCAGTAGCAATGGCAATACTTTGCCAAGCACAGTCATGAACAAATTCAACACGGTTACCACTGCTCTCTTTGGACATGGTTCCTGAAGGAGGAGGGGAATGATTGTGAAAAATCCTTTTATTAAAACATGTGCAGTCATGGATTTGCAATGATCCATCAGAAACACTGCAGAGATTAAAAAAAAGCTATGATTGATTTTTCACAGTGTATATTATTTTTCGAGTTATCTCCAATTCTTGGATGGTGAAACTGTAATTTAACTATTAATTACAACACACATTATCATGCACCAGTGTAATGGACTGAGCATTGTTGATTGAACAGATAGTACACATTAATCTACAAGATATATAGACTTTCTGTATCTTTGTCAAACATGGTGTTACAAATGTTGACTATTGATTGCGATCATAAATTTAAGGTGTCAAAAGCCACATTAAATACTCAGAATCTGCAAATAACATTGCCAAGTCGTATCTGTGTTCAAATACATTGTTTCAGCTATCCTTGCAAACTGTCAGATTATCTGAAACATCCCACTGAAATATACAACTTGCAAATAATATCCCTCAAAACAATATGAATTTTAGCAAAATCTGAGAAACTCTTAATTATTTGTACTACACACACAACAGATAAATGTATACTTGGACTCAGGATTTCATGGTTGAAGTGGGTTTTGGGAATCAGAGACCAAAATGATCACAGATTCAGAGAAAAATGTTGATGTGACCAGGTTTTAAGACCTATCTTCATGGATGCGAACATCAAAAGACTCAAACCAATACATAAAATGTTACATATCAGAGATATGTTCCTCAGCCCCAACTTCTGTCATCTCACCTTTACTCACACCACAACTCCTCCCCTGTAACCTTTCTCCCCACTCCAGGTATTCATCTAACTGTTCACTTTTGGTCCTGCAGTAAATGCCATGATGCAATCACTTCAAATGCGCATATTACTGTCAAAGAGGAAAAAGGTAGCAATCACGTTGGAAAGAACACAGCTCCGTTCAGATTCTGACGATGGGAGATGTGGGTACACCTCAGATTTGCAGCATTTCCTAATGAATTGTAAAGCAAGAAATATTCATTCTGCTTCCAGGTCACAGTTGACATCCTTATTTATCAGGCATAAGTCAGGATACCCTCCCAATAATGGCTGGAATTCATGGGGGATCTGAACTTTTTACTGTGAATACATGAGCAATTACTCAGCTTCTTAGTTGTCACAGTCTGATCACAAACTACAAAACGCAAATTTCAAAGTGATATGGAATTCTCTCCCTGTTTGGATGAATTCAGCTTCAATAACATTTTGAAAGCTTGACACCATCCAAGGCAAAACAGCCCACTTGATTGGCATCCCATCCACTAACTTTAACATTCACTCCCTCCACAACTGACACAGCAATGTTTGATAAAATGCACTGCAGTAGCTAACCGAGGCTCATTTAACGAACCGAGGTTCCTTCCAGAGAGGAACACCACCACCTACAAGTTCCCTTCCAAGTCCTACCATCTGACTTAGAGCTGTCTACTTCACTGTATCAATGTCTTGAAATTCTCTTACCAGCACATGGTGTGAACTGAAGTGATTCGATAAGGCAGCTCACCTCCACATTCTTGAGTGCAACTTGGTTGGCAGTAAATGCTAACCTCAGCATCATCCACATCCTGTGAAAGAATACATTTTTTAAAAAATGTTTCTGATCAAGGGATATGGGGCTACCAGGGGATGTGGGGAAAGGCTAGATCAGGCTAATAATTTTGATGATTAGCTGTGATTAAAGTGAATGGCGGAGTAGGCTCGAATGGCCACGTGATCTAATTCTGCTTCCATCTTCAATGATTCTCTCTTTGTATGTTTCAAATTCCTTGTTGGATTCCTTGGTGACTACCTTCTATTGATGGCCTTTAGTTATGCGCTTTCTCACAAGAGGAACATTCTCATTGTATCCTCTTCTTTCATCACATCACAGTTTTGGATCACCCATCAGGCTTTTCTTTGAAAGAAAAGTGATCCAGCCTGTCATCCCTTCAACTAATATCTACCCCCATATTTCCAAGTATCGTCCCTGTAAACTTTCTCTGTGCCCTCTCCAATGCCTCTGTATATCTTTTCTTATAATCTTGTGATCTGGATTGCACACGCAGTAATCCAAGTGTGCTCGAACCAAGATTCAATTTATATTTAGTATAACTTTTCTTTTCATTTGCAGCCAACATCTATTTGCAGCACTGTCTCCTTGTTCAGATTAAGTGAATGAAGGTCTGCCCATTTGCTGGTGTTCTCTTGTTGTGTACTCTGTTAAGGGTGAACTCCTGCAGGAAAGTATGCAGAATGCCTGTGCCTGTAATAATTGAACTGGAAATGCACGAAGGCAGTGAGAGGTGGGTGTGAGGCTACGATCGTCGCTTGGAAGGTGTGTGTGTGTGTGTGTGTGTGTATATGTATGAAGTGGAGTGATGTGAATGTTGGGCCTGAGTGTTGAATACGGGTCAGTGCTGTTGGGTGAGTGAAGGCACTGCCTTAGGCAACATGAGAGGCTGGTGTTCAAGATGTGATGTGAAGATGAATTCATTGACCGTGACCACATGTTTGAGGTCATTAAATACCTTTCAGTATGGTTGCCATATCCTTGGGGCCAGACTGCAGACATGACTTTCCTTGCCAGCTGCTGCCATTCTGTTTAGAAGGTCTATTTTGAGGATCTCCAGACCCCGCTGTAGAAGAAATGGCCTATTTATTAATGTTTCCAGTGCTGCATCTGTAAACCATTTCCCTGGCCTCATTGCCCATTTCCTTGGTTCAAATTTGACTTGGATCAATCAGCAACAGCCTTTTGCTCTCATTATAAGTTAGAAGCTAGCTGGAACACATATGATACTTCACACTCTTTGATACTTTACTGTTGCTCACGGAACACATATTTACGCCTGTTCGATCACTAGTTTTCCCTGAAACAGGGAACACATGGCGGCCTGTTGCCAGAGATTATAGCTTGAGGGGCGCCTCATCATACAAAACATTACTGACCAAATGATTCTCCTACTGTTACCAGCTACCACAGGTGCATTAAAGGACTTAGAGGATGACAAAAGAATTTTATTTTTGTTGAGAATAAACCTGTCGGTTCACATTATGAACACACTTTCCATGACCATCAAATCTTGGAGTGGGACTTCATTCCAGAACTTCTGGCTGACAGACATGACAATATATGCTGCACCATTCCTCTCACACTTTTAGGCCTTCTGTTAAACATTCAGCGAGCCGTGCAATGTACTTTTCGCTGGGCTGCACACTCCAATCAATCAAGTGGAGAAGCAGCATAATATTTGTCTGCTCCCTACCTCCACAGCACTGGGCATTGGCAGATCACAAATCATAACCTCCATGTCCATAAACAGCATAAACCAAATATAGCTTTTCTGGTCCAATATCTCCCTGTGAACAAAATTCCCCAGTCTTTTTCTCCTCTTCTGTTAATTATGAAATAATTTCTTCTGACTGCCAAAGTATCAATTGTCGGATACAAGTTTTCACTAATTTTACCCCCTTGAAACCTTTTGAAGGTTTGCAAATGTCTGTTGGATTCTCCTTTAACATTTCCTGTTGCAGAGACAGATACAGTTTGCCAGCCCGTGCTCATGTTTTGAACTATTCAACACTAGTATATACTAGGGTATTTTCATTAGTAAATGCATTGCAGTGTTAATGTAAGCTGACTTGTGACTCTAACTTAAAACCAGTAAGATCCTATTGAATCTTTAATGTAGCCTCTCAGTGTAATGGGGGTTTTTGAAACTGTGCCCAGTGTGTTCTCACCAATGTGTTGTATAGATTCAACACCACTTCCTTGCCTTTTATTGCCATTTCTACAAGCACGCAGATCAACAGGAAGTGATTTTTTGAAGAAGAACACTTTGCATCGATTTTGCACTTTGATAGACCACTGAAATCCCAAGTGCTTTGGAATTGTATCCAGTATTGTAATATGGAAAGCATAGCAGCCAATTTTCAAAAGCAATGTGTCAATGACCCGATAACAACTTAATTTTAACATGTTAATTAATTAACGGATAGCTATTGTGAATATACTTGGGATCATAATCTTGCTTTTTCTAATAGTGAATATTTTGGTAGAATTTAAAGGACAAACATAACTTGGATTAATATCTCAACCAAAAGAACCTTTTGGGCTCGACTGCTGGTGTGGGATTCTAGCCTCGAACTTCAGGAATTCAATTGGGCATGGATTTTCAAATTCATGCCTTACCAACATAATTTGGATGAGCTGCCAATTGCTTCATGGCAACAGTGGACATGTTATCACACCAGGGAACTGAGAATCTGATCGCCCTGTGCGTAGTCGGACCTAAAGCTTTCCAATAATGTGTATCAAAGCGGGAATTCATTACCTATCCCTATCTTTGCAAATGATCCAAAAGATCCAAAGAGTGCCCAAACTCTGAGATTAGAAAAGCAGTTGCACTATTTAAAAAGGTAATTCATGCTGGGGTATAAACCTGCTTCTGTCAACATTGGCGTAAATTGACATTAGGTGCCTCCAGTCTGGAGAAGTCTACAAAAATGATCTTTTGGAACAAAGTTTTCAGTTCTGCATTCACTAAAACTGATACTTTCATCTGTTAACCTGTAGGTTTGTGAGATCACGGAGCAATTCTTTTCTATTCCAGAGATTTCCAATGAGCAAATTCCTTCTTCACTAACTTACTGGACGAACAATACAGGATGGAGGAAGTGTGGAAGAGATAGTACTTGAGGAGGTGGGATCCTTTAAACAACCTACAGGCTAGGAATGTACAAAATCTCAGTGTGGAGCTCAGAGCAAGAACAGTATGTTGTATTTGTAAGGCTACCTGAGGGCTCTGCCACATTTTTATCTGAAAATCTACAGCCAAAAATGTTTGTTTTTTAACTTATAGGATGTGAGCATCATTTAGTAGATCAGAATTTATTGTCCATTCCTAGCTGACCTTCAGAAGGTGTTGGTGATATTCAAATTCCAGCTTGTGTTGTTGTTTGAGTGGATTTTGCACATTCTCCCCATGTCTGCATGGGTTTTCTCCAGGTGCTCTGATTTCTTCTCACAGTCCAAAGATTTGTGGGTTAGGTGGATTGGCCATACAAAATTGCCCCTTAGTATAAGAGAGACTAGCTAGAGTAGATGCATGGAGTTATATGGAGGCCTGAGAGAGATTATGTTCAGTGCAGACTTGATGAGCTGAATGGCCTCCTTCTGCACTATAGGGATTTTATGATTCTTAAACTGTTTCAGTTCCTGAGCAGTAGGTCCACTAATAATTCTCTTAGGGAGGAATTCCAGGAGTTTTAGCCAGTGACAGTGAAGAAACAGTACATTTCCAAGTCAGGATGATGAGTGATTTGGAGGGGACCCTCCTGGTGGTGATGTTCTCAAGTATCCACTGCTTTTGTCCCTCTTGATGATGGTGGTTGTGGGTTTGGAAAATGCCAACTTTGGTGAGTTGCTGCAGTGCACCTTGGGCATGTGTGGGAGTAGAAGTTACTATGGGCACTCAACTTTAATATCACCAGCTTATGTCAAGTAAATACATGTTATCAATCCAGCATTCAATTATCAAGTTTCTGGCTTCATCTTTGGGACAGCTGTGGAAGTATTAAGACATATAGTTCTCATAAATGCCAGCTCATGATATAATAGTGTTGCAGTGTTATCAAGTTTCCTCCTTCATTGGAACAATTTCATTTTGCTGAATATACAGCTCGAGTGACTCATCCTGTCTGTGAGACTCATTTTCTGCTCTCTTAACCTAATTCTCACTGAACTACTGGCTTCCTAACTTTCTTTGCTGCCTTCTGTGTTTGTTTCACATTTTTGTCTCCTTTAAATTTGTCAACTGCCTTCCTCTCGTGAAAACAACATTCTCTTTCCTTGTAAATTATCACCAAATCTCCTTCTTTCCTCTCTTCAAACATATTGTTGACTCCCAAATCCATTCCAAAGATTTTTGGACCTCCATGTTTGGTTCGCCTCTGCCAAAATACCAAAGCAACTTGTATCAAAATTAGAAATGCCTTTCTACGTGACTGCAGTAAAAAAAAAAAACTTTTCCTTCTGATCCTTGTAGGCTGTCTGCAAACTTTGACAAAGTTGCCCACACAATTGTCCTCCCACAGTTCTCCACCATTGTCCAGCTGGTTGTGTCAGGGAGATACTAGTGTCAAGAGCATAGCAGAGAAATTAAAGAAATTGGAAGATTTTCTGCTGGAATGTTCGAATCTTTTTTCTAGTAGGGACAATGTAAGATAATTAAGGCACGGACTGTGTGAATGGAACAAGTGAATTTGGTATGCTAATGAGCTGAGCAATACTTTGAATAGATGTTGACTTGAGGCAAGTTGGTAACAATGGGGATGGAACATGAATAGATTTGAATAAGGCATTAAGGGTGCCAAAGAAGGGATACCAGGTATGAAGTAAAATGATCATTGATTCATAAAATGAGCTTACTTTGCTTTGAAATTCAAATCACCAAAGTCAAGAAATGAAAGTAATTAAATCTGGGGTAGTGCAGTTGTAATCTGGGTCAGGTTAGAGAAAGATTAAAGGGGAAAATGTCTTTAAGGACATGCCTAAACCTTTGTAAAGAGCTGTTTCTTTTCTCTGGATCGAGACAGCAGAAATAGTTGTTTAACTCCCAGCAAGCAATGTCTGCGAAGGAAGCCTGATTTGAAAAACAAGCTTCTGGTTTACTTCAGAAGCAACCCCCAAAGCATGATATGGTAACAGTTACTGGATTTTTACTGATCTTAAAATCTATATAGTGTTGTGGAACAGTTTGGGACAGTTAGTTGTGAAAGTGGTTAAGATTGTTTAGTAGTTTAGCGATACACAGTATCACTAATTTAATGTCTTAATTAAGTTGACTTCTAGTTTACCGTACTGTTCATTTTTTTTTGATCGTCACAAAAAGTTTGTGTTAACTTCATCACAAAAAGTCTGGTACATCATCCTCTAAATTTTAAATTTTTCCTCATCTTAAACCAAATTTCAGAAGTACTGTTGAGGACAAATATTTCAATTTTCATTCTGGGACTTGAACAACTCAATCTTTATCATAAGCCATGCCCTTAACAGGTGGAATTGCACTTGCCCAATTTTCTTTTTTATCTATTAATCATAGTAAAACAAAAATGACCATCATTGTTTGTTTTTTCTAATACTATTCAGCTATCTTTGGTGACTCTTGAAAATCTCACCTGGACTGCCTCCTGTTTCTCACTACATGCTGCCCCTCATTGACATCATCTGAAAACATACAACCAGTTCTCAAATGTAGACTACTGACACTCAGCTATATGTCCCCATCATTTTCTTCCCCACCACATTCCCACTGTGTCTCAAAATCTAGCTTATCTGATGTCAAGGACTGGGATTAGTGGAAATTTCTTCTGACCAGATATTGGGAAGACCCAGGCCATTATTTCAGCTCTCTCACAAACTCTGTTCTTTCGTCACTAATTCCAGCCCCTCCCTGGCAATTGTCTGAAAACTGAGCCAGACTGTTTGCAATCTTAATGTTGTATTCGACTCTGAGATGAATTTTTAACCATATTCCCTTGCCATTGCTGGTTATTTTCACCTCCATAAAGGAACTTTTAGGGTTTTGAGGTACAAAAGCCTTCTCAAAAAAAATCTCTTCCTGTCTGAGTTTTTAATTTCTGACATTAAGGTCCTCGGTTGGTGCAAACAACTAATGTTTTCAAATCGAGTAGAATTTATGAAAACAAAATTTGTATATATTTTATAAGCAGTGAAGACGAACATCTCTCAACATCCTCGAAACTCTTGTCAGGACAGATGGAAAACCCATTCTTGGTCTTTGAAGTGAAGTTGAAATGTGTCTCCAGAAGAGTCATACCCCAAAAGCCATAGTAACAATGAGGATTGTGATTTCTTACCTTTTACCCCAAAGTCTCTATTTTTTTTTGGAGATAGCTCAAATTCAGTCCTCCTATAGACTGTAGGATGCAATACATCTCCCTCACCCCACCTTTGAAACAGCCCCTGTTTTATGGTCAGAAACTCCATAAAGTTTACATTACATTATAAACAGATATACATCTCCTTCCAGACACACACAAGCCGTAAATAGAATCAGATTCTTTTGTCGAGTTATAGTAATCCAAACACCACACAAAAGTTATTAAAATCAACAGTTAACACCACTTTTTATCATAATATTAGAGGATAAAGGTTTCTTATTTGTACAAATGAATTAAAATAATGTATGGTTTGTTTAAATATAATGTCATCTTAAATTCAGGCTGATTTCAGCTCATCCTTCAAACTGATTAAAAAATAAACACCTAATTGTATAGTGGTGTTTAGACAGCTCACGTCTCAAAAGAGCTCCCTCATAAAGCAGTAAAACAATTGTTTCTTCACAAAGCTCTGCTGTCATGTTCCCAACTACAATGACTATTAATTGTCTAATAAAACATCTTTTTGACCATTTTAAAAATGGCTAACATAAAAATTCATGAACCTGAATCTGCCCTGTGCAAAACCCCAAGAAATGTTATAATATTTTCAAAATAGTTTGATTTGGAGTTGGCAGCATTGGATTGTGAGTAGAGTGAGTAGTCTCACAATACCAGGTTAAGAAACAACAGATTTATTTGGTATCACTGCTACACAGAAGCACTGCTCCTTCAGGAGAGTTTGGTAATATTTCTTGACTTCATAACACTTCTTTTGAGTGAAACATATATCAATGCTTTTGTTACCTCCAAACTTGACTCTTCTCACACACCTTTGCCTAATTTGCCTCATGCTACCGATGATAGACGTAAGGTGATCCAAAACTCTGCTTCTGTGTTTCAATTTATGCTAAATACAACTCTCCCCTCAATCCTGTGTTCATTGATCTGCACTAACTCCATAAGCAATGCCTCGAATTGAAAATTGTCATTCTTATTTTCAAATCCCTTCAAGGCTTTGAGCTTTGCTATTTCTGTAATACCCTCCAGCCCCACAATCTTTTGAACTACCTGTGCTCCCATGATTCTGGCCTCTTGAGCATTTACAGTTTTAATCTTACCATCACTGGGCATTGTGCATTCAGGAATCTGGATCCATTGCTCTGAAATTCCATCCGAAACATCTCTGTCTTCATCCTTAACTTATTTGCTTTCAGGTGGTCCTTAAAACTTACCTTTTTGGTCATCTGTCTCCTTACATGGTTCTGTGTCGCAATTTGTTTTATAGTGTCTTTGCCTTGGAAAATTTTATGAATGTAAAGCTGCCATCTAAGTACAATTTATTATTGTGACAAAATGCAAAGAACTGTGTACATTAATGGCAGATTCATGAGAGGTTGTCATGATTTCTTGCATGTTCCCTGTTCTTAGCAGAAAACACTTCAGTAACTGGACACCCTATGAATGACCAGGTATTGTGCATCATGAGACCTCAGAGTTGCAAGAATTCCAAACTGAGAACCGTTACATTAAGGCAGATTCTCTGTGGCAATTGGCATTTAGAGAATTCTCCGAGTCTAATGGGACATTTAGATAGATATGAAGTAACATTCTTTTGAGAAGGTTGGTGTTTGCCCTGTGGGGCCGCTTGGCAACAGTTGAATTCAAGTCACCAATATTTTATTGATCTAAGGAGGAACCTGCCGGATTCTTCAAGCACTAATTTCAGATACTTTCACCACGCTGTCTGTTTAGATGCATAAATTTCAGCTGTGAGGCAATATTTGTTGGAGTCACTGCTTTCCTTTCACACCTTCCTTGCTTTTTTTTAACCCATTCATTTCAATGTTGTTGAAATAGAGTCACAAGCCCCTGATAGCACATTAACTTGAAGCTGACAGCAGCCATTCAGAGTATGGGGCCCAATGTCATTGCATAGATTGCATGAACATGCTGCTGAACACGTGAACAAGTGGTTATTTACTATACTCACCATACTGTCAGTATGCCTCAATTGGTAGCACTTTTGCCCCTGGGATAAAATGATGTGACTTCAAGTTTCCTTGGACTCGTGCATGAAATCTATATTGCCAGTCGGTACAATGCAGTACTGTGGTTAATAGTGTGGTTAGAACTGTTGCTTCACAGCGCCAGGAACCTGAGTTTGATTCCCAGCTTGGGTCACTATGCAATCAGCACGTTCTCCTCGGGTCTGCGTGGTTTCCTCTGGGTGTTCTGGTTTCCTCCCACCGTCTGAAAGATGTGCCAGTTAAGTGCATCGGCCATTCTAAATTCTCCCTCAGTATATTCGAACAGGTGCCGGAGTATGGTGACTACGGGATTTTCACAGTAACTTTGCAGTGTTAATGTAAACTTCCATGTGACAATAATAAATAAACTTAAACTGAGGAAGTCCTATATTGTCGGAGGCATTGTCCTTCTAATGAAACATTAGAGTCTCTATCTACCTTCTCAGGTGGATGCAAACAAGCCTACGTTTCATCAAGTTTTTTTTCCCTTCATCATGGCTAAAATTAATCCCTCAATGAACGTCAGCATATTTTTGGGGGAAACTCGCTGTAGGTACTAATTAAGCTCATTGACCAAAAGGAAAATCCAATGCAATGTAAACAGTGAAAATCATTAGTAATGGCAAACAGTGCTTTGATGACTGCAAGTATATCCTGAAGGAAATAACATCACTGAAATAAATGGACATTATGTTGTCTTGACTTTGTGGCTAGTCTGCTGCTGGTTCTTATGAGCTGTATGTAAAAAGATGCATATCAATCTAGAGATTCAATTGCCTTATTTTTTGAATAATATATGCCAAGGCAGTTGGAAATTGTGATGAGTAGGTGACCTTTTGTGGTTGGTTGGATGCCCCAGATAATTTTGTGTACCGTATGTCCATTTATCAGTTACTACTTTTCTTATAATTGTCCGATTCCATCGCCTTTTCTCATCATGTTATGCCCTGGTACCGAACTCCTGGGTGGCAGACCTAATGCCAAGGACAACACCTGAGCCTTCATTGCATGTAGAAATGGCCTTGACCTTTTCGACAAGCAGAGCACACCTTCTGTTCCCATGGCCCCTCGCAGAAAACTCAAACTAATTGCTGTTCTGTTACTAAAAAATTTTGCTGCCAGGAATCCTCACTTACTCTTGGTTTCAAGCTTCAAGTTTGATGCTGCCCCATTTCTTTACATTTTGTTTTTTTCTCCAACTTTCTGGCAAAATACATTTCTGTGAATGACCAAAGCATGATTAATTAATCACTTACTCCATTATTTTCATATTCCACCACTCTTTACAAATATCTAGCCAGTTTTGCACAGGAATATCAACATTTGGTTTGCACAATAGAACTTCAAATTGTCTAATCAGCATTAGTCCACTGAGAGCCAGCATTAGGGTGTAAGTTCAAAGCACATTTGACAAGGAAAACCGTTGCATTTTGCGAGAAAATTTTGAAACCATAATCATAGTTGAAAAAAAATTCTGTCACGCAATTACAGGCTTTGTGCAAGATTCGTTGTTATGTCTGTATTCTTAATCATGAAAGATGCAAGTGGTTAATATTCATGAGTAATATGAAATACAACACTAAAATATATCGCTGTCAAATTTGAGCTTATAGCTCAATCAGCATTGAGATAGAATGTGCAAACATATGAATAATAAAGGAAGAGTTTGACCTATCAAGCCTGATCTTTACAAACACCCACAGAATCAACTTGATCATGGATTCTGCCCATCCATTTCTTAAGCGTATTCATCATAAAATCTCTTCTATGCAGAATATTCAATCACTATTCATTATGCAACCCTGATCAATTAGATCTTTGCAAAAACAGGAATCCTACACTTAGATATAAAATGTTTTGTGCAGCTAAGAATTTAATCTATATGAATCCTTCTCTAACCTCCTCATGTTTGGTGGCATAAGCTCCAGATGCTGCTATTTTATTCAAGTGTCAGACACACACCTGGTGGGATTTGATGACCTCGCTCATTGTAAAACTGTAAAATCTCAACCGAGGTCAACAGACATTTCCTTGGTCTGCCCGTTGCCGTGGTGAGTGGGACCATAAAATTCCAGCCAACGACTAGCGCTAAGTTTTGTTTCTCCACTGTATTAAATTTGACTAATTTACCATTGGGCTCGTTCCATTACGCAGCATCAATTATTATCCATCCTCATCAATGTTGTCACGTCCCAGCTGACGTGGATCTCTTCAGTTCAATTTCCTTGACTGGTCACGACAAACATTTGAATTTCTTTGTCACAATGTTGTACTTTTTCCAAATCAGAACACATTTAACTATTGAAGCAGTGAGCAATGAGGAACCAATCAAACAAGGTTTCTTTGGGTCAAAGAAAGAGAAAATTTATTAACCAATAAAACTGAAGGAAAAGCATCATATCACACACAGGCATTAAAAATGAGGGAATATAGAGATCAATAAAGAGGATATATGGTTACATGCCCTTTGGCCCTTGAGCTGTAGATTTTTAAACATTGTAACCAATTTGGGCTAGCTGGTTTTGTGAATGTGGAACATGTTGAAGTGATGAGATTTCAGTTTGCTCGTAGATTTTGAGGAAAGTTGGTTTCTGAAGCGGGTTTGCTCAAGAGAGTGAGGGAGCGTGAGCCTAGCTTTTAGCTTGTTTCCTCTGCTATCGTATTCCTTGCAATCTCTCCACAATGGCTGCATCTTGACCTGTTATGCTTCATCCATTGTGCATTTCTGGGGGGTTTGGATGAGGCTATTGGTTGCAGCCATTGTTTCAATACCCAGCACTTTACATTTTAATGTCTCTTCCTTTGACTGATGAGTTTCAATGGGTCTGTGAATAAATAGGAAATATCTCTCACTTTGCATTCTCTTAAGGAGTTGTTTGCTTTTGACCTTCACCTTGGAAGGTCTCTTTGCGTTTTTTAGTAGTTTGCACTATCTCTGCTAGATTTCCAGTCAGCTGAAAATTTGAAAAACCATGGCTGGAATTTTCTGGCCATTCGCATCATTGGGATTCTCTGGTCCCACCAGCACATCCCTGCCTGTGGTTTTGCGGCAGTGGGAAATCCCATTGACACGCTGGGACAGAGAATGCACCATCAGTGGGATTTTTTGCTGCATTTCACTACTGGGAGTCAAGCAGCTGGAGGCCAGAAAATCCTCGCCCCATATGTTTAAAATTAAAGAGGCACAGCTTTATGACAATGTGTATGACTAAACTGGAGACCAAATGCATAATAAACAGTTCTTTAAACGCTGGAGCCCATATTATTGAGGTTCCATTTCAAACATTACGTGTGGAATTTTCCACCAGCTGGATTTTCCAAAGTCAATTGACTTTTGAATATTTCACCTGCATTTTCCAGCCCCACCGTCTCAGTGAGGCCATAATATTCAGCCCAAGCTCTCTAAAAATATATAATGTGATTTTGTTTGCTGGGAGTTTCTCTTTCAATAACCATGCTGACTGCTTTGAGCTTCATGATTAAAATACAGCATTGTCAATGCGCTCCAAACTTGGAATACAAAGAAAACTACATTATTTTCAGGACAACTGACAGATTTTCCTCAACTCTGAGTAGCTAGTACCTTTGCCTGCCTCACCATCACTTTTCCTTGGATTTTTACGTGGTCGGTCACAATGAATAAGGCTGAAATGTCTCAGTTATGTACTTGAGATCTCATGACAGTTAAATGCTGATTAGAACTTTGAGAAATAAATATGAAGAAATTGCCTTGAAGACCATGCTGAAGGGTATTTACAAAACTGCTCTTGGAATATCTAACTTTTGCAATCAAATATATTTATACTGTACACAAAAACTTTGTTTATAACTTCTGAATAACAGACAGCCTTTAGCTATGCTTTCATGTGTTATGCAATAATGCGATATTTTATGCGCATACAATTAATTATATTACTATGCTGCTGGGTTTCTGTTCCTCTGAATCTTTGCATTTGTTTCCCTCCCAGTGAATTATGACAAGCTTTAAACACTTGATGGAGCTTTAAATTATATCTAGCTCAAATCAAGCAGCTTGAATGAAACAGCATAACAAACATTAAAACACTTATTGAAATCCATGTGATCAAAACGTGAACAATAAAGATATGCGTTCCAGATGTTTCACTGGGATTTTGGTTCCTTTATTACCACCATCACATCTGTTTACATAATTACTACTCTATTGAGATTCAAAACATTTTTACCTGCACATCTGATGTAAGGAGCAAGGATGTCTCTTACTGCAGCTGCATTGGTGAGGCCACATCTGGACCATCATGTGCAGTTTTAGTCTCTTTGCCTAAGAAAGGATGTGGTTGCCATTGGAAGGAATGAGGTGAAGAATCAGCAACTGATTCCTGGGATGGCAGGCCTGTCACACAGGAGAAATTGTGTCAACCCAAGTCTGTATTTCACTGAAATTGAGAAGAATGAGAGGGGATTTCATTGGAACTCTAAAATTCTGGTAGGACTGGATGTTATTTGTTCTGGATGAGGTGTCTAGCACTAGGAATCATGGTCTCAGGATATGGGGTAGGCCATTTAGAACTAAGATGAGGAGAAACCTCTTCACTCAGAAGATGGTGAACGTGTGGTATTCTCCACCAAAGAAGTCCTTAGATACCAAGTATTGAAAGTATCTGGAAAGTATTGAAGTAGATAGGGAGGATGTGCTAGATATTCTCGAGGGTTTGAAGTTGGATAAGTCCCCTGGGCCGGACGGGATTTACCCTAGGATTCTCTGGGAGGCAAGAGAGGAGATTGCAGAGCCTCTGGCTCTGATCTTCAGGTCGTCGTTGGTTACGGGTGTGGTTCCGGAAGACTGGAGGATAGCGAATGTGGTCCCATTGTTCAAGAAGGGGAAGAGAGACCTTCCAGGGAATTATAGGCCAGTGAGTCTTTCTTCTGTTGTGGGCAAAGTATTGGAGAGAATTATTAGAACATAGAACATTACAGCACAGAACAGGCCCTTCGGCCTTCAATGTTGCGCCGACCAATATAAAAAGCAATGCCCCTCCAAACTAAACCATTCCCTCCTCTTCCATATACTTATCAACTAACCTCTTAAACGCCTCCAAACTTGGCGCATCTACAACTGCTGCAGGCAGGGCATTCCACTCCCGAACCACCCTTTGGGTAAAGAATCCTCCTCTGATATCCAGAACCTACCTCTGATATTAGGGATAGGATTTATAGTTATTTAGAGAGAAATGAATTGATTGGGAATAGTCAGCATGGTTTTGTGAAGGGTAGGTCGTGCCTTACTAACCTCAGAGTTTTTTGAAAAAGTGACCAAAGAGGTGGATGGGAGTAAGGCGGTTGATGTGGTATATATGGACTTTAGTAAGGCGTTTGATAAGGTGGCCCATGGAAGACTTCTGCAGAAAATGCAGATGTATGGGATAGAGGGTGATTTAGCTAATTGGATTAGGAAGTGGCTAGCAGATAGAAGACAGAGGGTGGTGGTTGATGGGAGATATTCATCGTGGAGTTCGGTGACAAGTGGTGTACCTCAGGGGTCTGTTTTGGGGCCCCTGCTGTTTGTAATTTTTATAAATGATCTGGATGAGGGTATTGAAGGATGGATTAGTAACTTTGCAGATGACACTAAAGTCGGTGGAGTGGTAGATAGTGAAGAGGGGTGTTATAGTTTGCAGATAGACTTGGACAAGTTGCAGAGCTGGGCCGAGAGGTGGCAAATGGAGTTTAATGTGGAAAAGTGTGAGGTAATGCACTTTGGCAGGAATAATAAATGTGTAGAGTATAGGGCTAATGGTAGGATTCTTAATAGTGTTGATGAACAGAGGGATCTTGGTGTATTTGTGCATAGATCCCTGAAAGGAGGCAGTCAAGTCGATAAGGTTGTTAAGAAGGCATATGGAGTCTTAGCTTTTATTGGTAGGGGGATTGAATTTCGGAGCCGCAACGTCATGTTGCAACTGTACAAAACTCTAGTGCGGCCGCACTTTGAGTATTGTGTACAGTTCTGGTCCCCACATTATAAGAAAGATGTGGAGGCATTGGAGAGGGTACAGAGGAGGTTTTACCAGGATGTTGCCTGGTATGGAGGGCAGGTCTTATGAGGAGAGGCTGAGGGATTTGAGGTTGTTTTCGTTAGAAAGGAGGAGGCTAAGAGGGGACCTGATCGAAACATATAAGATGATTAGAGGTTTAGATAGGGTTGACAGTGATAGCCTTTTTCCTAGGATGGAAAAAGCTAGCACGAGGGGACACAGCTTTAAATTAAGGGGTGATAGTTATAGGACGGATATCAGAGGTAGGTTCTTTACCCAAAGGGTGGTTCGGGAGTGGAATTCCCTGCCTGCGGCAGTTTTAGATGCGCCAAGGTTGGTGGCGTTTAAGAGGTTAATTGATAAGTATATGGAAGAGAAGGGAATGGTTTAGGTTGGAAGGGCATTGCTTTTTATATTGGTCGGCACAACATCGAAGGCCGAAGGGCCTGTTCTGTGCTGTAATGTTCTATGTTCAAAGTGTTGAATCAGTTTAAAAAGAAAATAAGTAGATTTCTGGACTCTAAGAAATCAAAGAGTACAGTGTAAGAATGTGGTGTTGAGATAAAGGATCAGCCGTAACCATATTAAACGGCAGAGCAGGCTCAAACAGCCTAGTCTGGTTTCTATTTTCTAATTTCTATGTTTGTCAGCTGTTTCCTCAGGAAAATGGCCTTTATTACAAGGTAAAAAGTCAAGAATCAAACAACAGTAATAAAAACAGGAAATGCTGGATAACTTGGTGGATCTGCAGCATCTGTTAATGTTTTGAGTCCTTTATGATTCTTCTTCAGAATCACACAGATTCGCAACATTAACTGTTTCTCTACCTCCAACAGATACGACCAGACCTGCTGGGTCTATCCAGCATTTTCTATTTTTATTACTGTTGGTTTATTCTTGACTTTTGACCCATTCAAAGCTTTTCACTGAAACTGAGCATCCTGCTGGTGTGTAGCTTTTTAAAAAAATATCTGTGATTTGAGTGTTAAGAAGCTTTTGGTTTTGCAGTCAGATTGGATTTTAGAATTTCATCGTCCACCTGATGGTTAATTTTTCCTGTAAGAACAGCACTCACTTTTGCAAATGGATTTGCACAGGATGATGCTTTTTGCAGTGCACAATGCGGATATGAGGCAGCTTTCAAATAATTTGACAAGTTCCTCTCTCACTTCCCACAGCACAATATTCGATAAACTAGGAAGGTTTATCCAAGTTTGCGAGCAGCCTTTGCTAGTTCCAAACAAAGGCAGACAAAGTCTTTATTTCACATGGAAATTCAAATTCACATCAACGAAAATCAAAAGCTTCAAATTAGAACAGAATTTTGGGTGCAGCTTTAGCACAAGTTGTTTTTGCAAGGTTTCTGTACAAATCACCTGATGTTTTTACATCAGTAACTTTGGATTAAACTGTGTTAACAATCTGTGCCATTTGTGCACTGAATTAATGTTACCTCCTCCCTCACTTTCCCCAAGCAGAACTGAAGAAATTCTGTTTTTTTTTGTAGCACATTAACACGCTGTTACCAAAGAAGGGAAGTGCACATTCTCCCTTAGCTTTCAAATTCAATTGAAATGCTCCCAATGTACATACTTAACTTAACATTAAATCCATCTTCAAAGCACAATATCTTGGTATTCAAATGTTCATATTTTTGAATAATGGGCTGAATATTCTGCTATTCAGTAATAATGACTCAAGGAAAATAGGCCCTTTTTCAAATAACCTATTAATTTAAGGAATACATAATGCAAAGTGATATAAAATTGATCTTTTACAGTAACTTATAACTTCTGTTCGTTTGACATGGATTTTCTTTTGCGCTGCTTCTGGTTTGCTGTCATATATTTGCTGCGATCGTTGTGGAATATTTAAATAAGAGCCGTTCTAAGGCCCACACCAGAGCAGGGTGTGGGCCAGACGACAATCATCCAAACTCAAATCAGTTGGGAGAGGAGTGAATCACGTTCCTATTCTGGAGGGAGAATGGGCTAAACATGCTGGTGAGCCCACCTCAGTGTCCAGGAGTCATTTGGAGGGGTACCCTGATGTCTGTGCCGTGGTAGAAACCCTCCCTACCTCCATGGGCACTGGTTTCCCTCCTATTGCCCTTCCCATTGGTGACATGTTTCCTTACTCCCTCCTTGACATGGATTGCCAGCATTGGGGTCCTCCCCACTGGATCCCTTTTCATAACCTCCAACATTACCCTTCTTGTGCCATTCTTTCATGTCCCCCATCAAATTGCCCCCTGCACAGAACCCCCCCCCCCCCCACAATAGCCCCCACTCATACCTTATTACATCCCCTTGGCATTGCCCCTAGCAAATTGACAGTGCCCAATTCACACTGCCAGAATGACCAGTGAGCAGTTCCAGTGCACCAGAAGGACATTACCTGATAGGCACTGCCCAACCATGACTCCAGCTGCATGGGGGCTTCCGGTGTGGCTGTTGCTGGTCTCTATTCGTGGAGACCGGTCATAACTATCATCGGTCTCGCCGGAGGTCCCTGGAGAATGGGCTATACATATGTAAATGCAACTTTAAATATGCTAATCGATTTGTGCCATTTGGAAAGGGAGCGGGATGATTGCAAACTGTTTATCGCTGAGCGCAAAGCCAATTTTTAGGCCCGCCTGCCATTTTTGGGGATCTGTATGATCTGAGCCAGGTGTAGCAATGTCAGAAAATTACCCCAGTCATCTTTCCCAGACTTTTCTGTGGAAGCGCTAACAAAAATGTGTTCCAGGAAAAAGTGTGCACATGATTCATCACATCAAATCTTGTGAAAGCTGATATTTTAGCACCTCTGTGACCTTAAGGAAGAGACAGACAAGACATAATCTAATAATTTAGTCACATCTAAGTCCTCTGTGCTCACCAAAGCTGGCACTGTTTCTTTCTTTTCCTTGCCTTGCAAACTGGATGGAAGTGAATAAGATTTTCTTCTTGTTTAATGATCTTTATTTCAGCCCGTTCTGTTAGATGCGGAGAGTCTGCATTAGAATTGTATCTTTCAAGACTGAATTTTTTATTTTAAATATGGGAAGACATTGCATTATCTGAACACTTGGATGTTGACCTACATAAACCATAAAACATTACAACGTTACTGGCCTTTGGGCCCTCGATGTTGCCTGTGAAAACCAATCTACAGCCCATCTAACCTGCACTATTCTAATAACCATTTAAATGCCCTTAATGTTGGTGAGTCCACTACTGTTGCAGGCAGGGCATTCAACGCTCTTACCACTCTCTGGCAAAGAACCTGCCTCTGACACTTGTCCTACATGTATCACCCTCAATTTAAGCTATGTCCCCTCATGCTAGCCACCATCATCTGAGGAAAAAAGCTGTCACTGTCCGCCTTATCTAATCCTCTGGTCATCTTGTATGCTTCAATTAGGTCACCTCTTAACCCTCTTCTTTCTCACAAAAACAGCCTCAAGTCCCTCAGCCTTTCCTCAAAGACCTTCCCACATACAAGGCAACATCCTGGTAAATCTTCTCTGCACCCTTTCCAATGCTTCCACATCCTTCCTATAATGCAATGGCCAGAACTGTATGCAACACTCCAAGTGTGGCCACACCTGAGTTTTGTACAGCTGCAACCTGATTTCATGGCTCCAAAACCCAATCGCTCTACCAATAAAAACTAACACGTTGTATGCTTTCTTAACAATCCTATCAACCTGGGTGCCAACTTTAAGGAATCCATGCACATGGACACCGAGATCTCTCTGCTTATCCACGCTATCAATAAATTACCATTAGCCCAGTACTCTGTTCCTGTTACTCTTTCCAAAGTGAATCACTTCATACTTTTCTGCATTAAACTCCATTTGCCACCCTTCAGCCCAGCTCTGCAGCTTATCTATGTCCCTCTGTAACCTGCAACATCCTTTTGCACTCTCTACTGACTTTAGTGTCATTGCAAATTTACTAACCCATCCTTCTACGCCCTCATCCAGGTCATTTATAAAAATGACAAACAGCAGTGGCCCCAAAACAGATCCTTGCAGTACACCACTAGTAATTGAACTCCAGGATGAACATTTCCCATCAACCACCATTCTCTTCTTACTGCGAGCAAATTTCTGATCCAAAGGCTAAATCACCCTCAATCCCATGCCTACGTGTCTTCTGAAGTAACCTACCATGGGGATCCTTATCAAACGCTTTACTGAAATCCGTATACACCACATCAACTGGTTTACCCTCATCCACCTCTTAGGTCACTTTCTCAAAGAACTCAATAACGTCTGTGAGGCACCTTTCACAAAACCATATTGACTATCCCTAATCAAATTATTCCTTTCTAGAAGATTATAAATCCTATCTCTTATAATCCTTTCCACAACAGGAGTAAGGCTCACTGGTCTATAATTCCCAGGATTGTCTCTACTCCCCTTCTTGAACAAGGGGATAACATTTGCTATCCTCCAGTCTTCTGGCATTATTCCTGTAGACAACGATGATATAAAGATCAAAGCTAAAGGCTCTGCAATCTCCTCCCTAGTTTCCCAGAGAATCCTAGGATAAATTCCATCCGGCCCAAGGGACTTATCTATTTTCACACTTTCCCAAATTGCTAACACCTCCTCCTTTTATGGACCTCAGTCCTGTCCAGTCGAATAGCCTGTATCTCGTATTTTCCTCAACAACTTGGTCTTTTTTTTTCCTCTGTGAATACTGATGAAAAATATTCATTTCACACCTCTCCGATCTCTTCGGACTCCATGTACAAGTTCTCACGATTGGTCTTTACTGGCTCTAATCTTACCCTCGTATTCTTTTATTCCTGACATACCTATAGAAAGCGTTACGGTTTTCCTTGATCCTACCTACCAAAGACTTCGCATGGCCTTTTTTGGCTCTTCTTCGCTCTCTCTTTAGGTCATTCCTGGCTAACTTGTAACTCTCAAGTGCCCTAACTGAGCCTTCACGTCTCATCTTAACATAAGTCTCCTTCCTCTTCACAAGGGATGCAACTTCTCTCGTAAACCACAGTTCCCTTGCTCAATGGCTTCCTCCTTGCCTGACAGGTCCATAGTTAACAAGGACTTGCAGGACCTGTTCCTTGAATAAGCTCCACATTTCAATTGTGCCCATCTGCTGCAGTTTCTTTCCGCAACCCCCCCTCCACACCCCCAGATATTGGTACCCCTCTGGTTCAGGAGTAGATCATCCCATTTATAGAAGTCCCACCTACCCCAGAATGAGCCCCAATTGTCTAGGTATCTGAATCCCTCCCTCTTGCACCATCCCTGCAGCCACGTGTTCAATTGTTCTCTCTCACTACTACTCGCTTCACTAGCACGTGGCACAGATACTGTAAATTTTTACTTTAGAACAATTCTGTTTGTTCGAGCTCTAAGCTCATAGATTAAGTCATAGACAGCAGTGGGAAGTTGTGCGTGGAGCCTGAAGAGATTGGTGAGGCACTGAATAAATATTTCTCTTCGGTATTCACGCAGAGTGCTGGAAATGTAGCTATGGAGAGCACTGAGGTACAGGGTTGCAAATTGGGAAGTATTGTAGTAGATAGGGAGGATGTGTTAGAAATTCTCGAGGGTTTGAAGTTGGATAAGTCCCCTGGGCCGGACGGGATTTACCCTAGGATTCTCTGGGAGGCAAGAGAGGAGATTGCAGAGCCTCTGGCTCTGATCTTGAGGTCCTCGTTGGTTACGGGTGTGGTTCCGGAGGACTGGAGGATAGCGAATGTGGTCCCATTGTTTAAGAAGGGGAAGAGAGACCTTCCAGGGAATTTTAGGCCAGTGAGTCTTACTTCTGTTGTGGGCAAGGTATTGGAGAGAATTATTAGGGATAGGATTTATAGTTATTTAGAGATAAATGAATTGATTGGGGATAGTCAGCATGGTTTCGTGAAGGGTAGGTCATGCCTTACTAACCTCATTGAGTTTTTTGAGAAAGTGACCAGAGAAGTGGATGGGGGTAAGGCGGTTGATGTAGTATATATGGACTTTAGTAAGGCTTTTGATAAGGTGGCCCATGGAAGACTTCTACAGAAAATGCAGATGTGTGGAATCGAGGGTGATTTAGCTAATTGGATTAGAAATTGGCTGGCAGATAGAAGACAGAGGGTGGTGGTTGATGGGAGATATTCATCGTGGAGTTCGGTGACGAGTGGTGTGCCTCAGGGGTCTGTTTTGGGGCCCCTGCTGTTTGAATTTTTATAAATGATCTGGATGAGGGTATTGAGGGATGGATCAGTAAATTTGCAGATGACACTAAAGTCGGTGGAGTGGTAGATAGTGAAGAGGGGTGTTATAGTTGACAGAGTGACTTGGACAAGTTGCAGAGCTGGGCCGAGAGGTGGCAAATGGAGTTTAATGTGGAAAAGTGTGAGGTAATGCACTTTGGCAGGAACCATAAATGTGTAGAGTATAGGGCTAATGGTAGGGCTCTTAATAGTGTTGAGGAACAGAAGGATCTTGGTGTATGTGTCCATAGATCCCTGAAAGTAGGCAGTCAAGTGGATAAAGTTGTTAAGAAGGCATATGGAGTCTTAGCTTTTATTGGTAGGGGGATTGAATTTAGGAGCCGCAACGTCATGTTGCAACTGTACAAAACTCTAGTGCGGCCACACTTGGAGTATTGTGTGCAGTTCTGGTCTCCACATTATAAGAAAGATGTGGAGGCATTGGAGAGGGTACAGAGGAGGTTTACAGGATGTTGCCTGGTATGGAGGGCAGGTCTTATGAAGAGAGGCTGAGGGATTTGAGGTTGTTTTCGTTAGAAAGGAGACGGCTAAGAGGGGACCTTATCGAAACATATAAGATAATTAGAGGTTTAGATAGGGTGGACAGTGATAGCCTTTTTCCTATGATGGAGAAAGCTAGCACGAGGGGACACAGCTTTAAATTAAGGGGTATGAGTTATAGGACGGATATCAGAGGTAGGTTCTTTACTCAAAGAGTGATTAGGGAGTGGAATGCCCTGCCTGCAGCTGTTGTAGATGCGCCAAGTTTGGTGGCGTTTAAGAGTTAATTGATAAGTATATGGAAGAGAAGGGAATGGTTTAGTTTGGAGGGGCATTGCTTTTTATTTTGGTCGGCACAACATCGAAGGCCGAAGGGCCTGTTCTGTGCTGTAATGTTCTATGTTCTATGTTCTAAGATTCCACCCTCACTCCCTGAATTTCTGTCTTACATCCCCATCCCTTTTCTTACCTATTCTATGGTGCCTACGTAGACCATTCCCCTTTGAGGATTCCAAAAACACGATCTGAGACATCACAGACCCTGGCATCGAGAAGACAACACACCAACCGTGAGTCTCTCCTGTTCCCACAGAATCTCCCATCTGTTCCCCTTAACTATAGAATCCCCAATGATTATTACTTTACTCCTCTCCCCCTTCCCTTCTGAGCAAGAGCGGCACACTCTGTACACTCCGCTAAGTTGTCCTCCCCAATAATATCCAAAATGTACACTTGTTATACAAAGGATCACTGCACTGACTGCTTCTTACTCCTTCTAACAGTCACCCAGGTACCTTTCATTTCTAGGAATAACCATCTCCCTGTAGCTTTTATCTATAACTGTCTCTGCCTCTCAAATGATCCTGAGTTCGTCCATTTCCAGCTCCAGTTCCCTAATGCGGCCTTCAAGGAGCTGGAATTGACTGCACTTCTTGTTGGTGTACTCCGCTGGGACACCAATGGTGTCTCTCACCTCACACATCCCATGGGAGGAACATTGCATGCCTGCACTGTCATCCCTGCTAACTTAGCTTACTAAGAAATGAAAGAGAGAAAAAAGGATTACCTAATTTCCGTCTAGTGATGCAAGGTTCGAGGAGATGGGTGGGTGAAGGGCCCTCCATTTGTACAGTCTCAGGTTTACCAAACACCCAACTTATATATCTATAGGGGGAAGTAAGTCCCAGAAGCCTCTACCTCTGGAATTGTTTTAAAAAGCTATAAATTAACCTCGACTCAGTGAAGCCATCCTTCCTCCAAAAAATCTCCTGAACTGGATGGCACTTCAGGAATTTAGAACTGGAATCATTCTCAATGCTGGGGGCAAAAAAAACTGAAAGCTACTGACTGAATGGAAATCATGTGATAGAGCCAATCTTTAATTTTTGACTCTGCAGGTTTCAAAGTCAGTCTTGTTGGGGAATAAGCTAAGAAAGAAATCTATATGACGTGACCCACTCTTATTTTATATTACTCTCTGTCTCTATCTTGTCTGAAATTCTGAGTGGCTGTCAACTTGTAGCCAGAGAATCCTCAAGTGAGAACTTCCAGATATCCAACGAGACCAGAGGGACCTCCAAATAGACAGCATTGAGATCCTGCAAATTTTTACTTTATAACACCTCTGCTCTAAATTCTATCCAGGCAGAGAGACCCTGTCTATTGTCCCTTATCTGTGTGTGTTCCAAGGGAATTTTATTTCGGAAGAGATAAGATCTTTATACCTCCAGATTAGAATTGTGTGTTAACTTGTTCTTAAACATTGCGAAAAGAAGTTTTGTTTTATTCAACGAGGCCTGGTTAAAGTCTCTTTTATTCTGGGTACCAGCAGTGAAGACAAACGATTGGCCATTTTGCTAAGAAAATTTAACTTCTGAATGAATGGTACATACAGCCTTAGGAGCGGTTAATACACACACTCCTACTACCATCCTGATCATAACGTTAGTATGTACATGAAATGTAGACGTGAGGTAGAATAGGCTGGAACTGTCACACAAGTCAACTTTTTCAGTGTTGACCATGGTAAATTTAAAATCAAAAATGTGCAACATGTACTCACGAGATTGAGAGCCTCATATTGGGAGTATCAGTTCAGCATAAGAACTAGGAGCCCGAGTCAGCCATCTGGGCCCTCGATCCTGCTCCGCCATTCAATAAGATCATGGTTGGCCTTTTTGTGGACTCAGCTTCATTTATCCCCCTGCTCACCATAACTCTTAATTCCTTTGCTGTTCAAAAATTTATCGATCCTTGCCTTAAAAACATTCAATGAGATAGTCTCAACTGCTTCACTGGGCAGGAAATTCCACAGATTCACAACCCTTTGTGTGAAGAAGTTCCTTCCCAACTCAGTCCGAAATCTGCTTCCCCTTATTTTGAGACTCTGCCCCCTAGTTCCAGTTTCACCTACTAGTGGAAACAATTTCCCTGCTTCTATCTTATCTATTCCCTTCATAATTTGATATGTTTCCATAAGATCTCCTTTTATTCTTCTGAATTCTAATGACTATACCCCGAGTCTACTCAGTCTCTCCTCATAAGCCAACCCCTTCGACTCTGGAATCAATCTAGTGAATCTCCTCTGCATCTCCTTCAGTGCCTTTCTTAAGTAAGAAGACCAAAACTGTACATCGTACTCGAGGCATGGCCTTGCCAGCAGCTTATGGAGTTGCAACATAACCTCACTGTTTTTAAACTCCATCCCTCTAGCAGTGAGGGACAAAATTGCATTTGCCTTCTGAATTACCTGCTGCACCTGCAAAGTAACTCCTTGAGATTTCTGCACAAGGACACCCAAGTCCCTCTGCACAGCAACATGCTGCAATTTTATCCCATTTATAAGTCGAACTGTGTGGGTCATAGATTCAGTGCTGCACTCCAGGCCTCAAATGAAAATTCTGAGCTGACTTTTCAATGATGTGCTGAAACACCAACGAATGGTCAGAGGTTATTTTGATCATTGATTCATTTGAGGGATGTGTGTTGCTGGCAATATTTATTGTCCGTCCTCCGTTGCTTTTGATAAGATGATGGTGAGCTCCCCTCTTAACCTGCTGCATACCACACTGTTGGGGAACAAGATGCAGAATTTGAACCCAGTGACGATGAAGGAGCAATGATAGAGGCGCACGTCAGGACGGTGGCATTTGAGGAGGTGTTTGGAGGTGATGATGATGATCAAAATGTCTATCTTTTAAGTGGTAGAGTTCATATCATTGGCAGGTTTTTACAGTATCTTATGGGTAGTGTGCACTGTTACCAGGGTGCAAAACAGTTAGAACAAATTAATGTTTTAAAGTGATTGATATTCCAAATGTTGGATAAAATGGCTTCTGCCTTGATGCTTTATTCACAGTAATGACATGAACAGAAAACTGTTCATTCTATTTGTCTCAATTTTGTCTGTCTCTACACATGCATTTTACACACAATCTTTAAAGCATTCAGTTTACCGACTGGGTTGTTTTTGATTGTCTGGTGCCTGTTGATTCATGGGCAGACTTTGTCTTTTTGGCGAGTATCATTGTTTTCATGAGCATTTCTGCTCATTTGTTGCATTTTCTAGGGAGAAGTTTACCTCTGGGATTGATGGTCATTCCATTTCTTGTTCAGTTGGTGAAATCAATGATTTTGTTAGCTGCTGCGAAGGAGCAGCTTTTTCAGTCGTGTGTGTGTGCCTGAGGTTGCAGTGATGTATCAAGTCATTCACTTTCAGTCTGTGTATTTGAGATGACAACCATTTTATCCAGGTTCCAAGCAGCAAGATGTGCTGATTTTTGGTGAATGTTGTGAATGTTTATATATTGACTGCCTCTCCAATTCTGAATTCTGGCAAAGATTTGGCAACTAAAAGTGAAATTTGGCATTTGGTTATGTCACTTCATGTTTTCGCTCGTTTCTCTTACTATTTCTGATGAATGTAGTTTTATTGCTGTTGGAAGAGTAGACTGGGTTTAGTGTGATGTTAAGTCACCAAACTAGACAACTTTCCATGCCTTTAGCAGGTGTATTTCTCCACTGTAAGATTGCCTTCTACACAGAAATGTGGATTTATACAAATTTCTTTTGATCCCTTTGGCCTGGCCTAACTAGGATTCCCTATATTTGGGGAAAAGGCATTTCAAAACCATAAGAAATTACACTGGATTGTGAGTATAATTATATTCAATCAATATTTGGTAATCCAAAAAAATATTTTATTACAGTGATCTAAGATTTGCATACATTTTGAAATATTGTTACAATTAGCTTAAGTTGCCACCCATAACCTTCATCCATATGCTGCAATCTCGAATCGGTTTTAATAATAAATATTTATTTACTAAATATGCAACAGCAATAGTCTCAAATCTGTGTTCCATTGAGAATCCACAGGAGAGGTGATAGCCTATCCAGTATTATCGCTGGACTACTGATCCAAAGTAATGTTCTGGGAACTGGTTTTGAATCCTACCATAGCAGAAAATGAAGTTTGAATTCAATAAAAATCTCGAATTAGAAGTCTATTGGTGACTATGAAACCATTGTTAATTGTCGTAATTGACTCAAAATTAAAATCCTAAGAGCTGATATTGGGAAACATAGAACATTACAGCGCAGAGCAGGCCTTTCAGCCCTCGATGTTGCACCGACCAATTGAGAAAAAGCAATGACCCTCTAACCTAAACCATTCCCTTTTCATCCATAATAAACCTATCCACTGACCACTTAAATGCCCCCAAACTTGGCGCATCTACAACTGCAGCAGGCAGGGCATTCCATACCCTTACCACCCTCTGGGTAAAGAACCTACCTCTGACATCCGTCCTATAACTACCACCCCTTAATTTAAAGCTATGTCCCCTCGTGCTAGCTTTCTCCATCCGAGGAAAAAGGCTATCACTGTCCACCCTGTCTAATCCTCTGATCATCTTATATGCCTCAATAAGGTCTCCTCTTAGCTGCCTTCTTTCTAACGAAAACAACCTCAAATCCCTCAGCCTCTCATCATAAGACCTGCCCTCCATACCAGGTAACATCCTGGTAAATCTCCTCTGCACCCTCTCCAATGTCTCCACATCTTTCTTATAATGTGGCGACCGGAACTGTACACAGTACTCCAAGTGTGGCCGCACCAGAGTTTTGTACAGTTGCAACGTGACGTTGCGGCTCCGAAATCCAATCCCCGTACCAATAAAAGCCAAGACTCCGTATGCCTTCTTAACAACCTTATCGACTTGATTGCCAACTTTTAGGGATCTATGCACATGTGCACCGAGAACCCTCTGTTCATCAACACTATCCAGAGTCCTACCATTAGCCCTATACTCCATACATTTGTTATTTCTACCAAAGTGAATTACCTCACACTTTTCCGCATTAAACTCCATTTGCCACCCCTCGGCCCAGCTCTGCAACTTGTCTAAGTCTCTCTGCAAACTATAACACCCTTCTTCACTGTCTACCACTTCTCCTACTTTGGTGTCGTCAGCAAATTTAGTAATCCATCCTTTTATAAATGATCCAGATCATTTATAAAAATTACAAACAGCAGAGGCCCCAAAACAGATTCCTGAGGTACACCACTTGTCACCGAACTCCATGATGAATAATTCCCATCAACCACCACCCTCTGTCTTCTATCTGCTAGCCAATTCCTAATCCAATTAACTAAATCACCCTCAATCCCATACATCTGCATTTTCTGCAGAAGCCTTCCATGGGCCACCTTATCGAACGCCTTACTAAAGTCCATATATACCACATCAACTGCCTTACCCCCATCCACCTCTTTGGTCACTTTTTCAAAAAACTCAATAAGGTTAGTAAGGCACGACCTACCCTTCACAAAACCATGCTGACTATCCCCAATCAATTCATTTCTCTCTAAATAACTATAAATCCTATCCCTAATAATTCTTTCCAATATTTTGTCCACAACAGAAGTAAGACTCACCAGACTATAATTCCCAGGATTGTCTCTATTCCCCTTCTTGAACAATGGGACCACATTCGCTATCCTCCAGTCTTCCAGCACTATACCTGTAACCAACGACGACCTGAAGATCAGAGCCAAAGGCTCTGCCATCGCTTCTCTTGCCTCCCAGAGAATCCTAGGGTAAATCCCATCCGGCCCAGGGGACTTATCTATTTTCAATCTCCAGAATTTTTCATTATGCAATAAACCTCTGAATATTTCATCCAAAAATAAGCTTGCTCGGTTTGGAACTTATGGGATTTTTAGGACCCAGTCTGGAGTTGATCTAGCAAACCATATTCCTTTCACACTGGGAAATTTCATTTAGTGAGATACCAAGCGAGCAATAGTTCAAGGAAATAGCTTGATCTTTCAGGAATAAAGATAGTAGAATCATAGAGGGAATGAAGTTTGCTGAGGCATTCTGTGATCTTAGCGATAATCATTGAGATCAGCATGCCTGACTGTCAGTAGTATGAACAGCGTTTGATGATAATTGGACAGTCAGATCCAAAGAGAGTGAAGAGATCTATTTCAAACTTCATCCATTATCTGCCTGGGATATCATAAGCATCTCTTCAGCTTGTTTGGTATGATATTTATTATAAGCCCTGTGCTGGCTTATGTGATTCTTAACCTCATTGTTCATATTTGGCCAGTGGTCTAACTTTCTCAGGCTAGACTCAATTTCTTGACGGCTTGTGTGGATGCATTTGAATACATCTCTTCTCACCTCCTTAAGGATAGTGAGTCTAATACTTGTATACAAGATGCTGTCTTGGGTAATTACTTTATCGACATATGTCGAATACTCTTAAAACAGCAGCTGTGTAGTTTGTTTTTGATTTCAGGCATCCTTTCATCACAGCTTCTTATATTACTTGGATAGTTAGATCTTGTTGTGTAGTTTGTTTGATCTGAGTAAGACATTTATCTATTATAGGAATTAGGAGCAGAAGTAGATAAATTCAGCTCTTTGAGCCAGCTCTGCTATTCAATCAGATTATGGCTGATCTCTCCCTCACGTTCAATGTCTCTGTTGGATTAATCACTTCTCATTGAATCTAGAAGATTTCATACTTTGAAGAAAGTTGATGATGCTGGCACAAAGAAAGGGCAGCTCTCAACAGCATGTTGCTGATGTATGTCTTTTCTTCCCTTGCTTGTACTTCACTTGACACCATTGCCCTCGAAAAATAACCCTTTCCTCTGTCGTTCATCAATCAGAGCAGGAACCTTCTGGACAAGTAGCAAAAGAGCTATAAGTCAAATTATTGTGCAACAAATCTCTTTTATTATACTCTACCAAGCTATCAAACTCTATTGCACAAATTTTACAACATCAGCTATCAAACTTTGTTATACATAAGATATTTAATCTCTGACTTACTCCGGTATACAAAGTATTCAGTAGGTATCAAGAGCTTCAAAGAATATCCAAACTCATGACTTGGACTTAAATACTATCCATGATGAGGCAAAGAGCTCAGATTCCCTCCAATGGACTTTGTTCCGATGTGTCTTGAATCCCAGAATGGGGATCTTGTTTCTTCTTCTGCAATGATTGATCCGAGTTACTGCTGTCACTGTCTCCAAATCTTTCCTGCTTATACAAATATTACTGGCACTGAACAGGCTTCCATCGTGTACCTACAGGACAGGCACCAATCATCACTGTCTTTTTGGTCACAAGTGCCAAAGAGTCATGCCACTGTCAGGGATCGTAATTCTTTTGGAATTATAACACACAGGGGTCTGTGTCCAATCACTGTCTGTTTGAAGCAAAGTCACAGCACTGTCCAATCAGCTCCCCTGCTTGTTCCTTAGTTGCACATCCTGTTCTTTGATGCTGCCATGTCTGATACAGCGTTAGCTCTTTTAACCATCCGCCTTCACTTTGCTGGTGCATTTATTAATAGCCATCATGCTCTGGATGCAAATACAACTAGTTTCCCTTGCTGTGTGAGGGTTACTCAACTTCTTTTTCACTGACATTGTGTAGCAGGGTGACTTTGTTGTCGACATTATAGCAGCTCAGTACTGAGGACGCAGTCATCAGTTGTTTGATGCGAGTGAAGCTTTTGCTTGTTCAGTGCTCCAAATTGTATTGAACATTCTTATGGAGTGAGCTTGCATGGAAGCTCACACTGTGATGACTAATTAGACATAAATTTTGCTAAACAGTTCATATATCTTGACATGATTGAGCTTCCTTCACATCTGTTGATTATTGCGTCTCTGCTGTAGCTCACATCTTAACAGGATCAGGGTGAAGTCCTTTCGCTGTCACCACAGGACCTATGTCCTTGTTTTCAGCCATCTTGTGTTGCAATTTTTGTCTTGTTCAGCTTAAGGTTCATCTGGTAAGATCCGTCGAGCAGTCTCCCTCGATTATAATCATTATCCAGAATGACCTCTTCCATTAAGTCCACATTCACAGACGAGCAGATCATCCATAGTCAATTTTACTCCCAGAAGATTATTGACTATCTCACGCGCTCTGTGTTGATATCATCCAGAGCGATAGAAATGCCAAATAGCATGAAAAACCATCTGTCCTCCCAAATGGCATCCAGGACAGAGTCAGAAACTGCTACTTTCCTCCAACATCACTCGCCAGAATCCACCCTTCATATCTCGGGTGATAAAGACCTTTGCCTTGGCAAGAATGAGCAAACTTTCTTCATGGGATAGTGAGTTCTCTTTGAAACATTATTGAGAGCCTTTGAGATTGTGCGTTGGTTCAACTTTCCATGTTTTTGTTCATTGCTACCATGTTACTGGTCTAGCCAGCAGGAAACATTGCTTTCTTGATTGCTCCAAGCATTTCAAGCTCATCTGTCATGTCTTTCAAGCTGGCCTTGACAGACAGTTAGAATTCTTTGCAGAAGATGCTGAGTTGGTCTTGCACTTGCATCTACTTAAAGCTGATATTCACCAGAAAAGACATCCAAGACTGTAAAAAGATATATTCAGAAATTTGGTGCCATTTGAAACACTGCAAATCTCTTCAGGAATATAGAGGGTTATCAATTCAAACTTTTTGATTTGTTTCAGCTTGGAAGAAGGCATTTTACTTTGTGTCCACTATCTGGAACTGTAGATCTTCTTCCTTCCCATTGCATTAGGGTCTCAGGTTAATTGATCCTCCTGGGGTGAGCATCATTTTAACATGGTGCCTCAAATTTATCTTCAATAGCTTAATTCTCTGGTCGTTATTTTGAGCAACTTAACACAAGTCTGCAGAGCTCATGCTGTTGCAACTCGAACTGGTATCTCTGTGACACTTCATATTGACTTGATGCTGTCCTTCTGGTGTCATCATTCAGATAGTCACAAATCATATTCTGCCTTGAGTCTTGATGAATGCCAACCAATTTCAGGATGAGTCATTCATTGAATCAGAGTCTAACATCTTGCAACCAAACTTGTTTTCTTCTTTGCAGCAAAACCTGTGTGCAAAGTGATTCAGCTTCTTGCAGTTAGAACACTGTTTCCCACATGCTGGGCAGCTTCCTTTCCTTTCATGTAGTGTCCCCTGAAATATTTGAAATTGGTACTCTGTGGCCCCTTCTGTACATCTTTCTTCCTTTTCTCCATTGTCTTTTGCTTAGAAGGACTGGTCTGCCACTCTGAAGTGCAAACCCTCATCTGTTCTTTCATCAATACTTTTGATTAATCACTTCAGAGCTTCTGCACACCTCAATAGCTTTCTTGGGAGTGGCTTTCTCTGCTTTCAGCAGGTGTGCTGTGATGATGGGACCTCTTGTTCCTCAGACAAATCAGCATTTCAGCTATACTAAAATCATTCATTTAAATGTGAGGCCAACCTTCAGCGTTGTAGTGGGGATATCAGGGATAGGGCCTATAGTGTATGCTGTGTGCGGTGAGCATGGTTGTTTCTTGGTACCACACGGTGTGAATCAAATCAACTTGTGATTATGAAGAGCTCAAGAAAAAGCCAAGATGTGTCTTCCACTTGACACGTTTGGCTGAAAATGTTTTTTAAAATTTTTTCATGGAATATAGGTGTCATTATCAATTTATTGTCCATCTTTAATTGCCCTCATCCCCGAATGGCTTGCTTTAGGCCAGCGGAGAGGGCAGTTAAGAGTCAAAAACAACACTGTTGATCTGAAGTCAAATGTAAGCAGACTTGATAAGGACAGCATTAATGAAACATAATCACTGATCACGACCATGAAACTGAGACAAAGGGTGTGATCTTATGACTTCCTCCCAGATATTGATCAGCATGATGATATGGTAAGATTGCATAAGCGGCCAAAAATCTGGCTCAAGCCCAATTTTTCACCTCGTGCAATTTCCTTTGCCGGCAAGGTTGGGGCTTTGCGCCCAACCCTTAAATATCAATGACGTGCTTTACGTATCATTAGTGAGTCCCCAACAGCACCATCCAGATTCACTTGCATTTACCCCCTTGCTGGTCCAGCTTCACAGAGGAGAGGGAGCAGTGCTGCAAGGGAGAAGCTCTTCAGGCCAGGGAGGGTGTTCTGCAGGGGGAATCACCAACAGGAGGAAGGTATGCTGGGAGGTGAGTGGTGGAGGGTATGTAAGGGAGGGTGAGAATCAAGGGGTATGTAAGGAGGAGTGAGTGGTGGGGCTATGCAGGGGCGAGAATGGTGGGAGGTATGTAAGGGGGAGTGAGCAACAATGGTATTTAAGGGGTTGATTGAGGGGAAGACCAGCGTAGGGAGTGAAAGGTAGGGGGGTTGCGTGAGACCAGCACAGGCAGTGGTGGGGAGAGGGGCATACAGGGTTCGCTCCCGAGGATGTCACAACAGAGTTCTGATGCCAGTGACCCATGTTGCCATACTTAATCACACTTCTGTCCAAAAAAATGACTAAGTATCAGAAGATTGTATTTTTAAGCTCATCCAAAAAACAAGTCTGATATGCTCTCATTTTCATGTTCTTTCGGGATTTGGAACAAGATTGGTCCCCAGCTTTCAATTCCAGAATTTATGAACAGAATTTGAATTGCACCAGCTGCGTTGGAGGTTTTTAAGCTCATGTATCCAAAGCGTGGGGGATCGCTAAATCCAGTGATATTACCACTATGTCACCATGTCTCATTAAATGGATACAAATTCTTCACCCTTATCTATTTGCATTCAAATCCTGGACTCCACAGCCATTGAGATATTAATGATGTCTCTCTTTCTCATTTATTGTTTAATTATACACACCATACATGACAGAATGTGGCAGGATGACACCATTTAATTTTATCTGTTTCTGGATTGCTTTGCTCTGTCTCACAGCATGCTACTTCTGCTGTTCAGCATGCATGTAGTCTTTTGTAGTTTCATCAGGTTAGCATCTCATTTTTAAAAATGTCTGGTGTTCTCCTGGCATCATTTCTGCATGCCTCATTGAACTAGGCTTTGTTCCCTTGCTTGATGGTTCGGGTAGAGTGAGGGATATACTGGACCATTAGGGTATAGCTTGTTGTGGAATACAATTCTGCTGCGATCTCTCAGTAGCTTATTGCCCAGATTTGAACTGCTCGTTATCTTCTGACTGTTTCCCTTTTAGTCTGGTATATTGCAGCACTTCATAATGGAGCGTGCCCGCAGTGTAAAGATGGGATATGGTATCTACAATATTGTGCAGTGGTCACTCCAATATTGGAGTCATGAACAGATGCATCTGTGGCAGGTATATTGGTCAGGAGGAGGTGAAGTAAGTTTGGTTTTCTTACCACCTGCAACTGGCCTAATTTGGCAGCTATCTTCCTCGGGACTCTGCTAGCTGAAGCATTAGTTGCTCTCTTGGAGATAGATATTGAAGTCCCCTTTGAAGACATTTTGTGTCTTTGCTGCCCTCAGTACCTCTTGCAAGGACTAAATCGCCAGCTAATGGACAGTGATAGGAGGGAAGTGAATGGGATTTGCCTGAATTCAGATAACATGAGTAATGTCTGCAATGACCTTGAGTTTATGGACGCGAGAATGTGGGAGACCCACCAGGAGTGCATTGTAGTAGTTAAATCTCGAGGGAGCAAAAGCAGAGATGAGGCTTTCTACAGTGGGTTCCTTTCACCTGGTCTCCACTTGTAAAAACATGTGATATGCAGATCTAATGTCGTGGGACAATATGGTGAGGAAGCCCTTGAAGTGTTCCTGACCTTTGCGGGTTGGAACCTCATAATGTTGCTGGAAGGGGGGCAGGTTAGATCAGAGAGCTTGAAGGCAAGATTGTCATTTTTTTGACTCTGGCGGGATTTTGCACCCATGACACAGTTTGGGACGTGACAACATATTACAAAACTTTGGAAACAAATAAGAGGTTGGAAGTGAATGATCATTTGCAAGAAGAATGAAACCAAAGATGTGCTTTGAGAGGATATGAAGGAGAGAAACTTGAGAAAGATCCAAGTTCAGAGCTGGGAAGGATGGAAATTTGAAGCAAATCTGGTTCAATGGGTATTAAATTGGAGGCAAGTGGCAGAGGCAGCTGATCAGGTGGTGACAAAGAGCCCATAACCTCCACATATTTATTGTTGGACTTCAGATTAAAGGAAACAAGAGGAAAGGGTTTAAAGAGACAGTTTGCAGTCGAGATAAGAATCTTTGGATTCCAAAATGATGCTGGAATAATGAGTAGTTTTAACAGGCTGGAGCAAGACCCAATAGTGCTTTATATTGTCCAGCCAGACCCAGCTCTGAACGGCTAAATCCACAATATCTGTTCAAGTCTGCATCTCTTGGGCTTAAGTGATTGGTGATAAGGCCCATCCCAGGAGAAGTGTCCTGGATGAAACAAAGGAATAGTTTTAGTGAGGTCAATCGCTTCAAAGTGTAGAGTATAGGGCAAATGGTAGGATTCTTAGCAGTCTAGATGAACAGAGGGATCTTGGTGTGTGTGTGCATAGATCCCTGAAAGTAGGCAGTCAGGTCGAGAAGGTTGTTAGGAAGGCATATGGAGTCTTGGCTTTTATTGGTAGAGGGATTGAATTTCGGAGCCGCAACGTCATGTTGCAACTGTACAAAACTCTAGTGCGGCCGCACTTGGAGTATTGTGTGCAGTTCTGGTCCCCACATTATAAGAAAGATGTGGAGGCATTGGAGAGGGTACAGAGGAGGTTTACCAGGATGTTGCCTGGTATGGAGGGCAGGTCTTAGGAGAGGCTGAGGGATTTGAGGTTGTTTTCGTTAGAAAGGAGGCGGCTAAGAGGGGACCTAATCGAAACATATAAGATGATTAGAGGTTTAGATAGGGTGGACAGTGATAGCCTTTTTCCTAGGATGGAAAAAGCTAGCACGAGGGGACACAGCTTTAAATTAAGGGGTGATAGTTATAGGACGGATATCAGAGGTAGGTTCTTTACCCAAAGGGTGGTTCGGGAGTGGAATGCCCTGCCTGCAGCAGTTGTAGATGCGCCAAGTTTGGTGGCGTTTAAGAGGTTAGTTGATAAGTATATGGAAGAGAAGGGAATGGTTTAGTTTGGAGGGGCATTGCTTTTTATATTGGTCGGCGCAACATCGAAGGCCGAAGGGCCTGTTCTGTGCTGTAATGTTCTATGTTCTAAAGATAAAGGTGAGTTTCTACAAGTTTCCTAATGGATATATCTGGTTAAAATGAATCATTGCAGTTCAGGTTCGTTCACACCACAAGTCTGTCATCAGTACAAAATAATTTGACTTTGGCTCAGTGAGGGATTCCATATTCAACTTGTGTTGATTTTGTGACAGCCATGTTAATATGGTGTTAATACACCCTTATCCATAACGTTTCTTCAACACATAAATTTTTAACAGCAGTATCTTTTTTTTCTCATTTAGTCAATAAGTATTACCATTGTAAACTGGAAAGTATTGAAGTAGATGAGGAGGATGTGCTAGATATTCTTGAGGGTTTGAAGTTAGATAAATCCCCTGGGCCGGACGGGATTTACCCTAGGATTCTCTGGGAGGCGAGAGAGGTGATTGCAGAGCCTCTGGCTCTGATCTTCAAGTTGTCGTTGGTTACAGGTATAGTGCCGGAAGACTGGAGGATCGCGAATGTGGTCCCATTGTTCAAGAAGGGGAATAGAGACTTTCCTGGGAATTATAGACCGGTGAGTCTTACTTCTGTTGTGGGCAAAGTATTTGAAAGAATTATTAGGGATAGGATTTATAGTTATTTAGAGAGAAACGAATTGATTGGGGATAGTCAGCATGATTTTGTGAAGGGTAGGTCATGCCTTACGAACCTTATTGAGTTTTTTGAAAAAGTGACCAAAGAGGTGGATGGCGGTAAGGCAGTCGATGTGGTACATATGGACTTTAGTAAGGCGTTCGATAAGGTGCCCCATGGAAGGCTTCTGCAGAAAATGCAGATGTATGGGATAGAGGGTGATTTAGCTAATTGGATTAGGAATTAGCTAGCTGATAGAAGACAGAGGTTGGTAGTTGGTGGGAATTATTCATCGTGGAGTTCGGTTACAAGTGGTGTACCTCAGGGGTCTGTTTTGGGGCCCCTGCTGTTTGTAATTTTTATAAATGATCTGGATGAGGGTATTGAAGGATGGATTAGTAAATTTGCAGATGACACTAAAGTCGGTGGAGTGGTAGATAGTGAAGAGGGGTGTTATAGTTTGCAGAGAGACTTGGACAAGTTGCAGAGCTGGGCCGAGAGGTGGCAAATGGAGTTTAATGTGGAAAAGTGTGAGGTAATGCACTTTGGCAGGAATAATAAATGTGTAGAGTATAGGGCTAATGGTGGAACTCTTAATAGTGTTGATGAACAGAGGGATCTTGGTGTATATGTGCATAGATCCCTGAAAGTTGGCAATCAAGTCGATAAGGTTGTTAAGAAGGCATATGGAGTCTTAGCTTTTATTGGTAGGGGGATTGAATTTCGGAGCCGCAACGTCATGTTGCAACTGCACAAAACTCTAGTGCGGCCGCACTTGGAGTATTGTGTGCAGTTCTGGTCCCCACATTATAAGAAAGATGTGGAGGCATTGGAGAGGGTACAGAGGAGGTTTACCAGGATGTTGCCTGGTATGGAGGGCAGGTCTTATGAAGAGAGGCTGAGGGATTTGAGGTTGTTTTCGTTAGAAAGAAGGCGGCTAAGAGGAGACCTTATTGAAGCATATAAGATGATTAGAGGTTTAGATAGGGTGGACAGTGATAGCCTTTTTCCTAGGATGGAGAAAGCTAGCATGAGGGGACATAGCTTTAAATTAAGGGGTGGTATTTATAGGACGGATGTCAGAGGTTTACCGAGAGGTTGGTAAGGGTATGGAATGCCCTGCTGCAGTTGTAGATGTGCTAAGTTTGGTGGCGTTTAAGAGGTTAGTAGATAAGTTTATGGATGAAAAGGGAATGGTTTAGGTTAGAGGGTCATTGCTTTTTCTTAATTGGTCGGCGCAACATCGAAGGCCGAAGGGCCTGTTCTGCGCTGTAATGTTCTATGTTCTACAGTGTTGTAGTTTATAAATGCTTATATGGCACAATTAGAAGTCCTTTGTACAAGATTATGAGGGACATAGACAGAGCGGATAGCCAAAAACTTTTCCCCAGGATGGGAGAACCAATTACCAGGGGGTATAGGTTCAACGTGTGAAGGGCAAAGTTTAAAGGAGACATACGAGGCAAGTTTTTCACACAGAGGATAGTGGATGCCTGGAACCTGCTGTCGGGGGAGGTCATGCAAGAGGATAGGATTGTGAGTTTTAAGGGGTGTCTGGACAAATACGTAAATAGGATGGGAATGGAGAGATATCGTTCCCAGAAGACGAGGAGGCTTTAATTAACTGAGGAAGCATGGTCAGTGCAGGCTTGCAGGGCCGAA